>CM066032.1:1464109963-1465358641 GCA_033557465.1 Ichthyophis bannanicus | reverse complement strand
TAATCTGCTAACTGTGACCATGAGGTAAACAGCAGGTTCCTCACCTTTACAACCACCTTTCTCTCTCCCCAACTGTACGTCAAGGTGGATCCTGTGTGCTGCTTAGCCATAACATATTCTTTTTTTTCACCTAGGTGTCCCAATTAGGGGTTTTACATGGCAACACAGCAGGGGGTTTTGGTTTTCTGCTGATTCAGGTGTTGTGTGTTACACCTGATTACATGTGGAACTTTCTCGTTGTCTTGATCCAAATTATTAACAGGATCCATTTACGATCCTCTGTTGCCCTGTGTGGTATATTTTTCCACTCTTTTGCATGCTGTATCCAATGCAGCACACTTAATTGGGTGTGAACATGTGCAACACATCACAAATACAGACTGCAATTGTATGAGTAATTAGCAGATCTGCATGTGCATTTTCCTCATGCTTAATTTTTGGTGTTTGCTTGTCCTGACAGTCAGCAGGCGGTTTGTTTAATGGACTGCACTCGTTCTTTCTGCAGTCGTTGCTAAGGAGCTCACATTTATTATTTATTATCTATTTCTTCTATGGCCCTTCCAGAGATCAGTGGCGGTTTACATGGAACAAGTAAACAAATTTGTATACTAATGTATACATTACATGGAACAGAGATTTTTAACTTTATACAGATAATAGTTATTAACAGAGATTTATAACATTGTAACTTTATACAAATACTGTGCATAATTGTCGAAACTATTTACATTTTATTACATTAATAAGTTTCTGTATCATAGTGTTGATCAGAATTTTTCTACCTTTTTACAGGTAGTCAGAGTTTTCTACCTTTCATATTGTGTGTGGTGTGTGGAGGAATTTATTTCCTTTTTTTTTTTTCATCTCTTGGGAGTATTTTGGGGTG
Source organism: Ichthyophis bannanicus (assembly GCA_033557465.1). Taxonomy (NCBI): domain Eukaryota; kingdom Metazoa; phylum Chordata; class Amphibia; order Gymnophiona; family Ichthyophiidae; genus Ichthyophis; species Ichthyophis bannanicus. The sequence continues at coordinate 1,465,357,755 of CM066032.1, read as the reverse complement.
TATGTGGTGGAGTATGTGGTGAGTGTATGTGTGGGTAGTTGAGTGTGATTTAGGGCTTTGTGTTTGAGTGTTTGGGGATGGTGTGTGGTTGGACTTGGGGGTATGGGATTTCATAGTGTTCGGAGAAAAGATATGTCTTGAGTTCCTTTCTAAATTGGGTGAGGTCTTTTATGATCCGAAGGTTTATTGGGAGATTATTCCAGAGCATGGGGGCAGTGAATGAGAAGGCTCTGGTGCTGGTGGATTTTTAGTTTTTTTGAATGAATTTGGTATTTCAATTGAGTGTGTTGCGTTTAGTCTGCGAGTTCTTGATTCTGATGGGTATGTAATAGCATGGATAGATATGAGGGGCGATGTTGTTTAGGAGCTTGAATGTGATTAGGAGGATTTTATATCTGATTCTGTTTATAGGGAGCCAATGCAGTTCCAGCATTATTGGGGTTACATGGTCTACAAGGCGGGCTTTAGTGACTACTTTGGCACAGATGTCTGGGCTCTTTGAAGTAGGTATGTACTTTTTTGTGGTAGGCCAATTAAGAGACTATTACAATAGTCAAAGTGTGGGGTGATGAGTGTGTTAACAACTGATCTAAAGTCATTGTTGGTGTGGCATGCCGGTTTAGCCATTGTGATTTGTGGTAGTGGTCATTAGTGTGCTTCCTCTGTGGTGTCTTATATTTGTATGCTTTTCCATATAAGGTGTTTAACATTTGTTTGAGAGTCATATATGTGCTGATGTGTGCTGTGAGCATATTGTACCCTCAACTGAGTTGTTACCCATCCTTCCATACAATTTTCTGTAATGGCAACTGTGTGCCATCCTACCCTGATGTGCATGCTGATAACCCACATCCTGGCCTCCTACACATTCCAGCATTGCAGCTGTCCCTGATTGCCTCTCCTGTGTGTGCTCTGCATAGCACTTTTACTCCACAGTCATCCTGATATGTCACCTATTCTGCCATTTGAGCCTCCTCTGCTGGCCACATCTTACCATCCTCTTTCACACACAGTCATTATAGCACGGTACATTAACATCACTCTGTGCATGGCTGTAGTTAGCCAGAATATGTTTGTCCATTTTAATGGGTGCCACATGGGATGGGGATGATTTCTGCAGTACAGCAACTGATCTTCATCCCTCTTTTAATTTTGTATTGTTTTTGTGTTTTAGCTCTGTGCAGTGCTTGTGTTACGTGTGGGTTTGCCACATACCTCCTTTGCCATTCAAACTGAGGGATGTTAGTGCTAGTGGGTAACGTTTCTGAGTTCATCTCTACATCCTTGGGGCATCTTTTGCCATGCCTTTGATTGACACAGCTTATGGGTTACGTACAATAGTTTCTTGGGAGTTGACAGCCTTTCCACATGCCTTTGTGGAGAATGAGGTTTTCATTTCCTAGCAACGTGTGTTATATTGTGCCTTCTGAAACACCATAAAAGGTGCATTAATATCTGGCACAAGGGGGTACTTCTTTTGAGACAGCATCACAGATTGCTGTACAGTTGCACACAGACAGTTGACATACCTCTGCCAACCTTATTCACTGGAACATTCAAACCATGAACACCCCTCCATCATTCACTATCTCCACAAGTTGTCAGCATTCACAACAGAGGAGTATTGGCTTCTTCCCCAGAGCTTGAGTTTAATGGAGCTGTAGTACTCCAACGGGAATAGGGCAGTTTACAAGATAAGATACACTCTAATCCCCTGTTGATATCAGTCGACAGGGACTGTGTGCAGTCGCTCCTTGCTACATCAAGAATGGCTGACCCAGTTCTGCCATACCTGATTTAGCTGGGTGAGGCTACAGACAGGCCCTGCAACTGATTACCATATCAGAATAACTCTGATCCCCTGTTGATATCAGTCGCCTGCCCCTGTCTGCAGCCCCTCCCTGCCAAATCAGGTATGGCAGACCTTGGTCACACACCGACTTACAATTCCCATACGTTACAATGCACACTGCTGCCATCTGGGACAGTGCTCTCACCTTACCCTGCCTCATATAGCACACTTGGCTACACTTTCACCAACATTGTAGGGTGCCATGGCGGACATTGCATTTTCACATGTGCCCTCTGCATTAACCTATGGGCGACGTTCTGTTACACTGCTTTGAGAGTGTATTTGCTATCAGTTATGATTCTAAAATATACAATAAGGTACTCCTAAAACAATATTACCCCTAACAGCTACTGCCTCAGCCAGCTATCTTCATTTTGCACTGTTGGGTATCGAACCCCTGATCCCTGCAGCATTGGTTGGTGTGGTAACCATTGTGCTGCAGCTTTGCTCTCTGAGTTGCACATCCACGTCGCTTATGCCTTTCAGTATTAACATGACTCAGAAAACAGTAGCGCGACGCTCTCTGCCCAGCATACCACCGCCTTATGCCACCCATTATTTATCAGCCTCCTAAAATTACACAGCAAACAGCAGTCTGCATTGGTCACTGTGGGATCGAACCCCTGATCCCTGCAGCATTGGTGGGAGCTATAACCATTGTGCTGTGGCTCTGCTCTTCTAATTTAACATCCATGCGCCACTTATGCAAGCCAGTATTACATTGCGTCAAAAACAATTGCGTGCCGCGTTATGATGTCCATTATTTATATGCCTCCTAAAATAAACATACCTCAGGCAGCTGTCTACATTGTGCACTGTGGGGGATCGGACCCTGATCCCTGCACCATTGGTAAGTGCCTTAACCATTGTGCTGTGGCTCTGTGTTTCTGTTTGCACATCAGCGCCCCACTTATACCTTCCATTATGCGATTGCCGCCGTAACCGGCGCACCGCCTTATGCCGCCCAGTAGTAATATGCCGCCAGAAAACATCAGCGCGACGCTTTATGCCGCCCAGTATTCATATGTCGCATAAAAACATCAGCGCGCCTCCTTATCCCGTCCAGTCTTGATGTGAGCCAAAAAACAACTCAGTGGGCTGCTTTATTTGGCCCAGTATTCCTCTGCCTCATAAACTAACACCTCAGCAAGCCATTGAGCATTGTGGGGTTTCGAACCCCTGATCCCTGCACCATTGGTCAGTGCTTCAACCATTGTGCTGTGGCTCTGTCCTTCTGTTTGATCAGCGCGACACATATGCCTCCCGTTCGGCTCTCATTTGCGGTAAGGTGCGGAGCGCACACGGGCGCCGCGCACCTTAGCGCATCTGTCAATCACGGCTTTTCTTCTTCAGGACGGAACGCCCACTCCTTATACGGCACACTCACTCTACCGCGGCCCGCACTTTACCGGCCTGTTAGTAAACATGCCCCTAGGGGACATGCAATGAAGCTACAAGGTAAACTATTTAAGACTAATAAAAGAAAATATTTTTTAACTCAAGGTGTAATCAACCTCTGGAATTTGTTACCAGAGGATGTAGTAAAGGCTGTTAGTGTAGCTGTGTTTAAAAAAGGTTTGGACAAGTTCCTGGAGGAAAGGTCCATAAACCATTATTAAGAAGGGACCCAGGATATGAATGCTTGACCCAGTACAAGCATTATGGAGCCTGTGTCTTTTGGGGAAACTGCTAGGTACGTATGACCTAGATTGGCCACTGTTGGAAACAGGATACTGGGCTTGATGGACCTTGGTATGACCCAGCATGGCATATCTTATGTTCTTATGTTCTTATTTAACAAATATACACATGAGAAAAATCATCAAGCTTAACCTGGCAACTTACATGTATAAGTGCAGCCATTTTACAATATACACATATATATGTCAGTACTTATATGCGTATCTGGCCATTTTGCAATTCTAGACGTGCCACTGATTAACTATAGAAGACTCTACTTATGTTTTATGTTTATGTTTTATGTTTTATTAAAATTTGATATACCACCCACACCAAATTAGGCATCTGGGTGGTTCACAATTAAAATTACAGGCTGCAGAAATAAGAAAAGAACGCCATCAAATTAAAACAGTAAAGGAGAGAAGAAAATGACAAGACAAATAAAACAAAAGACAAGACAATAAGGGGAGGTCAGAAAAAAGAGTAAGAAAGAAAAGCAAACATAAGGGCAGGGCTCATGGGGGAGGTTAAATGCTGTAGTGAACAAATGGGTTTTGAGCTTTGTTTTAAAGTGCTGGAGAGATGTTTCAGAGCGGAGGGAAAGAGGGAGTGAATTCCATAGTCGTGGACCTAAAAAGTAAAAAGCGGAAGAACGAGTGGATTCCAAATGGGCATGTGAGGGAGGGGGAAGGAACATACGATTAAGATGAATAGAACGAAGGGAACGGTGGGGGGTATGAAAGCGAACCTGATCGGCAAGGTAGAGGGGAATACCTGTGAAGAGGGCCCTGTGAACAAAGACAAGAATCTTATAGTGGATGCGAAAAGGTACCGGTAACCAATGTTGTTGTAGGAGGAGAGGGGTGACGTGATCATACCGGGAAGCGTGAGTGAGGAGACGAACTGCGGTATTCTGAATACGCTGGATTCGAGCAATTTGTGACTTTGGGAGACCCGCCAGGACGACATTGCAATAGTCGAGCCTGGATATAACTAAGGAAAGCAGAAGTGTGGCTAGTGCAGAAGGAGAGAGAAAGGGGCGAACAGCTCGTAACTGTTTAAGAGAGAGAAAAGACCGTTGGACAACTGAAGAAATGTGTTCCCGAAAGGAAAGAGCAGAGTCGAGAACCACACCAAGGTAACGAAAGGAAGAAACTAAGGGAATAGGCTGGGAGGAGAAAATCGGGGCACATGTGGGCGGGGTGCTCCCTAGTGTAAACCAAGTGGCAAACGATTTAGAAGGGTTAACGTGAAGATAGTTAGAGGAGAACCAGGAAGCGACAGCAGAAAGACAACTGTTAAGAGGTGAAATGTCCGGAGTAAGAGAGTCAGTGTGGAGTAAGAAAAGAATATCATCCGCGTAGTAGTACGTGGAGATACCAAATTGCTGGACAACAAGTGCATTTGGAGAGGGGATAAACATTGGTGAGATCAAATGGGATATCCACCTTAATCCTTTCTGTAAAAGGATGGCCAGAAAGAGTACTTGGTTTTATTTTCCATTCCTTTCCTTATCATACCTAGCATTCTATTTGCTCTCTTGGCTGCCGCTGCACACTGGGCCGAGGGCTTTAACATGGTTTCCACAATGACGCCTAAATCTTTTTCCTGGGTGGTGGTTCCTAATTTGGAACCTTGCATCGTTTAACCATAGTTTGGGTTGTTCTTCCCTAGGTGCATAATCTTGCACTTGTCCACATTAAATTTCATCTGCCATTTGGATGCCCAGTCTTCTAATTTATCAAGATCCTCTTGCAATTTTCCACAATCCTCTTGGGTTTTAACAACTTTAAATAGTTTTGTGTCATCTGCAAATCTGATAACCTCACTCGTTATTCCACTTTCCAGGTCATTTATGAATATGTCAAAAAGCAGCGGACCCAGCACAGATCCCTGGGGTACACCACTATTCACCTTTCTCTATTGGGAAAATTGGCCATTTAGCCCTACCCTCTGCTTTCTATCTTTTATCCAGTTCCTGATCCACAGTAGTACACTGCCTCCTATCCACAATAGTACACTGCCTCCTATCCCATTTTGCCATTAAACCTTTTCTATCAATATGGCCTGTTTTTTAGATTTGCTTCTATCATTTTGACTTAAGAAGTGTGGAAGCTGTGTTAGTCCCCTTTAATGGTAGTTAATTAAAAAAGGAAAATAAGGGGGGGGCGGAGCCCGATGTCCAGCGGGATGGTCGCATAGCGCTGAGGCTCCCGAGAGGCCTACTCAGAATCCTGAATTAACACCGGACATACTTGAATTTCTGCTCTGATCTTGCCGGGGCACATTGGTGAGATGGCGGGGACCAAACCCACGCGCCTGGAATTTGGATCTCCAGCGGCTTCTCACGGTAAATGCTCCAAAACTGAACCCCCGTCCCCGCAGAAGGGGCTGGCTTTGCGCGAGGGCCCCGAAATGCAGCAGGAAATCCTCGCAGAAATTAGAGGGGTTAAGGACCTCGTGCAGTCAAACGGTGAAGCACTTCGAGCGCTGAGGGAAGATCTTGGTGTACTGCAAGGTAGGCTGGAGGGGCTCTCTTCGCGTCAGGACAAAATGGAGAGTATATTAGACTCCCATGCGGTCCGGCTGTCCAAACTCGACAAAGTTGAACGTCAGGTGCGGGCCTTGCAGAAAGAAGTGGAAGATGGCAATAATAGAGCGCGCCGCAACAATCTACGACTCGTGGGCATACCGGAGGGAGCGGAATTGGGAGACATGAAGGAGTTTTTGGGTAAAATCCTCCCTTCCCTGCTCCAAATCACCTTTACCAAAGAATTGGAGATCGATCGCGCTCATCGTGTACCCACAAACATAACGCTCAACAGGAAGACCCCGCGGCCTATCATCTTTCGACTTTTGAGATATCAACATGTGGAACAAATTCTCAGTGCCTCCCGGGCAAAGGGCCACATGGAGTTTGAGAGCCACAAGGTCTCCTTCTATCCTGACTTGGCTAAACCCACGGTCGACCGCCGAAAGCGCTTTCTGGAATTTCGGCCGAGGCTTCAACAACTACAAGCACGCTATGGCCTGATGTACCCGGCCAAGCTCTGAGTCACGCTTCACAATCAGACAAGAACATTTGAGGACCCTGATCTACTAGCGGAGTTTTTGGACTCTAAAGAAGCCGACTTGATGCGCTGACTTCCAGAATATTCCTACCAGTACTCTCATATCCGCTGTGCCTGCCATATTGGATTTACCGCGACTCAGCGAAGAGTCTGTCGAGGGCGGTTTGTTGCCTTCTTTTGAAGATATCTGGGACCCGACTCCATCTACCCATAGTAGCCTCGACGAGTATCAGAGACAGTGTTACTTATGGACTCTGGTGTTTCTTTTCTTTTATTATGTCTCTGTCTTCCTCTCTAGGGCCTCCTCCCGCAGACATCTGGTCGCCATATTCATTGGGGGTTTTGCTTCTTCTCTAAGTTACTTTGGTACATACTTTTCAATTTGGGTGTATTGGCCAGCATACTTGGTGCTTATGTCATTATTGTACAGATTCTGATTATGTTGTAAGTTTTCAAGCGCTCTTACCTAAAATGTCTGTTATCGATTGATGGCACCATGTAAGATTTTCTCATTGAACGTACAATGAATCAATAATCCGATAAAACGGAGGAAAATCCTAAGTTATTTAAGTCATGACGCTGTGGACCTGATTTTCCTCCCAGAAACACATTTCAATTCGAAGGAAACTTTCAAACTCAATATTAAACCTTACATGGTGGCCGCCTATTCCCCAGCCGTCTCTAGGGAATGTGGGGTTGCCATATTGGATAGGAACTCTCTGCATGCTACAATTATTGCGACTTGCTCAGATACAGCGGTTGATGGTCCCGAGTTCACCTCAAGATAGGTAACTTTAAAGTTACATGTATTTGCCTTTATGCTCCTAATGTAGATGACCCTGCCCTTTTGCTACTAATGCTCGGGTTGCGCAGGCCTCTGCTAATACTTCATTGATATTGGGGGGGATTTCAATTTAGTTTTGATCCCCTGATTGACAAATAGCCGCCTAGGATAAGTGGTCCCCCCAAGAGTCACATCGCGTTAGCCTCTGTGAACACAGATATTGTTTTAGTCGATCTATGGAGGTTACTACACCCCAATGAGCTTGACTTTACCTTCTTCACTTCCCCTCACAAATCCTAGTTTCGCATCGATTTCTTTCTGATATCAAAACTGTTGGTTCCTCAGGTGGACGCTGCAAAGATTCACTCTCAGCATATTTCAGACCATGCTGCTATTTCTTTTCAATAACATACTACTGCACTCCAAGGGAATCCGGGGGCCTGGCTCTCTGATAGAGCCCTATTAATTTAGCCAGAGGTCCGGTTAGAAATTCGAGCAGCCATGGATGATTACTTCCAGACCCTGGTACTCCAGGGGGATCTGGACACCCCAACAGCTCTTCTCTGCAGCTCGTTGGAAAACCTTTTCTGATTTATACAGGGAATTTGCGTTACCAGCGAAACATTACTTTTAATTGATGCAGCTTCCATGCTGCCTCAAAAGTGCTCCAATCATGCTGCCCTCTGTCCCTACTAAGGACGGGCTATTAGAACTAATTCACTCTATTAGTAGAACACATGGGGTAGCCTCTACTTTTATAACTATTATGTCAGGGTACAGATACTGTCACTGGTGGAGTCCAATAAGCCTGGGATCGCTAACCGCAAACCACTTTAACCCCTGTGCATTAGAGCGTCTTCTGGAGCAAAATAATGCGGGCTTCCCGGTCTGCCTTAATTACCCAAACCCTCTTCCATTTTGCACATAGATGTTCTTATATTCCAGAAAATAGCCAAATGGAACACAACTGTCAGGGATCAGTGTAGGTCTTGCCATACTGATGTAGGACCCTCGCTCAGTTTCTTTATGAATGTCCTTAACTACAGGTTTACTGGGGGCGGGTCTGGGGTCGTATTCCATTTACCTTACACCTTCACGAGCCTCTTTCTTGGAAGACTGTGGGACTCCGCTCAGTGACGGAGGTCCCCTCTCTTCCTAAAAAGGGTCGCTTTCTCCTGATTTCATGTTGGGTATAGCCATATGTTTAATCACGAGGACTTGGAAGGATAGCTCTCGACTTACTGTCAATGAATAGTGGAACCTTGTCTGCTTATATAGTAAATATGAGCAGATATCTCGGAGAGCTATTTTCCATACCCAAATTTATTCTCGCTTGTCTAAATGGCAGCTGCTCAAAGATCATGTGCAATCTGCTCATTGCTTCGACATGTCTGTTTAATGTACACTCATCATGTTTCAGTTCGCTGTTAGGTTTTGTAACATAATAATGTCAGTACACGCCCGCTTCGAGAATGATTCAGTTTCCTAGAGAAGAAGCAGGGGGGAGGGGGGTGGCAGGGGTTTACTTTGGTGTATGTATCATATTCCATGTATGTATTTGTCTTTTAGCTGTATGTCTTCCTTTCCTTTGTTGTTGTAAAACGAAAATAAAGAGTTAAAAAAAAAAGGAAAATAAGGTGATAGCTTTTTATTTGACTAACTTAATACATTTGTAGACTAGCTTTCGAAGGTAAAACATTTTTCTTCTGGTCAGGACAGTATGAGCAACAGATCTTTATCTTTATCTGTATTACAATGTTAGATAGATCACCCATCGGGGACTATCTGGGCAGTTTACAATGTTATAGGTAGGTACAGAGCCAGAGAAGTAAAAAGGAACTATAATAGCAGTCAGGAAAGTTTACATTCATTTGAAGCCTAAAGAGAATGGAGAGCCTAAGTGAAGCAGGAAGAGGAGGCAAGGGGATCAGGGAGGGGGAGGTCATAGGTAGTGCAAAAGGGATGGGTTTTGAGGAGGAACATAAACTTGGAGAAGGATTGTTCTTGACAGATTAGGGAAGGAAGGGAGTTCCAGAGTGATGGGGCTAAGAAGAAGAAAGCAGAGCACCGAGTTTGCTCCAAGTGAGCACTGGCTGGGGAGGATAGGTCAAGATGGTGGGTGTGTAGGGAATGGAGGCTACAGGGTATCAGACGGAATTGTATCAAATCTGCCAGATATTGAGGAGTGTACTTATGTACAGCCCTGTGGGTCAAAATCTTGAGTCTGAAGGTAATATGAAAGGGGAGGGAGAGCCAATGTAAATGAATCAGATAAGGTGTGATGTGACTGGAGCGGGAATGAAGTATGAGTGAGGATACGAGCGACAGTGTTCTGAATTAACTGTAAACAGTAGAACTGATGGTGAGAGATACATTGCAGCAATCTAGACGTGAGATTACTAGATAGAGTAGAAGAGTCATAAGGGATGCTGGGAAGAGCACAGGACTGATAGCTCAGATTCGGTGGAGGTAGTAATGAGAATGACATGTGAAGGAAGAGATGTAAGCATGAAAGGAGAGATCGGAGTCTAAATTAACCCCCAGACATCAAAGTGAGGATACAAGGGAATCTGGGTGCCTAGGAGGAGAGGAGAAAGGGCCATTTGGGGACCACCAAGGGTAAACCACATTGCAGGTGTTTTAGCTGGGTTGAGATGAAGTTTTTTTCAGGATAACCAGGTAGTGACGAGTGAGAGACAATCATTGAGGGGGAAAAGATCCAGATTCACAGGGGAGGTATGGTACAGAAGAATAATATCATTGGCAGTGGAACCAGAATGAAACCCTGGGGGACCCACAACTGAGAGGCAATGGAGGGGAGGTGCAGACATTAGAGACCACAAAGAAAGAGCGTGAATAGGAGTAAAACCAATGGAAAACCATTCCCCAAAGACCTGTAGTTCTAAGGCAAGAGAGGAGAATAAAGTGGTCAATGAGATCAAAGGCAGCAGAGAGATCCAGAGAAACAGCCAAGGAGATGTCACTGTGCTCGTGGGAGATGTGGAGCTCATTGAGAAAGGACAGAAGTATAATTTTCAGTACTATAGCCAGAGCGAAAACCAGATTGATGCGGGTGTAAGAAGCGAGTGGAGTCCAGATAAGTGTAGAGTTGTGCGAAGAAGGCTTTGTCAAGGAGTTTGGAAACAAATGGAAGGTGAGAGACTAGACGATAGCAGGCGGGATCTTTGAGGCTGAGGGATAGGTTCTTAATGAGGGGATGCACCAGTGCGTGTTTCCAGGGTGATGGAACGACATCAGTTGCAAGACAGGAGTTGAATATAGTAAGCAGGACAGGAAGAAGGGCAAGAGAGGGGTCTGGAAGCCAATTTGAGGGCACTGGATCCAGATGTTAATACCAAAATATATACCGGAATCTATATAGCATTATATAGACCCCTGTATATATATTGGCTGCTCATACTATCCTGACCTGAAAAAGAAAGTTTTACCTTCGAAAGCTAGTCTATAAATGTATTACATTAATCCAATAAAAATGTATCACCTTATTTTCTTTTTTTAATTAACTACCACTTTGTCTGACACTGATATCAGATTCACATACTTTTTTTAGAATAGCTGGATTGACACAGGAGAAGTAGAAGTTTGAATGTGCAGTGCTTTAAGTACAGAAGACTTGCCCCTATCCCATGATTTCATGATTTTTTTATTTTAGAAAATATTCCTATAGGCCTTTTAAAAAATCACTATTATCAAAAACATTGGAATGAAACCAAAAGTGTTTTAATGAAGATTACCACTTATGAAATGCTTGACATACCTGAGACTGATTGCTTGTGAATGCTATCAAAAAGTATACCTTAGACTTAGAGAGGGTTCACATTTATGAGAATTACTGTAAGAGGATTCTTTGGAAATGTTGCTATGAAACTCTAGACAACCAATATAGGCAAAAGGGAAAATAACATTTTTGTCATTTTTGTTTCCCTTATATTTCTTAAGAGCAGTGATAACTGTGAACAAAGATATACCAAGAGTTTTTTCTTTATTTGTCTTTCTATAACCGAGAAGATTAATGACCAAGAGAAAAAATTGCAGAAGCAGTGTTGGACAAATATTAAAGATGGAAATTTGAATCCTCATAAAAATGTGAACTACATAGCATGTGGATGACACCCTGCTTCTTTTTTTTGTTTCTGCTTTAAATTTGACATCGAGAAAGCATAGCTTAGCAATCAAGGCATAATATACAAGCAGAACGTAACACCAAATGAAAACATCTCATAAATAGAAAATAGCATAAAATAAATAAAAAAAAACAATCATTCCTCACTCATAGTTCACTTGCAATTGCAACCAAGAAGGCACAAAAGAAAGTCTAGGAGCACTTGACTTATGTACGAGACAAGATGGTAGCATGAGAATATAGTAGTGAAGAGCTCCCGAGGTCGGTTTTGTAGAATTAATTTCCTGAACATTTTCCTTCAAAATGTAATATGGGGAAATACCAGAGGAAGATCAGAACTTATCCACCAGAGTAGACTTCCCCTATTGCATTGTAGCTGAGTCTTGGTACCTATGTCTTCGAACCGTCAAAGACCGTAGGATTGCATTACTTGATCTGATGAATGAGCATCTACTTGGTTGGATTTTGATATGCCATTGATCTCCACAGATCAAGAAACCCTTCTGGAACTGAGCTATGCAAACTACAACACAGTGGAAGCTGAGCAGATGTCTAAGAAGAATATCTGGACTGGTGATGATGGTGTGTGACTGCTGTACTGCCAAAGAAAGATGAACTGCATTCTAGCCCAGAGGGACAAATGTGAGTGATGGTAACAGAGATGACTCTAATTACGCCACATGAGAAAGAAATTTCAGGTGATGATTTTCTGAGGTGCTAGTGGAAGTATCTCAAACAGAACCTGAAAATCAGGGTATGGGTTTTCTTTTAGGCAGCTAAGGCTCAGGATTGTAAGTGAATCTAAATTCAGTTTGGTGAAACCTCCTGTGGTCACTATGGACTCACTCTGAAATATGTCTGTGAGTCCAGAGGCACTCCAGAATTGTGCAGTAACTAATCACACATAAACAAGTTCATATATCACAGTTCATAAAGCTGACATGTGCAAAAGTTGTCTCAACTGTTTGGACTAATCTCAATGCATTTTTTTTAGCACTGGAGCGATAGAATACTTAGCATCCAATCTATTCTTCAAAAGTGAAACTTCAGAACAAATCAGAATAATACAAACCTCAATTTTAGGGCACATACTAAAGGGCATGATTACTAAATGCCACTAAGGGCACAGCATTTACGAGTGGTAAACGGCACTGTTAAGTGTCCCAACGTGCATTAAAGGACAGTACAATAGATGAGAACAAGTGTACAATAGGGAAGGGTAATGACAAAGGAGACCAAAGGATTAAGAACTAAAGTGACCTGAAAGATGTGAGCCTTTAGCATGGATTTGAAAAGGTGGAAAGATGAAACTTGATGTAAAGGTACAAGTAGTTTGTTGCAGGCATAAGGAGCAGCAAGGTGAAAGGATTGAAGTTTGGAACTGGTTCTTGAAGAGAAGGTCACAGAGAGAACAAGCCAGAGGAAGAGCAGAGTTCATGAGGATGGGTGTAGGGAGAGAGAAGAGAGGAAAGGTAGTGAGGAGCAATAGAATGAATATACCTATAGATCAGAAGGAGAAGTTTGCATTGGAGGCAGAAATGGAAGGAAAGCAATGAAGTGATTTGAGAAGAAGAGTTACTGTATATGACTATATTGAGGATGGTGGAAGATTAGCCATGCAGCAGAGTTTTGCACAGATTGAAGGGGAGAAAGATGACTCAGAGGGAGACCAGAAAGGAGGAGGTTGCAATAGTTGAGGCGAGAAGTCACTAAAGAGTGGATAAGTATTTAATTAGTGTGCTCAGAAAGGAAGGGGCAAATTGTGTTAATGTTGTAAAGAAAGAAGCAACAGGTTTTTGCTCTGTTGGGTATGTGTGGAGAAGAAGAGGAAGGAGTCAAAGATGACTCCAAAGTTGTGGGCTGAGGAAACAGGAAACAGAAGAGTGTTATCAACAGAGATAGGGAAGGGAGAAAGGGGGAAGAGGATTTAGAGGGAAAAATAAAAAGTTTGGTTTTGGCCATGTTCAGTTTCAAATGGCGGTGAGACATCCAGGCAGCGATGTGAGATAGGCAGACAGATATTTATTTATTTTACTAATTTATCAAGTTTTATATACCACCTTTTCCTTTAATCAAAGTGGTTTACAAGGTTGAATTACATTTATTTATTTATTTATTTAACATTTCTTATATACCGCGCTATTAAGATCAGTGCGGTTTACATTGAACAAAATATACAACAATGTATGCAAGTAACATTGAGTTTACATAGAACATGGGAATATATAACATGGATTAACAGGGAAAGATATATGATATATATATATATGATACATAAGATATATGGACTTGGTGTACATAGATAGATAGATCTGAGAGTAATCAGCATAAAAATGGTATTGAAAGCCATGGGAGGAGATGAGAGCACCAAGGGACTGGGTATAGAGGGAGTAAAGGAGAGGGCCCAGAAAAGACCCTTGGTGTACACCAACTGAAAGAGTGATAGAAGTAGAGGAGGAATCACCAGAACAGACACTGAAGGAGTAATGAGAGACATAAGATAGAAAACCAGGACAGTACAGAGCCCCTAAAACCAAGTGAGTACAATGTATCAAGGAGAAGGTGGTGGTCAACAGTGTCAAAAACAGGTCAAGAAGAATGAGGACTGAGTAAAGGTTTTTGGATTTAGCCAGGAGTGGAGGACTCTCTAGAATACACCAGACTACAGGTCCCTGCCTGTAAATGCCTAATCCCTGGACTTCAAACAACCTGGCAGGCACATTCTGAGACAATTGTAAACCACACCTAGGGTCTGCCTGCACTGGTACACATGCAATATGGACTGCACTGGACACTCAGTACTGCAGCTGCATAACAGACACACAACAGCAGAAGTAATGTCCTGTGTAAAGACCAAGCCACATGTGGGGGCAAGATGCCCTAATTTATTTTTATTTATTTATTTATATACAGGCTTGATATACCACCCAAAACCGGAGTATCAGAGCGGTGTACAATAAAAGAAAAGCAGCTGCAGGAAAGGTAAAGAGAGAAAAGAACGCCATTTGAAGACAGGAAAGAGCTAGGAAGAGATAGATAGAAAGAAAAGGACAGGGGTTACACAACTAGACAATTAAACACGGGGGGAGGGGAGTGAGGGGGTGGATTGTGGCAATCGGAACTAACATGACGGTCATGAAGGAACTGGAAAGTCGAAAGCCTGAGAGAAGAGATGGGTCTTAAGGAGAACTTTGAAGTGCAGGAAAGAGGGCTCAGTGTGGAGCGTGTGAGGAAGGGAATTCCAGAGAGCGGGGGCTAAGAAGAAGAATGCAGAGTGACGGGTGAGTTCGAGGTGGGCCTGGGACGGAGAGGGAAGGAAAAGACGGTTGGTATGGGACGATCGGAGAAGACGGGGAGCAGGTTGATGAAAGATAAGATCAGAGAGGTACTGAGGAGTATTAGTGTGGAGAATTCTATGAGTGATGATAAGATACTTGTAAATAAGCCTAAATTTGATGGGAAGCCAATGAAGGGAGGAAAGACAGGGAGTGATGCGATCAAAAGGGGAGGAAAAGGTGAGTAGGCGGGCAGCAGTGTTTTGAAGGAGCTGAAGATGGCGGAGTTGATAGGACGGAAGGCCAGCGAGGATGGAGTTGCAGTAATCCAAGCGAGAGGTTACCAGGGAAAGGACTAGAGTGGTGAGGGAATTAGTGGAGAGAAAGGGCCGGAGGGAGCGAATGCGGCGGAGATGGAAGAGGCAACTGTGGACAAGGGAAGAAATGTGAGGGTGAAAGGAGAGGGAGGAATCCAGGGTGACACCCAGGATCTCCTAAGCCAACAACATTCATACACAAAAGTCCACTGGGCTGAAGTATGGCACTAATCCCTGAGACAGCACATGTGCAGAGCATGAATTCCTTTGTGACCTGCTCTACTCTACAAGATAGGTATTTTTGCACATACGCCAAACTCAAATCTCATTTATGACCCATGAGGTCCATCCCAGATCATCCTACCCTCTTTGGGGGGGTCATGCACACTTTCCCCTTCATCATACAAGACATGCAGGTACAGGGCAATGCTCCAATGATCAGGGTCATCACCATGGCTTCAATTTGGCTATGTGTGCAGATATTGGTTGGCCACTTTATTTCCCCAGATTCACCTCAAAATCTGAGCAGCTATATACCACTTTTTATCCAAAGGAGAATGCAGCAATCCATCTCATCAGCTCTGGAATGTGCAGGCATATTGTGAACTTAATGGACATAACAGCTACCACATGTGCAAATAACCTTTTCACTGATCATCCTGAATTATGGGAACAGTACACATCACCCCAAACCAAACACTGCACTAGATGGGTTCTATTTATTTATTTCCTTTTTATACCACACTCTTTAGAATCAGTGTGGTTTACATGTATACTAACAGATACTTTTTATTCCCTTGTCCCCAAAGGGCTCACAATCTAAGTGTACCTGAGGCAATGGAGGGTTAAGTGGCTTGCCCAAGGCCACAAAGAGTGGCCATGGGACTAGAGACCCCTGTCCCTCCAGCCTGAGGCTGCTTGTCCCCATGTGGGAATTGAACCCCTGGCCCTCTGGCCTGAGGCAACCTGTCCAAACCACTGAGCCACTCCTCCCTCTTAGAGCAGTTTTGGATCAGATTTATTCTATTGCTAGAATGCTGCAGGTGCAGGGTGAAATAAGCCATGCTAAATGCTTTGTACCCAGTATAACTACAACATGTAGGAGTGATATGTCTTGTCTGACCCTTGTGTCATGCACCTGTTGGCCAGCTTCTTGTATGACATCATATATCATGATATAGGGGTTGGACAGCTATGTCCAAGAAAACTGAATGCAGTGAGTGGTGTCTAGAAAATAAGGGGGAGGGTGCTGACACCAACCTGCACAGCCTACCAAAATCATAGTCAACAGCAGGTTAGAGACAGCTCAGAAAAGCCTTTTCCTTTTCTTTCAGAGGAATGTAATCTGCTAGATCCATCACAGTCAACCTGCAGATACTGTACAACACTGGGCTGTGTTAGCCACTCACACACTATCTTGCCAGGTTGATAAATCACCCCCACTGCATGTACACATAGTCATGACAAAGATCTCAGCTCCATATAGACATCCAGAAACCTGTCTAGTTACTGGCGTACCATAACAAAAACAGTACCCATACCACTGCAGCTTAACCCTAAATAGGGCTTTATGAATATATAGACTTGATATGGTCACAGCACAGTCACAGAGAGAATGGCCTCTTAGTCGGACACATATTTTGATGGCTCAACCATTTATCTAACCTCTGATTCATGTACCTCCTCTATAAATATCTCTTTTGTAGATAATACCCAGAATCTTCTGCTCCTCATTTGAACACTCTTTTTGTTTGAACATAGAGATGGCTAATGCAATGCCAAGAGCACTGGAAACTGGCTCAAAGCCAGGCTGCGAGTGTAGGTTGGCCCACAGTGTCCTACATCTGACACATACTAGAAGACTGTGTTCCCCTACACAGCTTTGAGCAATGAGCATTGAACATAGTGTCATGCTTATGCTCCCTTATTATGTCATGCCCAGTGCAGTACATGTGCTCTCCTATGCTTCGTATGCAGTTCCCCCCAATCCACCATGAGCATGTGGAAGCATGGCAGGTTGGACATGGAGTTAGATGTTGGTATAGTTGCTGGCTACACATATGCTACCATCGGCAGCCTCTTCGTACTCTAACCATGTCCTTGTGGTTGTCCCAATTGGCACCAATGGAGAGTGGGTGAGGATGTCATGCAGGGCTTCTGATGTGACACATGCAGAAACTGGGTAGGCCATCAGAGCTTCTATGCATCTGAACAGAGCCTCTGGCTGGCAATGACATCTAGCAGGAGTACATTCAAAACAGGTATGAACTGTCCCCCCCCCCCCACCTCCACCTCCACCCTAATATTCACCTCCAGGCACTGCCTTCCCACATGGTGCCAGGTGATGCAGAGTCCAACATGACATCCTGTGGCACATTCCTCCGGCTGGAAGTGTGCATGCACCATTCTGAGGTTAGTGTCTCACTGTCACAATCAGGCAAACAAATGCATATCATTTCCTCTGTAAATATAAGACTGGTTGTTGTTTTGGAGTAAAACATAATGTCAGTGATCAGTAGACAGTGTTGAGATAGAATATATTGTGTGCAGATGTGCCTGAGATAGACACGCCTTTATATGCATACTGTGCATGCAGCTAAGAGACCCCCGATTGTACTCTGTGACTGCAGCTTAGGACAAGGTGCATGCTGTTACATGGCAGATTTTTTTCCCTATCTCACCAACTCATTGAAGCAAGGA
This sequence comes from Ichthyophis bannanicus, assembly GCA_033557465.1. Classification (NCBI taxonomy): domain Eukaryota; kingdom Metazoa; phylum Chordata; class Amphibia; order Gymnophiona; family Ichthyophiidae; genus Ichthyophis; species Ichthyophis bannanicus. The sequence goes on along the minus strand of CM066032.1, from coordinate 1,465,339,932 downwards.
TTCAAATCCTCTTGATGTTACTTGTGGTGTTGAGCAAGTCACTTAACTCTCCATTACCTCAGATAAAAAATGTAAATTCTGTCCTCAGGGAAATACCTAGGCTATGTGAAGTTAACTTGTCTTGTACTGCTATAGGCAAGGTGAGAGCTATAAATAAATTTATACCTTTACCACCACTTCAGGATAGGGCTGCTAAAGTGACCCTCTTCTCCCCATTCATGATTTGAAATCTGAAAAATGTGAGCAGTGTGATACATGTGCACAGAACAAAATAGCAAATAAAACATGAAAATGACCACAACAAATGTCTAAAAAATTATAATCCAGCTGGCCAATAGTGATATCAATGGGCAACATTAAAAAACACTCCCAGGAAAGCTCCAAAAAAAAGAAATGATTTTTGGAAGGGTCTACGCTCCGTAGACTCTTTCAAAAATCACTGCATTTTATTGGAGCTTTCCTGGGAGTGTTTTTTATGTTGCCCATTGATATCACTGTTGCCCAGCTTGGTTTTGTTTTTTTCCCCTTTTTTGGAGGTCATTTTTGAGGTTTATTTGCACCTTTGTCCCCATACAAGGTAAACGAGCCCACAGTAAAACTGTGCAGAGCAGGGTGTCTGACTCGTGCGGCCAGGTTTCCTATCTCCAGAGACTGCACTGTCTCTGTGGCCACAGTGTGGTGCAGCAGACACAGACAGTACCTGTAGGACCAGAGAGTCACAGGTTCAAATCCAAGCTGGGGCTCCTGCCAACCCAGTCCCCATAGTTTTACCCACCACTAAACAGTGATAGTACAGACACTCCTTTATTGCAGAGAACATAAGCATGGTTCCAACACCTATATTTTACCCTACACCGCACACAAACCATAACAATGGGCATTACCTACAGCTGAGTCCCCCAAATTCAGTCCTGGAGTGCCACAACTCAATCAGGTCATATGCATTTTCCCAGATAGGGACATGTCTGCATGTTGGCGGAAGGGTACAGGTGGTGGAGGGGGCAGTGGCTGCAAACCACAGCAGACAGTGGCCTAGGCCTGCGCAGGCTGGCACCGTCCACTGCAACAGACAGGCTCTGTCGGATGTACAGTCATGAACTCCCCAGGGAACACAGCATATCTGTGGCAACACAGTGGTGCAGTGCACACAGACAGTGTGTGCAGAAACAGAAGGTCACAGATTCAAAGCCCAGCTGGGGCTACTGCCAATCCAGTCCACATATTTTTCCTACAACTAAACCGTGATAGTAAGGACAAACCTTTATTGCTGAGAACATACACATGGTTCATACGCCTATATTTTACCACACCAAACACAGACACCATAAACAGCCGCATTACCTAGAGCAGAGTCTCCCAAATGCAGTCCTGGAGGGCCCCACACCATTCAGGATCCATGCTGCCTCTAATAAAGATGCCTGTGCTGCATATCTATGCACCACCCCCATGGTATGCTGATGTAGCTCATGCATATTTGAGGGACAGCATGAAAACCCGAACAGTGGTTTGAACACCAGGACTGGAGTTGGGACACTCTGCCGTAAAGCAGCAGCCAACAGGGCCAGACACACCCACACATACCCCCACAGGCCTCATTGGCCAATGCCTCCTGGAGAGGCAGGACATTGGGCCCTGCCTGTATCTCCCAATACTAGCAGTTGCATACCTTAGCAATGCCACCCTACACCTGGGTATATGGTACACAGCTATCAAACGTTGCCCATGATAACTGGCAGATATCAATTTCTACGTTAAGCACATTTTGCTCATTGATCTCCACCATAACAATCATTGTGATGTCTGCGGTGTGCGCTGCAGGTCTGGTCTCTGACAGTGTTTACCACCCTGGGGAGAGACCCCCAACAGTATTGCGTACCATATCCATGCCTGTACTGTGCCCAGGACTGGTGTGGTGGGTATGGCTGCTGGACTCCTCTATAGTAGCACAATGCTGGCATAGGTGTGGGGGTGGCTGTCTGTCTATCCAGTGTGTGGTGGCTGCAAACACCTTCCACAGCCCACACTGCCAGCAATGTTGCCAGTATTGGGCTGCCAATGTGCATAATGAGGAGCAAGGTACCATGGGTATGGGCCAGACAGGGTGGCCTGGCCAGGGTGCATCTGCACAGGGCATAGGGCACTGACTGGGACATTTTAGTGCCCGGCCACCACCTACACAGACAGGGTGACCTCAGTATGTCCTGCTGAGAGATCACTCTCACCCTGACTGTGCAGTGACCACAGCATGGCTAGGCACCCCCATAGTGCTATATAGTATTTTCTCATATGATAAATATGGGTTTCCTTTTTGGGCCCAGTTATTGATTTATCTGCTTGCTCTGTATGCTGACATCCCAGTTCTGGGTGCATGCATCTCCACTGGGAACATGCACTATGGACTAACTAGCACACTGTTTGCAGCTGGTATGTGTCTTGATGGAGTGGCTTGCAGGGTGCAGTGGCTGATGATTTGCTGCAGGACATTATCAGATAGTGGTGGGGTGTAGATTACCATATCCAGGCCTAATGTCTGTTTGCTATTGTGTTATGGATGTGTATAGAGCTGCAGTGACTGCCCTGTGTCTGTTCCTCAGCAGGACCAGGGTTGATGGTCCCCTCTACTGCCACCTTTGCAGGGAGGTAGAATGTGGATCTATTGATGGGAGACCCTGTTTGCTGCCCTCAGCCCTGGAGAGGGGGTGGTATGTGATATATGGCCCACCTAGGAATCCATAGGGGCTACACCTGAATGAAACAGAGACATCCAAAGTGTTTGTGCAGAAACTACCTATCTCACACATTAACACTGCTTTGGACCTCCGGCATGGCCTCTTTTAGTTATGGAAGGTGTTGTGGACCTGGTCCTAGGCGCCTCATTGCACCCTCAGGGTGAGCACAGTACCCACACAATGTGACGGTGTGTAGCTACTCTGTGCCAGTAAAACACACGGTCAGTACCCCCTACCAGGCCGAGGTGCTGTGTGGGTGCACATGGTCACTTCCCCCTACCAGGCCGAGGTGCTGTGGGGGTGCATTGCCCATCTTGTGTTTATCTGTGGACAGCTGATTTGCATGTGCAGTGCATCATGGGTATGGGTGGGCTAACCCTATCCTGGCAGGCTGTCTGTGTGGTGACATGCAGGCTCTCTATAGCCAGACAGGGGCTTGCTAGCAGCTATAGAGCTGTACTTCACTGCCTATAAAGCTAGAGGTCATGGGTTCAAACCCACAGTGGGGTTATTTGATAGGGTTGTCCAACACATTATCTTTTTTTAATGTACATATTTTGATGCCAGCAAAAACACCCTCAGCGTACTGTACCCATAAGGTGCCTCTGAGGGAGCTTTATAGGGCACCCTATAGGGCACCTTATGGTTCCCGTCCATATAAGGTGCACTATACATTATCCTGTGGCGCAACTTATAGGGGACATTTTAGGGTGCTGTGGCGGACAGTGCAATTTTTTTTTTTTTTAATTCTTTATTTTCGTTTTATAACAACAAAGGAAAAGGAAGACATACAACTAAAAGACAGATACATAAGGTATAATACATACACCAAAGTAAACCCCTGCCACCCCCCTCCCCCCTGCTTCTTCTCTAGAAAACTAATCATTCCCGAAGCGGGCGTATACTTACATTATTGTGTTACAAAGCCGAGCGGTGATCTAAAACATGATGAGTGCACACTATACAGACATGTTGGAACAATGAGCAGATTGTACATAATCATTAAGCAGCTGCGAGTTAGACAAGCGAGAGTGAGTTTGGGCATGGGGAATAGCTCTCCGAGGTATCTGCTCATATTTACTATATAAGCAGACGAGGTTCCTCCATTCATTGACGGTAAGTCGAGAGCTATCCTTCCAATGCCTCAAGATTGAGCATATGGCTATACCCAGCATGAAATCAAGGAGAAAGCGACCCTTCTTAGGAAGAGAGGGGACCTCCGCCACAAAGCGGAGTCCCACAATCTTCCAAGAGAGAGGCTCGTGGTAAAGTCAAGCCCTTTTGGGTGTAGTACCTCTATAGATCAACTAAGGCAAGATCTTTGATCAGGGAGGTAAGCGTGGTGTGACTCTTGGGGGGGGGCCACGTGTCCTAGGCGGCTGTTTGTCAATCAGGGGATCAAGGACTAGATTGAAATCCCCCCCAATTATCAATAAAGTATCAGCAGAGGCCTGCACAACCTGAGCAATGGTAGCAAAAGGCAGGGTCATCCCCATTAGGAGCGTAAAGGCATATTACATGTAACTTCAAGGCTACCTATCTTGAGGTGAACTCTGGACCATCCACCTTCTGTATCTGAGCTAGTCGCAATAATAGTAGCATGCAAAGATTTACTAACCAGTATGGCAACCCCACATTACTTGGAAACGGCTGGGGAATAGGCGGTCACCATATAAAGTTTAATATTGAGTTTAAGAGTTTCCTTCAAAGTTAAATGCGTTTCTTGGAGAAAATCAGATCCGCGGCTTCTTGACTTAGGTAGCTTAGGATTGTCTTCCGTTTTGTCGGATTATTGATTCCTTTTACATTCAATGAGAAAATCTTACATGGTGCCATGACTCAGTAATGGACATTTTAAGTAGGGCATTTGGAAACATACGACATAATCAGAATCTGTGCAACAATGACATAATCACCGAGGATGCTGGCTAATACACCCCATATTGAAAAGTATGTACATTGTATCCTAGAGAAGAAGCAAAACCCCCAAATAATATGGCGACCAGATGTCTGCGGGAGGAGGCCCTAGAGAGGAAATAGAAAGACGTGAAGAAGAGAGAAGAAACACCAGAGTCCATAATTAACATTGTCTCTGATATTCATCGAGGCTACTGTGGGTAGATGGAGTCGGGTCACAGATATCATCAAAAGTAAGGCAAACAAACTGCCCTCGCCAGACTCTTTGCTGGGCTGCGGCAGATCCAATATGGGAAATACAGCGGATATGAGAATGCTTGCAGGAATATTCTGGAAGTCAGCGCATCAAGTCGGCTTCTTTGGAATCCAAAAACTCCGCTAGTAGATCAGGGTCCTCAAATGTTCTTGTCTGATTGTGAAGCGTGACTCGGAGCTTGGCCGGGTATATCAGACCATAGCGTGCTTGTAGTTGTTGAAGCCTCGGCCGAAATTCCAGAAAGCGCTTTCGGCGGTCGACCGTGGGTTTAGCCAAGTCAGGATAGAAGGAGATCTTGTGGCTTTCAAACTCCATATGGCCCTTTGCCCGAGAGGCACTTAAAATTTGCTCCACGTGTTGATATCTCAAAAGTCGAAAGATGATAGGCCGCGGGGTCTTCCTATTGAGCGTTATGCTTGGGGGTACACGGTGAGCGCGATCGATCTCCAAATCCTTGGTAAAGGTGATTCGGAGCAGGGAAGGGAGGGTTTTGCGTAAAAACTCTCTCATGTCTCCCGATTCCGCTCCCTCCGGTATGCCCATGAGTCGTATGTTGTTGCGACGCGCTCTATTATTGCCATCTTCCACTTCTTTCTGTAGAGCCCGCACCTGACGTTCAACTTTGTCGAGTTTGGACAACCGGGCCGCATGGGAGTCCAAGATGCTCTCCATTTTGTCCTGACGCGAAGAAAGCCCTTCTAGCTTGCTTTGCAGCACACCAAGATCTTCCCGCAGCGCTCGAAGTGCTTCACCGTTTGACTGCACGAGGTTTTTGACCCCTTTAATCTCTGCGAGGATTTCCTGCTGCATTTCGGGGCCCTCGCGCAAGGCTAGCCCCTTCTGCGGGGACGGGGGTTCAGTTTTGGAACGTTTGCCGTGAGAAGCCGCTGGAGATCCAAATTCCAGGCGCGTGGGTTTGGTCCCCGCCATCTCATCAATGTGCCCCGGCAAGATCAGAGTAAAGTTCCAAGTTTGTACGGTGTTAATTCAGGATTCTGAGTAGGCCTCTCGGGAGCCTCAGCGTTATGCGACCATCCCGCTGGACATCAGGCTCCGCCCCCCCGGACAGTGCAATTTATATTGTGCCCTATGGAGTTCCTTTTAGGGTGCCTTATACGGCACCCTCATTTACGGCACGTGAGGGCGTGTTTGCTGGCAGCAATTAATAAAATAAAAATAAGTGCTGCAGGAACAAATATGTACAATGCAAAGCTGATGCCACAGCCAGCCTTACATATTAGGCACACTGGGGAGCAAACTCATGACCCCTGTATCAGCAGTCAGTGCCTTAACCATTGTGCTCCACTGCTGCTCCTCCTTACCTGTCAGCGCACCTACTTATGCTTTTCGTTCCTTAAACTGCACAGTGCTGCCATAACAAACAGTACTCTGACCTTGCCGTACCTCATACGGCACCCTCTAAAGCGCCCTATACGCAACATTCTAGGGTGCCTTGGCTGACAGTGCACTTTAAAATGTGCCTTATAGGGCGCCTTATGTTAACATGCTTTGAGAGTGCGTTTGCTAGTAGTGATAATTAAAAACAAAATGAAATGCCTCCTAAACCACTCATCCCCATAATATGTAATGCTTCAGTCAGCCTTGTTCAGTAGGCACTTTGGGGAATTGAACCCCTGTTCCCAGCACCATTGGTCAGTGTCTTAACCATTGTACTGTGGCTCTGCTCTTGTGATTGCTTATCAGCGCGCCGCCTTATGCCGCCCAATATTGATCTTCCTCCTAAAACAATAGCGCACTGCCTTATGCGGCCAAATAGTAACCTGGCTCCTAAAGTAATGTCTCAGCCATCCATCTTCATTGGGCACTGTGGGGGATTGAACCCCTGATCCCTGCATCATTGGTAGGTGCTTTAACCATTGTGCTGTGGCTCTGCTCTTCTATGTGCACATCAGCGCGCCACTTATACCGCCCAGTATTATAATGCCTCCATAAACATCAGCCCGCTGCCTTATGCTGCCCAGTATTAATATGCCACCAAGAACATTAGCGTGCTGCCTTATGCCGCCCAATATTGATCTTCCTCCTAAAACAATAGCGCACCGCCTTATGCCGCCAAATAGTAACCTGGCTCCTAAAGTAATGTCTCAGCCATCCATCTTCATTGGGCACTGTGGGAGATTGAACCCCTGATCCCTGCACCATTGGTAGGTGCTTTAACCATTGTGCTGTGGCTCTGCTCTTCTATGTGCACATCAGCGCGCCACTTATACCGCCCAGTATTATAATGCCTCCATAAACATCAGCCTACTGCCTTATGCCGCCCAGTATTAATATGCCGCCAAGAACATTAGCGTGCTGCCTTATGCCGCCCAGTATTTATGTGCCTCATAAATTAATGCCTCAGCCAGCCTTGTTTCATTGGGCACTGTGGGGGATTGAACCCCTGATCCCTGCACTATTGGTCAGTGTCTTAACCATTGTGCTGTGGCTCTACTCTTTGACTTGTTTATCAGCGTGCCGCCTTATGCCGCCCCATATTGAAATGCCTCCTAAAAAGTTAGCGTGCCGCCTTATGCGGCCCATTATTTAATTGCCTCCTAAAATGACACTTCAGCCAGCCTTGTTCATTAAGCACTGTGGGGGATTGAACCCCTGATCTCTGCACTATTGGCAAGTGCCTTAACCATTGTGCTGTGGCTCTGCTCTTTTGTGTCTATATCAGCGCGCCACTTATGCCTTCCGTGCAGCTATCTGATGGGCTAATGTGCGGGGCGCACAAGGGCGCTGCGCACCTTAGCGCATATGTCAATCACGGCTTTTCTTTTTCAGGACGGAACGCCCTCTCCTTATATGGCATCCGCTCTCTACCGCGGCCCACACTTTACCGGGGTTTTAGTAAACATGCCCCTTAGATATGCAAATCATGAAGGTGACCCTGGAGCCATTAGAAAGCCGGGTATATAGACGTCCCCAGTGGAGGAACATCCATGTAGCACGGTGGTGTGGTGGAGGCATGCTCTGGGAGAAGCAAGGGAGATGCATGTCACAGTGCAATTGTAGAATGGCAAAAACATGTCTGGCCCTGGTTACTGAGGTGTTCATGCCCATAGCTGCTCCTAACCTTGAATAAGATACAAAAAGGAGCTGCAATGCTTAGAGAGGGAAGAGCAAATATGCTTTCATCACCACAGTTAAGATTTCCTATGCAAAGAAACTTGCATACAAATACAAACTCCATACATATTATAGGCTACTGCCACGTGTCCATGTAAAGGAAAGGCAGACCAGGACATGCTAGTCTAGAACATAGTTGTTCACCCTTCTGAATCCCCCTGGCTGGGACATCCAGGCACCTGGTTCTGATGGCGTGAACTTAAGGTACATCTTCATATTTTAAAATGGCCTACACTTATCCATGTAACCGGCCTTGCTATGTGCATGGGACCCATCTCCAAAACCAGTTACTGGGATATTCATTTCTGAAGGCATTGCTGTCACTCCCCCAAACTTTTGTATGTTCTGCTCTGGTCATCGCAGATTGTTCCAAGACATCCCTTCTAAAATGCTACATTTAGCTTCTCAAGTCCCTCCTCCACATTACTCCTCAAAGAGAATACCAACTAAATGTTGTCAATGTTTTTGCCCAGTGAGCACAGAGATGTTAAAGAAAAGGAGTGAAAGCACAGTGCCCCGAACAACTTTACAATCCAAATAGTGAATTCTAGCTTGATGCTGTAATATATACAACCATCTTTTTCTGCAACAGCTGAGTATAGCAGTTAAATAATGTTCATCTTCTGTGGAAGATGTAATTAGCCTTCATCATGTTACACTTTTTTGTTTACTGCTTTTAGTGTACTGCTTTCATCATTGATTTCTCAGTAAATACATCATGGAAATAATCCTACTAATGTTTGCACCAATCACAGACTCTTCAGTCTTTGGGGCTGGTTAGTACCAAAGATTATTTAATTTTTCATTGCAAAGCTGAGTCTATGGAAAATGTGTCTAGGACAAATGATTTTCTGAATTTTCTTATTACACATATTCTTTCTCCTTTGATTCTTCTTAAAAAATATCTTAAGGACATACTGGTTCTCTCCAGTGCTGAGGAGATGTGTATTTTCAAGTGTTATTTTCCTACTTGGATGGAGCATGGAAACTTCTTAGGAGGATATCCCGGATCACACAACCCTATTTGTCTCCTTTGTTTCTGAGATCTATAGTTGCAGATAACCCAGATTGACCATTAGTCCTGTTTAGTAAATACACCTCTAAGGGGTATGTTTACTAAACGTGAATAACACGCGTAGTATGATGTTAACGACCGTAAGTGCAGTGTAACGCGCGTAAACACGCGCCAACGACCGGTAACGTCATACTACGCGCGGTAACCGCGCTTAACGATCGTAAAGCCCCGCGGCGCGTTAAAACAGCGCAGAAGGTGGAGAGTGGGCGGAGAGAAGGGGTCAATGGGCAGAGAGGGGGCGTGGAGAGGCTCCCCCTCACTAACGCGCTGTAATTCTGAGCTCAATTCCAACGCGAATGAAAACCTGCCCTTAAAGGCATTTAAAGGGAAGAGAAACCATTTCCGTCAGCAATGTACAGAAAAACCGGGGAAACACACAAAACGTGAGCAGTGTGATACATGTGCACTGAACAAAATAGCACATAAAACGTTAAAAATGACCACAGGAAACATTTTAAAAAGCATAATACAGCTGGGCAACAGTGATAGCAATGGGCAACAAGGAACAACACTGCCTGGAAAGCACCAAATAAAAAAGAAATGATGTGTGGAAGGGTCTACGCTTCACAGACCCTTTTAAAGATCATTTCATTGTAATGGATTGTCCTGGGAGTGTTGTGTAATGTTTCCCAATGATATCATTGTTGCCCAGCTTGGTTATGGGTGTGTGCCCCTTTTGTGAGGTATTCTCTGAGGTTTATGTGCACCGTTGTCTGCATACAAGGTAAATGAGGTCACAATAAACCTGTTGCAGAGCAGGGTTTCTGACTCGTCAGGCCGGTTTAACTAACTCCAGGGACTGCCCTGTCTCTGTGGCTACAGTGTGGTGCAACAGACACAGCCAGTACCTGTAAGACCAGAGGGTCACAGGTTCAAATCCCAGCTGGGGCTCCTGCCAACCCAGTCCCCATAGCTTTACCCACCACTAAACATTGATAGTAAAGACACACCTTTATTGCAGAGAACATACAGATGGCCTACATTTTACCACACCAGAAACAGGCACATTACCTTAAAGCAGAGTTCCGCAAATGTAGTCCTGGAGGGCCCCACAACATTCCGGTTTCATGCTGCCTCCAATAAAGATGCCTGTGCTGCATAGCTATGCACCACCCCCATGTTATGCAGATGTAGCTCATGCATATTTATGAGGGACAGCATGAAAACCCGAACAGTGTTTGGAACACCAGGACTGGAGTTGGGGAACTCTGCCATAAAGCAGCAGCCAACAGGGCCACACACCCACCCACAGGCCTCATTGGCCAATGCCACCTGGAGAGGCAAGAAATTGGGTCCTGCCTGTATCTCCCAATACTAGCAGTTGCATAACTTAGCAATGCCACCCTACACCTGGGTATATGGTACACAGCTATCAAACGTTTGCTATGAGAACTGGCAGATATCAATTCCTCTGTTAAGCACATTTTGCTCATTGAGCTCCACCATAACAATCATTCTGATGTCTGCGGTGTGTGCTGCAGGTCTGGTCTCTGACAGTGTTCACCACCCTGGGGAGTGACCCCCCAACAGTCCTGTGTACCATATCCATGCCTGTACTATGCCCATGACTGGTGTGGTGTGTATGGCTGCTGACCACCTCTATAGTAGCACAATGCTGACATCGGTGTGGGGGTGGTTGTCTGTCTATCCAGTGTGTGGTGGCTGCAAACACCTTCCACAGGCCACATTGCCAGCAATGTTGCCAGTATTGGGCTGCCAATGTGCATAATGAGGAGCAAGGTACCATGGGTATAGGCCGGACAGGGTGGCCTGGCCAGGGCGCATCTGCACAGGGCATAGGGCAGTGACAGGCACATTGTAGTGGCCGGCCACCACCTACACAGACAGGGTGACCTCAGTATGTGCTGCTGAGAGATCACTCTCACCCTGACTGTGCAGTGACCACAGCATGGATAGGCACCCCCATAGTGCTAGCTAGTATTTTTCTCATGTGATATATATGGTTTGCCTTTTGGGGCCCTGTCACTGATTTAACTGTGTATGCTGACATCCCAGTTCTGGGTGCAGGCATCTCCACTGGGCACTAGCAGACTATTTGCAGCTGGTATGTGTTGTGATGGAGTGGCTTGCACCAGGGGAATATCAGATAGTGGTGGAGTGCAGCATGCCATATCTAGGCCTAATGTCTGTCTGCTATTGTGTTCTGGATGTGTACAGAGCTGCATTGACTGCTCTGTGGGGTGTGTGTGTCCCTCAGCAGGATTGGGGTTGATGTTCCCCTCTACGTCCACCTTGCAGGGAGGTAGATGTTGTATCTTTTGATAGGGGACCCTGTTTGCTGCCCTGGGGGAGGGGGTGGTGGTGCATGGGCCCTCCTGGGGGGGTCAATACCTGACTGATACAGACAGAGATGTCCAATGCGTTTCTGCAGAAACTACCTGTCTCACACAATAACACTGCTGTGGACCTGCACCATGGCCTCTTTCAGCCATGGACGTTGCTGTGGACCTGGTGCTTGGCACCTCACTGCACCCTCAGGGTGAGCACAGTACCCGCACGCTGTGACGGTGTGTGGCTACCCTGTGCCGGTACAACACACGGTCAGTACCCCCTAACAGGCCGAGGTGCTGTGGGGGTGCACATGGTCGCTTCCCCCCTACCAGGCCGAGGTGCTGTGGGTGTGCATTCCCCATCTTGTGTTTATCTGTGGACAGCTGATTTGCATGTGCAGTGCATCATGGGTGTGACTGGCGCAACCCAACCCTGGGGGAATCCAGTGCCTGCTCAGAGGCTTTGATAACCCATAGGCCATCCCACGTACATCTGTTAGCATTGTGCATAGGTGCAGGACACCCTACTGAGTCTGTCATATAAGGTACCCACACAGGTAAAAACACACATACCCACGCACGATTGTATGCGCGTCGCTACGCGCGCCCAACGTACATTGTTACGCACACTGCGAGGGTCTGTTTCTGTATGGAGTACTCGACGTAAAGGAAAACATGCCTTCTCACAGCACACTGGGGACTCGAACCCATGCTGCCTGTATCAGCAGTCACTGCAGTAACCATTATGCTACAGCTCTGTATGGGTCAAGTATGTATGCTAGCAAACCTACAACACATACATGACATATACATGCCCCCACACTCACTATATAACGTGTGGGTGTATTTACTTGCACCCTATAGGGAAGGAGAACATATACATGCCCCCTCACTCACTAGATAATGTAATGTGTGGGTGTGTTTGCTTGCGCCCCTAAAGGTAAATTGACATATACCTGCCCCCTCACTCACTATCTGATGTGTGGGTGTGTTTGCTTGCACCCCTCCAAAAGGAAACAAATAAATGCCCCCTCCCTCACTGTATCATGTACAGGTTACTACATCAGCCAGCCTTCTGCATCTGGCACCCTGGGGACTCGAACCCATGCTGCCCGTATCAGCAGTCACTGCAGTAACCATTGTGCTACAGCTCTATATGGGTCACATATGTCTACGAGGCTTCTTATGCTTAACGCGCGGTGACTCCTCTAACGCGCCATGTATCGCTCGTTAGTTCTGTACCGCGCGTTAGATCTTCTGCTGTCCCGCCCATCTCCTTATTTGGGGGTTTGTCTTATTAACGCGAATACTAACGCGAACTGCACTAACGCGATTTAGTAAACATCCCCCTAAGTGGCATGTTTACTAAAGGGTGCTAATGTAGCATCTATGACGTTAATGTGCGTTAATGTCGCACTATATAACATTAACGCGCCTTGAGGTGCCTTATCTCCTGTTAAGGCACCTTATCACATACTAAGACACCTTGTCTCTCCTTAGGACAGCTTATCACCTTACTGCACTTGGTACTGTTAACTCACGTTAAATGGCCCAAGGCATACTAATGCTGGCATGCCCCCTACTCGCCCACTGCCTTATATGGATTCAGGCACCTTAACACTGCCCTTACCACCGGTGACTTTACAGCCATTTAATAAACATACCCCTAAGTGTAGCTTAAAATTCAAGTTGTCTCTTTTTATTATCAGAGTAGCAGAAAGAAAGATATGCCTCAGAGGAGTCCATTGGGCTAGCCAGTGGCATCAATTCTGCCCAAGCAGCCCCTTTAATGTAGGGGGAGGGCTGCTTGGGCAGACAGGTGACCCCCAGGCAGACATGGGGCCCACATTGCGGCAGCAGCAGCAGTAGTAGCAGGAAAACTTACTTGATTGTGTTTGCTGCGCTGGACTACACTTCTAAGTTCACCATGGGGCCACCGGCTGTCCCTCACCGGGCCAAAGTCTCATGAAAATAGTCACACAACGAAACTTTGGCCCAGTGGGGAACAGCCTCTGGGCCCAAAGCAAACTTAGAATAGTGGAGCAATGCAGCAAACACAATCAATTAAGTTTGCTGCCGCATGAGAGGGAGGCCCGCTGTATGAAGAAGGGGCCTACATGGGGGTGCACCATCGCCATGACAATGGGGAACCCTCAGCAAAAGTTTGCATAGGGTCCCCTCATTGTAACTTATGCCACTGGAGACAGTATTTTGTCTCTTATCAAGGAAACTCTCCATATTTATTTTATTTATTTATTTACATTCTCTTATATACCGCGCTATTCTGCATCAGTGCGGTTTACATTGAACAAATTGAAATTACATTGAACAGGGCACTATAACTTGGAGATAACTATTTTACAGGGAACATTGGTCCAGTGAATATTGGTCCAGTGGGTCAGTCTGAACATTGGTCCAGTGAACATTGGTCCAGGGAATATTGGTCCAGTGGGTCAGTCTGTGGTTCCATCTTGCCTTTTGCTACCCAGAGAATAACTGTACTGGTTTCTATCTTGACTATGCATCTCTTGTACTTTGAAATCACCATAGTCCAAAATCATTTATTTATCTATTTATTTATTTATTTAACATTTCTTATATACCGCCTTTCATGATATCAAGGTGGTTTACATTGAACAAACTGAAATTACATTGAACAGGGCATTATAACTCGGAGATAACTATTTTACAGAGAATCATGAACTAGTTATCACTATTTTTAGAAACCCATGGAAAAAAAAACATCAATTGGTATCAAAAGATTGGGTTTCAGTTTAAAAGGACATAAGTATAAAATTGTCTACAGACTAGGCAAAGCAGTGGCATACAAAGGGTGATACAATGGGTGAAGGCCCACCCTGGGTTGCACTCACTGGCCCTTGGAGACAGCATGGCAAACATACCATAAAGTTGGCTTGCCGCACTGTTTCCATGTGCCTGGCCGCTCTTCTCTCCCAGCCAAAGTCTCATGAATCATGAGACTTTGACCCAGGAGAGAAGAGCAGCCAAGCCCATGGAGGCATCATGCAATCCATCTTTATGGTAAGTTTGCGGCGCTGCTTCCAAGGACTTGGCGGGGGGGGGGGAGGGATATTTGCATATGGGGGGGAGGTGCTCACCCCAGGTGCTGAGGGGGCTAAGAAAGAAAAATATCCTGCTGATTATGTGCAAAAATGGGCATACAGATGTCCAAAGCACAGAGGCGTTCCCATTTTAGAAAGCTGTTTCAAAATGTCCCTGGTGCAAGAACTTCTGAGTTGGAATGGGGGCATAGTGTAGTCATGTTCAAGTGTTCCCAAGACCTTTTATGTCCTTGCCCAATCTCAGAAATGCTTTTCACATCCCAACTGGTATCAAAGGGTATACTCTTCTAGGCACAAATAGGCATTGGAAAAGTGTTCATTTTGCCAGCAAATCATCTGGTGGCTGTGTTATTGTTTTATATTGACAATGAAATGCAGGGGACATGGGGAAAAGAAGAAGCGTTCTGCATTGTGTTGGAAAGAGGAGATGGCACTGTCATCCATATTGGTGTAGTCTACAGACCTCCGACTCAAATTGAAGAAATGGATAACAAATTGACTATAGACATTGCAAAGATAGCCACAAAGGGGGAAGTGATCATACTGGGTGACTTTAATCTAGACGATGTGGATTGGACTACTCCTTCTGCAAATCTGGAAAGAAGTAAAAAAATTGTGGATGCTTTATAAGATGCATTACTTAGACAAATGGTGATGGAACCAACCAGGGAATGCTGGATTTAGTGCTCAAAAAAGGTGATAGCATGACAAATAACCAGGTGGGTGCCCCTGTGAGCAGCAGTGATTATCACATGGTGTGGTTTGAGATAAAAGCCAAGGTGGAGTCCAATCATAGCAAGCTCAAAGTCCTAGACATCAAAAACACTGACTTCAGTAAAATGGCCAAGTACCTGAAGGAGGAGTTGGCAGGGTCGGAGTGGAATAAGGGAAGTGGAATTGCAATGGGCTAAACTAAAGGTGGCAATAAAAAGGGCAACAGATAAATATGTAAAGAAAGTTAATTAAAAAAGAGGAGAAGGAAACCTATTTGGTTCTCCAAAGAAGTTGCTGCTCAAATAAAGGCAAAAAACACAGTTTTCACAAAATTCAAAAGCTTGCAAACAGAGGAACACAGAAAGGAATACATGATCAAACTAAAAGAGACAAAAAGAGAAATAGGGACAGCAAAACCAAAGACAGAGGAAAAGATGGCTAAAGATGTGAAGTGTGGAGACAAAACTTTCTTCAGGTATATTCAGGAAAGGAGGAAAATCAGAGGTGGAATTGAAGGACTCAGAAGTGCTGGAAATGGATTAGTGGAAAGTGACATTGAAAAAATCAAAATTGCTAAACAATTACTTCTGCTCTGTTTTGTCATCAACCCCCTTGCCTTCCAGTGCTTATCTCCTCAAGCACAGGCAGGGTGTTAAGCCTAGGCCCAGCCCAGAGCCTTGCTCGGCCCTCTGGGATATGTAGTATTTTTATAGGCCCGTTCAAAGAATCAGTTGTGGCAACGAGGTAAGGCTTAAATAGGTTTTATTCCCCTTCCGAGAGGATTCTCTTGGTGGGTGAAACAAAAAGTATACAGCCCCACTTGGGCAAAAGCAAAGGGACAAAAATGAGAACAAAAATTGCTTATCTTCAGCTTCTAACAGGTAAATGAAAAGTATTCAAAACAGTTCTTTCCAACATACAAAGACCTTTTCCTTTGTGGCTTTCAAGCTTGGTAAATCGCAACTTGTTTATCTCAAAGAAAATACATTATCCGAAACTGTGAGCGTGCAGTCCATATAATCATTACATACAGTGTCTCCCTGTGCCTCACATTGCATCTCTTTGGGTTCTGCCTTTAAGGATTCTTCCCTTGCACAATACGTTACGTTACTGAACAGTCTCTCCTTACTATTCAGGAACTCTCTCTCTCTCTCTGTGAGAATGTTTGCTATGCTGCTACCATATTCATTAGAGTGTTTACTTTGGGAGCCTCTTAAATGCGGTGGAAGATAGGGGAAATTACCAGTTTCACTTTTCCCTCTATTAGAAACAATTGGGCTACCTTTAAGCAGTCTTTGACTCGGGCTTCTCTCTGCTGCTACAGACGCCCGAGTGAAATCCAGTAAAAGCTTTTCACGGCTCTTGCCTTTGAACCTTCTTCTAGACACAGGATTATCCTCAGGTATAACAGCTTTACTCTTTCTATGCCAATTGTTTGTATAAAGACTTTCTTCAGGCTTCCTCCAGCTAGCTTCCCAGTTAAATGCTTTGTTACCTTTCTGATGACTTCTGCTGAGCTCTGACGCTTCCGTGCTCTGCCTTTCACCACAGGCACCTGGGTTCTCACTCTCTCCTTTGGAATAGGACTTTTTGGCTTTCACAGCTCTGCCCTCAGCTTCCTTCCAACTAGAGTTTCTCTCATTACGTCCTTGGCTTTCAGAATCACAACTGCCTGCTCCCGTGCTCCTGCTCTTGCTTTCGCTCTTACTCTGTCTAACTCCATGTGCACTGAGCTTTTCTATGTGCATTTCAGCTCCACCCACTCCCAGCTGGCTTTCATTAGTTCCTGATCTCCTAGCCTTTCTGCTGCTTGGACGTATTTCCCTCGCACGTGAGCTGTTTTGTTTGGGTTGCCAATAGCAACATTTTGACCTGTGCTCTTCTGAACTGTCAGAATCTGTCTCACTGCCAGCGTTTCTGCTTATTTCCATGGGTTCTGCTGCATCTACCTTTTGACAGTTTTTACTAAATAAAATCCTAGAGAAGGACCACCTGTGACTCCAAAATATAAAAATGGGAATGAAGTAGATACCACACCATTCACAGAAGATGATGTGTTAGAACAACTTGCAAAACTGAAAGTGGACAAGGCCATGGGACCGGATGGATACATCCCAGGATACTGAAAGAGCTCAGAGAAGTTCTTGCAGGGCCATTAAAGGATGTTTTCATCAGATCCTTGGAAAGAGGAGAAGTTCCTCAGGACTGGAGAAGGGCTGATGTGGTACCTCTTCACAAAAGTGGTGACAGGGAAGAAGTGACAAACTACAGGCAGTGAGCCTTACCTCGGTGGCGGGAAAAATAATGGAGGTGCTCTTGAAAGAGCAAATAGTGGGCTTTCTCAAAACCCTCAGGTTGCATGATCCGAGGCAACATGGTTTTACCAAAAGATGATCTTGCCAATTAAATATGATTGAGTTCTTTGACTGGGTGACCAGAGAACTTGATCAGGGGCATGTGATGGATGTCTTCTACCTGGATTTCAGCAAAGCCTTTGATACTGTCCCTCTTAGGAGGCTTATCAATAAACTCAATAGTTTGGGGATGGGTTCCAAGGTGGTGAACTGGATCAGAAATTGGTTGACTGACAGACAACAGAAGGTGATGGTAAATGGAGCTCACTCGGATGACAGGAGGGTGATTAGCGGGGTGCCCCAGGGTTCGGTCCTGGGCCCGGCACTGTTCAATGTATTTGTGAGTGATATTGCTGAAGGACTGAATGGAAAAGTCTGTCTTTTTGCAGATGACACGAACATTTGCAACAGAGTGGATTCCCCTGAGGCAGTGGATAACATGAGGAAAGATCTACAAAAGCTGGAAGAATGGTTTAATGTTTGGCAGTTAAGATTTAATGTGAAGAAGTGCAGTGTCATTCACTTGGGAAGCAGAAATACAAGAGAAATGTATGTGATAGGGGGCGAGAGGTTGGTGCGAACTGACCAGGAGAAGGACCTTGGTGTGATTATTTCTGAGGATCTCAAGGTGGCAAAACAGTGCGACAAGGCAGTGGCAAAAGCCAGGAGGATGTTGGGTTTCATACAAAGAGGAATTACCAGCAGAAAGGAAGAGGTGCTAATGCCACTGTATAAGTCACTGGTGAGGCCTCACTTGAAATACTGTGTTCAGTTTTGGAGACCATGGGGTATGTTTACTAAACTGCGGTAATCGTACATAACACGCGTTATGTAACGTTAACGATCGTTAGCTCATCATAACGCAGGTAACGCCCCGCAGAGCAGTAAAACACCGCAGAAGGTGGAGAGAGGGCGGAGAGAAGGGGTCAGTGGGCAGAGAGTGGGCGGGGAGAGGCTCCCCTCACACTAACGCGCTGATTTCCAGAGCTGAATTCCAACGCGAATGAAAACCTGCCGTTAAATGCACATTACAGGGGAGAGAAACCATTTCAGTGTCAGCAATGTACAGCCCAGGCAGGGAAACAAAAAAAAAAGTGATATTTATTTATTTATTTAACAGTATTTATATCCCGCTTTTCACCGGGTCAAAGCGGTGGGATATATAACAAGAGGGGGGGGGATCAATAGTGGGGGGGGGGGGGGGGGCGCACATCACCGGGGGCTCAACATTGATGATTTTGGGATGAACAAGTGATGATAAGTGTGATACATGTGCACAGAACAAAAGGGCACAGAAACACTGAAAATGACCCCAACAAACTGGAAAAAAACAATAACAAAGCTGGCCAATAGTGGTATCAATGAGAAACATCAACCCCTCCCCCCCGCCGAGTAAGCTCCATAGAACAGATATAAATCGTGGAAGGGTCTATACTCCGTCCCCATACAAGGTGAATGAGCCCACAGTGAAATAGCGCTTCTCAGGGTTTTCCCCACCATCGGACAGGGTTCCTGTGGCGTGCACATGTCCCGCAACATCAGAGCGGGCATGTCGGAATAGCAACTGGACAGATGCCAGAGAAGGGGATACAGAGGGCCGCAGGCGGCACATGCTGTGGTGGAGCTGGGCCACAGTGCAGACTAGGGTGATGCCTAGGTGGCCCATACGAATGCTGAAACAGCGGAGCAGCCAGACAGCAACTGCTGAAGGCCCAACATGGGCACGAGTGTGTTTCCCAAAGTGTCACAGGGGATAGTACCCAACAGCTACCCCCAAGGGCACGGAACATTGGCAGGCGGGGCTGGGGGGGAGCGTGGACGTCTATGCAGGCACCCCTACCCCAGAACCCGCACCATAGGCAGCCGCCTACCTGCACACTGGATGGCCTGAGACTGCGCACCACCAGCTCCACCAGCAGAAGGGCATGTCAGCATGGCTGAGGGATACTGGTGGTGGAGGGGGCAGTGGCAGCTGCCCAGAGCAGACCGTGGCCTAGCCCTGTGTAGGTGGGTGCCATGCACTGCAACAGACCGGCCATGTCTGACCAACAGTCATGGTATCACCAGGGAATGCACCATCTCTGTGATAACATAGTGGTGCAGTGCACAAAAGTCACAGGTTCAAGTCCCAGCTGTGGTTTCTGCCAACCCAGTCCTCATATTTTACCCACTACTATAACGTGCTTATACAGACAGAACCTTTCTTGCAGATGATGTAAACATGCCGAAAACACCTACATTTTACCCTACAGAGCACAGACACCGTAAACATGCACATTACCTAGAGCAGAGCCTCCCAAATGCAGTCCTGGAGGGCCAAACACCATTTCGGTTCCATGCTGCCTCTGATAAAGATGCCTGTGCTGCATTTCTATGCGCCACCCCCATGGTATGCAGATGTATCTCATGCATATTCATGAGGGACAGCATGAAAACCCGAACAGTGTTTTGCACTGCAGGACTGGAGTTGGGAACCTCTGCTGTAAAGCAGCAGCCAATAGGGGCAGACTCACCCTCACCCACAGGCCCCATTATCCAAAGCCTCCTGGAGAGGCAGGACTTTGGGCTCTGCGTGCATCTCCCAATACTAGCACTTGCATACCTTAGTAATGCCACCCTAAACCTGGGAATATGGTACACATCTATCAAAAGGTTGCTATGATTACTGGCAGATAGCAATTCCTAGGTTAAGTACAATTTTCTGAGTGAGCTGCATCATAGCAACCTTTCTGATGTCTGTGGAGTGTGCTTCAGGTCTTGTGTCTGACAGTGTTTACAAACCTGGGGAGTGACTACTACAGTATTGCATACCATAGCCATGCCTGCACTGTGCCCAGGACTGGTGTGGTGGCCTGGGCTGGCCAACACCTCTATAGTTGCACAATGCTGGCATAGGTGTGGGGAGTGTGTGTCTGCCTATCCAGTGTGTGGTGGCTTCCAACACCCTCCACAGCCCACACTGCTAGCACTGTTGCCAGTATTGGCCTGCCAATGTGCATAATGAGGAGCAAGGTACCGTGGGAATAGCCTGGATAGGGTGGCCTGGCCTGGCTGCATCTGCATAGGGCATAGGGCAATGGCTCGGACATTGTAGTGCCCGGTACCACCTGCACGGACAGGGTGGCCATAGCATGTCCTGCTGGGAGGTCACTCTCACCCTGACTAAGCAGTGACCATGGCATGGCTAGGTTCCCCCATAGTGCTGTATAGTATTTCTCTCATGTGATATTTATGGGTTTTCTTTTGGGGTCCAATCACTGACTTATTGGCTTGGTGTGTATGTTGATATCTCCATTCTGGGTACATGCATCTTCTCCAGGACCATGCACTATGGACTAGCTGGAGGACTGTCTGCAGCTTGTATGTGTCTTGCTAGAACACCTTGCAGGGTGCAGCGGTTGGAGGCTTGTTGCTGGAGAATGTCAGATAATGGTGGGGGGCAGCTGAGCATTTCCAGACCTGCCGTCTGTCTGCTATTGCGTTATGGATGTGTACTGCTCTGCATTGCCTGCCCTGTAGGATGTTTGATCCCTAGCAGAACTGGGATGATGGTCCCCTTTACTGCCACCATTGCAGGGGTGTAGAAAGTAGATCTGTTGGCGGGAGATCCTGTCCCCCATCCTGAGCCCCAGAGGGTGCGTTGGGTGGTGGTATGTAATCTCCTTGTGGTTCCCAACACCCCCCTTCACTTACATCATGTGACCATGGCACCCACACAGGGTATGCACTTTTCTGAGTGCATCATAGTCCACAAGGGCTAGATGTGACATACAGATGAACACAGGCATATCCTAGGGGTGTTTGCAAGGACTACCTATCACACATTGGCACTGATGGGGACCTGCAGCATAGTCTATCTCAGCAAATCCAGGTGCTGTGAGAATGGTGCTGGGCACCATACCTCTCCCTCAGGGTGAGCACAGGACCCGCACACTGTGACGGTCTGTAGCTACTCTGTGCCTCTAACACACTCCGTCGGCACCCCCTACCAGGCTGAGGTGCTGTGGGGTGCATACCCCATCTTGTGATCATCTGTAGACTGCTGATTTACATGTGCTGTGCATCCTGGGTACGGATGGGTTGACCCTATCCTGGTAACTACAGCAGAATGTGGGTGTGGTGCCGTGCAGTCCTCCTGTAGCCAACCAGGTGTTTATTAGCAGCTCTAGCCCACTGGTTACTTCACTGCCCATGGAGCCAGAGGTCATGGCTTCAAAACCCACAGTGGGGTTCATCAATAGGGCTGTCTTAGGCATTGTCTATTTTTATTGTATATTAGTGCTGCAAGCAGAACCACCCTCAGGGTACTGTCACCTTAGGGTGGCTCATAAGGCGCCCTATAGGGCACCTTATATGGTGCCCTATAAAGCGCCTTATAAGGTGCCTTATATGGTGTCCTATAGGGGACATTATAGGGTGCCTTGGCAGACAGTGCACTTTATAATGTGCCCTATGGAGTGCCTTCTAGGGTGCCTTATGTGGCACCTTAGGTTACGCCACTGTGAGGGTGTGTTTGCTGGCAGCACTATTAAAGTACACCTAATCTTCCTCACAGCCCAATACTTAACCCTTTCCAGGCCAAGCCCAAAACTTTCGGGATCCAAACTTCTGCCTAAATATTCCTATCAAATGGTATATAATACATGACCATGGCAGAGGGAACGTCACTATTGGAACATATTGAATAAGACGGGTACAATTTTCCTGACATATGCAAACATTAACCCGGCTGCAGAATGTGGATTAAAATGTTATAGTAGGCCTTCAAAGAGTTACACATGACACCTCAGTCATCCTTATTCATTAGGCATACTGGGGAATCAAACCCATGACTTGTGTACCATCAGTCTGTGTAGTAACCATTGTGCTACAGCTCTGTTTCTGTATTTGGGTGTCTGCGCGCCTTCTTAAGCTTAACGCGCAGTAACGCTCCCTGTAACGATCGTTGCTGCGCGGCGCCTTATAACGCACGTTATTGGTAACGATGTACCGCCCATGTCCTTTTTTGGCATTTCTTCCACTAACGCAGCTCCTAACGCAAATCAAACTAACGCAGTTTAGTAAACATACCCCTATATCTCGCAAAGGATGTAAAAAGACTGGAAATGGTTCAGAGGAAGGTGACCAAAATGATTTGGAGCCTGCGTCGGAAGCCTTATGACAAGAGACTTGAAGACCTAAATATGTACACTTTGGAGGAGAGGAGGGATTCAGTCCTTTAAATACTTAAAGAGAAATAATGAACAAACAAACCTCTTCCAAAGACGGGGAAGCTGTAAAACTAGAGGGCAAAACATTGAAGCTGCAAGGGGTTAAATTGAAAGGCAATGTCAGGAAATACTTTTTCACTGAAAGGGTGGTGGATGCTTGGAATGCCCTCCCGATGGAAGTGGTGGGGGCAAATACAGTGATAGATTTCAAAATGGCATGGGACAGACACAATGGATTCCTTTATAGCAACAGGATAAAATCAAAATAAACTTAACTATCTAATTTCTCAACAAACAGGGGTGTCCTACACGGAGCGGTGGGTTCACCCCTAAACAAAGACATGGGGAGGGGTGACCTGTACAGAGCGGCAGGTGCACCAACTCTTGCCATCTTACTGGGCAGACTAGATGGACCATACTGGTCTTTATCTGCTGCATTTACTATGTTACTATATTACTATGAGCACTAATATGGAGTGAGGACTTTGTATTCATCTTGCCATGCTGATGAATGTCCCCGTATGCAGAATAGCATGAGACAAACATCTCTACCCCAAGTTTTTGTAGCTAGGATGTCTGTGAGGATACCAGCATGGGCGTCCATGTCGGGAGCATCTATGTTTCTGAACTTAGGCTGAAACATAGATGTCTCCGGAATTTTCCTGCACATTTTGCCCTGGACATGTCAGATTGCACGCAAATGCCTTTTCTAAAATGCCACTTCATGTATATAGTTTTGGATGGGGAAACCTCCAGACTCCCAACCCCCTAGTCCTATGAACAAAAGGTGGGGTAACTAACCTCTGTAGAAGTTGTCTCCCCCTGTGCTGTACCAGATTATTTGCCATTCAGGCATTACACAAGAGACACTGAACAGGCTAGTCTCCAAATAAAAATACAATTTATTGAAATGTATTCTTTAGGGAAAAAGCCAAAACACAGGTAAATTTAAAACAAAATCTTCTCTCAAAACACTTATGCCTCAATTAATTGATTAGATTATAGGGTGCCACCTGCTTCTGTCAGTTTTGCTTCTCCAGACTAACATGGCTACCTCTCTGAAAATCATAAAACCCATCAGGTCATGTCAAGGTCATATTCACAGTTTCCTTTGAATACCAGGGTATTGTTCATCATTAGTATGCTCCAAAAGGCCAAACCATCAATAAGGAGTACTATGTCCAAGTTATGACTCATTTGAGAGATGCAAGTCATTGTATGAGGCCAGAGTTGCACAGGAATGGTGAATGGTTGCTTCATCACAATAATACCTCAGCTCATGTATCACATCTTGTCCAGCAGTTCTTGGCCAAACACCAAATCAAGCAAGTCCGTCAGCCTCCATACTCACCTGACCTCGCACCCTGTGACTTGTTCTTGTTTCCAAAACTGAAATTACCACTGAAAGAAAGGAGATTCATTGATTTGGAGACCATTAAGCAAAATTCGACACAGAAGCTTCACAGAAGCCTTTCAAAATTCTTTCCAGCAGTGGCAGGAATGCTGGAGGAAGTGTGTTTTACTGGAAGGTGACTACTTTGAAGGAGACTGAGTGCAATAATTGTCATAGTAACATAGTATAAGATGGCAGATAAAGATTAGCATGGTCCATCTAGTCTGACCAGATGCCCATCTAGTCTGCTCAGCATGGTCCATCTAGTCTGCCCATCTAGTAGGCCCAGCAAGGTGGAAAGAGTAGGTGCACTTACTTCTCTATGCAGGTCACCCCTCCCCATGCCTTTATTTAGAGGTGTACCTCCTGCTCCATAAAGGTCACCCCTATTTGTTCAGATATAAGAGATAGTTAAGTGTATTTTAATTGTATCCTGTTGCTATAAAGGGAGCCACTATGTCTGTCCCATGCCATTTTGAATTCTGTCCCTGTATTTGCCCCCACCACTTCCACCGGGAGAGCATTCTAAGCATCCACCACCCTTTCAGTGAAAAAGTATTTCCTGACATTGCCTTTCATTTTACCTCCTTGCAGCTTCATGTTATGCCTTCTAGTTTTACAGTTCCCATCTTTGAAAAAGGGTTGTTTGTTAATTAATACTCTTTAAGTATTTAAAGGTCTGTATCATATCTCACCTGTCTCTCATCTCCTCTAGCATATACATATTTAGGTCTTCAATTCTCTTCTCATGTCTTCTCTGGCGCAGGCTCCAAATCATTTTGGTTGTCTTCCTCTGAACCATTTTCAGTCTTTTTATATCCTTTGTGAGATATGGTCTCCAAAAATGAACACAATATTCCAAGTGAGGCCTCACCAGCAACTTGTACAGTGGCATTAATACCTCCTCCATTCTGCTGGTAGTTCCTCTCTGTATGCAACCCAGCATCCTTCTGGCTTTGGCCACCACCTTGTCACACTGTTTTGCCACCTTGAGATCCTCAGAAACAATAACTCTGAGGTCCTCCTCCTTGTCCATGCACACCAACATCTCACCCCTATCACATACAATTCCCTTGGATTTCTGCATCCCAAGTACATGCCATTTCACTTCTTCACTTTAAGGGGTATGTTTACTAAAAGGACAGTAAGGAAGCAAGTGTGCCGTTAACACGTTTTATCGGCACCCTTGAGCACCCTAACACTGCAGAAAGGACTGATAATGCTGAATTAATGAGCCTTAGAGGGTCCCGCAGCATCACAGGAAAAGGAGGTGGAGAGTGAGCATTAAAGAGGCAGAAAGTGGGTGTTGACAGCATGTGCTCCCTTACTGCCTGCCTGCACAGTCATGCCTTATAGCCCTGGCTGGAAATCCTAATGCCAAGTTTAATGTTGTTAAGGACCCTCATGTTAAATGTAACCCTCCAATTGTGAAGTGACCACTTTGATTGTAGGTTAAGGTGGTATACAAATCTGTCTAAATAAAATAAATAAATAAAACCACGTGGAAAGAGGTGCTTTTAAGGTGAGAGAGCCTATTTAAATTTCTGCAATGTGCTGCACACACAGGGGATTCCAAGAAAGTGATAGTAGTGCTTCGTTAGCAGCAATAGCATAGTGCCCTAGTATGACAGGGCATTATGCTGATGGTGCAAATATGGCAAAGGAATTGACATGAGTGTGATGCTGTGGGGCTGACAGGTCAACTAGGCTGGCAAAGCAGATGCCTGGGGAGAATATTTCTGATGGCTGGTATGACTCTGCTGTGACAGCGGGAGCACATATACATGCTGCCAGATTCAGAAGGGTGTTCTTCCAACCCTACTGCCACCATGCTATCCTGTCAGTGTTGTGCTATCATGGGGGTAGCAATGCAATGATTGCAGCATGTAGCTGGAGAGATCTGTGGTCTGGCACTTTGTAACAGGTGCAACACTACAGTTGCCACTGTCAGTGGGGGATCAAGGATATCAGCAGCAGGCAGAGCTGAGCACATTCTCCACCCCCTCACGAGGTTTATGGCAGCAGCACCTGTTCCCACAGCCCCCAGTGGAGGGGCACAGGAGTGGCATGCTATGACAAGCTGCATGTGTGCAACTGAAATAAGACCACTGGCAGCACTGTGGTAGCGACAGGAGCACACTTGCAGGGAGTGAGGCATTGGCTGGCATGCTGCCTATCACCAGCTGTGGACTCTGGGACACAGCTAGTGTGCCTACTGGATGGGCTGGGCCTGGGAACTGGATGCCCACACCTGTGCATATTGAGTGGATATGTGAATATGGTGTGTAAAAAGTTCCCTTATCCAGGAATACTTTGTATATGAGAGCAACCCATAGCGAAGGAAAACATGAATACTCTCATCTCTTACCTACCAAATGATGACTAGAATCTGTGAGTGCTCTGATTCCCCCTCTATAACTCAGTACTCAGTCGGACACAACCATCTGAGCCACATGTGAATCTAGATTACACATTGTGGTTGGCAACATATGAGAGAAGTCCATGACTTGCCCACAAGCACACACCATGCAATGCATACGTTGGTCAATCTGCTAGGACACCCATGGGCTGGAATGTCTGTGTTCATATACCATGGCCTGCCCCTTTGACTGGACAGATCCCATATGTACGACATGCATGTCAGGTGCACCAGCAGCATAACAAGGCTGTGCAACATATAGACCTCACAAGACATCCCTCTCAAGTACCTGCCTAAAAGACCCCAGCAGCCAAGGATGACACAGAGCCTTCAGATGGCTAAGCACACATAGGCACACCCAAAGTCATTCCCTCATGCACCCTGACAATGACCACCTATATACCCATGGACTGATGAATCCACACCACTGCTCTGTGGCTCCAAACACAAGGCTTGTGGATGTATGAATGAGGGATCAGGAGTTTAAGCCAGCCTGTAGATCAGGTAATGGTATGTCCAGGTGTGTTAACTTTATCATACCTCCCAGGAACAGAGGCATCGTGTTCAATCCCGCATTTCATCCATCCTGGGTCCTCACACCCAACTGTCAAACTGATCAACTGCACAATGTAAGGTGGATGGTAGATCATTCAAACAGCACAGGACAGGCATTCACATTGGATGAGCAGTACAGGAGGCCTAGTGGGCAGGCAACAATGATAATCTACACCACTTTTGGACAGCAGTGTCATGTGTGCCCAGAGGACTGTGAGCTATAGCAATGCAGTGTGCATGCATGTGCTGCACAGGCTTTATGTCTGGGCATACAACATGCTGCAGATCAGCTCTTCAGCAACTCTACATACAGTGTGAGGTCCCAGTAAAAGCTGCCATGCTTCGATGCACTCTTGGGGGGTGTCCACTGTATCTGCAGTATGGGTGTGCTGCACTGGCCAGTCCAGCAGGGTCCATGGAAAGGGACATAATCTGATGTGGGCGTACAAGCATGCGACCTCATTTGGAGTTTTGTGTGCAATTCTGGAGACCACACCTTCAAAAGAATATAAACAGGATGGAGTCGGTGCAGAGGGTGGCTACTAAAATGGTTAGTGGTCTTCATTATAAAGCATATGAGGACAGACTTAAGAATCTTAATATGTACACCTTAGAGGAAAGGTGTAATAGAGGTGATATGATTGAGATGTTTAAATATCTCCATGGCATAAATGCACAGGAGGAGAGCCTCTTTCGATTGAAAGCAAGCTCTGCTATGAGGGGACATGGGATGAGGGTGAAAGGGGATAGATTCAAGCGTGATATGCAGAAATATTTCTTTACGGAAAATGTGGTGGATCCATAGGATAGTCTCCCAGTGGAGGTGGTAGAGATGAGGACAGTATCTGAATTCAAAGAAGCATGAAACAAACACAGAGAATCTCTAAAGGTAAAAAGGGGACTGTTGTAGTTGTTGATATGGAAGGACAGACTAGATAGGCCATGTGGTCTTTTTCTGTTGTCATGTTTCTGTTTCTATGCTCACTACCACATGCTGTATAAGGGGACATAGTGTTTGCGGATGTGTCCGACTTTTGCCAGTGTGGCTCTACATGCACTTACAGCCTGTCTGTGGCCCAAGTTCCAGTGCACCTAACAGTGCATTTGCATTCCACAAGTTCAAACTCAAAGAGTACACAAAAGAGGGGAAGAGGATTCTGGGTATTGTCAGAAGCATAGCTATTTGCCCAGGAATTTATATGAGTCAGAGGTTCGGTAAATGGCAGAACCATCCTAACATGTGTCTGCGACAAGAACGGACAGGGTGCACACATCAGTTTATGCTGAGAGGCCACTCTCACTCTGACCATGTCACGGCTATGTATTCACATTGTGCTCTATATTGTCAAGCTGCAATGTTGTAGGTGTAGTTAGTTTTATGCTAGTTTAATCACTGTACTGCCTGCTGGCTGTTGATGCTGTTTGTGCCAAGCCAGGGCAGACCTGGTGGATCTGTACATATGCATTGTGTGTGATGACTAGCAGACTGGGCCCAGCTGGGATGTAATTGGCTATCACAGCTCTGTGGTGGTGAGCACAAGCAGACTGACTGTGTGTGCTGTAGTAGATTGGAAGTTCCAGAAGCTAAGGCTAGCGGCTTTTCTGTTGCTGCAAACTATGGCCTTCACAGGCCCAACAGTTTGCTTATCTGTGCCCCTCCCTTTCTGCCTAGAGTGATTTTTTTTATATCAGTTTTGGAATTTCACTCTGGAATTAACCTTTGTGGGGTTGTAGACAAAAGTCAATGCATTCAGGTTCCTTGGAAAGAGCTACCACACACTAGTAGACTCTAATGAGATATTATAGAACAGTCCCTGGCCAAAAAGCACAGGACACTCCTGCATGCTTCAATTGCATAGACAACCAAGTGACTAGCTACATACAATGACAATGATATTGATCTGCTCTGGGACCTGGAAGGTCCAGCTACTGCAGTGCAGGCTCTGGGGACCAGGCGATATGTGCCCCCCTCACATGCAAGGTGACCTCTGAAACAGTAAATAGCACAGTTTGCAGCTGTCATGTGCCTGAAGCACACAATGTCCCTTTGTAACTATAGCCTGATGTGATGGATTGCAGCATTCTCCCTTTGGTGATCATTTGCAAAAAGCTGTTCAGAATGTGCAATGCATCATGGGTAATGGAGGGGCAACCCTATACCTGCATACAGAGCAGAACTAGCAGCCATAGTGGTGACTGTGATCACTGGGGCATCACCCAATACCTGCTTGTGGTATATGCTGGTGGGAGATATGTGCATGGCACCCTGGGGAGGGCAGGATGGTTTGCAATGGACCACATGGTATGTAATGTGGTTTATGCTTGGTGTGTGTGCAGCAGATCACAGGGGACTGAAAGCTCTGCCCATGTGCAGCCTATAGGGTAAGTGCCACACTTCAGGGCAGTAAACACATTTGTGTAAGTATTCTTGGCCATTGAAGGAACAATGGAGGGACAGGCATCTTGTACTCACATGTGTCTTGTCCTTTAGCCAAGAGATGTAACCTGCAGCTGTGTGTCTTTTGCACAGCTACAGTACTACATTCAAGTGTTTGACATATGCATGTGTGACGCTGTAGGCAGGCTATTGGTGTGTTGTTACACGGTCTCATAATGTGCCAGCCACATTGTTTCATGTGCTTGATTTCACCCATTGCAGGCAGGGACCTGCAGTCTATTTGATTCAAGGTATTGCAGTATAGGATGATATGGAAATGTAGCCTAATGCGTAGGGCACTTGCTTAGTAAGTGATGGGTGTGGGTTTCATCCCAACTTGTTATCTTGGTAGCTGTGGGATACTCAGTTCATTTTGATGCCTGGAATGGTCCAGAGTCTGCTTTGACTGGCTGACACACATTCCTATGCTTTTTTATGTGTTCCGATAGCACATTAGGTCTGCAAACATGCTATTTGCGCTCATGAAAGCATGACTTTATTGCCTCTGCTGCAAGCCATTGCAGAGGGTCAAACATGTTCACCCTGAAGATACATGCCACCTGAGTGGAGGAGTAGCTGAATGATAAGAGCACTGTATTTGGGATCAAGGGTTCAGTTCTCAGTAACACACCTTGCATGACTGGTGGCAGCTTTTTACAGGGCTTTTTATGTATCTGAAATCCTGCATAGCATAACCTCTACTCCCTGCGCCCTTGGGCAAGTCACTTAACCCTCCATTTCCTCAGAATAATCCATATAATAAATGTCCCTGTTTTTACTGTACATTACCAAGTTTAGGCTACAGTATGCACTGCTTTGATGGCACTGATAGAGCGGTATAGAAACACCAGTTATATAAACACATACATAACATACATAAAAAAACATGTTTGACTATTTCATCATTACTGTGACTGTACAGCTTTGGCTCCATCACATCTAGGCGTAACTTGCAGCCACATCCTACCCCTGGGGTGCCCACCTGCAGAGATCATCAGACTTCCTTACTTGCTTCATATGGCCAGTATAAGCGACCCTTGTGTAGCTGTTGTATGCACATTTGTCTGGGGAGTTGAATGGTGTTTGACAGGCTCGAACAGCTGTGAGACCAACATAGCTGGTATTGGGGCTGCCCTGTGGCACAGGCACACCTTTCCCCAACACACTACAACTGCATGGATAATGGCACATCAGTGTTGTCAGCCCATACCACATTCTCATCTACCGCCATCCTTCATTCAGCCCAGTCTTCAGCTTCTGCCAGATATGTGCAGTTATGCATTCTCCTGCCAGCTGCTATACCACAGCCCGCAGTTCACTGTATCTCTCCTGGCTCTCTAGTGACTGATCTGCACATCACCATTCCGGCACCATTATCCTTCGGATGCACACATCGTGGTGATTCTGGCTCCGCAGAGGGACACATCTTCCCCATCCTTTGCCAAACACTGACATTATAGCATTTTACATGGCCGTCCCTCACTGAATTAGTACAGCTGCCTTCCACGTGTTCATCCCACTTGCTGACTTCCATGTTGGATGCCCAAGTATCTGTCAGGTCCATCAGCTCCCACCTGTCCTTCCATCCATCACCTCTACATTGACTTTCACTGAGGATCCTTTATCCAGCATTAAGGTGACTGACATTTTCAGGCGTAATGGTGCACGCTTGGCACATTAATGCCCAGTGTCTTGTTTGCACACATAAAGCAAGCCCTTATGCCTTGCCACCGGAATGCCTACTACACACCCCGAGCCTTTATCACACGCAAACATCCTTAACGCTGCCATTTTCACTTGAACTCTGATGCTCCCTAGCCGCCCTTTAGTAAACATACCCCTAAATCTTAACTGACAAGCATTCACTCCCTCAGGGGAGTCCACTCTGTTGTGAATTTTTGTGTCATTTGCAAAAAGACAGAATTTTCCAGTCATTCCTTCAGCAATATTACTCACAAATATACTGAATAGTACTGGTCCAAGAACTGATCCCTGGGGCACGCCACTAGTCACTTTCCTTTCATTCAAATGAGTTCTGTTTACCATTACCTTCTGTCATCTGTCAGTCAACCAATTTCTGATCTGGTTCACCACCTTGAGACCTATCCCCAGGCTGTTCAGTTTATTGATAAGCCTCCTATGAGGAACAGTATCAAAGGCTTTGCTGAAATCTAGGTAGATCACATCCATTGCATGCCCTTGATCTAATTCTCTGGTCACCCAGTCAAAGAATTCAATCAGATTTGTTTAGCATGATCATCCTTTGATAAGACCACGTTGTCTCGGATCATGCAACCTATTTGTTGTGAGAAAGTCCACTATTTTCTCTTTGAGGAGTGCCTCAATTATTTTTCCCACCACTGAGGTAAGGCTTACTGGCCTGTAGTTTGTAACTTCTTCCCTATTATCATTTTTGTGAAGTGGTACCACATCACCCCTTCTCCAGTCCTGTGGTACTTCCCCCATCTTTAAGGATCTATTAAAACATCATTTAAAGACCTTGAAATAACCTCTCTGAGCTCTTTTAGTATCCTTGGATGTATCCCATCTGGTCCCATGGCCTTGTCCACTTTCAGTTTTGCAAGCTATTCAAACACATCATCTTCTGTGAATGGTGTAGTATCTACTCCATTTCCATTTCCATATTTGTCAATCACAGGTGGTCCTTCTCCAGAATTTTCTTTAGTAAAAAAAGAGCAGAAGTATTTGTTTAGCATTTTCGCTTTTTCAATGTCGCTTTCCATAAATACGTTCTCGGCACTTTTGAGTCTTGCAAGTCTACCTCTGATGTTCCTCTTCTCCCGAATATACCTGAAAAAGGTTTTGTCAACATGTTTCAGATCTTTAGCCATCTTTTCTTCTGTTTTTGCTATCCTTATTTCTCTTTTTTGTTTCTTTTACCTTTATCCTATATTCTTTTCTGTGCTCCTCTGTTTGTGAACTTCTAATTTTTGTGAAAGCTGTGTTTTTTCCCTTTATTTGTGCAGCCACTTTTTTGGAGAACCATATAGGTTTCCTATTCTTCTTCTTTTTATTTACTTTCCTTACATTTGTATCCGATGCCTCTTTTATTGCCTCCTTTAGTTTAGACCACTGCAATTTCACTTCCTTTATCTCCTCCCACCCTGCCAACTTCTCCTTCACAGAACAAAAAGCAAAAAAACTCCAAAATAGGCACTACACAAAAAGCTCAAAACAAAACACAGAAATTATAACGTGAGACAAAAATACGTAAAAAAAACCCAGAGAAAAAAGCCGGTCTGGGCAAAATAGCTTGCAAATATAGAGGAAAAAAGACAAATGTCAAGTCTTTAATGGAACAAAGAACATTTAAAACCCCCAAAAATATCATAAATGACACAGGAAACAGAAATGTTTGGCCTGCACACCCATAATGTTCATTTTCCAAAGGTTAGTTTATAACAACCTTAGGCAAATACACCTCTTAGATGAAGATTCATGTTTTACTGTGAAGCACTTTGGTACTGTATTCGAAAGACGTTATACCAAGCACTCAGTAAAGATAAAGAAAGATAAAAAGAACAACATGAAAGAAAGCATAGATAATGAATAAAGGGTTTAGCAGCAGTAAAGAAAGCCACTAAAATATAGAGGTCAGCATCTTATCAAACCGCTTCTAAGAAAGGAGCTATGTTACTATGGAAGGGGATAATCATAATGAGGAATTATCTACATCTCAGTATAATTCTAGATCCCTATCAATGAATCTATTAAAAAGGAGGAACCACTGCCACCCCGGCAGGCAATTCCTGAAAACACTGCAGATGCTTCAAAAAATCGACACCAGTTTAGCATGTCTGCTACGTATCCCAAGAGAATTATATGGCATTTTGCATGACTAGCTGAAGAGATTTAAGTTTTGTTGAAACTCTCATAGATCTGACAAGATGATCTGATTTCAGGCCCAACCTGAATAGTTGAAAAGTGTTTTGCAGAGTGAAAGGGACTTATCAGGTTATAAAAAGGATAACAGACCTGTTGTTTCTGTGTGCTATGGTTGAGGGCTCAATATTTGCAGGTCAGGGGGTGGGGTGTTAATAATAACTTCCGTATTTGTTGATTGTGATTTCATTAAGTGGAGGAGAGTTATTTTGTTGGCAGAATCCATGTTCTTCTGCCGCTTTAAATTATATGACCTCACACTGGCAAAAAGATTCTATGTAGAGATCTTCAGAAGGAAGCCTGTCGCACCGTCAGATCACTGGCAGGAACAGACTGACCTGACAATTGGGAAAGAATGGTCAGACAAAAAGGTGACCTTCTGATAAATTATATGGTACCAGATTTTCTATCCTCTTTCTCAACAGGGAAACTAAGATACTATGACATGTAGGTATAATTCAGGCATTTAACTCAAGTACAATTTCAGTTGTAAAAGAGTTGCCCAACATCCTGCACTCTCTCTGATGTTAAATCTGAAAATTACTTTTTATTCACCCAATTACAAACCAAACAGTAATTTTTAATTGTAGACTCAAAATTGTATAATATGCATTATACAGATTGCTAGCTGATACAGGCAGGGTTAGTACATACGTGTTGGACAACCTAGGCAAACCTGGCAGGCACTTGTGACCTGGACTGGCCAGTATTGCAAAGAGGATACTGGGCTTGATGGACCTTTGGTCTGACCCAGTATGGCAGTTCTTATGTTCTTAACTTTCAGCCATGTGCCCTGTCCCATTCACATACAAATGCGCGCACACACACACACACACACACACACACACAATTAACTTTGATGGCTGAGCCGACGGGCCCCGGTCCCGCGGCTGGCCGGGTAACCGGGTTCCCGGGGCCCGACCACATGGCAGCCCTCTTCGCGGCGGTGGGCCGGGGGGGGGGGGGAGAGGGGGGGCACGGGCAGGCTTGCGTGCCTGCGGGCCCCTCACGTCCTCCCCGTGGCGTCCGCGGATTGGCCGCATGGGCGGTTGAGGGGGCGTGGCCTGTACGAGCAAGGAGGGATCGCCGGCTGGCGATCTCCCTCTTCCTCCTTGCTCGTGCCGGCGAGAAGGTTCCCGCCCTCCCTCCCTTCCTTTAGCAGGGTTGGGGGGGGGGGGCGTGTGTCTGTTGCAGCTGGGGGTGGAGGGGCGTGTGGTGGGAAGGTGAGCGGGGTGGCGAGCTGGTGCTCGTCGACCCGGTGGCTCATTTCAGCTTTATGCCGCTTCCCAGGTGAGCGGCTCGGCTCTTCAGGTTGGGGGAGACGTCCCGGCTGGGGTCTCAACCCGATAGGCAACCCCTTCAGCCAGCCTTTGCTAATACGGCGAGGCGGGCGCCAAGGGGTTGCGGGGGGGGGGTGGGTTGGATGGTGCCCCCGCTTTGCTAATATGGCTGGTGGGGGGGACACCATCCGGAGGACGGGTGTGGGGGGGGTGTGAGGTATTCTGTATTGTTCTGATTATTGTGGGCCCATGTTGGGCCGGTGTTTTACCGTTAATTAATAATAATAAAAGCTGCGACCAAGCATAGTTTGCACCAATACCTGAAGTCTGTGTGCTCTGTCGGGG
The DNA here is from genome assembly GCA_033557465.1 of Ichthyophis bannanicus. Classification (NCBI taxonomy): domain Eukaryota; kingdom Metazoa; phylum Chordata; class Amphibia; order Gymnophiona; family Ichthyophiidae; genus Ichthyophis; species Ichthyophis bannanicus. Next base: position 1,465,304,836 of record CM066032.1, on the reverse strand, counting down.
GTGGTGTGGTTCTGCGGGTGGAGGGGTGGGGGGGGGCTGTGGCCCGGGTCGGGCATCCGGATACCTCGGTTATTAAAAATTAACAATGAGAAGATGGAACTATGTAAAGGGAGACTGTGGAATAAATTTTTTGAAATTGCATTATTTGAATTGCAGAGCTTATTTAAGAAATTTTGTAAGGGTATTTGTGAACTTGATCCTTGTCCACCCAATTTACTGTATAAAGGGGAGGAGATGAGAAACTAAAGAACTGGATCCTTACATTTGTAAATTAAGTACTGAGAACTGGCTGTTATTCATCAGCTTTGAAGCGGATTATAATTTGCCTATTTGCCAAGGATTCTAAAAGGGATAAATCCTCTTCTATGAATTATAAACCAGTAGTTCATTCTTCAATCTTGGCGAATTGACAAAGCATTTGAATAGATTTAATCTCTTTCATCATTCACAGTCTGGGGTTACTGAAAGCACAGCACCGTGGCTGTGCATGTGACAATAATGGAGGAGCCGAGATTGTTGTCTGATAAGGGAATTTGTGCTTTGCTGATACAAATTCACTTAACAGTGGCATTTGATCTGATAAATCATTATTTATTAATTCTCAGGTTAGCTAAATTTGAGTTGTCAAGCCCAGTATTAAAGTAGTGTAAGGATTTTCTGAAAAACAGGACTTGGTTAATCATGGTTTCTAATCCTTCTATAAGTTAACAATTGATATGGAGGTGCTCCAAAGTTCTCTTTTATTCCCCAGTTTAATGCTTATTTGAATTTTTTGGGATACCAACTGGGTAAATTAGGATTGAAGCATTTTATTTACATGATGTGCAAAAAATAATACCCAGGGCTTTTTTATGAGAGGGGTACTCAGTGGTACTGAGTACCGGCACTTTTTTCATTGCCTGCTAAAACTGACCCATGGTCCTTGTATTCATGAGAGCCCTGTATATGAGTACTGGCACAATTTTTGCTAGGAAAAAAAACACCAATAATACCAGTTTAAGACAGTATAGAGAAAACATATTTAATGTTACATAATTGTTTTAAAATGGTGCAAGATTGGATGTACAATAATTATCTTAGAATTAACTCTGAAATAACTAAAATCCTCTAAGCTGGGGGTCAGGTTCCTCAAATTAGTCCAAGGGTGGGAAATGTAACATTCCTCTTTCAAGTACCATTCAAAGTCTTGAAGTCATTATAGATTCAGCATTAGCAATGGATGACCAGATAACTACTGTTTTTCAGAAATCATTATGGAAGCTGAGATTAATTAGACAACTAAGGCCATATTTGTTGGAAAGGGATGCATGCACTATAGTTCAATTCACTGTAATTCCCCAATTAGGCTATTTCAATCTTCTCGACTTGGGAGTGAATAATAAGTCATTTTCATGGTTACAATTAATCTATAACACAGCTTCAAAATTGATTAAGCAAACACATAGATAGGAAGAACTTCTCCAATTTTATTGATTTACAGTGGTTTCCAATAGCATCTCAGATAAAGTTCAAACTTCTAGTTACGGTTTATAAATGCATTTGGGGTTGGGGACCTGTTTATTATCATTAGACCACGAGGATGCACACACTACAAAGTGCTTTGGGCTCAGAACAGGAGAAGATGGTATAAATTCCCTCCACAAAAAATTGCAAGCTTTCAACTACTAGAAATATAACGTTGTTGCATTTGGCACCTTTGACTTGGAATAAATAAAGTTAGATTACAGTAGAGCTATTTGAAATTACAGAAAAAAAATAAAGACTTGGCTCTTAACATAATGAAATGCATAAACTGGTCAATTCTTTTTAATTTGTTATTTATTTATTTATTTATTTATTTAACATCTTTTATATACCGCTCTATTTATAATCAGCGCGGTTTACATAGAACAAGAAAACATCAGATAAGGTACATGTTATCTGTTTTTTACATAGAACAAGGAACAAAAACTTGGATAACCGGGGAAATTATTTACAATGAATACAACACATTGGCTATTTACATATGAACAGAATAAAGCCTAAAAGAATTTTCATAGTATGAGAGAGAGGTGTGAAAAGTTATTGGGTTAGCAGAGGTGGCGTGTTAAGAACGGGAATGGTGCTATTTGAGTGATCTTGTGTTATTGTGTTTTCTGGGAAATATTTGATGAAAAGGTGATGCTTCAAGGCCTTTCTAAACTGGAAGAGGTCAGTGATGGTTCTAATTTGTGGTGGGAGGGTGTTCCATAGCTTTGGAGCACATAAACTGAAGGATCGGTTTACAGTTGCGGAGTTGTATTTTAAGGACTCTTTTGGAACTCTTAGCATGTTTAGTTCAGTGGTTCTTCTACTCCTGTTGGAAGGAATTGGTAGGATTAACTCCGAAAGTGAATGAGGAGCAAGCCCTTTTTGAGCTTTGAAGGCTAGAAGCAAGGTCTTGAAGGTAATTCTCGCTTGGATAGGGAGCCAGTGTAATTGTTTCAGGAGAGGTGTAACATGTTCTCTTTTTGGAACCCCGAAGAGTATTCTTGCTGCGCTGTTTAATGCTAGTTGAAGTGGGTTAAGGGTAGATTGGGGGAGCCCCTGTAATATACAGTTTGCGAAGTCAAAGTGCGGTATAACCAGAGCCTGGTAGACTGTACGGAAATCATCTGGATCAATCAGTTGGCGGAGGTGTCTGAGGGAGAGAATCTTAAAATAAATTGTCCTTACGGTGTTGGCTATGTGGGTCTTCATATCTAGATTCTGATCCAAGGTCACTCCAAGGTATCGGATGTGGGATTTTACTTGCAGCTTGGCATCTTGAACTTCAAGAAATGTGGGTGGTGTAAACTTAGGGTTCCTTGAGATGAAAAGAACCTCTGTTTTTTTGTTCTGGATTCTGAGATTTTGAGTCAGTAGCCAATCTGAGATGGCATTAAAACAGTTGGTTATGGGGGTGAGATTAATCTTATCTATGCAGAAAGGGATATATAGTAACACATCGTCAGCATATATCATGTAGTTGACATTGAAAGACTTGATAATGTTGCATAAGGGTTGCATGTATATGTTGAATAATAGTGATGACAAAGAAGAACCTTGCGGGACTCCTTGTCCTTGGTGAAATGGATCTGAAGTTTCGCCATTTGAGCGGACCTGCTGCCATCTTTCTGAGAGGTATGAGATGCACCATTCGAGGGCCTTTCCACAGAGGCCCTTCTCTCTTAAGCGGGTAATGAGCAGATCGTGACAGACCGAGTCAAAAGCAGCCGCGATATCTAAGAAGATGAGGACAAAGCCCTGTTTGATGTTGTCAATACCAGAGTTTAAGTTGTTGAGAAGAGAGGTGAGGAGCGTTTCGACGCCGTGGAATTCCCTAAATCCATGTTGACAGGTATCCAAAGGCGCTTCAGTGTCGATATGATCTTGCAGTTGTCTCTAAGCTATTTTTTCAATTATTTTAGCAAGAGTGGGTATACTGGAGATAGGTCGGTAAGAGTCTGTTTTTTGTGGGTCTAACTTGAGGTTTTTTAGTAGAGGTCTGATGGAGGTCTGTTTGAGGGCAGCAGGGAATGAGCCAGTGTCAAAAGATAGGCTTATGATCTTGGATATTATTGGAGCAAGCTCTTTGCGAAGGTCTTTAATCCAAAAGGCTGGACACGGATCAGTATGTGCTGTGGATAAGTTGAGAGATGAGATTGTATCTTCAATTAGCTTCAGAGAGGGGGTTGAGAATGAAACTAACGGAGCTGGGAGCCCATGAATATTCGGGATGGGGGGTATTGTAATTTTATTTGTACAGCACATCTTAGATTGTATGTAAAAGGCATATTCTTGTGGGTTGATTTCGCACTGTTGTTCCTGTGATGGTTCCTTGGCTAATTTCTTGACAAGGGTAAATAGATCATGGGGTTTGTTTATAGCACGTTTAAGGGAGTCTGTATGATATAGTCTCATTTTTTCTGAAATGGCTTTACGGTGGGCGTCAAGGTGTTGCAAGTATGAGGTCTGATTGGTATTGGTGCGTGATCTCCTCCATTTCTTCTCGAGTTTTCGCAAGAGTTTTAGGGATTCTTTCAGATCTGATGTAAACCAAGGTGCCGTAACTTTTCTTCTTGAGGGGTTGATTCTGGGTGGACGGAATGAAATGTGGTTGAGTCTGTTATTCCAAGAAGTGATAATCTCATCCAGATTTAGGGTGGAGTCATTAAAGATTGCGTCAGTTTCCTCGAGGATCTGTTCCCTGTTAAAAGGTTGGAAGCTTCTGGATGTGGTATTTGCATATTTGTTTAGGTTCTTGACATCAGGATATTTAATCTTTTGAATGGGAATCTGGAACAAAATGAGATTATGATCTGACCATGGGACATCTGTAATTGATAGTATAATATTTTGAAGTTGATTGAGAGCTGATAGTGGGGCAAATATGAGATCCAGGATGTTACCTTTAGTATGTGTGGATTGTTGTATCACTTGCTTGTAACCTAAAGATTCTAGAGCATCTATAAAGGCATCAGATTGGTTGTCTTGTAGAGACGGTAGATTAATGTCTCCTAGGATCCAATTGGGTCTGTTTGGATTCTGTGGATTGGAGGCAAGATTTATGATAGTTGAAAGGTCGTCTGGTGAAGGTGATGGCGCTCTGTAGATTAAGTTTATAGAGAGAATGCTGTTAGAGATAGAGACGGTCTCAAGGCGGTTATTGCTGGAAGAGTCGATCATTTTAAGTTGAAATTCAGCCTTGGCGAGGATAAGTACCCCTCCACCTCTTTTGCCTTGTCTACTGCTGATGAAGACGTCAAAGTTATCGGGGAGGAGCTGGTTAAGAATAATATTGACACATTGTTATGTTATGACACATTGTTATGTTAGCTACAACATTCAGAAGTTCACAAACAGGGGAACACAGAACAGAATACAGGATAAACCTAAAAGAGACAAAAAGAGAAATAAGGATAGCAAAATCAAAGGCAGAAGAAAAGATGGCTAAAGATCTGAAGCGTGGAGAAAAAACCTTTTCAGGTATATTCGGGAGAAGAGGAACATCAGAGGTGGAATCGCAAGACTCAAAACTGCCGAGAACAGATTTGTGTAAAGTGATTTTTAAAAAGCAAAAATGCTAAACAAATACTTCTGTTTTTACTAAAGAAAAACATGGAGAAAGATCACATGTGATTGACAAATATACAAATGGGAATGGCGTAGATATTATATCATTCACAGAAGATGATGTGTTTGAACAGCTTGCAAAACTGAAAATGGACAAGGCCATGGGAATGGATGAGATACATCCCAGGATACTGAAAGAGCTCAGAGAGGTTCTTGTAGGGCATTTAAAGGATGTTTTCAATAGATCCTTGGAGACTGGAGAAGTTCCACAGGACTGGAGAAGGGTTGATGTAGTACCTCTTCACAAAAGTGGCAATAGGGAAGAAGTGACAAACTACAGGTAAGCTCTACCTCGGTGGCGGGAAAAGTAATGGAGGCACTCCTGAGAGATAGAATAGTGGACTTTCTCAAAACCAATAGGTTGCATGATCTGAGACAACATGATTTTACCAAAGGTTGATCATGCCAAACAAATCTGATTGAGTATTTGACTGGGTGACCGGAGAATTATTTATTTATTTATTTATTTAAAGTCTCTTCTATACCGCGCTATTCAGCATCAGCGCGGTTTACAATAAACAGTGAACATACACATTTCCAATAGTACTTTGTGTTTACATATGAACAGGATAATCAACTTGGCTAACAGGGTAACTATGTACAACCACAAAATATACAATATATACAATTTGTAGGCTGATCATGTGTTTGTATGGTTTTAGACAGTGGTGATTTGAGTGGTTTCGGCAAATGGTGCTGAGTTTCTATTAGGTTCAGGGTAATGTATGAGGAAGAGGTAGTGTTTCACGGCCTTCCTGAATTGGAATATGTCTGGGATTGATCTAATGTTGTGAGGGAGGTTATTCCAGATCACTGGTGCATAAAGATTGAAAGTCCTGCTGGATGTTGACTTGGAGCATTGAGTTATAGATCTTGGGACTATCAAGGTGTTTTGAGCTACTGACCTTCTGTCTCTGTTGTGGGGTGTCATCTGGATTAGCTCAGTTAGTGAAGTTGACGAGAGACCTTTGGTGGCTTTGAAGGTGAGCAGCAAGGTCTTGAATGTAATTCTACCTTGAATCGGGAGCCAGTGGAGTTGTTTCATTATAGGTGTGACATGGTCTTTCCTGGATGCTCCGTGCAGTACTCTTGCTGCGGTGTTCATTGCCATTTGCAGTGGGTTTAGGGTGGTTTGGGGGAGACCTTGAAGTATTGCATTTGCATAATCGAAATGCGGGATAATTAGTGCCTGATAGATAGTCCTGAAATCATCTGGCTCCAGCAGAGATCTTAGGTATCTAAGGGATCTAATTTTATGATATACTGCCCTTACAGTGTTACTTATATGAGCTTGCATATTTAGGTTCTGGTCTAGTGTGATGCCGAGGTATCTGATCGCGGATTTGGTCTGGAGGTCTGCTTCCTTCACTTTCAGTACTGTTGGGGCAGTGAAGTTACGGTTCCTTGTAATGAACATCACCTCCGTCTTCTTGTGTTGAATCCGGAGGTTTTGGGATTGTAGCCAATTGGATATTTCGTTTATGCAGCATGTTATTGGTTCGAGGTCTGGGTTATCTGTTGCAAAAGGCGTGTATAATAGCACATCATCTGCGTATATCATGCAGTTAATGTTGAAAGACCGGATCAGGTTGCAGAGAGGTTGCATGTATATATTGAATAGTAAGGCGGAGAGGGAGGATCCTTGTGGGACACCTTGGCTTTGGTGGAATGGTTCTGATGATGTGTTTCTGGATCTTACCTGCTGCCATCTGTCCGAGAGGTAGGACCTGCACCACTCGAGTGCTTTACCGGAGATTCCTTTTTCTTTGAGGCGTTCTAGGAGGCGCTCATGGCTAACGGAATCAAACGCTGCCGCGATGTCAAGGAAGACAAGGACAAAGCCTTGGCGGGTATTGTCGATGCCTGATATTATGTTGCTGAAGAGTGTGGTGAGAAGGGTCTCGACCCCGTGAGATTCTCTAAATCCATGCTGGCATGGATCCAGTGGTGCATTGGAATCAATGTGATCTTGTATTTGTCTCTGAACTATCTTTTCCATTATTTTTGCAAGCAATGGTATGCTTGCTATGGGTCTGTAGGATTCTGGTTTCTGTTGGTCGAGTTTGTTGTTTTTTAGTAGAGGTCTTATTGAAGTTTGTTTGAGGGTGCGTGGGAAATCACCTGTTGTGAACGATTGTTGAATAAGTCTGGATATGATTGGACTGAGGTCAGTCCGGAGTTCCTTGACCCAGAAAGCTGGGCATGGATCAGATTGCGCTGTGGATGTATTGATGGCTGCTATGGTGTCTTCGATGCATCGTTTGGATGGAGTTGAGAAGGTAGTGAGTGGTGTTTGATTGTAGGGCTGAAGGATGATGCTGGACGCTGGGTTGTTGTTTATCTGACAAAGTTTCGTTTGTAGATAATCCGCATATGTTTGAGGATGGATTCCATTTGTTTGTTCTGATGCAGGTTCTGTTGTAAGTTGCTTAACGAGGGCAAACAGGTCACGAGGTTTGTTGAGGGATCTCTTTAAAGTGTCGGCGTGGTAACGTCTCATGGTTTCAGTCACTGCGGTACGGTGCGCTGTGAGTTGTAAATTGTATGCCTTTTGGTCTGCTTCTGAGCATGAGCGGCGCCAGCGTCTCTCAAGTTTTCTTAGTGTCGCGAGTGAGGCTTTCAACTCAGTAGAGTACCATGCTGCTGTGTGTCGTTTCGCTTGAGGTTTGTTTTTTGCTGGGCGAACAGCTATTGAACTGAATATTTCGTTCCAGTTGGAGACTAGTTCATCAGGGTTGTGTGCTGGTGAGTTCATTAGTGGGATTGCTGATTTCAGGATTAGATCTTTGTTGAATGGTTGGAAACTTCTCGGCGGATTGTTGGACTGACCGATTGCTGTGCTTTCATCTTTTTGGACATGGCTTGGCTGAGGAATTTGGAATAGGATTAATGAGTGATCTGACCATGGGACAGCGGTGATTGATATATCAGGGATGGTTGTTTCTCTGATGGTTGGGTCTGTTGTGAATATTAGATCTAGCATGCCTCCTTTTATATGGGTAGGTTCCTTGATTAATTGGCTATATCCTAGATCTTTCATGGCTTCGAGGAACGCCTTTGAGTGAGAGTCTTGCAGGGAGGGGAGGTTGAAGTCTCCTAGTACCCAGCTTGTTGTATGTGGGCTCTGGGAGTTTGCGGCTGCATCTATTATTGTTGTTAGTGCATCTGCATCAGATGATGGTGCTCTGTAGAGTAGATTGATGGAGGAACACTTGTTCTCTATCGAGATTGTGTCTAGGAGCGGTGAGCTGGGTGCATCTTTTATGTTGAATTGAAGATCAGATCTGGTGATGGCGAGGACGCCGCCTCCTCTTTTTTTTTTTTTTTTTTTAGTTTTATAAGTTTTTATTAGCAACTTTTTCATATACATTATCAACTTTGCCATAACATTACTATCAACCATCGCCCGTACATCAAACACTTCCTCCCCATGTACATTGCTATCATCCTATCAACTTTTTACAGACAACAAACCATTCCTGTCACTGCTCATACCATAGGGCTAGCTATCAGCTTGCACAGAAATCCATACCTGCAGTCCCCCCATTTTCATACCCCTGTGTAGTCCTAGGATCAAGGCGTACACACTGGGTACTGGACAATCTGATTATCCACAATCACATTGTACAGAATAGCATTACCCTGCCCCGTTCTACTATCCCTTACACCCCTTAAACTGGCAAGGTTCATTCCTCTCTAACCCCCTAGTCTCCCTCCCCACCTCCCCCCCCAAACCCTCCCTCCCTCCCCCCCCGCCTCCTCTTTTGGCTGCTCTATGACATGTATGGATAGAGAAGTTAGCAGGCAGGAGCTGGTTGAGTATCACGTTGTCATCACAGGAAAGCCATGTCTCGGTGATCAGTAGTAGGTCAAGGTTATGTAGTGATATCATATCTGAGATTACCGGCCATTTTTTACGTACAGATCTTGCATTTACAAGGGCACATTTCATGATTCGAGGGAGGGGGTTCTCTTCTTGTTTCTTCTTCTTGTTGTGCTGTAATGATACCTGCAGGAGGTGGTGGTGGTGAATTTGGGAGGTTTCCTGTGATTGATAGAATGGGGTATCTGGCCATCTCTTTCTATAACTGTGGATAGTTGGTATGTGGTTGTTGTTAGTGTATAGGCCAGTGACATTGCTTAAGCCTGTAGCAAGGAGGTAGAGGGCAATCGAGATGATGCAGGGTAGGGCCATTTTGTGTGCTTTGTTGCGGTGTGGATCTGGGCTGGGAGGTTGGTTGGTGGTGGTGGGTAGGTATGTTGCCTGGTTGTGATAGTTTGCTCTATCTTTGGTTCAGTCGTAGGAGGGCTGCGGTTTGAGGTGGGCTCTCGATCTATCGGGAAATACTGGAGCTTACATATTACATTTTAAATCATAGGATAAAGATACTTCAGGATTTTAAGTTGCTTGTACACAGTCTGTTAGTGATGGTTACCGTGGTTGCTGATGGCAGATAAAGGCTGGTAAAATTAGATAACTGCAAATTACACAGGTATATTGAGCCAAAGTTAACTGGGACTGGCTGGTTACATAGATTAAACAACCTACCTTAGAGGTAATTGTAAATAGGAGGTTAAACTGTTAAAATCTGTAAGAATAAGACTAGTAGCAGGTTACACAAGTATCAATTATTTGAGCTAACTAGGTCTAGTAGGTTATATAGATATGCTACATACATCATAGGACAAGTATAGATGATACGTTAATCTGGCAGTATCAGGATATATGTATGAGCAATATTTTCTTGGAGTTTACAGTAAATGGTACTTCTGTTTGGGTTGTCCAGTCCTCTGATTCTAAGATAGCTACAGTGTAGGGTAGGTACTATGCTTAGAGTGCATTGACTTTACTTGCGTTTTCGCGGTCTGGTGTTCTGGGTTTGTTCCTTGCTGGTCTTCGGGTCTGGTGGTTGGAGAATTAGATCAAAGGCATGCAATGTATGTGATCTACCTAGATTTCAGCAAAGCCTTTGATACTGTTTCTCTTAGGATGTGTATCAATAAACTGAACAGCCTGGGGATGGGTCCAAAGGTGGTGAACTGGATCAGAAATTGCTTGACTGACAGACAACAGAAGGTAATGGTAAACGGATCTTGCTCGGATGAAAGGAAGGTGATTAGCGGAGTGCCCAAGGGGTCGGTCCTGGGACCAGTACTGTTCAATGTGTTTGTGAGTGATATTTATTTATTTATTTATTTATTTACATTTCTTATATACCGCACTATTTGACATCAGCGCGGTTTACATCGAACAAAACATTTCAGTACACAAAAAATGTCTGAGTTACATTAAACAGGGTTAACAACTTGGATAACAGGGTAATTTTAAAACTCAGGTAAATAAACTTTGATTGTAATGTAAACTATTTACATCTATAAGTTAGGGCACCGTTGAGACGTAATGGTCAGTTGAGCCTTGAACTTACTAAGTGGGGAATTCAGGGTCAATGGGTGATTCAGAGTTTCTATAACTAACAGAGATGGGTCGTGATTCTGCACTCACTGGGAAGTATATAAGGAATAGGTAATGTTTGAGGGCCTTTCTGAATTGGAGTATGTTGGTGATTGCTCTAATATCAGGTGGCAACATATTCCAAAGCTTTGGGGCACGGAGACTGAAAGCCCTGTTTGCTGTTGATGAGGTGCTTTTTGTAAGTTCACGGGGAACCAATAGCGTATTTAATGCCATTGATCTTCTTGATCTATTAGAAGAAATGGGTTTGATGAGTTCAGTTAATGATGTGGATGAGAGACTGTTTTCCGCTTTGAAGGTAAGTAGTAATGTCTTGAAAATGATCCTGGCCTGTACAGGAAGCCAGTGTAACTGCTTCAGAAGGGGCGACACATGCTCACTCCTAGATGCCCCATAGAGAATCCTCGCAGCGCTATTCATTGCAAGCTGTAAAGGGTTCAAGGTGGATTGAGGGAGGCCTAGCAAAATGACATTAGCATAGTCAAAGTGAGGCATGATCAGAGCCTGGTAGATGGTACGGAAATCCTCAGGTTCAAGCAGTGGGCGAAGATGTCTTAGTGACCGGATTTTGTAGTATATGGATCTTACCGTGTTAGCTATATGCGCCTTCATGTCCAGGTTCTGATCGAGTGTAACACCCAGATAACGTATTTGCTGTTTTGATTGTAGCTCAGCATCTTTCACCTTAAGGAATTGTGGAGGGCTGAAGTTCGGGTTCTTTGACATGAAAAGCACCTCTGTCTTCTTATGTTGAATCCGGAGGTTTTGTGATAAGAGCCATTCCGATATGGCGTCAAAACAGTTGCTCAGAGGGGACAGGTCCAAATTGTCAATGTTGAAAGGCATATAAAGCAGGACGTCATCCACATATATCATGCAACCTACATTGAAAGACCGGATGATCTTGCAAATAGGTTGCATATAAATATTGAACAACAAAGCAGAGAGAGAGGAACCTTGTGGGACCCCTTGCCATTGGTGGAATGGATCAGACATCACTCCCCCAGCACGAACATGTTGCCATCTTTCGGATAAGTACGATCTGCACCACTCAAGGGCAGTTCCGCCTACTCCTTTCTCCTTCAGCCGTAATAGGAGGAGGTCATGGCTCACAGAGTCAAAAGCAGCGGCTATGTCCAGGAACACAAGTGCGAAACCCTGTCGGATGTTGTTGATACCAGAAATTATGGTATTGAGGAGGGCTGTGAGGAGAGTCTCTACACCATGTGACTCTCTGAAGCCATGTTGGCAAGGATCCAATGGAGCATTGGTATCGATGTGGTCTTGCAATTGACATTGTACCTCCTTTTCTATTAACTTCGCGAGAAAAGGAATACTTGAGATGGGTCTGTAGGAGTCTACCTTTTGAGGATCTAACTTACAGTTTTTCAGGAGAGGTCTGAAGGACTGAATGCTGAAGGACTGAATGGAAAAGTCTGTCTTTTTGCAGATAACACAACAATTTCCAACAAAGTGGACTCCTCTGAGGGAGTGGATAAAATGAAGAAAAAATAGTCTAGCACTTGGCAATTAAGATGTAATGTGAAGAAGTGCAGAGTTATGCACTTGGGATGCAGAAATCCAAGGAAATTGTATGTGATAGGGATCGAGAGGTTGGTGTGCACGGACCAGGAGAAGGACCTTGGTTTGAAGATCTCAAGGTGGCAAAACAGTGTGACAAGGTGGTAGGCAAAGCCAGAAGGATGCTGGGTTGCATACAGAAAGCAATTACCAGCAGAAAGGAGGAGGTACTAATGTCACTGTACATGTCACTGGTGAGGCCTCAATTGGGATATTGTGTTCAGTTTTGAAGACCATATCTCACAACACAAGCATACAACAGGAAATGGCCTGGCCACAATGAACAAATGGATGATGAAATGCTCAAAGAAATCAAGGAAGCTAACAAAGGTTACAGCGCAGTAATAATAATGGGTGATTTCAATTACCCCGGTATCGACTGGGTCAGTGTCATGGCAGGACATGCTAGGGAGATAAAGTTCCTAGATGACATAAATGACTGCTTCTTGGAGCAGCTGGTTCATGAACCAACCAGAGGGGAAGCAATATTAGACCTAGTCCTAAGTGGAACACTAGATCTAGTGCAAAAGATAAGGGTGTTGGGGCCACTTGGCAATAGTGATCATAGCCTTTGATTTAATTAGTGGAGGAGGGATAGTAAGGAAATCCATAGTACTACCTTTTAACTTTCGAAAGGGAGACTATGATAAAATGAGGAAAATAGTTAAGAAAAAACTAAAAGGAGCAGTTGCAAAGGTTAAAGACTTACATCAAGCTTGGGTGTTTTTGAAAAATACTATCTTGTAAGCCCAGAACAGCTGTATTCCACGCTTTAAGAAAAGTGGAAGGAAGTCCAAAAAACTGCCAGCATGGTTTAAAGGTGAGGTCAGAGAGGCTGTTGTTGCCAAAAAAGCATCTTTCAGGAAATGGAAAAAAGAGCCAAACGACGAAACCTGGAAACAGCACAAGCACTGGCAAGTCAAATGCAAGGCATTGATAAGGCAGGCAAAGGGAGAATTTGAGGAGAAGCTTGCTGCAGAAGCAAAAACATGAAATAAAGATTTTTTTCAAGTACATTCGTAGCAAAAAACCTGTGAGAGAGTCTTTTGGTCCATTAGATGATAGAGGAGTTAAAGGGGCACTAAGAGGCGACAAGGAGATAGTGGAGAGACTGAATGAATTCTTTGCTTCGGTCTTTACTGAGGAAGATGTAGGGATGTTACCCATGACTGAAGTGGTATTTAAATGTGCGGAAGAATTGAAGGAAATATCGATATATCGGGAAGATGTTTTACAACTATTAGATAAACTGAAGAGTAGCAAATCACCTGGGCTGGATGGTATACATCCAAAGGTGTTGAAAGAACTGAAATATAAGATTGCAGACCTGCTATTAGTAATCTGTGAACTATCATTAAAATCATCTCTAATACCTGAAGATTGGAGGATCGCCAATATAACAACGATTTTTAAAAAGGGTTCCAGGGGTGATCCGGGAAACTACAGACCAGTGAGCCTCACGTCAGTACCAGGAAAAATGGTAGAAACCAACATAAAGAATAAAATTACTCAGCATGTAGACAGTCATGGCCTAATGGGAGACAGCCAACATGGCTTTAGACAAGGAAGATCTTGTCTTACTAATCTGTTATTTTTTTTGAAAGTGTGAATAAACAGATGGACAAAGGTGAGACGGTTGATAAAGTGTATCTGGACTTTCAGAAAGCCTTTGACAAGGTCCCTTATCAGAGACTTTTGGCAAAACTAAAGAGTCAAGGGATAGGAGGCAGTGTACTACTGTGGATCAAGAACTGGTTTAAAGATAGAAAACAGAGGGTTGGGCTAAATGGCCAATTTTCCCAGTGGAGAAAGGTGAGTAATGGTGTACCCCAGGGATCTGTGCTGGGTCCGCTGCTTTTTGACATATTCATAAATGACCTGGAAAGTGGAATAACGAGTGAGGTTATCAAATTTGCAGATGACACAAAGGGGTATGTTTACTAAATTGCGGTAATGCCATTTGTGTTAGAATCCGCGGTAGAGGCAGAAATACCCAAATAAGGACATGGGTGGTACATCATTACCATTAACGAGCGTTACAAGGCACCATAAATTAACGAGCGTTACATGATGGAGCCATGGCACGTTACCGCGCGTTAATCTTAAGAAGGCGCGCAGACATGCACACACAAAAACAGAGCTGTAGCACAATGGTTACTACACTGATTGATGGTATGGGGTCATAGGTTCAAATCCCCAGTGTGCCTCTTGAATAAGGCTGGCTGAGGCATTATGTTTAAGTATTGGGTTGTGAAGAATTTTAGTTTTACTTTAATTAGTGCTGCCAGCAAACACACCCACACAGTGGCGTAACCTAAGGTGCCGCATAAGGCACCCTAGAAGGCACTCCATAGGGCACATTATAAAGTGCGCTGTCTGCCAAGGCACCCTATAATGTCCCCTATAGGACACCTTATAAGGCGCTTCATAGGGTGCCGTATAAGTCGCTTCATAGGGTGCCATTTGAGGCACCCTAAGGTGACAGTACTCTGAGGATGTTTCTGCTGGCAGCACTAAAGTACATTAAAAATGAACAATGCCTCAGACAGCCCTATCAATGAACCCCCACTGTGGGTTTTTTTATTTTATTTATTTAGACAGTTTTTGTATACCACCTTATCCTTCAATCAAAGCGGTCACAGCACAATTGGGGGATACATTTAACACGTGGGGATATGAGACATATACACTAATACTTACAGGGAACATGGGCAGTGGAGGGTTAAGTGGCTTGCCCAAGACCACAAGGAGCATCTGTGGGACTAGAAACCCCAGTCCTTCCGGCCCAAGGTTGCTGTCCTCTAGTGGGATTTGAACCCCTGACCTTCCGGCCTGAAGTACCTTGCCCCAACCACTAGGCTACTCCTCCCATGACCTCTGGCTCCAAGGGCAGTGAAGTAACCAGTGGGCTACAGCTGCTAACAAGCCCCTGTCTGGCTACAGGAGGACTGAACGGCACCACACAAACATTCTGCTGTGGTTACCAGGATAGGGTCAACCCACCCGTACCCAGGATGCACAGAACATGCAAATCAGCAGTCTACAGATGATCACAAGATGGGGTATGCACCCCACAGCACCTCAGCCTGGTAGGGGGTGCCGACGGTGTGTGTTAGTGGCACAGAGAAGCTACAGACCGTCACAGTGTGCGGGTCCTGCGCTCACCTTGAGGGTATGGTGGGGTGCCCAGCACCATTTTCGCAGCACCTGGCTTTGCTGTGACAGGTTATGCTGAAGGTCCCCATCAGTGCCAATGTGTGATAGGTAGTCCTTGCAAACACCCCTAGGATATGCCTGTGTCCATCTGTATTTCACATCTAGCCCTTGTGGACTATGATGCACCCAGAAAAGTGCATACCCTGTGTGGGTGCCATGGTCACATGATTTAAGTGAAGGGGAGTGTTTGGACCCACAGGTGGATTACATACCACCACCCAACCCACCCTCTGTGGCTCAGGGTGGGGGACAGGATCTCCCACCAACAGATCCACATTCTACCCCCCTGCAATGGTGACAGTAGAGGGTACCATCAACCCCAGTCCTGCTGTGGAATAGACACCCTACAGGGCAGTCAATGCAGATCTGTACGCATCCATAAATAAGGCAATGACAGACAGACAGTAGGCCTGGAAATGCACAGCTGCCCCCCACCACCATCTGACATTCTCCAGCAGCAAGCACAGTGAGTCACCAGCCGCTGCACCCTGCAGGGGTTCTAGCCACACACATACGAACTGCAGACAGTCTGCTAGCTAGACCATAGTGCATGTTCCTGGAGGAGATGTGTGCACCCTAACCTGGGGTGTGAGCACACCCACCAAGCAGATAAGTCAGTGATTGGTCCCCAAAAAACAGAACCCATATATATTACTTAAGAGAAACACTGTATAGCACTATGGGGGAACCCAGCCATGCCATGGTCACTGCACTGTCAGGGTGAGAGTGACCTCCCAGCAGGACATGCTGTGGCCACCCTGTCCTTGCAGGTGGTGGCTGGGCACTAAAATCTCCCAGCCATTGCCCTATACCCTGTGCAGATGCATCCAGGCCAGGCCACCCTGTCCAGGCTATACCCACAGTACTGTGCTCCTCATTATGCACATTGGCAGGCTAACACTGGCACCAGTGCAAGCAGTGTGGGCTGAGGAAGGTGTTAGCAGCCACCACACATTGGATAGACAGACACACACTCCCACACCTATGCCAGCATTGTGCAACTATAGAGGCTTTTGGCAGCACTGGCCACCGCACCAGTCCTGGGCACAGTGCAGGCATGGCTATGGTATGCAGTACTGTTGGGGTCACTCCCCAGGGTGGTGGACACTGTCAGATACCACACCTGGCACATGCTCCACAGACACCAGAGAGGTTGGTATGATACAGCTCACTGAGCAGATTGTGCTAAACTTAGGAATTGCTATGTGCCAGTAATCATAGCAACCTTTTGATATCTGTGTACCGTATTCCCAGGTTTACGGTGGCATTGCTAAGGTATGCAAGTGCTAGTATTGGGAGATGCACGCAGGGCCCAAAATCCTGCCTTCAGGAGGCATTGGATAATGGAGCCTGTGGGTGCGGGTGTGTCTGCCTCTGTTGGCCGCTGCTTTAGGGCAGAGGTTCCCGACTCCAGTCCTGGTGGGCCAGACAATGTTCGGGTTTTCATGTTGTCCCTCATGAATATGCATGAGATACATCTGCATACCATGAGGGCGGTGCATAGAAATGCAGCACAGGCATCTTTATTAGAGACAGCATGACACCTGAATGATTTTTGGCCCTCCAGGACTGCATTTGGAAAACTCTGCTCTAGGTATTGCACAGTCTATGGTGTCTGTGCTCTGTAAGTTAAAATATAGGCGTTTGAGTCATGTTTATGTTATCTGCAATAAAGGTTCCCTCTTTATTACCGTGGTGTTTGGCCCTCCAGGACTGCATTTGGGAGACTCTGCTCTAGGTAATGCACATGTTTATGGTGTCTGTGCTCTGTAGGGTAAAATGTAGGTGTTTTGGGCATGTTTACATCATCTGCAATAAAGGTTCTGTCTGTATTAGCACGTTTTTGTAGTGGGTAAAATATGCAGACTGGGTTGGCAGGAACCACAGCTGGGACTTGAACCTGTGACCTTCTGCTTCTGAACACACTGGCGGAGTGCACTGAACCACTGTGTTGCCACAAAGACAGTGCATTCCCTTATGATACCATGAATGTTCATCAGACAGGGCCTGTCTGTTGCAGTGCATGGCACACACATAAACGGGGCTAGGCCATGGTCTGCTGCAGCCAGATGCCACTGCCCCCTCCACCACCAGCACCCAGGGCTGCCAAAACTAAAAGGAGCAGTTGCAAAGGTTAAAGACGTACATCAGGCTTGGCTGTTGTTGAAAAATACTATCTTGGAAGCCCAGACCAGCTGTATTCCATGCTTTAAGAAAAGTGGAAGGAAGTCCAAAAAACTGCCAGCATGGTTTAAAGGTGAGGTCAGAGAGACTGTTGTTGCCAAAAAAGCATCTTTCAGGAAATGGAAAAAAGAGCCAAACGACGAAACCTGGAAACAGCACAAGCACTGGCAAGTCAAATGCAAGGCATTGATAAAGCAGGCAAAAGGAGAATTTGAGAAGAAGCTTGCTGCGGAAGCAAAAACGCGAAGTAAAGACCTTTTCAAGTACATTCGTAGCAAAAAACCTGTGAGAGAGTCAGTTGGTCCATTAGATGATAAAGGGGTTAAAGGAGCACTAAGAGGCGACAAGGCGATAGAGAGATTGAATGAATTCTTTGCTTCAGTCTTTACTGAGGAAGATGTAGGGATGATACCCATGACTGAAGTGGTATTTAAAGGTGCAGAAGAATTGAAGGAAATATCGATACATCGGGAAGATGTATTACAACTATTAGATAAACTGAAGAGTAGCAAATCACCTGGTCTGGATGGTATACATCCAAGGGTGTTGAAAGAACTGAAATATGAGATTGCAGACCTGCTATTAGTAATCTGTGAACTATCATTAAAATCATCTCTAATACCTGAAGATTGGAGGATCGCCAATGTAACACCAATTTTTAAAAAGGGTTCCAGGGGTGATCCGGGAGACTACAGACCAGTGAGCCTGACATCAGTACCGGGAAAAATGGTAGAAACCATCATAAAGAATAAAATTACTCAGCATGTAGATAGTCATGACCTAATGGGAGACAGCCAACATGGCTTTAGACAAGGAAGATCTTGTCTTACTAATCTGTTATGTTTTTTTGAAGGAGTGAATAATCAGGTGGACAAAGGTGAGTCGGTTGATATTGTGTATCTGGACTTTCAGAAAGCCTTTGACAAGGTCCCTCATCAGAGACTTTTGGCAAAACTAAAGAGTCATGGGATAGGAGGCAGTGTACTATTGTGGATCAGGAACTGGTTAAAAGATAGAAAGCAGAGGGTAGGGCTAAATGGCCAATTTTCCCAATGGAGAAAGGTGAATAGTGGTGTACCCCAGGGATCTGTGCTGGGTCCGCTGCTTTTTTGACATATTCATAAATGACCTGGAAAGTGGAATAACGAGTGAGGTTATCAAATTTGCAGATGACACAAAACTATTTAAAGTTGTTAAAACCCAAGATGATTGTGAAAAATTGCAAGAGGATCTTGATAAATTGGAAGACTGGGCATCAAAATGGCAGAACAACCCAAACTATGGTTACACGATGCAAGGTTCCACATTAGGAACCACCACCCAGGAAAAAGATTTAGGCATCATTGTGGATACCATGTTAAAACCCTCGGCCCAGTATGCAGTAGCGGCCAAGAGAGCAAATAGAATGCTAGGTATGATAAGGAAAGGAATGGAAAATAAAACAAAAGATATTATAATGCCTCTATATCGTTCCATGGTGAGACCGCACCTTGAATATTGTGTGCAATTCTGGTCGCCGTATCTTAAAAAGGATATAGCGATTTTAGAAAAGGTTCAGAGAAGAGCCACCAAAATGGTAATGGGGATGGAAGGATACTCCTCTGAAGAAAGGCTTAAAAGGTTAGGGCTCTTTAACCTGGGAAAGAGACGGCTGAGGGGAGATATGATTGAAGTCTATAAATTAATGAACGGAGTGGAACGGGTAAACGTAGATCGATTGTTTACCTTATCAGAATATAGAAAGACTAGGGGACATGCAATGAAGCTACAGAGTAAACTATTTAAGACTAATAAAAGAAAATATTTTTTCACTCAACGTGTAATCAAACTCTGGAATTTGTTACCGGAGGATGTAGTAAAGGCTGTTAGTGTAGCTGGGTTTAAAAAAGGTTTGGACAAGTTCCTGAAGGAAAGGTCCATAAACCATTATTAAGAAGGGACCCAGGATATCAATGCTTGAACCAATACAAGCATTGTGGAACCTGTGTCCCTTGGGGAAACTGCTAGGTACACATGACCTAGATTGGCCACTGTTGGAAACAGAATACTGGGCTTGATGGACCTTGGTCTGACCCAGTATGGCATATCTTATGTTCTTATGTAGCACCCCTCCGCCACCATGCTGCCATGCCCTTCTGCTGGTGGTGCTGGTGGTGTGCAGTCTCAGGCCATCCAGGGTGCGGGTAGGCGGCTGCCTATGGTTTGGGTTCTGGGGTAGGGGTGCCTGCATTTACGTCCACGCTTCCCCCCAGCACCGCCTGCCACTGTTCTGTGCCCTTGGGGGTAGCTGCTGGGTACTATCCCCTGTGACACTGTGGGAAACACGGTCATGCCCATGTTGGGCCTTCATCATTTGCTATCTGGCTGCTCTGCTGTTTCAGCATTCGTATGGGCCACCTAGGCATCACCCTAGTCCGCACTGTGGCCCAGCTGCACTACAGCATGTGCCGCCTGCGCCCTCTGTATCCCCTTTTCCAGCATCTGTCCAGTTTCCCCTTCCAACATGCCCACCCTGCTGTTGCGGGACATGTACACACCATAGGACACCTGTCCAATAGCAAGGGAAAGCCCTGATCAGCGCTATTTCACTGTGGGATCATTCACCTTGTTGGGGGACAGAGCATAGACCCTTCCATGCTTAATATCTTTTTTTGGGAGCTTTCTCGGTAGTGTTTTTTGCTGTTTCCCAATATTATCACTATTGGCCAGCTTGGTTAGGTTTTTTTCCAGTTTGTTGAGGTCATTTTCAATGTTTATATGCCCTTTTGTTCTGTGCACATGTATCACACTTATCACTTTTTTGTAGGTTTCCCTGCCTATGCTATACATTGCTGACACTTAAATGGTTTCTCTCCCCTGCAAATGTGCATCTAACGGCAGGTTTTCAATCACGTTAGGATTCAGCTCTTCAGATCAGCACGTTAGTGTGAATGGAGCCTCTCTCCGCACACACACCACCCATTGACCCCTTCTCTCCGCCCTCTCTCCACCTTCTGCGGTGTTTTTCCGCGCCGCGGTACGTTTACGATCGTTAAGTAACGATAACGCGCGTTATGAGACGTTAATGATCGTTAACGTCTCATAACGCGTGTTAACATTACTTAACGATCGTTAACGTTACATAACGCGCATTATGTAACGTTACCACAGTTTAATAAACATACCCCAAAACTATTTAAAGTTGTTAAAACCCAAGAGGATTGTGGAAAATTGCAAGAGGATCTTGATAAATTGGAAGACTGGGCATCAAAATGGCAGATGACATTTAATGTGTACAAGTGCAAAGTTATGCACCTAGGGAAGAATAACCCAAACTATGGTTACACAATGCAAGGTTCCACATTAGGAACCATCACCTAGGAAAAAGATTTAGGCGTCATTGTGGATAACATGTTAAAACCCTCGGCCCAGTGTGCAGCAGCAGCCAAGAGAGCAAATAGAATGCTAGGTATCATAAGGAAAGGAATGGAAAATAAAACAAAAGATATTATAATGCCTCTATATCGTTCCATGGTGAGACCGCACCTTGAATATTGTGTGCAATTCTGGTCGCCGTATCTTAAAAAGGATATAGCATTATTAGAAAAGGTTCGGAGAAGAGCCACCAAAATGGTAAAGGGGATGGAAGGATACTCCTATGAAGAAAGGCTAAAAAGGTTAGGGCTCTTTAACCTGGAAAAGAGACGGCTGAGGGGAGATATGATAGAAGTCTATAAATTAATGAATGGAGTGGAATGGGTAAACGTAGATCGATTGTTTACATTATCAGAATATAGAAAGACTAGGGGACATGCAATGAAGCTACAGGGTAAACTATTTAAGACTAATAAAAGAAAATATTTTTTCACTCAACGTGTAATCAAACTCTGGAATTTGTTACCGGAGGATGTAGTAAAGGCTGTTAGTGTAGCTGGGTTTAAAAAAGGTTTGGACAAGTTTCTGGAGGAAAGGTCCATAAACCATTATTAAGAATGGACCCAGGATATCAATGCTTGACCCAGTACAAGCATTGTGAAACTTGTGTCTTTTGGGGAAACTGGTAGGTACTTTTAACCTAGATTGGCCGCTGTTGGAAACAGGATACTGGGCTTGATGGACCTTGGTCTGACCCAGTATGGCATATCTTATGTTCTTATGTTCTTAAATGGGTACATTGGGCATTCTGCTAGGTCTCCCATGGTCTGGAATGTGTGTGTTCGTATATCATGGCCTGACCCTTTGGCTGTACAGATCCCATATGCAAGACATGAATATCAGTTGAACCACCAGCATATCACTGTAGTGCAACTTACAGATCTAAGAGGATGTCCCTGTCCCATACCTGCCTAACATACCGTGACAGACAGGTATGGCACAGAGCCTGCAGAGATCTAAGCAGACATAGGCATACCCCAACTCATGCCCTCATGCAGCCTGACAATTATCCATATATACCTGGATTGATGAACCCACACAGCTTCTGTGTGGCTCCACACACATGGCCAGTGTGTATATGAGAAAAGGATCATGGGTTTGGGACCAGCCTGTGGATCAGGAATGGTATGTCCAGGTGTGTTAACTTTATCCTACTTTTCCAAAACTGTATCAGCATGTTCAACCTTCAGCATTTCATCCAGCATAAGTCCTCACATTCAGCTTCCACACTGAGAAGCTGCACCACCAATGGTTGGATGGCAGAACATTCCAATAGCAGTGGCACACTGAGTTGGCTTTAACAGCATCAAAGCATTGCAGAATGTGCTAATAGTGCCTGCACGCTGAGCAGACATTGACAATGGTGGAGCATTAAAGGAGGCCTAAGGTGCAGGTAAGAATGCCAATGTGTACCACTTTTGGACAGTGGGGTCATGTGTGTCTGTCTCCATAGGATTGTGGGCTGCAGCAATGTACTGTGCATGCAGGTAATGCACAGGCTTTATGGCTGTGCTGTGCATACAACATGTTTCAGGTCAGTTATTCAGCAAATACACATACTGTGTGAGACACTATTTACAAGCAGAAGGTTAGTTTTCAGTAAGTAGTTGCAACCTGTGGCTGTGACGCTGTAATGCATTTCCAGTTACACCATCGCCAAGGCCCATCCTCACAACATTCCCCTACACTTACTTCCCAAAAGGACACTGCTATACAGTTCCCATATCACCTGCTGGTTTAACTGGAGTGAGAAGGGGGGACACATGCGTGTGTGTGTGTTGCAAACCTCACCTCTTACTGAGCCTCCATGTCTCAGGACACAACCATTTGCACAGGTGAGAGCCCTAATTAATGATAACTGCCATAACAGCTGTATTTGTGGCGATACTATCAGCCCACTTGGTGCAGCTGCAGCCTATAAGGAACTAGGCTCAAGTGGAGATCTGGTGTCTGTGAATTTCCAATTCAGTCACCTAGTTGGCAACACCAGAAAGATACTGCGATTTACCTGCATGCACATTGCTCTTGTCCTATGCTGCAGTCACAGAGTGCAATCTGGGGTACTCTTTGCTTCATGCACAGTATGCACATACAGGCAGGTCCATGTAAGTCAAATTTCCACACAATATATGACATCTCAACACTGTCTACCGATCATTAACCAAAGCATTCAGCAGTGCATGACTATTACTCCAAAAGAGTGTCAGAATACACTTCTTTGCCTGATTGTGACTAAGGGACACTGATGTTTGAATGGTGAATGCCCAATTCCAGCTGCCAAAAACTGCCACAGGATGTGATGTTGGTCTCTGCGTCATCTGCCACCATATGGGAAGACAATGCCTGGAGGTGAATATTAAGGTGATGGTAGGGGTGGGGGGAACATTAGCATACATGTTGAGAATGTTCCTTTCATAGGTGGCATTGCTGGCCAAAGCCTATATTCACATATCCAGAAGCTATGTGGGCCTATTCATTGTCTGTATGTGTTACATCAGAGATCCTGCCCATGGGGATCCTCACCTGGTCCCCATGGGCACCGAGTGTGACAGTCACATGGATGTTGTTAGAGTACAAAGAAGCAGTGAATGGTGGCATATGTATAGCCGGCAACTCTACTATCATCTAACCCCATGTCCAACCTGCTATGCTTCCACATGGTCTTGGGGAGGGCACTACATCTGCAGCATGGGGGAGTGTATGTGCTGCACTGGCCTTTTTTGCAGTGTACATGGCTAATGGCATGACATTTTCTGGGTGTACAAGCATGGCACTATGTTCAATGCTCACTGCCAAGAGCTGTGTAGGGGAACACTGTAGTTGGGTATGTGACAAACTTAGGCCACTGTGAGCCAGCATGCATTCGCAGCCTGTCTCTGGCCCACTTTCCACTGTGCTTTGCATTGTATAGGCTGTACCTAAGTTCAAAATAAAAGGGTACACAATGAGGAGCAGAGGATTCTGGGTACTGCCTAAAACAGAGTGGTTTGCATAGGATGCATATGAGTTGGAGGTCAGGTAAATGGCTAAAGCCATCTTATCATGAGTCTGCCTTGGTGCACACATCTGATCATGATGAGAGGCAATGTTCACTCTGACTGAGCTGTGACCATGTCATGGCAATGTATCTACATGCTGCTAGACAGAGTTAAGCTACAGTGATATTTATTTAGACAGTTTTGTATACCACCTTGTCCTTCAATCAAAGTGATCACAACATAATTGGGGGATACATTTAACATGAGGGGATATGAGACACATATACTAATATTTTTAGGGAGCATGGGCAATGGAGGGTTAAGTGGCTTGCCCAAGGCCACAAGGAGCACCTGTGGGACTAGGAACCCCAGTCCTTCTAGCCCAAGGTTGCTGTCCTCTAGTAGGATTTGAACCCCTGACCTCCTGGCCTGAGATAACTTGCCCTGACCACTAGGCCACTCCTCCCCTCAGATATGTGTACTGTTTCTGTTTTGGCAGTTTAGTCACTAGACAGGTTATTAGATGCCCTTGCTGTTTTACAACGTTGATGTTTTCATGGTGCCTATGTGTGTATGCAGTGGGTGGTATGTTAGTGGATGCCAGAGCCCAGTGTTGTCCAACATATGCAAACTGTCTGTGACTGATCTAGTTGATAGGAATTCTCAGAAAGAGAGGATAGCAGGTGTTCTTGGGCTGTTGGTAACCTGATGATAACTATGGTCTTTTCATCCCCTTTCTGCCTAGACCACACTCAGATTCCTCAGAAACAGCTGCTGCAATCTTAGGGAATAGCATGAAATGTTATAGGAGAATCCCTGGCCAAAAGATGCAGGACATCAAAACCAAATAAAACAAGCCACTCCTAAATGCTGCAATTGTGTAGAATACTAAATGATGACCATTGCGCCCTAGCAAATAATAAAGACCCACTCTAGAACCTAAAGAGTCTATCCATTGTAGTGCCTGCTCTGTGGATCAGTACCTTGCTCCTCATTATGCACATTGGCAGGCTAACACTGGAAACAGTGCAAGCAGTGTGGGCTGAGTCAGGTGTTGGCAGCCACCACACTCTGGATAGACAGACACCCACACCCACACCTATGCCAGCATTGTGCAAATATAGAGGCTTTTGGCAGCCCTGGCCACCGCACCAGTCTTGGGCACAGTGCAGGCATGGCTATGGTACACAATACTGTTGGGGTCACTCCCCGGGGTGGTAAACACTGTTAGAAACCAGAACTGAAACACACTCCACAGACATCAGAAAGGTTGCTATGATGCAGCTCAATCAGCAAATTGTGCTGAACTTAGGAATTGCTATCTGCCATTAATCATAACAACCTTTTGATATATGTGTAACGTATTCCCAGGTTTAGGACGGCATTGCTAAGGTATGCAAGTACTAGTATTGGGAGATGCTGCTGCGCGCAGGGCCCAACATCCTGCCTCTCCATGAGGCTTTGGATAATGGAGCCTGTGGGTGCGGGTGTTTCTGCCCCTGTCGGCCGCTGCTCTGAGGCAGAGGTTCCCAACTCCGGTCCTGGTGGGCCACACACTGTTCGGGTTTTCATGCTGTCCCTAATGAATATGCATGTGATACATTTGCATACCATGGGGGCAGCGCATAGATATGCAGCACAGACATCTTTATTTGAGACAGCATGACACCTGAATGATTTTTGGCCCTCCAGGACTGCATTTGGAAAACTCTGCTCTAGGTATTGCACAGTCTATGGTGTCTGTGCTCTGTAAGTTAAAATATAGGCGTTTGAGTCATGTTTATGTTATCTGCAATAAAGGTTCCCTCTTTATTACCGTGGTTTAGTAGTGGGTAAAATATAGGGACTGGGTTGGCAGGAGCCACAGCTGGGACTTGAACCTGTGACCTTCTGTATCTGAACACACTGGCTGTGTGTATTGCACCACCTTGTTTCCACAGGGACAATGCATTCCCTGGGGATGCCATGACTGTTCGTCAGACAGGGCCTGTCTTTTGCAGTGCATGGCACCCACCTACACAGGGCTAGGCCATGGTCTGCTGTGGGCAGCTGCCACTGCCACTGCCCCCTCCACCACCAGTACCCCTCTGCCATCATGCTGACATGCCCTTCTGCTGGTGGTGCTGGTGGTGTGCAGTCTCAGGCCATCCAGTATGCCGGTAGGCGGCTGCCTATGGTGCGGGTTCTGGGGTTCCTGCATAGATGTCCATGCTTCCTCCCAGCACCGCCTGCCAATGTTCTGTGCCCTTGGGGGTACCTGCTGGGTACTATCCCCTGTGACACCGTGGGAAACACACTCATGCCCATGTTGGGCCCTCATCAGTTGCTGTCTGGCTGCTCTACTGTTTCAGCATTCCTATGGGCCCCCTGGGCATCACCCTAGTCTGCACTGTGGCCCAGCTGCACCACAGCATGTGCCGCCTGCAGCCCTCTGTATCCCCTTTTCCAGCATCTGTCCAGTTGCCCGTTCCGACATGCCCACCCTGCTGTTGCGGAACATGTGCATGCCATAGGAAACCTGTCCAATAACAAGGGAAAACCCTGATCAGCGCTATTTTACTTTGGGATCATTCAACTTGTATGGGGACAGAGCATAGACCCTTCCAAAATTAATATATATATTTTTTGGAGCTTTCTCAGTAGTATTTTTTGATGTTTCCCACTAATATCACTATTGGCCAGCTTGGTTATGTTTTTTTTTCCATTTTGTTCAGGTCATTTTCAATGTTTATTTGCCCTTTTGTTCTGTGTACAAGTATCACACTTATCACTTTTTGTAGGTTTCCCTGGCTTTGCTGTACATTGCTGATGTAAATGGTTTCTCTTCCCTTTAACTCTGCTCTAACGCCAGGGTTTCACTGGCGTTAGTTTTCAGCCCCGGATTCCACAGCGTTAGTGTGCAGAGAGCCTCTCCCCTCCCACTCTCCACCCATTGACCCTCTCTCTTCGCCCCTGGGGAGCCTTCCTCCGCCCTCCGGGAGCCTTCTTCCACCCTCAGCGCTCGTTTGCGCCGCTGCGCGCATTATCGTGTGCTAAGGTGCCTCTGCACCCGATAAAGCGCCATTATTGCGTGATAAGGTACCCTATCACGCGATAATGTTGCAGCAGTGCAAATAGTGCCCTTTAGTAAACATACCACTTAATCTCTCTTCTAGTTCAAGCCATACTGGATGTATACCTACGGCCCCCTCAACCCATCGTGAACCTTGTTTTAGAAAAAAAGCACAGTGATAGGCCTGAAAGTCAGCGAAATTCATCCCCCCCCCTCTTCTTTTTTAGATTTGTTTCTTAAGAGCTATTCTAGGCGGTTTATTTTTCCATAGAAATTGAACCAAATCACACAATCTGATCTACAAAACAAAAAAAGAGGACAAACAAAACACATAAACAACATAATTTTTGTAGGAACGTTCGTTAGATCAGGGGATAGATTAAGCCCTTCAAATGATGAAACTCTCCCTTTTAATATTAAATGAAATTGTGCAGGTGAATTAGTGCAGAACTTCAAAATCAGAACCATAAAGCCACAATGCTAAGAAAAAAAGAAACAGAACCAAAGTTCTTAGAATTAGCTGGCAACTGGATCCAGACCAGGAAACCATGAGTGAATTCAAGCTGCTACTGCTGAATAAGGAGAATTTTCATCCCCAAAAGGGTATAAACGATTTTTCCAACCCCACCGGGGTCACCACGACACAGCACCGTGTTTCGGATCAATTGATCCTGTCTCAAGTGGTATGAGAATAAAGAATTTCTCTGAACTCTCAAATAGTCAGCACTCATATGTTTATGTGAGTCCCAGGGTTAATCTATCCCCTGATCTAATGAACGTTCCTACAAAAATTATGTTGGTTATGTGTTTTGTTTGTCCTCTTTGTTGTTTTGTAGGTCAGATTGTGTGATTTGATTGTTTAGAGTACTGATCTAATTTTTGGCATATATTTTTGAGTTTTTTGTTTTATAGAAATTGAACCAGAATCCTTTCAATTTGACAATAAACTTTATTTGTAAGAAAGACTGGTAGCATTTCTAATACATAATTCACTTTAGGAGTGATAGTCATTTTTATAGCTTCTAGAGAACCCCACCAAGAAAGATAGACCGGCGACCACTTTGCTGTTATATTACGAACTGTAGATAGGATCTATTTTTCATTGTACTGTAGGGTTACACTAAGTGGGTAGCAATAGTGAACTCCCAAATACTTCACCATCTTAGGCTCCCATACAAAAGGAAAATCCTCCAAATCCGTCCTACACACTCTTGAGTTCAAGGGGAATACAACAGACTTTGACCAATTAATTTTATAGCCAGACAATCCTGAATATTTATCTATCAGTTCTAAAATGACCGGTATGGAGCTAGGCATGGTGAAAAGCAGCAAATCATCTGCATATGCAGAAATTTTAATTTCCATGCCAGCAATAGAAATGCCCTTAACTGTGAGGCTTTGCCTTATCAGTAGGGCCAAAAGTTCCAAGGCCAGATTGAAAAGAATGGGCGAAAGGACAACCCTGAAGGGTACCCCACCCTAGAAGAAATTCTCTAGACTGAGTCGCATTCACAGAAATTTTCGCACTCGGTCTCGCATACATACGTTTAATTAGATTACAGAAATCCTCACCAAATCCAAACCACTTCAGAACCGCAAACAGGAAAGGCCATTCCAGCCGATCAAATGCTTTCTCTGCGTCTAGTGAGAGTCCCACAAGAGGGTCCTCTGTTTCCTCTGCGCCTTCCAAAACGTGACAAAGCACTCTGGCATTATTGGCTGTGGAGCATCCCTCAGTAAAGCCACATTGGTCCAGGTGAATCAAAGAAGGGATCAATTTGGAGAGATGACCAGCTAAGATGGTCACAAAGATTTTATAATCTGCGTTTAACAATGAAATTGGCAGATTGTTATTAACTAACTGAGAGTCCCTCCCAGGTTTTTCAAGAACAACAATGTTTGCAGAGGCGAACGCTCCGGTCTGTGCCGCATTATCCAGAAAAAGTTTATAATATTGTTGAAGATATGGCCCTAAGGTTTTGGAAAAGGTTTTATAGAATTCAACTGGAAGGCTGTCTGGTCTGGTAGCCTTGCCCACTTGTGTAGAGTCAATAGCCCAATTTCCATGACTGTGATCTGCTTATCCAGTCCTGCATCAGTTTCTTGATCTAACACCGGCCTTTGAATGTCATTTAGCAATCTATCAAACTCCTTCTCAGCGAAATCTATCTCTGGGGAGTATAACTGAGCGTAAAATTGGCAAAAGGTCTCTGCAATGTCAGGGTCTTTGACAATCAATTGTTGCACCTGAGGATCCCTTAAAGCTGTAACGCGCGAAGCTTCCTTACTACCCTTTAACGAGTTAGCTAGCAGCCATCTAGCTCTGTTACCTTCCAAGTAATATCAACTTTTCTGCCCTTGGATATTCTGTGAAGCCTCAGTGGTCAAAATCAAATTATATCTAAATCTAAGGTGCTGCAATCTTATCAAAATATAAGGATCAGTTTTCTGGCATAAAATACATTCTCCCACTTTAATCTGCTTGTCTAGAGCACCAAGTTCTGCTTTACGCTGTTTGGCCTGTTTTATAGCAAAACTGGTAATGGTGGCCCGCATACTAGCTTTAAAGCCTTACCACCATGCCCACCCAGGAGGAGAAAATAAAGTGAATTCTTTGTCTGTAGGGTGTTGCAACTGCCATATGTCAATCAGGCCCAATTCCTGCATTAGAGATACAAAAACTGGGTGAGCCTTGGGAACCCTAATGGTTCTCACTGGACTCCTATCCACCACTGGGTCTAGCATGAGGTTGAAGTCTCCTCCCACTATAGTCGGATATCTGGACACCTCTTGCGCCAAGGCCACAATGGAGCGAAAAAAAAGTAGGCCAATCAATGTTAGGAGCATAAACATTAATTAAGGCCAGTTCAGTGGATCCGATTTTAATGACAGCCATTGTCCACCGCCCATCAGTATCAGACCTAGTTTGAATAACCATGGGGGTTACCCCATTTTTCTTATGATGGGCAGCTGAATAAGCCACTAGAGAAAAGGGTTTTATATCTAGTTTTAACGACTCCTTTACATTTAAGTGTGTCTTTTGTAGCAGTAAGATGTCAGCACTTTCTTTCCTAAAATACAAAAGAATCTTGTTCATCTTAATGGGATTGTTAATGCCCTTAACATTCAGTGAAACTATCTTAAAGGAAAACATACTGACAATATAGCACAGATTGATAGTCAAATGTTGCAAATACATACCAAATTGTAGCATATAGCTTTACATTGTAGAACAACATCTTAAGCGCCCTCAGAATGTTAGCTGCCCTTATAGCCCAGAAAAGAAAAGCCAACAAAAAGAGCCACAATTTAGCCCTAGCCCTTGCACATAATTGCTCACAGTAAGAACACATAGTTCTGAAAAACAAATCACCAAAACCACCAAACCCAGGGGGGCTATAAAACACACAAAACTTAGTGGGTGAGCCCACCAGGACAAGATAGACCCGGAGGGCAAAATGACCTAGTATATTCCCACTTCTTTGTCACTTAAAATATCGCGCCTGCCCACCTCCCATAATAAGAGTAAAGACAGTGTACCCAAAACCCAAAACACCAGAGCTGCATGGCAGGGCAGCCTCCGTCGAATCAGTTTATGACCTAGAAGACCCCAACCTAATAAATAAGGGCCATCCCACTCTTCCACGACCCAATACTTTCTCAACCACCATAAACATCACAGACAACATAGAACACAAAAGAAGAAAGAGAGAGACAAAAGGAGAAACAACTTGACCAGGATAGTACCCTGAAGCTCCTTCAAAAGAAACCGAATGAATGTCCCAGTGTATAGCAATACTGCATGATTAAGGGGTATGTTTACTAAACCACGATAATGTTACCGATGAAAAGTGCAGCGCTAATGTGAGGAAATCTATATTACAGGACAGAACTTTCAAAGATTGGTAATTGACACCACATATTTCTGAAGAAGGTGGTATGCAATTTTCCACTGCATGTCTGCTAATGAGTGGGTGGGTATTATCCTGATTCTTTGTACTATGTGAGAGGTTCCCCTTAGTTTCTCTTTGAGTGTAGTTAGAAACCATATATCCTTCTTTTTCACTGTGCTAGGATCTGTTGATGGGCAGGAAATCTCATAATGATTTCATAGATGTCAATTTGTGAGTAGAGGGTGATGGAATTTCCCACATTCCTTTGTATTTAGCTCATTTGGTTGTGCTTCCTATATGCCTGCTTCTGTGATTTAAGAAGGAAATTAAGGTGTTTTTTTGACAAGGGAAATCTTGGGGAAGTCTGCACCAGGTACGACTATAATCAGCATGAGATGTGTTTTATTAGGAGGATGTGGTAGGCCCTCCCTGTATGTGTGCTAGTTTGCAAGGATATGTTCCCCTCTTGCAGGGAAGAGGAGATGGTGATATCTGCTTGCCCAACAGAATTCCCCCCTTCCCCCCCCCCGCGTGTATCGACATACAGTATGCACACGCTACTGTTCCACTACTGTCAAGCTATGTTGTTCTGATGTCATGTCTCTGTCATCCCTGAGCCCACAGTTGCATGTGTTATCATGGCTGGTGTGTGAACAGTGCATCACTATTCACAACCATTATTCCATAGGCATCCGGCAGGAGTTCCAGGGTCTATGCCAAGACATGGCCCAGGATCAGGAGCAGAACTGTGCAAGGGCCCAGGGGACAGAATCTCTGGCTGAGGCTATCAGGGCCATGGTGGCAGCAATCAACCGCCAGACAGATGTAATGGAAGCCATGTCTGCAGGGTGACATTAGCCAGCAGCAGCGGCAGCAGGGGGTGCCAGGGGGCAAGGACGGCGTGGACATGGGCACCCACACAGGCAGTAGTCCTGGGTAGAGTTGTGATTGGTGCCATCTAAATAATCTTTCCTTACTTCACTACCTCTTGCAGCCAAGTATCCATTGTTGCTGGGTGTTCTATCATATTTATCTTTCAGACATATCTTTACCTCAGACCCAAACCCCTCCCTGGTGAGGTACACTATAGGCCCTTTCATTCCCAGTCTCTGTGAGTGAGTGCTGTCTCCTCACTGTTCCTGTAGTCACGGCCCTGCCCTTGGCTTGGCCAATTAACTCCTTCCCTACAACATCCATCTGATAGCTTGGACATGCTATTTGCTGTTCTCTGACAGTGACAGCTTATGGCCCGACCTCTGTGAACACCACATCGTCACATATCCACTCCTCACTTACATCACATACATACACCTGTAACTGATTACCTGATGGTCTCCCTGGGTATCATCTGTCTCCCCATAGATATGTACATTCCTCCTCTGTATGACATGTCTCCCACAAGTATTGTTCTGCCTGTCACACCTCCTTTTCATGCCACCTTAGTGGCCCCTTATCTATTTCTGCAGCCATTCTGAGGGCCGCATGGTGACCTACACTTGCATTTGCACAGAAGCTACTCACTACCTTTCCTTTCAGTTATTTCCATAACCCAAACCACTTTGGGGATTGTGCCCTTTGGGGTTATAGACTCTATATGTGCCCTTCTGTTATACTGCTAGATCCGGACTTTGCCCCATTTACCTAGCTGCACATTTGGCATGTTACAAGATGCCTGTGTCAGCACCCCAGGCTCCTTACCTGACCCCATTCATATCCTGTCTGAGCACTCAAATCTGTGCTTCAGCTTTCGGTTCCTGCCTCTCATGTTCTCCTGGTTTTTTTTAGCAACCACCCATGTTTTGTGTGTGTCCACACCATCTGTGTTGTTGGCCATTACTAGATGTTAGGCATTGCAAAGCAGGGTATGTGACATACCTCCACAGCTCATGAGCCATCTGGACCACAGCTTCCATCACCTGCTCTATGGTCCTGGTCTGGGCACACTGGCTCAGAGAGATGGCAACCAATGCCACAGACAGGTTGTGGTCACGTTTGCCCCTACCCAGGCCCCATGTGTAAGGGGTCTGGGTTGAGGCGTCCACCCGCACTCTGTCTGCAGCGCTGATTGCCACCACTGCAGCTAAGCGAGACCCAGCCTCAGGACCATGGGGTAGGTGGCAGGGACCCCCAGGGCCCTCTTCATTCTTGGGTGCCAGGTACCTGACCAAAACTGGGTCTGTGGGGTAGGATGCCCCTTTTGTGGTGTGGGAATGTAGCCTCCCTTCAACGTACACCTCCTATCCCCGTTCCACATCCCACATCACCAGGAGGGCATCCTGCCTTTCGACCTACCCCCCATCTCACCCCCAAACCCCCTCCCCCCTCTCCCTCCACCTCCCCTCCCCCCCACCATGCCCCCTCCCACTCCCTCACCTGCTCCCCTTCCTCTCCCTCCCCCTCCCCATCTCCTCCGCCTCCTCCGATGACACCACATCCTCCAACACTTCCGCCTCCTCCTCCTCCACATCTGTCTCCTCCATCTCCACCACCTCACACACCTCCCTTTCCTCAACCTCCCCCTCCACAACCTCCACCTCCCCCTCTTCCTCCTCCTCATCCTCTGACCCATCCTCTTCCTCCTCCAGCACCTCCCCCCTCCTCTGCCTCCTCTTCCTTGGCTCCATCTCCTCCTCTTTGGCCTCTGCTGAAAGGGCTCCCACATTCTCTTCTGCCCCATCAGCCTGTGCCACAGCTCCTCCATCTGCGGGCTCTGTGAATGGAAAGAGAGAATGGTCCATCAGCCACATGTTCACTGCTCCCAGGACAACTAGCACCAGCCACAATGCCTGCAAGCCTGCTACATAACTGGTGGGCCAATGCCTAGACAGCAGATGAGCCATACACACCAGGGCATGCAGTGGCCACAGAACAGACAGGATATAATCTGCACATGCATTATAGCCAGCACCCGCTCCCTAACCTTGAGGGTTTGGGGAGGGGTGTGCCTTGAGGTTAAGTTGTAGTTGTGAAGGTCGAATGACAAGGCAGGTATAAAGAATATTTTTTTACATAAGGATTTATTTCTCCCGCTCCTTGGTGGAATGGAACAGGCGTAAAGGAATATACTTTTGTAGCCAAAACAAGAACAAAAGGAAAACAGGCTTTTTCCAATACTGTGTTCAAAACTGTCCTTCAACACAGGAGTTCACATTCCTGTCATGTGAGCTTTACTTTGAAATCACTTAAACAAAAAACAAACAATAAAGTTCATGCACTGTAACCAACTTATGCTTCAGCTTATTCTTATCTCTTCATAAGCTCTTCAGGTAAGGAACTTAAACAGCATGCATTTCAGCATATTATAACGAATGACCACACAAGCTTTGCTTGACTATTCTTTGTCTATGAGACAGGTTGAGCAGTCCATTGACTGATTCAAATCCACCATTGGTAAGGGAAGAACCAATGGCACTTGTGCTTCTGGGCTCTGTACTGACTCAGCTACTTTCTGTCCAGGAATAGTTCGTTTCTCTAGGAAATCTCTAAACTCTTTCAGGAGTTCTTCAGCCTGCTTGCTATATGGGCTAGGCGGGGAATTAACTCCTTCCTGGGGTGAGTAATAGCTTGTGGGTTTTTCTTCAGGCAAACAAACAATGCCTTCTCTCTTACTATGCTCATTCACTGCACTGGAGTTACCCCTCCCCCACTTGTCTCTGTCAGCAAGTGTTGGGTTAGTCAGTTCAATTGCACATGAAGGGTTTCTAGATAGGCATTCAAACTTAGGACCTCCTAAAACCTTCTGGCATATATCTCTAGCAAATACATCTGCTATGTCCTTGTAGCTAGCTTGCTTGCTAACTCTGTCAGCAGTTTGGTGAGGAAAGCTGGGTTTATCTGAATGAGCTTCTGGTTGCAGCCAACTGCCCTCATAAAACCTGGGTTTGCCCTGGGTTTTAAAATAAGCATTCACACAGTCTGGCTTCTCATAAAAGCTGTTATCAGAATTAAAGACACCCTGTACCTTGTGTTGAGGAATGCCTGAATGTTCTTTAGCAGTCTGCCATTCTTTCCAAGGGTCAGCTCTCTGTTCCAAAAGCATAGGCTTTATCCCTGGGTCTCTCAGTGCCTCACCCTTCTCTTGCTCCCAGAAGGTTCTTCCATGCACTGAGTCTCCCTGGTACCTGCTTCTTGGCTTGGCAAGCGTTCTCCTGGAATTGCAGCTGGGGAGCATTTCTCCTTCAAAGTCAAAGGCTCTGGCATCCAAGGCTACTTCCTGCCTTCCAAGTTGCTTCCTTTGTCTTTGCTCTGCTCCATCTCTAAAGCACACATCTGCTTCTTCTGTTTCCTGTATTTCCTTCCTCCTCCTCGGTTTCTCGTTCCCTTTCTCGTTCTGTCTTCCTTCTTCCTGTTTAACAAGCTGCCTCTGCTCTGGGGAACCCGCCTCCTGCTAGGGCGCGCCCAATCAGCAACTCTGCTTCTCCCCTCCCCCGAGGTGAGCTGTGTTAGCTGATTAGCCATGTGCATCTTGTGCTGAGAAGGGAAAATCTTGCATTTAGTTGCAGTACCCGGACCTTCCACCGGGTCACCATCTGTTTCCATGGCTTCTGGTACTGCTACAGCATCACAGATCCCCCCCCCCCCTTAAGATATCACGGGCTGGTTGAGGAGAATCCAGACAGCACGTGTTACGACTTAACGCATCCGCGTTCTGGTGGAGTTTGCCCGCTCGGTGTTCTACTTGGAACTTGAAGGCTTGTAGCGCCATAAACCACCTCATAAGCCTGGAATTGTGGTTATGCATCTGGTTTAACCACTTTAAGGGCGCGTGGTCCGTGATTAAGACGAATTTCCTCCCCACTAAGTAAAAGCGCAGCGCATCGATAGCCCACTTGATGGCCAGGCACTCGCGCTCGATGGTGGAGTAATTCTGCTCCGCCGGTGTCAGCTTCCTACTCAGGAATAAAACCGGGTGTTCTACCCCTTCATGTCGCTGCGATAAGACAGCTCCGAGACCCGTATCAGAGGCGTCTGTCTGCACTATGAAAGTCTTGGAGAAATCCACCCCTTTTAACACCGGTGCTTTACAAAGCTTCAAGAGGTCAAACACCCATTCAGCTTCCGTATTCCATTTAAGCTTATTAGGTGCATTCTTCCTCAGCATATCCATTAGTGAGGCTGTTTTTTCTGAAAAATGAGGAATGAACCTTCGATAATACCCCACTAGACCCAAAAAGCTGCGTAACTGCTTTTTGTTGGCAGGTTTTTGGAAGGCCTGCACACTAGCAATTTTACTAAGCAGGGATTTTACCATTCCATGGCCCACCACGTGACTCAGGTACTTCACCTCTTGTCCCCCGAAGAGGCATTTAGCTGGATTCAAGGTGAGGCCTGCATTTCGAATTGACAATAATACGGCTTCAATCCTTTGGACATGCTGAGTCCAGGTCTCGCTGTGAATCACCACATCGTCCATGTAGGCGACTGCGTATGCATGATGAGGCCGTAGGACCATATCCATAAGCCGTTGGCACGTAGCCGCGGCGCCATGCAGGCCAAAGGGCATCCTCTTGAATTGGTAGAGGCCTATGGGGGTGCTGAAGGCGGTTTTTGGCCTAGCCTCTCTCGTAAGGGGAACCTGCCAATACCCCTTAGACATATCAAGGGTTGTGAGGTACTTGGCTTGCCCTAGGCGGTCGAGCAGCTCCTCAATTCTAGGCATTGGATAGGAGTCGAAGCGGGATATCGCATTCACTTTTCGAAAATCGATACAAAAGCAAATCGACCCATCTGGTTTTGGAACCATTACAATAGGGCTGTTCCAAGGGCTCAGGGACTCCTCGATAACACCCATGGCTAGCATTTCGCTTACCTGCCGGACCACTTCATTCTTCTTGGCCTCCGGAAGTCGGTAAGGCCGCTGCCTAACCACTTCGCCTGGTGTTGTCACTATTTCGTGGGCTATTAACCTGGTTTCCCCCGGCATCAGAGTGAGGACATCTTTATACCGGGATAGCACTTGTCTCAACTCTTGCTTTTGTGCCCATGAAAGCCCCTCGTCCAACCGGGGTTCCGGATTCTGCTTACAGTCTGTCAGCTGGGGTCCGAGGTCCTCCTCTTCCAAGTCCTCCCTCTCCACTGAAGCTGCCAAGCCTTGCAGGCTGTTAGTCCCTGTCGATCCGAAGCCTTGCGTACCCCGCATTGTCGTGGATAGAGCAGGCACCTCTTCCAACGGGGGAATCCCGACGCGCTCACAGATTAGTTGTGCTACGCGGTCGCCGGTCTTCACCTTGAAGTCAGTTTTCCCAAAGTTGAAGAGAAGCACTTTTATGGAACCACGGTAATCCGGGTCTATCACGCCCGCCCCTATGTCTAGAAAGTGTTTTAGTGCCAAGCCTGACCGGGGAGCTAATCGGCCATAACACCCCACAGGTAGCTCTATCTGCATGGCCGTATCCACCAGCGCCTTTCCGCCCGCGGGAACAATAACATCTTCAGCACTGCTGAGGTCCAATCCTGCGGCATTGGGCGTGGCTCTCCTGGGGGCCTGAGCACTAGGGGTCATTTTACAGAATTTCAAGACAAACTTGGGCTTTTCGGCATTTCTATCCCTGGGAGTTTCTTTCCCTTTATTTTTACTGCCCTGAGGCACTAGGGGTCGTAGCACTGATTTTACCTTTTGAGTGGCCAGAGCTTGCACTTCCTCAGGGCCTTCTTCTACATGGGAACTCTCTCTTTCCTGTAACCCTTGCACAAGACCCTGGTGAAACTGGGGCCAATCTTTGCCTAAAATCATTGAATGTGGGAGGTGTGGCACAACTGCTAGCGGGATAGTTTTCTGGGCACCTAAGCCTGCTATGTGCAGATTGTACACAGGGTAGGAAGATGTTCCTCCATGAACACACCTGATCTTCACTGCATCTACCGGAGGGATTACTTCTGGGGCCTGTCGGGCTTTTATGGCTTTCCAGAACTCCTCAGAGATCATACTTAACTCTGCTCCTGAGTCTAGTAAAGCTTGCGTGGTAATCCCTTGTACAAATACAGCCAGAAGAAATCCTGGTCTATCCTCCATATAGCTATCCGCAATTAAAGCAGTTTTCACATGACAATGCTTCTGTACATGTCCTACCTGTCCACATTTATAGCATTTCAACTTACATGCAACATTTTTCCTAAAAGGCATGCACATGCTCACTGGCTCTTCCTGCACCCTCCGTGTCCTTTCTGATCCTCTTGTGCTCCACTCATGGGAAGGGGTGCTACCTCTCTGGGCAGTTAACTCTGCCTCTACATACCTCTCAGAGAGAGCAACCACTTCCTGGGGAGTCTTGCAATTTTGCAGGATCAGGAAGGTGCGGATTTCTGACGGTAGAGCATCCATATATTGCTACAACACTAGCTCGTCCAGAATGGAGTCCACAGACCTCCCTTCTGGAGTCAGCCACTTGTTAAGTAAACCTTTTATTCTGTGGCATAAGGACTTTGGAGTTTCGCTCTGCCTGAGTCTCACGCTCCTCAAGCGAGAGCGGTAGATCAGTGGAGTTAGACCCAGTCTCTCCCTTATCGCCCTTTTCAAGTCATCATAACTACCAGCCAACTCAGCGGGCATGGCACGGTATGCTGCCATTGCCTTCCCGGTGAGTGACGCGGCTAGCCTTAAGGCCCAGTGCTCTTTTGGCCATAAGCTGAGACAAGCTACCCTCTCAAAGCTTTCCAGGTAATCGTCTATATCGTCCTGACTGGTGAGTTGTCCAAAGTTAAACAAAGTTCCTGTACTAACAGGCTGCACATTGTTAGTCAAGAGAGAACCTGTATCAGGCGTTGGTACAGCGGCTCACTTCCTCTCTTGCACGTACTCCTCCAACAGAGTCAGTAGGGGTTGCTGCTGCTCTTTTAAGCTTGCAGTGGCCCTCTGCTGTGCTTCCAATGCGAGGTCAGCCTGACGCTCTAGCTGCTTCGCCATCCAGGTAAATATCTCTTTAGGATCCATCGCCATCTTGGGACTCCTGTAATGGAAAGAGAACACAGACCCAAGTGCGATATCCCAAAACTAACTTCTCTGTGTTTCCTAGAAAAAAATTTTTTTTTCCTTGCTTTCCCCAGTTACCACTAGGGACACCCTCGCCCTGGTATCCTTCACAACCCGGGGTGGATACCCTTTACCTGGCTGAGGTGTATCTCAAGCACATCAGGATTGGCTCCTGTAGCCTTTCTGCAGTCCTTCTCCCTCTGCTGGGCTCGTCAGCTCTTCGGCCGGGGTCCAGTGGAAGAATTTCTCTGCCGCTCCTGCTGTGGCTCCTTTTTGTGCCTGCGCCAGATCCTTAATACTACGCCACTTTATAGCCAGCACCCACTCCCTAACCTTGAGGGTTTGGGGAGGGGTGTGCCTTGAGGTTAAGTTGTAGTTGTGAAGGTCGAATGACAAGGCAGGTATAAAGAATATTTTTTTACATAAGGATTTATTTCTCCCGCTCCTTGGTGGAATGGAACAGGCGTAAAGGAATATACTTTTGTAGCCAAAACAAGAACAAAAGGAAAACAGGCTTTTTCCAATACTGTGTTCAAAACTGTCCTTCAACACAGGAGTTCACATTCCTGTCATGTGAGCTTTACTTTGAAATCACTTAAACAAAAAACAAACAATAAAGTTCATGCACTGTAACCAACTTATGCTTCAGCTTATTCTTATCTCTTCATAAGCTCTTCAGGTAAGGAACTTAAACAGCATGCATTTCAGCATATTATAACGAATGACCACACAAGCTTTGCTTGACTATTCTTTGTCTATGAGACAGGTTGAGCAGTCCATTGACTGATTCAAATCCACCATTGGTAAGGGAAGAACCAATGGCACTTGTGCTTCTGGGCTCTGTACTGACTCAGCTACTTTCTGTCCAGGAATAGTTCGTTTCTCTAGGAAATCTCTAAACTCTTTCAGGAGTTCTTCAGCCTGCTTGCTATATGGGCTAGGCGGGGAATTAACTCCTTCCTGGGGTGAGTAATAGCTTGTGGGTTTTTCTTCAGGCAAACAAACAATGCCTTCTCTCTTACTATGCTCATTCACTGCACTGGAGTTACCCCTCCCCCACTTGTCTCTGTCAGCAAGTGTTGGGTTAGTCAGTTCAATTGCACATGAAGGGTTTCTAGATAGGCATTCAAACTTAGGACCTCCTAAAACCTTCTGGCATATATTTATTTATTTATTTATTTATTTATTTATTTATTTAACTATTTCTTTTATACCGCCCCTTCCAGAGATCAAGGGCGGTTTACATATAACAGATTAACAGTCTTGTACACAATTTGTATACATTTTACATAGAACAGTAGAAATCAACTATTTACATTGAACAGTAAGTATAAACTTTGTAGGTATTGTAACAAAAAACAAGCAAACATATCAAACTTTGTACAAAAGTATATTTACATCGTGTAGTGTGGGTGATGTATGGGGTAGAGATTGGCGTAGGTGCTGGAATTTAGTTCCTTTTATTTTTGTCATCTTTGGGGCGTGTGTGGGGGGGACAGGCTTGTGGTTAGATTGTTGGGGTTAAAGGAGTTTGTGCATGGGTGCCCACATTTGTGGTAGAGCTGGCTTTGGGGGAGTAGGGGATTTCGAAGTGTTCAGTGAACAGGTAGGTCTTTAATTCTTTTCTGAATTGGATGAGGTCTCTTATGGTGCGAAGTTCAATAGGGAGGTCGTTCCAGAGTGTAGGAGCAGTGAATGAGAATGCTCTAGAGCTAGTGGTATTCTTGGTTTTACAGATGGCTTTGTCTGAGGGTCCTTGTCGATGTTGGAGACTGCAGTAATGTGGTTAAGTGTGAGGGGGCTATGTCGTTTATGAGTTTATAGGTTGTTAGGATAATTTTGTATTTGATTCGGCTGTTTATAGGAAGCCAGTGGAGTTCCAGCAGTATTGGGGTTACGTGGTCTGTTAGGTGGGCTTTAGCAATTACTTTTGCACAGATGTTTTGTGCTCTTTGTAGAAGGTATGTGCTTTTTTGAGGGAGGCCTATTAGGAGACTATTGCAATAGTCGAAGTGAGGGGTGATCAGTGTACTTACTACGGATCTAAAGTCTTGTGTTTCAAGGAGTGGCCTTAGGTGCTGAATAGTTTTGAGTTTGTAGAAAATGGTTTTTACTGTTTGTTTTATGTGTGGCAGCATGGATAGGGTGTGGTCTATTATTACCCCTAAGTATTTTACCTGTTTTCTGACAGGTATTGAAGTTTTGTTGATTGTGATTGTTTCCGGTAAGTGTTTTCAGTCATAGAAGATCTTGTTACAAACATTGCCTCAGTTTTTTGAGATTTATGCTGAGGTAGTTCGTTTCCATCCAGGAGGAGGTCTCGGCCATGCATTTGGATAGAGAGTCATATGTATGGTTTTAGTGGTATGGGGATAGCTGCATGATGTCATCAGCATATATAAAATGGTTAATCCTGTGTTTTTTAAATATGTTTGTTATCGGTTGTAGATACAAGTTAAATAGGAGGGCTGAAAGGGCTGATCCTTGGGGTATTCCTTGTCCTTGGGGGAATGTTTCTGATGTTTGTGATCAATTTGGACGCGTATTAATCTATGTGAGATGTAGGATTTGAACCAGTTAAGGACAATCCGCCTATTCCTAGGTTTTCTAATCTGTTGATCAGTGTCTGGTGATTAATGTTATCAAAGGCAGCAGAGATATCTATAAATAGGAGTAAGAAGCCTTGGTGTTTGTCATCTGTGCCCTTGATGAGGAAGTCCATAAGTGTGATTAGGAGGGTTTCTACTCCGTGGAAAGGGCGGAAGCCAAATTGGTGTGAGTCAAGTGGTTTGTGTTCATCAATGTGTTCCTGTAACTGTATCTCTAGCAAATACATCTGCTATGTCCTTGTAGCTAGCTTGCTTGCTATCTCTGTCAGCAGTTTGGTGAGGAAAGCTGGGTTTATCTGAATGAGCTTCTGGTTGCAGCCAACTGCCCTCATAAAACCTGGGTTTGCCCTGGGTTTTAAAATAAGCATTCACACAGTCTGGCTTCTCATAAAAGCTGTTATCAGAATTAAAGACACCCTGTACCTTGTGTTGAGGAATGCCTGAATGTTCTTTAGCAGTCTGCCATTCTTTCCACGGGTCAGCTCTCTGTTCCAAAAGCATAGGATTTATCCCTGGGTCTCTCAGTGCCTCACCCTTCTCTTGCTCCCAGAAGGTTCTTCCATGCACTGAGTCTCCCTGGTACCTGCTTCTTGGCTTGGCAAGCATTCTCCTGGAATTGCAGCTGGGGAGCGTTTCTCCTTCAAAGTCAAAGGCTCTGGCATCCAAGGCTACTTCCTGCCTTCCAAGTTGCTTCCTTTGTCTTTGCTCTGCTCCATCTCTAAAGCACACATCTGCTTCTTCTGTTTCCTGTATTTCCTTCCTCCTCCTCGGTTTCTCGTTCCCTTTCTCGTTCTGTCTTCCTTCTTCCTGTTTAACAAGCTGCCTCTGCTCTGGGGAACCCGCCTCCTGCTAGGGCATGCCCAATCAGCAACTCTGCTTCTCCCCTCCCCCGAGATGAGCTGTGTTAGCTGATTAGCCATGTGCATCTTGTGCTGAGAAGGGAAAATCTTGCATTTAGCTGCAGTACCCGGACC
Organism: Ichthyophis bannanicus; assembly: GCA_033557465.1. Classification (NCBI taxonomy): domain Eukaryota; kingdom Metazoa; phylum Chordata; class Amphibia; order Gymnophiona; family Ichthyophiidae; genus Ichthyophis; species Ichthyophis bannanicus. The sequence continues at coordinate 1,465,262,360 of CM066032.1, read as the reverse complement.
TTCCACCGGGTCACCATCTGTTTCCATGGCTTCTTCCACTGCTACAGCGTCACAGCATATGCATCCAAGGGGTATGCACATGACAGACAAGGTATTGGGAATTGAGCTGCCAGTGTTGGCAGACTCAGGGAGATCTAGGCCCTGCTGGTTTATTAGTGCCTAGGTGCCCACCTGGCCCTCCACTACAGATGTCAACTCCCCCAAAGCAATGCCACAAGGGGTCCCCTGTGGTGCATGCACAGAACAGGGGGGGGGGGAGAGGCAGACAGTGTTTGCATACCAGCACTGTGGGGTCCCCAGATGCATGTGTATGGTATGGGCAGGGAGGCTGGGTGTGTGACTTGCAGTGTGCGTGTTTCCATACATGAGAAGGTGATGTCTGCCAGACACTGTTGCTGTCTAGGGACTGTGAGGTGACATGGCGAAGGTGTGCTACTAGCATGCTTGGGACAGCAGAAGTGACTGACACATCTGGGGCTTGGCAAGACCATTGGGGCGAGTGGTGGACCACATGTGGTATACAGCGTTGAGGGGGTGGAATCATGTTTCCAACTGTCTGTGCGGCCACAGTAGAAATAGGCACCCTAGTGGTGTGTTTGTACTTTTATGTGTGACATCTTTGTGTGTCAATGTGACATGATAGGCAGGTCATGGGTGACAGTTGGATGTATGTTCCCCTGCTGAGGGCCATCCAGTGATATGGGTATGTTGCAATATTGGAGAGATGAGGAGTGATGGGGACACTGTGATGGGTAATGTGAGGATACAGTATGTGGACACTGCTATGTTCTGTTTCAGGCAACATGTATACATCCCAGCAGCAATGGGAGGTAGCCAGGCAAGGGGAATAGGATAGGGCAGGATGTATGCACTTACATTTTGTGATAGGACATGGAGCCAGCAGCACAGTGCAGTGACCCAGTGACCTATGAAGGGGTGTGCGCACATGTGATATGCATGCAGTGGGAACTGGCCTGGACACACGGCACCCATGCAACACATGAGTTTGACATGTGCATAGGGCAGAGTTTGACCAACACACACATGTCTGATGGGTCCATGGGTGGGAACAGAAGCGGCACATATGGGCCCTATGTACACATTGTCCTCATAGTCCCTGTCTGCCATCCCATGTCACAGGTAGGGATGTGACAGGGGCTGTTGGTTTCTGGTGTTACCACAGAACAGGGGTTGGCACCATTGTTACAGGCCTATGCTACCAGGCACATGATGTCCAAATGTGTCTTGTATATGCAGGATCCAGTGACATTCAGATGTGTTGGGGTGGTGTCAACCCTGGGAAGTGTGTGATGCCATACAATGCATGTCTGCTGTGCCATCACCATCTCAGGGGTGTGCATATGATGCATGGCCAGAACAGGTATGCACATGTGGCATGAACACTTATCTTTGTGTGTTGTCTGTGTGGTGGCCAATAGGTCTATAATCTAATCTGACACAGGATATTGGCCCTTGAATGTTCTTGTGTGCCCCAATATGATCTGCATAGTACACCATTCTGTCATGCAAGGCATGCTAGCATAGACATGGCTAAATGTGCAGGTAATATCCTGTTTGTGCATGGTGCATGTTCATATGGCTGCTGGTGCAGTGCAACAGGAACATTTGGCCATTGCCCCTATATCACACATGCTGTTGTGTGACACACATGCTGCATCACTCACCATCCTCTATGGCCATCATCTCATCCTGCAGTTTCTGGAGGTAATCATGTCACCTTCTTCACATCTCTGTGGCCTTTTTTATGCAGATCCTCCACCTGGGATAACAGGGATATATGTCATCAGTGATTTTCCAAACATACCTGTGGAAACTCTACAGCACAACACTCATGGTTGGGTGAGGTGTCATGATTCTCTTGTTGCATGCTGCCCCTAGGCAGACCATTTATGCGTGCACATTACCACCACCTTCACAGACATGCAACTGTGACTGCTGCACAGTCTCCATGTCACCACACAGGCATGTGTTGGTGATATCCATGTTGCCACATTTGTGCACTATATGTGGGTCCTTCCTTTGTACTGGGCGCTCTCCTGTCACTGATCACAGTGAGGTTGTCACATGGCACATGATGTGGACCATGTGGACACTTGCAGCCATTATGTGCCATACATGACTAGCATCTGTGCCCTTACACCTCAGCCATGTCCCATAGTACCTTTCCAATGCATCGTGTGCACATGTGTGCGCTGTTTATACAAAGTGACCTTACATATTCTGTGATGGACATCCATGTCCAATACCTGGGTCAACCTTGTGTTTCTGTTCAGATGAGGTGTGTGAGTGCTCACCATGTGATGGGATTAGGTCAATGTATGGTTTGTGGTATTTCACACCCATGTGTGTCATTCTGCAAAAAACATACCAACAAATGTGGGTACATCTGGCCACTGCCAGCATATGCATGTGGATATAGGCTCACATTCCAGACATGTTATACCTGATAGCTACATGTGGCAGATGTTGGTACCTTTGGGGCCAGGCCCATAGAACATAGGTGGTGACTTGCAGCCTGTGGCTATACCTGGCCAGCGTTCTTGCAATGTGGTATGCGTCACTATCTGCACATGCAGTCAGTCATCTCCTCATAGTCAAGGTCTGTGGATGTCTGACAGGTGGCCCAGTATAGTGCCCTGTCTGCCTAATCCGCCTCCCTGAATTCGTCCTCTGGTGCTGGTGCACATCCAACCTGTGTTAGGATTGCAGGATCATTCCCATACCCCTGAGTGGGCCCAGTGGTATTGTACAGAAACATCCAGGCCTATGCTACAGTACATCATGGGGGGGCTTATAATGACGTACATATCCTGAGTATGTATCCACCGGAGGGTGGACTGAATCACAAGTTGGTGGACTGACAGATGACAGAGGAGTACATCGGCCACTGAGAGGGGACAGGCACATTGTGGGTTGACCTGATAACTTTCTTCTTTGGGTCTCCACTGAGGGAGATGTAGGGATGTTACCCACAAATGATATGGATTCTAAAGGTAATACTGGATGGTATTACAGCAAATAGTACACTGGGACACTGTTTTACAACTATTTCATATAGTGAAGACTGAAAAATCACATGGTGTACATCCCAGGTTGAAGATGGGATGAAATAAATAAGTGATTGTAGTCCTGCTCTTGGTCATCTGTGAACTTTGGTGACTGTCATCTGTGATACCAGAGGATTGGAGGATGACCAATGTAATAACAATCTTATCAAAAGAGGTCCAGCTGTGATCCGGGAGACTACACACCAGACAGCCTGACGTCAGTACCAGGAATGATGGTAGAGGGTATCATTATAAAATCGCTACACAAACATGCAAATAGTCATGGCTTAATGGGGGACAGGCACCATGGCTTTGGACGCAGAAGATCTTGTCTTAATAACCTACTACATTGTTATGACGGTGTGAGTAAACAGCTAGACAAAGGTGTGTCCATTGATATGGTGTATGTGGGTAATCAGACAGCCTTTGCCATGGTCCCTCATGGGAAACCTCTGGCCAAACTAACACATCATGGGATAGGTGGCAGTGAAATATTGTGGATCATGAACTGTTTACATGATCAGATGCGGAAGGTGGGGTCAGTTGGCTGATATTGGCAATGGTGAGAGGTGACTGGGGGGTATCCCTGTAATCTTGGCTTGATCCACTGCTGTGTGACAGATTTCTACATGACCAGGAAATGGAAATAGCGAGTGAGATTCTCAACTGTGCAAATGTCACAGAACTTTTGAAGCAGTTAAGAGCCATGAGGATTGTTGATAATGGCCAGAGGATCATGCTAACTCAGAGGACTGGCCATCCAAATGGCAGGTGAAATTGGATGTGCACAAACACAATGTTATGCACATAGGAAAGCAAACACAGAACTATGGTTGCACAATGGCAGGTTCCACATTTGTGGCCACCACCCATGAAAAGGACGTAAGTGTCATCGTCAATAAGATGTTATAAGCCTCCATCCAGTGTACAGCTGCACCCAGGGGAGCAAATAGAATGTTAGGTCCCCTAAGGCAAGGAATCTTACATAACACAAGGGATATTGCATTGGCTCTGTATCGCTCTATGGTGCAACAACACCTTGAATATTGTGTGGAATTCTGACTACAGTATGTTAAAAAAAAAAGGATATAGCTTTATTAGAAAATTACAGAGAGGACACACAAAATATGGTAGAACAGATGGGTGGATCCCCCTATGAAGAGATGTTATATAGGATAGGACTCTTCAACCTGGAAAAGAGATGAGTGAGCAAATATATGATGGAGGTGTATGAAAGAATGCATGGAGTGGGACTTATAAACATGGGTTGATTGCTTATGTTATCAGCATATTGTGAGACTAGAGGATATGAAATAAAGCTACAGGGTGTTGCATGCAAGACTGATAGGAGCATATATTTCTTTCATATTGATATGTATTCATACCTCCTCCCAGGACAAGGGAACCGTAAATAGGTAGCATCGTATATGTAGCTACATGGCTGTACACAACAAGCAATGCATGGATTTTCCTTCTGAGGGAAGGGGTGTTGAAAGACTGGACTGGCCTTCCATTGTAAGTTGTGGGTGTACCTTATTGAACAAACCAACAATGGTATGGGATCAACCCAGTGCATCCCTGTCTGGCAGAGGCATAAGTTAGGGTAACATACAAGGAGCACTGGGTAGACCACAGGGGCCGGACATGAGTAGGGCTGACCTGCACGTATCAGCAGGCGCACCTAAATTTGCCAACTTGATGAACCACCAAGCACTGTGTATAGGCCTGAGGCAGGGCATGGGTAGGGCTGACCTGCACATATCAGCAGGTGCACCTACATTTGCCAACTTGATGGGCCACAGAGAGGTGGGTGGGGCCCTCAGGCAGAACATGTATGGCCTGACCTGCACAGATCAGCAGGCAAGCCTACATTTGGCAACCTGATGGTCACACTAGACCAGCAAGTTGCCAACCAGCCAGCTACATATCTGCCATTACCTGTTCTATTAGTGCTACCATGTTTAATTCACCTTGTATGGCACGTTCACAGATTGCAGTGGGAAACAGTGACAGAACCAAAGGTCACCATCCCTCTCACATTTTCACCCCTATGTATGGTAAGATCCATACAGTTGGACCTCACTCCACATATTGCTATGCTTTCAATCCCCCTAGGTGTGGTATGTGTCACATACTCAGTCCCATGTGACCTATATGTGGTTTCAGGTAATGACAGGCCCCTTAACTTGAGCCTACACATACAGCTCTAGGTACACTGTGGTTATTAACAGGCCCTCAGGTATATGTCTTGGAGTGGCCTAGTTATAGCACTGCACACAATCCAATACCTAATGTGTGCCATTAGCTGTGAATTTCTGCACACCAAGACACCACATCCAAAATGTGGGTGCTTGTTTGGTTTGGTGTGGGGAATGGATGGTGCTCACTGTGGCTACATGTGGTAGGCTGATCGGCACAGACCTCAGGAGATGTGCATCTGAAAATCGGGGCAACAAGTGGTCCTACCATATGCAGACATTGTTGTGCACATAGATATATAAGAACATAAGAATATAAGATATGTCATACTGGGTCAGACCAAGGTCCATCAAGCCCAGTATCCTGTTTTCAACAGTGGCCAATCTAGGTCAGACGTACCCAGCAGTTTCCCCAAAAGACACAGGTTCTGCAATGCCTGTACTAGGTCAAGCATTGATATCCTGGGTTCCTTCTTAATAATGGTTTATGGACCTTTCCTCCAGGAACTTGTCCAAACCTTTTTTAAACCCAGCTACACTAAAAGCCTTTACTACATCCTCCGGTAACAAATTCCAGAGTTTGATTACACGTTGAGTGAAAAAACATTTTCTTTTATTAGTCTTAAATAGTTTACCCTGTAGCTTCATTGCATGTCCCCTAGTCTTTCTATATTCTGATAACGTAAACAATCGATCTACGTTTACCCGTTCCACTCCATTCATTAATTTATAGACTTCTATCATATCTCCCCTCAGCCGTCTTTTTTCCAGGTTAAAGAGCCCTAACCTTTTTAGCCTTTCTTCATAGGAGTATCCTTCCATCCCCTTTACCATTTTGGTGGCTCTTCTCTGAACCTTTTCTAATAACTCTATATCCTTTTTAAGATACGGCGACCAGAATTGCACACAATATTCAAGGTTCGGTCTCACCATGGAACGATATAGAGGCATTATAATATCTTTTGTTGTATTTTGCATTCCTTTCCTTATGATACCTAGCATTCTATTTGCTCTCTTGGCTGGCCGCTGCACACTGGGCCGAGGGTTTTAACATATTATCCACAATGACGCCTAAATCTTTTTCCTGGGTGGTGGTTCCTAATGTGGAACCTTGCATTGTGTAACCATAGTTTGGGTTGTTCTTCCCTAGGTGCATAACTTTGCACTTGTCCACATTAACCTTCATCTGCCATTTTGATGCCCAGTCTTCTAATTTATCAAGATCCTCTTGCAATTTTCCACAATCCTCTTGGGTTTTAACAACTTTAAATAGTTTTGTGTCATCTGCAAATTTGATAACCTCACTCGTTATTCCACTTTCCAGGTCATTTATGAATATGTCAAAAAGAAGTGGACCCAGCACAGATCCCTGGGATACACCATTATTCACCTGTCTCCATTGGGAAAATTGGCCATTTAGCCCAACCCTCTGCTTTCTATCTTTTAACCAGTTCTTGATCCACAGTAGTACACTGCCTCCTATCCCATGACTCTTTAGTTTTGCCAAAAGTCTCTGATGAGGGACCTTGTCAAAGGCTTTCTGAAAGTCCGATACACTATATCAACCGACTCAGCATATGATGGGCATATGCTGATGTATGGACTGCAGGATGAATGGCGGTAGTATGGTATTGCTGTCCGGATGTACCAGATGTGTCTGCTCAAATGCAGTTGTACTGAGTGTTGAAAAATAGTAGCTGTGCCATGGGGAAGTTCCAATACAACTTATATGGGTAAGACAACTGTCTCAACTATTCTAATCACCATACAATTTCCCTGACACAATAATTGGACAGGTGTCTCTCATATTGGCCATATGGAACAAGTAAGGATGTGTGATGATCCCTGCATGTGGCCATCCCAGGAGTGGGATGTGCCTGCATGTACTGGATATATGTGATGGAGTCAAAGATTTGCAGTCACAGGCATGATGGAATATTTCTGTCATGTACAACTCAAGTGTCATGCATCTGCAGGGTAAATTTGTCAGACCCTTTGCAATGTGCCACAGCAGAACCAATAAAGTCATGCTGTCAGATGGGCATGATTGAAATGTGCATGTTTGCAGACCCATAAAAAAAAATTAAGAAAGTGCATCCTCCAGTCAATGCAGACCCCAGACTGTTTGTGGCAGTATATTTAGGTGAGTTTCCCACAGTCACAAAAAAGAGAATAAGTGGGATTCAAACCCTGCTCTCTCATGTACTGAACTGTAACCATTTGGCTACATCTCTAAACCTTTCTGTATAATAATGCCTAGAATCACAGAGACTGCAGATCCCTGCCTACACTGGCCAAGGAAGGGCACACATCACCTGATCTCCAAAGCAAGCCTTTCGATAGAAGAACTCTCCATGTTCTGAAACAAATCTTTATCACTACCAGTATGCTATAGGTAGGGACTGTGGGGTGTGATGTTAGTTACTTGGTGTTCTGTGCAATTGCAGTATGGTGTAGTGTCGGTCTAATATGGTGCTTGTGTCTTGCCCCTGTTGGCCAGGGACTACCTAAAACATTTCCTGTTAGTTGCTAAGGTTGTGGCAGCTATTTCCAAAGAACCCAAACACAGTGAGTGCTGTCTAGGTAGGAAGAGGGGGCAGAAGGGCCTGCCAAGACCATATTTATCTGAAAATGTAACACTACTAAAAATCAGGTCTCCTACTGTAAATCTCTCACAGTAGAATAAGGAGAACCAAAATAGAGTAGACTCCCAACTATCGCAAAATATTTTTGTCAGACTCATCAAAGTGGGGAATCAACCTCTACTAAAAATGTATACATTTTAATACTTATTTGTGGTAAAAACAGCCCACATGGTCAAGCAATAAATGCCGTCGAGTCGGTGTCGACTCATGATGGCCCTCTGGATAGTTGTCCTAAATTGTGTTCGGTCTTCAGTCAGGCAGCTCATTGTTGACAGACTGGTACCTATAGCTGCTGTTATTGTATTGATCCATCTCATTGCTGGCCTTCCTCTTTTGCGTTGACCTTCTATCTTGCCAAGCATGATGTCTTTCTCTAATGATCTCTGTCTTTGCATGATGTGGCCAAAGTATGAAAGTTGAAGTCTTGCCATCTGAGCTTCTAAAGAAAGCTTAGGTTTGATCTCCTGTAGTACTGGCTGGTTTGTTCTTTGGGCAGTCCATGGTATACACAGTATTCACTGCCAGCATCATAATTCAAAGGCATCAATTGTCTTTCTGTCTATCTTTTTCACTGTCCAGCTTTCACATCCATATGATGCTATTGAAAATACCATGGCTTGAACAAGTCGAATCTTTGTATGGAGAGAGACATCTCTGCTCTTGAGAATCTTATCTAGGTCTTTCATATTCATTCTGCCAAGATCAATGCATCGCTGCATTTCTTGACTGCTTGTTGCTTCTTTATTGATAGTTGATCTAAATAGGTTAAAGTTGCCCATGATTTCAATTTCTTCTCCTTCAATGATGAACTTGTTGATTTTGCCAGTTGCCATTATCTTTGTCTTCTTTATATTAAAGTGCAGGCCCATTTTTAGACTATGTTCTTTGATCACGAGAAGCAAATGTTTCAGATCATCTTCACTTTCAGCCAGTAATCTGGTATCATCAGCATAGTGAAGGTTGTTGATGAGTCTTCCAAAAATCTTCACACCTCTCTTGTCTTCATGCAATCCTGCTTCTCTGATGATTTGTTCTGCATATAAATTAAATAGGTAGGGGGAAAGTATGCAGCTTTGTCATTACACCTTTGCTTATTTTAAACCATTCTGTTTCTCCTTGTTCTGTTCGAACTGTTGCTTCTTGATCAATGTACAGATTGGTGTTCTGGTATACCCATGCTTCTTAATGTGGCCCAGAATTTCTCATGGTTTACACAGTCAAAAGCCTTGTTGTAGTCAATAAAGCACACATAGATATCCTTTTGGTATTCTTTAGTCTTTTCAAGGATCCATCTCACAGCCACGATGATGTCTCTGATTCCTCTCCCTTTCCAGAACCTTGCTTGCACTTCAGGTAGTTCTTGTTTCAGGTATGGTTGTAGTCTCTGTTGAATAATCTTCATGCTGGCATGTGGGATCAAAGTGATTGTGTGATAATTTCCACAGTCATTTGGATCACCTTTCTTTAGTATTGGTATAAACACAGATCTTTTCCAGTCAGTTGATCTTGATTTTTTTCTTCCAAATTTCTTGGCAGAGCCTTGTAAGTATAGTAATAGCTGCATCAGACTGCTGTAATACTTCTATGGGAATGCCATCAATGCATGGTGCTTTGTTCTTTGATAAGGCTTTCAATGTTGCATCAACTTCTTCTTTGATCACCAATGGTTCCGGATCATAAGGTACTGGTTGAAGCAGCTGTTTGTCCACTTGATCTTAGCAACACTTAACTGAAATAATGGTGTAATCCTTCTAAATCAATCTCACAAACCTTTGCCCACTCTCCAGAATCCATGGTGCAATATTGTGTTTCGGGTCCAAATGCCTTCCTAGACCCTTCATCAGGTGATGATTCATCAGTGAGAGTTAAGTGAGAAAAGGGATCACCAACAGGCTGCTGCAAAAGTAACTACTTTTGTAAAATAAGGCAATGTCTGACGTCATTACCAACCTGAGCCTGTACTGCAAAGCTGATTGGAGGATGAAAACAAACTTGAAACCATATCCCCAAACAGCCAGCCTTAATGTTGTGAAAACATCAAATGTTACTGTGCCAATCTATCTCCAAATTAAGGGCATGCGGAGAAACCGAACCCATGGGAAATATCCATCTTTGTTCCCAATATTGTAGGTGTGCCTCCTGATCACTTCCACACATCAAAGAAGGTACCCAATCAATAATTCTCCAATGTAACTGATGGGAAGTATGGTTGTGTTGGATGCAACGTGAAACATGTTCCATCAGGCATGTTCTAAAAGGGCAAATGGTCCGATCAACATATTTCAGCCCGCATGGACAGATGATCAAATAAACCACAAATGTAGACAAACAGTCTATATTATGTATAGCAGGCATGTCCAACAGGTAGATCGCGATCTACCTGTAGATCACAGAGGGGTCAGAGGTAGATCGCCAGCCCCATTTGGTTCCATCTCTCCAGCAGCAAGCCCCGCCGCTAGGAGAGAGCTCGTGCCAGCAGGTTGTCTGCCGAGGGCTTGCTGCCTCTGCTGATCCTTTGCCTGTCTTTTTTCCCTGCCTGCGGGAATCTTGCCTGTGGGTGTATTTGGGGCGCTTGTTTTCATGCCAATAGTTTGTGGGTACCCCAGGGGGCCACCGCCCACGCCCCGCGATGAGACGCCACAGGCCGGCGTCATACCTGGTCTCTCAGAATCACCCATTCCTGCCCCTGCCCCAACACCCCTTAGAAGTGTGTTATATATTGGGCGCTATCCATTCGCCCGGGCTTTACCTGAATACACTTACCGTATTAGTTGTGTCGTGTGCTGGTCGTTGGTTGCTTTATAGTTCGCTTTCATTAAACATTTTCAGGCAGACACACAAAGTGTCAAGAATTTGGTGATTTTGGCGGGCTTTTCTAATTTTGTTCTAACTTGCCTATGCCTAGCCTTCGAATTGGTTCAAACCACTGTGACTTTTGCTTGCCTCTGCAATTTTATTTTGCCTAACCTTTGCGTCAATTCTACACTGCAGTTTTATTTTGCCTTGCCTTTGTGTTAATTCTACACTGTGTGCAGAATTTATTAAATCGCATGTGGTGGTATTTGAACTTGTTTGGCAGTATTTGATTTTATCTGGTTTGCTGGACAGGTGTTTGAGTTTATTTGATGATTGTTTGGTGGTATTTGATTTGCCAGTATGATGAATTCTTATTTTTACTTTTAGAACTGCATGTGTGGTTTTGGCATCTCCAGTCCTTGCATTGTGCATCATCCAGAGGTCTTCAATTCCTGTTGATCTTTAATACTTTGGGACTGTGACATTTTTTGACCAGATTCAGCCAGTGTTTATACTAACTTAGCAGATTTGGCCTTCTTACATCCGGCTACCCCAGTATAATGAAGATGAGTGTTCCAAAGAAGAGCAAAACCTACCACTTTAATGATGAATGGGAAATGGACCACTTCTTCATCATGATGAAAGACAAGTGTTGTTGTCTAATTTGTAATGCCCCAGTATCCTTGCCCAAAAAGGGTAATCTGGAACGTCATTATAAGGCTCTGCATAGCAATACGTTTGATGCTGATTTTCCACCCAAAAGTGAAATTCGTAAACTGAAGCTCAAAGAACTTAAATCGAAATTGGCTACTCAGCAACAGTTGATGGCAAAGCCAAGGTCACATTCGGTCAATGCAACCATAGCATCCTTCAAGGTCAGCAACCTTATCACAAAGAAATGCAAACCTTTCACTGAAGGGGAATTTGTAAAAGATTGTTTTCTTGAAGCAGCTGACAATCTTTTTGAAGGATTTAAAAATAAGAAAGAGATCATAGCTGCTATTCAAGATGTACAATTGTCAAGAAACACCGTTGTGCGGTGAATAAAAAAGATGTGTGGAGACACAACTGAACAATTGTTGGAGGATGTTTCAAATTTTGTTGGTTTCTCATTCCAACTGGACATAAGAGACATAGCCCAGTTACTAGTCTTTATCTGGATGGTTTTTGAAGACTTCAGTGTTAAAGAAGAACTACTTGGAATGATCTCTTTAAAAGGGAGAACTACCAGTCAGGAAATATTCAGTTCTTTCCATTCTTTTGTGACAAAGTGTAATCTTCCATTGCATAGACTTGTTTCCATCACTACTGATGGAGCAAGAGCAATGACAGGTGAGGTCAACAGTTTCATACTGTAGACAGCATGACAACTTTCCAGATTTCCTTTCTTACCATGGCATCATTCACCAGCAAGTTTTGGTAAGCAAGAGACTCAATACAAAGACTGTCATGGACATCACTTTCAAAACTGTAAATTCAGTTCATGGAAGATCACTTCAAAGATGGCTTTTCAATCTTACTTTTGATGAAGGGGCAGCGGAAATTATTTTGCACACAGATATAAGGTGGCTAAATAGGCACACATTTCTGCAAAGATTTTGTGATTTGCTGAATGAAATAAGAAGTTTTTTGAAGTAGAGGGGAGATGACCAAGCAGAGTTGAACGATGAGGGGTGGTTATGTGATCTGGGATTTCTCGCTGACTTTACAGGTGAACTAAGTGATATGAAGCTTGAACTACAAGGTTAAAACAAATGCATTGGCGAGATGATGAGTACAGTTTCATCCTATAAGAGCAAATTTGAGCTAATGATGACTGACCTTGCAAACAACACTTTTGATCATTTTCCTAATAAGCAGGACCATCTGGGACAATATCCAAATTTTGTTTTTCAGAATGAGAAGTATGTGACAGAAATCTGTTCTGTTATCCAGGAATTCGAAAATAGATTCTGTGACTTCCAAAAAATTAGAACTTGTGGAGTACTTGTCATACCCATTCAAAGTAGATGTGGACATTAAAGAAACTGCAGCTGCTATCAGTAAAAATTACTCATTGAACAAGCCATCTCTTGAAAGCAAAATATTAACCCTTAAAAATGACATTTTTCTCAAGACCCATGCTGAGCAAGAATCATTTTGGAAGCTAGTGCCTAGAGACAAATTTCCCAACTTGAGAAGATGCAGTGAAGCTGTACACTCCTGTTTCGGTTCAACTTATTTGTGTGAATCTGCGTTTTCCCATCTGAAAATGACAAAGAGTATACAACGTTCCAACATGACAGATGAACATCTCCAGGATTCGCTGAGACTGGCCCTCACGCAATATTCACCCAACTTCAAAAAAATGGTGGATGAAATGCAGGCTCAGATGTCTCACTAATGAGCAAGAGCGAAATATTAAAGATTGTGCAAGATCAGCCTGGATCAATACTCGACCTAAATTTAACACAAATTACTCAATAAAAGTTAAAGAAAGTTATTAAGACAGTTAAAGAAAGCTACTACTCAATAAAACTTAAAGAAAAAATGTACTTTCCATTTCCCCTCGCAGTTCTTACTGGATCTTCGTCTCTCTGTTTTGTTTTTGCTTAATTTGCTTGACAGCTGATCACATCCAAGTAAATGACAGAAGGTTCATTAAAAATGGGGGGGGGGGGGGAGGGGGAAGGGTAATCCTCCAACTTTATTGGGTTAAAATTTAATTTGAAACTAATTTGAAACTTAATTTTCATGGTGGTAGATCGCCGGCACTTTTGGCCGGAAAAAGTAGATCACGACCTGTTCGAAGTAGGACATGCCTGATGTATAGCATACCAAACCTTATAGGTGCAGTAGATGTTTCTGTCCAACTGTCATCCTCCATTGTGCCCTCGCAATAATTGCAATATCCACAAACAAAATGTCCTTTCTGGGCTGGCATCAGTCCAGAAATCAAACTTGTCTTAACCAGCTTGTCTCTCAAATTTTTACCCCTAGTAAAGGTTACACTCAATGTTTTGATAAAACATGGGTGAAGTCCCAAGATTTGCCAGTGATCCCTAAGAATCTTGACCACCCTATAGGAACGGTCCATGTAGGGTAACATGGCCACTATTTTATTATTAGAAGGATCGTTGTCCTCCAATCCATTTAAAGTGTGATTTAGAGGGCAAAAGCCACTCATGATGGTTATGTAATGCTTGAATAAAGGCCTTACAGATCACTGAAATGGGGTACCCCCTTACCAATAAATGCATACCCAAATAACATGCATGTTTTTTATAATCTGCCATTGTAGTGCTATGTCTGTTACATACACAAATATGGTGTCCCCTACACAGCTCTTGGCAGTGAGCATTGAACTTAGTTCCATGCCTGTACTCACATATAATGTCATGTCCTAGCCATGGACACTCCAAACCTGGCCAGTGCAGTACATGCACTCTTCCATACTGCAGACGCATTGCCCTCCCCCCAAGAGTGTGTGGAAGCATGGCAGATTGGACATGGGGTTGGATTTTGGAACAGTTGCTGGCAATACATATGCCACCATACCCTGTCTCTTTTAACTCTAACACCATCCTTGTGACTGTAACACTCAGTGTCCATAGGGAGCTAGTGAGGCTGTCATGCAGGCCCTCTAATTTAACACATGCAGTCACTGAGTTGGCCCACATAGGTTCTGGCCATATGAACGTAGACTTTGGCCAACAGTGTCACTTATGAAAGGCACATTCTAAACATGTATGATACTGTTTCCCATACCTCTACCCCCTCCCTGATATTCACCTCCAGGCACTGTCTTCCCATACGGTGGCAGGCAATGCTGAGACAAACACGACAACTTGTGACACATTTTGGCAGCTGGGTGTATGCACGCACCATTCAGAGGTCAGTGTCCCACTGTCACAATCAGGCACACAGGTGCACTTGGGCTCCCATTTGGGGTAATAGGTAATCTACTGCTGGATGCTTTGGCCAATGAGCAGTAGATAATGTTGAGGTGGCATGTGTTGTGTGCAAATTTTCTGATACGTACCTCCCTGTATGAGCATATACTGCACGGAGCAAAGAGTTCCCTTGCTTGCACTCTGCGCATGCAGCATGGGGCAAGAGCAAAGTGCATACAGGTAAATCACAGATTCCTGCCATTGTCCATAACTAGGTGAATGGATCAGACATTCACAGAGGCCTGCCCTCCCACTGAACTTAGTTCCCTTCTGGCTGAAGCTGTGCCAGGTGGGCTGACACTGTTGCCACAGATACAGCTGTTATGGCAATTGCCATTAATCTGGCCTTTCATCTGTGCAAATTGGTGTGTCTTGAGACCTGGAGGCTCAATCAAAGGTGAGGGTTGCAACACACACACATGTGTCTCCCCTGCTTATTCCAGTCAAACCAGAATATGATTTTGCAGCTGTACAACAGTGTCATGTTGGGAGGTAAGCATAGGGGAATGCTGTTGTGATGGGCCTTGATGATGGTGTAACTGGGAATGCATAGCCACAGGTTGCAACTACTTACTAAAAACTAACCTTGTGCTTGTCAATGGTGTCTCACATAGGGTTGCCAACTGGCTCCAGATGCGTCCGACACACTTGATCCAGTCCTGGGTTTACCCCATTGCATGCAGGAACATGTAGTTCTGATTTTTCCATTGCACTCCATAAGAAAAGTAAGACTACATGTCCCTGCATGCTATGGGGTAAACCCAGAACTAGATCAAGCCTGTCGGGTGCAACTGGAACCAGTTGGCAACCCCAGTCTCACACAGTATCTGGGATTGCTGTATAATTGACCAGCAGCATGTTTTATGCAGAGCCATAAAGCCTGGGCACCACATGCATTGCTGAGGCTCACTCTACTCTGGAGACACACACACACATGTCCCTGCTGTCCAAAAGTAGTGCAGGTTGGCATCGTTACCAGCACCTTAGGCCTCCTTTAATGTTCCACCATTGTCAATGCCTGCTCAGTGTGCAGATGATATTAGTGCACTTTGCAATGCTCAGGTGCTATCAATGCCCATTCAGTGTGCCGGTGCTTTTAACCTCCTCAGCCATCCAGCCGTGGGTAGGTGCAGCTTCACAGTGTGGCAGCTAAGTGTGTGGACTCTTGCTGGAAGAAATATTGAAAGTTACACATGCTGATACAGTTCTGGAAATATAGAATAAATTTAACACATCTGGATATACAATTCCTGATCCCAGGCTAGTCTTGAACCTGTGACTTTTCTCTCATATACTCACTGGCCATGTGTTGGGAGCCACAGAATAGCTGTTGGGGTTCATTAATCCATGGGTAGATATGTGGTCATTGTCAGGATGCATGCAGGCATGAGTTGGTGTATGCCTATGTCTGCTTAGATCTCTGCAGCCTCTCTGCCATAATTGTCTGACAAGGTATGTTCGGCAGATGTGGGAGACTGAAATCTTGTTAGGTCTGTATGATGCACTGCCTTGCTATGCTGCTGTTTCAACTGAAATTCATGTCTTACATATGGGATCTGTCCATTCCAAGGTGCAGGCCATGGTACATGAGCACACACATTGCAGACCATGGGTGTACTAGCAGAATGGCCAACTTATCCATTTGCTGGTGTGTGCTTGTAGGGCAGTCATGGCATAATCTCATATCTTGCAGACTCAAAAAGCTTATTTGGATTCACATATAGCTCCGATGGTTGTAACTAACTAAATGCTTATTTACAGAGGGGTCACCAGTTCATGCACAGATTGTGGTTGCCATTTGGTAGGTAATGGGCTGTCATCGTATTGCATACTATTACTGCCTCAGTGACATATTTTTACCCCCACATGCACATATACACTCAATATGTGCAGGTGAGGGGCATCCTGATCCCAAGGCCACCCATCCACTCGGGAAACAAGCTGGGTGCCAGGATCCAAAGGTCATGGTGGACAGCATGCCGGCCGATCCCTCCCTCCCTGCCATCATCACATAGCCACTGCATCAGTGCTGCAAGCGTCCTTATTGAAGTTGCACACATGCAGCTAGGCACATCTTGCCGCTCCTGCCCCCCTCTATCAGGGGATGTGAACACACATGCTGCTGTCTTAAACCTCAGTAGGGAGGGATCACCATATGCTCTGCTGTATTGCTGTTGACATGCTTGCCATCCCACTGAAAGACCAAACTACCACCTGTGAAACCTCTGTAAATTTTTTTGTCGGATGTTACAGGAAAGGAACATGTATTAGAAACTATGTCCACCACTCAGTTACATCCTTTTAATCAATATTCATAAAACCTAAAAAACACTCCACTACTTAGCTGAATCACAAACGATGAAGTTCAGTTTTTTTGAAACAGGACGACAGACCCGAAACGTGCACATCGTGCCTGGTATCCTGAACTTCTTCGTTTGTGATTCAGCTAAGTAGTGGAGTGTTTTTTAGGTTTTATGAATATTGATTAAAAGGATGTAACTGAGTGGTGGACATAGTTTCTAATACATGTTCCTTTCCTGTAACATCCGACGAAAAAATTTACAGAGGTTTCACAGGGGGTAGTTTGGTGATTTTTTGATGATT
This sequence comes from Ichthyophis bannanicus, assembly GCA_033557465.1. NCBI lineage: Eukaryota > Metazoa > Chordata > Amphibia > Gymnophiona > Ichthyophiidae > Ichthyophis > Ichthyophis bannanicus. The sequence goes on along the minus strand of CM066032.1, from coordinate 1,465,245,117 downwards.
TAATATTGGTTATCACTGAATTGGGGTTTTTTGAGTAGTTATCCCACTGACAGAGGCAACTGCAGCATTGCACCGGACATACCGGGCTGGGACAATGATTTTGTCCACAGCCGTCTGCAGCCACTGACATAGAAGCATAATGGCAGTGGGGGTGTGCGACTTCCTTTTGACTGTGGCAGCATGTATGTGTTCTGTCATTGTTTCAATGGAGTCATACCAGAGATCAAAGATGTACACCCTAGGCAACAGCCTTGTCATCCTAATGGACCAGCCAACCACACTGCATCACCCAGGTGACATCTCCTTTTCCAGTTTGTCACCAACAATATAGTGCCCTTTCTTTATAGGGCACCATGCTGCTGCAGCCAATGGAGGATTACTATCACTCTTTGGGAACTGCTGTGGGTGGAGCACATTGCATACATTTAAATAGGCTCTCTCCCCTCAGAAATAACCCTTACCATGAGATTTCAGATGACAGTAGGGTTCCCAGTGCTGGGAGCTCTAACGCAGGGTAACACAACCCAGCTTTAAAGGAGCACGCACTATCCTCACCCCATTAACACCCACTCTCCACCTCCTTTCACTTTAATGCTACAGACCCGGCTTCCCCACATTAATCCAGCATTATCTGTGCTTTCCATGGCGTTAATCACTCATGAGTTAATGGGACACTTGCTCCCTTACCCTCCTTTAGTAATCATACCCCTCTGTCTAGCAAAAGGAAGGCAAAAACACCTCCCCTCTCCAAAAAAAAACCAAGTCCCCTCTAATTTCTTCTTTCCGTGCTTTGATGAAGTAAGACAAGGAGACTGCAGACAGAAGTCTTACTTAAAGTTCTCTGAGATTTCTCTGCTTTAAAGCCTGCTTTTGACCCAGAGATAACCCTATGGAAGTAGTGACAGTGCCACTAGCTAAGTTGCTGTGTTTTGTTTTTTCATTTCAATCCTTCCCTACCACAGCCAAAAACTATCACTCCCTTAGAATCCTAAAACCTGAGTCATCACTCCTCCCTATCCTTCTAAAAATCATAGCCCAAATGTTTGTCTGTATTTGTGTTCACTGTGTGTATTATAGCCCTGTTGTGCTGTCACTGGCCATGGGATCTTCAGAAATCAAACACAGGGTTAGGTTTCTCTGGTAGTCTATCAAGCATTTGGAGTGGCTGAAGTGCCTCATGTTGGCTATTGATGACTGCTCATTAACATCCTTCTCCTCCCAAGCTGGTTCCATTGTGTGTATGATGCATGATGAAAACGAAGGTCACAAATGGTGATTTCTAAAAGTTTTCCAAGCATATGTGCTCAGTTAGTTGACACCGGAAAGAACTAAAAATCATGATTTTTGTATGAAAACTAATGCACATGCCTTGTATCAGATGCACAGTGATAGTGTGATGATGTAGATGAGGCCCTGGGCTAAGAATGGCAGGGGAGATGTCTGGGGTGGGTCTGCAGGGAGGGATCAGGGATGCAGGGTAGAGGAAGCATCTTAGTTGAGTCTGCAGGAAGCATGTGGTAGGGATGCCGTGCCTCTGCAGGAAGTATGTGGTAGGGATACTCCCTGCCTCTTCCCTATTCCCTCAGTGTGTAACACTGGAAAAAATTGAATATGGCATATATTGCACAAATCTCTAGCTGTGCTGCTGCACCACCTCACCATTTCCTGATTCTAGTCTTCAAATCCCCCCCCCCCCCATCCCCATGCAGCTGGGCAGCAAATAAAGTGTAAGGATGTGGAAGCAAAAAAATATAATAATTTGGTATGGTTTCAGAGGTGGGGGGTATATTATTTGTTTGTTTTCAATAGAGTTCCCTATTGCACAATAGCACAAAAGACCTGATCCCACAGAGGTTCACACAGAGGTTCAAAAATGTATTAATCATAAAAGTATGATTAATACATTTTTGCCTGACTGGTACAGTCTGGCTTTTGTCCTTTAAACTCTACTGAAACGGCTCTTGCCAAAGTCTCCAGTGACTTGTTCCTGGCTAAATCCAAAGGCCTTTACTCTGTCCTCATCCTTCTTGACCTCTCTGCTGTTTTTAACACTGTTGATCACAACTTTCTCCTCAATACCCTGTCCTCACTTGGTTTTAAGGGCTCTGTACTTTCCTGGTTCTCCTCCTATCTCTCCCATCGCTCTTTCAGTGTATGTTCTGGTGGCTCCTCCTCCTCTGTTATCCCGTTCCCAGTTGGTGTACCCCAAGGATCTGTCTTGGGTCCACTCTTTTCTCTCTATATACCCAGTCCCTTGGTGCATGTATCTCTTCCCATGGCTTTCAGTACCATCTTTATGCTGATGACTCCCAGATCTACCTCTCTACGCCTGAAATATCTCCGGCAATCCAGACCCGGATCTCTGCCTGCCTTTCTGACATTGCTGCCTGGATGTCTCACCGCCACTTGAAATTGAACATGGACAAGACTGAACTTCTTACCTTTCCCCCTAAAACCTCCCTTCCTCTTCCTCCTTTCTCAGTCTCTGTGGATAACTCTGTACTCCTTCCTGTTTCCTCAGCTCGCAATCTTGGGGTTGTCTTTGACTCTTCTCTCTCCTTCTCTACACACATTCATCTGATAGCTAAGACCTGCTGTTTCTTTCTTTATAACATCAGCAAAATCTGCCCTTTCCTTTCTGAACACACTACTAAGATGCTTATCCATTCCTTAATCACCTCCCGTCTTTACTGCTGTAACCTACTCCTTGCTGGTCTCCCTTTGAATCATTTCTCTCCCCTTCAATCTGTTCAACACTCTGCTGCGCGGCTAATCTTCTGACAGCCACATCATGCCCATATTACTCCTCTTCTCAGGTCACTTCATTGGCTCCCTATCTGTTTCCACATCCAGTTCAAACTTCTCCTGCTGACCTATAAAAGCATTCACTCTGCAGCTCCTCACTACCTTTATTCTCTTATCTCTCCTTACAACCCCCATCGGGAACTCCACTCTTCTAGCAGACTGCTTCTATCTGTGCCCTTCTCTTCTATAGCTAACTCCAGACTTTGCTCCTTTCATCTTGCTGCACCTTACGCCTGGAACAAACTACCTATGTCTGTACGCCAGGCACCTTCTCTGACCCTCTTCAAATCCAAGCTGAAAACTCACCTCTTTGCTGCTGCTTTTGGATCTTGACTCACCTGATCTCTTTTTTCCTTTCCTTTCCCCCTTGTTTTATCATTGCCTACACCTTCTGTGTTGTCTGTCTTGTCTAGATTGTAAGCTCTAATGAGCAGGGACTGTCTCTTACATGTCTGTGCAGCGCTGCGTACGACTTGTAGCGCTATACAAATGCTCAGTAGTAGTAGTAGTAGTAGTAGTAGTAGAGTGAGGACTGAACCTCAACCTCACACTATGTCCATTTTAATCAATTGTGCAGTAAATGAAAAAAGAAACAAACACTTAACTTGTCACTTGTCTATCTTGTAAAATGTAATTTATCCAACATTCCATCAAAGGCTGAATCCATGTATCCATGAACAAAAAGAAAGAAAGAAAGAGAGTGCAACACAGCACTGCATTTCAAGAGACCCTGCATCAGGCAAGGTTTCCCTGCGAAATTCAAAAGACCGTGGAAAGATAAACACTCCCAACGGAACCAGCTTTAGAAAAAGCCCAGCATATGATGTCACAACTCCTAATAGATTACTGTTAAGCTATTAGGCAGGCTACCCTAAGAGGTTTCCGAAAACAAGCATGCACACTGAGAACAAGCATGTGGCCAAAGAACTTGGATAAGATTGTGGGAATTTTACCTTTTAGTGACCGGTCCATTCAGGTCACTAAGATTATTTGCAAGTTTTGGCAAGTTCTTAGTATGCATGCTTGTTTTCAGAAACCTCTTAGTGTAGCATACACCACCAGAGTTATAAATCTTAGGAACTATTTGGTGCACGCGATTCCTTTCCCCCGGTCATTGCCAGAGTGGGTGTGTCATTTCTCATGCAGGGAATGCGCCTACTGCCCGAGTACCATTGAGAAAGAATTGTGGTTATACATCGTGTCCCATAAACAATGTCATGCATTTTATTATACCACCTGTAATAGCAATTTTATGGCTTATCTTATTATTTGCCCATGTAGTCTGAAATATGTGGGACATACCATCCATTCCCTCAGAAGGCACTTGTCTGAACATGCTTCTTGGTTGCGTACTAAATCGTTATCTGCACCTATGGTTCATCACAGTCTGTAATTAAATCATTCTTTTTTCAATTTCAATGGCATGTTTTAGAATGGATTTCTCTCCCTATCAGAGGTGGGGATCAGGAGTCTATTTTGCAGATGGGTGAACAATGCTAGATTTTTAGATTAAACACTATAGCTCCATTGTGATTAAATTTGGAAATTGATTGTAATAGTCTTCTTTGAATTTCAGCCGATTGGTCAGGTGTCCGCATAGTTGCTTTCACCTGCCCAATGGCTTTGCAATAATCTATTAGGAGTTGTGACATCATATGCCGGTCTGTTTTAAAGCTGGTTCCACTGGGAGTGTTTGTCTTTCTACGGTCTTTTGAATTTCATGGGGAAATCTTGCCTGATGCAAGGTCTCTTGAATGGTTATAGACCCAAAACACAGTGCTGTGTTGCACCCTCTTTCTTGCTATCTTTTTGTTATTGAATACGTGGATTCAGCCTTTGATAGAATGTTGGATAAATTACATTTTACAAGATGGACAAGCGACAAGTTAAGTGTTTGTTTCTTTTTTAATTTACCGCACAATTGATTAAAATGGAGAGTTTGAGCCTGAGGTTCAGTCCTCACTCAAACACCAGTCCGACAAAAATTTATTAATCATACTTTTATGGTAGCCAGTGTGAACCTTTGTGAGATCAGATCTTTTGTCCTATTGATGTTATGTTTGGGAGTGACTTTCCCTTTGGCCCTTTGGGATTTTTGGTGTGATCACTATTGCACAATAGAGCACACTGTTGTTCAATTGTGTGCCCTATCACACAATAGGGTGCGGTATTGCCACTTTCATTTCAAAGCAAAAGCATACGGCAAATACTGCATATACCATGGACCAGGGGCGGCCCAAGGGGGGTGCGGGGCCATGTGCGGAGACTCGGTGCGGGGCCTCATTTGCATAAGGGGCCTCATTTGCATAAATATTTGCATAATGTTACCATACACGAACTTTTAGTAAACATGCCTCTTAATGAGTGTATGAATAAAGAAAGACTAAAAGACTTCTACATTACTATAATCCAATACCAACCGCCAGGCACATTAGGAACTACTACAAACACTGCCCATTTAGAACCCATAGCAAACCCGCCGTATCCTAACAGCACTACCAGGACTCATAAAGCACCATACCCTAACTATCAAAAGGAAACGCTGCAAATATTAAACCAATACATTTCAGAGAACAACAATACATGACCTACTGGGGAAAGAGAACAAGTGGCAATGTCAAATAGGAATTACATAAACAGAATACCTCAGCTCAGTTACACATGCAGAACATAGACCATCACCAAACAAGGAATCACAATTTAGAAACAGGAAGACAATAATTAAACTGGGAATCCCAAAAGCCAAACTTGGAATGTACAACACTGTAGAAATAAAACTATACATTAATTTGCTCTTGTACTAAACAAAGCGCAGACGTTAATGATGCACATTTCCCAGAGCTGACATATTCCAATTAATAAATTCAAAATAAAGAGATATTTTTCTACCTTTTGTGCATTTTTTTTTCAGCTGCAATTGCTCCAGCCACTTTCTTCTGGTTTCTTCGTGTCTTCCGCTAATTCTTCATCGTCTGCTGTCCATTTGTCTTTTTCTTCTCTCTTCTAGTTTTTTTCCATTCTCTCTCTACATCTGCTTTAACATACTAATCTTTCTCCTTTTTGCTCTTTCCTCATTCCTATTTCATCCACTCAAATTTTACCCCTCCATCCTCAATCCCCACCTACTCTCCCAATATCCGGACAATTGTAGATTTGTCTTCCCTCCCACACAAAATATTTTTTCCCTCTCCATTTCACTCTCCCAGCTCCATCCCATTCTAATCCTCCCCCAACATCAGCTCCATTCTAGTTCCAGTCCCACCCAGCATCCGCTCCCTTCTAGTCCCCGCATCAGCCCATTTCCAGTCCTAGCCCCCCATAAGCCCATTTCCAGTCCTAGCTCCCCCATCTATTTGCAGTCCCATCCAAGTCCCTCCATCAGCTCATTTCCAATCCCAGCCCCCCATGAGCCCATTTCTAGTCCTTTCCTAGCCCCACCATCAGCCCATGTCAAATCCTAGCTCCCCTCCACTCAGCCCATTTCCAATCCAAGCCCCCCATGAGCCTACTTCCAGTTCTAGCCCCTTCATGAGTCCAATTCAATCCAAACCCCCACCACACAGCGCATTTCCAATCTTAGCACCCCCCAAGAGCCAATTTCCAGTCCGATTCTAGCCCATCAGCCCATTTCCTGTCCTAGCCCCCCCCCCTCCCCCATTTCCAGTCCTAGCTCCCTCCCCCTCACAACCCATTTCCATTCCAAGCCCCCCTCCCCATCAGCTATTTGCAGTTAAAGCCCTCCTTCCACTCAGCCCATTTCCAGTCCTAGCCTCCTCATAGCCCATTACTAGTCCTAACCCCCCATCAGCACATTAAGTACTAACCCCCCATCACACTATTTCCAGTCCTAGCCCCACATCAGCCTATTTCCAGTCTTAGCCCCACTCCCATAGCCAATTACCAGTACTACCCCCCCATCATCCAATTTCCAGTCTTAGCCCCCATAGCCCATTACCAGTCCTAACCCCCCCCATCACCCTATTTCCAGTCCTAGCCCCCCCATCAGCCCATTTCCAGTCTTAGCCCCCCATAGCCCATTACCAGTCCTAACCCCCCCATCACCCTTTTTCCAGTCCTAGCCCCCCATCCGCCATTTTCCAGTATTTGCCCCCCCCCCATCGCCATTTACCCGTCCTACCCCCCCCCCCATCAGCCCACTTCCAGTCTTAGCCTCCCCCCCCCCATGGCCCATTACCAGTCCTAACCCTCCCCCCCATCAGCCCATTACCAGTCCTAGCCTCCCCCCCCATGGCCCATTACCAGTCCTAACACCCCCCCATGGCCCATTACCAGTCCTAACACCCCCCCCCCCAATCGCCCATTACCAGTCCTACCCCCCCCCCCCCCGGCCCATTACCAGTCCTAACCCCCCCGGCCCATTACCAGTCCTAACACCCCCCCCATCAGCCCACTTCCAGTCTTAGCCCCCCCATAGCCCATTACCAGTCCTAACCCCCCCATCAGCCCATTTCCAGTCCTACCACCCACTTCCAGCCTTAGCCCCCTCCCCATAGTCAATTACCAGTTCTAACCCCCCCCCATCAGCCCATTTCCAGTCCTACCCCCCCACTTCCAGCCTTAGCCCCTCCCCATAGCCCATTACCAGTCCAAACCCCCCCATCAGCCCACTTAGCCCCCCCATATCCCAATTCCAGTTCTAAACCCCCCCCATCAGCCCACTTAGCCCCCCCCATAGCCCATTACCAGTCCTAACCCCCCCCCCATCAGCCCACTTAGCCCCCCCCCATAGCCCATTACCAGTCCTAACCCCCCCATCAGCCCACCCATAGCCCATTACCAGTCCTAACCCCCCCCCATCCCCCCACTTTGCCCCCCCATAGCCCATTACCAGTCCTAAACCCCCCCCCATCAGCCCACTTCCAGTCTTAGCCTCCCCCCCCCCCATGGCCCATTACCAGTCCTAACCACCCCCCCCCGGCCCATTACCAGTCCTAACCACCCCACCCCCTGGCCCATTACCAGTCCTCACCACCCCCCCCCATCAGCCCACTTCCAGTTTAGCCTCCCCCTCCCATCAGCCTACTTCCAGTTTAGCCTCCCCCCCTCCCATAGCCCATTACCAGTCCTAACCACCCCCCCCCCACTATCCTTCCACATCAAAATTAAAAAAAACCCCAACCCGGCTGCTTCTGCCGCGGCAGCTTCCAGAGCTCTGCCGCGGCAGCATCAAGAGCTCTGCCGCGGGGCCCCCCCCTGCCCGGCAGAGCCTCCGTGCATCTTCAGCTCTTTACGTCCAAAACGCGGGCTTTTTTCAGAGCCGCGAGAGTTTCTTTTCTCGCGGCTCTGTTAATCCCGCCGAGGGTGATGGGAAATCCCATCAGCCCCGCGGGATTAAGAGAGCCGCGAGAAAAGAAACTCTCGCGGCTCTGAAAAAAGCCCGCGTTTTGGACGTGAAGAGCTGAAGATGCACGGAGGCTCTGCCGGGCAGGGGGGGGGCCCCGCGGCAGAGCTCTTGAAGCTGCCGCGGCAGAAGCAGCCGGTTTTTTTTTTTTTTTTTTTAACTTGGGATGCTTAAGAATGTTTTTTGCGCGGGGCCCCCTGAAACGCGGGGCCCTGTGCTAAAAACATTCTTGCTCAATGGACGGGCCGGCCCTGCCATGGACTGCCTGAAGAACAAACCAATCAGTACTAGAGGAGATCAAACCTAAGCTTTCTTTAGAAGCTCAGATGACAAAACTTCGACTTTCATACTTTGGACACATAATGCGAAGAGAGAGATCATTAGAGAAAGACATCATGCTTGGCAAGATAGAAGGTCAATGAAAAAGAGGAAAGCCAGCAATTAGATGGATCATTTCAATAACAGCAGCTACGGATACCAGTCTGTCAACAATGAGCCGCCTGACTGAAGACCGAACACAATTTAGGACAACTATCCAGAGGGTCGCCATGAGTCGACTCTGACTCAACGGCACTTAACAACAACAATAAAGAACTAAAGCACATCATTTCTTGCTACCTTCCCCTTGGCCCCTTGCTAGAGCATGTCACTGTCTTGCCCTCAGTTAGCAAGCTACTGCCTGCTGTGCTCTTAGCTACTGCGCTCCTACCTCTACATACTCAAATAATTCACCACGGCACCGGTGCTTCAAGTAAGAGATAGGGTGGACTCGTGACTCTTTGGGACAAGATGGGAAGAGAGTCTTGCAAGCAGCACACACCTTACCACAGGCCAACCACACTTTCCAATGCCTCATCCTACCCCCTTGCAGCATGTCATGTGGAGAAAGGTGGCAGAGTGCTGGTTCTGACAAAGCCTCAAAGCTTTCCCTGTAGGTAATTGTCACACAGAAGCTGAGACCTGCAGCAAGCAGTGTTAGAGACTCTTGGGGATCTCCGGGCTGCTGGGTTTATATTTAAAGGGCTGCTGGCACCCTCACCAAAAAAGCACCTATAGCACCCTAGGTGGCTGCCTAGTTCGCCTGGATATAAGATTCAACATTTTCTTGTGGTTCATTACCTCTTTTCAAAAAAAAAATCTTGTCAACCAGCACAGCTGGAATTAATAAACTGAGGAAAGACACCTATTACCAGTTACAGGCATTCCTGTTGTTTGATTTTTTTTTCCAGTATTTCATTATCTCTGCATCAGCACCAGTAGCTCTGCTACAGGAAAGTCATCCAAATAACACAGCTTGAACTGATAAATGAATGGAGCGCAGTGCGTCACTGAGTGTTCTGTGCTATGGTCATTTTCTAGGTGAGCACAGATTTCTATCTCTATTGCATCAATCTCATACCACTGCACAAAAGACTTATCAGCTATGTTTTCCGGTATGTGCCCTAGAGCTCTTTACAACATATATTTTTTTAAAGTGACATTAAATGTGTGTTGAATTGCACTTGAATGCTCTTTTATGTAAAAAACTCTGTAGCTATGTGTTTATCAGTATTGACTAGATTTCAGGAATATACTGAAGGCTAATATTGCAGGAAGGCAGTAGTTTATTAAGAAGGGTCATATTGTTCAAAGTCATGCAAGCTACCGTGTTTGTCCCAAGATAGCAGCAGTTAACATTATATACTGTATCTTGTTAAGTGTGATCTCTTTCTGTACAACCTGCACATTTTTACAAATAAGAATAAGCCTATGATTAAAAATAAGTTCCTAGTATCTGCAAGTCAAGGGTTCAAGTATAGCTTCTCTTTAAAGAAAATAATGTTCAGAATCAGTATTGAAATGTCCTTCTTGTATTTGTCAAAACTTTAACCACCTGATATTCAGATAGGCTGATAATTAAACACCGCAGTTGTCAGCCGTGGTGTTTAAATATGAAACGGAGAGTAGTGGCGGTATCTGTGGACGCCACAGAATATCCATGTGGCGCCTGTCTAGATAGCAATGCCACCTCCGGACTTCATTTTTTTCCACCTTGCTGCTTCTTATGCCTGGAAAAAACTACCCAAGTCGGTATGTCAGGCCCCATCTCTGACCCTATTCAAATCCAGGCTAAAAACTCACCTCTTTGAGGCTGCTTTTGGATCTTGACTCGCTTAGTCTTCTGTTCACCACCCATGGGTTTCATATCATTCCCTTCGACATATTCTAGTCCACAGCTGCTGTCTTCTCTGTCTTGACTAGCCTGTAAGTTCTGATGAGCATGCACTGTCTTTTACATGTCTCTGTACAGTGCTGTGTATGCCTTGTAGCACTATACATTAGTAGTAGTAGTAGTGGCCTAAGCTATCTGGATAAGTCCTGTTTGAAAATTGCTGCTATTTGGATAAGGTCACACTGATCATCCTAACTCCATCCATGAACTGTCCCTGTACTGACCGGATAGTGCCAGCGTGATCTGTAGAGATATTCAGTGGCACTTTGCACATAGTGCTACTGAATATCTCTCTCAGCATTCTTATCTAGATAGCCTCTGTAGGCTTTCCAGATAAGGGCTTTAAATATTGACCCTAAGTTCTTAGCTGAAATTATGACTTTTAGGGGCCTATTTACCAGGACCATTAAGCAAACTATATGGCCGTCTAGTGTGCCAGTGGTCCAGGACCAGCCTATTGCCACCACTGCCAGGACCTGCAGTGGCAGCAAGGACCTCAAACAGCCCTTGAAACTCCAGTGCTGCGAGACTGACCTTGTGGACTCCTAAGGTTATGTGCGCTTTTGGTTACCTGACAGCTTAGGCACTTAGGCTGGGGGGCTGTCCATTTCCATGAGAGAGAGCATGGGTAGATTGTTGCCACTTCCCACTTTTGGGTGTGCTATCTGGTAGAACAGAGGTTGCTGCCTGGGCTGTGTTTGAGCTGTATATGCACTGACTCCATCACCTCCCATCCTTGAGGATGAACTCCCCAATGGACAGAGTGCTTGTCCAGCTATATAAGTGGAGTGTCAGGAGGGGGCTACCCATCCCACACCAGAGACCTTCTATTGTGTTCATTGCAGCCTAGGTGAGGTGAACAGAGAATAGCTAGCACATGTTTACAGCTAATGCTTTGTCAGTGCGCCTTACCTGACTCTTCTCTCAGTTAGTCCACATCCTTCGCCTGCCTTACCTTGCCTCCTTAAAGCTTGACATGCTTCTGCCATTTTCCTGCCCCTTTCCATTTCAGATTGCACAACCTTTTGCTCCCCTTTTTCTTCTTTTGTTATTTTTATTTTTTCTTATGGAAATTGCTATGAATGCTCTTTTGCCTCTTTCTTTTGGAGACCTGACATATACTTGTGACCTAGATTGGCCACTGTTGGAAACAGGATACTGGGCTCGATGGACCTTTGGTCTAACCCAGTATGGCATATCTTATGTTCCTATGTTCTTAATTGCCCATAAATAAATAAGTAAATGAATACATAAATCAAACAGCTAGTAAAATGGCACCTTAATTTGGCTACAGTTTGGGATAAACTAGGCGCTCAACACAAGTCAGAGCAACTGGAAAACTTACACTTGCAGTCTTTGAATTTCCCCAAGTTTACCACTGTATCCACTTTTAGATTTTCAAATTATTTTGAAGGACATGTTAAAAAATTCCATCTCTAGCACTCTAGTACCTATTAGTAAGGAACACTCCCTCCAGACGAGGAAGGCAAGTGAAGGAAGAATCCCAATACTGGTATTCAGTTTTCTGAGGACAATTTGGATTTGTCTGCTCTCTTAGAACGATTTTTGTAAGAAGATACTAATAGAGCAACGGTGCTTGTGACATTTGTTTTTGAACACTATGGAACACTGTGATGCATTTGTTCCTTAGAAACAAACATGTCTTGTTATTCAATCAAAAGATCTGGGTTTTCTCAGACTTATGTAGGACAATACAGATTTTCTTTGAATGCACCAGAAACAAGGGCTCTTGGAACTGAAAGGTTTCTATGGCATCCTTGCAGCTGTATAAGTAATGTGAAAAAATAGGAAAACTCATGAAACAAATGATTTATAATTAACTTGCCAATACTATCTACAGATTACTTTGTGTACATTGTGCTTATATCAAGATGTATATATAAAGATAAATGTTGAGACTAATGTGTGTTGAGAAAACATACGGGGGGATGTTCCAAGGCATTTACATGGTTTGTGTAAATGCCACTGAGCCGGATATCCAGTGACACTGACATGTTAATGCCACTGAATATCCCTGGGGTCCACGACATGCCCCAATGCTAAGCGGTTAAAATTATGGCATTCTGGGGTAAAGTGGAGGCGGAACCCATCACTAACCGGGCAGCAGCATTATTGAACTGTTGCCCAGTCAGCGATAGGTGGTGAAAGCCAGGCACAGGAAACTCCGGAGTAAAAGGGTAAACAAACATTCTTAATATGCAGACAAATACAGAATGAGAGAAAGAGACTTTGCCCTCCTTTCCCCAGCAAATTACTAACAAGGCAATAAAAATGTAAAGTACACAGTGGATACAACTCCACATATGTAGCTCAAACGTCAGGAGACCATCCTCCCAGCATTGTACAGAAAGACTTTCTTCAAGAGGCACAACTTGAACATAAGAACATAAGAAATGCCATACTGGGTCAGACCAAGGTCCATCAAGTTCAATACCCTGTTTCCAACAGTGGACAATCCAGGTTACAAGTACCTGGCAGGTTCTCAAAAAGGTGCAAAGGTTCCACAATGCTTGTCCAGGGTAAGCAGTGGATTTCCCGGGTCCTCATGCTATCCCAGTACAACAACTCTTCCAGTAGCAAGACTATTTTGTAAGAAATGGAAGAAAGACAATACTACAAAGGACTTGAAAACCCAGAAGTACAAGAACACGAATGTGACAATGCCTTGCTGCCAAAAGCTTGGCCATTCCTGGAGCAGCTGCCAGATCCAGTGAGACAATTCTAATTTAGAGTTGGCTAGACTTAATTATATACCAGTATTAATCAGATCTGAGGATCTATTTGTATATTTGTACATGTGTGCTACTTCCAATCATTTGAGCAATTTACACCATTTCTTTCTACTTAATAAAAGGAACCTGCATGTTATTACTAAAACATAGCGCAGTAGTAAATGCACATGGGGGAAACTGGGCTTGGTGTAGGGGTCTTCACTGTGTGTGCTTATGCTAACTTTTCTTTGTGCTGGGAGTAGGTTCCTTCTGCCTAGAGGCAGTCAAGAAGAGGCAATTCATGGGGATAATCAATTCATTATTGTCAACTGACTAGTGAACAGAGTGTAATGGGGAATTGAATGTGACTGAGCGCAATGAAATGGTTAGGCTAATTATGTAAACAAGGGGATAAGGAATCAAAGAGACTTCCAGCAGACTAGCTACACCTGTCCTTAGCCGCAAAATATAATTTATTACAAGATGTTATGTTGACCTTTAGAAAGAACTCATGGAAGGAAGGGTGTATGAAAGGTTCCTATGCTATGGAGGATACTGAAAATACAATTCTATTAATTTGTGTAATTATGCAATTTAAATGGCAAAAAGAAGAGAAACCCAGCTATGTTTTTACTGTTGCTTCATGCTATAATAGATTGGATAGAAACATTGGATAGCCTAATTAAACAAAAAGAGAAAGTAGAAGGGAAAATAGATAAGGAAAGAGATGAAGAAGCACATTATAAATTGCAAACACTCCACTTGGCTTGCCCTGCTGTTACATACCAAAGGGGGATTTTAAGATCACATGAAACTATAGATGCTCAAAATAGGGAGTTAAAAGAATAAGGCCAGCAATCAGCCAAAAGTCCCAGTGACATAACAGCCTTTAACTTAAGTCCTGAGAATCACCGCCCATGCCCTAGCTCTAGAACTAAGCTCACCCCTCCGATCTATCTAGTACTGTTCCCTCTGTCCCATCCCCATATTACCTCAAAATGGTCCCTTCTGGCATACCCACCCCAGTGCTTATACCACTACTACCACAGCCTACTCTAATTCTGAATAGGTAGCATGCCACTCCAAAAGGGATGACACTACCACTGTAACCATGGTGTCACTTTCAAATTCATTTGTAAAAGAGGAGAAAGATGCAGGTATACTCCCTTGATGAGGTCTAATTATTGTCCCAGCATATCTGGCTATATTTTACAGTGATGTTTTCCTCTTAAAAGATATCGTTGTTGGTGTACAAGATGTTTCTTTATCTTTGTTTGGTTATTGTAATGACTGAAATTCAAATAAAAAAAAAAAAGAGGAGAAAGATACATTCTCTGATGGATATGTAGACAGAGCAATGGTATGGGGAATCATGTCAGGCAGAAGAGGCCATGGCAAATTGGAAGGAAATTACTGTGATATTGTTGCCCTAATGGCAAACACTATTATTGTTCTAATAATAGCAGGCCCGATATTGAGAACAGTGGCTAAGACGTCTGAATGCACCGTAAAACACATGCTCAATGAAAGGCATGAATCATCATTAAGGCAGATTAAACGTGGGCAAATAATGAATATAAGGAATAGCTACTGTGCGCCGCATGGTGCACAACCCTGTGTATGAGGCCTGCATTCGGGGTCCATATTGTGCGCTGAAGCCAAAAATGCCCATATAGGCACCACCGCCCACCTGCTGGTGTATCGTGCAAATGGCTGCCTGCGCAGCAAACTACTCTGTGCCCCTGTGGGGCCTGACACATACGTGGTATAGGTTTGCAATGCCCGTGTACCTCTGGATATGGTTAGCGATACCCATGTAATATCTCCATCATCCCCCCACAGAACATGGGTAGCAAAAGTCCCGCATCGCAAATCCCAGGTGAACACAGCTCTGATCCCCATTGACACACTCCAGCAATAAAGCCTCCCCTCCACCCGAGGAGCATTCACTGACATAATGACAAGCTGGGGACATCAGGAGAACTTCAGCATAGAGGAGAAAGAGGCCCTAGCATGCATGATGCTGAGGTGGGAGGGAGTGCTGTACCCCAGGGGCCACCGCAGAGCCAATCTACAACTGGGCATATAAATCTGGAGGATCATCCAGTTGTGGCTGTGGCAAGTGGTGGGTGGAGGAGGAGCGTGAAAGTAGGCAGGCCAAGAGGCACAGGGCCTCAAACCACAACACAGGCCTGGACCTCCAAAGCAAGTCATCAGTTAATGGAGAGCAGTCACTGGGTGGAGAGTGCACCCAGGGCAGCAATTTTACACAACCCTGACCATCAGAGGCACACCCAGGGCTCTGATTATAGCATGGGATTAGCCACCTTCCCAAAAGCAGATATGATAGCTCATCCCAGTGGAGCAGCACAGCCAACGTGCTAGGACACAGGTTCAAGTCTACCACAGTGACACCAAGTCTGTACTATCAGCTTAAATTTTAAACACTGATAATCTCTGCCAGATGGCAGTCCAAACATGCCTATATTCACTGGAGTTCAGGACCCTATGCAAGGAAACAGAGAAGTGAATCATATTGTTTTGTGTGTGTCATGGGCTGGGCCAAGCAAGTGTCCAAGTCAGCTCCACAGAGAGCTTGAGGGGAATATTGAACAGGGGTTCTCATGGGCAGGTGAAGGATGGTGTGAGGGCAAAGGAGGGTAATGGCAGTGTATAGGAATGGTAGCTATGTGTGTGTTGAAGTATGAGAAGGGGGGGGGGCAGTGAGTCTGGGGACCAGTTGGCCTACAACCTATATGTATATGAGCAAACACTGAATGCTGATGTAAATGCTCTGAGAGGGTACTGAAGTGATTGAGGCATGGTAGACGGCAGTGCAGAAGGTATAGACGGTAGCCGATGAGACGGAGGCAGTTGGTTACAGTGTGAAGGTGGAGGGAGGGGAGGCACAGGTGGTGTGCTGCACCTACAGAGCACCTCATGATGCCACATAAATCTCCCGCAACGATTTCAGTGTGAGGCAGACCCTGGAGTTTCTCAAATGCCAGTTCAGGATGATGAGGCGCAGGAATTCAGACCTCATCCAATGCCTCTGTGAGGAGGTAGCAGCTGCCTCAGGTGAGTTAGGAGTCATCCATGTCACAGAAATCCAGTACATTGAAGCACATACAGACAGCTGCCTGCAGCTGGGTCCCAGCCTTGCTGTCAGGGTGCCACCTGCCTCTCACTATGTACCCATAACATTCCCACCAGCAGTATCACTACACCCAAACTACAGCTGTTATGCTCTTTGCGACAAGGCCCACATACTGCTGTGGATACACCTGTAAACCACTTCCAAGCTAGGCACGACAGACAGCAGAACAGCTGGGGAGTATGATAGTCATGGGGGAATGGTACAGGAACCCACTTTTGCAGAGCAGATGATAAGAAGGGTAGGATCTTACAGCAGAGTTTGAGGAGGCAAGTATGCATTTCAGAGGTACCAACACACATAGGCAGTCACGTCCAAGAGCAGCAGCAAAGTGTATAGATATAGGACCATAGTGAGCGGTTATAGCAATGGCCACAGATAGGAGTAAAATGACCCTGACAAGGCTGATGGACAATGATACCTGGAGCAGAAACCTAACCATCTTGAACAAAGAAAGATGACACATGGGACAGCTCCAAGGAAGGGATATCACTTGCGTAGATAGCTGTGGATTCAACAGGGCAATCCTATCATAGTAAGGTTGCCAGCCATAGTGTGCTGATGTGCCCGTTGAGGATGTCACAGGTAGTAGCTGACTGAAAAATGGGCCTGGGATTCAGGAGTACATGATGTGTATGAGAGATGAATCAGACAGTCTGCATTTCTAGCATGGACTTGAAAGCTGCTGAATGATATTAGGCACCCAGGGTCTGGGATGAGGAGGGGAATGATGAATCCCACAGCCATAGACAATGTGCTCCTATAGCCTAGGTCACAAGTGCCCCCCTTTATATATGACTGTGCAACATTGAGTTGTGACATGGCAGTTTAGGCCCTATGTGCAGAACATGTACTGATCCATTACTTTTGTATATGCAGCAGAACATCACAGAGATGCTCCACAGGGGCCTGCAGATCCTCAGGACCAGCCTGCACAGGCCAGCTTTGCCACAGCAGTCACAGCACATCATTACAGCAGCAGCAGCAGCAGGACAGCTCCACCTCTACTAGCACCACAACCACAGCAAAATCCTCCACAGCTAGGAGCATAGGGCCTGAGAAGGAAGGTGGCTCTGAGATCAGCAGGAGGAGGAGGAAGAGGAAGGGGACAATAAAAGTTAAACTAACTGGCCTGTAGTTTTCAACCACATCCTTACTTCTGCTTTTGTGTAAAGGCACCACATGAGCCTCTCTCCAGTCCTTTGGCACCACTCCAGACTCCAATGAGGCATTGAAAAGGTCAGTCAGTGTTGCTGCTAGAACGTCCCCAAGTTCCCTCAGTATTCTAGGGTGTATTCCATCAAGTCCCATCGCTTTGTCTACTTTAAGTTGAGCTAGTTTCTCACAAACACAGTCTTCTGAAAATTGTTCAAGATGTCCCTTGCTTCTGTTCCCGATGGTGGGTGTTTTCTGAGGTCCTGCTCCTGGTTCTTCATCTGTGAACAAAGAACAGAAATATTTGTTAAGCAATTCCGCTTTATCCTCATCAGCTTCTACATATTCCTCCCCTTCACCCTTGAGTCTGACAATACCACTTCTGCCCTTCCTCTTCTCACTAACATATCTGAAAAACGTCTTATCCCCCATTTTATTGCATTGGCAATTTCCTCCTCTTTTTGAATCTTTGCTTTCCTGACTACTTTGCTAGCTTCTCTAAGTTTTTCTAAATATAGATGCCTGTCTTCCTCTCTCTGTGATCTCTTGTATTTCATGAAGGCCTCCCTCTTTTTCTTCACTTTTTCAGCTACTTCTTTTGAAAGCCATAGCGGTCTCCTTTTCCTTTTAACTTTATTTGCCATTTTAACAAAAAGGTTGGTTGCCCTTAAAATATCCCCTTTCAGTTTCGCCCACTGTTTTTCTACATCCCCCAACTGTTCCCATCCCACTAACAACTCCCTGAGGTATTGGCCCATCCTGGCAAAGTTAGTCTTCCTAAAGTCTAAGACCCTCACCTTTGAATGGATTCTAACAGCCCTAGTCCTAATACTGAACCACACCATCTGGTGATCACTGGATGCAAAATGATCTCCCACTATAACATCAGAAACACTTTCACCATTGGTAAGCAACAAGTCCAGTATGGCCCCTTCACGTGTGGGGTCTGTTACCAAGTGCCTGAATAGTTCTCCCTGGAGAGAATCCAGGATCTCTTTACTTCTAGATGATACCGCAGCAGGAATGTGCCAATCAACATCTGGCATATTGAAATCCCCTATCAGTAGCACTTCCCCTTTCCTAGCAATGCTGCGTATGTCTTCAATTAACTCTCTGTCCACCTCTTCCTCTTGTGAGGGAGGTCTGTATATCACACTAATGCAAATAGATTTCTCTTTCCCTCTTTCTAGTTTAACCCACAATTCCTCCTCTCTCCCTTTTAAGCTCTGTAATTCCAAAGCTTTAATAGTAGTTTTTACATATAGTGCCACTCCTCCTCCCCTTCTTCCTACCCTGTCCTTTCTGAATAAAGTATAGCCAGGTATAGTTACATCCCAATCATGGTTTTCTGTGAACCATGTTTCTGTAACTGCCACTAAATCCAAGTCAGCCACTCCCACAAAGCTTCAACCTCAGGGATCTTATTTCCCTTGCTATGGGCATTTATACACACTGCTTTCCATATGTTACCCCTGTTACCTATTTCCATAAAGGTATTTAATGTATTACTTACCTGGGGGATTTCTTCACCCATCCCCAACGAATCTAGTTTAAAGTCCTCTTCAGCAGATTAGCCAGTCTACTACCGAAGACACGTTCACCTTTCTTGGACAGATGGATGCCATCTCTGCTCTGCAACCCTAGGAACAGCATCCCATGGTCTAGGAAACCAAAACGCTCTCGATGACACCATCCATGCAGCCATGCATTCATCTTCAGGATGCGATCCTCTCTGCCTTGGCCTTTACCCTCAACAGGGAGGATTGAAGAGAACACCTCTTGTGTACCTAACTGCTTCACCCTCTGTCCCAGAGCCATGAAGTCACTTTTGATACGTTCCGCGGGATACCTGGCAGTATCATTTGTTCCAACATGGATTAGCAACATTGGGTAATAGTCAGTGGGCTTGATGAGTCTCAGCAAACTCTTCATAAAATCTTGGATTTTGGCACCAGGCAGACAGCATGCCCAGCTGTGAACACTTATTTTGACCCACTGCCCCAACACTTATAAGGGGCACTTCCTAATGACTCACACAGTTCCCCAACTGTCCTGTAACACCACCATCCAGCTACGGCATTGTCTCTCTGAGACTAACATATGCTTTCGCCATAGGTGATCACCCCTTTCTCATTGACACAAAGTTACACTCCTTGCCCTTCATGGCCCTATTGCACCACCTCTGCCCTGCTGCTGCAGTCTCTGCCATCATTGTACCTTGGCTCACAATGGCTTTGCATTGGCTAGCCTTCTTTCACCCTGCAATCTATATGGCCACCCTCATCCCTCACTCAACCTCCCCAAGAGCTTATGTGCCAGCATTAACAATGCATGCATTCCTAGTGCAATGTCTTTGTGCTAGCATAGGCCTTCCACTTCCACTCTGTCCTATGTCCTACTTTCACTGTATCTCCACTCCATGAGGGAGGGGGGAAATCCACATGTGTCAGCCCACAGATTCCGTACCTCCTTATCTTGTCCATGGACACCCCTCTGGCTCTAACCCTCATCTACCTGCCTCTCGCACAGATGCACCCCTATGAGAGCCTCAGCTGAGGAACCAGGTCCATTGGGAGTGAGCACACAGCTGTGTCCTGGTGTCCTTGCAGAAGCCGGCCAGAGCATTGCACCTGGGATGCTCCCCAGCCCTCATGAGGACTCAATGGCTGCTACAGCACCTCTACTTCCTCACCCATAGGATTATCCCATGGATATCCCAAACCTGGAGTTCCCAATTGCTGAGTAACCCATTGGTACCTGTTCCAATGCAGATGGGAACGAGATGTTTAGCCTGACAAGGAGAATCCTCAGCAGCCTCCAGAGTATCAGCCAGGAGGTCTCTGATGCAATGCAGTTGATGCATGGCATGGCAGAGTGCCAGGAGAGGCACCAGAAGGCAGTGCTATGACTCTCAGGGAGACAGCTGCATATATGGCCTCCATCTCATGCTCCCTACATGATATAGAAGCTGCTAGGTGATCACCTGAGGCAGATGCCACCCTGGGAACCACCAGCATGGCATCAGGGATATTGAGGCTACAGCCTGATGAGGCCTCAAATATTGGAGAGGAGGATGAGACTTCCAGAAATGCCTCTGAGGCACCACCACTGTGGCACAAGTGTTGGGAAAAGAGTGTTGGAGTCATAGGAGGAGAGTCATTATGGGAAGAGGGCACAGCGATGATGGTGTTGTGATGTGTACTGCATTATGTGAATAAAGGGATGTACTCACATTAGAAGTCCTCCTGGATCAGTCTACTTGTGCTGCTTCTGTCACATGCTGCCCCCCAATGTGGTAGTCCCTCATTATAATGTTCTGCATCTCCACACATCTCCTCCTGTGGCAGCTCGATCCCCTGCTGGATTGCTATGTTGTGGAGAATGCAGCATGCTGCAAAGATGTGGCAGACTTGTCAGGATTATACAACAGCTCTCCCCTACTCCTGTAAAGACATTGGAAACTGCTTTTCAGAAGGCTAAATGCCCGCTCCACACTGCCCTTGTATGTGCCAGTGCTCACTTATAGTTCTCCTCCTGGGATGTTTCTGGGTTGCACAATGGTGTCATGAGCCAGGCCCACAGTGGGTATCCACTATCACCTTCTGAGTAAAATGGGGGTGGGGCAGAGATGCATTTAGAACCATTGCTCTACAGCCATTGTAACAACTCCTGCACATCAGATACAGGTATGACATTCTCTATAGCCATGCTATGCAACCCTAGCATCCCAATGCCCTGCTACTACTCTGGAGTAGCTGTGTGCTGATGCTGCAGTGTCCACAATGCAGTCCCCCACCATTTGTGTACTCCTTCGATACAGTCATCAGCAGGGGACAAACCCTGATAAGTTTATGCTATAATGGTGCCCGATACATGCATGGTCACCTTCAGAGTCACAAGCATTGTATGCCTTGTAACAGTTATGGGCTTCAGGTCATGTCTGAGCATGGCACAGAGGTCTGTACTGGTGGCAGCATCAAGACAGTGTCACTGGAATACCTTCTCTGTGGTCAGCTGCAAGTATGTGACCCTTGGTCGGTATACCCAGGGTGCCAGTAGCATCTCCTCCTTTCCTGGCATGCTACTGGCTGCTGAGGCTGAGACTAGTACTGTTGCCTTGCCCATCTCTAGCATCTCCACCTTGCCCTGTTTATTGTCTCTTGCCTGGTTTGCCTGTGTCAAAAGTCGGCACATGCCTGTGTAGCAATAAATTGGTGGGATTTTCATGGGAAGTCTCTTAACCACATAAAACCCTGGCCTAGAGTTGCGTGGCTTTCACCCTTTGATCTGGCTGCATGCTGTTGCAGAATATCCATATTTGGTATAGATGTGGACACCCCACCCATTCGCCACCCTGTTACACCCCTGATCATAGATGGTTAGGGCATGGCAGCTTGCGGTGATAGCTGTGCATGCACATCACTCGATATACTGTTTGCCTGCATTTCCCACTTTTACCTAGTTTTTAGCAGGATTTACCCATCTATCAGCCCCCTAGTGTTTACAGTATTGGGCCCAGCATCCCTAATAAAAATGGGGGGATATTCAAAGATATTTACAGTTTGCATGGTAATTTTCCATTCAGTCTGAGCATTACATCCTCAGCCTATCTGTGTGGCTGATGGGTGTCTGTACCCTTGTTGGCGATTCATTGGGGGTTGCACATGCTGGTGCTGTACCTGCACTGTAGGCTAAAGTTTACCAACAGGGACATGCAATATATGACCCCATCCAGATCTTGAACTTGTGCTCATATACACACTGGCTTTGCTTGTTGAACCACAGTGTTGCAGTATGGTTAGTGCAATCCCTGGGGCTCACATGTTCCCCATCAGACAGACCTTGGCACATGTTGTTAAGCGTATGGCACACAGGTCCAGGATATGGCTTTCGTCTGCTGCAGGTGAATGCCACTGCACATGCCACCAACACTCCTACACCATTCAAACATGCCAGCTTGCTGTCAGTGGGCATGGTGTGCAGACCTGGCCCATCCATCTTGTGGGCTTGGCAGGTGTCTAGGGCACCATGGCTGGATGGAGGGGAGGCAGAGACACACATGGATGGGTGTGCTGCCCCCACCAACCTTCTGCCACTGCCAGGACCCCATCTCTGCCTGCTGCCGATATATATTGGGGAGAAGGAGGACAGTCGCAGCTGTGGTACTTCCCTGGAGGCTGCATTTTGCAGCTACCTGTAGAGCTACAGTTGCTGGTGCTACCGGCCACTTCCTCTGGAGCCAGCTTCAGCTGCAGGGGGTTGGGCTGGCCAGAGTCTCTGCCCAGTGCCAAAAACCCATAGATTGCCCCATATGGTGCATCACTTTTCCGCAGCAGCAGCATATCTGTGTGTTTCCACTGTCGATGTGGGATCATGATGGAATCACAGATTTGCCATCTGGGCAGATGCCTGGTCTACCTTGCATACCAGAAACCCACACAGCATGACCATAGTGCCTCCCCCTTTCCCACGTTTGCATCATCAACATGGTGCCTTTTCATACTCGGGAACTATGCTGTTGCTGCTACTGGAGCACTACTATCACTATCTTGGGCTCCACTGTCTTTCCATCACATTGCAGATGTTTAAATAGGCTTTCTCCCCTCAAAATACAGTCTTTCCAAGAGGTTTTACTTACCGTTAGGAGTCCCAGCATTAAAGGGCTTTAACACACAATTGCGCAACAGGCAACCGCTATCAACGCCCACTCTCCGGCCCGTTAATTCCCACTCTCCACCTACTCTTCCTTTAATGCTGCAGAAGCCTTTAATGCTCATTAATGCAGCTTTTTCTGTGTTAAGGGCACAAGTGTGCTGATAACAGACGTTAAAGGCACACTTGTTCCCTTACTGCTATTTAATAAACATACCCCATAGTTTAGTAAATGCTACCCAGGAAGAAGAAGTAAGAAATTTCTGGAGCTATAGACAAGGTTTTGTAGACTTTCAAGAACCAATCAGACGTCCTACAGATAGGCCATAAGAAACTTCATATGAAACAGTATTCCCTTAGCCCATAGGCAATTCACTGCTGTGCTGATACTATATAGGGCCTGCTAACTATAATAAACTATTTTGATGAGTGAACAAATCAAAAGGGGTAAACAGCTTTCATTTTTCTATGCCTGTGGTATATAGGATTTTAAATAGTTAATTGCAAGGTATGATCCTGATAGTGATCTCATTATAAGATATCTTCTACCACTACTACTACTAAACATTTATCAAGTGCTACCAGACATATAAAGTGCTGTACAGACATATGTAAAGACCATCCCTACTAATTAGAGCTTACAATCTAAATAAGATAGACAAGACAAAAAATAAGAATAAGGGGAAAAGTGAAGGGTAAGGAGACATAGGGCTCGATATTGGATGAGGCAGCTAAGCAGCCGACAAGCACCTAAAATAAACTGTGCAGCAAAGGGACACAAATCATGAATAAGGTGGACAGCACACAGGGAAGTGTGGAAAATGGCCATATACTGGAGGATAAGCAGCCAGCAGTGATATACACATACCCAGGCAGCACCAAGCAGCCCATATTCACTGAAACTGCACAGACATGCCCAGAACAATATCATCCCAGAAATCGTGGAAGTGCAGAAGGCTATCCCAAACCACACAACTGTACTACACAGGCAACCCTGAAAAAATGACACAAATGCACAGGCACAACAAGGGCACACAGGCATGGTACAAGGACACATATGGCGCATGGGGGCAGAGCAGAGCCAACCGTGTGATGGGCCTGAGTTTGGTTGCCACCCATGTAGTACCTCGTGGGCCATACCTGGGTAGTGACCCACAAAATTCCCGGGTAGTGGCCTGGCTAATGCAGGAGATCCCTCTGGCTGGGCTGACACACAGCAGTAGTATGGCAGCCAAGTGAAATGAAAGCTTTAGCCTGGCCGAGGCTGAGGCCCTGGCCAGGAAGGTCCTGAGATATGAAGGGGTGTTCTATCCCCGTGGGAATCACAGGCCCAATCTGCGGCTCTCTACAGCCATCTGGCATGGAATCCAGCTCCAGCTGCACAGGTGAGAAGCCAGGAGGATATAAACGGCCTGGGAAGACAGCAGGGGGATGGGAAGTGCAGCAGGCCTCTGTGAACACACTAACAAACCGAGTAACAGCGGAGGGCAAAAACCACAGCCAAGCACTATGTTATAATCAAAAAATCTTTATTGAAGACCCAACTATTTATTTATTTACATTCTCTTATATACTGCACTACTCTGCATCAGTGTGGTTTACATTGAACAAACTGAAATTACATTGAACAGGGCATTATAACTTGGAGATAATTATTTTACAGGGAACATGGGCTATGGAGGGTTAAGTGGCTTGCCCAAGACCACAAGGAGCACCTGTGGGACTAGAAACCCCAGTCCTTCCAGCCCAAGGTTGCTGTCCTCTAGTGGGATTTGAACCCCTGACCTTCCGGCCTGAAGTACCTTGCCCCAACCACTAGGCCACTCCTCCACTCCTAAACTAAACAAGTTTCGGCCCTAGGCCTTCGTCAGGGGTCTAAAATCAGACACATAAACACACAGTTAAAATCTGTAAGATGCAATGCTCATATACAAACAAAACTGTTAAAAGAAAACAAAATAAAATGCATTACCAAAAGAGTACAAAAGGCTGAGCATAGAGACCGTCCAGAAGGGCGGAACAATGCCACTCTTTCCCAAATCTAAAACAGACAAATGAAGATGATATATTGGATAGAGGAGGGCAACCAGTGTGAAAACTAAAACTAACAGGAAAAAAAAAAGGAAAATAAAATAAAACAGACACAATATAATATTAAGAAACAGTAAACAATAAACAGGCTGCATATAAAAGAATAATATAACTATCATCATAAATATATATATATATATATATATATATATATATATATATATATGTGTGTGTGTGTGTGTGTGTGTGTGTTTTAAAAAAATATAAAAACAACAACCATAGAGAATGGCAATGTATTAAAAATATTAAAAAACACAGTAGAAATGACACACATGCAAATAAATCATTAAAAAAACTGTATACTAAAGAAAGACTGTTATAGAGTGTGACCAATCTATATGCGATAGTAATTATATGAACATATAATAGTGATTAAACAGCTTTTAATTGCAAGAATGCATAACAGTCATAAAACAAAAAGCACCAAGAAAAAAACTTCAAGAATGGAAACATATATTTGCATAAGAAGACCATAATATTGGTAGAGGAATACACATGTCATTCAAAAGGATAACACAAAAATATGCTAGAAATTTTTAAAAGAAAACACTGTGCATTTCTTGCGTAATGTGATAAATTGTGATTTCTATTGTACACGGCTTCAGTGTTTGAGAAGAGGTATATCAAGCCGTTGAGAGAACATAAACCATAAACTATGATGTAGATATAGCAGGGGGCATGTACCGACCCAGCCATAAACAGCAGGGAGGTGGCACACTGTAGCTGAGACTCCACATGCAACGAGCACCAAATGCGCACAGGGGAGCTATACCCATGGCAGCCACCCCCCGCCCCCCAAGATAGGTGGACAGAGACACATGGGAGGCAGACATGTAACTAAATGGTGCAGGCTGCAGGGGCTCTGTATGCAGGTCAAATGCCACCGAATGCGCAGGCACAATGTGCATAAGTATACCCCCAAAAATCTGCAAGGGCACCTCCAGCACACATTGCACCCTGCAAACAGACATGGCACACACCACTCCGGCCAGTCACTGGACACCCACATGGCAAAGAGCTAGATGAGCAGCCAGGGATATCTGCCGCCAGCCCATTGTGAAAGACCACATACCCATGGCTGCTAGGTGGCACACACCCAGCACAATGCAGGGTACAGGAGTGCAAAAAAGATACAGACAGGGAGGGACAGTTGCAGACATGACCATAGGAGCAACCATTGGGCGACAGAGATGCCGAGATTCAGACATGCGAGAAAGCAGCCAGATAATAGCCTGTGTTGCAGCCCTGTGGGGCACAGCCACCCCTCAGGCATGTGGGCAGCAGTGGAATATGACCACCACCCCCAGGGGATAGTGCACCTGTAGCCATACTGCATGTATGTCAGATGCAAATAGGGGTAGGGGGAGGCAGGCCAGCACAGATCTGCCTGCCCCAGAGATCATGCCAGGATATACAGGCAGCATGCATGCCTCAAACACAGAGGGGGTACACGTGTGCATGTGGGAGGCCCTGTGTGAGCCCCCAAGTGTCTGCCAGGTGTGTGCCTGTAGGTACCCAGTAACACAAACCTAATGCTTCCCCATCTATCTCCCCACAGCCAGTGAAGTGGAGCCAGCGCCCAACACCAAGTACTGCCCTAACTGCCCCTGGACCAGCCAGCAGGCCACCACGGCCTGCCATGAGTGGCAGCACCACAGAAACCCCCGATGGTAGGGGTGATCAGCAAGCACCACGAGCAGGTGGACAGGACAAGGCCACAATAACGGTGGAGGCGGAGGAGGGGAGCAGCGAGGAGGACAGCAGCAGCACCACAATGGAGGGGGAGGAGGGGAGGAAGAGGAAGGGAGGAGGAGAAGGAGCGGGATAAGAAGGAAGAGGAGGAGTGGATGGCTGAGGTGGAGGGGGTGAAGATGGAGATGGTGGAGTGGGGGGGGGGGTACACACAGGATGGAGGCAGTGCCAGTGGGGGAGGGCTGACTGGGTGTGGGGAAGGGTATGGTACAGGCTGGCAGTCCAGAGGAGGGGCAGGGGGCAGATGCAGTCAGAGGGATGGTGTGCATGGTGGAAGAGACAGACGGGCAGGGCAGAGGGAGATGTGCAGAGGGAGGTAGTGTGCAAGGTGTGAGGGATAGTGTCCAACACAGAGCAAAAAGCCACGTCAGATGAGGCACATAGTCAGAGAACGTGGTAAGACTAACCAAGGAGTAAATACTTGAAAAGGAACTTTATTTGATTTGCCAATAAAACCCAACACAGGCCGTGTTTCATTTAAAAACTTCCTCAGGGGTAAAGGCAAACTGGGGTCAAGGAAATAAAAACAAACAAACAATTAAGAACAATATGAACAAATATCATAAAACATAAAAAAACCTAAAACCACATGTAAATTTAAGTCAAATACATTCAAAACATATGGAAAGAAATGTTGGAACGCTATGAACTAAAATTAATCACTAAAACTTAATAAAAAAATATATAAAGAAAGCAAAGTGATAATGTGGACATAAATATTATAAAGACCATACAGTAATATAAGAAAAACAAAACAATAGTGTGAACATGAATATTTTTATAAAAACATACAATAAATGAAGATAAAACCAATTAAAACATAAGGATAAATATAAATAAACTAAAACGTTAAAATACATTAGGAACCAGTGGGTGACATTAAATTAAGCTGGACCAAGCACCATTATACATAAGGACATAAAAAGACTTTGTTACCTCACCGATGGAATGAAATTCCTGTACTAATTGATCGATGGGCATAGGGAAGAAAAAGAGAGAAGGGGAGTGAGTCTACATAAAAAGATGTGTAAAAATTTTTTTTAAACTAATTAAATGTAAACAATCTTTACAAATATATGTTAAAAGCATAGAACATAAAAAATGGGGAAACTACAAACTAAAAGGACCACTTTTAGAACCTGAAATCAAAACGGGAGCGAACTGAATATGAAATGTAACCCTTTATTTAAAAAGAAGAACTGTAAAAAACTTCTAAAGCTAATTAAGTACAAACTATCTTTACAAATAATGTGTTAAAAGCTTAGCACATCGGAAGGGCGTGGGGCAGGGTCCCGGCGAACAAATTTAACCGGGTGCTCGGCCCGGCGCGGGACCCTACACGCGCTGGGGTGGGGGGGGGGTAGAAGGGGGGGGGGTAGAGCGGCGGTGAAGATGCTCGTGCATATTTTAAACTGACTGGCCAGTGCACACAAGTGGAGCATGGGCGGCCAATCAGAGGCGGAGGAATGAAGGCATGTGCTCAGCCGGCGGAGGAGGTCGCTGAGCACATGCGGTGGGAGCGTGAGCTTAGCAGTTCACCCACCCACCCCTTGTGGGAGGCGGTGGCTTGGGGAGACTTAGGGTTGTTGCAGCTTGAGGGGGGAGCGGTGGGATCCCGGAGGTGTCCGGGGTCCAAAGCCTTAGGCCAATTGGAGAGTGGGCGGGGTGCCCACAACCCGGACAACCCCTGGTAGACTTTTGCTAGTGATATGGCGAAGTCGGACAGGGGTGGTAAGAATTTGGCCAGCGGAGGTGAACGCGGCCGGTGCAGAGGCGAGGTCACTTTGCTAATAGCACGGCTGGTGGCACATCGCTCCGCAGCGGGGGGGGGGGTGGATTAGTTGGTTGTTGATTATTATGGTTGTTTGTTCTGGATGTTAAATTGGCAAATAAAGCTGCGACCAATTGTTACCCAAGAATGGTTGTCTATTGCATTTGTGATAAGGTGGGGGGGGGGGGATGAGGAAATGGAAGTAAGGGGTTCGTGAGACAGATAGAGTGAGCGCCGGGACCAAATACCCAGTTAAAAAGTTAGGAAAAACTCCAAAGTAAAAGGACCACTTTTAGAACTTGGAAAACAAAACGGAAGCAAACTGATGGCCAAAGTTGACCCTTTGTTTAAAAACAAATACTACCAGAAATGAAAAGAAATTGCAATATATTGACCTTTAGGATAAAAAGAAAGAGTCAAATAATATCAGCAGCCCCAAACCGTGCTCTACAAAAATAACCTATGTTGAAACCCATAGGAAACACCACAAGCAACCAAAAACATATTGTTTACAAAAGGAAAAACTAAAATGAAGGCTTTATCAACACGGCATCAAAAACCAAAAAACAGCTGCCATTTCAATTAGTGAATAAAACCCATAATAGGGGGGGGGGGGCTGAAATGAGGACACACCTTTCAAATGTTGATATATCATAACCCCACATAAGAAATTACGGCAGCAAAAACCAAAAACCAGCTGACATTTTAATTGGTGAATAAAACCCATAAAAAGGGGGGGGGGGAGCCGAAATCAGCAGACACCTTTCAAATGTTGATATATTATAATCCCACATAAGAAAATACTGCTTCACAATCCTGTGAAAATGTAAACGAAATCAAAGTACCTTGAGGGCTTCAAACTCAAAATGCTCCACAAATCCTTGCACCAAACTGCGATGAACGAACCTAAAAAACAAATTCAAAAAGCACGGAGCCGAGTGGCATTTTCACTTTTCACTTTCTGTTTGTGAAAAACGCCGGCGCATGTGCATACGGTTTAAAAACAGTCAGGCTATGACATACTCAGGGAAGGTGTTGACGTCTCCCTGCTCGAAGACAATTTAGTATGTGAAAGTAAAACCATCTGAAACATAAATCTTACATCTGGTCGAAATAGTCCTAACTACAAAAAGGGACTAAAAAACGGTAAAATATCTATTGAAAAACGGAGTTAAAAGGTGAACATGTTAAAACCAAAATATAGAAATATACATCGGGCTCCCAAATTAGTACTCAGGGAAGGTGACATCTCCCTACTCAAAGACAAATCAATATATAAAAAAGTAAAACCATCTAAACATAAATCTTAAATCTGATCAAGATAGTCCTTACTACAAAAAGGGCTAAAGACAAATAAAACATCTATTTAAAAAGTGAACATATTTAAACCAAAATAAATGAATCATATAAATATGCATCGGACTCCCCAATTATGTTATACACTAAGCGCTCCTTACACTATCACTTTATAAAACACACATATAACCCCAATAATCTAAAAACCGGGAAGAAAAGGAGAAAGAAAAAAATATTAAAGCATAAAGGGGTTCACAACGTACTAATCAACCATAAATAAAAACCTGAAAATCTCAAAGACACAAAATTTTATAAATAAACAGACCAAAGCAAAAAACTGTCACAGAAAAACAGACAAATCACTATCTAAATTTAGCCCATTAGGAGCCATGGAATCCAACATAAAAATATACCTTTGTTCAAGCCTCATTATTGTCCTATCAATATCGCCACCCCTCCAATTAATTTTAACTTTTTAAATTTTAACTGTAGTGGAGGAGTGGCCTAGTGGTTGGGGCAAGGTACTTCAGGCCGGAAGATCAGGGGTTCAAATCCCACTAGAGGACAGCAACCTTGGGCCGGAAGGACTGAGGTTTCTAGTCCCACAGGTGCTCCTTGTGGTCTTGGGCAAGCCACTTAACCCTCCATAGCCTATGTTCCCTGTAAAATAGTTATCTCCAAGTTATAATGCCCTGTTCAATGTAATTTCAGTTTGTTCAATGTAAACTGCACTGATGCAGAATATCACAGTATATATGAGAATGTAAATAAATAAAATAATGACAAAAAGTTTTAAATCTGATATCTTATGTGACTGTTCATTCCAAAGTCCTACAAGTGGTTTATCTGTGGAACCCCTTTTAATGGCATTCTTATGTTCTATAATCCTGACTCGGATACTGCGTATAGTCTTCCCCACATAAAGTTTCTTACAAGGGCATTGTATGACATAAACAACGTGAGTAGTCTCACAGTTAGAATAATCATTGATAAAAAAAAAATTATTTGTAAAGAGGTGAATAAAAAAATCCCTTACTGGTAACGTGTGAAAACAGACGGAACATCGGCCACATTGGAATTGGCCCTTATATTTAGATAAAAAAGGCCGTTCGGTCAATGCTGAGGGAACCAAAAGGTTCCTCAAATTAACATTCCTTCTGTGGGCTATTGTGCGAGGTGTATCATGAAAACCGTCCACGGATTGGATGAGATTCCATTCCCTTTTCAAAATCTTAACAATATCACGAGAAATAGTGGAGTATAGAAGAGGTCACACCATCGCAACATCTTCTTTTTTCTGATTAGGCTTGAGAAGGGACTCACGTGTAGATGACTGTGCTCTTCTGTTTGCGTTAGAAATGTATCTAGGAGGATATTGTCTCGCTACAAACCTGGTCTCCATGTCCCTTGCTTGCAAATTAAAATCCTGATCATTTGTACAAACCCTCCTAGCCCTAAGAAATTGACAAATGGGAAGGTTCCTTTTGAGTGCCTGATTGTGGAAGATATTCAGGGCCGCGGAGCTAGTGCACGCGGCCCCTTGGTAACCGGGGGGGCGGTGAGGATGCGATACCCCCCCCCCGGGGGGCCGTGACGTCAGCGGGGAAAGGGGGGCGAGCCGGTGCGGTGCTGGGAGCCCCATTGGCTCCTGTGGGCTGCCGGGAGGCAGGGGGAGCCAATGGGGCGTATAGGAGGGCGGGACCAGCCGGAGCGAGTGCGGGGACGCGCCGTGGCTCTGGCCTTTTCCAGGTCGGAGCCAGGCGCGTCGGGTTGCAGCACGAGGGTGCTCCAGTTACCACGTGGCTGGGGGAAGGCAGGTAGGGGCCCGGTGGGGTCAGAAGCCCGTTGTTGTTGCCCGGGGGTGCCGGTGGCTATCAGAACCTAGCTACACACAAGGGGGGGGGAGTCTGTAAAGTCTGCGGGGGCCGGGGACTGGAGGTTTTGTAGCAGCAGAGCGCAGACAAACCAATAATACCTGGAGTCTATTTGGAGGGTCCAGATCATTTGTTTGTGCACGGGTCTCAAGCGGCATCCAATTCAAAATGGCTGAGCGAGGTTCTCTGGCAATACAACAACTTATGGATTTCTGTTCCATTCTAGGCATGGAGGAACATTTCATTGGTCCCGATGCCTCCCGTACCCCTTCTATTGGTCCCGGTGCTGATGGGATTGTCCAATTATGTTCCTTTAGTGGGCTCAGCACCTGCTTACGTTTAATTAAAAAAAAAAAAAAAAAAAGAAAAAATCTACTATCTCTAACAAAAGCCCGAAGTTAGTTATCATACAAAAAAAATAAATAAATAAATAAATAAACCAGCTACATAAAACTTCAGCCGTTGCAAGGGCCACAGGCAGCCCCTCGTGGTAGCAGGACTGTGAGCCATGCGGCCTGGAAAAGGGCGGGGGAGGAGCCCGGGCGGCGGAGCGAGAAGGGGGCAAGGGAGGGGGGGCTGCGGGGGGGGGGCCATGGTGAGGTTTCGTCTCGGTCTGCCCAAAAAGGGGGACTAAGGGGGTAGAGCGAGGGGTGGGCCTGGGGGCGCTGGTCTTCCAGCGACCCGGGGAAGGAGTAGAGGGGGCAGTAGGGGAACACGGGTGGAGGAGAGGGGGCAGGGTGCGGGGGGGGCCCGCGCAGGCCCTGCCCGTAGGGGCAGGGGGGGGCAGGGAAGCACGACGCGGATTACGGACCGCCTGGGCCCTGAAGGGGGGTCAGGGGAATCGGGTGGGGGACCTGTTGGCACTCTAGCCAGGCGAGCGCCCGCAGCAGGACTGCCTCCGGTAGGGGGGGGGGGTGCCTGCATTGGGCGACGTTCGGGCTACCGAGAGTGTGGTGCCGGAGGGCCCCGGGAACCGGGCGGGAGTATCGGGGTGTGCATACCCGCCTTCGTGGGAGCACGGACAAAGGGGGGGGCCACGGTACTTCGGGGGTGGAGTGGTGGGGAGCATGGCAGCCCCCTTGGGCCAGGGGGGGCCCCCTTCGCCTTTTCCTGTGTTTTCCCCGTAGGTACCTTTCGGATGGCAGTACACCGGGAGTCCGAGTTTCGGCGGTCCGAGGCCCTCGGGTGCGATGCCTCTGGCGGGGTTGAGTGAGAGGACGTCAGCAGCAGCGCAAGTGGAGCCGGAGTCGCGGTCGGTCGGCGCAGAGGCTGCAGCGTCGGTGCGAGCGGCAGGTGAGTTGGAGGGAGATTTGGGCATGGACGTCGAGGCTGGGGCGTCAGCAGGGGTCGGGGGGGGTACAAAAGCGAGGAGAAAGAGGAGGCATTCTTGTCGCAGATGGCGCAGGCCGGGGACTTCTTCCGCCTCCTCCACAGCTTCCTCGTCGGATTCTTCGGTCTCGGGTGGGGAGAAGGGGCAGGAATCGGGGGGGCCCGGGGGTAGAGCGAGCGGAGCCTCGTCCACACCTTCGGTGATGGCATATTCGGAGTTATGGGAGGGCGTGCCGAAGAAGCTTCGGCGGAAGATTCTGCGACGGCGTTATATAGATATTTTTCGTCTGCTCGAGGGCCGCAAGCGGTCAGGGGACAGTAGGAGGAAGCGGAAGGAAGGCGGGGAGGGTGCGGAGAGCGACGCGGAACGTGGTGAACTGGACGCGAGCTTTTTTACACTTGGCTAGTGTGTGGGGGCATTCGCACCCGGAGCATTGCGGGATGCTCCTCGCCTATGCGGATTCCATTTTAGAGGCGGCACAAGTGCATGATGGTTGGGCATGGCTCAACTATGATGAGAAGTTCCGGGATAGGATGGAAGAAAACCGCTTGTTGTCTTGGGGGACGCAAGATATCAAACTGTGGCTGACGCAGATGGCGGTCATACCCGGTGGTAGTGCGGCGGGCGGTGCACGTGGCGGAGCGGCTGGCGTTTCGGGGGCTGGGCGGCCCCTTTTGGGGGGTGTACCCGGGGGGGTACAAAAAGCTTCAGCTTCAGGGGGAGTTGGAGACGTCTGTTGGCGATATAACAAATGCCCATTCCCGGATTGCAAATTCCGGCATGCCTGTTCCGTCTGCAATGGTCTGCATTCAGCACTCAAATGTGTTGGGAGGGGGGGGGCGGGAGCGCCCTCTTCCAAGCTGTGAGAGCCTCCTTTGCCTGGCGCCCACCCCAGTCCGGATAGAATCAATGCGTCCGTGGCTGCGAAGGTATCCGAATCGTGGGCGAGGCTCAGGCGGAGTGCTGCGCGGCTCTGCTAGGGGGCTTTGAGCGGTTGGCTCGGGGGTGGGGTCCCGCTAGCGGTGGAGAAGACGGAGGGCCCCGCGACCGTCATTACATTCTTGGGGGAGGAGCTCGACTCGGGAGCGATGGTAGCCCGCCTGCCCGCGGCTAAGGTAGTGAAGCTCAGAGTCTTGGTTGCGACCGTGCTCGTTTCCAGCAAGCTCACCTTATGGGAAATGCAGTCATTGATTGGCTCGTTGAATTTCACGTGCAGGGTAATACCGATGGGGCGGGTCTTTTTGAGGCGGCTTTCGGCGGCTACGGTAGGGGTTCGTTTGCCTCATCATCGGATTCGGGTGTCGCAAAGCCTTCGGGCAGACCTGCGGGTGTGGGACGAGTTTTCTTCTCCGTGACTTCAACGGCACTACGGTTTTGCAGGAGGAGGACGTCTCTACTATAGCGCTGCAACTGTACACGGATGCGGCGGGGGGAGCGGGCCTCGGGGTCTACTTTGGGGGTTCGTGGTGTGCTGCAGGGGGCCCCTGGCGTGGCAGGAGTCGGGCCTGACCAGAAATATCACCTTTTTGGAATTGTTTCCGATCTTGGTGGTGTTGACCTTATGGCCGGATAGGCTTCGGAACCATCGGGTGGTCCGGTGGTGCGACAATGAGGCGGTGGTGTCTGTGGTAAACAATTATGCCCCACGCTGCAAGCCAGTGGTGGATTTAATGCGTCAAGTAGTGTTAGCGTGTTTGCGTTTGACCGTGGTTGTGCGGGCCCGCCATATTCCGGGTATTACTAACAAAATTGTTGACGCTCTTTCCCGTTTTCAGTGAGAGCAGTTTCGGGACTTGGCTCCGGAAGCCGAGGGAGGAGGAGCATCGGTCCCTGCGCACTTATGGCGGATTGGCCTGGAGGCCTGACGGAGCTGCTGTGGAATTCCGTGTTGGCGGCGACGTGGGGGGCTGATCAGCGGGGTTGCAACAGTGTGGTAACTTTCCTCGCGGAGCACGGCTGGCGTCAGGGTCCGGTCCCTGAGCAGCTCCTCGGTCAATACGTGGTTGCGGCTAAGGCGGCGGGTCTTTCGAGGGCAACGGTGAAGAGGCACCTGGCAGGGTTTTCCTTCCTCACGGGAGCAGTCGGGTGGGGGACGGGGGGGAAGGGGTTTGTTGACTCGTCGGCTTTTGCAGGGCTGGGAGCGATCCCGTCCCACCCCGGTTGACGGGCGGCAGCCGGTCACTCATGCTTTGTTGGGCCGCTTGTTGGATGTTTTACCACAGGTGGCGTCCTCCGGGTACGAGGGTACGTTGTTTCGAGCTGTTTTTTCGGTGGCCTTCTTCGACGCCTTTCGCGTGGGGGAATTGGTGGCGGAGTTGGGCTCTAATGCGGGTGGGCGTGAATTGAGGGTCCATCAGGTGCGGGTGGGGGAGGGCACGGCCCGGATTCACTTAGTGCGCTCCAAGACCGGCCAGGCGGGGAGGGGTGCCTGGGTGGTGCTGCGTGCCATGCCAGGGGAGCTGGCTTGCCCAGTCCGGTTGTTGAGCGCCTACTTGCGGGTGCGGCCGGCTGGGGAGGGCAGTCTCTTCATTCATGAGGATGCACGAGTGCTCACGCGCTACCAAGTTACGGCGGTGCTGCGGTTGTCGTTGCGACGGGTCGGGGAGGACCCCGGTGGATTCGCTCCACATTCTTTCCGCATTGGCGCAGCGACCAGCGCGGCAGCGGAGGGTCTTTCTGCGCAGGCGATACAGCAGATAGGGCGGTGGAGGTCGCAAGCGTTCCAGGGCTATGTGCGCTTGTAACGGGCTGTGGGGGGGGGGTGCTAACGCTGTTGTTCTTTATTTTGCATAAAGGGGCTTTGCATCGTGTCGCTGTTGGGTGATTGGCCACTCATTTGTGTACTGGGCCGGTCGTCGAGCAGCAACACGGCCATTGGGGACACATCTTGGACTGGAAGCGCAAGGGGTGACCGTATCATGGCTGGGCGAGAGGGGACTCCGGTGGATCCAGCTGTTGCCTTTGCTGCGGCATCACGAGCGCGTGAGAGGAACGCCGGATATCCTGCTGATTCATCTCGGCGGCAATGATCTGGTGTCCTGGACTGGCAAGCAGCTCATCCGCGCTGTGCACAAGGACCTGGGGGAGGTTTTCACATTGTTTCCGGGGGTGATTGTGATTTGGTCGGATATCCTTCCGCGGCCGGCCTGTTGGGACCAGCGACGATGGTCCAGAGGGCTGATTAAGGTTAATCGCCCAATAGGCAGGTGGGTGGGGGAGCGGGGGGGGGGGTGCCAGATCTTCACCCATGGGTGGAGGTGGAGCGTGCTGGCCTGTTCCGGCCAGATGGCTTTCACCTCTCGCCGATAGGGATGGACCTCCTACTTAATGACAGGCAGGAGGCCGTGGAGGGTGTCCGGGCGGGGTGTTGGGCTGTTCGCAGCTTTTGGTGGGGGGGCGCCACCGGCCCCTCGGTCCCGCGCCGGGGGCGGGATCCCGGTGGTTTCCGGGTTCCGGCGCCGGAGGCATGCTTGGGGGGGGGGGGGGGGGACCCCCGCCCGGATAACCCCTCAGGTTTTTGCTAGTAGCATGGCGAAGCCGGACGAGGGAGGGCTAGGCTGTTTAGCCGGGGCCCGGACTCAGTAGAAGCGGAAGCGACGTCATCTTGCTACTCACATGGCGGGTGAGGGGTCGTGCTTCGAAAAGGGGGGGGGGAAATGTTATGATGTTGAATTGTTATTGCATTATTGTTAATGGTAATAAAGCTGCGACCAGTTTTAAGCCCAAAATTGTGTGTTGGTCTTTTATCAAAGGGTGTGTGTGGAGGGGGGGGAGGGGCGACGAGTCCGCCTTACCCGGTTAATTCAGGGCCGCGGAGCTAGTGCACGTGGCCCCTTGGTAACCGGGGGGGGCGGCGAGGACGCGATCCCCCCCCCCGGGGGGCCATGACGTCAGCGGGGAAAGGGGGGCGAGCCGGTGCGGTGCTGGGAGCCCCATTGGCTCCTGTGGGCTGCCGGGAGGCAGGGGGAGCCAATGGGGCGTATAGGAGGGCGGGACCAGCCGGAGCGAGTGCGGGGACGCGCCGTGGCTCTGGCCTTTTCCAGGTCGGAGCCAGGCGCATCGGGTTCCCGCCCGCCCACCCTAGCGTGGGAGTGGGAGGGGGGACTGGGGTCTCGGTTCTGGGTTGTTGCAGCTGGGGGGGGTGGCGGGATCCCGGAGGTTTCCGGGTTCCGGAGCCGGAGGCAAGCTTGTGGGCGGGGGTGGGGGACCCCCGCCCGGATAACCCCTCAGGTTTTTGCTAGTAGCATGGCGAAGCCGGACGAGGGAGGGCTAGGCTGTTTAGCAGGGTCCCGGACTCAGTAGAAGCGGAAGCGACGTCATCTTGCTACTCACATGGCGGGTGAGGGGTCGTGCTTCGAAAAGGGGGGGGGAAATGTTATGATGTTGAATTGTTATTGCATTATTGTTAATGGTAATAAAGCTGCGACCAGTTTTAAGCCCAAAATTGTGTGTTGGTCTTTTATCAAAGGGTGTGTGTGGAGGGGGGGGAGGGGCGACGAGTCCGCCTTACCCGGTTAACTAAAATGTAGTAAATGATTGTGATCCGTCGGCTTTCTGTAGAAGGATGTAACTAAGCAGTTGTCTTCTTTTTTAATGAGTAAATCTAGATAGGGAATATGCTGGTAATCATATGTCAGCTGAAATCTCAAATTTGCATCCAAACCATTAATCCATTCATTGAAACTAAAAAGAACTTCCTCAGTCCCATCGCAGAAAATCAAGATGTCATCGATATATCTTATCCAAAGTTTGATATTGTCCTTATATTGATGTTCTTTTAAAAATTTCTCTTCAAATTCAATGTACAAATTAGCAATGTCAGGGGCCATCGATGAGCCCATACCTACTCCCTTGACTTGTTGATAAAACAAATCTCTAAAACAGAAAAAATTCTCTCATAAAGCTATCCTAGCCAGCGTGAGTAGCAATGCAGTGGGAATACGTCTGTGCACTGACCTTTTAAGAAGATATTGTTCAAGGATCACCAAAGCTTCCGCCTGAGGATCATTAGTGTATAAAGATTCTACATCCAGGGTGACTAAAATAATATTGGAATCTAGATCACAAAATTTAGACAGCAATTCTATAACATGGGACAAATCCCTCACATAGGACCAAATAGAAAGCACATAAGGGCGTAAAAATAAATCTAAAAATTGAGAAATGGGTTCTAAAAGAGAACCAACTGCAGAAACAATTGGTGTACCAGGAGGAACTGTCAGAGATTTATGAATCTTTGGAAGGATGTAAATTGTTGGAATAACTGGTGATGGAACAATAAAAAAATCTCTTTCCTTCTTAGTAAAATATCCGATCTCAAAAGCTGTCTGTACCATATTATCAGTCTTACTTTTTAGATTTTCAGTAGGGTCCTCTGTAAGGCGATGATAAAAAGTCCAATCTTTGAGTTGTCTATCTCATCAATATACATTTTTTTTATTCATAATAACTACTGCCCCACCTTTATCGACAGGTTTAATAATAATTATATTATTCTTTTGCAAGGAAGTAATTGTCTCCCTTTCTCCCTTAGTAAGATTACTATATGTAGGGGCAGATTCGATACAAATCTGATTAACTTGTCATGAAACTATCTTTTCAAAGGCAACTATAACCGGATCAGTTTGTGCAGATGGCATCCATGTGGATTTACTACTAATAATGGAAGTATCAGTCAAATTGCTCCCTTGTGTGCTAAAAAAATGTTTTATACGAATCTTATGAAAAAATGTAAACAAATCTATGTTAATCTCAAACAGATCTGGTTTCCTAACGGGTACAAAAGATAACCCTTTATTTAGTAAAGACTCCTCCTCTTGTGTAAGCGAATAGTTGGAAATATTAATCACATTACTGTGTTTAATGTTTATTACATCCTTCCCTCATTGGATCAATCTCTGTTCCAATAGCCCCTGCCGCATCCCCAACCCCGACCACGGGGAGGTGGGTACTGATTGTATGTCCAGTCCTGGTTCTGATTGTAATAACGATCCTGATCTATTGGAGGGGGACGGGTCCGTGATCTGTCTTGCCCCCCTTCCCATTGGCCCCCCTCCCCTTCCTCCTTTCCCCTCCCCTTCCCTTCCCCCTCCCCTCCCCTCCCTCCCCCCTCCTTTCCTTCCCCCCTCCTTCCCCCCTCCCCGCCCCTCCTACCCACGGTTTTTAGATCATTGGGGTTATATGTGTGTTTTATAAAGTGGTAGTGTAAGGAACGCTTGGTGTATAACATAAATGGGGAGTCTGATGCATATTTATATGATTAATTTATTTTGGTTAAATTATGTTCATTTTTTACACTGTTTTTTTAATAGATGTTTTATTGTTTTTTAGCCCTTTTTGTATCTCGATCAGATTTAAGATTTATGTTTTAGATGGTTTTACTTTTTTATATATTGATTTGTCTTCGAGTAGGGAGATGTCACCTTCCCTGAATACTAATTGTGGAGCCCGATGCATATTTATATATTTTGGTTTTAATATGTTCACCTTTTAACTCCGTTTTTCAATAGATGTTTTACCATTTTTTAGTCCCTTTTTGTAGTTAGGACTATTTCGACCAGATGTAAGATTTATGTTTCAGATGGTTTTACTTTCACATACTAAATTGTCTTCGAGCAGGGAGATGTCAACACCTTCCCTGAGTATGTCATAGCCTGACTGTTTTTAAACCCTATGCACATGCGCCGGCGTTTTTCATGAACAGAAAGTGAAAGTGCCTCTCATTGGCTCCGTGCTTGTTGAATTAGTTTTTGAGGTTCGTTTATCGCAGTTTGGTGCAAGGATTTGTGGAGCATTTTGAGTTTGAAGCCCTCAAGGTACTTTGATTTCGTATACATTTTCACAGGATTGTGAAGCAATATTTTCTTATGTGGGGTTATAATATATCAATATTTGAAAGGTGTATGCTGCTTTTGGCTCCCCCCTTTTTTATGGGTTTTATTCACCAATTAAAATGTCAACTGGTTTTTGTTTTTTTGCTGCCGTAATTTCTTATGTGGGGTTATGATATATCAACATTTGAAAGGTGTGTCCTCATTTCAGCCCCCCCCCCCCCCCTATTATGGGTTTTATTCACTAATTGAAATGGCAGCTGTTTTTTGGTTTTTGCTGCCATGTTGATAAAGCCTTCATTTTAGTTTTTCCTTTTGTAAACAATATGTTTTTGATTGCTTGTGGTTTTTCCTATGGGTTTCAACATAGGTTATTTTTGTAGAGCACGGTTTGGGGCTGCTGATATTATTTGACTCTTTCTTTTTATCCTAAAGGTCAATATGTTGCAATTTCTTTTCATTTCTGGTAGTATTTGTTTTTAAGCAAAGGGTCATTTTTGGCCATCAGTTTGCTTCCGTTTTGTTTTCCAAGTTCTAAAAGTGGTCCTTTTACTTTGGAGTTTTTCCTAACTTTTATGTGCTAAGCTTTTAACACATTATTTGTAAAGATAGTTTGTACTTAATTAGCTATAGAAGTTTTTTACAGTTCTTCTTTTTAAATAAAGGGTTACATTTCATATTCAGTTCGCTCACGTTTTGATTTCAGGTTCTAAAAGTGGTCCTTTTAGTTTGTAGTTTCCCCATTTTTTATGTGCTATGCTTTTAACATATATTTGTAAAGATTGTTTACATTTAATTCGTTTTAAAAAATTTTTTACACATCTTCTTTTTATGTAGACTCACTCCCCTTCTCTGTTTTTCTTCCCTATGCCCATCGATCAATTAGTACAGGAATCTCATTCCATCGGTGAGGTAATAGTCTTTTTATGTCCTTATGTATAATGGTGCTTGGTCCAGCTTAATTTAATGTCACCCTCTGGTTCCTAATGTATTTTAATGTTTTAGTTTATTTATATTTATCCTTATGTTTTAATTGGTTTTATCTTTATTTATTGTATGTTTTTATAAAAATATTCATGTTCACACTATTGCTTTATATTACTATATGGTCTTTAAAATATTTATGTCCACATTATCACTTTGCTTTTTTAAAAAATTTTTTATTAAGTTTTAGTGATTAATTTTAGTTTATAGCATTCCAACATTTCTTTCCATATGTTTTGAATGTATTTGACCTAAATTTACATGTGGTTTTAGGTTTTTTATGTTTTATGATATGTGTTCATATTGTTCTTAATTGTTTGTTTTTATTTCCTTGACCCCAGTTTGCCTTTACCTCTGAGGAAGTTTTTAAATGAAACACGGCCTGTGTTGGGAGGTTGGAGGGACAGGCAAGTGGGAAGTAGGGGTGGGGGTAGACAGGATTTTAGTGGAAGGGTGGGAGAGGGGGTGATGGTAGGGGAGGAGGTGATGGAGGGGCTGGAGGAGGGGGGATAAGGAGCTGGGGGAGGAGCAGGAGTGGGCGAAGGAGGTGGAGGTAGAGGGGAAGGAGGAGGAGGAGGACTGGGGAGGAGGAGGAAA
The DNA here is from genome assembly GCA_033557465.1 of Ichthyophis bannanicus. Lineage (NCBI taxonomy): Eukaryota > Metazoa > Chordata > Amphibia > Gymnophiona > Ichthyophiidae > Ichthyophis > Ichthyophis bannanicus. The sequence continues at coordinate 1,465,203,520 of CM066032.1, read as the reverse complement.
AGGAAGGCAGGACTGGGAAGAAGAGGAAGAGGTGGAGGAGGAGGAGAGTAGGACTGGGAGGACAGGCTGGGGGACAGTGAGGGAGTGGGGTGGGGGGAGATGGTGGGACTGCAGGAGGTATGGCCAGCCCCCCTCCAGGCAGCAGTGTGGGGGGGGGGCGTGGTGCCCAAGGATGAGCCAGGAAATGCTATGGGGTACCCTACAGCACAACCACCCACGTGCTGGGAGTGGGCATACTGTGTGGTCCACAGCCACCGAGCAGGGATATAGAGCCTGCTGTGGGAGGCAGGTCAAATTGAACAGGCCCACGCCAGCCCTCGATGTCCAAGGATGCAGCAGCTTCCCCAGTCACACAAGGGAAGGACCCCCCAACAGCCCCACATGCAGTTGTCCCAAATTCACTGGCCAGCCTGGTGTAGAAGGTGTGGCCCCTCAGGAAGACAATGCGAGACTCAGCCACCATCATAGGACAGGGCCTACAAGCTGTTGCAGCAGCCATGCTGAGGAACATTGAGGGCTCCCCTGGCCCATGACAGCAAGCCACCATGGGCCTGGGCAGCCAGCATGATTCAGTGGATGTGGTGGTGAACCAGCCCAGACATGGCCACATGGAGCTGGGGACCTGTTACCCCGCCACACCGGTGGTGGACCCAGCTCCAAAGGACATGTTGCACTGCTCTTGTGGGATCCTGTGCATGCCCCAAACATGTGTACTGTTACTGCCATGCATGGACACTGGGTTCTGTACATTACAGGGACTCTGGTTTAATAAAGTTGTTGTTTGAACCTCCCTGTGCCATCTTTGCTGTCAGAGCCATGGGTGCCAGTCACAGTGTGTGTCACCCAGCTGCACACTCTGTGTGTGGCTGTCTGAGATGGGGATGGGTCCATTGGCAGGGCCTTTTGGTCAGTTGGAAGCACAGGGCAGGATGTCACCATAGGCATGGCCCCTGGGTCAGGGGGTGGAGGCAGAGCAGGGGTAGGTAAGGAATGGGAGGTATGGGATAAGCAGGGAAGAACAGGGGCTGGCCTGGGACACCTGGGCCCCTGCATGTGGGAGGCTGGGCAACCAGGGATGGGGGCCTTACATGGTGGTCAGAGGGGTTGGCACCAATGGGGCATGGGTGGCTGTGGTGTCAGGTCCATGTGTCTCCATTGTGCATGGGGTTGGGGTGCATCTGGCCTGGCCATACCAGGGTGTCCTGACACTGCACAGGGGTGTCAAGCAGGGGATATGAGGTGCTCTCCTGTCTGGCAGGCTACAGACCAAGGATGGTACTCCACACATACATATCCTGGCCACACATCCACATATGTATCAACAGGAGATGCTAGGTGGGGGCTATCTGGAACACTACAGATACCCTGCCCTGTTGTAGCTGTGGACATGGGGTCTGGACCCGCACCCCACCTGCCCTTGTACATGACTGAAGTGCACGGCTCACATGGCATGGGCACCAAGTCCCATGTGGTGCCACAACCCTAGGAGTGATGCCTGCCCATGTGGACAAGATCACTGTCTCCCAGTGTGCCGTGAACCATCCACAGTTGCCAGGCCACTCATGTGAGGCATCTCAAGTGGCACCATCCCCTGCCCTGCCAACACCCTGGCTGCCCTGTGCATTGCTGATCTGGAGGCATGTATCCCTACTCATGGCCCTGTATGTATCGCCCCCCCCCCACTCCATCACCTCTGTGGCATGAACAACCACTGTGGCTCCCATGTGTACCAAAGTGCATCGACAGGCCTCAGACTTCTGTGGCACTGACCGGGTGCCCCAGCCAGGCAGTCCCAAGCACCCCCCACACTGCCTATGCTTCCCACCCCCCTGTCTATTGAGCGGTGGCTGCGGCGGTCCACATACCCATCTAAATGGCAATGTGACAGTCCTACATGGATATGGCAGACCACTACCCGGATATCTCTGGGCCCCGATTACAGTCACGGACAGCAAGGGCCTAGGCACGTTATACATCTATTCTGCTCATATTTCACATATGTGGTTAGGGCTTGGGTGGGGCAGCATATACACGCCGACCCATATTCCACCTCCCGGTTATGGCATCTGCATACATAGTGTGTCATATATTCACCTTCCACAGCTATGGTGTGGTTGATGCGGAACAGGCATATTATATGTCTGTGGTTTGCTGGAGCTACCCACTTACTTTTCCCAATATTCCCATGTGATCTGCTGCCCGACTAATGTCGTGGCTGGTGGCCAGCATTGTCTGCCATATTCGTCTGTCCTGCAGTTGAATCTTACACGGGTTGGTCTTGTAGAAGGAGATAATTGGTGTTCTCCTTCCAGGAAGAAATCTGTATAAGCAAGATGGTTTATTACTTGTCAAATAACTTATGTGATCTATATCTTGGGCCAGAAGGAGTGGGGTTTCTAGTCCCAAAGGTGCTCCTTGTGGTCTTGGGCAAGCCACTTAACCCTCCATTGCCCATGTTCCCTGTAAAATAGTTATCCACAAGTTATAATGCCCTGTTCAATGTAATTTCAGTTTGTTCAATGTAAACCGCCTTGATGTCATGAAAGGCGATATATAAGTAATGCTAAATAAATAAATAAAAATAAATATCTTGATGTGCCCAATTAAGAAGATCTACATAGGATGTACTAAACATACTATGTTGCATTTAATGAGAAAACATCATTCTCATATAAATACACAGAACAAAAGTGCTTCTATTGTGGAACATTGTAACTAATATTGCCATTCTTTTGATCAGCTAAGGTGGCGGGTGATTGATCATGGAAACATAGAAACATGACGGCAGAAAAAGACCAAAGGGCCTATCTAGTCTGCCCTTCCATATCAACTACAATAGTAATTTACCATTAGAGATCCTCTGTGTTTGTCCCTTGCATTTTTTAATTCAGATACTGTCTTTGTTTCCACCACTTCCACTAGGAGATTATTCCACGCATCTACCACTCTTTCCATAAAGAAATATTTCCACATATTATTCCTGAATCTATCCCCTTTCACTCTCATTCTATGTCCCCTCATAGCAGAGCTTGCCTTCAATTGAAAGAGACCCTCTTGTGTATCTATGCCATGGAGATATCTAAATGTCTCTATCATATCACACCTATCCCGCCTTTCCTCTAATGTGCACATATTAAGATCTTTAAATCTGTCCTTATATACTTCATAATGAAGGCCACTAGCCATTCTAGTAACCACCCTCTGCACAGACTCCAACCTGCTTATATACTTTTGAAGGTGTGGTTTCCAGAATTGTACGCAATACTCCAAATGAGGTCACACCAGAGACTTATACAGAGGCATTATCACCTCCTTTTTTCTGCTAGCCATTCCTCTCCCTATACACCCAAGCATCCTTCTGGCTTTCACAGTCACCTTTTCTACCTGTTTAGCTACTTTAAGATAATCAGACACAATAATGCCCAGGTCCTGCTCTTTGTGGGCAAAAGTACCTCACCCCCTATATTGTACAGCTCCTTTGGATTTTTGTAGCCCAAATGCATGACCCTGCATTTTTTAGTATTAAATTTCAGCTGCCAAATTCTAGACCATTCTTCAAGCTTAGCTAGATGTTACTGACTCCTTCCTGGGTGTCTACTCTATCGCAGATTTTGGTATCATCTGCAAACAAGCAAACCTTACCCGACTGTTCTTCCACAATATCACTAACAAAGATGTTAAACAGAATCAGACCAAGGACAGATCCCTGCAGCACACCACTGGTAATCTCCTTCTCCTCAGAGTGAGCTCCATTTACCTGTACCCTTTGTTGCCTCCCATTCAACCAATTTCTAACCCAATCAGTCACTATAGGGTCTGTCCCTAGGGTGCTCAGCTTGTCTATAAGTTGTCTGTGCGAAAAGGTGTCAAAGGCTTTACTGAAATCTAAATACATCACTTCTAGGGCTCTCCAACTCCCTGGTCACCTAGTCAAAAAAATCTATCAGATTTGTCTTACATGACCTGCCTCTGGTGAATCCATGCTGCCTTGGATCATGCAATTCATTGGTCTCCAGAAACCTCATTATTATCTCCTTTAGTAGCCTTTCCAATAATTTACTAACCACAGAGGTTAGACTATCCAGCCTGTAGTTCTTAATGTCATCCTTACGTCCGCTTTTGTGTAAAGGGACCACATGTGCCTTTCTCCAGTTCTCTGGCACCATTCCTGACTCCAAAGAGACATTGAAAAGGTCAGACAGTGGAGCCGCTAGAATTTCCCCAAGTTCCTGCAGTATTCTTGGATTTATCCCATCTGGATCCATGGTTTTGTCTACTTTTAGTTTAGCTAGTTCCTCACAAACACGGTCTTCTGAAAATAGTTTGAAATCCTCGTCACTTCTGTTCCTTTTTGTGGGTGTTTTATGAGATCCTGTTCCTGGTTCTTCAGGGAATTTTAGAAGGCACCTATATGGGTAGTGCCTGCAAAAATTCCCTGGCTTGTCCCTTACATTTCCCGGTGCTATTCAGTTAGCATCGGAGCATGTCAGGGGCGTTCTAGGGCGGTGCAGAAGTGAGTCGTGGCATTACCCATGTAGTACCGATTTTTGATGTTACATGGTTAGTGCTCTGTACCTTCAAAATAGGCGAGGATTTGCCCTGGGGCTGTGTAGCATCAAAAATTGTGCTACACAGGTAGTTCTGCGGCCTCCTAGCTGTGCAGCGATACCTGGATTTTTGATAAAAGGGTTGCATATGACTCCGGCATGGAAAATCTGGATTTATTTATTTTATTTATTTATTTAGTGTACACTTGTATCCCGCTACTTCCAGCGATCAGCAGCGGTTTGCTATACATAAAAATGCGGCTGTACAGGCCAGGAATTAAAACATACATCATGATTTAGTGGAAAAGTACAGGTCATATCACTCGAATTATATGATTCACACTTGATTGCAGGCTAGTAATTTCACATGTATATACATATTTACATGACGCTAGGGTATAATATTGGCCAGAACACGCAGTTCTTTCTTTGTACCTGTTGTGACCCAGTGTGAGTACATGGTGATTAGGCAGGATAGAAATGCATTTGTTAAAGATGAGTCTTAAGCTTTTTTCTGAAGTCCAACAAGTCACTGTTTGCTCTCAGTTCACATGGTAGTTGGTTCCATAGCAGAGACGCTATAAATGAAAATGCTCGGTTGCTGGTATTTGTTTTGACATATCTCAGGCTCCCCGGGACCAGGAGGGTATTGAGGTTTGGAGATCTTCTGCTTCTGTTATTTGGCTGTAAGGTGATAAGGGTGCTGAGGTAAGAGGGTGCTATATTATGAATGAGCTGGAATGCGGTGATAATGATTTTATATTGTATGCGTGCAGTGATTGGGAGCCAATGTAGGTCTATTAGTATTGGTGTAATATGATCCTTCAGGCCGGTCCCCATGATGATTCTAGCTGTCACATTTTGCGCCATTTGCAGGATATTGAGGGTTTTTTTAGGCAGACCCTGTAGTATGGCGTTGCAATAGTCCAGATGAGGAATGATGAGGGCTTGTGCTACGGTCCTGAAGTCAGAGTGATCTATGATACTACGTAGTGGTTGCACGATTTTTAGCTTGTGGAAAATGGCTCGATTGGTAATTCTGAGATGTTTTTCCAACTTCAGGTGGCAATCCAGTGTCACGCCTAGGTATCTTATTTCATTCTTTGTGGCGTAGACATTATTGTTCAAGGTGACTGTTGGTGGTGGGTTGAAGTCAGTGTTTCTGGACATGCACATCACTTCCGTTTTTTTGTGATTTATGGACATATTATTTTGTTGCAACCAGGTTTGGAGCTCACTGAGGCATTTCTCTAGTTGGCTGAGATTCGGGTTGTCGGCATCAAGTTGAGTATACAGCATTAGGTCATCAGCATAGATTAGGTGGGAATAGTGTGGTCTATGCGCCGACGTGGCACATAATGCCACTCAGATCAAAATCAGGACCTAAGTCCAGTATGGCCACATCACGTGTGGGTTCTGTTACCAATTGCCTGAATAGTTCTCCCTGTAGAGAATCCAGGATCTCTGTACTTCTAGATGACACCGCAGCAGGTATGTGCCAATCCACCTATCAATAGCACTTCTCCTTTCATGGCAATACTGTGTATGTCTTCTATTAAATCTTCATACATTTCTACTCCATGTGAGGGGATCTGTATATAACTCCAATGCAAATGGATTTCCCTTTACCTCTTTCTAGTTTAACCCACAATGCCTCCTCTCTTCCTTTTAGCCATGCAGTTCTATAGCTTTAATATTATTTATTACCTATAGTGTCACTTCACCTCTCCTTCTTCCTACCCTGCCCTTCCTGAAATAGTATAGCTTATTATAATTACATCCCAGTCATGGTTTTACGTGAACCATGTCTCCGTAACTGCCACTAAATCCAAGTCAGCCTCTTCCATTAAAGCTCAACATCTGCGATCTTATTTCCCATGCTAGAAGCATTTATACATACTGCTTTACAGATGTCGCCCCTATTACCCATTTCTACAGAGGGAGTTAATGTTTCACTTACCTGGGGGCCTTCTTCACTTACCTGGGAGCTCTCTTTACCCATTCCCAATGAATCTAGTTTAAAGCCCTCTTCAGTAAGTTAGCCAGTCTGCTGCTGAAGATGCGTTGACCCTTCTTGGACAGTCAGGCACCATCTCTGCTCCTCAACCCTTAGAACATCATCCCATGTTCCAGGAAACCAAAACGCTCTCAATGACACTATCCATGCAGCCATACATTCATTTCCAGGATGTAAGTTTCTCTGCCTCAGCCTTTACCCTCAACAGGGAGGACTGAAGAGAACACCACCTGCACATCTATCTGCTTCACCCTCTGTCCCAGAACCATGAAATCACTTTTAATGAGTAACATCGTGTAATAATCAATAGGCTTGATGAGTCTCAGCAAATTCTCCGTAACATCTCAGATTTTGGCACCTGACAGACAGCATATCTCTCTGGACATCAAATCTAGTTGGCAGATGGACACCTCAGTACCCCTCAGAAGAGAGTCACCAACCACCATTGCCCTTCGCTTCCTTGTGGTAACTGATTCTGCAACTTTGGGGTCTTGAACTGTGCTTCTTCACTTTTCTTGGATGCTTCTACCTCCTCCATTTCCAGGGCTGCAATTCAAGTGCTAGAGGAGTTGGAGTGTTGATACTACAGGATCTGGTGATTTGTGTCCAACCTTCTTCCTTTTGTAGCCTCCCATCTTCACCTCTGTCAGAGAGCTTGGATGTTTCAAACAGCATCTCATCTCTGTCTCGAATGCTTCTCAGCTTCACCACCTCTTCCCTGAGCTCCTCCACTTTTTTCCTAAGAGCATCAGTATGCAGACATCCTGCACATGGAATCGGTCTTTCAACTGACATTGGGATCTCTGTCTGGACAGAAGCAGAAGCTGTAATGGGGTAACTGCTTTAGCAATACCATTTTTCCCAGCCATTGTTTAGTTGATATAGCTTTGGTACCTGCTGAAGTAAAAGAGAGAGACCTACCAAAGTCCTTACCTCTTCTTCAGCTGTCCTTTAAGAGAAAGAACAGTTAATCTCTTATAAGTGTATTCTAACAGTGCTTGTCTATGTCCCTCTGTGTAGATAATTGGGGAGTTAACCTGTAAAGCAAGAATACTCACATGGGGCGAATGAGTGTCGGGGTGGGTAGAAAGGGATCTAACACTTGATGAAGTCAGTGGCTTCAAAGAGCTAGCTGTGAATGGGTAGCTAGAACAAAGACAATGAACTCTAACTGACAGAGCCTTGCCCAACACCACAAGTAAATAAAAAAAATTCCCCTTTTGCAATCATGAAATGCAAATTAATTATAAAGAATTCTGCATTTTTACTCTTAAGACTGTACAGCCTATTGGTCTCAACCAATAAAGTGATTGGCATACATTGCTTTAATTAATGTTGAAGATCTAGAAGTGGGCTATGACTCTTTACATTTAAATTATAGTCCTCTGGGAGGAGCCAAGAGGATAAAAAGAACACTGCGGTCATCTTTTTGCCATAAGCCATGGAAGGTCTTCAGTAGCAAAAAGATTCGAGCTCTGCATTACCTGATGAGATATGTGTGGATTGAAGCAAGTTGGGCTAAGTTGAGTACTATTATATTATCAATACCCTGAAGCAGAACTTAGTGATGCTAATTTGAAATGCAACAGTCGTGCTTGGTTATATACTGAAACTTTTTTAATGTTTTGCAAGATCACTTAAAAAGAATAAAAAGGATTTAAGAGTTAATCCGCTTATCTATAGCTGCTTTAGATTGTATAGTCCAACAAAAATTATTTTTTTGAACAGTGGGTTTTTCTGTATGCGGGATTTTTGGTGGTGCCTCTTGTGAAATTAATTCCTGATACTGATCCAGATTATGTTAGGACATGATTATTGGCACCCTAATAAAGAACTTAAAACAGTTTGGATAGAAGAACAACATTCAAATTGCAGTAAAATTAGATGCACCTGTGATCAATTGTCAGTACTCACATGACTTGAATCAACCAATGAATGATGGCTCTAATGTTTAAAATGGCCACATTCACTCCCTGTTACATTTTCACAATGGTGAAAGCAAGGGAGCTACCTGAGACCATCTGAAAAGCCGTTATTACCAAACATCAAACTTCAAAGGGATACAAGGCCATCTCCAAAGACCTTGGGATTCCTGTGTCTACAGTTTGCAATGTAATTAAGAACTTTTCTGCTCATGGAACTGTCAAGAAACTCCCAGGACATAGTAGGAAAAGGAAAATTAATCCAAGAAGTCATCAAAGGTTAGTGTGAACTATTGGAATAACACCACTTACAACATCCAAAGAACTTAAGGTTGACCTGGAGCAACCTGGAGTGGTGGTATTAACCCACGTCATACACTGTGCATTAAACAAAGAAGAACTTCATGGGTAAAGGCCAAGGAGGAGCCCACCAGGGGCGGCTCTATAATGAGGCGAAATGAGGCAGCTGCCTCAGGCGGCAAAGTCTTGAGGATGGCAAAAAATGCCCCCAAAACAGCCGCCTCACTTTGCCTTCAAAAGTTACCCCCCCCCAAAAAAAAACAACAAATGCACAAGTTGCTACTGAGTCCGCTTCTCGGCAGCAGCAAATTCACCTTCATTTTTGAGGAAGCTGTGGCTCCCTACCTCTTAGAGATCCGCGGCTGTGCTGTGATCTGCAGTTTTAAATAGAAACAAAACCGGTGCGGAGCCTTCTCACCTTCATGAAGGACCCCGTGCAGCTTTGTCCCGCCCCCAAAGGAAGTTACATGTAACTTCCTTTGGGGGCGGGACAAAGCTACACAGGGTCGGTCCTTCACAGACTCGGGAAGGCTCTGCACCGGTTTTGTTTCTATTTAAAACTGCAGATCACAGCACAGCCGTGGTTCTCGAAGAGGCAGGGAGCCATGGCTGCCTGGAAAAGGAGGGTGAGTTTGCTGCTGCCGGCCTTCAAAAAAAACAAAAACAAAAAAACCCTGAGGAGAGGAGCTGCTGCCACTGCAGCAGCAGCAGCAGGAAGTGCCCCGCGGCCGCCCGGCAGAGCCCTCCTGTTTCCCTCAGTGCGGCTTTACAAAGCTGTGAAGGGAGAGTTTCCCATCTGCGCCGGTGGGCTTAACAGAGCCACGAAAAAGGGGAACTCTCCCTTCGTGGCTCTGTAAAGCCACGCTGAGGGAGACAGGAGGGCTCTGCCGGGGAGGCCTCGGGGCACTTCCTTCTGCCGTGGCGGCAGCGGCTTCAGCAGCCAGGTTCTTTTTTTTTATTTCCCGGGAGGGGGGGGTTAGGACTTGTAATGGGCTGATGGGGGAGGGTTTAGGACTGGTAATGGACTATGGGGGGGGGGAGGTCTAGGACTGGAAATGGGCTAATGGGAGGTAGGACTGGAAATGGGCTGATGGGGGAGGGTTTAGGACTGGTAATGGACTATGGGGGGCTAGGACTGGAAATAGGCTGATGGGGGGAGGGGTTAGGACTGGTAATGGGCTATGGGGGAGGCTAGGACAAAATGGGCTGATGGGGGAGGGGTTAGGACTGGTAATGGGCTATGGGGGGCTAGGACTGGAAATGGGCTGATGGGGGGGTTATGACTGGAAGTGGGCTGATGGGGGGGTAGGGACTGATAATGGGCTAGGAATGGAAGTGGGCTGATGAGGGGTTAGGAGGAGGAGGGCTGATGGGGGTGTTTAGGACTGGTAATGTGCTATGGGAAGCTAGGACTGGAAATGGTCTGATGGGGGGGTTAGGACTGGTAATGGGCTATGAGGGGGCTAGGACTGGATGTGGGCTGATGGGGGGTTTAGGATTGGAAATGGGCTGATGGGGGGTTAGAACTGGAAGTGGGCTGATGGGGGTGTTTAGGACTGGTAATAGGCTATGGGGGGCTAGGACTGGGAATGGGCTATGGGGGGGGGCTAGGACTGGAAATGGGCTGATGGGGGAGTTTAGGACTGGTAATGGGCTATGGGGGGATAGGACTGGAAATGGGCTGGGACTGGAAATGGGCTAATGGAGGAGGGGAGGAGAGTGCTGCTGGCCCTGGGAAGAAAACTAGGGGCTAGGGCTACAAATGGGCTGATGTGGGAGGATGGTAGAATGGGACTGGAAGGGAGCAGATAATGGGAGGGTCTGACAGGGGAAGGAGGGGGCATGAAGGGAGCTGACACAGGGGAAGGAGGGGGCTGGAAAGGAGCTGACACCTGGGATGTACTGAAGGGGGACTGGAAGGGAACTGACACCTGGGATGGGAGTGGTAGGTGGTTAGGTAATGGGGAAGAGGCTGGAAGGGAGCTGACAGGCAAATGGCACTGGAAGGGGGATGGACAGAGAGTAGGGTGACTGGAAGGGATCTGACTGGGGGGGGTGGCACTGAGAGTGGACGTGAGCTGATATCTGGGATGGTATTTGGACTAGAAGGGGCTGGACAGTAGGGAAGGAGGGGGACTGGAAGGGAATGGACACCAGTTGCAGTCATGGGAATGCAAGGCAGTTGACATTGGAAGGTACTGGGAGGGAAGGACTGGAAAGGGGGCTGATACTGGGGAGGGTTATTGGAACTGGAAATGGACTGATGGAAGGAAGTGAAGAAAACAAAAGAAGAGATAAGGAATTGCAGATGGACCATAGACCACAGAAAGAGAGCTAAGAGAGGAAAGCAGAATCGGATCGGGACCAGCATGATCAGATAATAAAATGGTCAGACAACAAAGGTAGAAAAAAATATTTTATTTAATTTTGGTGATTGGACTTAGTGCTATTTTTATATTTGACACAGTATTGGGGAACCACATCTCTTATTTATCTGGTGTTGCACTGCATGTCAATCTAGGTCATAAGCCTGTCTCCTTCTGCCTTATGACAAAGGCAAATTTACCATATTGTTTCTGGAGAATCTTACACTCTTCCTGGGGCTGGGTGAGATTTGACTGTGGTTATTGGTGTTTCAAAGCTTCCAACTAAGTGCAGGAATGGAATGAGTAGCAACAGGTTACTGCATGGCTCTTTGGTTTAAGATGTATTCTAGTAATGTTTCCCTCTAGGAACTTCATACTCTTATCATATATTTATTTTATGTTATACTGGCTAGAGAGTTCAAGGTCTCCTGCCTCAGCATCATGTACTTCTCCCTCAGGCTTAATGGCAGAAGTAATAATTTAGTCTCCAAAATGTCCTGGGACCTGACTTCAGAGGAAGCCACAATGATTTTTCCTGTGGAAAGGTGCAGAAGATCAAAAAGTGAAAATATTTTACCATGTGGTGCTTGATAGGGTTACGTCTCTATGCTATCCTTCCTATGTGACAAATACTCTTATATGATTGCGTAGAAATGTAATTGAAGGCTCTTTTCACTTATAAGAATGATGTTATCTGTATGTGATAAAGAATACCCTGAAGATGTGTATGCGTTCAAAATGTAAAAATGTGTCTCAGGATTATGATGAACGGAAGATATCTGACATTTTTCTCCATTGCCCACCTTAGCTAGGTGCTGGACAATGTGAAGGCCTGTGTGTCTAATGCCAATCCCTATCTATGCTATGCAGAAAGTCACTGATCTGTGAATCACCTTCTTTCTACAGCCGAGGAAGTGAGTATGCCTCAGTCACTGGAGATTCCTAAAACTGTATTTGGTTCTATTATGATCTGCAGTATGAAGGAAGATACCTGAGCAGATTATGTTGATGGTTATTAACTTCCAATAGCTGTCCATTACAGCTGTGGACCTTTGGATAGACTCTCTTCCAAAGAGGACAGGTTGGTGTTCCAAAACCAACTCCATGCTGAATATGACTGTGAATTCTGAGTATGGGAGAGGGTGTTCCTGTTCTCTTTCCTGGTTATTGTGCTGCTTTCAGAAAATCAGGTTACTGTAGGAGCTCCCCCCCCCCCTTTCCTTGTGTTCTATCCACACAAAATGAGAAAATAAAGGAGGAAGCAGGGAATACAGATGAAAGCAAACTAGCAGAGAATCTCACATACTCAGGCGTTACAAAAGACGAGCCAAAAGAGAAAAACACAGCAAAGGAATTTTCCAATATAAAATGTGACACTCAGAATGTGCTACACTTGTCAACTTCTCTCTCTCAGCCTAAAATCTATCTTCAGAACCGTGGTATAGTAGCTCTTCTCTCGCCCATCGCAGTAATGACAGAGAACAGCCATGATGACCTGCTTTTTATATGTTTCAAGGGGTAGTGAAATATCCTACAAGCATGTGTGGGTCTTGAATGCCACTCACTGTGCTTGGTAAGTATCATTTTAATGGAGACATGCAGTGAGGACATATACAAAAACATCCACCCACAAATAGCTGCCTTTTAGTTGCACATTTCAGCTCAAGTTATACTTTTTTTCCCCAGAATGAAGGAATCCAGTGTCATATTTTCTAGCATAGCATCTGAAATATGTGACATCTCTTCTTTCTGATAAACAGTTTGCAATGTGGTGCTCTGCCACTGAGGCAGGGAGGGCCATTTTACCATGAATTATATATACTATTTCACAGGCTGAGAGTTAAGAAAAATCAATTTTTGAGTTCAGTAGCTTATTCAGCAGTGGAGTAAGTTCATTAATTTATTAATGACTTGTTTTACCTCCTTCCTATATGACAGCAGTCAGCATAAGGTATCCCAGAAAAGAAAAAATTGCCTTGCTCAGTTTTATGACTGAACTTCATAGTATTTGACTCAAGATTAAGTGTTTCTTTTATTTTAGTTCTGCTATCCATTATGATAACAGTGATTATTGTATTGGAATTTATACAGTTGGAACATGGCATATTTAGGGTTATGTATTACATGTTAAAGGATGTTTTCAACAGATCCTTAAAAACAGGAGAAGTTCCTCAGGACTGGAGAAGGACTTATGTGGTGGGAAAAGTAATGGAGGTGCTCCTGAAAGAGCGAATAGTGGACTTTCTCAAAACCAACAGGTTGCATGATCCGAGGCAACATGGCTTTACCGAAGGACGATCTTGCCAAAACAAATCTGATTGAGTTATTTGACTGGGTGACCAGACAACTAGATCAGGGACTTGCGATGGCAGTCATCTACCTGGATTTCAGCAAAGCCTTTGATATTGTTCCTCATAGAAGGCTTATCAATAAACTCAGTAGTTTGGGGATGGGTCCCAAGGTGGTGAACTGGATCAGAAATTGATTGACTGACAGATGACAGAAGGTGATGGTAAATGGAGCTCACTCGGATGAAAGGAGGGTGATTAGCGGGATGCCTCGGGGTTCGGTCCTGGTCCGGCACTGTTCAATATATTTGTGAGTGATATTGCTGAAGGATTGAATGGCAAAGTCTGTCTTTTTGCAGATGCCATGAAAATTTGCAACAGGGTGGACTCCACTGAGGGAGTGGATAACATAAGGAAAGATCTACAAAAGAATGGTCTAATGCTTGGCAGTTAAGATTTAATGCAAAGAAGTGCAGTGTCATGCACTTGGGAAGCAGAAATCCAAGGGAAATGTATGCAATAGGGGGCGAGAGGTTGGTGTGCACGAACCCGGAGAAGGACCTTGGTGTGATTATTTCTGAGGATCTCAAGGTGGCAAAACAGTGCAACAAGGCAGTGGCAAAAGCCAGGAGGATGTTGCGTTGCATACAAAGAGGAATTACTAGCAGAAAGGAAGAGGTACTAATGCTACTGTATAAGTCACTGGTGAGGCCTCTCTTGGAATACTGTGTTCAGTTTTCGAGACCATATCTTGCAAAGGATGTAAAAAGACTGGAAACTGTTCAGAGGAAGGCAACCAAAATTATTTGGAGCCTGCATCAGAAGCTTTATTAGAAGAGATTTGAAGACCTAAATATGTACACTCTGAAAAAGAGGAGCGATAGGAGAGATATGATTCAGACCTTTCAATACTTAACCCTGAGAGTACCGATGGGGTCAAAAGTGACCCATTGCAAGTTTCACAACGCATATCTCGGAAAATAGTTGTTCAAGAATGCATCTTTTTATGACTTTTCACATGTCAATATTCTCTTTATATTGCGCCATGAGAGTTATAATTTTGATCCGCTAGGTGACGCTAGTGATGAATTGCAGCACAGAGTACCAGTGGGGTCATTTTTGACCCCAGTTGCTTACGTCCGGTTTGGATCATGATAAGCAGTTTTGTGAATTTTTTGATCTGACAATTATGTATCATTTATTTTTTGTACTCTTATTTTATGAAAATTACACATTTTCTGTAATTGATATCATACGTTCTCTCATTATTTCCAATGAAATCTAAAGGCTTTCAGCTCATTCATCATGATTATTGTACACCTATAGTAAAACTGTTTTGCATTTTATTCAACTTTATCTTTGTTTATTTATTTTAGGTTATTGTTTATGATGTCAAAACGAAAGCATTCAGCTGCCCAAGTAAGAGAAATATTGCAATGAGATGCTAACAGTGACGGCTCTGAGTCGTCTGATGATGCAGAGATTCAGCAAGCGAAGAAGCATATCAGCCAAGTTCGGACATAAATCTGATGACAGTCATGATTCAGATGGCGACAGCAGTTGGTCGCCAAGTGAATGTGAGACTGATGTTGAGCCGGCAACATTGCCTGCAGCCAGGGCCGGATTTACCTATACGCCAGGTACGCCGTGGCGTAGGGCCCACAGCTGGCAAGGGCCCACAAACAAGAGTCCCCAGGACAATCGTATTCTTTCCATCACTGAGAAACTTCGCGGCTGAGTTCTACCGTCATCTCCAGGTAATTTTTTCGTTCATTTCATCTTCAGTTCTACAGCTCGGAACTTCCGCTGACGGAACTGTGTTTGTGGGTGTGTTGGGTATAGTCAGAGTGCGAGGCGGGGTTGTGCGAGCCTGGATCCTTCGCTCTCTAGAGAGAGTTGAAATTGCTGCGGCCTAGCTGAATGGGGCCGTCCGTGAGCTTCTCCAGGCCCTGGCCTGAAGGGGAAAGAGGAAAAGGAGAGTGGGGGAGGCGGGAGGCGGGAGTCCGGAGAAGAGCACTAGCGCTCAGGAGTTAAAGGAGCAGGGAAACAGACTCTTCGTCATCTGCAAGTACCAGGAGGCGGTGGCCTGTTACACCAAAGCCATAGTGAGTACCGGGGAGATGCTGATTTTGTCCCTATTGCCTCTTTATGTCAGGCAATTCTATACATCTATTGCCATTTCTGTTTTGGTAAGTTGATCTCGTTTTTATTTTTTATGGGGGCCCACAATTTTTGTTGGCGTAGGGCCTCACTCAAGGTAAATCCGGCCCTGCCTGCAGCAAAGAGTTAAGTTACAGGTCGAGGCAAAAGTCGAGGCTGTGCTGGATGGGGAAGAAGGCAGGAGTCCTCAGTGTCAGTATCATCTGTGAAGAATCTTAGTTGTGGTCGTAGAGGAGCTAAGAGGTCATAAACTATAAGCTCAAATGTTGCCATTGAAGCCTATGTATCTAAGGATGCCACATCATGGAACAGGAAACCTATAAAGCAAGCTGCAGGAAGATACGCCAGAACTAATGTCATGCCCATACAACAAGGTTCTACAAGATATGCTGTACGAAATGTTGATGGCCCTCTCGCAGCATTCCACTTGTTCATGAGGAAGAACTTATTGAATGAAATCATGATGTGGATGAGCAAACAAGGAAGACACATTTATGATGACACCTGGAAAGATTTGACAGATGTAGAATTTCAACATTTTCTTGGACTTCTGATCCTCTCAAGTGTGTACAAGTCATGAAATGAATCCATAGATCCGTTGTGGAACCTTGAAGATGGTCGTTCTGTTTTCGGCAAAATTATGGCCCGTAACAGTTTTCAGCGAATTTCTTGTGCTCTCAGATTTGATGATGCAACCAACAGACGTGATCAACAAGGCGTGGATAAGCTTGCTCCAATCAGACCCGTTTTTGATACCTGGGAAGCAACTCTAAGTGACGCCTTTGTTCCTGTTGAAAATGTTACCATGGATGAGCAACTGCTTACATTTCGTGGCCGTGTTCCGTTCAGACAATATATTCCCAGCAAACCTGGGAAATATGGCATAAAGCTATGGATGCTGTGTGACAGTGCAACGTCATATGTTCTGCGTCTTCAAGTATATACAGGAAGGGAACTCGGACAAAACAGGGAACAGAATCAGGGTGAAAGAGTTGTGCTGCAACTCACTGAAGGATTGACGCGATCTGGCAGAAATGTTACTGTTGACAATTTCTTCTGCAGTTTATCCCTGTCACGGAAATTGCTAGAAAAACAAATGACACTTTTGGGGACAATTCGAAAGAATAGAAAAGAATTACCTCCAGAATTTGTAACAGCAAAGGGCCAAGAGGTATTCACTTCACTGTTTGCCTTTCGCGATGACGCCACTCTGGTTTCCTATTGCCCAAAGAAAGGAAAAGTGGTTGTTCTTCTGAGCAGTTTGCATGATCAAGAAGTAGATAACACACGTCCAGACAAAAAAACACTCATGATCTAGGACTATAATTCTAGTAAAGGTGGAGTAGATACGGCAGATCAAATGTTGAGCACGCATACCACAAAACAAATGACAAGACGCTGGCCAGTGACAATCTTCTACAACATGTTGGACATCAGTGCTTTGAACGCCTTCATTGTTTGGATGTCACTAAATCCAGAATGGCAGTCCAAGTCAAAGCACAGACGTCATCTATTCCTCTTGGAATTAGGAAAGCAGCTGCTTCAGAGTAATTTCAGCGAGACTTCTTCCAGCATTGAAGAAGCCACTGATGCTGTTTGCAATGTCGGGATCCCAAAGAAAAGGGCAAGGTGTCACTGCTGTTCCAGATAAAAAGACAACAAAAACAACATAGTTTGCACCTCCTACAAGCACAATGTTTGCAAAGAACATTCAGAAATTGTCTGTGTCTCATGCAAATGACTATAGTTCTTTACTGTGTTCATCAAGTGCATGCAAAAACTGCTTTCATGGCAACTCTTCTTCATGTAATTTTATGATAAAGCATTACATTTCAAAACATTTAACCTTTATATAATAAATAATTATTTCAGAATAATATTTTGTCTGTTTAGTTTAAATTTTTCATGGTTAACAATTAAAATTCATCGTGGGGTCATTTATGACCCCAACGGTATTCAGTGTGTGCAAAAAATCTCGGTAATTCCAGAGTTAAAGAGAAATAATGAACAAACAAACCTCTTCCAAAGACGGGGAAGCTGTAAAACTAGAGGGCATAACATGAAGCTGCAAGGGGGTAAATTGAAAGGCAATGCCAGGAAATACTTTTTCACTGAAAGAGTGGTGGATGCTTGGAATGCCCTCCCTATTGAAGTGGTGGGGGCAAATACAGTGACAGAATTCAAAATGGCATGGGACAGACACAGTGGATCCCTTTACAGCAACAGGATAAAATCAAAATAAACTAAACTATCTAATTTCTCAACAAATAGTGGTGTCCTACACGGAGCGGTGGGTTCACCCCTAAACAAAGACATAGGAGGGGTGGCCTGCACGGAGCGGCAGGTGCACCTACTCTTGCCATCTTACTGGGCAGACTAGATTGACCATACTGGTCTTTATCTGCTGTCATTTACTATGTTACTATGTTAATTTATAAAGCAGGGCAATATGCACATATATAGGCCATAACAAGAAAAGTACCCATCTACAAAAGGGTAATGTCTTGGGTTGCAGATGGTACAGGGCAGTTAAGTAACCACACACTATGTAAGTATTAGCTTACATCCCCTTTCTGCCTACGGGCATCCCTACCGCTGTACAAACTGGTCTGGGTACATATTCTTACTCTTGCTATAATAAAATGCTTTAAAATGAAGCAACTTGTTTTTTGGTACCTGGTGCTTTGGGTAGTAATTGATAGTGTTGTTGTTTTTTTTCATACAATGAATGCGGCTGGTATCCCAAGCAGGGCAGCCCTTAAGGGGTGGGGGAGATTCCTGAGGGACCCACCCCTACATTAGCCACATCGCTGCACCCAGCCCTAAAGGCACATTTTACAGTGAGATGACTAGGTGCAATTTGTTCCATATATTCCATGTAACTTTATGTTTTATGTTTTATAGTTCTATGTAAACTGCCCCTGATCGCTGGCAGGGGCGGTATAGAAAAACTGGTCAAATAAATAAATAAATAACATTTGTGACGTCAAAGCCAGAATGTCTGAAAAAAACCAGGCATGTTCAAATTCATGCACAATTTCAGAAACATGAATGTGCCCAATATAGATGGCCATAGAGACGTCTACATAGATATCCTCAGAATAGCATCTCAGAACATGGACATCTAATAACATAATAGTGAAAGTAGTGGGTTAAGTACAAGGTGGCCAGGGTTCAAATTTCAGTGTGAGCCTTTGTGATCTTAGGCTAGATACTTAATTCTTCCTCTTCTATATACCCTTTGAATGTTTTAAAGCCACAACAACCATGTTCCTGGTGCCTGGAGCAGGTCTAAACATGGGACATACCTGCAGATGTGTCTGAAATCGAACAGGGACATCTAAGTTCATTGCGCCACCACCGCCACACTCCTTATTTATCTATTTAACAGGTTTTTTTATATTGCTTCAAAGCAGTTTATATTGCAACTTAAACTTGGTAGTGTACATTAAACAAGGGCATTGATAACTTGGATTCTTCTTCTTGGATCCCTTGTTTAATTGGACATCCCCGCACCAGAGTCATCTCTAAATGTCATTTGCAACATGGCTCCAGAGATTCTCTGTGACTTCAACATCCAAATCCTGACTAAGATTTTTAAAATGACCCCCACAGAGTCTATGAAAAAACAGCATTGCAACTATTACACCATTTCTTTGAACATACCTCTTGTTGGAAAATGAGAAACAGCCAGAGTGCTAAAAATCTCTATACAGAAAATATATAGAATCTCTTACCATGATTACATTACAAATTATGGGCAAAACCTTACCAAATACAGAATAAATGAACGCATATTATAAAGTAGAAATGTGCAAACAAAAACTCAACTGGAAACCCCAAGATCTCCATCTGCATTAAAATACCAGAGAAATAGAAACAGATGCATTTCCTCCTGTACTGTGCGAAATATAAAGATATCAAAGATGCTGCACGTTCAGATTCTTATTCACAAAACTGACACGTTCAAATCACTAGACCAAATCTAACAATTTTATAAAGTTGTTCCAGTATGTACCAGCATAGCAATATGCTCTTTGCCATCAAGGGGTGTACTTTGCCAGTGGGCATGAACCTGAGCGGAGTTTGGGCAGAGCTTGGTCATGGCATGCAAGTGTTTGTGTAGATTATAAAATACTATAATTTATGCATCTAGGCATGAACATTTATACCAACTCTAGGGTGTTAGGCCTCTTACATTAGTATTTTATAAAGACAAGTAAGGTTAACATAGGCATCTTTTAACTAGGGCTGCCCTTATAAAATCATTGGGATAGACAGCTCACCTCTGTAGCCTGCATGTTCACATTTTATGGGGGCTGAGCTATTCTATGCTGGCTGCAGCTTATACCTCCATATTCTTCTATGGACCTGAGGAGATTGACTGAAGACACTGCTTTTCCCATGGGATAACTCTCTATTTGTGTGTTTGGTATACATGAAACATGGACTTTCATTAATACTTATGGACCATGGGTCAGTTTTAACAGGCAGTGGAAAAGCTGCTGTATTCAGGACCACCAAGTACCCCCTGAAAAAAGCCCTGGTAGTTGGTTCTGGAGCTCACTTGGTGAAAAAGTGGTCAGTCAGTGTTGCTTTTTCTATTTTCTCTCTCCCTAACCCTTCTTTTTGGTCTGCTACTGAGTGGAGGAGTAGCCTAATGGCTAGAGCACTGGGTTGGGATCCAAGAGCCCTGGGTTTGATTTTCCTCTAGCACTCCTTGTAGCCTTGGGCAAGTCACTAAACCCTCCATTGCCTCAGAAAAATCCAAGTTATCAATGTCCCTGTTTAATATACATTACCATGTTTAAGTTGCAATGTAAACCGCGTTGATTAAAATGATAAAGCAGTATGAAAAAACCTGTTAAATAAATACTATAGGCCTGATATTCAGTAAGGTGCCAAAGGTGTCACAATGTGCAGAAAAACACACACTCAAAGAAAGGCACAAATTGTGAGTAAGACAGATTCAACACAGATAAACCATGAATATGAGGGATAGCAAATGTCCAGCAGGCAGCAAAGAAGCCTGTGTATGTGGCTTGAAGATGGATGCCATATTGGAGGAATGTGGGCATTGCATAGGAAGGGAGGGGATCACAAAATGCCCACATATATGGGACCTAGTGGACTAACTGCATACTGTGGATATACACAGTTGTGGAGGAGCATGTGCATCGCTCATTATGCCTTCCAATACACCTGTGTGATATGGCACAGACACACCACAGACATGGGTAATAAAAATCACAGGTTGTGATGCCCAGGTGTCCACTGCAGGGCTCCCCACTGGCACACTCCCAGACTAGGCAATCCCCCAAAAGCAGGAGTCACAGACAAAATGGAGAGGTGGAGAAGGCAGAAAAATTTCAGCAAGGAGGAGGCAGAGGTCATAACACACTTGGCGCCAAGATGGGTGAGTGCTGTACTTCAGGACCAATCTACAGCTGGCCACACGCACCTGGAGATCCATCCAGTTGCAGCTGCATGGGTGAGTAAGTCATTGGTGCTGGGGGGGGGGGGATGATGATATGCAGCCCAAAAAGGGGATGGTCCTCAAGCTCACAACCTCAGCTTGCTCCCCAAAAGCTATCCATTACGCAAGGGAGAACAGACTCTGAGAGGAGACAGCATCCAGCCCTGTAATTTCACACAACCCAGGGCTGCCACTGGAGTAAACAACCAGCCAACTACCTACAAAGCAGACACAATAGCCTGGCAAAGCACAGCAACCAAACCAAGAAGACACAGGTTCAAGTCTGGCATAGTGCCACAGAACCAATACAATGTGCAGGATGTCCACACTATCAGCCATTATTTTAGCAAAGCTAATCTCTGCTATGTGGCATCCCAAAGATAAATACGTTGGCAGGTGTAGAGCATGTTTCCGGACCCTATATAGCCCCATGCAAGGATAATGAAGTGGGAAGTATAGTGGTGTGTGTGTGTGTGATTGTGGCAAAGGCAGCTCTACTGAGAGGGCAGGAGGGGAATGGTGAACAGAGGGTGGCAGGAGAAGGTCAAGGATGGTGTAAGGGCAAGAGGAGTGCAGTAGCAGTGTACAGACAGGGGTTTTATATGTGTGTTAAGGGAGAAGAAAGGGGGTGCATAGAGACTGTGGGCCAGTTGACTTACCAGCTCTGTGTATGCACGGCAACACCAAAACATGATGCAAATGCCTAGAGAGGGTACTGCAGGCTCTGCGGTGGAGGGATGGGAGATGGCAGTGCAGAAGGTACAGAGGGGAGCAGATTTTTATTTATTTATTTATTTATTTAACATATACCGCACTATTTTTATCAGCGCGGTTTACAAATAACAAAGAATACTCAGATCAGCGGAGACTGATTGGGTTTACATTAAAACAGGTAATAGAACTTGGGGAACATGGGATGAGGCAGTAGCTGTTTCGTATATTGTGCACATGCGGGGAGGGACACAGGCCTGAGGTGCTGTGTTAAGCTTAAAGGACACCTCATGATCTCACTGGGATTTTGGTGTGAGGCAGACCCTGGAGGCCCTGAAATGCAGGTTCAGGACTTTGAGGCACCATACTCCAGACCTCATCCAGTGCCTTTGAGAGAGGGTAGCAGCTGCAGCAGATAAGCCAGTAGTCACGCATGACACAGAAACCCACACCAGTGAACCACATGCAGACAGCTATGTCAGCTAGGCTGGCAGGGATATGGGTCTGTGATTCAGCAGTATATACAATATCAGAGAGGTCAGTCACACAGTTGGCATTGCAAGCATGGAATAGGAAGCCATGGAAATAGATCAGGATCAGGTGACCCAGGTTTGGGAATGGAGAGGGGAAGGCCTAGTCCCACAGTCATAGACAATGTCGTAGTGTAACCGAGGTAGCATGGGCCTGCCTTGCTATGTGACTGTACAACATCTATCTGTGAGATGCTATGTAATGACACATATATTGAACATGTACTGATCGGAAACTTTGGTTTATGCAGCACAATAGCAGCAGGATGCTCCATAGGGACCTGCAGCACAGCAGGACCAGCACACATGGGACAAACAGGACACCTCTGCCACAGCAGGCCATCACAGCAGCAGCAGCATAGCAGCTCCACCTCTACCAGCACCACAACTGCTGCAAAAGGTTAGGCCTCTTCAACCTGGAAAAGAGACGGCTGAGGGGAGATATGATAGAGGTCTATAAATTACTTCATCAACTCCACTGGCTCCCAATTACTGCCCGTGCCAGATACAAATCTGCCCTGACTTTATTCAAATTAAGAAACAACATGTCAGCGGGAGTCCTAGAGGAGACCCTCTGCATCAGTCACAGCAACAGGCCTAAAAGACAAAGTACAAAAGACACCATTCCTACACACCCCAGCATACAATGATTCAAGAGAATCGACCACAAAAAGGGCATTCTCCTATGCTGCACCTGCTATCTGGAACACGCTCCCTGCGAAACTGAGATCTACCACCGACATGAAGGACTTCGGAAAACAGCTAAAGACCTTCCTCTTTACTAATCATCTCAATGAACCCACTTAACTCTGGAACAGTTGAACCACCCACTTAATACACTAGAATTCACAAATTACCTATGTAAATATGTTCTCTGTAAATTATGTTCTCTGTATGTAGGTTTGCCTGAGTGCATCTCCTGCATGTCCACCCCTCCTCATAACACGTTTTCTGTAAATGTGTGTTTTATAAAGAGTTCCCTGTAAACATCTGAGTTATAGTGTAAACCGCTTTGATTTTAAGAGAAAGTGGTATAAAAATGTTAAATAAATAAATAAATTAATTAATTAATGGAATGAAACGGGTAAACGTAGATTTGATTGTTTACGTCATCAGAAAATAAAAAGACTAGGGGACATGCAATGAAGCTACAGGGTAACCTATTTAAGACTAATAAGAGGAAATATTTTTTCACTCAACGTGTAATCAAACTCTGGAATTTGTTACCGAAGGATGTAGTAAAAGCTGTTAGTGTAGACGGCTTTAAAAAAGGTTTGGACAAGTTCCTGGAGGAAAGGTCCATAAACCATTATTAAAAAGGACCCAGGATATCACTGCTTGACCCGATACAAGCACTGAGGAACCTGTGTCTTTTGGGGAAACTGCTAGGTACGTACTTATGACCTAGATTGGTCACTGTTGGAAAGAGGATACTGGGCTTGATGGACTTTGGTCTGGCCCAGTATGGCATATCTTATGTTCTTATGTTCTTAAACTAGAAGCCCAAAAGTGCGTCAATTGACGCAAATGCATCTCCGAAGTTATATACCAGCGCCACTGCTAGAACCATGTCAGTCATGCTCCATGACTTTGTTAGCAAGGTCAAGATGTTCTAATATGTGCATCGAAAATTAATGACAGTTCCACCACCTAGCGGGAAAATGAATTTATACCTAGAAGCCCCAAAGTACGTCAATTGACGCACTAAATTGTCTTGGATGCGTCAATTGACGTACTTTGGGGCTTCTAGGTACATAAATTCATGTTCCCACTAGGTGGTGCATCTCAATCACTGTTTACAGTTTTACTCTGAAATTACAGACAATAAACACATGATGACGTCATATAATGATGTCACATACTGCACATATTTAACAAATAAGTAACTTCACATTAATTCACATCTGCATTTCATGCTAAACACAGTCGTCGTGATAATGCATCAATTGAGGAACTTTGGGGTTTCTAGGTAAAATTCCTTTTGGGGCTTCTCATGTTAAGAGCCTCCATTGTGGAGGTGGAGAAGGAAGGAGGATGTCATGGAAGAAGAGGAGGACAACATGGTAGAGGAGGAGGAAGACATGGAAGAGGAGGAGGAGGAGGATGGAGGAGGTGATGAAGGAAAAGGGGAGGAAGAGGAGGAAGAGGCCGACAGTGAGGAGCTAGAGGACATGTTGAGGACATGAGAGAGGTGCAGGAATGCATGGATGAGGGGCCTGGAGCAACTCCTGTGGAGACTAAAGAAGGGCAGACAGTAGAAGTGGAAGTTCGAGAACCATTAGTCACTGTGACTGCAGTGCTGCCAGATGCAGTGGAATCCAGATACCAGCAAGGGAGGCATCTAGAACTGAAGGGCTGTCATTCTGTCATCCCACACCTTCCAGGGCTGCTCACCCACAAGCATACCATCGGATCCTCAGGCCCAGGGATATGCCCATGTAGGATTGGCCAGCCAAAGATTGCACATCAGCCTCCAATGGCCATCTCTGCTGCCCCCCCCCCCCCCATCTCCCTGTGATGCAGGCAGAACTCAGAAGCCTGTGTGCTCTAGGGATGCAGTGGTGTGTGAGCTGTGGCTCATGAGAGAGGCAGTAGAGAGGGCAGCAGAGGTAATATGTGATAGTTTATGGTCCCTCACCAATGCCCTGCTGTAGTAGCAACACTCAAGCTGAGGTGCCCCGGGGAGGGGGGGCAGTAGACCACACAGAGAGTTGTGCAATACTGGACATACAGTGGGAGTGCGGGTCCATAACATTAGGTTAAATAGGAATAGGGTTTGAGGGGGTAGGGAGTGGAGGTTTTTGAGGGGGAAGGGGTGGGTGTGAGGGAATATTTTGTGGGGACAATTTTGGGGGGAATGGGTGTTATGATGTACAGATATGATTTGCACCATATTTTCTATGTACCTCTGTTATATGCTTCCTGATCACCATTTTCATACATAAATTTTGTTAAACTTTCATATGTCTGTGTTTGGTCTGACTCTGTTCCCTAGGCAGTGAAGACTTGCCATTGGTAGACTGTGTGGTGTAAATGACAGGAGAGACATGTGCAAGCAGCACTGTCAGTGGCAATGCTGACATAGCATAACAGCCCCCACATCCTTGTATATGTTGTAGTTCTGCTGGGAGTTATCTTGCCTATCAGAAGCACAGTGATAGGTTCAAGACTGATCTTTAGACACTGTCAATGGAGATATCTGTCCTGACAGGTGTGCTTCATTCTGTAGCACAGTCATGGCCATACCCAGGTCCTCTTCTTGCTCTTGGCGCTATTGTCAGCAGAGGATAACACATGTTTTGGGTCATGTGGGGTAGTGTGTGCCCTCCCTTTATAGCATAGCCTCAAAATCAATCAGGAACCATTGCTGGATATGACAGGCACCATCCTCTGCCATGCACACTGTGTCATGAAGGTTCTGCCACACACTACAGTGCCACAACACCATCATCTGCAGGCATCAGCTGCAAACTTGTATAGTCTCCCTAGCAGTAGAATCACTTGCAGGGTTGTTGCTTAAACAAGCACTACCGTTCCTCTCTCATCTCTCCCTATACCCATCCTAGTGAACTCTGCATTTCTGGTGGATTGCTACTGTCTATGCGATTTTCTTCCACTCTCCAGACTTTGAACCTTTCACCTTGCTTTTCCTTAGGCATGGAACAAACTACCTGAGTCTGTACATCAATCTTCATCCCTGCCCCTGTTCAAATCCATGCTGAATGCTCACTTCTTTGGGGCTGCTTTAGGATCCTGATCTACTTAGTCCCCCTATGTGTCTCCTTACCTTCTCTGGTTGTGTCCTTATCCCCCCCCCTCCACTCCCCCCCTTATCCTTTGAAGCTTTTAGTTTTTTGAGAGCAATCCTAGGTTGTCGCCCCCCCCCCCCCACACACACACACACAAGAATCTGCTTAAGCGTCTTTCCACTTCATCATATACCCCGGGGGCCAGCGAGAACGGGAGCATACCTAGCATGTAGATAATTTTAGGCATTAAAGACATTTTTATTGCTTCTAGTCTTCCCCACCAAGAGAGATAGAGGGGAGACTATGCTAGTACTAAATTCTTAATAGTTTGTAACAAGTCCTCTATGTTCTTTTGAATGGCCTGCTCTATGGGAATGCCGTATTTGACTTCCAGATACTTAATATTGTCTGTTTCCCAACGAAATGGGAAAGCAGCCATGGCTTCTGCATTGACAATATTATTCATGGGGAAGGCGACTGATTTAGTCCAGTTTATTTTGTATCCTGATAACCCAGAATAGTGCTCAATCAAACTTAAGATCTCAGGGATTGCAGAAGGTTGTGTGAAAAGCAAAAGGTCATCTGCATATGCTGAAATTTTAACCTGCCAATCGCCGATTACAATACCACCTATACCCTTATTTTGTCTAGTTGCAATGGCCAACGGCTTGAGAGCCAAATTAAAAAGCAAGGGAGAGAGAGGGCAGCCCTGGCGGGTGCCTCTATGCAGCGAAAAGGAGTGCGACCGTGTACCGTTTGCACAGATCCGTGCCCTAGGGCTTGAATAAAGGATTTGTGTCATACTAATGAAGTGCGGACCTAGACCAAACCACTCTGGGGTTTTCAACAAGAAGGGCCATTCTAACCTGTCAAAAGCCTTCTCCGCGTTGAGAGAGATACCAACGTAGGACGTATCAACAAGACTCGCTCTGTCCAGCAAATTACACAGAAGTCTGGCATTATCAGAGGTCGCCCTCCCTGGAATGAAGCCACACTGGTCAGTGTGTACCAGCCCCACTATACTTACAGAGAGCCTGTTTGCTAGGACCATAGTGTAGATTTTATAGTCAGAGTTTAATAAGGAAATAGGTCTGTAGTTTGCTACCTGTGTGGGGTCTCTCCCTGGCTTTTTTAACACCACTGTTGTGGCCTCCGCAAAATTTCCTGCATGCGATTGAGTTTTACCAAGTTCCTCATAGTAATTCATTAAATGAGATAATAGGTTGTACCTAAAGACTTTGTAGAATTCTAAGGGAATACCGTCTGGGCCAACTGCCTTTCCGGGTGGCATGCTCTTGATTGCGCTATTTCATCCCTCCTCAAAGGCTGTGTTCCCTTAGTTTGGGATGGCTTAGCTGCTGCAAGAACTCCCCAAACACCTCCATGTCATGAAAGCATTCAGAAGAGTATAATTTGTGGTAATAGTCCGAGAACACGTCTAGGATATGGTCAGTTCTGGACAGATTCCCGCGGTTCTGGTCAACAATGACTGAAATTCGTGCTCTCTCTTGCTTCCTTTTCAAGGAATTAGCCAACAGCTTACCCCCCTTATTTTTTTCCACATAAAAATGAGACTGCTGCTTCAGCATTACATACTCCACCTCCGAGCTTAAAATTTTGCTATACTGATATCGTAGCCTCTGCAGCAGCAGTGTTATGCCCATGTCCATTTGCTTGATTAGCAGCCTTTCCCCCACTTTAATTTGTTCCTCTAAAACATTTAATCTATCTTTTTTCCATCTGTTCTCCTTAATGGAAAAGCTGGTGATTGTTGCCCGCAGAAAGGCATTGAAAGCCTCCCACCAGGCCCAACATGGTGTATCCGCTAACATGTTTGTGTCAAAGAAGTCCTTTATAGCTGCTCTGATTTCCTCTTGAAATAATCAGCTAAATAGAACCTATTGAAAAACCAAACATGCTGTTGCTGACTCTCCCCCAAACCAACCGACATTTAAAGAGATGGCAGCATGATCTGATATGTGCGTACCCAGTATTTCCACTCCCCGCAACCCTGGCACCAGACTTTTAGAGATTAAAAAAAGATCTATTCGAGAGAAGGACTTATGCGCCGGAGAAAAAAAAGTGTATTCCCTATCTGTGGGATGCAGAAGCCTCCATGCCTCAATCAACCCTAGGGAGTCTATGAGAGCCTTGAGAACCACTCTCGCTCTGGAGGATCTTTCCACTCTTCCGGGGTTTCTATCTATTAAGGGGTCCAGAACCAAATTATAGTTCCCGCCCACTATCATTGGCGACAAGGTGTTTTCTTGAAACATTCTGGTTAGTTCTGTAAAGAACTTGGGGTCATCACTTTGACCCATAAACATTGATAATAGTAAGTTTAGACTCTCCAAGCTCTATAGTGGACTGTGCCCACCTCCCTTCTGCATCACTACGCGTAGAGATAACTTTGCACCCCAGTGACTTCCGCCCTAAAATGGCCACACCATTTTTCTTTCGCAGGGCCGGGGATGAGCCCAACAACGAGTACTGCTTTCCCTCTAATTTTTAGTCTCTATCAAATTTAAATGGGTTTCTTGTAATAAAATCAGGTCAGCCTGTTGTTGTTTGCAGTATGCAATTATCTTTTTTCTTTTTATCGGACTTTTAATCCCTTTAACGTTCAGAGAAATTATCTGCAACCCCTTAGCCATACTTCTTTATAGAGCCCAAAAGATGACAGACATAGACTGTGGACATCTCATAATTAGTATCAACCCTTCCATACCCCTCAGAGAGCCAAATACTACCCTTAAAAACCAAAATAATCCCCAGAAAATCCCCAGATGAGTGAGACAGCAAGTACATCATATATGTCGCTCTCCTGACCCCCGCTCCAAAGGATATACATATCCCAACCAACGTTCATACATTTCATAAGACCAAGACTCATTGCCTGTCATAAACAGCAAGGGTTTCTAACCTACCACATCCAGCCCAAGCCCCCCCCAATTTCTTGTAAGAGAGCGATTACCTAGCGCCCACAAACATACCATTCTAATCTAAGGCCCGGAGCATCACAGTAACACAATCCCCTAATACTTAACCCTCTACAGATCTAGGCTATCTAAAGAGTCAGAACCCTCTTTATTTTTTTTTATTTTTTATTTAACACTTATTTATATACCGCATCTTCCAGCGATCAGTTGCGGTGTACAATTAACAACAGTTAACAATGCAGAGCTTGTTTTACATGGAACAAAATAACTTTTTACATAGAACATCTTAACATGCACACATAGGTTTAAATACTAGGCAGAATAATTCAACTAACACAGATTGTGTAACAATTTAAACAAAGTACTGACTCTACCGCATAGGCAGATCATATCAGTTTCAACTATATACAAGTAGGGTATCAGTGCATAGGAGTGGAATGTTCATTCAATTATGTTTTGTATATTATCCCTTGAGGAAGGGAGTATACGCTTGAAGTGGGGAGGTTCATGTTTAGCCTTTATCTAAGTTGAGTGGAATGTTTTCTATGGAATTATAGTGTTTAGTGAATAGATATGTTTTCAATTTTTTTTTGAATTCTGTTATCTCTGTTAGTGATCGTAAGTCCTCTGGTAACGAGTTCCAAGTTATTGGAGCTATGTGGGAAAAGGCTCTATTATTTGTGATTTTGTGAGATCTTATATATTCTTTTGGAGTCTTTAGTTTATTTGATTGTCCTTTTCTATGAGTGGACTTAGGTAGTTCTTTGCTTATTAAATTACATAGTGTCTTCGGGGCCATGTCGTTTAGGGCTTTGAATGTAGTTATTATTGTTTTGTAGGTTATCCTGCTTTGTATTGGTAACCAGTGCAGGGAAGCTAGTATTGGTGTAATGTGTTGGAGTGAATTTATCTTTAATATAATTCTAGCTGTTGCATTTTGTGCGAGTTGGATTTTTTTGATATTTTGTTTTGGAATGCCTATAAGTGTTAAGTTAGCGAAATCGAAGTGGGGAGTAATGGTGGCCTGTGTTATGTTGATAAAATCTTGCATAAATACCAGGGGGCGCAATTGTTTGAGGATTTTAAGTTTGAAGTAGATTTTCTTTAATGTGTTTCTAATGTGAGTTTCCATAGAGAGGTGTGTGTCTAAAATGACTCCTAGATATCTTATTTCATTTTTTATTTTAATTTCTTGGTTTTGTAGTGTTATGTGGGTTGGGGGAATAAATGATTGGTTTTTTGTTACGATCAAAACTTCGGTTTTAGCATGGTTTATATGGAGGTTTTGGGTTTTTAGCCAGTGTGTAATTTCATTGTAGCAGTCTGATAGAAGTTGAATCGGTAGGTTAGGAATCGTAAAAGGTATGTACATCATAATATCATCCGCATAAAGGTGATATTGTATTCCGAATTTTTTAAAGATGTTGCAGACCGGTTTTATATAGATATTGAAAAGTAGGGCTGAAAGCGCTGAACCCTGTGGTAAACCTATTTCTTGTTTGTATGTGTTGGATGTTTGATTACCTGTTCTTACATTTTGTGTTCTGTTATTTAAATATGAGGTGAACCATTTATGTACGGTAGAGTTTATGCCTATCTGTCGTAGGTTGTTGAGCAAAATTGAGTGATGCACGCTATCAAAAGCTGCTGATATGTCAATGAAAAGTAAGATGAATGCCTGTTTATGATTGTCAATTCCTTTTAGGAGTGTATCTATTAATACTGTTAGAAGTGTTTCTACTCCATGGCGGGGCCGGAATCCATATTGTTGATCATCTAGTGGGTAAGATAAGTCTATAAATTCTTGTGTCTGTAGTTGCACTACCTTTTCAATTATTTTGGCCAAGAATGGTATGCTAGAGATGGGCCTATATGATGTAGGGGATGTTTTATCTAGTTTGCTGTTCTTTAAAATTGGACGTATTTGTGCATGCTTGAGCGGGGATGGAAGGTATCCTTGGGTAAGTGAAAGATTTACTATTGGGAGAATAAAGGATAGTAGAGTTGGTAGTGTGTTTTTTATCCATGATACAGGGCATGGATCTAAATACGAAGTTGTGGTATTTAGGCCGGAGATGATTGTTTTTAATGACACTTTTGAAATGGGGTAAAATTCTGACCATTTATCTACAGATTGATAAGAGATGTTGAAATTTTCTAAGGGCATGGCGGGTTTCTTTGTTTTGTTTTGATAGTGATTAGCTAGGGTTTGAACTGAGATGTCTGTGATTTCATTGTTAGAAGTTTGCTCATTATTGGTTAATTTTCTGACTATGGAAAATAGCTCTCTAGGTCTATTGTATGATTTTGCTAAGGTTGCTGCGTAATAATTTTTCTTCGTGCTGTCTATTGTTTCCTTATATTTTGTTAGATAGTTATTGTATATTTCCTTGTGTACAGACAACTTGGATTTCCTCCATTTCGTTTCAAGTTTTCTTAGTTCTTTTTTCATTAGTCTTATAGTGCTATTAAACCAAGGTGAATTATTTGTTTTAGTGTATATGGTTTTTTTATTTGGTTGGTTATTTTTAGCTGCATTATTAATAGTGTCATTCCAGTTGTTAACAGCGTCATCCAAATTTGTTGTCGATAAGAAGTAGGGGATTGTCGAGTCAAGGAAGTCTGTTTCATTAAATTTTTTGAATTTTGAAGTGGGGGTGCTTCTTGTGCGATTATTGGTGCTAGGGATGGGATATGTGAGATTTATTTTGATAATAGAATGATCAGACCAAGGTGTCTCAGTGCATTCAATGGAATTTGAGTTACCTAATTTGAAGAGTATCTCAGGAAGAAGAACCAAATCTAATGTTCCTCCTTTGATATGTGTTGCTGTTTTAATTATTTGATGGTACTGTATGTCTGCTATGGTGTCTAGGAATAGTTTAGAGTCTAGTGTTGGTAGGGATGGAAGGTTAAAGTCGCCTAGCATGATTACAGGATTTTGATCAGTAGATGAGCTGAGGAGTTCAATAAGAGAATCCAGGCCATCTGTTTTATTGTCTGGGGGTCTATAAATTAAGCAAATTTTTATGAGGCCGATTTTTATTAATAATGTGTCCATATTATTATTGAAATTCGATTGGATTGGCTTGGCGTTTAATGTTTTTTTAGTCATCATTAGAACTCCACCACCTTTTTTGTTGGATCTATGTTTGTAGAATGTGTCGTAGTTCTCTTTATCAAGTTGATTTAGATAGACTGTATCTGTTTCAGAAAGCCATGTCTCTGTGACACATAAGATGTCAGGTTTTAAGTCAGTTATCAGGTCATTAAATATGGGTAATTTATTTTTCATTGATCGTGCATTAATTAGGATACATGATAGAGAGGATGAGTAGATAGAGCAGATTTTTTTGTCCCTTTGTTGTGTATTTGTTTGTTGTATGTGTATTAGTCTATGATAATTAATTTTTGGGTGGAATTCATGAGAGTATCTCATATGGTAGTCATTTCGAGTATGTGTGTGTATTATAGGTATAGTCATGTGATTTTTATAGTTTAAACATGTGGATAGATCAATTATTATTATTGCTAATAATATACAGGTGTATGATATTCGCAAGAGCATGTTGTTAGGGTGAAGCATTTTCTGTATTTGGCTCAAGGACTATTGTGTAAGGTCGTGATAATATAGTTGTATGTCAGCAGTGGTGAATTCTGATAAGAGTTATGTGGCAGTTTTGAAAGGTGTTATTCAAAGTGAGTTACTGTCAACAGTAAGGCCAGATAATTACTGACGACAGTAAATCCAATGTACAATACTGACAACAGTAAAACCAAAGTACTTCACTATCTATACTAAATCCACAGTGAGTTACTGACAACAGTAAGATCAAGGTAAGATATTAACAATAGTTTAGGACAGGATATTGGTAGCAGAAAAGAGTCTGTGGAAATACTAACAGCAGAAATATGAAGTGAATTACTGACAACAGTACTTCAAGGTAAAATTACTGACACTACTGACAACAGTAAGTTAAAGTGAGATATTGATAATAGTTATGAATCTACAGTGCCTAAATGGCAATATGGCATCTGAAATTAAGTTAGCCAACAAATAGTCTAAGTTGAAATACTGACAACAGTAATGATTCAGAGGTGGATCATGGACAACAACAAAAGATCTGGTGTGAACTTAGAGTTATTTTGGTAGCATATACTTGCTGCGATTCGTTGGTGTGTCAGTTCAGTGGTTCTATGCGAGCTCGACCTTGAAGGAGCTCAGCAGTGCGTTGAGAGAGGCTGTTGGTCTCTGCACCGTGGAGCTGTTTCGTTTCCGTGGGAGCTTGAGGTTCCTTGACTGGCCTTTGCCTAAGGGCCGTGCCAAAGGGCCCTCTTGCGCGGCCCTCCGGCGCGGGCACGCAGGCGCGGGCACGCCTGGAGCGTGCAGCTGTTTTTATAGTGTGCTGCAAGGCCCCGGATGGGCTGAGAAGGCTGCGGGAGGGGCAAACGTGCTCTGACCTCTCTCGTTGTGCTGGATCAGGGTCCGATGCTGATGCGGTGGCGTCCGGAGGCGGAGAGGGACTCCCGGCAGCGTGCAGCTGTTTTTATAGTGTGCTGCAAGGCCCCGGATGGGCTGAGAAGGCTGCGGGAGGGGCAAACGTGCTCTGGCCTCTCTCGTTGTGCTGGATCAGGGTCCGATGCTGATGCGGTGGCGTCCGGAGGCGGAGAGGGACTCCCGGCAGCGTGCAGCTGTTTTTATAGTGTGCTGCAAGGCCCCGGATGGGCTGAGAAGGCTGCGGGAGGGGCAAACGTGCTCTGACCTCTCTCGTTGTGCTGGATCAGGGTCCGATGCTGATGCGGTGGCGTCCGGAGGCGGAGAGGGACTCCCGGCAGCGTGCAGCTGTTTTTATAGTGTGCTGCAAGGCCCCGGATGGGCTGAGAAGGCTGCGGGAGGGGCAAACGTGCTCTGACCTCTCTCGTTGTGCTGGATCAGGGTCCGATGCTGATGCGGTGGTGTCCGGAGGCGGAGAGGGACTCCCGGCAGCGTGCAGCTGTTTTTATAGTGTGCTGCAAGGCCCCGGATGGGCTGAGAAGGCTGCGGGAGGGGCAAACGTGCTCTGACCTCTCTCGTTGTGCTGGATCAGGGTCCGATGCTGATGCGGTGGCGTCCGGAGGCGGAGAGGGACTCCCGGCAGCGTGCAGCTGTTTTTATAGTGTGCTGTAAGGCCCCGGATGGGCTGAGAAGGCTGCGGGAGGGGCAAACGTGCTCTGACCTCTCTCGTTGTGCTGGATCAGGGTCCGATGCTGATGCGGTGGCGTCCGGAGGTAGACCATCTCCGCTACATCCTCCCAGCTGTGCTCCATGTGCACCACCTGGATGGACACCTTTGAGCCTTCAAGAGGCTCACCGTCGTCGCAAGAGAGCGCCCTATAGTTACTGCATTTGGAGCGCTGCTTGGTCCTCGATGAATCTTTCAAGTGCAGCTGGATCATCAAAATTTTTGGTCACATTGTTCAAAGTTACTCAAAGATGCGCTGGGTAAAATAATCCATAGTGAGCTTGAAGATGCTGGAGTCTTTGCCTAAGTGCCAAGAACTGTTTCCTCTTATCCACCGTTATTTTACTGAAGTCTGGGAAAAAAGAGATTTTGTGTCCTTTAAATTGAAGGACCATGCTGGATCTCATGGCCTGCATGATTTGCACCACCTGCTGGTGCCTCAGCATGCATAGAATCAGAGACCTAGGAGTTCAGGACTGCAAACTCAATACTGCCAGCACTCGGTGGGCCCTTTCAATTTCAAATAGGCGGGACATATCCAGCTTTAGTAGCTTCAGAATTAAACCCTCCAGAAATGTAATAGGGTTTTTCCCCTCTTTACTCTCTGGGATTCCAATAATACGAATGTTATTCCTCCTTGCTCTATTGTTCATGTCTTCTAGGCTGCGTTCTAACAGCTCTGTTCTCCTCGCCGACCTAATTCCTCCTCATGTACTGCTGTCTTGGCCTCGATTTTCTCAAGCCTGGCCACCAGCAATAGCATTTGTGATTTCAGCTCCTTTGTATCCGTCTACAGCTCACTTAGGCATTCACCATTCGTATCAACCCAGATGCGCACCAGTCGGATTTCATTTAAGATCTCTCGTAGCCCCTCTTCAGGTTCACGTTGCGGCACCATTTTTAGCAGAGACAACAGATCAGCTTTCTTTTGTTTTGCCCCGGTATTCTGCATATTGGAAAATTCTAGCCGGGTTTTTTTGCTGCTAGCCATGATCCGCAGCTGGGGGGTATGACTTAGGAGGGTCAGACTTCCACACGTCACGGTTGGGACAGGATTTGCTGTTTGGGTCCGCGGGAGTGCACTCCTAAGCGGCCATGCAGGTCCTTAGCTGGCTCCACCTCCAATCCTCATGGGTTTTAACAAATTTGAATGGTTTTGTATCATCTGCAAATTTGATAACCTCACTCGTTATTTCCATTTCCAGGTCATTTATGAATATGTTTAAAAAAAGTGGACCGAACACAGATCCCTGGGGTACTCCATTATTCACCTTTCTCCATTGGGAAAATTGGCCATTTAGCCATACCCTCTGCTTTCTATCTTTTAACCAGTTCCTGATCCACAATAGTACACTGCCTCCTATCCCATGACTTTTTAATTTAGCCAAAAGTCTGTCATGAGGGACCTTGTCAAAGGCTTAGCATGTGTTGTCTAGGTAGTTAGGTGAGATTGGGGTAAATGAATGCAGAGAGCTGGGAGTGGAGGGTTTGCTGGAGTCATCTGTTAGTGTGGTTGGTTGGAGGGTGAAGTTGTAGTTTGCATTGGAAGTGAAGCACAAGTGTTTGAGGATTAGGGGTGGTTTGTCCAGATGGGGAATTGTTTTCTATTAGCATGGACTTGACAATCTCAAATAGTTCTCTGGGTTTATTTATTGATCTTAAGATTGTTCGGGTGTGGTAATTTTTCTTTGCCCTATTGTTATGAATTAACCATCCTGATTCTACCCTGTTGCACTGAGAGCAGTTAGCATGGCAGGTATTCCGTGGGCCATTAGCACACACTATAGACTGTGGTAACTTTTACTACACTTTAGCAAAAGAGCCCCTTAGTGTTCATGAAATCCATTTAACTCATACAGTATTAATCAACAAATTTATGCTTGTTAAGTCAAAAGGGAGACTATGATAAAATGAGGAAAATAGTTAAGAAAAAACTAAAAGGAACAGTTGCAAAGGTCAAAGACTTACATCAAGTTTGGGTGTTGTTTAAAAATTTTATCTTAGAAGCCCAGACCAGCTGTATTCCATGCTTTAAGAAAAGTGGAAGGAAGCCCAAAAAACTGACAGCATGGTTTAAAGGTGAGGTCAGAGAGGCTGTTGCTTCCAAAAAAGCATCTTTCAGGAAATGGAAAAAAGAGCCAAACGACGAAAACTGGAAACAGCACAAGCACTGGCAAGTTAAATGCAAAGCATTGATAAGGCAGGCAAAGCAGGGAGGGAGGAGTGGATCAGTGGTTGGGACAGGTTACCTCAGGCCAGAGGACCAGGAGTTCAATTCCCCCATGGGGACAAGCAACCTCAGGCCAGAGGGACTGGGGTCTCTAGTCCCATGGCCACTCCTTGTGGCCTTGGGCAAGCCACTTCACCATCCATTGCCTCAGGTACACTTAGATTGTGAGCCCTTCAGGTACAAGGGAATAAAAAGTACCTGTTAGTATACATGTAAACCACACTGTTTCTAAATAGCACAGTATAAAAAATAAATAAATAAATAAAAATAAAGCAAGAATTTGAGAAGGAACTTGCTACAGAAGCAAAAACACAAAATAAAGACTTTTTCAAGTACATTCATAGCAAAAGGTCTGTGAGAGAGTCAATTGTACCATTAGATGATAGAGGGGTAAAAGGGGCAGTTAGAGGAGACAAGTCTATAGCGGAGATACTGAATGAATTCTTTACTGAGGAAGATGTAGGGATGTTACCCAAGACTGAGGTGGTATTTAAAGGTGATACTACAGAGGAATTGAGAGAAATATCGCTACACCGGGAAGATATATTACAACTATTTGATAAACTGAATAGTAGCAAATCACCTGGACCGGATGGTATACATCCAAGAGTGTTGAAAAACTGAAATATGAGATTGCAGACCTGCTATTAGTAATCTGTGAACTTTCATTAAAATCATCAGTAATACCTGAAGATTGGAGGATCGCCAATTTAACGCCAATTTTTAAAAAGGGTTCCAGGGGTGATCCGGGAAATTACAGACCAGTGAGCCTGACGTCCGTACCGGGGAAAATGATAGAAACCATCATAAAGAACAAAATTACACAGCATGTAGATAGTCATGGCCTAATGGGAGACAGCCGTGTCAAAGAGGAGGAGCGTCGCTCTTGCAGAACAAATGGGGAACACAAGGAGCAAGAGACGTAGGTTGGTAACAGACTGCTTTATTGATGATAGTCCCTACGCGTTTCGGCAAACGCCTTCCTCGGGGGACATACAGCTAAACATAAAATACACAAACATTATTAAAAATATGGACCATGTTAAAACCAAATATGTAACATCATAAATAATACAAATGATAAAAGATAAAATAAAGAATAAATTATAGGACCACATTCAGAACAACTGTGAGGTAAGAAGGTAGACTGGATATGCATG
Organism: Ichthyophis bannanicus; assembly: GCA_033557465.1. Lineage (NCBI taxonomy): Eukaryota > Metazoa > Chordata > Amphibia > Gymnophiona > Ichthyophiidae > Ichthyophis > Ichthyophis bannanicus. The sequence continues at coordinate 1,465,165,903 of CM066032.1, read as the reverse complement.
CATGTTTATTGTATTTAATTATTCACCTATGATTTTAGATTTTCATATGCATATGGCTAATTGTTCCTAAACAAAGTGTGGATAGTCCTCAACGTGTGGGTAAATAGGTTCTGTCCTTTGTCTCGGCCCTTCTTACCTCACAGTTGTTCTGAATGTGGTCCTATAATTTATTCTTTATTTTATCTTTTATCATTTGTATTATTTATGATGTTACGTATTTGGTTTTAACATGGTCCATATTTTTAATAATGTTTGTGTATTTTATGTTTAGCAGTATGTCCCCCGAGGAAGGCGTTTGCCGAAACGCGTAGGGACTATCATCAATAAAGCAGTCTGTTACCAACCTACATTTCTTGCTCCTTGTTTTCCCCCCTAATGGGAGACAGCCAACATGGCTTTACACAAGGAAGATCTTGTCTTACTAATCTGATATGTTTTTTTGAAGGTGTGAATAAACAGGTGGACAAAGGTGAGTCGGTTGATATAGTGTATCTTGACTTTCAGAAATCCTTTGACAAGGTCCCTCATCAGAGACTTTTGGAAAAACTAAAGAGTCATGGGATAGGAGGCAGTGTACTACTGTGGATCAGGAACTGGTTAAAAGATAGAAAGCAGAGGGTTGGGCTAAATGGCCAATTTTCCCAGTGGAGAAAAGTGAATAGTGGTGTACCCCAGGGATCTGTGCTGGGTCCGCTGCTTTTTGACATATTCATAAATGACCTGGAAAGTGGAATAACGAGTGAGGTTATCAAATTTGCAGATGACAGAAAACTATTTAAAGTTGTTAAAACCCAAGAGGACTGTGGAAAACTGCAAGAGGATCTGGACAAATTGGAAGACTGGGCATCCAAATGGCAGATGAAATTTAATGTGGACAAGTGCAAAGTTATGTGCCTAGGAAAGAACAACCCACACTATGGTTACACAATGCAAGGTTCCACATTGGGAACCACCACCCAGGAAAAAGATTTAGGAGTCATCATGGATAACATGTTAAAACCCTCCGCCCAGTGTGCAGCAGCGGCCAAGAAAGCAAATAGAATGCTAGGTATTTTTAAATTTTTACAATACATTTTAATAATGGTTCCAGCATTTTGTTTAATACTGCTTTTTGTTGGTGGGCTCATCTGCCAATCTTCATAGTCTTTAACAGAAGAACCTCTCATTCAGGGATTCCCCTGACAGTGGGTTTTCCCTCTTTTTTTTTGATTGGCTATCCCTGCTCAGCTTTCTTTGGTTGGTGGCTGTTTTCATCATGAATGAGGTCAGACGCCGGGCATGGATATTTAAGGTGTTTTCTATTTTCTAAGAATTCATTGAAGCTTTGGACTTACCGCGTTTGGATTGACCTGAGGCAGGGTTGACAATTTGAAAACCCGAAATGTGACACGTCGTCATTTTTGGATCTCTGGAGGTGTTCTTAGAAGCTTGTAAAACGTTACTGGCTTGTTTTCAACAATATAAAATTATTTGATTAAAATGGAGAAGCTGCAGTGGTGAATGGACTTGTTCTGTTCACTTTGATTGGCAGCTCCAACAAAAAAATCATATATAACGAGAAATTGTTTCCTCATTGGATCGGAATTCTTTAGGTTGTTTGGTAAATATTTGCATGACAGCTCACTGCTGTAGGATGCCTTACCCACACAATGCTGAGCGATGGCATGATAAGCGTGCGGAGACACCCAGACCATGATAATCGGAAGGATGCATAACACAATAGGTGGACATGACAATTGTGGCATGTGCCGCCCTGACAGTGTGCCTTCATGGCCCAGGGGGTATCATGCATGTGCTGCACTACTGTGTTGCACTGATATAGCAGGGGGGTGCTACCAGGCAGATGGTCATCCCCCCGCTGAGGTGCTACCTGTGCAGGGCACTGCCTATGACCATCTGCATGGGTAGGGACCCTCTGCCATACCCATGCAGTATGGGCATTCTCATACCCCTATGCCCATGGACCCCTGGTGCCCCTCCCCTGGTCCCCCACCCCTGCAGACCACCCAAGCAGACACACCACCCTGCTCCCACAAACTGGACGACACAGTGCTAACAAACAATAAACATTTATTAGACAACTGTGTCAACATATGTACATCATTACCAACAGTGGCAGATGTTATGAACCTTGCAATTTTGCATTCTGCCCCTGCCCAGAGTGAATTTGAGAGGTGATCGCCCTATGATGCAGGGGGCCCAGCCTGTGCCCTGACACAGCTGCTGTGAGGGCCTCTAGGTGCAGGCCAATGGTCCACACTGCTGTATGCACCTCCTCCCTGAGGAGGTGCACCTCCACCACCAGGGCAGCCAGGACCCAGTCACTCTGTGGACAAAGTGGTGGTGGTGCTGAGATTCCAGTTGCGGCATGGCCAGGGTGTGCCGAAGGGTGCTGGGGTGTCTGTGGAGGACTCCAGCTGCAGGAGGTAGACCATGGAACTGCTCCAAGTCTCCCCTGACCCATGCTGTGCCATGTGGCTGGCACATGGCCCCTTGATTGGTTAGTAAAAGCCCATTCCTGAGGGCTGTGGGGTTCTACTGTGGGGTGCAGATTTGCCTCTGAACTCCCCACAGGCTGTCTGCCAGTGGTGCCCTGTGCCATGTTGTTGCACCTGGGGCACTTGGTAGGTGGTTCCTGTGTCCCCCCTGCTACCCCCTCTGCTCCCAACTCTGCTGGCACCTCAGCCTCCATACCCTGTCCCTGGTCCACCCAGCCCTCCTCTTCCTCTGACACCTCTTCCAACTCTGCCTCTGGTCCTCACAGTTCTCCTCCACCTCTTACCCCTCCTCCCCATCCTGCCCCTTGTCCTCCGATCCTTCCTTCTCCTCTGACACTTCCTCCTCCCACTGTGCCATGGCCACCTCTGATGTGGTGTCACTGGTTGTTGATGACATTGATGTCTCCTCCTCATCACCATTGCTACTGGTGGTACTGCTGCTGCTGCTGCTCTGCTTGGTTGATGCAGCCCTGCCACTTCTGGATGGCTGGTGTGGTGGGCCAGCAGTTTTCTCTGCACCACTGGAGCCAGCTGTGGGGAAAAGGGAGGGGGGTTTCTGGTATGTACCGGCATGGCCCTGGGGGACCCACACATGCATTGTTCACCCACCTTTGGCCCACAGGGGCCTCCCTCCTACACAGTGCACACTGTGTGCTCCCCCTTTGCCCACTTCCAGTCTGCTCTGTTCCCCCCTCACATTCTATGCTGTGCCCTGCCAACCCCTGCCCCCCCAGGCACTGGGCATGTGCAGGTGACAGCATTGGTAGGTGCACTATGTGCCTCTAAGGCCTCCACTGGGGGTGTGTGCCCTGTTCTGCCCTTCTGTGCCATGCCCCACCCAGGTTTGTGCACACCTGCATGTAGTGTGTGCCGGCTGGTGCATAGATGGGCTGATGGCACCAGGGATGGCACAGCTGCCCCCAGCACAGTCACATCATTGCATACAGGGAGTGACCACCACCAGGTGGTCTGCCTGCACCAGTATGACAACCATGGCTGCTGCCCCCTGCAACTGCTGGGCACCACAATGTACCCCACTGACTTTCCTCGGCTGCCAGCCGCTCCCTGATCTTCTGGAGCTGGTTGGGTCGCCTCCAGTGTAGTATTAAGAGGTGGTATTTCAGGGCCTCCAGTGTCCAGCATACTGCATATTCCCTGTGGGAGAGAGGGGGACAGACATGTGCTCACTTAGCCACTATCATTTTGCCTGTTGTGCATACCTGTATCCTGCAATGGTCTGGCTACATGCCTTTCTTAGGGGGAGGGCATACCCATGGGTGCCAGCCTGTGGTGGCAGAGCTGCTTGCAGGGACAGACAGGTTCCACATGTGTGGTTTCTGCCACGAGTCTGTCTAGACTCCCACACCAGGGCACAGAGGCTAGCGGTTGGGACAGGTGTTCAGAGCATCTAAACTAGCTGCCTGTGTCCCCTGCAGTGCCAAGCCCTGCCATGGCTCCCCCTGCACTAGGCTTTTTCATTGTTGTGCATGCCCTATGCCATGGTTCCCAACCACCACCAGTGGGTGCAGCACCATCATCACCTGCTAAGTGTGGGTATCCCCCCTGCTGCAGGCATTTGGGGCTGGCACCTGTATCAATGCATGGATCGTCCCTCCCCCCCCCCAACTCCTGATAGGCACACATTGGGGCAGCCACCAGTATGTGGCTTGGCATCATGCCCTGCCTCCCTATGCAGACACACAGCTGTGCCTTTCAGGGTGTGTCTGCCTATCATGGTGCTCAGCCCCCCCCCCCTCCACCTGTTGTAGCCTCCTTACCTGCACAGCTGGAGTTGGATTCCCCTCCACAGGGCTGTTGCCAGCCTCAGATTTGGGCAACAGCCCCCCTGGCATAGAGGACCCTCATGAGAGGGAGGAGTGGCCTAGTGTTTGGGGCAAGTTACCTCAGACCAGAAGGTCAGGGGTTCAAATCCCACTAGAGGACAATAACCTTGAGCCAGAAGGACTGGGGTTTCTAGTCCCACAGGTGCTCCTTGTAGACTTGGGCAAGCCACTTAACCCTCCATTGCCCATGCCCCCTGTAAGTATTAGTGTATGTGTCTCATATCCCCTCATGTTAAATGTATCCCCCAATTGTGTTGTGACCACTTTGATTGAAGGACAAGGTGGTATACAAAACTGTCTAAATAAATAAAATAAAATGCTGCAGCATAGAGCAGACAAGGCACTCACTTTCATGCAGGGAAAAGTTCACACTTCTCCTCACTGCTGGTATCTGTCTGCCCAGCTACAGGGGGCTCCTGCACAGGCAGCCCATGGGGCCTGCTTGATGGTGTTGTCTATGGACAGGTACATCAGTCAGGCAATACATGGGTTGCTGATCATGTTTGGTCATGCTTCTCTAGCCACTGTTGTGTTGGCCACATACAGGGGTATCATCTCTGCCTTGGACACAGTGCCCAGGTTACATGCCTTGTGCTTATCCATTATTCCTACTGTAGGCACCTGCCACTGTGCTTGGTTTGTGCTGCATTTTCATTGCTTGCCCATTTTGTCAGCATCTGACTCATGATTCAAGCACTTTTCCTGAATGGGTAACTTTCTGCAGGTATGGCCAGCCTCAGCGCATTGTTGAATATTGGGCCCATAGATAAATATGCTATACATTTCTAAAATTCCTCCTCTTTTTTTCAGAAAAGACATTAATGTTATGTCTTCCCATACCAGAGGGGTATGCTGTAGAAGCAAAGTTCTTTGCTTCTGTCCCCACTACATTCAGAAAGAAGAGTTGTTTATAGTCCATGGAGTTGAGGACACTTTTTCAAAATGGGAGACAAGCCCAGAAAATGAGGGACGTCTGGTAACTTTATTTCAATGTCCATCTCAGGATGGAATCAGTCCAAGGATGACTACTAAAAGGGTCAGTGATCTTCAACATAAGGTACTGTATATGAAGGGAGACTTAAAGATCTCAATATGTATACGTTGGAGGAAAGATGGAAGAGGGGAAATATGATAGAGACATTTAAATACCCGCTTGGTATAAATGTACAGGAGGTGGCCCTCTTCCAGCTGAAAGGAAACTCTGAAACAAGTGGACATAAAATGAAGGTGAAAGGGGATAGACTCAGGAATAAATTGAGGAAATATTTCTTTATAGAAAGGGTTGTGGATGTATTGAATAGCCTCTCAGTGGAGTTGGTGGAGGCAAGAACTGTCTCTAAATTTGAGAAAGCATGGAACAAGTACAGAGGATATCTGAGGGGAAGGATGGGATTGTTCTTATGGATGGGCAGACTGGATATGCTATATGGTCTTTATCTGCTGTCATTTACTATGTGAATAGCCTAATGGTTAGAGAACTGGCCTGATGACTAGGGTTCAGTTCCCACTGGCACTCCTTCTGGCATTGGAGAAGTCACGTAATCCACCATCGCCTTGAAAGAAACGTCTGGCAACCTACTTCCAGTCACCTTTCCAAGAAAACTCAGCAATTGCTGGGTTACCAGGAGTCAGCATTGACTTAGAAACATAGAAAATTGACGACAGAAAAAGACCACATGGCCTATCTAGTCTGTCCTTCCATATCAACTACTACAACAGTCCCCTTTTCTCCTTTAGAGATCCTCTGTGTTTGTCCCATGCTTTTTTAAATTCAGATACTGTCTTCTACTCTACCACCTCCACTGGGAGACTATTCCACAGATCCACCACTCTTTCCGTAAAGAAATATTTCCGCATATCACTCCTGAATCTATCCCCTTTCACCCTCATCCCATGTCCCCTGATAGCAAAATTTGCTTTCAATCGAAAGAGGCTCTCCCCCTGTGCATCTTTGCCATGGAGGTATTTAAACATCTCAATCATATCACCTCTATCCTGCCTTTCCTCTAAGGCGTACATATAAGATCCTTAAGTCTGTCCTCATATGCTTTATAATGAAGACCACTAACTATTTTAGTAGCTGCCCTCTGTACTGACTCCATCCTGTTTATATCCTTTTGAAGGTGCAGTCTCCAGAATTGAAAGCATGCATTACATGTTGATTAAGGCCACATCAAATTCATCATACTAACCCTAATCAGCCTGACGGAGAGGCTTAATAAAAAATCCTTAATTGTTTTCTAAGAGCAAGATGATGAATAACAGATCACAGAACCATCAGCTATGAAAACCTGAGTAAAAAGCAGCCTGTTCTAGTGTTTTCTAAAGCCACAATAATTTTCCATCATTCAAGTTTACGATGGTAGTTTATTCCACTCAAATGGACCTGCCAGTGAAAAGATTCTATTCTTAGCTTCCATGAAATGAAAATGGCATGCTGACATTATGTGCAATATTCTAGTACCCTCTGAATGTAATGTTTTTTTAGAACTTCAATACTACATTAAAATAATATAATACATCATGAATCAAGTTGAGAAACTTAAACTTTATCCAACCAATGCAGAAATCATAGTATTGGTATAGCATGTTCAGATCTCCCAGTTCCAGTTAAAATCCTTGCTGCTACAAATTATTTGTAGCATTTTTTATTATGTTTAATGACAATTCCAAGTAAAGTGACTTACAATAAACTAATTTAGTTAAATGTAATGCTTGTGAAACAGTACTAAAGTCATTTTGGTCTAGAATAGTCTTCAATCTTCTACACGGTGCTAGTTTAAAAAATAAAATCTTCAGTAGGTCTCTTATTTGTGGCTTCATTATCAAAGAGGCATCCAAAATAATTGCCTACATTATATACTTGTGACTGCAATATCCCACAAATCTTGTCAAAAACAATATGTTCTGGTAAATCAGGCAGAGAAAATCTATTGCACATCCTAATAGCTGTCTTTTTCATGTTTATAGATAGTCAATATGCAGACATCCATTCTTGAATCCTCATTGAATAAATTGATACTCTATCCAAAGACTCTCTTACTATATCATCCAAAAGAAAGAAAAACTATAGAAGGGGGTGGGAAAAGAGACAGGCCACCTCAGGGAGAAGGACAAATGTCAGGAGGTGGCATGTCTGGGGACTTGAGAGAGCATAAAGAGGATGGAAGCAGGTTCAAGGGTGAATGTCATCAACATAACTGTTTTGAAGACTCACCCTTGACCCTGGTCTAGTCTCTGTCCTATCTTTCTTGAATGTAACTTGCCTTGAGCTACTCCTAAATCCAAAAATCCCTAATCAATCCATCTAAATCATTCCTCCATGGCAGCTCGATCAGCTGTTGCTCAGCAGCTACTATCCCCTCATAGTGAGATCTGGGGGGAGCTGGAACTCCACCCCTAGTTGCAGAAGATTTCACTGTGATTTGCTGTGGTTGTATGAGGGGCAGTCGATGGCAACAGTTAGCAGTCAGGGATTTCCATAGGCCCCAAAATGAGCATTACCTTCTGACTGTAATCATCCTTTTGGTGGATGCACATGTGGGGAGTAACAATGAGACAGGTTGTAAGGGAGGGGAGGAGGAAGGAGCTAAGACACCTGCTAAATGGTTTTAAAGCCGTTTTGAATGCTAATTTGACAGCAATTTGCATAAGTTCAAAAGAAAGAAACTAATTTTATTTACATTTTAAATTTTAAAAGTATTACTGTGCTGTTGTTAAAATAACCTCAATGATGTAAAAATGATTAATTACAATGTTGTTTTTACTTATAAAAAGTGAAGTTTATTAATTTAAAAAGTGCCTGATTGGGAACTGAGGAGTAAGGATTCCAACTGCTACTTTCCTGCAGTTTGGCACAGCTGTTTACAGAGCTGTTACTGAGGTAGTTTGGTAAAAATCTCTTCCTGACTGCAATGAAGGAAAATGACAGGTTGTAAAATTCATGTTTGGGTTGGGAAATAAGAGAAAATTGTTGGGATTTCTGAAAGGGGGATTTTAGTGATTAGAGTAGAGATTCCTCTAGATTATTTAATTACATCATTGAGTGTAAGGACATAGATTTTTCAGGACTGGAATGTTAGTGAATGGCAATTGGTGGTTGTCTTGGATGAGAGCGGGTGTGTACTGATATGTCTGGTGGACTAGACCTTTGAATGTGGTAGAGTAGACAATGCAAAACTAGGATGTTTGGGAAAGAGTAATAGAGCATTAAATGTGGTATGATTTGATTCTGGATTGATTTTCTGTGAAGTTAGAGGAAAGTCAGTAAAAACAAGAAAAGAGCTGAGAAAAGGGATATAGATTTATTTTAGGAGAGTGTCTTCTGCAATCCTATTTTAAATAAATTCTAACAGTAGTTAAATTTTTATTTGCCTCAAATTTTGCAAATTAAGGCAAGGAAAGGGTAATGGAAATACAAAGGGATTTAAAGAGTCCCTCTCAAGAGAGAGGAACAGAAGGGAAGAAAATAGCTTATCTAATGCCAGAAGAAAGGGGTTTTTTTTTTTCGATTTTTAGAAGGTTCAGGTAAAGTGAGGTGAATCTAATGGAGAAGGGAGAGGTTTGTTTGAGAACAGCAGGTTTTTTTTTATGGTCAGTATCCTTCCTTAAAGTTGTTGTGAAAAAGATTTAAGTAGTTTTAGGAAAAGGGTGAGAAAGTTTGGTGAGAGTGATCTAAGAGAGGATTGGTTGTGAATGCTTGTGAGAATGAGGTGTTGAAGTAAAGTGTTAGAAAATTATATAAGTTTAGATATATATTCAAGCTTACTAGCCTTGAAGTGCTTGCAAGCATAGATATCATTGGCTGAGGGATTTCTTTGAGGTATAGTGGAGGGAAGAGTAGTAGTCTACTAGGAAACAGTTGTAATTGTCCCAACCAGAAGAAAGAAGAGATCCAGCTCGTCTGAATGCTTCAAGAGTTGTCCAGGGCCCCAACAAACAAAGATACCACTAGGCTACAGATAGGAGAAGTAGCCTAGTGGTTGGGACAAGTTGCCTTAGGCTGGAGGGCGAGAAGCTCAAATCCTGCTGAGAAGACTACAGCCTCAGGCCAGAGGTTCTGGAGTTTCTAGTCCCACAGGTGCTCCTTGGGCAAGCCACTTAACCCTTTGTTGCCTCAAGTACCAAAATACACATTTTGGCCATGCTGTAACAGGGAGCCTGTGACCAGAGGGCTCCCATGCTAAAAAATGCCATGCTATCAGAACAGCACATGAATAGGTAGGGTTAGGGTAAAGTTGAGGCAGAGAGAGGGTGGTAGCAGTAATACACGGCTGGTGCACTCGTGATAATGGTGTACTAAAGGCACAAAGACTTTACTAGTACAGGTGCAACTATAGCCAGCCTCCGACTAAGCAGTAGTTGCACCTGCCTTACTAGCGCATCAGTGCACGAGCTAGGTGTGAACATCAAGCAGTTTTAAGCCCTGAACTCTTCCACACATATAACACTGTTGGATGACAGCATCCAGAAGGGAACTAGGCATTCATGTAGGGCATCAGTATTGGACTGGCAACATTGTGTGTCTGCCACAGCAGAGGAGCACTGCACCTGACAGCCACAAAATTAGAACTTGCAGCACATGAGTATATATGCTGTGAGAGTTGGTGCACAGATATATTGTATATACGAAGCTAAGTCACTTGAAAGTATGCTGCTCGAGTACGTATTTGCACTGGTGAGATGTGAGCAGGTAGCTGGTGTGATGAGCTGAGGAGGAGTAGGCAAATAGGACCTGTGCTCAGTGAAACAGCCAATAATGGCTACATAGCAGGATTGGAGACAGCAGAGTACAGCTGGGGGAAGAGCATGCAAGTGAGGTAAACATAAGAAATGCCATACTCGGTCAGACCAAGGTCCATCAAGCTCAGTATTCTGTTTACAACAGTGGCCAATCCAGGTCAAAAGTACCTGGCAGGTTCCCAAAAAGGCACACAGTTTCCAAAATGATTGTTCAAGGGTAAGCAGTGGATTTCCCGGGTCCTCTTTAATAATGTTTTTTGGGCTTTTTCTCCAGGAACTTGTCTAAACCTTTTTTAAACCCAGCACACTAACAGCCTTCACTACATCCTCCGGTAATGAATTCCAGAGTTTGATTAGGCATTGAGTGAAAAAATATTTTTTCTTATTTTTCTTAAATGGGTTACACTGTAGCTGCGTTGCTTGTCACCTAGTCTTTCTACTTTTTGATGGCATAAACAACCAACTTACATATACCTGTTCCATTCCATCCATTAATTTATAAACCACTTTCATATCTCTCCTCAGCCAACTCTTTTCCAAGTTGAAAAGCCCTAACCATTAAAGCTTTTCCTCATAGGGTTATCATTACACCCTCTTTAGCATTTTGGTGGCTCTTCTTTGAACCTTTTCTAATTCTGCTATATCCTTTCTAAGATATGGCAACAAGAATTGCACACAATATTCAAGGTATGGTCGCACCATGGAATGTTACAGAAGCATGATAATATCCTTGGTTTTATTCCCCATTCCTTTCCTAATGATTCCTAGCATTCTATTTGCTTTTTTGGCTGCCGCTGCACACAGGGCAGAGGATCTCAATGTATTATCCACGATGACACCTAAATCTTTTTTCTGGGTGGTGCTTCCTAATGTGGAGCCTTGCATCGTGTAACCGTAGTTTGGGTTGTTCTTTCTTAGGTGCATAACTTTGCACTTGTCCACATTAAATTTCATCAACCATTTGGACATCCAGTTTTCCAATTTATCAAGGTCCTCTTCCATTTTTTCACAATCCTTTTGCGTTTAACAACTTCAAATAATTTTGTGTCATCTGCAAATCTGATCACCTCAGTCATTATTCCCATTCCCAGGTTATTCATGAATGTGTTAAAAAGAAGCGGGCCCAGCACAGATCCCTGGGGTACTCCACTATTCAGTTTTATCCTTTGATAAAATTTGTCATTTAGCCCTACTCTCTGCTTTCTTTTAACCAGTTCCTGATACACAATAGTACACTGCCCCCAATCCCATGACCTTTTACTTTGGCCGAGTCTCTCATGAGGGATCTTGTCAAAGTTTTTCTGAAAATCCCCGTACACTATATCAACCGGCTCACCTCGGTCTACCTGTTTATTCAAACCTTCTAAAAAATATAGCAGATTAGCAATATAATACTTTCCTTGACTAAATCCATGTTGGCTTTTTCCCATTAAACCATGATTATCTACATGTTCAGTAATCTTATTATTTAAAGTGGTTTCTATCATTTTGCCCAGTACTGATGTCAGACTCATCAGTCTGTGGTTTCCTGGATCACCCCTGGAACCCTTTTTAAAAAATGGCGTTACACTGCCCATTCACCAGTCTTCAGGTATTAAAGATGATTTTAATGATAGTTCACAGACTACTAATAGTAAGTCTGCAATCTCATCTTTAAGTTCTTTCAACCCCCTCGAATGTATACCATCTGGTCCGGGTGATTTACTACTCTTCAGTTTATCAAATACTTGCAATACGTCTTCCCGGTTTAGCAATATTTATTTCAATTCTTTCAATATATCACCTTTAAATACCATTTCATGTATGGGTAACTTCTCTTTCTCAGTAAATGCCGAAGCAAAGAATTCATTCATTCTCTCCACTATGGCCTAGTCTTCCCTTAGCACCCAATTTACCCCTCTATCATCCAGTGGTCCAACTCACTCTCTCACAGGCTTTTTGCTATGAATGCACTTGAAAAAGCTTTTATTATGCATTTTTGCTTCCACAGCAAGCTTTTTTTCAAATTCTCTCTTTGCCTACCTTATCAATGCCTTGCATCTAACTTGCCAGTACTTATGTTATTTCCCATTTTCGTCATTTGGCTCCTTTTTCCATTTCCTCAAAGATGCTTTTTTGACTACAACAGCCTCTCTGACCTCACCTTTAAAGCATGCTGGCAGTTTTATTGGCTTTCTTTCCACTTTTCCTAAAGTATGGAATACATCTGGTCTGGATTTCCAAGACAATGGGGTATGTTTACTAAACTGCGTTAGTGCGATTCACGTTAGGAGCCGTGGTAGAGACAGAAATCCCAAATAAGGACATGGGCGGTACATCGTTACCGATAACATGCGTTACCAGGCGCCATAAATGAATGAGCGCTACAGGGCACGTTACCGCGCATTAATCTTAAGAAGGCGCTCAGGCATACAAGGACAGCAACAGAGCTGTAGCACAATGGTTACAACACTGACATGATTGTACAGGGGTCATGGGTTCGATTCCCCAGTGGGCCTAATGTATAAGGCTGGCTGAGGCAGCACCCTTTACATTTAAGTAGTGATTGTTGAGGCATGTGACGTGTACTTTAATTAGTGCTGCCAGCAAACACACCCTCATGGTGGCATAACCTAAGGTGCCACATAAGGCACCCCATAACGCACTCCATAGGGCACATTATAAAGTGTACTGTCCGCCAAGGCACCTTATAATGTCCCCTATAGGACACCTTATAAGGCTGTGAACAAAGCCCTGGCTGGCTGCAGAAGGACTGCACATGACCACACAAACTGTCTGCTGTGGTTACCAGGATAGGGCTAACCCACCCATACCCATGATGCACTGCACATGCAAATCAGCAGTCGAGAGATGGGCACAAGATTGGGTATGCACCCCCATAGCACCTCGGCCTGGTAGGGGGAACAGACCGTGTGTGGCACGGCCACAGAGTAGCCACAGACAGTCACATTGTGCGGGTACTGTGCCCACCCTGAGGTTGAGGTGGGGCGCCCAGCACCAGGTCCACAGCACCTTTCATGGCTGGAATACGCCATGCTGCAGGTCCCCAGCGGTGTGTGATAGGTAGTTCCGTTAGACACACCTAAGATACATCTGTGTCCTGCTGTATGTCTCGGTCATATTTATTTATTTATTTATTTAGCTGTATTTATATCCCGCTTTTCACCGGGTCAAAGCGGTCAATTGGGGGATACATTTAACACGAGGGGATATGAGACACACACACTAATACATACAGGGAACATGGGCATTGGAGGGTTAAGTGGCTTGCCCAAGACCACAAGGAGTGCCTATAGGACTAGAAATCCCAATCCCTCCGGCCTGAGATTGCTGTCCCCAGGTGGGACTTGAACCCCTGACCCTCCGGCCTGAAGTACCTTGTCCTAACCACTAGACCATGCCTCATATCTAGTCCATATGGGCGATGATGCACCCAGAATAGTGCATATCCTGTGTTGGTGCCATGGTTACCTGCTGTAGGTGAAAGGGGGGGGGTGTATGGACCCATAGGCAGATCATGTACCACCACACAACCCACCCTCTGGGGCTCAGGGTGGGAAACAGGATCACCCACCAATAGATCCACAGTCTACCTCCCTGCAATGGTAGCAGTAGAGGGAACCATCAACCCCAGTCCTGCTGGGGAACAGACAGAGCAGTACACATCCATAACACAATATCAGACAGATGGCAGGCCTGGAAATGCTCAGCTTACCCCCACCATTATCTGACATTCTCCAGCAGCAAGCCTCCAGCCGCTGCACCCTGCAAGGTGTTCCAGCAAGAAACATACTAGCTGCAGACAGGACTCATTCAGATACTACATTTGTACTCTATCTTCTCCAGAGAGGACTGCAGCATGGTGACTATGCATGTGTTTGCTTCACTGATTTGCCTGACCTACTCCCTTGTACCTTGGCCCATTGTTCTGAGCTGTTTAGAGGGATGTACCTATTCCCAGTTCAGCCCTCTCTGTCCTTCACTAGGCATTTACTAGGTGTCCTATTAGTAGGGTAGGGGCCCAGGTCTTGTTGTATGATATCTCTGTAGGGATTCAATGGCATATTGCCAACCCTACCATCACACTGATAGTACTCATAGTGCTCAGAGTGAGCACTTTTGCCTATTAATTGTATGGCATTCTCTTTTCTTTTCCTATTTGTTTTATTGTATACCGCTATGATGTGATTAAATGGTGGTAAATCAAATTTTTTAATAAACCATAAACCATACTACCACTCTAAAGATGCACTTAGTGCAGGCCTACGTTCTACTGTGGTTGTGCCCCTTGCTTATACTACAGCTTTTGTACCCCCTCTGTGGTATATTAGCATGCTAACTACACATTTACCCTGTGCTATTCATGGCACTTTAGTAAACATGCCCTAGTGAGTGAGGTCAGGTTGGGTTGTATAGATGGGTTTCCTGAAAGACATGAATGGTAGGAGACAGTAGAGTCTATAGAGAGGGGAGCTATCCACTGTTGTGATTACCCTTGAGAGTGAACAGAGGTTTTAGAAGAGGCATCTGGAAATGCTAGGTAGTTGTGGCTGTTGTGAATACTGTCCAATAGGCTAGCCTATGAAGGAAGTGTTGTTTCACTCTGGCTGCTTGGTGCAAGACACAGTGCAGGGCTGGCCCGACCACTAAATGGTTGCCAAAGGTGACAACTTCAGGAGGGTGGCAAAGAGTAGAGCATTCAAAACTAAACAATAGATTTTGTCAGCCAAGGGGGATGTAAGGCTTAAGGTCTGCCTAGGGTGCCAACACTTGAATCAACTCTGAGGCCGGCCCTGATATTGTGCTAGGTGAAGAGGCAAGGCCAAGAACTACTGTGGTTATAACATACATGTAAACATTAAAGAATGGAGAAGACTTTTGGAAGGGTTTGGTACTGATCTGCTCCTGCTGCATGTTAGTCCAGACCTATTCCTGCCAATCCGCACAATGCAGGTGCAGGTATCAGGCCAGCTTCTTTATATTCTCAGTCTTCATAGGGATACAGAAAAAGAGAGATGTAGATGAATTAAGAGGTTCCCTCTGACATCTTGGAGGGTCCTCCATTGACTCATAGGAATGAATGGTAAGGCTTCCCTTGAGAGCATGTTTGAGTGTGGGAAGCTATAGTGATGCTTTCAAAATGTGCAATGTATATATCAGGCAGCAGAATGATTCTGGTACCCTGACCTTGCCCCCTCTGACCCCCTCCATCTGTAGTAGCAACACGCTAAGCTACATGCCAACAATTAGTACTTCATTGTCTATCTTCTCCTTTATGATGCTATTTCATATGAGCACTGGTTAAGGAGGCATGGGTAGAGTATGCCAATTCAGGTTATATGTTGGATGCTGAGCCCTTCATAGAGTGGTAGCAGCAAGAGCATAGCCTTTTTTACATGTAGCCTTCCAAGGAGCCTATGTGCTTCCCCCTTCATGTACCCTCCTTACATCAAAGTAGGCAAGTATCACTTATTAAGGGGCATGTTTACTAACGTGTGGTAAGGAGCACAGGGTTAATGCATGGAATTTGCACTTTAGTACCACACCAGAAACCATCAGCCATGATAAGCACAAGAGGCATGACCACAGCATGCTACTACCACCATGCTATCCATAGCAGTAGTGATAGTAGCAAATACACAGCCCAGTACACTAGCACAGGGTGGGCGCTTAGCCCAGCGCATGTGTTACAGTGTGTGCAGTCTGCATATGTGTCGGTAAATAGAATACTATAAGCATGATATAGGGGTATCTGTTGGCTTGGAATTCACTGTGAACAGTAGGAACTGTATCACTAGCACCCATATAGGAAGGTAGCTGAAAAAGTGAAGAAAAAGAGGGAGGCCTTCATGAAATACAAGAGATCACAGAGAGAGGAAGACAAGCATCTGTATTTGGAAAAACTTAGAGAAGCTAGCAAAGTAGTCAAGAAGGCAAAGATTCAAAAGGAGGAGGAAATAGCCAATGCAATAAAATGGGGGATAAGACATTTTTCAGATATATTAGTGAGAAGAGGAAGGGCAAAAGTGGTATTGTCAGACTCAAGGGTGCAGGGGGGGAATATGTAGAAGCTGATAAGGATAAAGCGGAATTGCTTAACAAATATTTTTGTTCTGTGTTCACAGATGAAGAACCAGGAGCAAGACCTCAGAAAACACCCATAGGAACAGAAGCAAGGGACATCTTGAAAAATTTTCAGAAGACTGTGTTCGTGAGAAACTAGCTCAACTTAAAGTAGACAAAGCAATGGGACCGGATGGGATGCACCCTAGAATACTGAGGGAACTTGGGGACGTTCTAGCAACTCCACTGACTGACCATTTCAATGCCTCGTTGGAGTCGGGAGTGGTGCCAAAGGACTGGAGAGAGGCTCATGTGGTGCCTTTACACAAAAGCGGAAGTAAGGATGTGGTTGAAAACTACAGGCCGGTTAGTTTAACTTCGGTGGTGAGTAAATTATTGGAAACGCTGCTGAAAGAGAAAATAGTGAGGTTTATGGAGTCCAGTGGATTACAGGATCTGAGGCAGCATGGATTCACCAGAGGCAGGTCTTGTCAGACAAATCTGATTGATTTCTTTGACTGGGTGACCAGGGAGTTGGACCGAGGGAGAGCTCTAGATGTGGTGTATTTATATTTCAGTAAAGCCTTTGACACTGTTCCTCACAGGTGACTTATAAACAAACTGAGCACCCTAGGGATGGACCCTAAAGTTACTGCTTGGGTTAGAAACTGGTTGGGTGGGAGGCGACAAAGAGTACAAGTAAATGGAGCTCACTCTGAGAAGAAGGATGTTACCAGTGGTGTGCCCCAGGGATGTGTCCTTGGTCCGATTCTTTTTAACATCTTTGTTAGTGATATAGCGGAAGGGCTGTCGGGTAAGGTTTAACTCTTTGCAGATGATACCAAAATCTGCAATAGAGTAGACACCCAGGAAGGTGTAGATAACATGAGGAGTGATCTAGCTAAGCTTGAAGAATGGTCTAGAATTTGGCAGCTGGGATTTAGTGTTAAAAAATGTAAGGTCATGCATTTGGGCTGCAGCAATCCAAGGGAGCAATACAGTATAGGAGGTGAAGTACTTTTGTCCACTAAAGAAGAGCGGAACCTAGGCGTGGTTGTGTCTGATGATCTTAAAGTAGCTAAAACAGGTAGAAAAGGCGACGGCAAAAGCTAGAAGGATGCTTGGGTGCATACGGAGAGGAATGGCTAGCAGAAAAAAGGAGGTGATAATGCCTCTGTATAAGTCTTTGGTGCGACCTCATTTGGAGTATAGTGTGCAATTCTGGAGACCGCACCTTCAAAGTGATTTGAACAGGATGGAGTCGGTGCAGAGGGTGGCTACTAAAATGATTAGTGGGCTTCATTATAAAGCATATGAGGACAGACTTAAGGATCTTAATATGTACACCTTGGAGGAAAGGCTGGATAGAGGTGATATGATTGAGATGTTTAAATACCTCCGTGGCATAAATGTTCAGGGAGAGAGCCTCTTTCAATTGAAAGCAAGTTCTGCTACGAGGGGACATGGGATGAGGGTGAAGGGAGATAGATTCAGGAGTGATATGCAGAAATATTTCTTTACGGAAAGAGTAGTAGATCCATGGAATAGTCTCCCAGTGGAGGTGGTAGAGATGGGGACAGTAACTGAATTCAAAAAAGCATGGGACCAACACAGAGGATCTCTAAAGGTAAAAAGTGGACTGTTGTAGTTGTTGATATGGAAGGACAGACTAGATAGGCCATGCGGTCTTTTTCTGTCATCATGTTTCTATGTTTCTAGGTAGTAACTGGGCACTCAAGAACAGACTGCTGAACGGAAGTGGACTGAACAGTCAGCACAACTCAGAGCACAGAGGCTAAGCACAAGAGGGCGGGGCATACAAATGAGAAAGCAAACACATTCATAGAGCATATGCTACATCTCAAACCATAGGTAATGGGATGCAAATGTGGCATCTAGAGATGCAGAAGGTCATGTATGGGATCATGCAGGATGTCCACAGTGTCCCTTATGAGGGATAGAGATATGGACCTCCTCACTGCAAGGGTAGCCGTTCACCTAGGCTGCAAGGAAGGAAGGAAGGAAATAGTATGGGCAGCATTGTCACCACTGGGAGTGAGTTGGAAATCAGGAGGGAAGGTGGCTTCAGGGGCCAGAAGACCAAGCTTAGGGCAGCCTGCACATAAGGACAATAGCATCAAGCTGCTTTGGCACCTCCTCCGCCACAGACATCCAGTTCACACAAAACCAGAAGTCTGGGACTGAAGCGGTAGATTGAACAGAATGAAACTGCAACACATCCCCAAAGACAGAGGGTAGGTGCTACATCATGGGATTCAGAGGCAATTGCCATCACTATCAGCCCTGGAGAGGGTTGCCAGTAGCAGCAATGGGTGTGTGGGGGACACTTTAGTAAACATGCCCCTAAGAATGTATCAAACAGATTAGAAGGCTATCTCACACTCCCATTGTTTAAGTACCTTCTCTCACTCTTAGAGCCTCAGGCCAATGCACTGATCCAGATCAGCTCTGTACCTAGTAGCCCTGTGCGAGTGGTATAGCAGCACAGGGTGCAAAGGCTTAAGGGGTGCATTTCAGCTGCCTACTGTTGCCCTGCCGCCTCCACTTTTTGTTCTCTCAGTGGCAGCAGCACCAGCAGCAGCTGAGCAGACCTAAAATTAAAAAACCCAAACCACGCAGGTCTTTCCACAGGTCTGGTCACTCCCTTCTCTGACTCAACATCAGCGAAGGAAGGGATCAGATCTGTTTAAAGTGCAGAGTCAAAAGTCCCACGTGGTTCTTTTTTTACACATTTTGAAGTTAGGTCTTCCATGCTGCTATCGGTGCCACCACAAAGAAAACATAGTGCGGCAGCAGCAGGGCAACAGCAGGCAGTGGCTGTATGGAGTCACGGAGATATGGTTGAGAGGAGGGAAGGGGTGGGGGGCGTGTGCCCAATGTGTAAGTCGCACAGGGTGCAATTCTGGCTCAGTATGGCCCTCATCCAGATCATAGTTTTCTGGATCGGAAAATCTAAGAAAGAACAAGCCAAATAACCCAAGCAGTTTAATGACATCAGAGCAGATCTTTCTGTGACCTTTACTTGCCTCTTTACTAACACAATTTTCAGACTTATGCACAAAATTGTTGCTATTGCTTCAAAGGTAGTTTTCAGGATGAGGATTTAAGATGGGTTACTCCTTAGTGTGGCAAAAACCTTACTAATGTGCATCATATTGGCTCTACTCTTGTCTATTTCCTTTCACCAGCACCAAGGAGAGCCTATTTTCATTTAATGTTGGTTTTTCCCCCCTATAGGAAAGCCATACATCACTTCCATGTTTTAGATTGTATACCATGATGAAACTACCTGAAACATTTCACTATTTAGTGTGAAAAATCTCACTCTTAGGGAGAATTCACCCTTCTCATGTCAGCTTTTTGTTGGCATTTAGTTCTATGGGATAGGATGTTTGGCGATCATAGCCAGCCTTTCCCAGGTCCAGCACATTCTGAGAACAGGTGGTACTCCCGCTCAAAAATTAGCCTGGCCAGGAGGATGGTGTCTTTATCAGCAAAGTTCAGTTTCCTTGTTTTGGTTGCCACTTTTGGAATGTTCCTGCATTTGCCACATCTGTGCACATGTTATCACCTTGAACAAATCATCACCACCCCAACACACAGAAAAGATGGGATACTAGATCTCATATTCACCCCAACCAACTGGCCTTTTCACCACCTTCTCCCAATCACTCAGGTCACCCCATTCCCATGGTCAGACCACCACTTGATCACCTTCTTCCCAATTAACTTCTCTGCCATAGACTCCAACAGTACCACACAGGTCACTGCATACAGATTTCATCACTTTGACAAGAAAGCTTTTCTAAGCAAGACCTTAACACTTGCAAATTCTGACCAAACAGACCTGGATGTTCTTATTGACTACTGGAACAGCATCATCTCCTCTTATGCCATAACCTTCCACTCAGTAATTGCAAAAAGGAGATTGTGCATGCCCTTTGATATTCATCCAACCTCAAAGAGCTCAAATGAAAACTGCAACAGCTAGAATGCAGATGGAAACACTCTAAGAATCTATCCTTTCAGGCAGCATACATCACAGCCCAAGCTGAGTACTGCTCCCAGATCAACAACCACAAAACAGAATACTACACAAAGCTTCTCAAATCATCTCTAAATTTCCCAAGGGAGCTATTTGAAATTGTGCAGCAGCTAATAAAAAGTTTAACTCAAATAAAACAGATATCTTCCTATGCCCACATGCCATGACCAAAGATAAATCAAACAAAAACTCTTCAGCAACTTTACTTACAACACGGATTACCTTATCCACTGACCAAATGGAAGCAATCATCACTAGCATAAACACAACAACCTCTCCCCTAGACCCATGCCCAGTCTCATGGGTCAAAATTACCAAACAAGAACTCAACCCAATATTATATAAAATAGTACAATCCTCCCTCTCCCAAGGATACATGCCCAAAAGCCTCATGTGCACTGCAATAAGGCCCCTTATAAAACACCCTACCCTGGACCCAATGTTGACAGCCTCTTACAGACCTATCTCAAGTATACCTTTTATGCCTAAGATCATCAAAAAAGCATTCCAACTCCAACTGCAAGACCACATAGAAGCTCACTCTCCACTTGACCTGCAGCAACATGGTTTCAGACCTTCCCATGCCATCAAAACCCTAATTACATCACTTTTAGACAACCTCAAAGGAATAGAAAAACCTTCCCATAAGAACATAAGATATGCCATACTGGGTCAGACCAAGGTCCATCAAGCCCAGTATCCTGTTTCCAATAGTAGCCAATCTAGGTCATACGTACCTAACAGTTTACCCAAAAGATACAGGTTCCGCAATGCTTGTACTGGGTCAAGCATTGATATCCTGGGTCCCTTCTTAATAATGGTTTATGGACCTTTCCTCCAGGAACTTGTCCAAACCTTTTTTAAACCCAGCTACACTAACAGACTTTACTACATCCTCCGGTAACAAATTCCAGAGTTTGATTACATGTTGAGTGAAAAAATATTTTCTTTTATTAGTCTTAAATAGTTTACCCTGTAGCTTCATTGCATGTCCCTTAGTCTTTCTATATTCTGATAATGTAAACAATCGATCTACGTTTACCCGTTCCACTCCGTTCATTAATTTATAGACTTCTATCATATCTCCCCTCAGCCGTCTCTTTTCCAGGTTAAAGAGCCCTAACCTTTTTAGCCTTTCTTCATAGGAGTATCCTTCCATCCCCTTTACCATTTTGGTGGCTCTTCTCTGAACCTTTTCTAATAACTCTATATCCTTTTTAAGATACGGCGACCAGAATTGCACACAATATTCAAGGTGCGGTCTCACCATGGAACGATATAGAGGCATTATAATATCTTTTGTTTTATTTTCCATTCCTTTCCTTATGATACCTAGCATTCTATTTGCTCTCTTGCGTGCCGCTGCACACTGGGCCGAGGGTTTTAACATGTTATCCACAATGATGCCTAAATCTTTTTCCTGGGTGGTGGTTCCTAATGTGGAACCTTGCATCATGTAACCATAGTTTGGGTTGTTCTTCCCTGGGTGCATAACGTTTCACTTGTCCACATTAAATTTCATCTGCCAATTTGATGCCCAGTCTTCTAATTTATCAAGATCCTCTTGCAATTTTCCACAATCCTCTTGGGTTTTAACATCTTTAAATAGTTTTGTGTCATCTGCAAATTTGATTACCTCACTCGTTATTCCACTTTCCAGGTCATTTATGAATATGTCAAAAAGCAGCAGACCCAGCACAGATCCCTGGGGTACACCACTATTCACCTTTCTCCATTGGGAAAATTGGCCATTTAGCCCAACCCTCTGCTTTCTATCTTTTAACAAGTTCTTGATCCACAGTAGTACACTGCCTCCTATCCCATGACCCTTTAGTTTTGCCAAAAGTCTCTGATGAGGGACCTTGTCAAAGGCTTTCTGAAAGTCCAGATACACTATATCAACCGACTCACCTTTATCCACCTATTTATTCACACTTTCAAAATAACACAACAGATTAGTAAGACAAGATCTTCTTTGTCTACAGCCATGTTGGCTGTCTCCCATTAGGCCATAACTATCTACATGCTGAGTAATTTTATTCTTTATGATGGTTTCTACCATTTTTCCTGGTACTGATGTCAGGCTCACCGGTCTGTAGTTTCCCGGATCACCCCTGGAACCCTTTTTAAAAATAGGTGTTACATTGGTGATCCTCCAATCTTCAGGTATTAGAGATGATTTTAATGATAGTTCACAGATTACTAATAGCAGGTCTGCAATCTTATATTTCAGTTCTTTCAACACCCTTGGATGTATACCATCCGGCCCATTTGATTTGCTACTCTTCAGTTTATCTAATAGTTGTAATACATCTTCCCGATGTATCGATATTTCCTTCAATTCTTCCACACCTTTAAATACCACTTCAGTCATGGGTAACATCCCTACATCTTCCTCAGTAAAGACCGAAGCAAAGAATTCATTCAGTCTCTCCGCTATCGCCTTGTCGCCTCTTAGTGCCCCTTTAACTCCTCTATCATCCAATGGACCAACTGACACTCTCACAGGTTTTTTGCTACGAATGTACTTGAAGAAAATCTTTATTTCACATTTTTGCTTCCGCAGCAAGCTTCTTCTCAAATTCTCCCTTTGCCTGCTTTATCAATGCCTTGCATTTGACTTGCCAGTGCTTGTGCTGGTTCCAGGTTTCGTCGTTTGGCTCTTTTTTCCATTTCCTGAAAGATGCTTTTTTGGCAACAACAGCCTCTCTGACCTCACCTTTAAACCATGCTGGCAGTTTTTTGGACTTCCTTCCACTTTTCTTAAAGCATGGAATACAGCTGGTCTGGGCTTCCAAGATAGTATTTTTCAACAACACCCAAGCTTGATGTAAGTCTTTAACCTTTGCAACTGCTCCTTTTTGTTTTTTCTTAACTATTTTCCTCATTTTATCATAGTCTCCCTTTCGAAAGTTAAAAGGTAGTACTGTGAATTTCCGTACTATCCCTCCTCCACTAATTAAATCAAAGGCGATCATGCTATGATCACTATTGCCAAGTTGCCCTAACACCCTTATCTCTTGCACTAGATCTGGTGTTCCACTAAGGACTAGGTCTAATATGGCTTCCCCTCTGGTCGGTTCATGAACCAGCTGCTCCAAGAAGTAGTCATTTATGTCATCTAGGAACTTTATCTCCCTAGCATGTCCTGCCGTGACACTGACCCAATCGATACTGGGGTAATTGAAATCACCCATTTCCCGAGGATTTATGCTCATTTTCCTAGACATCTCTGCAGTGTTTGATTCAATAAATAATTCTAGCTCCTATCACGGCTCCAATCAATAGGCTTAATGAACACTACTCTCCAGTAGTTCCATTCATACTTAGAGGATAGATAACAAGTAATAGTAAGATCTATTAACTCCCATAAATACAAACAGAACCAAGGTCTCCCTCAAGGATCAGCCCTATCTTCTCTTCTTTTCAGTATCTTCATACAGCCAGTATGTGCCATCATATGACAATATAATATCCTATATTACACAACCTTCTCCTTGGAAAACCCAGAATACGTGAACATAGGAAGATTTTTCAATGCCATGGTCAATTGGCTCTCAGAACATAATCTAACCAGAAAACATATGTCATCCACATCACAAGAAGTCCAACCTTCACCCCGCCTCCCACCATCAATTTATGAAACACAACCCTAATCATAAAAAATGAGGTCAATTTTTTATTTATTTATTTCAAATACTTTTATACTGCCTTATCCGGCAGTCAAGGCAGTTTAAAATGAACAGAATTTGAACATTTACTGTACATCTAACATGGTTAACTTTGTACAATAGAACAGTACATATGTATGAATAATAGTAAAACAACAAAATTAACTATTTACTGTATAAGAGGTTATGGAAGTATAGTAGCTTGGTGGCTTGCAAGTAATTTGAATCATCATCATGAATATTTACATTGTCTTTATTAATGGAGACAGTGTTGGCAAGTGAGTGATTCTGAGTGGAAATTAGCCATAGAGTTCTATAAATAGCAGTGTTTTTATTCTTTTTCTGAATTTCATATGATCTTTTATTTCTCTTATTGTTGGGGGGAGGGAATTTCATATAATTGGGGCATAATATGAAAATACTCTGTTACATGTTGTTTTGTTTGTTTTTCGGAAGTCAGCTGGTGTGATTACCTAGGAATCACCCTTGACCAAGGATTAATCTTCCACTCTCACATCATGAATGTCACAAAAGCAGCATATCACAAACTTAGAATACTTCTCCGGCGTTGACCACTACTCGATCACTCCGATATCAGAGATGTGTCCAGGCGCTCATAATACCACTTCTGGACTACTGTAACATACTCTACAAAGGCTACCTTTCAACCTCTACAAATGGTGTAAAATATGGCCGCAAGAATCATGTCAAATTCCCCACATAGAAATCATATCACCCCCATATTATATCACCTGCACTGGCTCCCATTCCACATGAGAGTTAAATATAAAACTATAATAACCATATTCAAGATACTCCACCATCAGCCCATGTTCTTCAACACCTCTACTAAAGCCTCCCAAAACAAGAAGCAGAGACACTCAAGAGATGTTAATTGTCCCAGCTCTTCAAACCAGATGTAACCAAACCATCTTTAAATTAGTCTTCTCTTTATTTGCACTCTCTATTTGGAATTCTCTCCCCAGCAACATCTGAACCTCTAACTGCATTGCAGAGTTCCACAGGAAAGTAAAGACATTCCTATTTGCTCAACACTATGAATCTAACTCTTATGAACAAATGTGAGCCCCAAACATAAGGCTCCAACAAGCTCACTTCATGACTCTTTGTCTATATCCCCTAACCAGCTGTCAAACAATAATTAGGGTACCATGACTCTTCATTCCATTTACTACTACAGCTTCTCCCCAGCACAATCACAAATATGTCTTTACAGTATGTTACACCCCTGAACCACTGTATCTGACCTACCTCATTAAGCTACTATATCCATTAAGATATTGTTCTTTACCATACAATCTACCGATATACATCTTCATATCTTCTTTACTATACCCTACTGGTGTATCTTAAAATTCTTCCTTTATAAGACTTCATGTTTAACTGCTGCTATCTACTTTTTTCACCCACAGTTGAGTTAATTTTTACTTATTAAGTTTTTAAGTTATTTGAATTGATTGTTATGTATTGTTACTTGTGACCTTTCCTTTTCTTGAGTTAATTGTACTCCGCTTCGACTTGTAGAAATAGCAGTACAAAAAAGTTGCTAAATAAATAAAATAAATAAATATAGGTGTGGATATTGAAGTACATGTGCCCTTAAAACAAGAGGGCCCAAATATACATACTTTATAATATACAAGCACACATCTAGCCGACCCCCTTTTTTTTGGGTGTGCACATCCTCTTTGGTGACTTATCTTTCATGAGTGTGAGCTTTCCCAAAGAAGGCATCTTTTTTACTATTACAACTACTACTGAACATTTGTAAATCGCTATAAGGCACTGCACAGACACTCCCAGCTCATCGGAGCTTAAAATCTAATAAAGACAGACAACACAGTAGCTTTAGACATGGGATACAGCTAGGGGGAATGGTAAGGATACACAAAAGACATCAGGTGGGTCAAGATTCAAAAGCAGCAGTGAAGAAGTGAGTGTTCAGCATGGATTTGAAAAGGGTCAGAGAAGTTGCCAGATGTACAGAATCAGGCAGCTTATTTACAGGCATAAGGAGCAGCAAGGTGAAAGGAGGGAAGTCTGGAGTTGGCAGTAGAAGAGAAGGGCACATACAGAAGTGATTTGCCAGAAGAACAGAGTTCCCAAGGAGGGGTGTAGTGAGAAATAAGAGAGAAAGGTAGTGAGGAGCTGCAGAGTGAATGCACTTATAGGTCAGCAGGAGAAGTTTGAACTAGATGCGGAAATGGATAGGAAGCCAATGATGAGACAAGAAGAGGGGTAATATGAGAATGATGAGGTTGGTGGAAGATTAGCCATGCAGCAGAGTGTTGAACAGATTTAAGGAGAGAAAGATGACTCAGAGGGAGACCAACAAGGAGCAGGTTACAATAGTCTAGATGGGAGTTAACTAAGGCATGGATAAGTGTCTTAGTAGTGTGTTCAGAAAGGAATGGACAAATTTTGTTGATATTGTAGAGAAATAAATGGTAGGTTTTAGCTATCAGTTGGGTGTGTGTTGAGAAGGGGAGAGGGGAGTCAAAGACAACCCCAAGGTTGCAAGCTGAGGAGACAGGGAGGAGATGAAAGTTATCCACAGAGACTGAGAAAGGAGGAAGAGGAGAGGAGGGTTTAGGGGAAAAATAAGAAGCTCAGTTTTGGCCATGTTCAATTTCAAGCAGCGGTGAAACATCCAAGCAGTAATGTCTGAAAGGCAGGCAGAGATCCGAGTCTGGATTGCTGGAGAGATTTCAGGTGTAGAGAGGTAGAACTGGGAGCCATCAGTGTAAAGATAGTACTGAAAGCCATGGGAAGAGATGAGTGCTCCAAGGGATTGGGTTTAGAGAGAGAAAAGGAATGGACCCAAGACGGATCCTTGGGGTACACCATCTGAGAGCGGGAGAGCAGTAGAGGAGAATCTGTAAGAACAAACACTGAAAGAGTAATGGGAAGGAAGACTAGAACTAGGATAGCCTAAAGTCCTTAAAATCAAGAGAGAACAAGGTATCAAGGTGGGCAGGTTGTGGTCAACAGCGTCAAAAGCAGCAAAAAGGTCAAGAAGGATAAGGATCGATTAAAGGCCCTTGGATTTTGCCAGGAACAGATCACTGGAAACTTTGGCAAGAGCCAACTCTGCTTTTATACTATATTCTGTTTTGATGCAGCAATATGTTTTGAAAGTCAATGTGTTTGACCCAATGTTTCATCTCTTGTTTAAGAACCTGCCACTGCCAACTCCAAACTTCATTCATTCCATCTTGCCTGGAGCAAACTACCTGAGTTTGTACCTCAGGCTCCTTCTCTATCCCTATTCAAATTCAGGCAAATACCCCTCCTCAAGGCTGCTTTTGGATCCTGATGGGCCTCACTCTCTTGTTCACCATTTATGTGTATCTTACCATACTCTAGTTCCCAATTTTTGTAATGTTTTTGTCTTGATTAGATTGTAAGCTCTGATGAGTAGGGATTGTCTCTTACAACTGTATGTACAGCACTGTATATGCCTTGTAGTGGTCTATAAATGATAAGCAGTAGAAGGAAGATTATATGTTTTGAAGGAACTGATGGCTTCATGTCTAATGCCAGGGTTTCCTTTTCAGGATTTCGCTTGTTTTCTGACTGGAATAGAGACTATGAGGGTCATTTTAAAAGGTTTAGTCATGATTTTGGATGTCTGCAGATGTTGAAATCATGGACACGTTTTCATAGTCATTCCACAAATAACATTTGCAAACTTCTCCAGTGTAGGGGCATCCAAGTAGGCACAGGGATGTGGCCAAGGCATGTATGGGGATGAGTAATGGACTTATATTAGTAAGGAAATCCACAGTACTACCTTTTAACTTTCGAAAGGGAGACTATGATAAAATGAGGAAAACAGTTAAGAAAAAACTAAAAGGAGCAGTTGCAAAGGTTAAAGACGTACATCAAGCTTGGGTGTTGTTGAAAAATACTATCTTGGAAGCCCAGACCAGCTATATGCCACGCTTTAAGAAAAGTGGAAGGAAGTCCAAAAAACTGCCAGCATGGTTTAAAGGTGAGGTCAGAGAGGCTGTTGTTGCCAAAAAAGCATCTTTCAGGAAATGGAAAAAAGAGCCAAACGACGAAACCTGGAAACAGCACAAGCACTGGCAAGTCAAATGCAAGGCATTGATAAGGCAGGCAAAGAGAGAATTTGAGAAGAAGCTTGCTGCGGAAGCCAAAACGCGAAATAAAGACCTTTTCAAGTACATTCGTAGCAAAAAACCTGTGAGAGAGTCAGTTGGTCCATTAGATGATAAAGGGTTAAAGGAGCACTAAGAGGTGATAAAGCGATAGCGGAGAGACTGAATGAATTCTTTGCTTCGGTCTTTACTGAGGAAGATATAGGGATGTTATCCATGACTGAAGTGGTGTTTAAAGGTGAGGAAGAATTGAAGGAAATATCAATACATCGGGAAGATGTCTTACAACTATTAGATAAACTGAAGAGTAGCAAATCACCTGGGCCGGATGGTATACATCCAAGGGTGTTGAAAGAACTGAAATATGAGATTGCAGACCTGTTATCAGTAATCTTTGAACTATCATTAAAATCATCTCTAATACCTGAAGATTGGAGGATCGCCAATGTAACACCAATTTTTAAAAAGGGTTCCAGGGGTGATCCGGGAAACTACAAACCGGTGAGCCTGACGTCAGTACCAGGAAAAATGGTAGAAACCATCATAAAGAATAAAATTACTCAGCATGTAGATAGTCACAACCTAATGGGAGACAGCCAACATGGCTTTAGACAAGGAAGATCGTGTCTTACTAATCTGTTATGTTTTTTTGAAGGAGTGAATAAACAGGTGGACAAAGGTGAGTCGGTTGATATTGTGTATCTGGACTTTCAGAAAGCCTTTGACAAGGTCCCTCATCAGAGACTTTTGGCAAAACTAAAGAGTCATGGGATAGGAGGCAGTGTACTATTGTGGATCAGGAACTGGTTAAAAGATAGAAAGCAGAGGGTAGGGCTAAATGGCCAATTTTCCCAATGGAGAGAGGTGAATAGTGGTGTACCCCAGGGATCTGTTCTGGGTCCGCTGCTTTTTGACATATTCATAAATGACCTGGAAAGTGGAATAACGAGTGAGGTTATCAAATTTGCAGATGACACAAAACTATTTAAAGTTGTTAAAACCCAAGAGGATTGTGAAAAATTGCAAGAGGATCTTGATAAATTGGAAGACTGGGCATCAAAATGGCAGATGAAATTTAATGTGTACAAGTGCAAGGTTATGCACCTAGGGAAGAACAACCCAAACTATGGTTACACGATGCAAGGTTCCACATTAGGAACCACCACCCAGGAAAAAGATTTAGGCGTCATTGTGGATACCATGTTAAAACCCTCGGCCCAGTGTGCAGCGGCGGCCAAGAGAGCAAATAGAATGCTAGGTATGATAAGGAAAGGAATGGAAAATAAAACAAAAGATATTATAATGCCTCTATATCGTTCCATGGTGAGACCGCACCTTGAATATTGTGTGCAATTCTGGTCGCCGTATCTTAAAAAGGATATAGCAATTTTAGAAAAGGTTCAGAGAAGAGCCACCAAAATGGTAAAGGGGATGGAAGGATACTCCTATGAAGAAAGGCTAAAAAGGTTAGGGCTCTTTAACCTGGAAAAGAGACGGCTGAGGGGAGATATGATAGAAGTCTATAAATTAATGAACGGAGTGGAACGGGTAAACGTAGATCGATTGTTTACGTTATCAGAATATAGAAAGACTAGGGGACATGCAATGAAGCTACAGGGTAAACTATTTAAGACTAATAAAAGAAAATATTTTTTCACTCAACGTGTAATCAAACTCTGGAATTTGTTACCGGAGGATGTAGTAAAGGCTGTTAGTATAGCTGGGCTTAAAAAAGGTTTGGACAAGTTCCTGGAGGAAATGTCCATAAACCAGGGGAGGAGTAGCCTAGTGGTTGGGGCAAGGTACTTCAGGCCAGAAGGTCAGGGGTTCAAATCCCACTAGAGGACAGGAACCTTGGGCCGGAAGGACTGGGGTTTCTAGTCCCACAGATGCTCCTTGTGGTCTTGGGCAAGCCACTTAACCCTCCATTGCCCATGTTCCCTGTAAGTATTGGTGTATGTGTCTCATATCCCCATGTGTTAAATGTATCCCCCAATTGTGTTGTGACTGCTTTGATTGAAGGATAAGGCGGTATACAAAACTGTATAAATAAATAAATAAATTATTAAGAAGTGACCGAAGATATCAATGCTTGACCAAGTACAAGCATTGTGGAACTTGTGTCTCTTGGGGAAACTGCTAGGTACATATGACCTAGATTGGCCACTGTTGGAAACAGAATACTGGGCTTGATGGACCTTGGTCTGACCCAGTATGGCATATCTTATGTTCTTATGTCCCCATTCAATCTCAGAAATGGCAGAGCAACCACCAGAGTTTTATTTGGAGGGCTTGAAGAAGTTGGAGCAATGAAGTATTAAGTGTGTGGAGCTCAGGGGCGAATATGTTGAGTAAATAAATATTTTCAAACCCATAGTTTTTTGTTCTTTACAAAGCCAAAGACTTATCAGCACCCCCTCGTAAAACGCTATGGGGGGGGGGGGTCATTCTGAAATACTAATAAGCCATGTGGGCGTGCACTGAAGATGGATATCTGCCGAAGAAAACATCCACAGCCATATTCTTGTATATGAATATGAATATATACTTGTATATAGTTTATATACTGCAACTGTACATAGTTCCCCAGTTCTTTCCCAAGTTGTCCATACTGTTATAATGTAAGCCTATGGCCATTTTGTCTGTGGCAATTTTTTTCCATTATTTGTAAACCGCGCTGATACGAAAAGCGCGGTATAGAAGAACTGTATATAAATAAATAAAATAAATAATTCTGAAAAGCACTCCATGGGTACTGTAAATGGGGGTGCTTGTTGTGAAAGTTCCACAATCTTGGCAAAGACAGGAATTTACTTGACTTGCAAAGGATTGTGGGTGTTGTAGTTCAATCACACAAAACCAGCTGTTTAACAAGAATAAAGGAATTGTAGTTGCTCGAGTGTAAAGCAGAAAACAGATTTTATTTATGGGGAGTTATTCCCTCGCACAGATATGCTTGGTAACATCAACAGGATAATTTCTTCAGGAATTGTATTCAGGAAACAAAACAAATAAGGCAACTGAATTACTTATGCAACAACTTAGTAAAGACCTTGATGGAACAGAAAAGGTCTTTCTTCTAGCCCCTGCTAATGAACTTTCTTAGCAGTGCTGGAATGAAAAATAAACCCAAAAGGAAAATTTTCTTTATCAAAATAACAACTTTCTTCCTTTCACACAGTGAAGACGTTTTTTTTCCAAAGTCCCACGTGCACATGTGCCTTGTTCTAATCACAGGTGCTTAACCAGCTGCAAACCATTGCTGGTCCACTCTCCACGTGGCTCCAACTTTCCCCAAAGCTTTCTCTCAAAGAAACTTTTCTGGGAAGATAAAAAAAACAGTAGGTTCCTTTTGGTGTTTGATTCTTTTCTAAGGATTACTTTAGAACAGCAGCCTAGAAAAAGAGCAATCCATGCATTCCACTTTCTCATTTGATATTTCCCCTTGCTCTTGAAATATCATAGGATCACTTTCATACACTGGCTCAGAGGAATTCTCTAACTGATCTCTATCAGGTTAGAAGCTGTTTCCCTGCTGTCTTCCTTGTGCAAAGCTAGGGAACAGATCAGAGTTCATACCTGAGATCACGTTGTCATTAGGTTTCCTCTCTGGGTATTTTGGCCAGTAGGTAGCAAAGCGTCTGCGCCCAGCTCTCCAGTCAGAATCTCTGGACTTTAGGTCTCTTTTCCCATACCTCCTTAAATGGGTATTAGAGCTCCTTCTTTCTGTAGATGCAGCCGTCTCCTTTACAGGTGCTGTCCGAGGGTTCCTGGCTATATATCTCCAAGCCTCTGGTTTCTTCCAGTCCAATGAAGAATGCTTGCCCCAGGAATCTCTCCCAGCATACGTACTGCCTTAAGCTCCTTTCTTAGACCCCCTGGACGTCTTGCTTTTCTTCCTTCTGTGTTCTCTTTGCTGTTGCTGTTGCTGTTGCTGTCCTCTTTTCTCCTTCTGTCTGTCTGAAGAATTTCTTCTAGTTTTAAAGTGCCTAGATGGACACTCCACCCTAGCACAGTCCAGGTGTTCTGAATCAAGCCCTGCCCTAGGAGATGGGTGATTAGGGATTACATCATTGCTTCTCTGATTAGGCACATGTTTCCCTATTTCAGCTCTCCTAGAGGCTTTCTGTAAACCAGTGCATTCTGGGTCTGGTAGTCTTTTAAATAAACACTCTGTTTTAGTGCTTTTACCAGCCAGCACAGGTTGCTTATTCAGAGCGAATTCACCTCTTGTATTATTTCTTCCTGAACTATGATAAGCTTCCTTATCACAGTACATACATGCCATTAAGATGGGGATCTCAGAATGCACTCTTTAGGGGTGAAACAGAGGTGTGACAAGCCCTGGAGACATATAAAGTGTATTTAAGGTGTACCCGTGTATGTCCATCGTATGCCCCACAGATGTCTACATTATACCTGCAGAAACATGGTATAAGGGCAGGACCTAGAAAAAATATAGAGCCACTGTTATTGGAATAGGACAGACTGCCATGACTGCATCTAGTAAAATACACCTAGATGGGAGAATCTGCCAAGCCAATGGTAACCAGTAGCAGCCCAAAGGATTTGCAAAAGTAAGCAGCATACAGAATGAGGTGGAAGGAGACAGGAAGACAAGTAGGACTGACACAAATACATTTAATAGTGGCATAAGCAGAGGTACAGCACCCCCCCCCCCCGAAAGGCATGCAATGACAATTGCCCATCCTTGCCCATCCCATCACACCCACACACCCCACAACCAAGGGGAGGGCTCTGAATGCATGCAGGGAGAGCATGTGGGAGTGTGGGAGTTGCAGGAGGGGAGCAGTGAAGGGGGGGGGCTCTGAATGCATGCAGGGGGAGTGTGTTGGGGTGTATGAATGGCAATAGGGGCCCAGGCTATGGAAGCTAGGGTTGCCATGAGCCAGTGGTGGTGCCAGGTGACATCAGTGATGAGGATGGAGATGCTGCAGAGGTACCATTGTCCGTGTCCATGTGGGAGTGGCGTGGCCATGTTGGTGGGCCACATAGTCCACCTCTATCTGATGTGAGACTTGATTAAGGGGCCCAGGAGGCATCTGGAGATCTTGAGGACATGCTATTTCACATGCTACAGGGCCATGCCAGCTGCAGCATGACCCCATCCCCTTCTCAATCGCTGGCATGTGCCTTGGTTGTAATGGGTGGGATACAGATGTACCAGGCTGGCAGGCAAAGTGTGCCTGGACAAGGCTGGCATGCACCAATATACCGTTTGGATGGTGCAGCCACCTGCACTTCTGCGCTGGTTTCAGACTCATCCCCGTTATCCATGACAGGCTCTGGCTCATCAGGTAATCGCTGCCTGCACCACAGGGTAAGGTTATTTAGCATGTAGCATGCCATGGCAATCTCATACACCCTGGGGGGCCTGTACAGCAGCTTACCCTGGATCAGTCCAGGCAGCGTAACGAGCTCTTAAGCTGTCCAAAGGTCCTTTCGATGATACCCCTTTTGGTCCAGTGCTTACAGTTGTACCACTGTTGTGCCTGGCTGCTTGGGTGGAATATGGGGTCATCAGCCAGTCTCGAAGATGGTAGCCCCAGTCACCTACAGGGGGAGACAGAATAGCAAACTGTTAATCAGCTGGCATGCCAGTGGGGGTTGATGTGTTCCGGATATGTAGTGGGCTGTGGACAGCTGACCCATATCTATGGACATCATCTGGAGGGTCTCAGGGGTGACAACAGGCCACTGTGCATCCCAGCCCATGGCAGGAACCTGGATACCTGGTGCATACATTGGTGATCTTGTTGTTCACATTGCAGACCATCTGCAGATTGACAGAATGGTATGCCTTACGTTTGAGGTACACAGCCTTACTCTGATGCAGTGGCTGGAGGGCAATGTTGGTACCATCCACAATACCTAGGAAAACAGAAAGCCTTCCACAGCATAGAACTCCATCATGGCCCAGTGCTGGTCCTGCTGTGTTGTTGGGAAGCAGATGTTCTGTGCCATAGACCACAGATAGGCACCCAGGAACTGGGTCTGGCACCTTTACATGGCAGGCTGGCTGAGTAGCCCCACAGCTGAAAGCATTGTTGGAAATACCCTGTCACCAGGAAGGCCAGTGCTGCCATCACCTTCAGGTGCACTGGAATAGGATCACCCCTCTGTGTGGGGATTTCCGGCCATGGCTCAAGCTGCTGGCAGAGGTCATGAATGACTGCCTGGTCAAAATGGTACCGTGCAACATATACGGCATCGCTCATGTCCATATACCAGTAACTCTGCCATGGGACACAGGCATGGGGATGCCTGCAAACCATATCATTCCCACCACGGGTGCAGCTGTGCAGCAGGGCCAGGGCATACCAGCCCTGGATGTCCTGCATGTTGTCCTCATCCAGCCAGACAGCTTCACAATAGTTAGTAGCCATCGTGCACAGTCATAGAGAGCTGCAGGTGGCACCATCACTATCACACACTGTGTCAGTCCTGCCGCAAAACAGTTTGGGCCAGACCATGCATGGACATCTCCACAGCACATGTGCAGTGGCACACATTCACAGACACACACCTTGATGTGCAGGAAAGCATGTACATGCATGTACATGCACCATAATGTTTGCATGTGGCCTGGCCTGACCTCACCATATCCCCTAGTGCCAAAATGTTGTGCCTGCTCCCTTCTTTAGCCACTGACCATGCATTCAAAATCCCCCCCATTGAGTCGGCTGCAGGAGGGAAACCACTGACCCACTGCACCCTATGCACATGCCATCCTCTCCACTATGTGCAGCAATGGTATCTTGCTGGGTGTCCAGGTGCATGCGGGCATGGTGATGTCATTGCAGGGACAAATGTGTTGGCATATCCTGACATGAACTTCCAAATGGGTCCATCCTAGGTCCTTGTGTGTTGCCTCCGTGACACAGACATCCTATGTCATGGCATCCAAGGTTGCTACCAGGAAGGCAAGATTCTCCAAGTCTGAGGTGACCCTCATGCTGGAGAAATCCTCCTGTGGCTGCCTCAATTGTTGGGGGACGCATACACACATATGGATGCCTATGAGAAGCAGAGTCTATGGCTTGACCAGCATGTTTCTGGCAGCTAACATGTGACTGGGGTGCCTAACAAGCACTGGTACTGGTGGTAATGTTCTCTCCATGCACACTCTCCACTCATTTCCCACCCCAACCCATGATTATCGTGCAGTTTACTGTGCCATGGCAGATATGTTCATGAATTAATTTTCCCAACTGCCAGTTGCTGCACATTAAAAAGCATGTGAAGCAGCTAGTGGGCTTTAGTCAAAGGGGTCCTAACTCTTAAAAATCACAGTCATAATTACTTACATCATATTACCTGGCTCAGCTGTATAAGCCCATGTAATCATTGATAATGTCTAATTTGGGAAAGCCTAGTTGCATAGGTAAGCTTTAAGCTTCTTCCTGAACTCCATATGCTGTGGTATTTTATGTAAATCCAAAGGAATCGCATTCAAGGAGTGGCGGCGTGGCCTAGTGGTTGGGGCAAGGTACTTCAAGCTGGAAGGTCAGGGGTTCAAATCCCACTAGAGGACAGCAACCTTGGGCTGGAAGGACTAGGGTTTCTAGTCCCACAGGTGCTCCTTGTGGTCTTGGGCAAGCCACTTAACCCTCCATAGCCCATGTTCCCTGTAAAATAGTTATCTCCAAGTTATAATGCCCTGTTCAATGTAATTTCAGTTTGTTCAATGTAAACTGCACTGATGCAGAATAGCACAGTATATAAGAGAATGTAAATAAATAAATAAAATTCTATAAGGAGGCTTCTACCAAGAACATGTGATCATGCTGCTCTCTGAACTGTATGAGTTTAAATGAGGGAATATCAGACAACATCAATTTTTGAGAAGGGAACGCTTGTGGTAGTCAATAAATTCTTAAAACTGATGGAATATATACTGGAACCTCATAGGTTAAGACCTTAAAGACCATGACCAACACCTTGAATGAGATGTGCTATATGACGAGCGACCAGTAAAGATTATTTAATAAAGATGTTATATGCTTTTGATGCTTAATCCCAGCAATAATGTGGGCAGCAGTGTTTTGAACCACATGAAGGGATTGAATGACATAAGCTGGAAGCCCCATATAGAGTGGAGACTGTTACAGTAGTCCAAGTATAAGATAATTTAATCAAGGCTGAGCCTTATGGACATAACTGATAGGTTTTTTTCCAAAACCTTATGCTTCACAGATACTGTGCTTTTTTATGTCATGGTTTATAAAATTGGATGTATATTTACTGAAGCACTTTAAGTTAGCATGCAATTGAGCCACAACATTAGTTCAGAGACTCATGCTAACCTCAGGTGACGTGCTTTTCCTCTTTCTTCCATTAGCACATTGCAACCCTGCAGCATCCAAACAAACTGGCACGTGAGTACACGACATCACCACTTGAGGTAACAGTAAGTGCACCCACGCTAAGGAAACAGCCATGGTTAGCAAGCACCAAAGACACCCACAATAACCATGCTTTCCTGTCAATGTTCATGTTCCACTCCTAACCTGCCCAGTTGCATGCTAACAAGTTAGAGATTTTTAGCTCAGGTCCCCATGCTATTAGTTAGCCCCTTAGTGCTTTTAGGTTCTAATCATGAGTGGGTTTTGGGAGTCTAATGTCCTAAGGAAATTCTCTGATTGTCTAAATCACATGAGTTTTGATTTAGCTATGTAATAAACTTTTTTGGACCTTTTATACAGTATATGCTCACTTACAACTTGTGCACTGTATATTGTAGAGCACTTGTTTAGATTTAATTACAGATATACTACAGAGTGAGATACATTTGAGATATACTCTATGAAACAATGTTATTTTATGCATGCCCTACAATTAAGCACCCTTTTTTCAATTGCACCTTGCCATCTGTAAGAATAAATTTCCTGCACACTTAGGTAAAAATTCTCTATTCTACTTAACAGGTCTTTTACACTGTTTTATTTAGTCAAAGTGGTTTATATTGTAACTTAAACTTTGTAATGTATGTTAAACAGGAATATTGTTAACTTGGATTCTTCTAAGGCACTAGAGAGTTTAGACAGTTTTGTATATCACCTTATCCTTCAATCAAAGTGATCACAACACAATTGGGGATATGAGACACATACACTAATACTTACAGGGAACATGGGCAATGGAGGGTTAAGTGGCTTGCCCAAGACCACAAGGAGCACCTGTGGGACTAGAAACCCCAGTCCTTCTGGCCCAAGGTTGCTGTCCTCTAGTGGGATTTGAACCCCTGGCCTTCGGTACCTTGCCCCAACCACTAGGCCAATAGAGAGCTATCTGGCTTACCCAAGGCTACAAGGAATGCTAGTGGGAATTGTACCCTGGTTATTTGACTCCGAAACTGGTGCTCCAACCACTAGGCTACTCCTTCACCATGAACTATAGAATGTGAAACACTTAGGTCTTTGATAAAGGGTGGCATTAATCTATACTGATTTGTAAGCTATAGTTGGTTAAACTGTTGGAGATAAAGC
Organism: Ichthyophis bannanicus; assembly: GCA_033557465.1. Lineage (NCBI taxonomy): Eukaryota > Metazoa > Chordata > Amphibia > Gymnophiona > Ichthyophiidae > Ichthyophis > Ichthyophis bannanicus. The sequence continues at coordinate 1,465,128,368 of CM066032.1, read as the reverse complement.
TTAAAGGCACAGACTTCAATGATCACATCGTCAGCAACATGTATTGCAGATAAAGGATGAGGCTTGCAATATTGGAGTCTTTGTTCTTATTCTGTCATTTGTTTGTGCTTTTGGCTTTAAATTTTATAGTCCTTGCCTATTTTCTGTGTGTGGTGATGGGAAGTCAGTGCATGCAAATCTTTCCCTGTGGAGGAGACAAATCTATATGGGGCATTTTCAGCAGTGGCGGCCAGTGCATCTAAAGCGTCTGGTCATCACCACTTCAAAATTAACCTGGATATTTAGTTCCTGGCCGTATCCAGCGACGGCACTGAATATCCAGTTTGCCTGGATCGCTCCTTTGCAATCTGGTTAGCAGCAATTTTCAGATGCTAGATTGCAAACCCACCTAAAGTTAGGACAGCCTTTCACCTATCCTAACTTTAAGCAGTTTAGCTAACCAGATATTGACAGGGCATTTAGATCACCTAAAGGGAGGGTACTCAGTGGCATTTACCGGGTTAGTGCTGCTGAATATCCTGGTGAGTGGGATTTATGCAGTTTGCAGGTCTTTACTCCTCGGCGAAAGGCTTCTTTTTCTGGAAGGATCATTGTCACACAAGCAAAGGAAATCTGGTCTTTTGGAACTTTTATTATTTATCTCAATGTAAACAGTTTGAAAATCTGGTTATCTGTGATTAGCAATTAACTGTACTGGGTTTTTCCAGAAGGCAATCTAAGGAATGTCATTTGCTGACATTTTAAAGTGATACCATGTAAGAACTCTTGTTTGGAAACTGGAGTGATTTTGCAAATTTCTAAGCACTTTACCTGCTTCAATAAATGGCTATTTTTAGAAAAATCCAAGAGATTTGAACTGAAAACATTTGCTGGGGGTCTGGTTTAAGTGAACTGAAAAATTCAAAAGGTACTTCCCATATCATCCTATGGAATTTTTTTTCCTACCCGAAGAAGTAAATAACTATGAATAATCTTTGCAGTGCTAGTTCTACTGAAAACTTTGTTCATTGGAAGTTTTGTAAAAACTACACCATCGCTCTACCAGAAGAACAGAAGGATCACAAACCTAAGAAAATTATGGAAAATGAAGAGATTGTGATCATCTGGGATATTACCATTCCAACCAATAAGAAACTAAATGCAAGAAAACCAGACATAGTAGTGAAGGAGAAAAAACACAAGGATAGAGTGGATCCTGTGGATTTGCAAGTAACCCCTGCTAGTATGGGAGTCCCTCGTAGTGGCCATTTACAGCTTCTTGGCAGACTGGGGCACAACTTCAAAGAAATAGCACTGTCCTTTACTCACAGGGAATTGTAGGATTCTGCTTCAAGACCAGTAAAACTGGGAGGTCATTGTCACAGATTCCCTCACTCCAATCCTCGCTTACTTCAATAAAACAATCCAGGCCAGAATTTCATTTTTCTAAAACAAAGATTTACTGAAAAAATGAAGAGATTACTGACTACAACAAAATGGTACAATAGCAGAGCAAAAATTAGGCAGTTAAATTTAATTAGCTTAGTTGGACTCTACCGTCATGATGTAGAAACCTACTTCACTAACTCCTTTCCTCAGAGCTGGATGCAGACCTTGCACCCCTTAGAATTGGTCTTACTTGCCTTTGTTCCAGGGAACATCCACTGTATCCATTTCTCTCTTGAGCCAAGTTCAGGGCTCCCTGCAGCTTCTTCAATCTCCAAGGTTCCTTCTTTCCTGCTTTCTCTTTATTGCTTAGGTTGTAGAATAGTGGTGTAAGCTGCCCTAGTCATACATCTGTTATTTGGTTCCCTGGCTCTGATAACCAGGCACCTCTCCTGCTCCCTTGAGGTGCATGGCCTTGGAGCCAGAGGCAACTGCTGCTATTTTACAGTAGCTTTGCCAGCCAAAGACAGGGAATTACCTTTGGACATAGTCTTTATACCAGTCAGGTTTCTCTCCAACTGAGGTCTCCTTCTACCATTACCTCCCCTGTTCTGGAAACACTGGGTGGCATTACAAAAGTTACTATGTAGTATTTTAGTAGATCCACTAGAGGTCTCTGTTGCTTAAATAAAACAGAACCTAAGAGGTCTCTACATGTATTTCTGACTAATTTGGGTGCCCAAAAATCAAAAGTGCACATACATTTTTTTGTGTGCACATAGAGCAGGGGTCTCAAACATGCGGCCCGCGGGAGAAGGTTGTGCGGCCCGCGACGGCTTCTGCTGCTGCCGTTGCCGCCGTGGCAACAGCAGAATCGACGGTCAATTTAAAAAAAATAAAAAACTGGCTTCTGCTGCTCTGTCCTGTGGCCCGTTCCCCTCTGCGCGAGAGCCCTGAATGTACTTCCTCTGCGGCGTGCTTTTCAAGCCGCGAAGGGAGTATTTCCCTCTCGCGAGGCTTGAAAAGTGAATAGGCTTAAGCCGCGCGAGAGGGAAATACTCTCTTCGCGGCTTAAAAAGCATGCCGCAGAGGAAGCACACTCAGGGCTCTCGCGCAGAGGGAAAGGGGCCGCTGGACAGCTGATTTTCTGCTGCAGCAGAAGCCAGCAGCAGAAGCCAGGTTGTTTTTTTATTTACCTGGGGGGGGGGGGTATGACTGGAAATGGGCTATTGGCAGGGGGGGTATGACTGGAAATGGGCTATTGGCAGGGGGTGTAGGACTGGAAATGGGCTATTGGCAGGGGGGGGTTATGACTGGAAATGGCTATGGTGGGGGCTAGGACTGGAAATGGGCAGGTGGGGGTTAGGAAGGACTGGAGGTGGGCTGATGGGGGGAGTTAGGACTGGTAATGAGCTATGGAGGGGCTGACTGAAATGGGGTAATGGGGGTTAGGGCTGGAAGTGGGCTATTGGCAGGGGGGGTTATGACTGGTAATGGGCTATGGGGGGTCTAGGACTGGTAATGTGCTGGGGGGGTTGCTAGGACTGGAAATGGGCTGAGTGGAAGGGGGCTTGAACTGCAAATGGCTGATGGGGAGGGGGGCTTGGAATGGAAATGGGCTGTGAGGGGAGGGAGCTAGGATTAGAAATGGGCTGATGGGGGCTAGGATTGGAAATGGGCTGATGGTGAGGCTAGGATAGGACTGGAAATGGACTGATGCAGGGACTAGAAGGGAGCGGATGCTGGGTGGGGCTGGAACTAGAAGGGAGCTGATGTTGGGGGAGGATTAGAATGGGATGGAGCTGGGAAAGTGAAATGGAGAGGGGAAAAATATTTTGTCTGGGAGAGAAGACAAATCTACAATTGGCCAGGTATTGTGAGAGTAAGTGGGGATTGAGGATGGAGGGGTAAAATTTGAGTGGATGAAATAGGAATGAGGAAAGAGAAAAAGGAGAAAGATTAGTATGTTAAAGCAGATGTAGAGAGAGAATGGAAAAAAAACTAGGAGAGAAGAAAGGGCAAATGGAAGCAGACGATGGAGAGTTAGCAGAAGACATAAAGAAACCAGAAGAAAGTGGCTGGAACAATTGCAACTGAAAAAAATGCACAAAAGGTAGAAAAATATCTCTTTATTTTGAATTTATTAACTGGAATATGTCAGCTCTGGGAAATGTGCATCATTAATGTTTGCGCTTTGTTTAGTACAAGAGGAAATTAATTTATAGTTTTATTTCTACAGTGTTGTTGTACATTCCAAGTTTGGCTTTTGGGGTTCCCAGTTTAATTATTGTCTTCTTGTTTCTAAATCTTTTAGTCTTTCTTTATCTATACTCATTAAAGAGGCATGTTTACTAAAAGTTAGTGTATGGTAACATTATGCAAATATTTATGCAAATGAGGTCCCTTATGCAAATGAGGCCCCGCGTCTTATGCGGCCCCCGGGTTACTTTACAAGTCCTCATTTGGCCCTCAAAGCAATTTGAGTTTGAGACCCCTGACATAGAGTATACCTATGAATTGGTATGCAAAAAAATTAATTTGCATGTTCAAAAAAGTTGTAGCATGCATAGAAGGCTCACAATAAAGATAAACATGTGCAACCCCCCCCCCCCCCCATTAAAAACCCCTTGAAAATAGCTAGAACTTCATTTAAAATGAAGGTCAACTGAACTTTTTTTTTTTGGCCCTGCACATTCCTAATTATATTTTTCAGCTTTATCCTGCTTCAGAGGACCGGTAGCAGGGCGTCAGTGCCCAGTCATTATTCTGTGTATTTTGTGGAGAGAAAGAAGATGCTTGAATTACATTCAGAGTTACATTTCGACATGCCAGATATTTCCCTGGACCTGGAAGGAATACAGTCTAAGTTAGCATATCGTTCTGGGGTTACAGTTATATATCCACAGCACTAATACAGAGGAAGCACCTAATGTAGATATCCAGTGATCTGAAGGTGAAGCTCTGTTCTTACACAAATTTAGTGATAGTAAGGAAGAAGGTACCCAAAGAGACCTCTAGTGTGCTAATGCCCACATGTAACAGTATAGTGGGGACTTGAGTGGGGAATAGGTGTGGACTGCATTTTGCAGTTAACACATGATAACTTACTACACTAGAGTTAACACGTGGTAACTTTACTACACTAGAGAATTTGTATGAGAAGTATGATACTTGTATCATCTGGCAATATAGTAAAAATGCTATACAATCTATCTGCATATTATCATACATAAGCACAATATTGTCAATGTTTATCTGTCAAAATTTAGGAAAATATCTCTCAGTAACGTATCAAATTATTTTACTTACCTACTTTTACTCATGTGTAACTTATTTATTTATTTATTTATCTATTTTCTTCTATACCGCCCCTTCCAGAGATCAAGGGCGGTTTACATGGAACAGTTAACAATTTTGTATACTTCTGTATACATTTACATTGAACAGTAATTCTAACTTTGTACAGGTAATAATGCATGCAACTGTCAAAACTATTTACATTGGCTATTTACAAAAGACTATAAACAATGTGTTACAGGGTATAATAGACATTGGGCATGTGTGGTTATTGGAATTTATTTCCTTTTCATCGTAAGTCAGGTGTGTGTGTGGCGGGGGTCTGTCTGGGTTAGTTAATTGTGATTTCAGGAGTTTTGTGGGAGTGTGTCTGTGGTTGCTGTGGAGTTGGTCTTGGGGGGTAGGAGATTTCAAAATGCTCAGAGAATAGGTAAGTTTTGAGTTCTTTCCTGAATTGAGGAAGGTCTTTTATCATGCGAAGGGTTATTGGGAGATCGTTCCAGAGCGTGGGGGCAGCAAATGAGAAAGCTCGGGAGCTTGTGGTTTTCTTTGTCTTCCTGAAGGTTTTTGGTATGTTAAGGGAGTGGACTGCATTTTGTCTGCGTGTTCTTGATTCAGATGGAACGTGCAATAGTGTGGACAGGTGTGAGGGGGCGATGTTGTTTAGGAGTTTGAAAGTTGTTAGGAGAATTTTATATCTGATTTGGCTATTTATAGGAAGCCAGTGTAATTCCAGCAGTATTGGGGTTACATGGTCTGTTAGGCGAGCTTTAGCAATTACCTTGGCACAGATGTTCTGGGCTCTTTGTAACAGATATGTGTTTTTTTGTGGAAGGCCAATTAGGAGACTATTACAATAGTCGAAGTGGGGGGTGATGAGTGTACTGACTACAGATCTAAAATCATGTGTGTTGTGGCAGGTGCAGGCCTGTGATCCACAGTGTCTGACATAAGCAGGCAGGCCTAACTAGCTTGACCTGTAAGTGAAGCCTGTGAAGAGGCCCATAGGATTGCACATCCCCCAACATGCTGCTATTGTAGGATAGAACTCTGCAAGAGTACTAAACTAACTTAGATAAGCAAAACTGAGAGATGGAAAAATACAGAAAAATATGTTTAAAAGTTACTGATAAGAAAAGTACATCTGCAAGGAATATAATTGGGATTGCTGACAGATGAGTTGCAGAGCCCTGCTCCCCTGCATGCAGCCCATCTGCAAACTTATCCGGTCCTTTAACATCAACTGCCTAGTATATGCTGATGATGTCCTAATGTTCACCCCAATAGACACAGATCATCCAAACCTCGACCAGCTCTCCTCTTGCTTCAATGCCGTCACAGATTGGCTACACAACCAAATGCTCAGAATAAATCTGAAAAAGACAGAAGTTCTATTCATCGGAAGAAACCAGTCATTCACTCCCCCATCTTCAATCAAAGTGAACAACGCAGAACTCCTCTCCAAGACAACGATCAAATACTTAGGCGTAACACTGGACCAGCACCTGGACATGCATGCTCATATAGACAATACAATCAGAACAATATACCACAAATTACGGACACTACGCCTCATAAAGAACACCCTTGAACCAAACGACTTCAGAACAGTCTTCCAGGCCATAATCATGCCCCACTTCGATTACGCCAACCCCATCCTACTCGGACTCCCAAAGAGCTCGATAAACCCCTTACAGCTTGCGATGAATACCGCAGCAAGAACCCTCTATGGCGCATCTCGCAGAGAACATATCACCCCTATCCTGAAGAGCTTGCACTGGCTCCCCGTCCAGTACAGGATCACATTTAAGATCCTCACCTTGACCTTCAAAGCAGTCAACTGTATCACCGCAAATATATTGTCAGATATGATCCAACTTACTCCAAACAACAGATTAAGAAGAACCACATCCTGCAATACCATCCTCCTTCCAAAAGCCATCACAAAATGCAACAAATCCACTAGAAAGCGTGCCTTTGCCTTATTCGCCCCTTCTTGCTGGAACTCCCTCCCAACAGAAATCCGCAGCATAAATAACCTCCCCCAGTTCAGAAAAGCCCTCAAACTGCAATTATTTATACAACACTTTGGTAACTCCGACAGCATCACCTAGACAGTACCACATGATCTTATAGTCTAACAAGCCAACGCTGTCTAACCAATTTCCGATGAAAACTCTTCACCTCCCCCATCTATCCCCCTTAGGGCCTGTATCATAAACTTAGATGTGATGCAATCCCTGTGTATATAATGTATAAAGTTCACCTGTTACCCTTGTTTAAATCTCCCTTTGTTTGCTATGTATAAAGTTCACCTGTTATCCATGTTTAAACTCCCTGTTCTATGTAAGTTCAATGTATGGCTGTTCCTCATTGTACAAACTTGTTTATTGTAAACCGTGCTGATGCCGAATAGTGCGGTATAGAAAAACCTTAAATAAATAAAAAAAAATAAATGCACAAATTGGCTCTATGGCCTTGAGAGTATGAAAGTAACAAGTTGATGAACTGGCCATTGTAATTGGGACTGGAGGGGGGGTAAGAAGGTGCTGAGCCCACTGAAGGAACATAATTGGATAATCTTATCAGTACCGGCACCAATGGAAGGGGTACGGGAGGTACGGGAGAGTACCGGGACCAATGAAATGTTTTTCTATACCTAGAATGGAACAGAAGTCTATAAAAGTTGTTGTAATGCTAGAAAACGTTGCTCAGCCATTTTGAAATTGACTTGCTTGAGACTTGTGCACAAATAAATGATTTGGACCTTCTGAACAGACTCCTGGTATTATTGGTTTGTCTGCGCTTTGCTGCTACATATTCTTGGTGCGTTGGCCGGGAAGTTGTGGAATCAAAGTGTATATAGGGCAATATACCACGACTTTCCGCCTCTATAGGCTTGGTCCTGCCGGGATCGCGCCCTTCCGACGAGGGCTGCTCCCTGGCGCCGCCGGTCCCTTGTATCGGAGGGAGCTGGTCGGACCTCGGCGGGTGCCGGGCCCGGCTGGAGCCAACGCCTCGAACCCGAGTGAGGGGAGTCCGAGGTCCAACTCATGCGCCTGCTTGGGAAGTTTGAGGACCGGATCCGGTGAGTATAGTTTTGATTTGGTGTCTAGACAGATATAGAAAGAGCAGTACTGCCATTGGAACTTGGAACTTGGAATTTGTAATCTCGAGATATTGGAAATTGGTAAGAGAGCCTGATCACCTCTCAAAGAAGGGCCGAGTAACCCCGCATGGGTATTCGCAGGGTGAAACCCCCATCTTTTTGTAATTGGGAAATTGGTAAGACTAGTCAGAATAGATAGAAACGAATGCATTCTGGGATACGTTGCTAGCATGATTGTGTGAACGAAGTGTGAATGAGAGGTCTGGCAGCACGGACCAAGTGAAGGCGGACCCCTGAGTAGCGCATTTCCTGACCGGGCGACCGCGTTCAGGTCGCGAAAAGGGGGAAGCGATTGTCGTCTTGTCTTGTTACTTGTATTCCTTATACGTTTCCAGGGCCGTGAGGACCCCTTACCCACGGTCCGCCCTCCTTTTCCCTTTTGTCTGTTGTTGCGCGCACACATCGAAATGGGAGGGGCGGGGTCTACTAGAAACACTCCATTAGAATGTATGATCGCACATTTTAAAGAGGGATATTCAGGAGATTATGGTATTAAAATGACAGCAGCCCGTTTGCAGATTTTGTGTACTAGGGAGTGGCCCGATCTAGACCCCATCTGGCCCCGAGAGGGAACGTTTAATGTAGAGATTATTCAGTCAGTACACCGTAGAGTGCGGATATCGCACCCCGATCAGTACCCCTATATAGATTCCTGGTTAAGTATTTGTGAAGATCCGCCCCCCTGGGCGCAGCGCTGTTATGAGGAACAGTGCAGAATAATGTTAGCAAAAACAGATTCTAGACAGAAAGCGGAACAGCCCAGAATGAAAGAGCAGGATAAGAAGTCCAGGAAGAAGCCCATCCTGGTAGATCCTGATTCCCCAGAAATAATTCCCAGACAGCCTCGAACCCCAGGTCCGATAAGAGTAGCCCGGCGTCCTGCCCCAGAGCCCCAGAGACAGCCGGAGCGGGACCCAACTCCTGACCCACCTCCCGGAGGGGAGAGAGAGGAATTAGCTGAAGAAGAGGATGCGATAAAAAGCGAGTCAGAAGCAGAGGTAGAAGAGGAAGAAAAAGAGAATGCCCAAAGCGAGGAAGATAGCGTACAAGTGGTTGCTAGTGCCAGCGAGCCAATAAAAGATGCGCCCAAAGTGAAACCTGTTGAGAAAGCGAAAGTAATCCCTGGAAAGATAGTTAAGAAAACAGCCCTTAGATCCCAAAAGACAGCTCCCGCCAAGATGCTGCCTTTGCGGCAAGTCCCGGGAGTGCCTGTAAAGAATGATAATGATGAGGTGGTAGCGGGACCCTTAACTTATGTGTATATCCCTTTCTCTACAACTGATTTGTTAAATTGGAGGTCGCATTATGCCTCCTATACTAGTAAGCCCCAGGAACTGACAGAATTAGTAACTACTATTATGGAAACCCACCAACCCACTTGGCCAGATTGCCGCCAGCTTCTGACCACCCTATTCACGACAGAGGAGCGAGCACGAATTAGAAAAGCAGCTATTGAGTGGATGGCAGATAACCCTGTAGCTCCAGGACAGAGACTGAATAGAATAGACCATCGGGAAGCAGCTCAGAGAGAATTCCCGAATGAAGACCCCCATTGGGATCCAAATACAGAAGAAGGAACCACAGCCCTAGCCCGTTTTCGCCAAGGCTTTTTACAAGGCCTGAAAAGGGGGGGCCAAAAAGCTATGAACCTTTCCAAAGTTGCAGGAGTTATCCAAGGTATAGATGAGAGCCCAGCAGATTTTCATGAAAGATTAACTGAAGCATACAGAATGTATATTCCCTATGATCCCGAGGCACCAGGAAGTTTATGTATGGTGAATTCTGCTTTTGTAAACCAGTCTCAACCAGACATTAGATGTAAATTACAGAAGTTAGAAGGGTTTGCGGGCATGAATGCAACACAGTTACTGGAAGTCGCTCATAAAGTGTATGTGAATTGTGATACTGAAAGACAGAGAGAATGTGATAGAAAGATGAAGAAGAAAGCTAATTTTTTGGCTGCGGCCATAGTTGAACAGAAAAGGGGAGGTATCTCTAGTCGACGGAGCAGAGGAAGAGGGCGGGGCCAAGGTGGAGGCCGGTCCCAGAAGCTAGGCGTGAACCAATGTGCCTATTGCAGAGAAGAAGGACATTGGAGAGATGCTTGCCCGCAACTCGAAGACGCCCAGCAAGATGACGACAGCAATCATCAATGGCGAGAAGAAAGACGAGGCTATCCACGAAATCGCGGAGGAGCCAATCGAGAACAATACCAGCGAGAAAGAGGAGGAGCCATTCAAGCATTGGCCACAACGATCCATGATGAGAATGATGTGGATTAGGACAGACCGGGCTTCGAGTTTGCTTTAGGTCTCCAGGAGCCTATGGTCGGAATACAAATAGGAGACCAAGTTATGGACTTTATGGTTGATACTGGAGCACAACATTCAGTAATAGACATGAAGATAGCCCCATTTTCTACAAAAGCAGTCACCATTATAGGAGCAACTGGTGCCAAAGCTACAAAATCTTTTTTTTCAGAATCGTATATGCAGTCTAGGAGGACAGCAAATAACTCATCAATTTCTTTACATGCCCGAATGCCCAGTGCCACTACTGGGACGAGATATGTTAGCCAAGCTTCAAGCACAAATATCTTTCTCTGAACAAGGAGAAATGCAAATGACAGTAAATCCCCAAGCCAAACCAGCAGGAATAATGCTGCTGACAGTTCCCCGAGAAGAAGAATGGAGGTATTACATTGATGACTCTATCCAAGACACTTATTTCGAGCAAACTTTAAAGAACATTCATGCACCACCTGGAGTATGGGCAGAAGGCAGTCCCCCAGGCCTAGCCAAGCATATAGCTCCAGTGATTGTAACCCTCAAGCCTAGTGCTACACCAGTACACGTCAAACAGTACCCTCTCCCAAGAGCTGCAATTGAAGGCATTCATCGCCACTTGCAAAGATTGCTCGAGTATGGCCTACTAAAAGTATGTCAATCCCCATGGAACACTCCACTTTTGCCAGTAAAGAAACCTGGGACGGATGATTACCGCCCAGTACAGGATCTAAGAAGAATGAATGATGCAGCTGAAACTATACAACCAGTGGTACCAAAATCCTTATATTCTCTTGGAACTGATCTCTGCTGAAGCTATACATTTCATCATTCTGGACTTAAAAAGATGCCTTTTTCTGCATATGCTTAGCCCAAGACCCCACTACAAGAAGGGGGGGCCAACTCACCTGGACACGATTACCCCAAGGATTTAAGAATTCGCCTACCATTTTTAGTGCTGCACTGAATCAAGACCTTTCAAGCTATCCAGTGGCCCCGGGGAAGAGAGTGCTTCTCCAATACGTGGACGATCTGCTGATAGCTGCCATATCAGAAAGTGAATGTATACTAGCCACCAAAGACCTCTTGCAGTTACTAGATGAAGCTGGATACAAAGTTTCCAGAGCAAAAGCACAGCTATGCCAAAAAGAAGTGAAATACTTGGGTTTTCGTATAACCCAAGGAAGCCGAAGACTAGTTAGAGAAAGAAAAGAAGCAGTATGTAGAATTCCAACTCCAACAACCAGAAAGCAAGTCAGAGCCTTTCTGGGAGCAGCAGGATATTGCCGAATCTGGATACCCAACTTCGCCCAAATTGCCAAACCACTGTATGAAGCCACAAAAGGAGAAGAGAAGTCGCCACTGGAGTGGGGACTTGAGCAGGATACAGCCTTCAAGAAGTTAAAGGAAGAATTGATGTCATCACCAGCACTTGGATTACCAGATGTCCACAAGCCTTTCCACTTGTTTGTACATGAAGCACAGGGAAATGCCTTAGGCATGTTGACTCAGAAATTGGGAAATTGGGAGCGACCTGTAGCATACCTATCGAAACAGTTGGACACTGTGGCCAAAGGATGGCCACCATGCCTGAGAGCAGTTGCAGCTACAGCACTATTAGTGAGTGAAGCAGACAAGCTCACACTAGGACAGAACATACGAGTCACTGTGCCACATGCAGTCCTTGCCCTCATGGAACAAAAAGCAAATTATTGGCTCACCAATTCCCGAATGTTGAAATACCAGAGTATGTTATGTGAAAACCCACAGATACAACTAGAAGTGAGTCATGCCTTGAATCCAGCCACCTTGATACCCATTAGTGAAGAACTCCCAGAACATGACTGTATCGAAGTCATGGAAACTGTGTTCTCCAGTCGACCTGACTTGACAGATGTGCCCATAGACAATCCTGACCAGATTTATTATGTTGATGGGAGCAGTCTCATCCTTGATTGACGACGCTGTGCCGGATATGCAGTCGTCACTCAACACGAAGTAGTTGAATCATCAGCTCTAGCCTCAGGCACATCAGCCCAGAAAGCCGAATTAATAGCACTTACCAGAGCATTGTTATTAGGAGCAAAACTTGTGCTAAATGTATATACAGATTCCAAATATGCCTTCACCACTCTGCATGCCCATGGAGCTCTCTATAAAGAACGAGGGCTCATCACATCCGGAGGAAAGTCAGTCAAATATGGTCCCGAAATATTGATGTTACTTGATGCAGTTTGGGCCCCAAAACGTGTAGCTGTCATGCATTGCAGAGGACATCAAGCGGGTAAAGGAGAAGTTGCCCGAGGAAATAGATTTGCAGATGCTACAGCACGACAAGCAGCTATGACAGGACAGATTACACCACAAGCTATGCCAATGCAAGCAGCATTGTTTCCAGTACCTCTGAATTTATGGACACCACGATATACCACCAAAGAATTAGATTACTACTGTAACAAGGAAGATGGAGTACTGAAAGATGGATGGATTGAGCTGCCACCAGAAGAGGGCAGTCAACCCCCTGGGCGAATAGTAATTCCTGAACTGTTAGGACCATCTTTTGTCAAAGCTTTTCATGAAGCTACCCACTATGGGAAAAGTGCTATGGAAAAAGCACTCAGACCACATTTTTACATTACTCTGTTGACAACCATATCAGCTTCAGTAGCACGTCAATGTCTAATCTGTGCCAAAATAATGCCAAGCAAGGCCTTATAACGGCACCCCGAGTTCAGTCAGGAGGTATAACCCCCATGCACAACCTCCAAATTGATTTTACTGAAATGCCAAGAGCCAATGGATACCATTATCTATTAGTATTAGTTTGTACTTTCTCTGGGTGGGTAGAAGCCTTCCCAACAAGAACTGAGAAAGCCCGAGAAGTTACCAAAGTTTTAATGAGAGAGATTGTCCCTAGGTTCGGAATTCCAGCAGTAATAGGGTCAGACAATGGACCCTCATTTGTCTCCCAGGTTACTCAACAGTTAGCAAAAGCTTTGCAGATACAATGGAAACTCCACACTGCATACAGACCCCAGAGTTCAGGGAAAGTTGAGCGAATGAATCGTACCCTAAAAGCCCAAATGTCTAAGCTTTGTCAAGAAACTCACTTGAAGTGGCCCCAAGTGCTCCCGATAGCTTTACTCAGAATATGCTCAGCTCCTGTAAAATCCACAGGATTTTCCCCTTTTGAAGTTTTGTATGGTAAACCCCCACCAATAGTGCAGGGAATCAAAGGAAGTTTAGCCCAAATTGGTTCAGAAGTAACCAGACAAGAACTCCTAGCTCTTAGTTTTGTTCTGCAGACTCTCCATGCGTGGATCCAAGACCAGTTGCCTATCAACTTGACGGAACCTTTGCATCCCTATCAGCCTGGTACCTCGGTGTGGATCAAAGATTGGAAGAAGACACCGTTGGAACCCCATTGGAAGGGACCGTACACCGTCATCCTGTCTACCCCAACTGCAGTAAAGGTAGCCGAGATCGACGCCTGGATCCACCACAGCAGAGTCAAGCCCGCCGCTGATCCTGAACCTGAGCAGTGGACAGCAGAGCAGCATCTTGATGCACCCTTGCGAGTTACTCTGAGACGGCAACCAGCAACTTAGACACTTCGTCACAGTGCTTTGCAGTAGCCAAGTTTTTCGAAGAGGATTGCTGTTTTCCATGCAGCAACAGTTTTGTTTCAACGAACTCAATCTGTGCGTGATTCTGCACACAACTTTGATACTACATTGACTAGCCAGACTTCACAAGCCAACTGAAATTGCTAATAAAGTTGGTTAATGTGTACTGGACAACCTGAGGATCTTCAATCAACACTCAGCACCCGTTAAATTGCTTCATTAGCAAACGGGACGAAGAAAAAGAACGTCGTGATCAAGATCAGCAAGCTGAGGATTCAGAAGAACTCCAATCAACATCAACATGCATCTTTACTTTTGCTTTGCCCTGGTTGCCTTCTTTGGAGGTTTTGAACTGAGACTCATGCTTTACCTCCATGCACTGCTTGCATTACTTCTACTCGAACTGGACTGAAAGTAACTCAGACTTTGATTTATCATTCTTACTATACCTGCAAGGGAAAAGTGACTCAGTGTATTTATAACACCACTGAACTAAATGTTTGCACTTATGGCAAAATTAGAGCATGCTATAATCTGCATCAGAATCCATCCTATTACACATTGGAAATACAATGGAAGGATGCAGATGGACCTATAATAGCTGCTACACCACCACTTAAGGACATTACTAAACCTGCTGTTTTGAATTTTGATGCATGTAATGTCATTAACAGAGATAGTTATTCCACCTGTGGTACTTGGGAGAAAGCGTATCGAAATGACCATAAGTACATGTGTCCAGAGGGTGCCACAGGATGGAGGAAGTGTACAGGTAAAAAGGAACCAGGCTATAGTACTGCCCCAGCAGCAGATTACTATTGCCCGGATTGGGAATGTGTTTTTTATGCTACCTGGAATAATGGAATAGTTGATGAGAAGATAGATAAACGAATGGCCACTTTAACCAAGCCAACAACAAATGATAAATGTCAGAAAGATGCTTGTAACCCCTTACACTTACGCGTACACAATCCCTATGCGTGGAAACAAGGATACAAGTTTGGTTTACGTATTGCTGGAGGGGCAATAGATCCAGGAACCATTGTGTATATCAGATTGAATACCCAAGCCCACAAGTCATCTAAATATCATATCCATAATACCTTTTATGAGGCCATGCATGTAAATAAGTTTGAAATTCCTCATCCTTCTCAGAATTTATTCTTAGAATTAGCTGGAGTAGTAGTATCTAGTCTTAAAATCTCAGATTGTTATTTCTGTGGCGGAACCCAAATGGGAGACCAGTGGCCATGGGAAGCCCAAGAATTGAATTATTCTTTGATTTATAATCAGACTGAAT
Source organism: Ichthyophis bannanicus (assembly GCA_033557465.1). Taxonomy (NCBI): domain Eukaryota; kingdom Metazoa; phylum Chordata; class Amphibia; order Gymnophiona; family Ichthyophiidae; genus Ichthyophis; species Ichthyophis bannanicus. The sequence continues at coordinate 1,465,113,326 of CM066032.1, read as the reverse complement.
TACACAAGACTACTAGTGAATGGGTGTTAGCGCACTCAATCGTTGGACGTCTTTGCTATGCCAGAACTGGACCCCAGTTCACCCAACAGGTAGGACAGCTGGTCTGTCTTAGCCAGAAGTACTATAGTGCCATGACCAGAAAGACGGCATGGTGGTCAGGAATTAAACACCCTGAACCTCCTAACCCATTAGCCAGATTTCCTGAACTTGCTGATTTATGGACTAATCTTGCCAAAGCCCATGCCTGGCAAGCCCCACCTGGCCTATATTGGATCTGTGGAAACCGAGCGTATGCACAACTCCCGCCACAATGGGGAGGAGCATGTGTCTTAGGAACCATCAGACCTTCTTTCTTTCTTTTAAACACTGAACATGGAGAACAATTAGGATACCCAGTATATACTACCCACCGACACAAAAGAGCATTGAGACAGAAGAGATCACCCCTCCAGGTAGGCAAATGGGAGAAGTGGCAAGGGGATGATTGGCCACCAGAAAGAATCATTGAGTATTATGGGCCTGCCACTTGGAATGATGATGGTATGTATGGTTATCGAACTCCAATCTATATGATTAATCGTATTATTCGCTTACAAGCAGTAGTTGAAATAATAAAAAATGAAACTAGTCATGCTCTTACACTTTTAGCTAGACAAAGTACTCAGATGCGCACTGCTATATATCAGAACGGCTTAGCACTTGATTATTTGTTAGCAGCTGAAGGAGGAGTATGTGGTAAACTGAATTTAACCAATTGCTGTTTAAAAATAGATGATAAGGGTCAAGTAGTTGAAGAAATTGCTAAAGATATGCAAAGACATGCTTATGTGCCAGTGCAAACTTGGCACTCATTGAAATTCCCTAACTGGTTTGCTAACCTTTTCTCATGGGTGGGAGGATTTAAAACTTTCATCATATTGGTACTAATTCTTGTTGTTGTTATCTTCTTATTACCATGTTTAATCCCATGTTGTATGCGTTCTATTCATAATGCTATTGACAGCACAGTAGAGCGGAAGACCGCAACTAAAATAATGGCTTTATATAAAGCCAGTCCTAGTCGAAATCCTTCGATCATGATGTGATTCTTCTAAAAGGTGATTTAATTCTCACACCTTATTAAGTAATAGGGTGAGATTAATCAAAGGGGGGAATGTGGCAGGTGCAGGCCTGTGATCCACAGTGTCTGACATAAGCAGGCAGGCCTAACTAGCTTGACCTGTAAGTGAAGCCTGTGAAGAGGCCCATAGGATTGCACATCCCCCAACATGCTGCTATTGTAGGATAGAACTCTGCAAGAGTACTAAACTAACTTAGATAAGCAAAACTGAGAGATGGAAAAATACAGAAAAATATGTTTAAAAGTTACTGATAAGAAAAGTACATCTGCAAGGAATATAATTGGGATTGCTGACAGATGAGTTGCAGAGCCCTGCTCCCCTGCATGCACAAATTGGCTCTATGACCTTGAGAGTATGAAAGTAACAAGTTGATGAACTGGCCATTGTAATTGGGACTGGAGGGGGGGGTAAGCAGGTGCTGAGCCCACTGAAGGAACATAATTGGATAATCTTATCAGTACCGGCACCAATGGAAGGGGTACGGGAGTTACGGGAGAGTACCGGGACCAATGAAATGTTTTTCTATACTTAGAATGGAACAGAAGTCTATAAAAGTTGTTGTAATGCTAGAAAACTTTGCTCAGCCATTTTGAAATTGACTTGCTTGAGACTTGTGCACAAATAAATGATTTGGACCTTCTGAACAGACTCCTGGTATTATTGGTTTGTCTGCGCTTTGCTGCTACAGTGTCAAGGAGAGGTCTTAGGTGTTGTATAGTTTTAAGTTTGTAGAATATGGTTCTTACTGTCTGTTTTATGTGAGGTAACATGGTGAGTGTGTAGTATATTATTACTCCTAGGTACTTTACCTCCTTTCTAACAGGTATGGTTGTTTTGTTGATTGTGATTGTTGTTGGGTAAGTGTCGTCAGTAACAGGTTTTCTTGTTACGAACATTGCTTCCGTTTTTTTAAGGTTGATGCTGAGGTAGTTGGTTTCCATCCAAGAGGTGGCCTCAGTCATGCATTCGGATAGGGTGTCATATGTGGGGTTGCTAGTGTTTATGGGGATAGCGAGCATGATGTCGTCAGCGTAGATAAAATGGTTAATCTTGTGTTTTTTAAATATGCTTGTAATGGGTTGCAAGTACAAGTTGAAGAGGAGGGCGGAAAGGGCTGATCCTTGGGGTATTCCCTGTCCTTTGGGGAATGTTTCTGATGCGTCTTGGCCTATTTGAACACGTATTAGTCTGTGTGTAATGCATGGCTTGAACCATTTGAGAACAGTCCCTCCTATTCCCATGTTTTCTAGTCTATTGATCAGTGTGAGGTGGTTGATGTTGTCAAATGCGGCATAAATATCTATAAAAAGGAGTAGGAAGCCTTGGCTGTTGTCATCTGTACCTCTGATGAGGAAATCCATCAGTGTAATTAAGAGGGTTTCCACTCCATGGAAGGGGCGGAATCCAAACTGGTGTGAGTCAAGGGGTTTGTGCTCATCAATGTGCTCTTGTAATTGTAGTTGAATTGTTTTTTCTATTATTTTTGCAATAAATGGAATGCTGGCTATGGGTCTGTATGAATTTGGGGCTTTTGAGTCGATTTTACTATTTTTTATTATAGGGTGAAGCGTTGTGAGCTTTAAGGCATCAGGCATGATGCCTTGTGAAAGTGATTGGTTAACTATGTATTGAATATTTTCAGCTAGTTCATCCTTTGAGCACTTGATCCATGACACTGGGCCAATGTTCCCTCTAATTTTCTGTAGGCTGTGTGCGCATAAAATATCAGCTGTGCAGCTTTTGAAGGAAGGTTAAATTTTTGTGTGCCACATAACGACACTCAGCGTTATATACTTTAAAATTTGACTACACGTCAGAATACAGTATGTACACCACATTGATTTTAATCAAATTAAATGAAAACAGACGATTACTAAATGAAGCAGAACATTTCTAGTAATTACAATCACAACTTTTAAATTTTAAGACGTGTGTTGTTTTCTATCAGAATCAGAACCATAATTTTTGTGCACTCTGTTGTAAAGTATGTGCGCTCGCTCAGCAAGGTGTGTGTGCGCGCACACGCGCACAGCTTAGAGGGAACAGTGCACTGGGCATGGGTCAAGCGGAGAGGTTGTGGTATTGATCATTGTTATGATTTTAAGGAGGTGTTTTTGATCTACCATGTGAAAAGTTGTCCATTCGTTATTAATTTTTGTATTTGAATGTAATATTGTTGTTGGGATAATGGGATTGCTCTTTAGTTTCTCAGCAAAATGTGTTGCTAACGTTTGTACACTTATTGCAGATTGTTTAGGCTCAGAGTTTTGTGTTTTTGTCAATGTTTTTACAATCGCGAATAGTTCTCTAGGACGGTTGATGGCTATATTTATTACTTTAGAATGGTAGTCCCTTTTTGATTTGTTAATTGCATTCTTGTATTCATTGAGTATGTTCGTGTACTAGGATTTGTTTACATTTGATTTTTGTTTTCCTCCATCTTTTTTCTTGTTTCATCAGTTGTTTTTTTAACTTTGCTAGTTCTTTCGGGAACCATTTTTCTGTCTTTTTTATTTGTCTTTGTGTGACTTTTGTGGGGACGGCTGCTTTCTGGATTGTTAAATTCCAATGGTTTATAGTTGAATTGATGTCTGGTAAGTTTGTATTGAGTTAGTATTTGAGGGTGTTTGTGCCGGGAGATGGAATGTTATCAAGTGATGGTTAGACCATGGTACTTCTGTTATAATTGGGGGGGTATGTAGTTGGTGGTTATTACGTGGGGAAGGGAGGAAGATGAGATCTAATGTGTTGCCCTTTACGTGTGTGGGGGCATGTATTATCTGTGTATATCCCATTTGCATCATAGCGTCCATGAAGTTATCCGATTGGGAATGGTTTAGTGATGGGAGGTTCAGGTCACCTAGTATTATGAGTGGTTTGCTTTGTGATGCTGTGCATGCGAGTTCAAGGATGGGGGTGAGATTTTTTTGATCAGCTGATGGGGGTCTATAGATGAGGGTGAGTGCAAGGGTTCTGTTTTCTATATTGATGATGTCCATGCCGTCTATATTATTTAAGTTTCTTAGGGTGTATTGTAGGTCTTTTTTTGTGAGTATGAGAGCGCCACCTCCTCTTTTTACATCCCGGTGGCAGTTGAATACATCATATTGATGTGTAGTTAGCTGGTTTAATAGGATTGTGTCTGTGGGTGCAAGCCATCTCTCGGTAATGTTATGTTTATGTTATGTTTATGTTTATTGTTTTTTGATAAAACCGCCTTTCTCCAATAATCAAAGTGGTGTACAATTAAAAGCAAGGTTAAAATAAGAAAGGCCGAGGCCATGGAAAAGGAAAAGAAAGTTACAATTCATTCTTAAAAGATAGTGTAGACAAGAGAAACAAGAAGGGATGGGGAAAGAAACAAGAGGGTAGGCAAGGGGCAGGGGAAATGGGAATTACACAAAAGGGGAGGGCACATCGAAAGCCAAGGAGAAAAGGTGGGTTTTCAGATTGTGTTTAAAGGTGGTATGGTGAGGTTCTAAATGAAGGGAAGAAGGGAGGGAATTCCAGAGGGCGGGACCAACAAAGAAGAAAGCAGAAGCATGGGTGGATTGAAGGTGAGCACGAGAAGGGGAAGGAAGAGTGAGGCGGTTGAGGTGGAAAGAGCGAGGAGTATACCGGGGAGAGTGAAAGGAAAGGAGGTCGGAAAGATATTGCGGGGTGCCTGTGTGGAGAGCTTTGTGAACCAGAGTGAGTAGCTTAAATTGAGAGCGGTAGGGAAAGGGCAACCAGTGAAGGTGAAAGAGCAGAGGGGTAATGTGATCCCGAGGGGAAGCGTGACAGGCAAGGCGAGCGGCAGTGTTCTGTATCCGTTGCATCCGGGACAACCGAGACTGAGGGAGTCCAATGAGGACAGAGTTGGCGAAATCCACACGGGACATAACCAGGGACAACAGCAGGGTAGAAAGGGCCGAAGGGGATAAAAAAGGACGCACCGCACGGATTTGACGGAGGAAAAAGAAAGATGATTTAGTGATATGGGAGAGGTGGGCCTGAAAAGATAGATCGGAATCAAAGTGAACACCAAGATAACGAAAAGTGGAGACCAGGGGAACAGAGGAGCCAGAAAATGAGGGGGCCAGAAGGGGGGGAGAACAACCGGGAGAGAACCAAATAGCAACAGTTTTGGTGAGATTAAGGTGAAGACAATTAAGAGTCAGCCAATTAGCCACTTCAGTGAGACAGGAATTGAGCACGGAAAGGTCAGGACAAGAGTGGGAGGTATGATGAAGTAATACAATATCGTCGGCGTAAAGAAAAGCAGAAACTCCAGACTGTTGAATTAAAAGAGCAAGGGGAGCCAGAAAGAGGTTGAAAAGAAGAGGAGCTAAAACAGAACCCTGGGGAACCCCACAAGGGAGAGGAAAAGAGTCTGAAGAAGGGGTGGAAGGGGAGGGGGAAAGAACTGCACAGGATCGGGAAGAGAGGAAAGAATGAAACCAGTGGTGAACAGTACTACAAAGGCCTGCCTCTCGCAAGCGGTGAAGGAGAAGGGAGTGGTCAACCAGATCAAAAGCCGCTGAGAGATCAAGAGCAACCACCACCGAAATGTCACCATGGTCGTGAGCCACATGCAGTGCATTAGTAAAAGCAAGAAGAATAGTGTCGACACTGTGACCCTGACAAAACCCAGATTGGCGAGGGTGAAGAAAGTTAATAGAATCCAAGTGATGTGAGAGTTGTGCAAAGACAAATTTCTCTAAGAGCTTAGAAAGGAAAGGAAGATTAGAGACAGGATGGTAGTGGGCAGGAACCAGGGGATCAAGTGAGGGATTTTTTAGGATAGGGCGAATTAAGGCATGCTTCCAAGAGGAGGGAAAAATCCCTGTGGATAGACTGGAGTTAAACATAGTAAGAATGTAGGGTAGAAGTGCCAAAGAAGAATCTAGAAGCCAGGAAGAGGGAATAGGGTCAAGAGGACAAGATGTCTTCCTGGAAGAGGAAATAAGGTGGTGAAGTTCCGGGGAAGTGATCAAGGAAAAAGAGGCCCAGGAATGGGAAAGTTGAGAGGCGGGAGGGGGAGAGGCAATAGGAGGAGGAGAGCGAATTGGGGCGGAACAGGAAGGTAACGATGTTCTTAAGGAGGAAATCTTGGCGCTAAAGAAAGAGGCTAAGAGAGAGGGAGGCGGAGTGGGATGGGTATGAGCAGCTGACACGGAGGGTTGAAGGGATGTTAAGGATTGAAGAGTAGAGTAAAGGTGCCGGGTCCAGTTTGGAGCATTCATGATTGCATTGGAGAAATATTTACGTTTGGCCTGGTGAACACTGGCACGATAGTGGGAATAGTTGGACTTAAAGAGAGCTAAGGTGGACGGTGTGGGGTCCCTATGCCAGTTACGCTCTGCCCTACGAAGCTGAGTACGCAATAGCCGTAGGCCCACATGGTACCAAGGATGCCTGGACCGATGGTGGTGTGTCCGAGGCCGTAGAGGGGCGATGCGGTTGAGGGCAGCTGAGAGGGATGATGACCAAAGAGCAGCTTGGGAGGTAGGAGAGAGAAGGGAAAAGTTTGAGGGAAGAAGCTCGGTAGTGGGGGGAAATTGCTGGCGGGTAAGGGACGAGATAGCAGATAATGTCTGTTTTTTTGTCTTTTATCATGTCATTGATTATTGGTATCTTGTTTCGTATGGATCGAATGTTTATTAGGATGCGTTTTATTTTAGTGTTTGCATTGTGAGAGCCATTTACACTGCCATGAGGTTGATGCTTTATCTGGATGAGTCTAGGATGGTGTCTGTTGGAATCATGGCGTGAATATTGATTGTAGGTGTGGGTGTATGTTGGGATATGTGGTAGATTTCGGTAAGGATTATGGATGACGGGAATGTTATTATAAGGGGTTTGGTTAGTTTTGTATGCATAAATGTGCTGTGTCAAGAGTGCTATTAGAAGGAGAGGAAGAGGGAGGCTTTTAATTTTTGTGGAAGCCATTATGTATTTTTGGTGGGGGGGGGGTGGTTTGAGTGTGAGGGAGCCCTGTGTGAAGGAGATCTAATGGATGGTATAGCAGAATAATGTGTGACAGTTACAGGGAAAGTGTAGGTTTTAATGGTACGATTTCTGGTACACTTCTGTGTAAGTAGATTGTATGGTACTGTTTCAGGTGTAGTTTTAGCGAGATAAGGTGAAGTGTTGGTAAGTGCGGGTGCACTTTCAAGCAGTTCTACGCAAGTAAATACAGAGTTAAACAGTACATGCAGTTCTAAGCAAGTGCAGTACATGCAATTCTAAGCAAGTACAGTACCTGCAGTTCTAAGCAAGTACAGTACCTGCAGTTCTAAGCAAGTACAGAGATAAGTTGTAGTGTTAGTAAGTGTGGGTGCACTTTCAAGCAGTTCTAAGCAAGTAAATACAGAGTTAAACAGTACATGCAGTTCTATGCAAGTAAATAATTGAACTGTTTTATATTGCAATTTCTAGTACATTTCTGGTAGTTCTAGGTATGCAGTTTAAAGTGTAGCAATTTCTAAGGGGGGTACAAGGCTGGTAGTATGGTGTTCTTTGTGGTTTCGTCTATACCGTGGTATATCAGTAATATAATTAATGAATGAGTATTGTTTATCAGGGAGTTACCAACTCATATTGGTTGTGTTATGCCACAATATACTTGCTGTTTTTTGTCCCCAGTTTGTGTTGTCGGTTGCTCCTTTGATAGTGTTGCTGGTGTTGGGTTTCTGATGTCGTCGGTGTCGGTTTTCTGGCTAGGGTGTATTTCCGGGCTTGTAGTTGTGTTTTTTCTTTTGGAGGTCCCCGTCTAAGGGCCACGCCAAAGGGCCCTCTGGCGAGGCCCTCAGGTGCGGGCCCGCCAGGCGCGGGTACGCCCGATGGCGCTTCCTTAAATGCTGGGTTGCTGGGCCCCGATTGGCGGCGAATGGCGGGAACAGCAGGGAGCCCTGGCCGTTCTCTCCCGGGCTGGGAGGGCTGCCGCAGGGCTGAAGATGGCCGCGAAGAGACCCGTGCGCCTGATGGCGCTTCCTTAAATGCTGGGTTGCTGGGCCCCGATTGGGCGGCGAACGGCGGGAACAGCAGGGAGCCATGGCTGCTCTCTCCCAGGCTGGGAGGGCTGCTGCAGGGCTGAAGATGGCCGCGAAGATGAATATCATAAGAGATCTCAGCAAGGATAAGAAAAAGATTTTGTTTTCCTGTTCATCATTATTCTCTTCCTCCCAGTCTTCTCTCCATATCCTCTTATTTCTCATTTCTCAAGTTCTTTTTTCATTTTCTATTACCCTTTAATGATTTGTTTCCTTTCTTTCTGACACTCCAGCATGATATCAGGATCTTTGGCTGCATATTGCTGCTACTATTTATCGCTACTATTACATATTTTTATTGCACCAATAGACATACATAGGTGGTTATTTTAGAACAGAGTTGCCAACCGACTCGTTTTAAGCTGGCCTAGCTGGTTTTAGAAGCTGCAGGCCGGTGACCGGGCAGGATTGTAAAACCAGCCAATGAAAGGCTGGTTTTCTGCCTCTGCCAGCCTTGGATTACCCCCCCATGATGTCTGCCCCTGCCGCCACTGCTGCCACTTTCCCTGTTACAGTGGCAGCGGCAGTGACAAACCTCCAATTTAATTTTTAAAAAATCCATGGGTCTTCATGAGTCCACGCTTGCATCAGAGGGAGTGGGACCAGACCAGCCTTTCAAGCAGGGCCGGTGCAGCAGGAATAGCAAGTCCTGTGGACAGCAGAAGATCATGGCCCATAGTGAAAATCCTGCCCATGGGAGGAGCAAGTCCCATCGGCAGCAGAGCTATGTAAGGCCGCGATCCCATCCCAGAGTTGAAGATCCTGCACACGAGGGGTAGGAGTTCATAGGTGGGGGGGGAGTTGATTGGGGGGGGGTGAGAGAAGTTGGGACATTTAAAGGGACAGTGGTTGTTTAATGAAGATGAGAGATGCAAAGGGGAGTGAGAAAGGGAGACCCTCAGTAGGGGAAAGAATTGGGGAACAGCAGAGAGGAACAAGAGGATGAAGGGGAAGATACTGGATTTGGGGATGGAGAGCTACGGAGGCAGAGGGAGATATTGGACACAGGGGGCATAGGGAAATGGAAATGGATATGGAAAGGGAGAGAAGATATTAAATGCAGGGGTATCATAGGAAAATAGGGCAGATGCTGGACAAAGGTGGCATTACAGGAAATCAGGAGAGATGCTGACATGGGGGACATTGGGAGGTGGAGGGGAAATGCTGGATGTGGAAGGGCATAGGGAGACAGAAGGGAGATGATGGATGCAGGGGGGCTAGGGAAAGGGGAGATACTGGACATGGGAAAGGGGCATAGGAAGAACAGGCATAGGTAAAAGCAAGTTGAGGACATTTTTGAGATGGAGTGGTGATGCTGGACATGGCAGGGGCGGGCAGAGGCAGTTTCTGAATAGGAAATGTGGAGGGCAGAGGATAGATGCTGGGCATGAAGGGGTAGAGGGATACAGTGCAGATACAGGGTGGGAACATAAGGGGATAGAGGGCAGTACACAAATGATCAGTAGTAATAGTAGATTATGGATAAGAGTGAGGGTTAGATGTTGGACATGGGTGGGGAACAAAGGCTGAATACAGTGTGGGGGAATAAGGTAATAGAGGGCAGATAGTGGATATTGGGTGGAAGGCAGATGACTGACATAGAAACATGACAGCAGAAAAAGACTATATAGCCTATCCAGTCTGCCCTTCCATACCAACTATTATAGTCCCCTTTTTCCTTTAGAGTTTGTCTGAGTTTGTCCCATGATTTCTTGAATTCAGATACTGTCCTGCAATGTTTATGGTGCTGTCTTTCTAGTTAGGATCCTTGTGTGAGTTTTGGAAGTTAGTCCTGGCATGGCAAATTTGCTCTAGGTCCCAAATGACATTTTTGTATTAATCCCTGGGCAATCACTTCTAGAGGTTGGCAGAGAATAGGGCATTCAAAGCTAAGCAATAAAGTCTGACAGCCAGGGGGGGATTTTCTTAGGGTGCCAACACTTTGAATGAACTCTAGGTCCGGCCCTGATTAATTTACAATATGCTTGGTACTGAGAGGAATTTTTTCTCGTATGGTAAGTGTTATGTGGAAGATTGCAGCTCTGATCTGCCCTGCAAAGATTGTTGGTAAAGAGGCCGGGGGGTGGAGTTTGGTGGATTTAATGCCATATGAGAGAGAGTATGTTTGTTGTAGGGGCCTGAGAAGGGGACCGTGATTGAACAGGTGATGAAGGGTTCAACCTCTTGTACTACCCCCACCCTCCCTTGATACAGCCTGCAGATGCTAAAGCCTGCATTGTTGCCTTCTCTGCAGTTATTTTTTGTGGACGGGACAAGGGGCGGACGGAGGTGGGGCATGGCTAGCCACAAGTAGCAGGATTTTATCTTTCAGAAAGTTTGCAACCCTATTTTAGATGCATTTCCATATGTAAATAGCAGCTCTTATGCTTTCGATGGGAATACACATCTAAATGCCATTTTAGAAAGCGGCTATTTACATATGGTAATGAGCACCATGTTTGTTTTTCCAGGAGGTGTGGGAAGGGTATGGAGATGGACTGCGTAGAGTGATCCTACAATATCAATGTGGATATTCCATCTGATAAGAGGAATCTATATTGATGAAGAAAATCTAGATGTCTACATTTACACCTTTCCTGAGGCATGAATAAGTGCCAGCTTGAAGGGACAGTTGCAAAGGCAAAGATAAGGAACTCCCCTGATGACCTCCCAATATAGATTCCCCCAGGTCACTCCTTGACAGTGATCCACCTCATGATCACACCAGTATCTGATCCCTATCCCGTCCATCCTAAGGCATCTGATCCCTCCTCCCATGCCAACACCTCCAGCAAAAGAATCCCCTAATGGCCCCTCCCAGAAGATCTCCTCATCCACCCATATTGATTCCACCCCCAGGTCTTACTAGGTCCCCTAGTATCTAGTGGGAGCAGGAACAATCCCCAGTTGCTCCTGCTCTATCTGGCCATGGATTTGAAAATGGCATCCATGACCCCTATCAGTATTCTCACAGTGCTAGCACTAAAGGTCAAAGGCACTGGTAACACCCAGGGATGGAATCAGTTGATAGGGAGGAGTCTTTTGGAGGGCCATCATGGGGAGTCTTGCTGCAAGGCGAGTCATCGAGTGGGAGTGAGATCAGATGCCTTATGGGATGGGAAGGGGATCTGATGCTCAGAGGCATGATTGGGGTAATTGCTGTCATGGGGTAATCATGGCAGCACACCTATGCTTCTGGATGAGAATATGTGTCAAAAACGGGAACAGCACTTTTAAAAAGCTGCTTTCATACAGATGTCGGTAACAGTAATGTGTTTTTATCCCCAGGTGTAGCTTTTTTTTTTTTTTTTTTTTAAACTTTTATTTTCATTTTGCAACAAACAAAAAAAAAAAAAAACCAACACACCAAAGGAGACAAAACAAGTATACAATAAGGAAAAACAAACCCTATTACCCCCCACCCCCCTGCTTCTTCTCTAAGTCGACAGTATCAGCATGTGAGCGCTTCCAAACAACAGTGAATGTACATAAAAACGAACAGAAATAGCATCTGCGATACAGAATAATCATGTGACAGAGATTTATACAAATTTAAACAGTCAGATGAGAGCATTTAGCGGTGTGAACATAGTCATTGAGCATCTTCCATTTAGACAGATGATGGGGGGTCTGAACGGAAGAAGCAAACATACGAGGTATTTGTTCATATTTACTGTAAAGACAGACATGATTCCACCATTCATTGGGGCTCAGATGGGAGCTATTTTTCCAGTATTTCGTAATTAGGGAAATAGCAATGCCCATCATAAAGTCTAAAAGGAAGTAAGCCGATTTTGGAAGAGAGGGGATCCCCGCAGCTGAGCGGAGTCCCACTATCCTCCAAGACAGGGGCTCTTGAAAGTGCAAAATAGATTGGATACGACCCCAGACCCGACGCCAGTAATACTGTAGTGCGGGACATTCATACATAACATGAGTTAGTGAACCAATGGCCGCATGGCATGTCCAGCATTTATTGCCCTGGGAGGTGTTCCATTTGGCTAATCTGTCAGGAGTATAGAAACACCGGTGGGCTAGAAAGAAGAGTGTCTGAGTGAGTGAGGCGGATCTGGAGACCCGTGTCACTCTACTCCAGACAAGGCTCCATTGCTCCGGGGTCAAAGTTACATGCAGTTCCCGCTCCCATGCTTTCTGTGCAATAGGGGTACCTCTATTTACAGCAGTACTTAAGGTTTTGTAAAAGTTAGATGCTACACCCGATGAGCTCCCGATAGATCGGATAGTCTCCGATAAGTCTTGGGTAGGGGATTCCGATGGCGGGAGCACCTTAGCACTCCGAAGACAATGCTGTAGTTGCACCAACTGAAAGTAGTGTTTCGCTGGGAGACCAAATTCAATTTGCAATTCACTAAAAGTTTTCCAGCGACCATCATGGAACAACTGGGTAGGGGTCCAAATGCCCCTAGTGTACCAGGGGCTCCACGCCATCGGTTTATTTTGTATTTGAAATCGAGTATTGTACCAGAGCGGGAGTCTGTCTAACGGACAGAATCGGGAGTCTAGAGATTGAATAAGAGTATTAAAGGCACCTAAAGTGTCTAAAAGCATTGGTGGATAGTGGGAGTCTGATGGGAGAGTCATACCAGGGAGAGAAGTAAGAGGAAACGGTTTGCAAAGGTTCTCCTCTATATCTAGCCACACAGGTCTACTCGGTGCTAGATCTTCCAGCCAACGAGCGCCTTGTTTGAGAAGAAAAGAGTGGTGATATTTCAGGAAATCATGGAATCGAACACCCCCATTGTCCTTATCAGCTTGCAACTTATGCTTCGCTATCCTAGGTGTCTTGTTTTGCCATAAGTATCTAGTCAGAAGGCCCTCTAAATCTTTATATGTACGTCGAGGTAGGAGACAGGGCAACATTTCTAAAATGTAATTCACTTTAGGAACAATCATCATTTTTATGGTTTCTAGGCGACCCCACCAGGTAAGTGTTAAAGGAGTCCAACGGTGAGTAAGCGCCCGGACTTTAGAGGTTAAGTCTTTGGCATTAAAGGAGATAGCATCTTCCAAAGGAGAGCAATAATGGACCCCAAGGTATTTGACCATGCGAGGTTGCCATAGAAAGGGAAAGGATTGCATATCTGCTTGATGAATTAGAGAGTTTAATGGGAAGGCTATCGATTTGGTCCAATTTATCTTATACCCCGAGAGTTGTGAATATTTACCGATTTGCTCTAGGACAGCCGGCACCGAGTCTAAAGAGACAAAGAGCATAAGGTCATCAGCATATGCTGAAATTTTAATTTCCCTATGAGAGAAGGGGACTCCATGAATCTCCTCCGATTGCCGGATTAGTAAAGCTAAGGGTTCGAGTGCAAGATCGAAAAGAAGTGGAGACAGTGGGCATCCCTGACGAGTACCGCGTTGAAGGGGAAATGGCTGAGACTTTAAAGCATTAGCACAGATACTGGCTGTAGGCTGTGCGTACATGGTGTGGAGACAACGGAGAAAACCTTCTCCGAATCCGTACCAGCGGAGAGTTGCAAACAGAAAAGGCCATTCTAAGCGATCAAAGGCCTTCTCAGCATCAAGTGAGAGGCCGACAAATGGTCGATCAAGATTAACTGCGGTAGTCAGTACATGACATAGAGTCCGAGCATTGTCAGCGGTTGATCTACCGGGAATGAAACCGCATTGATCTGGGTGTATCAAAGTAGACATCCTATCAGAGAGCCGGGTGGAGAGAATGGTGGCAAATATTTTATAGTCCGCATTTAGGAGGGAAATTGGACGATAATTGGCTGTTAGTTGCGGATCTCTCCCCTCTTTCTCAAAAACTACTACATTTGCCATAGAAAAGGACCCAGCAGGAGATCCCTCCTCGGCCAGAGCAGAAAAATAAAGTTTCAAAACTGGAGCTAAGTCAGCGTTAAAGGTTTTGTAGAATTCAGCAGGGAGACCGTCCGGGCCGGCAGCTCGACCTGTGGCACATCTCTTGAGAGCAGAATGAATTTCTGATAAAGTGAATGGTTTGTCCATGGCCTCTCTATCTTCGTCAGATAGGGTCGGTCGTTGTACCCCTGAGAGCAATCGTTCAAATACTTCTGGCTCAAAATCACATTCAGATTGATAAAGCCGAGTATAAAAATCACGAAAGAGTTCTAAAATTTCTGTATCGTTAGTGACCAGGCCCCCCCCCCGACGCATTACGGAGAGCGGTAACACGCTTGGCTTCTTTTTGACCTTTCAGGGCATTCGCTAATAGTTTGCCAGCACGGTTATTTTCCCGGTAATACAACCCTTGTTGTGATTCAATATTTTTAGCAGCAGCAGTATATAAAAGCTGATTGTATTGAAAGCGGAGGCGTTGTAAACGGAGTAAGATACATGGGTCAGTACGGGACGTAAGGAGACGCTCCCCAGCTTGTATCTGTTGCTCTAGAATCAGTAAGTGCTGCTTTCTTTGTTTCCCCTGTCAAATTTGGTAGCTGGTTATAGTAGCACGGATAGATGCCTTAAAACCCTCCCACCAAGCCCAGCTCGCTGTGTCATGGGGTGAGTTAAAATGAAAATAATCTTGGATAGCGGCCTTTATGTCAACCTGAAAATCCGTTTGATCCAGTAGGGATCTATCAAAAAACCAAGCATGGGGATGATCATCTCGCGTAGTGACATGCAATAAAAAAGATAAGGCAGCATGGTCAGAAATATGAAGAGGATGAGTCCTAGCCGTGTCCACTTGAGAAATCAGTGCTTTGGAAATGAGAAAAAAATCTATTCTAGATTGTGAGTGATGGGGGGCAGAAAAAAAGGTGTACTCTAAGTCGGAGGGGTGAAGCAGCCTCCATATATCTACTAGCGCAAGGTCTTGCATTAGAGCTGTAAGGGTAGCAAGACTCTTGGGTGGACTACTCGTTCTGGGCGGTTGTCTATCTATCAAAGGGTCTAGCACTTGATTAAAATCGCCACCAAGTATTAATGGAGTATTGGCAGAGGCCTGTGCCAACTGCGCAATACTTGCATAGTAAGCAGGGTTATCCACATTCGGAGCATAAATACAAATACACGTGAATTCACTATCTCCAACCTTAAAATGTGCACGGGTCCATCTACCCTCCTTATCAGAGCTAGTATCTATTACAGTAGCTTGCAAAGACCTCTTAACCAGAATGGCCACCCCACACCGTTTGGAAACGGCGGGAGAATAGGCAGCCACCAGATATGGTTTAGCATTGAGTTTCAGTGTTTCAGCGGAATTTAGATGCGTTTCCTGAAGAAACACTAAATCAGCATGCTCATGATTAAGATAGCTAAGAATTTTCTTTCTTTTGATTGGACTATTGATGCCTTTTACGTTAAGTGATAAGATCTTACATAAGGCCATTGAGCAAGGTTAAAAATTCTGAAAGAGAACATGATAGCGCACATAAGTTCACAATGTCCCTCATAGTAACTGTATCTGGCTGTACACATGACATGATAGAAAATAAGCTAATGTGATACAATGAAGCGCCCCACATTAAAAAATAAGAACCGCAGCGCGGTAGAGAAGAAGCAGAACCCCAGAAATTACTGGCGACCATGTGTCTGCGGGGAGAAACCCCAGAGAAGGCCGAAATTGAAAACATATAACCTGTATAACTGTGCGTGCTCCGAATCCAACCGAGGCACACATCATGGAGGGATAGAAGACCAAGTAAGTCATATAAAGACAAAAAGAAAAGTCCAGGCAGTCTCTGTGCTTGGCGATGACCACCACGTCGGGCCCTTCAAAATGGCGGACAGAGCCGGCAGATAATAAGTCCAAGTTGTTGGGTTAACGCATCTGCTCTGCTTCTTTGGAGTCTAAAAATGTTGATAGTAGATCAGGATCTTCGAATGTCCTAGTTTGGTTGTGGAGAGTCACTCGGAGCTTCGCTGGATACAACAGGCCAAAGCGAGCCTGTAGCTGTTGAAGTCGAGGGCGAAAAGCAAGGAGTCTCTTCCGACGGTCAACTGTGGGCTTTGCCAAATCAGGGAAGAAGGAGACTTTATGACTTTCAAACTCCAGATGACGATTCGCCCGGGCAGCATTTAGAATTTGTTCCACTTGTTGATATCGTAGTAAGCGAAAGATAATAGGCCGGGGGGTCGTGCGGTTGAGCGCCATATGGGTAGGAACACGATGTGCTCGATCAATTTCCAGGTCTCTATGAAATGTGATCTTCAACAAGGAGGGAAGAGTTTTGAGCAAGAATTCTCTGATATCTCCTGCTTCCGCCCCCTCCGGTATTC
This sequence comes from Ichthyophis bannanicus, assembly GCA_033557465.1. Lineage (NCBI taxonomy): Eukaryota > Metazoa > Chordata > Amphibia > Gymnophiona > Ichthyophiidae > Ichthyophis > Ichthyophis bannanicus. The sequence continues at coordinate 1,465,096,936 of CM066032.1, read as the reverse complement.
CAAGGAGCCTCACATTGTTGCGACGGGCGCGATTATTGCTATCTTCTAACTCTTTTTGAAGATTCTGTATCTGGCGCTCAGCCTTGTCCAGTTTGACCAAGCGCACCGCGTGCGAGTCGAGGACCCCCGCCATGTTGTCCTGCCGTAATGAAAGGCTTTCAAGTCGGTCCTGGAGCACACCGAAGTCTTCTCGCATGGCTCGAAGCGCTTCTCCGTTGGACTGCACCAGTTCCTTCACTCCGCGTATTTCCTCTAAGAGCTCCTGATGCATTTCGGGGTTTTCCCGAAGTGGAACCATCTTCTGTGGGGAAGACACCTCTGTTTTGGAGCGTTTTCCGTGTGAAGAAGAAGGAGACCCGAAGTCCAAGCGCGCTGGTTTATGGGCCGCCATCCCCCCCGAGGTACCCCGGTAAGTTCGGAGCAAAAAATTGAGTTTATGTAGGTATTAAGTCAGGATTCTGAGTAGGCCTCTCGGGATCTTCAGCGTGAAGCGTCTAACCCGCTGGACATCAGGCTCCGCCCCCCCCCCAGGTGTAGCTTTTAAAAATCATTGCTCCCAATGGACATGGGGGACAGTGATGTGAAGTCCTCATTTCCTAATACATATTTTTCAAGATGCCCTGCATTTCGCAGAACCAGGGCCAGCCCAACCATTAGGCAAAACTAGGTGGTCACCTAGGGCAGGAGCGTCTGAGGGGAAACAAAGAGCAGTAGCAATCAAAGCAAAACAATAGATCCAGACAGCCACATAAACTCAGTGTTCATCCATTCTTTTACCTGCAGGAAGAGCAGGCACACAGATACATACCAAAGTTTAATATTTAAAAGTGTGATGACCAATTAGGCATTTTTACAAGACTATTATGGGAGGGGAAGTGTTGGGATGATCATGACTGTTGAATTTAATTATCAATCTCAGTGTGAGGGTGTAAGTCTGAAGGTTCAGCTAGGATGCACAAGCCCTGGGCAGAGCCTCTTGTTAAATAAAGTACTTATTTTCTATGTCTCGACATGGATGTCTTAATTCCCTTCTTAACAACCTATCTAAAATCTGTCTTACAGCATTTTAAGAATAAGATACTGTTGGTCATCCCAATGCTTCTCTGGTATGGAACAGGCATCCTAGAGTCATCTCCTGCCACCACAGTATCTCTGTGCAGTCACTTTGTCACCAGGAAACTCTCCCCTAGTCTCTACCACCCAGTACTGGTCCACTTGATATCTCCAGAAGAGGCTCCAAGATCTGAAAGTCTGTATGGAATAGTCCCTGACTTTCAGGGTGAACGAGATAAACTAATAGTTACATTCCCCAATACAGTTCAACAAAAGAGTTCCTTCACTTTTCTCTCTCATAACCAGAGTCTGTACCTTCCTAGCTTCCTCCAAGTCTGGGGAAAACCCTCTTATAGTCATCCAGTGATTATATGCAAATGAGGTTGTCCCTCTTCACTGTCATGTTTCACCAACAGATGGCTCTCTCTTGAGTCCTTTAAACACAATCTCCATATTCTTTAGCTCTCCAGGTAATTGACTCAAGCCTACAGTTGCCTAGTTAGCCTGCCACCTCTCTTATAGTGGTCAAAGTCACTTCAACCCTTTGACAGGCTCAACCTGGTGTTGGCCATGAAGACATCCATGGCCTCAGACATCAAGTCCTCCCCAGGACGTGGGCCTTCTCATTCCCACTCCATCTCACTAGAGTCCTTTGGAGGGCGTCCATTTCTATGTTCTGGATGGAGTAGAGGCTCCTTCCCATATTTTTGGATCCATAGGGCTTATTTTTGGGGACTCCACTACCACCTTGTTTTAGTTCTAAGGGATTTTCCTTCTTCCTACCCCCATTCCAAGGATTTGAAATCTTCCTGCCAATGTCAGGACTATGGGTTTGGGGATGAGTTTGGGAACCTATATGTGGTCTCCTTCTCTTAACCTGGGGGGCATATAGCCCATCACAGAGTCACATAAAAGAGACAGTCCTTGCTAAGTGTTCAATACACATAGAACAGGTAAACCAGAGCTAAGATGGAATAAAATAGGTTAGTGAGAAATATGCCTGCAATAGTAGGTAAGTGGGAAAGAGGGAAGATGGCAGAATGCCCTGGGCCATCTTTGGTAGTATGAGAGATGTGGTAACATTTAGACCTGCAAAATAACAGTGGGATAAGGAGAGGCAGGGTGGCAATATTAAGAAATTGTGGTCCCCTTCTACTAACATTTAACTGAGCTGTCTGTTGCAGGAACCATTTTATTCCTATGGGCTGTGTCAAATAGCTCAAACTAAGTGTTAATGAAAGGGGGCCTATATCACAGTTTCCCTGGAAAGACAGTAGGGCATTTTCAAAGCAATTAATGCATGTCTCATACCTACTAACCACGGCTAGGGGGCTATTTAGCGGCACTAATGTGGCTAGTGCCACTGAATATCCCCGGATGCCACTACTAAATGCCCCAACGCTAGCTGGCTAATATTGGGGTGTTCCAGGGGTGGATTGAAAGCAGAACACCTCGGGATAACTGACTAGTTGTGATGTTCAACCACTAGCCGGTTATCCCTCAATGGCGAAAGTTATGCACCTGAAAGGCTCACCTAACTTTTGTTACTGAAGCTAACCGGGCAGTGGCTGAATCACTTCTGCACTATCCAGCCGACTTGGATATTCAAAGCTGTAGAAACACTAGCCACACCCGCTGAATATCGCCCCCCCATCCCCCATAGTTCCCATGACCATGGAGTCACAGAAACAGTGGGAACAGACTGCAGTATATGAAATTATTTTCTTTCTATTTTTCTTTCTGAGGTTCTCATGCTTTCTAAGTGTTTATTCATTAATGTCATCTGTACAAATGAATTACTGAAACACTACATCATGCTACACATTGAACATTTTGGTTGGATGCATATAATAGACTGTTTCAGCTGTATCTATTGTATATGGTTACTTACCTCTGTACTGCTAGACTTTCAGCTGAAAAATCATGAGATCCTTGTTCCTGTTGACACACGGGAATTATTGCATTTGCTGCAAAGTAGGTTCACATCTATTTTGTAAGCAGGGCATGCACTTTCAGCTGAGGTCATGGCAGGTGATAGGAGAAGATTACAGCAAACGCTGTATTTTCTTCTGCTACTTTCATACAAAAATAAAAATTTTGGAAACCTTTCAGTCTGCTTTCCTCTAATTGAATCCACTGAATACAGCACTTTGGCAAGAGGAAAGGAAAATGAGAGGTGCCTAGGGGAAGGTGAGAGAAATTTAGATTTAATTTACTTTCTGCAAAGCAATTCATTGCAGAAGAGGTGGTGGATTTATGGAACTATCCCCCCAGCAAAGGTGATGGGATAAGAATTAGATAAAGACACCTTAGTTATAGGGAAGCAACTGAGGATATGAGGGCAAAACTAGCACTCAGGGTGTGCAGTATGGCAGAACACTATTAAAATGTATAGACCTGAAGATCCTGATGGTCTTTATCTATTGTAAATTCTTTCTAATAATGCCACTGGTTCACAGCAGGAAAAAGTATAAATGAATTTCTAGGTACATAATGCTCAAAAGATCAACTCAAATGGCTCCTGATTGACTTTGTTTGCTGAGTCTCAATTCCCTGTCACATTTCTGTGTCTATATAGAAAGAAAGGTTAATCAATAAAAACAAAAACATAATATAAAGTAATACCTTTTTATTGGACCAATAATATATTATTGACTTGCTTTCAGGAGGCAATGTCCCCTTCCTCAGGTTATTATACTTGTTTTATATACATTTCTTATGGTCTTACTGGGGCCCTTTTACCAAAGAGTGCAAGCGCACAGCAGCTAACATGCATTTAACACTAAAAATAATGCACTGTGGGGCATGCTTACTAAAATGCAGCAGAAAGTGTGGGATAAACATGCAGAATTTGCACGTTCCTAACATGCTGGAGCCCAGCGGACACATGGTGACACCTGAAGACGCATAGTGGCGGTATGGTACTAATATTGTGCTAGTCGTGTCACTAACATGGTAGGAGTGAACACATGTCACTAGCACGTGTGCACAGTGCACACTGTGTCAACGTGTGCTGGGAAATAGAAAGCTACAAGCTCAATACTGGGGCATCCGTGGGCCCTGGATTCACTGTGGACAGGAAGAACTGTGCCTCTAGCACCCACACAGGAAGATAGTAACTGGCCAGTCTAGATCAGAGAGGTGACTGTGAGTGGGCTGAAGATCCAACACAGCTCAGAGCACAGGGGCTAAGTATAAGTTCCCTGTACAACAGTGCACCCCTGCACTGTTCTTTTGTTACCTGTACACCACCTTGAATAGTAGAAAGATGGTATAAGTAAGCTTAACTAAATAAATAAGAGGGCGGGACATGCGAATCAGAAAAGCAAAACCATGCAGAGAGTATGTGCTGTGTCCCTAACCATACTTGATAGAGTGCAAATATGGCATGTGGAGATGCATGGGGCTCAGTCAGGATGTCCACAGTGTCCAAGGAGACTGTTCACCTAGTCACTTTCTTTCTCTTGGGCAGTGCCTTACCCACTGTGGTGTGAGTTCCCCGGTGTTGAAAAAAGGGGGAAGGAGGCAAGGATCAAGAGACCAAGGACACTCAGCCCACTGTTCAGGAAAGTATGCACATGGGGGCTACCCACCCATGTGGTCTAACAGCAACTATAGGAGGGGGAGGGTCACAGCCATCCACCCACAGAGGGTTCCCATGCCTCTCTGGCTCTGGGAGTACACCACATGGAGGTGGTGAATCCCATACAGCCCCTAGGCTGAGCACCCCAGCAGTCATGGACTCCACAGCACACCAGACCTGGGAAGATCAAAAGAGCCTCCCAGGTCTATGGATAGCTGCAGTCCCTGGGAAAAGGGTCCAGGCAGGAAATATCGCTCAGCGAGCTCCAGCACTGGAGGCCTACATTCAGTGATAGAAATGTTATGCTACTGCTCAGAGCGGATAGGCCCCAGCCACATCCTCCCTCTGTCAGCTCACAGGACCATGAGCCATGGCAGCAGCATGGTCACCAGGTGCATGTATTAACCCACATGAGACGTTTCCTTGCACATTCTTAATGTTTACTTAGGCTACTCAGCTTTCCAGAATGACCAATTTATTCTAGTTTAGTTAATTGCTTTAAAAGACGTGATATATCATCCTTTGCTGCTACAGAATACAGCAGGGTGGTTTACAATTTTCTAATCTGATCTAATCTGAAATTTATATACTGCCCTTCCGGTCCATCAAAAACTACCCATTGTAGTTTGCAGGAATACAAACATATATAATCAAATGCATCCTAAAGTACATAATCAAATAGATAATTAGGAGTCCGAAATTCTTTTTTGTTTCCTTGTCCCGGTTCTTCTTTCATTGGCCTTGAGGACTGTCTCTGACTTGTCATTCTCTTCAGCGCCCTCATTTTCTTTTCTGTGATTATATTTGTCCATTAGTTTGCCCTTGACATTTTCTAATACAGTTCTGATTCTGCTCTGGTCTCAGGGGTATTAATGAGGGCATTGCATGACTCGGGGAGACTGCATAATAAAAATGCTGCTACGTGACTGTCATTTATTTTTCATTCCTTCCCATACCATTGTTCTAGAATCCCAAGCATAACATTCCCATGTTCATCCATTGCCAGTCTCACCATAAGCAGTTTGTAAAACTAATACTCATCGCAATAATTAGCCTCCATATGGGACTATAAACTCATTTTCAAAGAGAATCCCTTTAGAGTTTGCCTTTGAAAATTCTACTGCTATATGCAATGGAAGCAGGGAGATGCCACAGGCAGGGCAGTAGTGGCTTTTCTCCTCCTTAGGGAAGCCTGATCATAGATCCTCATTTCTCTCCCAATACTATATCCACCCATACACACATACATCTTGGAACCTCCAGTCTCTCCTATCAAAACCCACTCCCCCTCTCTCAGATCCTTTCCTCTCTATGACTGACCCATAGTAGCAGAGAGTGGCCCATCACCATGTACAGCCATCTCTAAGCGTGAAAGTCTAATTGTCAGCAAGTGAATCTACAGTAATAGCTTCCTTGCACTATGAACCTTGCCGGCTTGCATGCAGTTATGCACAGTGCTTATGGCAAGAAACACTTTTGGCTTAGACTCTCAGACATAGACATGCAAATGGACTGCTCTCTCCTGTCAGCAGCCCAGAGGACAGAGAGCGCCTAGAACCTTGGCTGAGGAGAAGACGTGTCCATGCATCCAGGTGGAAAGGTAAAGATTTGGGCATTTCCAAACATGTTATTTCCCCTTCGGCCTTCTAAATACTCTCATTAAATTCAGTACTGACCGGACAAATCAAGACAGTTGGCAACCTTAATTGCAAGGATTTCTATTTTTTAATTATGCCATGTAAAAGAAACCAAAAGTACAGTATTTTTCCTGAATCTCGATTATGTGAATGTCATAGAAACCTGATTAAGAACAGATTACCAATGGTTTCTCTGTTGAAATTATAAGTGATATTAATGTTTGTTTAAGAAAAAGATTCTAGAATGTTTGTACATGTAAAAAATATCATTTGCATGTGTAAGTTGGCTTACGTGTACAGTATAAGTCATTGTTTTAGAAGAAGCACTATTTGCCGTTAAGTGCGCATGTAGGAAGCATGTTCTATGTAGACGTGTGGATTTCAGACTCGTTTAGGCACCTAAAAATTAAGGGCCCGATATTCGAAAGGCATTTACATGGTTTACAGCCAAGCAAACCATGTAAATGCCTTAAATGGGCATATTCAACATAACATACATGGTTAGTGCTGTTGAATATCCCCTACTAAGTCCCCTACGTGCCCTGATGCTATCCGGTTAGCACTGAGGTGTGTTGGGGACATTCTGGAGCGGAGTGGAGGCAGTGACTGCCGTTAAGCGTGAGGCGACAATATTGGAATGCTACACATTTAGCAATCCATGGCTAAAACTAGGCCAGCTTTTGGCTCACCTAGTTCTAGACGCAGATCACTGACTGTGTAGCAGTCCAATATCACTGCACCACGGTTAGGCTCTGCGGGGGATTCCACTCAGCGCCGAACCCGGATATTCAATCCCATCACTGTGGCACTGAATATCTGGGGTTAAGGATGAGCGGGCAGGGCTATGCGCCGTAGCGGCGCATAGCATGTCTGCTTCAATAGCAGGCCCGAAGTGTGCACACAAATTTCTTGTGCACATGCATACAATCAATTTGGGCACACAAAAAAAGCTGTGATAGGTATAGTGGCATACAATTAAGACAAATACAAAAAACCTTTTGAAACATTTTTTTGGCCCTGCACATGCATAGTTCTGGGTGTGATTTGGGTAAACCTTACAAGTATACATTACGTATAGAATCTATTTTGCAATGGCAATACATATATACTTCAAAAAATTTACCGATCAGTATTTTTCAGTTCCTCCAAGTCATGTATTTCTGTCAACTATCTTCCTGACCGGACTTGGCATTTGGAAGAGCAGATAGTGCTGCTGAATATTTCCTCTAACTTCCATGGCACTATAATGCCGTCGTTGTCCATGGCAGAGCAGGGTGAGGGCAGTCCGGTATCTTATCTGGTTACCAGCAATTTTCAGTGTGCTAACCAGATAAGAAGCTGCATAAAGTTAGACCAAAAAATAGCAGGCTTAACTTGATGCGGCTTAGCTGTCCAGATAGCAGTGGAATATCGCCTCTACCCAGATCACCAGCAGCAGTCACCGCTGAAATCGGATATTCAGTGGAATCCTGAACAGGAGAACTTCATCTGAATATCTAGTTTCATTTTGACCATGGTGGCTGGCGTTTAAAAAAATGCTGTCATTTGTAGGCTGAATTTTGAGTGGTTAGAGTTTTGGAGCTTGGCTGTTTAATAACCCTTTAACCCTTTTGGATATGCAGTTTTAAAAAATCTGCTATTTCCAAAAGTAAGTAGTGGTGCTAACTCCTAGCTAGCAAAATCTGCCATCTAGATGTATAAGCACCACTATTTACATGTACAGGGGCTAATTTTATATAACATCACCTAGATTTACAGGTGAACAACATGGGTAAATCTAGGTAGTTTAGTCAAATAACGAGGTAAACAGGCATTAGCTCACCTATTTGATGGGTCACTTTTCTGAAAGTATGCATGTCAAGACAATTGCATTTGCTTTTTTTTAGTTTGAACTTTTTACTGATTTTGCAATAAAATAATACAAATGATATAAATCCAATATAGCAACCTCTTTTTGACATATAGAGGCACGTTCTGCTTTGTCCATCGGACATACAGACATCCGGACAGTCGGGAGATGCAGCCGATTCTGCTCCCATGGGGGCTAGATGTCCCCGCAGGAGCAGAATCGAAGCATGGTGGCTGGACATCCGGAATGTGCTTCATTCAAGCACCCCAGATGTCCAGCCACTTACCCAGCTAACTCAGTCAGGCTCCTGAAGGGAGCCACAGTGCCATGGTGTCCCATCGCCATGGCACCGCGGCTCCATTCAGAAGCCATGATCTCCAGCCGCTGCCAAAATTGTCCTTTCCCCACAGCTAGACCCCTGAACTGACTTCCCATGGCCAGGGCCCGGCTGCGGTCATCCAGACCCACTAAACACAGCACAGAATCTACTCCATTCTGGATAGACCAGGTCAGAGCTGGCACTACCATCAGGCAAATTTGGCAGTTGCCTAGAGCGCCAGCCCTACAGGGGCACCCATTGCCACCACTGTCACCCCTCTTGGGACCAGCAGTGGCAGCAATGACTGCAAAAAGCCTCTGCATCGGGCGCGGGGGGTGGGGGGCAGAAGCAAACAGACTGTGGTACCAAACTTTAAAGGTAAAAGCCGTGGGGCTGTTGGCAACCATTGCTGTCACTGCAGGTCCCAGAGAGGTACAGCAGCAGAGACAGCAATGGGTACAGCAGGGGAGCAGGAGGCATAAGTGATGAGGATTACCTAGGGTGCCTCATCTCCTTGCGTCAGCCCTGGATCAGGTACATCATAGATTGCAAAAAGCTGCAACAGATTTCCTGAAAATAAGGTACAAGTGTTGTTCAGAAACCTTAAGTTATTAAACACATTTGTATATTTAACAGATTACATCACAATCTGATCAGAGGCTAAAAATAAATCAAGCTGAGGCTCAAATGTGCGTACTTTCACCATGGGCATGTAGAAGGATGGAGTTTGGGCGGAGTGAACAAGTATAGGCATAAATTAAAAAATACTATAATTTAAGTGGCTTTCATACAAATTTAGGTGCAGGCATTTACACCATCCCTAGGGCTGGTAGAGGGCTGACGCATCCACTAGGCAGGCTAGGTGACCACCTAGAGTGGCAAACCCTGCTGAAGAGCACAGCACCTTTATGCCCCCACTTTGGTACCACAACAGGACAAGTGTTTTGGTGCCCATGAGCACATGCATGGACTGCCACTTCTGACCTCCCACCTAGGCAATTTCCTATCGGAAGGGAGCAGAATTGGCAGGCCATGTGTGTACACATGGGCACCAAAACACATGGCTTGCCGGGGCACAGAAAAGGTGGCACAAAGCCGTTGCATTTAAATCCCATTGTGACGGTGCTGCTGAGGTGCCCTCCTCTCCAGATGAGAAAAGGAATCGGGGGCAACCCTGAGCTGGTATAAGTGCTCGTATCTTAAACTAATGTGTGTTTTCAACCATGTATGCCCCTATTTTATAAAAAAAAACTATGCACATACTTTATAAAATAGGTTTGACATATGCTCATAAAAAAGCACATTAACCTAGGTACGATTTATAAAATTATCCACACAGTGCTTTGAGTGAGTCCACATTTTGTTTTCTAAAATGGCTGTTTTTGCTGTACATGTCACCAAATAAACAGATATTTCCACAGCCTTTAAAGTATTTTATAAAAATCTCTATGCTCAACAAGGGGAGGATATTCAAAGCAATTAACACAGTTAACAGAGCTGCTAATTGTCTTAATCGTGCTGACTGGGATATTCAGCGGCACTAACAGTTAGTGCTGCTGAATTTCCGTGCATTCCGCTGCTGCATGCTTCAATGCTAGCTGGCCAGCATCAAGATGTTCTGGGGGCAGAGTACAGGCAGCATCCGGTGATAATTGGGCAGCTGCGATATTGAGCCACCACCAGGTTATCACAAAACAGCAAAGGTTAGGCACCTGAAAAGCTGGCCTAACTTTCACCACAGAAGCTAGACAGGCAGTAGCTGAATATCATTGCTGCCTGGTTAGCTTTTTTGCTAGCTGGCTGACCCAGATATTCAATGCACGTGGGCTTTGAAAACACAATGGTACCCATACAACACAAACAGAACAAGTCCCTTGGTCGGAGCACTACTTAACCAGTTTTACAATTATGAATGCAACACCTCCCCCAATACCCAGAAATAGAACAGAAACATCATTGATTCAAAAGGTTTGACAAAGAATCCTTTCTTAAGGTTATACTACCATGGATCACATCTGAGTCAGAGAATCTAGATAACCTAATCGAAATCTGGAACACAACCATATCTGAAGCAGCTACTGTGCCTACACCAAGAAACAATCAATGACAAAGAAGATCAGAAGCATGGTACTCACAGGAAATCCATACAATAAAATGCTGCTTAAAAAAAACTTGATCGTAAATGGAGAATATCCAAAAACACAGAAGATAGGATAATATATATGTGATGCCCTCTGTGATTATCGAGAAGCTATCATCAACAAGAAGAAAGAGCACCATAACAAAATACTCATGAATTCCCTTAATTGACCTAGGGAACTATTTGGAATAGTAAAATCCTTAATTTGTCCCTCAATATTGAATTGAATAAAGCTAGTATCAACACACAAGAACTAGCATGTCATTACAGCAATAAGTTAAGGTGTCCAGTTTCTACAGCAGCACCCCTTACAAATGGCAGAATAAACAACCCTACTATATGGCAATCATTTCCTCAAATTGATCTAGAATACCTATGTAGAATACTAACCAACATAAATACAACTACATCTCCTCTCAATCCATGTCCGGTCAGCTGGCTGAAAATAGTTTGTTTGGAATTGGCCCCAAACATTTGGAAAATAACTGATCTATCCTTGTCACAGAGCTATTTGCCAAGCACATTGAAAAAAGTAATAGTATACCCCATTCTGAAAATGGATTCTTGGATAAGGCAAACCCACTTTCCTCCACACCAATCTCCAACCTGCCATTTTTATCAAAAATAATTGAAAAGATTGTCCAGATCCAGCTACAGGATCATATTGACTTATATGCCCCACTAGACATTCATTAATATGGTTTCAGGCCAAACCATGGGGTCGAGACACTTTTAATATCACTTTTTGACACATTCTTAAAAGGAGTCAAAAACACCAAGCAAGCATTCATACTGATCTTTTTAGATATTGTGTCTGCCTTTGACACTGTTAGTCATAATATTCTACTACAGAGGCTTCAACAAATTGGAATCCATGGTACGACCCTTCTTTGGTTTCAATCCTACCTAACAGACCACACCAAACAAGTCAAAATCGGACACTCATCATCCAGCACATATAATCAAGAGAAAAGTATTCCCCAGGTCTCAGCCTTATCAGCATTGCTGTTTAATATCTACTTACATCCAATCTGTAGTATTTTTGAAAAGTTCAAAACAGGACCAACTAAGACCATTCTTATCAAGTCAAGATTTCTGATCTGTCCCCATTTTGACTACTGTAACAGTATATATCAAGAGCTACTCAAACAAGCAATAAACCAACTCCAAATGGCTCAAAATATATCTGCAAATGTAGTTTATCAACTCCACTGTTTTGAACATATCATCACCCTATTCTTCATCAGTTACACTGGTTACTCATTCAAAGCAGAATCATTTACAAAATACTCATAATAACATTCAAACTAATTCATGACATAGCACCATCCTATCTAACCTCCCTAATTAAAAAAAAAATGCCACATGACAGATTGAGAAGTGCATGTACACAGAACACGCTAGTTGTTCCTAAAGATTATCGGAACACAAATACTGTAGATCAACAAGCAACAGAGCATATGCCTTCCTTGCACTGATACTCTGGAACTCCATACCAGATAATCTCAGAGCATTGGCTCACCTCACAGCTTTCAGGAATCTCTAAATAAGTAAGCCTTGAAATTATATATTTTGGCACTCATATAGACACGGATAATGTTTATCCAACATAATCATTAATCTTATATCTCAGGATCACCAAACTGACCACTTTGTGTCAGTTGTTACTTTGTAAATATGTTTACAGTTATTATCCATGAGACAATAAAGCGTAGTTACTCACCTGTAACAGGTGATCTCCGGGAACGGCAGGAATTTAGTCTTCACATATGGGTATCGTGGGTACCGACGGAGCCTGTGCGGGAACGCTCCCCAGCGTCCAATAGGAACGCTTTTGGGAACATCCCTCAGCACATGCGCACGGCCTTCCCGCCTTTCCAACTGTCCCTCTTCAGTTACGTTTGTAGCTGAGTGAAAGGATAGAGGGAGAGAGGAAAGAGGAAAGAGACAAAGAGATAGAGAGACAACACCTAGGGGAGGTGGGTGGGTTGTGAAGACTAAATTCCTGCTGTTCCCGGAGATCACCTGTTACAGGTGAGTAACTATGCTTTCTCCAGGAACAAGCAGGAATGTAGTCTTCACATATGGGGACTCCCTAGCTGAAGATGCCAGGGAGATAGCCCCAGGAAGGTACCACCCTAGAAGGTGGGATCCTTCCTCCCATGGATCTCTGGCATTCCACCAAGGTTGGTGGGTAGGAGTTGATTTAGGTTTGAAAGAGATGTTGAAGAACAGCTTGGCCAAATAAGGCATCCCGACAGGAGGCTTTATCCAGGCAGTAGTGGGCTGTGAAGGTGTGTACTGAAGCTCAGATGGCTGCTCGACAAATGTCATCGATAGACACAGAGTGGAGATTATCCATAGAAGTTGCCATGGCTCTCACGTTATGAGCTGTGACATGGTCCTGAAGAGGAAGACCCTCACTCTCATAAGCAAAGGATATGCATTGGGCAATCCAATTAGATAAAGTTCTTTTGGAGACTGGAAGTCCCAAATGACTAGGGTCAAAAGCTATAAAAAGTTGCGAGGACTTTCTGTGTTGCTGTGTTCTTTGTATGTAAAAGGCTAAGGCTCTTTTACAATCCAAAATATGAAGGTTTCTTTCTGCATTAGAGGCGTGAGGCCTCGGAAAAAATACAGGAAGATAAATTGATTGATTTAAATGAAAAGGCGAAACCACCTTTGATGTAAAGTGTGGATGAGTTCTAAGAACAACCTTATCATGATGAAATCTAGTATAAGGAGGATCAGCCACTAAAGCTTGCAATTCACTAATGCAACGTGCAGAGGTGATTGCAATTAGGAAGATGACCTTCCAGGTCAAAAACTTAAGGGCTGTAGTAGATAAAGGCTCAAAAGGCGGCTTCATGAGCTGCCCCAGAACTAGATTTAGATCCCATGCCACCGGTGGTGGCTTGATGGGAGGTTTTGTTAATAGAAGGCCTCTCATAAATCTTGATATGAGTGGATGAGAGGAAATTGGTTGTCCATTCAGAGGCTTATAAGAAGCTGCAATTGCACTAAGATGGACTCTTACCGAATTGGTCTTTAGACCAGAATTCGATAAGTGAAGGAGATACTGTAGTATTGATTCTAAGGGTATGACCAGGGGGTTTAATCCCTTCTTGGAGAACCATATCATAAAACATTTCCACTTGAAGGCATAAGATCTTCTTGTGGAAAGTTTCCTAGAAGCCTGAAGGATATATTTTACCTGTTGGGACAGGCTGAAATCTTGGAGGTCTAAGCCTTCAGCAACCAGGCCGTGAGGTGCAGGGACTGGGGATTCGGGTGCCATAGCATCCCATTCTCCTGGGAAAGGAGATCCGGAGCATGCCCTAACTCCAGAGGTGCCGCTTGAGAGAGATGTAGAAGCAGGGAATACCACGTTTGGCATGGCCATCGTGGTGCTATGAGAATCATGCGTCCCCTGTCTCTCTGAAGCTTGAAGAGTGTTTTGGGGATGAGGGGAATGGGTGGGAAGGCATAAAGGAAGTGCTGACCCCAGTGAAGGAGGAAGGCATCCCTTGCCTGACAGTTCTGAGCCGGAATCCTGGAACAGAACCGGGGACGTTTGGAATTCAGTGGACTTGCAAAGAGGTCTATGTCTGGAGTGCCCAAGAGATGAAATATCTTTGCCACCTGGTCTAGATGGAGGGACCACTCATGAGGCAGCAGTACGCGACTGAGTTTGTCTGCCCAAAGGTTTTGAATGCCTGGAAGATATACCACTAGAAGGTGAATTTGATGCTCTCTGGCGAGGGCCCACAGTCGTAAAGCTTCGTTGCATAATGACAGAGAGCCTGTTCTGCCCTGCTTGTTCATATAGAACATGGCTACTTGATTGTCCGTCTGGACTAGGACTGTCTTGTAGCTGAGCTGGGTGTGGAATACTCGAAGAGCTAAATAGATTGCTCTTAATTCCAGGAGGTTTATGTGTAAACCAACCTCCTGTGGAGTCCAGGTGCCCTGGGTAGAGAGATGATTCAGGTGTGCTCCCCAACCCACCTGTGATGCATCTGTTGTTAGGGTGGCCTGAAAGAGGGGTTGATGAAAAGGAGACCCCACTGTCAGATTTTCTAGTGATTGCCACCATTGGAGGGACAAAATTAGTCGTTGAGAGATTATTATTTTGTCCGACTAATGACCTATGGCCTGTGTCCACTGTGTGGAGAGGGTCCACTGAGCTGCTTGCATGTGGAGGTGAGCATATGGGACTACATTAACTGTGGATGCCATATGTCCCAGTAACTGCAGTAGCTCTCGAGCAGTGAGGAAGGATTTGCCTACTGCTTGAGGAGCTAGTTGCATTATGCAAAGACACCGGGCTTGTGGAAGGAAAGGCTCCTATGAATTCTAGGCATTGGGAAGGAACTAGTTGAGATTTTGGGAAGTTTATTACCAATCCCAAGTATTGGAGGATTCACATTGTACGGGACAGTGTAGTGCTGGCCTCTGCAACTGTAAAGGCTCGAATGAGCCAGTCGTCTAAGTAAGGGAAGACGAAAATCCCCAGGGTTCAAAGAAATGCAGCTACTACTGCCATGCATTTCGTGAATACCCTTGGTGCTGAAGCCAGACCAAAGGGAAGAACCCTGTACTGGAAATGTTTTCCCCTGAAAAGGAAACATAAGAATTCCCTGTGATCTGGATGGATGAGAATGTGAATGTATGCATCCTTTAAGTCTAGAGAGCAAAGCCAATCCTGGCTTTGAAGGTATGGCAGAAGAGTTCCTAGAAAAATCATTTTGAATTTCTCTCTAAACAGATATTTGTTCAATTCTCTGAGGTCCAGAATGGGTCTGTGTCCTCCTGTTTTCTTTGGAATAAGAAAATAGGGGGAGTAGAACTCTGCACCCCATTGAGGAATGGGTACTTCCTCTATTGCCCCTTGGGCAAGAAGTATAGAGACCTCGTGATCTAGCAGGTTGTCTGCAGAGGTTTGAGAATTGAATTGCTTTAGAATTGTAGGAGGGGGCATGCTGTGAAAATGAAGCTTGCACCCTTCTCCTACAATGGACAAAATCCAATCTTCTGCTGTTATCTGATGCCATCTGTTGGCAAAGTGGCATAACCTGCCCAGAATATTGGGGGGTTGGGGACTCCTCAGAGGCAGGAAGGCAAAGCTCTCTAGGAAGGAGTCAAAGCCCTTGAGGGGGCTGAGCCTGAAGAGCTGGTTGGTCTCTCAGGCCTTTTGGCTTCTTTTGCTGTCTAATTTGTCCCTTTTGGGCAACCTGACTTTGAGTTTGACTCTGCTGGGTATAGGAAGGATAAAACTTCCTCTTTTTGCTAAAAAAGGGTTTTTATAAGGCTTCCTTTTGGCTGGAGTGGCTGTAGACTTTGACAATCTATCTAAGGTAGAATTGTCAGTATCTAACTCATTAGCCTTTTCCTGCCAGTTCTTGCTGAAGAATTCTCCCCCATGCAAGGAATGTTGCCTAACTTGTCTTGTACCCAAGTCTCCAAGTCTGATGCCTGTAGCCAGGCAATCCGTCGTGTGCCAATGGCAATAGCAGAGGTTCTGCTGATGTATTGGAAGCAGTCAAAGGTTGAATGATTAACAAACTTGGAGACATCTTGAGCATGCTTAACAAGAGCAAGAAAATCTTGTTTCTTGTCATCTAGGAGAAATGGGCTCATAAGTTCCAAGTCTCTGGTGATTTCCTTGAGGAACATTCCCATATATAGGATATATGAACTGATCCTAGCTGAAAGCATGAAAGCTTGAAAAGTTTGGTGCCCAAAAGCATCCATAGTCCTACATTCACGACCTGGAGGATTGGATGCATGCCTCTTTGCACTTTTCATCCTACGCATAGCTGATTCCACTACCATTGAATGGTGTGGCAGCTGAGTTTTCTGAAATCCAGGACATGGCGGAACTCAATACATAGTATCAAGTCTCCTAGAGTGAGGAGAAGTAGTCAGAGGTGTCTCCCACATTCTGAGCATCAAGCTATGCAGAATTTCATGGATAGGCAGAGTGGCTGCCTCCTTAGGAGCTTTAGGATATTGGAGAATTTCCAATTCCTTTGCTCTGGGTTCCTCTTCAGGAGCAACTGTGACTGAAAGACCTTTGGCCATATCACGGATGAAATCCTGAAATGACATGTCCTCTGGAGGTGACATTCTGCATTGGGGAGAAGAGGAATCTTCTAGGAGAAACCCTCTAGTGCCAGCAGAATTGTCAGAGTCTTCGGAATCGGAAGAATCAAAGTATTCCTGACCCTGATGCTCTTGCAACGCATGATCCTGGTACCGATCGAAGTCGGTACCGAGCTGACCCAGTACCGCTCTGTCAATTCCAGCCAGAGATGGCATGGGAAGAGTTCTCACCATGGCCGGTACCATTGGTACTGGTATCGTCGGTGTCGGTACCGGTGCCCATGGGACCACCGGTACCACAGCTGAAAGAAGATCTGCGATGCTGCGCTCGATAGCGAGGAACCTCTGATCTATCGACGCTGCCTATGCCTGGGTGTTGGTACCGATAAGGACGGCCGGAACCTCTGAGCATGGCCCAGGTAGTTCTTGCGAGGTTGAGGCCTCGAGAACATCCTGAAGCCCCATCGATGCTTTGGAAGCCGAAGCTCCCGCCGGGGCGTTTTGCCGGTGTGGTTCCCTCAAGGGCAATGACAATGGCCTCTCGATGCTTAGCAGGAGAGCTACCCTTTGAGGACCGGCTTTTATGTTTAGTTACCTGAGATCCATGGGAGGAAGAAGAGGCTCTTGATGATGTTGATGCAATGTATCTGGCATCCGAAGAAAAGAGGGTACTGAGCTTTGCAGCCCGGTTCTGTCTTCCTCTTTTAGTCATCCCCATACAGGAGAGACATTCAGTTGGAGAATGTTCAGGTCCTAAACATTTCAGACACCAATCATGGGTGTCAGTGACGGAGATAGTACCGCAACACTTAGTACATTTCTTAAAACCACTAGTTGGTTTTTCCATGTTTTAGGAATATGGGGCCTCGAGCCCAAAATGGCGCCTAGCACCAAACAGAAATTTTCTGAAAAGAAACAGTCTAAGTTTTGTTTTTGTTTTTTTAAATGAAAAGAAAATAAAAGAACCGGAGTTACCGGTAGGCGTCATGCGGAAGGCAAACGCGACCACAAGAAAAGAAATTTAAAGACGGAATTTTCTGCGGTGACAGGGAATAGATCCTGTCGGCTCCATGGAAAATGAAGAACTGAAGAGGGACAGTTGGAAAGGTGGGAAGGCAGCGTGCATGTGCTGAGGGATGCTCCCAAAAGTGTTCCTACTGGACGCTGGGGAGCGTTCCCGCACAGGCTCTGTCGGTACCGATACCCATATGTGAAGACTACATTCCTGCTTGTTCCTGGAGATCTACCTTGGAAATATATTAACAATTATTTTGCTAGAAGGTATTTTTTCAGCTTGAGACCTTCTCAGCATGTTTATTTAGATTATCAAATTATGTCAATCCACCAACAATGTTCCCTGTGAGAGTTACATTCATATTTTTTCCCCTGATCTGATGTAACTAATTTCTAGTTTGTAAACCGCTTTGATCTTGTGAGAAGGCGGTATATAGTAGCACATAAATAAAATAATGGTCCCGGCATTGAATATCCAGGTCTTTAGTTCAGCAGCAACAGACAGCCATTTTAGCAGCACTAGCCACCACCACTGAAATAGGGCCCAAGTCTTTTGTAAAATACATGGATGTCAATTCCATAACATGTATGTCAGGGCCATGAAAATGTCTAAATCGAAAATGGGCCCAATTTCACTCTGATTCTACAGCTGCAGTTATGGATCTGCCTGCTGTTCCAGAATTGGGGACATCGACATTTCTGCCACAGCACGAGCAAACCACTATGGAGAAACACGGGCTCCGCTGTTATGATGAGACATGGGTATATGCAGCAAATGGTTTAGATGTCCCCGCGCTCACTGTATTCTGAAAAGATGCACGTTTCCGATCCTGTCCGTCTCCTCCACATACCTGCAGTTGTTTTGAATGGCCTCGTCTCCATTGTTAAAACGTGCATCTCCTAAGCTGCTCCTCTCACTGACAGTGTTGTGCTGATGCAAACTACACATAAATACTGAGGATACATAAATGTTGATGTAAGCTAGACTAGATATACTAGTCTGTTGCATGCCCAGTACAATGCAAGGTGATCTCAGGGCACTCAAGAGTGCAAGTAGAAAGTGATATATTTATCATGACATATCTTGCATCAAAACTACATGGCTGTAGAAGAAATCCGTAGTTATTCTTTCATTGGTCATCACTAAAAACAGTCTTTACAATGCTACAGTAAGTGTGGACCCTTACCGACCTCACACAACATGGAGCTTTTGGGCATGTTTCAGTGCTGTTTGCACTGTCGAATGCTCTTATTCTGAGAGTTTCTTGGTATTGAAAGGGATATGTTTTTATATTTAGCTATGGAGAACCTTTTGGGATTTTTTCTGCCCTAACACACTGGCACCTGGTGATGCTGCAGGCCAGGTATTCGTCAGGCATTCATGACCCCCCTGAATTGCAGATGAGCACACCAGATTCTTCTGTACAACCCTCACACCACACACACACACACACACACTCTCTCTCACTTTCAGTCACAAAACCCCCCCAATAAATCTGACAAAAAGATGCCCTGAAACTATATATCCATATAAAAAAGGCTACCAGTGAAAAGGCCGCTGAAAAAAACAAATTTGAAATGTTGGAGCATAAAAGAAGCGAGAGGAAAATTTAAAAGCCAACCTGCTTAAATAATACGCTCCATTTTAATCGCTTTTATTATATTCGGTGTGTATATGTATTTTGTGAAAATATAAAGAAAATAATTTTGTATTTACCTAAAGGCACGAAGCAAAGCACCAGGGAAGTCTCAAGGAGAATGCAAAGAACACGACGTGGCACGTTTTGAGTCTGATAAACCTCAAAGAGTCTGCTTCAGGCTTTTAAAGAAACTCCCAGCAAAAAACATAGGCTGAAACTATATATAACAGCTAGTATAACAGAATAGTATGGAGTCCCAGGACTAAAAATATTATCTCTGTTTCTCACCCAAACAAGAATCCTTTCCATACTCACATACTATTCCTAAATCAATAGTTCTATTTTTTAGGAGACATGAATTGTTAGGGTTCTCTAGATTAGCTTCCTTAGCACAAACAGCAAATATCAGCATGGCCAGAATAATCACTATTGCTCTTAATATTTCCTTCAGGGTGGTTAATAATGCCTCTTTAGTTTACAAGATTCCCATACCTCTGATTTCTGTTCTTTTTAATGCATCTTGTGGTGTTATTCCATATTGTAGTCCACCATTTCAGATCAGACTAGTCCCCACCTTTCTATAAACACAGTAGAATTTTTTCTAGTACTGGCCTTATTCCATGTCTCT
Source organism: Ichthyophis bannanicus (assembly GCA_033557465.1). Lineage (NCBI taxonomy): Eukaryota > Metazoa > Chordata > Amphibia > Gymnophiona > Ichthyophiidae > Ichthyophis > Ichthyophis bannanicus. Next base: position 1,465,076,968 of record CM066032.1, on the reverse strand, counting down.
GGTAGATGTAACAGGCATGTCTGTGGGGACCTTCCAAAACATCCATGGGCATTTCCTGAATACACTTTTTATGTCTCCATGGCAAACCTTGCCTCTGTTCTGCCCTCCCGGAAATGTTCAGCGATCCCCATTTTAGCGATAAATGTCCATGGGTGCTATGTACCGGAATACACTCGTAGATGTTTTTAGCAAATAAACATCCCAAATGCATATACATACCCTTATTTGGTTTCTGGAATGACCTCCATAGCACATTTTGAACACTTTAACTTAGACCTTCCTTTTTCAATTTAGAAGCCATATAGAAAATTGGGCTATAAATCTGGAATGCTATTGCAGAGAATTAGCTGTTATTTATTTTTGTTTTCTGACATCACACATATTTAATTGGAACCGAAGAGCTGGATAAATGAAAGGCAAATGGTGACAGGTTTTCCATAAGCACAGTGGGAAAGATTTCAGCATTTATTAGAGATAACGATGCTATGGCTCTGACAGAAAGCTGATGTATTACTGTAAAACCATAGGATGAAAGATATAGGTTTCTTCTAGAACGTCAGAGACTGATAAAGTGAAGAAATCACTCTGTGTTCTATAATCAAAAACATGCGTGCCGCGATAGTTTAATATCAAAAAGTAGTTCCACGTCAGACAGTGCTCTTTTTATTTGTTATAAAAGTATACTAGTTTCTCTGAGACTTGTTTCTCTTTTCCATCTATTTTCAATTCATTTCCACTTTTTACCATAGGAAAAATGACAGCTAAAATTAAGTTTTACCCAATGATGACTTCAGTTCAGGTGGTCAGGTCTATGGACTCCTTTATTTTGCCCTAGCATTCTATGGGAATTGCCATGAGGGCTTTGTTGATGGGACAACAGATAGAGAGATGACCCTATGATCTCTCAGCCCAGACCTAAGTGAGAAACCCTGACTACTAGAAAGTTTTGTGACTCTCCTTGGACCATCACGTCGATACTGTTGGTTCAATTGACCATCTCCTGGATAGCATTATTTTGGGACTATTTCCTGCTTTGCGAAGACCTAGCAGGATCATTTTGGTCAACAGATAAGTGTTAATTCATTTTTGAAAAATCATCATGAATTCACTACTTGGTTTTAAATAAAGTCTATGGAGACAGAAAAATATTGAAAAAATGAAAAAAAGGATAAATGCCCTAGATGCCCTAGAGGAACTAGGTTACAAACAATATGTTGACTCCCCCACCCACATCAAAGGAGGTAAGCTAGACCTCATCTTCGCACCTCAGACCAATGCCACTACATCCCAAGACCTCGCACTGTCCATAAAACCAGTGCCATGGTCCGATCACAATCTCCTCAGATTCCACATACCCATAAGTACATTCAACAAGAGCCGAAAGATAACCAATACTACCAGAACCCCAACAGCCCGCTTCCGACCACTCAACCAGAGTGTAGTCCTAGAGAATCTCTGACCCCTTATGACCAACACAACCCTCAACTTAGATGATCTCATATCCAAATGGGATGAGAACCTTAGAGCTGCCTCCCATCCCTCATATGCCAAAAAGAAAATAAGACAACGGGAACATGCACCATGGTTCTCCAATGACCTACGAACATCACTCCACCACCTACGCAAACTTGAGAGACGGTGGCGCCGAACCCACTCCCCCGAGACACATGCTGCATACAACTCATATTTAATTACTCACCGTGAGAAGATAATGCAGAGAAGGAACCTTTACCACACAGATATATTAAAACGCTCGATCAATAAACCACATGCCCTGTTCAATATTTTAAAGTCTATAACAGGGGAGCCGGTGTCAGCTCAACCATCAATGCCTCAACCACAGGACTACTCAAACTATTTACAATCAAAGATGATTAAGACCAACACAAACACAAGAGTCAGTAACCTCTTCGTATTGCCTAAAGCACCCCAAGCAACACCATTATGCAATTTCACCATGGTATCTAATAAAGAGGTTGAGGACATTATAGCTTCTATCAACCCCAGCACAGCACCCAACGACCCCTGCCCAGCAAATTGGATCAGGGAACTTCGACATGACCTAAGCCAAATCCTGAGCAAAATACTGAACCAGTCCTTTTTAACTGGTTCGTTCCCGCAGAGCCTAAAACACACCTCAATCAGGCCGCTACTGAAAAACAGCAGACTAGACCCATCCAAAGTGGAATCATTTAGACCAATCTCGGGCATCCCCCTGCTTGCCAAGATCATCGAAAAGGCTGCTCAACAACAAATCCAACATCATGTCGATACTGATGCACCGCTAGATCCATCCTAACATGGCTTCAGGGAAGCACACGGGGTTGACACCTTCCTTACAACCCTCTTCAACGACTTGGTCACAGGAATAAACAACATCCAACATGGATTCGTCCTCATCTTTCTGGACATCTCTGCCGCCTTTGACTCTGTGAACCATGATATACTCTTACAGCGCCTAAAAGAAAAGGGGATTCAAAGCATGGCACTGGAATGGTGCAAATCCTACCTATCCAATAGGTGGGAACAAGTCAAGGCAGGCCACACATCCTCAGAACCATTTCTGCAGACACAGGGGGTGCCTCAAGGTTCGTCCATATCAGCACTGATGTTTAATATCTACATGCAGCCGATATGTGATTTGATCTGATCCTTCAACGTACAATGCCTTGCTTATGCAGACGACATCCTCCTTTACATGCCATTCACAATTGACCAACCAGTGCTCTCCCCAATAATAAGATGCTTCAAAGCTGTAGCTGACTGGCTGTTGACACAGAATCTACAGATCAACCATGACAAAACTGATGTCCTATTTGTCATGAGGAACCGGAAGTTCATACCTCCCCCATCACTACATGTCAACAATGTAGAATTGAAATCCAAATTCACAATCCGTTATCTAGGCATCACGCTCGATCAGCACCTGGATATGACAACACATGTGAAAAACGTCACAAAGGCAATATATCATAAGATCAGAACGCTGCATCACCTTCGCCCCCTACTGGATTTCACCGACTACCGGACAACCTTCCAGGCATTAGTCCTCCCACATCTGGATTTCGCTAACATCATCCTCCACGGACTCTCACAATCAACCTTAAATCTGCTCCGCCTAGCTATAAACGCAGCTGCAAGAGTCCTGTCTGGATCGTCAAGATCTGACCACATAACACCAATCATGAAAGAACTGCATTGGCTACCACTACCTGCCAGACTCCAATACAAGTCAATAGTCCTTACATTCAAAGCCCTAAATAACCACCCCCCTACGCCTATCAGCAAGCTAATCCACAGTACGCCGGGAAATAGAAACAGGAGACCTACAACAATGAACACCTTAGTAGTCCCAAAGATGACGACAAAATGCACAAAGACAACCTCCAACAGGGCCTTCGCCATATTCGCTCCTTTAAACTGGAATGCCCTCCCCCATGAAATCCAAGGCATCAAAAGTCTAGCCCCATTCAGAAAAGCCTTGAAACATCACCTGTTCACAAAATTCTACCCGGAAACCATCCGAGGTAAACACTCAACTGGCAACCTACCTGCATGCCCCGGCCACCCTAACACCCGAACACAAACAGAAAATGGTTAACCTACACATAAGCCCCACCACTAACCATCACACGTGTACTAACCACCCACAAATGCACATGTAACAACTTGATGAGTTAGAGAAGTGTATATAGTATAAAGTTAGCCTGTACATAGTTTTCCCGGTTTATCCCATGTTTAATTTCCTGTTTCACTGTAAGCTCAATGTCGCCTGTATGCATTGTAGTATGTTTCTATTCGATGTACACCGCACTGAATAGCGCGGTATAGAAGAAATGTTAAATAAATAAAATAAAATAAACAAATAAATGGAGAAAATAAGTTCTAATGGTTTTCAGGCAACATTGATGGGTCATTGATGGGATTATAAGCATTAAACTCTATGAGTTTGAATATATGCTTGATATAAGTCTGAGACCTTGTTGCCATAGTGAGAGTACATTATTTGATTGAGAAGTACCATGAGAGAGGGGTACCAGAGGGAGGAGTGGCCTAGTGGTTAGGACAAGGTACTTCAGGCCGGAGGGCCAGGGGTTCAAGTCCCACCTGAGGACAGCAATCTCAGGCTGGAGGGACTGGGATTTCTAGTCCTATAGGCACTCCTTGTGGTCTTGGGCAAGCCACTTAACCCACCATTGCCCATGTTCCCTATAAGTATTAGCATATGTGTGTCATATCCCCTCATGTTAAATGTATCTCCCAATTGACTGCTTTGACCTGGTGAAAAGCAGGATATAAATACAACTAAATAAATAAAATAAATCTCATAGTTAAAGAGTGGAGCTGTAAATTGTTATTTCATTAATGTCTTAATGGGAGACAGCCAACATGGATTTAGACAAGGAAGATCTTGTCTTACTAATCTGTTATTTTTTGAAGGTATGAATAAACAGGTAGACAAAGGTGAGTCGGTTGATATAGTGTATTTGGACTTTCAGAAAGCCTTTGACAAAGTCCCTCATCAGAGACTTTTGGCAAAACTAAAGAGTCATGGGATAGGAGTCAGTGTACTATTGTGGATCAAGAACTGGTTAAAAGATAGAAAACAGAGGGTAGGGTTAAATGGCCAATTTTCCAAATGGAGAAAGGTGAATATTGGTGTACCCCAGGGATCTGTGCTGGAAACACTGATTTTTGACATATTCATAAATGACCTAGAAAAGGGAATAACAAGTGAAGTTATCAAATTTGCAGATGACACAAAACTATTTAAAGTTGTTAAAACCCATGAGGATTGTGGAAAATTGTAAGAGGATCTTGATAAATTGGAAGACTGAAAATCAAAATGGCAGATGAAATTTAATGTGGACAAGTGCAAAGTTATGCACCCAGGGAAGAACAACCCAAACTATGGTTACACGATGCAAGGTTCCACATTAGGAACCACCACACAGGAAAAAGATTTAGGCGTCATTGTGGATAACATGTTAAAACTCTTGGCCCAGTGTGCAACGGCGGCCAAGAGAGCAAATAGAATGTTAGGTATCAGATGGAAAGGAATAGAAAATAAAACAAAGGGGGGGCGGAGCCCGATGTCCAGCGGGATGGTCGCATAACGCTGAGGCTCCCGAGAGGCCTACTCAGAATCCTGAATTAACACCGGACAAACTTGAATTTCTGCTCTGATCTTGCCGGGGCATATTGGTGAGATGGCGGGGACCAAACCTACGCGTCTGGAATTTGGATCTCCAGCGGCTTCTCACGGTAAACGCTCCAAAACTGAACCCCCGTCCCCGCAGAAGGGGCCGGCTTTCCGCGAGGGCCCCGAAATGCAGCAGGAAATCCTCGCAGAAATTAGAGGGGTTAAGGACCTCGTGCAGTCAAACGGTGAAGCACTTCGAGCGCTGAGGGAAGATCTTGGTGTATTGCAAGGCAGGCTAGAGGGGCTCTCTTCGCGTCAGGACAAAATGGAGAGTATATTAGACTCCCATGCGGTCCGGCTGTCCAAACTCGACAAAGTTGAACGTCAGGTGCGGGCCTTGCAGAAAGAAGTGGAAGATGGCAATAATAGAGCGCGCCGCAACAACCTACGACTCGTGGGCATACCGGAGGGAGCGGAATTGGGAGACATGAAGGAATTTTTAAGTAAAATCCTCCCTTCCCTGCTCCAAATCACCTTTACCAAAGAATTGGAGATTGATCGCGCTCATCGTGTTCCCACAAACATAACGCTCAACAGGAAGACCCCGCGGCCTATCATCTTTCGACTTTTGAGATATCAACATGTGGAACAAATTCTCAGTGCCTCCCGAGCAAAGGGCCATATGGAGTATGAGAGCCACAAGGTCTCCTTCTATCCTGACTTGGCTAAACCCACGGTCGACCGCCGAAAGCGCTTTCTGGAATTTCGGCCGAGGCTTCAACAACTACAAGCACGCTATGGCCTGATGTACCCGGCCAAGCTCCGAGTCACGCTTCACAATCAGACAAGAACATTTGAGGACCCTGCTCTACTAGCGGAGTTCTTGGACTCTAAAGAAGCCGACTTGATGCGCTGACTTCCAGCATATTTCTGCCAGTACTCTCACATCCGCTGTACCTGCCATATTGGATTTACCGCAGCGCAGTGAAGAGTCTGTCGAGGGCGGTTTGTTGCCTTATTTTGCAGATATATGGGACCCGACTCCATCTACCCATAGCAGCCTCGACGAGTATCAGAGACAGTGTTTCTTATGGACTCTGGTGTTTCTTTTCTTTTATTATGTTAATATCTTCCTCTCTAGGGCCTCCTCCCGCAGACATCTGGTCGCCATATTCATTGGGGGTTTTGCTTCTTCTCTAAGTTACTTTGGTACATACTTTTCAGTATGGGTGTATTGGCTAGCATACTTGGTGTTTATGTCATTATTGTACAGATTCTGATTATGTTGTAAGTTTTCAAGCGCTCTTACCTAGAATGTCTATTATTGATTGATGGCACCATGTCAGATTTTCTCATTGAACGTACAAGGAATCAATAATCCGATAAACGGAGGAAACTCCTAAGCTTTCTAAGTCATGAAGCTGCGGACCTGATTTTCCTCCAAGAAACACATCTTAATTCGAAGGAAACTTTCAACCTCAATATTAACTCTTACATGGTGGCCACCTATTCCCCAGCCGTTTCTAGGAAATGTGGGGTTGCCATATTGGATAGGAAATCTCGGTATGCTACTATTGTTGCGACCTGCTTAGATACAGCGGGTAGATGGCCCAGAGTTCACTTTAAGATAGGTAACTTTTAAGTTACATGTATATGCCTTCATGCTCCTACTGTGGATGACCCTGCCCTTTTGTTATTCTCGCTCAGGTTACGCAGGCCTCTGCTAATACTTCCTTGATATTGGGGGGGATTTCACTTCAGTTCTGGATCCCCTGATAGACAAATAGCCGCCTAGGACAAGTGGTCCCCCCAAGAGTCACATCACGCTTACCTCAGTGATCAAAGATATTGTTCTAGTCGATCCATGGAGGTTACTACACCCCAATGAGCTTGATTTTACCTTCTTCTCTTCCCCTTACAAATCCCAGTTTCGTATAGCCTCCTTTCTAATCTCAATACTGTTAGTTCCTCAGGTGGACGCTGTAAAGATTCACTCTCAGCATATTTCAGTTCATGCTGCTGTTTCTTTTCAATACCACACTACTGCACTTCAAGGGAATCCGGGGGCCTGGTTCTTTGATAGAGCCCTATCAATTCAGCCAGAGTTCCGGTAGAAATTCGAGCAGCCATACATGATTACTTCCAGGCCCTGGTACTCCAGGGGGATCTGGACACCTCAACAGCTCTTCCCTGCAGCTCGTTGGAAAATCTTTCCTGATTTATATAGGGAATTTGCGCTACTAGCGCAACATTACTCTCAATCGATGTAGCTTCCATGCTGCCTCAAAAGTGTTCCGATCATGCCGCCTTCTATCTTTATTAAGGATGGGCTAATAGAACTATTTCACTCTATTAGTTGTACACATGGGATAGCCACTAACCTTTACAAACTATTATGTCAGGGTACAGATACTGCCACTTGTAGAGTTCAACAAGCCTGGGATCGCTAACTGTAAATCACTTTAATCCCTGTGCGTTGGAGCGTTTCCTGGAGCAAATTAGTGCGGGTTTCCCGCTTTGCCTCAGTTACCCTCACTTAACTCTCGTCTTTTGCACATAGCTGTTCTTATATTCCAGGAAAATAACCAAATGAACACAACTGCTAGGGACCAGTGTAGGTCTTGCCATACTGATGTGGGAACCTTTACTCATGCTCATTATGAATGTTCTTAATTACAGGTTTCTGGGAGCGGGTCTGGGGTCGTATTTCACTTATCTTACACCTTCACGAGCCTCTTTCTTGGAAGACTGTGGGACTCCGCTTAGTGGCGGAGGTCCCCTCTCTTCCTAAGAGGGGTTGCTCTTTCCTGATGTCATGCCGGGTATAGCCATATGTTTAATCCCGAGGACTTGGAAGGATAGCTCTCGATTTACCGTCAATGAGTAGTGAACCTTGTCTGCTTATAAAGCATATATGAGCAGATATTTCGGAGAGCTATTTTCCATGCCCAATTCATTATCGTTTGTCTAAATGGCAAATACTCAATGATCATGTATAATCTGTTTATTGCTTGACATGTCTGTTTAATGTACATTCATCATGTTTCAGATCGTCGTTAGGTTTTGTAACTCAATAATGTCAGTATACGCCCGCTTTGAGAATGATTCAGTTTTCTAGAGAAGAAGCAGGGGGGAGGGGGGTGGCAGGGGTTTACTTTGGTGTATGTATCACATTCCATGTATGTATTGTCTTTTAGTTGTATGTCTTCCTTCCTTTGTTGTTGTAAAACCAAAATAAAGCATTTAAAAAAAAAAGAAAATAAAACAAAGGATATTATAATGCCTCTATCTATATCATTCCATGGTGAGACTGCACCTTGAATATTGTGTGCAATTCTGGTCACCATATCTTAAAAAGGATATAGAGTTATTAGAAAAGGTTCAGAGAAGAGCCACCAAAATTGTAAAGGGGATGGAAAGATACCCCTGTGAAGAAAGGCTAAAAAGGTTAGGGCTCTTTAACCTGGAAAAGAGACGGCTGAAGGGAGCTATGATAGAAGTCTATAAATTAATGAATGGAGTTGAACGGGTAAATGTAGATTGATTGTTTATGTTATCAGAATATAGAAAGACTAGGGGACATGCAATGAAGCTACAGGGTAAACTATTTAAGAGTCTATAAATTAATGAACGGAGTTGAACGGGTAAATGTAGATTGATTGTTTATGTTATCAGAATATAGAAAGACTAGGGGACATGCAATGAAGCTACAGGGTAAACTATTTAAGACTAATAAGAGAAAATATTTTTTCACTCAACGTGTAATCAAACTCTGGAATTTGTTACCGGAGGATGTAGTAAGAGCTGTTAGTGTAGCCGGGTTTAAAAAAGATTTGGCCAAGTTCCTGGAGGAAAGGTCCATAAAACATTATTAAAAAGGGACCCAGTGTATCAATGCTTGACCCAATACAAGCATTGTGGAACCTGTTTTTTGGGGGGGAAACTGCTAGGTACATATGACCTAGATTGGCCGCTGTTGGAAACAGGATACTGTGCTTGCTGGACCTTGGTCTGACCCAGTATGGCATATCTTATGTTCTTATGTTCTTACCTGATGTGGATTGGATTACTCCTGCAAATATGGAAAGAAGCAAAAACTTTGTGGATGCTTTCCAAGATGTGTTATTTAGACAAATATTGATAGAACCAACCAGAAAAAGCTCATCGCTGGATTTAGTGCTCACGAACGGTGATAGCGTGTCAAATTTCTGGGTGGGTGCCCCTGTGAGCAGCAGTGACCATCACACGGTGTGGTTTGAGATAAAAGGCAAGGTGCACTCCAATCATAGCAAGCTCAAAGTCCTAAACTTAAAAAACACAGACTTCAGTAAAATGGCCAAGTACCTAAAAGACGAGTTGGCAGGGTAGAAGGGGATAAGGGATGTTGAATTGCAATGGGCTAAACTAAAGATTGCAATAAAAGGGGCAACAGATAAATATGTAAGAAAAGTAAAAAACAAGAGGAGAAGGAAACCTATTTGGTTTTCCAAAGAAATGGCTGCTCACATAAATGCAAAAAGCACAGCTTTTGCAAAATTCAAAAGCTTGCAAACAATGGAACACAAAAATGAATACAGGATCAAACTCAAAGAGACAAAAAGAGAAATAAGGAAAGCAAAATCAAAGGCAGAGGAAAAGATGGCTAAAGATGTGAAGTGTGGCGACAAAACATTCTTCAGGTATATTCGGGAAAGGAAGAAGATCAGAGGTGGAATTGCAGGACTCAGAAGTGTTGGGAACGGACTCGTGGAAAGTGACTTTGAAAAAGCGAAATTGCTAAACAAATACTTCTGCTCTGTTTTTACTAAAGAAGATCCTGGAGAAGGACTACCTGTGACTCCCAAATATAAAAATGGGAATGAAGTAGATACCACACCATTCACAGAAGATGATATGTTAGAACAACTTGCGAAACTGAAAGTGGACAAGGCCATGGGACCGGATGGGATACATCCCTGGATACTGAAAGAGCTCAGAGAGGATATTGCAGGGCCGTTAAAGGATGTTTTCAACAGATCTTTGGAAACAGGAGAAGTTCTTCAGGACTGGAGAATGGCTGATATGGGACCTCTTCACAAAAGTGGTGACAGGGAAGAAGTGACAAACTACAGGCCTGTGAGCCTTACCTCAATGGCGGGAAAAGTAATGGAGGCGCTCCTGACAGAGCAAATATTGGACTTTCTCAAAACCAACAGGTTGCAAGATATGAGGCAACATGGTTTTACCGAAGGACGATCTTGCCAAACAAATCTGATTGAGTTCTTTGACTGGGTGACCAGAACTAGATCAGGGGCATGCGATGGATTTCATCTACCTGGATTTCAGCAAAGCCTTTGATGCTGTTCCTCATAGGATGCTTATCAATAAACTCAGTAGTTTGCGGATGGGTCCCAAGGTGGTAAACTGGATCGGAAATTGGTTGACTGACAGACGACAGAAGGTGATGATAAATGGAGCTCACTCGGATGAAAGGAAGGTGATTAGCAGGGTGCCCTACGGTTCTGTCCTGGGCTCGCACTATTCAATGTATTTGTAGTGATATTGCTGAAGGACTGAATGGAAAAGTCTGTCTTTTTGCAGATGACATGAAAATTTGCAACAGAGTGGACTCCCCTGAGGGAGTGGTTAAAATGAGGAAAGATCTACAAAAGCTGGAAGAATGGTATAATGCTTGGCAGTTAAGATTTAATTCAAAGAAGTGCAGTGTCATGCACTTGGGTAGCATAAATCCAAGGGAGATGTACGCTATGGGGGGCGAGAGGTTGGTGTGCATGGATCAGGAGAAGGACCTTGGTGTGATTATGTCTGAAGATCTCAAGGTGGCAAAACAGTGCAACAAGGCGGTGGCAAAAGCCAGGGGGATGTTGGGCTGTATACAAAGAGGAATTACCAGTAGAAAGGAAGAGGTACTAATGCCACTGTATAAGTCACTGGTGAGGCCTCACTCGGAATACTGTTTTCAGTTTTGGAGACCATATCTTGCAAAGGATGTAAAAAGACTGGAAATGGTTCAGAGGAAGGCGACCAAAATGATTTGGAGCCTGCGTCAGAAGCCTTATTAGAAGAGAATTGAAGGCCTAAATATGTACACTTTGGAGGAGAGGAGGGATAGGGGAGATATGATTCAGACCTTTAAATACTTAAAGAGCAATAATGAACAAACAAACCTCTTCCGGAGACGGGGAAGCTATAAAACTAGAGGGCATAACATGAAGCTGCAAGGTGGTAAATTGAAAGGCAATGTCAGGAAATACTTTTTCACTGAAAGGGTGGTGGATGCTTGGAATGCCCTCCCGATGGTAGTGGTGAGAGTAAACACAGTGACGGAATTCAAAATGGCATGGGACAGACACAGTGGATCCCTTTACAGCAACAGGATAAAATCAAAATTATCTGATCTATCTAATTTGGAGATGGAGTAATGGGTTCACCCCTAAACAAGGACATGGGGAGAGGTGGCCTGCACAGAGCAGCAGGAGCATCTACTCCTGCCATCTTATTGGGCAGACTAGATGGACCATACTGGTCTTTATCTGCCGTCATTTACTATGTTACTATGACAGTCAGCATGACATTCAAATGTAAGCAGTACAGTACTAAAATATGCCACAATTTTAACACTAACAGTAAGGAAGCAGATTGCTCATCAATGACTTGCACCACTGTCATATTGTCAGAGGGTATGATCATCCTCTTGTACCACAACTAGTCACCCCACACTATACAGCCCACCACCACTATGGAGAACAACTTCAGGAATGCAGTGTTCCTACACACCAACACCTTTCCTTCCAGCTTTCTGGCCATTCACCAACATACCATGAACCCCAGAAGTACACTCCAAACCATCAAAATCAAACGTGTGCCATTGAATCACTGCTGATTCCTGTCAACCCAGTCCCTGAGCTTTTTTAGCCCACCTGAAATATCAGAAAATAATTCTACATCCCAGTTTGGTCATTTCAGGAGCCTATCATGCTCACAAGCCATTAGATTACTTTAGGAAGGCTTAACCACCAAGTCTGCCTTCACATGCCTAGTCAGCCACACAAATTAAGCTTCTTTGGCAACCGCTTTGTCAACAGAGCCTGACACATGAAAATCCTCCCTGTGGGAATCACATGCCAGACAAAACTGAAATGATCCAATAGCATTTACACTTGCCCCAAAATCACAGTAGGCTGGGCCCAACCCTCAAATTCCAGATTTTGCCCCTCAGCAACCATGATTCCATCCATACCAGTCTTTATCTCCCATCATATGTTATGCTACTATGCAGAGGCATAGGCCAGTAGATTTCTCCTTAGCCAGCAGAAGGCCAAAATCCTTGGACAGCTTCTGAAAAATGCTAACCAGTCAAGCAAATTCTCCCATAACCACCAGCCTACAAACAGGAAATCATCTCAGTAGTTAACAATAAATTACAGTATGTGGTATAGTTGATCTTATGCCCCTGTGGTTTGAAACACGTGGGTCATATTACACGTCCTTTTAACAAAAGATTGTCCGGACATGCTTCAAGAATACCCACTAAGACACTGGCTGCCACAATGGTTCAATATAGTGTTCAATTTGGTCATTTATTTCATCAATTTTCGTGGTGAGTATTTGATTGGATACCTCTGGCGATTAGAGGAGGAGATCATTAGACTTACCTGCAATTGCGTGAGCAGAAATGGATTTTCATTTTAAACTCAGTTGTCCCTCATGGGTTAAACCTAGAAATTGACTGGTATAGCCTTGTATAGAATCATTGCTTGTTGATTGGTTAGGTGATTACAGTACATAGTTGTTCTTTGCCTTCCAATCAACTTTGTGGTAAGCAACTATGATTATTTTTATGACGTCAGACGTTGGTGTTTTAAGAAGAGTGTCCTACCTGTTTTGTTTATTCATGATTGAAACTCTCTTTGTGAATATTGGGGATCTTTTGTCTGATGCAGGGTCTTTGAATGTGAAACAGACTCGAAACACAATGCTGCATCATGGAGAACCCCACTACACACATTTTTCTTACTGGGTTTGGAGACCATTCGCCTGAATTAATTCAGTGTTTTTCATACTAATTTTTCAAAACAAGCCAAGTTGCTGGTTGATTTTACTGCAAAATTTTGATTAAAATGTTGCAATCTTTTGTAGAGGTTAATTCTCCTATGTTGACATTGACATTTTTTGTATTGTGGTTTACCCCTTCAACTGTGGCACTACCCATCCCAACATGCTGCCCCCCTAACATCCATCTTTTTACCTGGCGGGGGGGGGGGGGAGTGGCAGCATAGCAATCCCTCCTTGCACTGAAGTGATGATGTCACGTCAGGCCTTAAAGTGCCCATGCGCATGTGGGCTCATGGCCTGCTGCTGCTGCCACCTCTGGCACATCTTCCTGTTGGAGGGGGTAGGAGCAGCAGGCCATAACTGTATGCATGTGCATGGACGTTTTAAAACCTGCTGTGGCGCTGAAACCTTATGGGTAAGGATAGCCATGCCACCCACCAGAGTCTTCCACCCAAAGCAATTGCCTAGTTTACCTAGTGGGTGGACCAGCTCTGCTTCTGGAGAAAATTATATGTGAACCCCATAGAGTACAATCAGGAAGCACAAAGGTTACCCTGCATATGGGAACATTTAGAAAAAGCAAATATCAAACCTATGGAATTGCCTGCAGTAACAACAAAAGAGTTAGAAAGCAGGTTAAAATGAGCCCCAAACTGGAAGAGCCCTGGCCCAGATGGAGTGACCAACTTTTGGCTCAAACAGTTAACATCACTTCACCAAGACCTGGCAAACTGCAAAAACCAACTGATCAAGCAGCTGGACTTAACACCACAATGGCTTATAACAGGAAGAACATTTCTTCTTCCAAAGGGGGACCCAAGTCACATTCCCCAAAATTGCAGACCGATAACTTTTCTATCTACAAATTGATAAGCTATTCACTGCAACACCACTGAAATGATATGATCATATCAAGTCCAATAACATTATGGCAATAGAGCAAAAGGGCAATAAGAGGGGAGCATATGGAACCAAAGATCAGTTAATGTTCAATAAGGCCATCATGGCCAGTGCAAAGAAAAGAAGACATTTCAGTATAGCATGTATTGATTGTAAGAAAACTTTTGACAGCGTCCCACACTCTTGGATAATAAATTGCCTTGAAATATACAAAATAAATACTGGTTTGATAGAGTACATCAAGTTCACCATGACAACATGGCAATCCACATTGTTTTTGAAGTATGAAGATGGAAAACGTGTTTTAACTCATAGCTGATTGAATTTCTGAGGGCAGAAAATTTTTATACAGAAAGGGACCACACAATAGCACACCTCATACATTGGTAACTCTGTAAACATTACGACATCACTGTGCCTGAAAGCACTGGGATCATGATCATAAGAGAATTACAGAATATGAAAAGGTTATGTTCACCTGGGATCAGGGCTGTACCAAGGGCTCTGTGATGGGTGTGGCCACACAGGGTTCAAGCACAGGAACGGGCACTGATATCTTCACTGGGCTTCCAGGAAGCTCAAAAAGAGTGAGTTACTGAGCGTGGCTGGGTGGAGAGAGGCACCAGATTCATTAGTCGCACAGGGTGCATTTCTAGCTTGGTATGGTCCTGCCTGGGATATTCCCATTCTGACTGATAAAAAGCTGTATGTAAGGAAGCCGGACATAGTGGTAAAGTAGAAGAATACCAGAATGGCGATGATTATAAAGGTCGCAGTCCCAAGCAACTATTTATTCTATGAATTGCATTCAGAGAGAGAACATCTTCAAGTACCAAGAAATGCTGTCAGAGACTAAGAAAACGTGGCAGAAAGATACCACGTTATTTTCTATTGTGCTGGGTGCCACAGGCTTAATTAAGAAGAATTTCCAAGTACACCTTGATAAATTAGCCATACCGGTTACATCTAATGAACTCCAGAAGGAGACTCTTGGGCACAATGCAATTACTACGCTGAGTATACTCCACATTCCCTGGCTTAGAAGTGAGGTCCATGATTGTGATGGTATGCGCACAACTAACCCAACTGGAGAGGTTTCCCCCAAAAGAACTCTTTTGAAAATTGTCCACATAGAGTTTTTTTGATCCTTTGATTCAAACTTCCATTGAACTCCATCAAATAAAGTAAGTGTTGATGGACAAATTTCTCAATAAATTTTCTCATAAAAGGTAGCTATGAAACAGTGTTATATGCTAACAGATCATTTCTTTTCAGAAAGCTAAAATCCAGGACCTCCAGGGTAGCATTCTCAGAAATGCTTCCTGTTCCATGCACAAGACCCAGAAACAGGCAGAGCTCCAGAGAGAGATTTGCATGCAAATTTGTCTCATGTAAGTTAATTGTAGATATTCTGAAATCCAGACTAGCTAGGAGGCACACCAGAACAAGGTTGAGAACCACTATTGTAACAGATGGTAGCATGAACATTGTTAGGGCAGTAAGTGCTGGGGGCATGATCTGATGCTTTGCATTCTTGTAGCACCCTTTAGAAAGGAACTATTGAGGCTGTGGTTCAAGGGAAGTTACAGCCTTGTCCTATCAAAAACTGATCAAGAAGTACAGCAAAACAGAGATGTATTTTTACCAGAGTGTGAAAGGAAGCCATGAGCTGAGTCAGAAGCAGGAAGCAACAGGGACATTTGTACCCTATTTCATTCAGCATGTAAGCACCATATGGAGTTCCAACTATCTGATGCTGGAGAAGTTAGTGGAGCAATATTGATTCTCCATCAGTTATCATTGGAAAGTGAGATCAGTGTTGAATTTCCACTGGGGTGTCAGGATTAGACAATTCTGACTCCAGCAATAAGAGTTATGAAGTTCTTCAAATAAGCCACGGTGGAGATGAGATCAAGAAGAGCCACCCTAGATAAGGTCATGCAGATAAGGAATACTTCTGGAGCAGATGGTAGAGGGTTTTTGTCAGCCAAAGGGATTGATATCAAAGGTGTTGGTACTGACAGAGCCCTTGCAGGTACAAATTCAAAAGATTTGAAATTCTCCACCCAAGAGGGTGTTTACATGCTAGCTGACCCATATGTAAAAGGGATTATCATCCTCCAGTCCAACAAACTAATTTACCGGAGGGATATACTGGTGGATAAGGTCAAAGAAAGGCAGTGCCAGAGGCAGAGGGGAAGTGGACATACAGCAGAGGAAAGAATGTACATCTTCACAGGCAGTACTGTCAGCATGAACAGTACTGCCTGTGAAGATGTACATTCTTTCCTCTGCTGTCAATTACCATTTCCTCCTCTAACTTTATCCACCATGGGCATCACAAAATACATTTTTTTACACAGGCCATAGCTGCAGTAGCAGAGACCAGCATCATGTCACAGTAACCGAGACCTTTGCATGCATTTAGTGATTAGGTACCTTGTGGAACTCATCAAGGCCATTGAAATACTGGACGTGCAAATCCTTGGTCTGACAAAACATGGCCAAAGTCACTAAATATGTTTTCACGGCCCAGTAACCTCCCTTTGTTTGGTTTTCCTAAATTTCCATGCAAATGTGAAGAGGACAAAGTGCACAGCTCCACTGACTTAAGGCATGCCAAATCTTTTGCCATGAGATTTTTGCTGTAATTTTGCCAGTCACTACTCCAATCACCAGACCTGGATTTCAGATTCTAAATTCTGAAGACACCAAATAGCCAGGCCAAAGAGCACCCTGCTTGTGGCTACTTTAGGGCCATATGCATGTGCTTCTTCAGAGGAGCATTGCTATAGCACTGTGGCCTTCCTCTGCTTTTCTTATGGCTCTCCATTCTCTGAAACCTCCCTATCCCCACTGACTGAGATCTTTTGTCTGGTCTTACCTAGGGGTGCAAAAACCTTAAATCCATCCCTGCCAGTCACTGCTCTTGGCTTGCCCTCTCATTGCATCCTGGACACTCCACACAACTTTTCTTGATTCCCTTGGCCACGCTCACGCTGTCTTCTTGTGTTGGGCATGGTGGTGTTGCTACTGCTCTGCCACTATTATAATGCCTTTGTCACTACCTGCTGCAGCTCTGCCACTCTCATAGTGCCCTATACCTAAGCCTCCTAAATTAGAATGCAAAAATTAATGGGCAGGATGTGCAAAGCCTGTGTGCTAATTGTTAGGGGCATTACAAGTATATCCCTATAAGGTCACCACATATTTTCACACATAGTAAATGTGCAGACAGCATGAATCCACTCACCACCTTCTATTTAGCCTAACTGCAGAAGTAACAATTAAAGTTGCATGACACTAATGTTTTCTCCAGGGGGCAATTTCTCCAAATGGGTTAGTTTTGTCTGTAATGAACCTCACTCCAAAGCCACAGTATGTGGAGTATGAGCTCAGTCTCTCAAATTTAGTACTAACACCATCGTACTTGCATTGCCTGTGTGTCAACTGCAATGTGCCATCCATGCTCATGCCACCCCCCATTTCCTACCCCATAATGGGGTACACAGTCAGCACATCAGTTAGCATATGCCATCATGCCAGTGCAGTAACAGTCATTTTATGCTAATTCACTTGGTAATTGCTTATTGACTATATCACACAGGGCCCATAATTTCAGGGATAAAATTTGATGTACAAGTTTGTTCTAGGAAGGATGGTATTAGAGTGATCATATCTTATGTTCTTATTTATTAAGAAGGGACCCAGGATATCAATGCTTGACCTAGTACAAGCATTGTAGAACCTGTGTCTTTTTGAGGAAACTGCTAGGTACGTATGACCTAGATTGGCCACTGTTGGAAACAGGATACTGGGCTTGATGGATCTTGGTCTGACCCAGTTGGCATATCTTATTTCTTATTTATTAAGAAGGGACCCAGGATATCAATGCTTGACCTAGTACAAGCATTGCAGAACCTGTGTCTTTTGGGGAAACTGCTAGGTACGTATGACCTAGAGTGGCCACTGTTGGAAACAGGATACTGGGCTTGATGGACCTTGGTCTGACCCAGTATGGCATATCTTATGTTCTTATGTTCTTATATTTGTTCAGTTTAATTATAAAATTCTCAGGGCAAAGGGGGAAGGCTAGAACTCTAAAAGTTAATTGAAGAGGTTGTGAAACTGAAGGTTTTTCTAGGGTGCATAGTACATTGTATGTGCTCTGCTTAAATGGTTAATGCAAAAAAATTCAGGATTATTGTAAGAATGTGATCGCCTTCCTTCTTTAGTTAAGCATTCTGAAGATGGTCTGTACAGAGATTTAGAGGCTCTGCTTCCGACAGCCAAAGATATATTCAGAATTTATTACTTACCTATGGAGGCTATTAAATGTGCTTTGTCTGATATTCCCGTTAATGTTCCAGAAGAAGTTAAAAGGTGGTTTGAAAAGGCTGCCATGGACAGACAATTAAAAGCAAAGACTGTTGCTAAAGAATCAGATGGAAAGCTAGCAGTTGACTTTTATGATGAAAATTTTCAAATTAATGCAAAAATGAAAGTGTGCATGGTTACATTGTCATAGGCAGTCAAGCCAAATCATAGCAGATAGATGTACATTGTCTATAAATAAAAAAGTTAGAGATGAGAAGAGAGCAGTCAGGTCTTATCTGGCTTGAGAAAAGAGAGGAAGGGATAGAAATGGTTCCTCTATCCATGCATCCTGCCAAGGCTAAGTGTAAGCCCAAGAAGAGAAAGGGAAGATGAAACATTTATTAAAATGGTTTTTGTTCCACCCATTTTTAATTCTGAAGAAGTTGCAACAAACTCAAAATAAGATGTAGCACTGTTTAACAACTTTAATCATTTTTGTTTGGATATGTTAATGTTTAAAAACTAATAAAGAGAAAAAAAAATAAACAAAAAACATTCAGCAAAAATCTCACTAGAAATAAAAGAAAAAAAAAATTAGCAGAGGCACCAGCTTTGGACCACCTGCTTGTGTCAGGAGATGTTAGAGCAGAGGTCTTTTACCTGCATACCTGGCCAGAACATAGCTCCTCCCTCCTGCAGTGACCGAGTATAAAACCAGAGAGCACCGTGGGATTTGTGGAGGCAACAGCTTTGGACTGCCAGCTCACTTTGGGAGACGTTAGAGCAGAGGTCTTTTACCTGCATACCTGGCCAGAATCACTCAATCAGGCCATCCGGCTGTGGGTGATAAACTGATGCTCACAGCATCTTGACCTTCACCAAGGCACATACTTGCTTCATCATCTTGGATACAAAGGGTGTTCATTGATTTGTGAGGATCTCATAGGGTATTCCCACCCATGAGAATATTTCCCAGATTGCATTCACGATCATAGTAGTCTTCATACAGAATCCCTTAGAGCAATGGCCTCCAGATATCAGGTAGCATAGTCCAGATTAGCTAAAATATACTTGTTGCTTCAGGTGTTTTGCTCCAAGGGTCCTAATAGATCCATGGCCACTCTTTCAAATGGAGTTTCAATGATGGGCATAGGCACTAGAGGGGCAGGTCAGACTCTGGCGGGGTTATGAAGTTCATCAATTCAAAAAGTCAAAGGTAGGTGTTGTCCCCTGCCACCAAATCAATACATAATTGTCAGGCTAAACATACTGGAACAGCGAGAGAAATAACTCTCTGCTCAAAGGTATGTAGCACCCATTTTTTTGAAAATCTTTTGTATACAGAAATGCTTGAAAAATGTATCTTAATCCTCGGCGTTAAATAGTCCGATCCATGAAAACCTTGCTTTCAAGCAGCACACCATGAAAACCTTGCTTTCAAGCAGCACACGACATGCAAGTTTCAGGCCCCGAAGGACCCTGTATCAAGTGTTCTGCCGTTATAACAAACATGGAGTAGTAAATGCTGGAAATCCAACTGCCGAAACAAACGGATGTTTATACGGCCATATCGGACATCTATTGGCTGCAAAAATGACGTCAATCCGATCCAATCAGACCACCCAAAAACAGACGAACACCGCTATGGAACCACTGAATCATAACCAGAGTATTGCCCAGTGCCAGGCAAACGTCAAATTCTCATATTGGTCAGAACAAATTAAAACAAATCAGAAAAGAACAGTGAATGGATGTAGTCTATTCATAAAAGGCTCCACCATTCCAGTTCTAAATTCATACCCTGAGGTTCTAATGTGACCAAAAATACCCCATCTGAAGTGGCGTCAAAATCTGCTAACACCTGTAAAAAATGAGAAGTGTCCCGTAAATACGATTTAACTGCCTGAGCCTCCTGTTTCAAAAATACATCACAGAACTGAGACAGTGGTTCTAGGACCGAGCCTCTGCAGGAGACAATCGGTCGGCCCGGAGGAGATGTCAGTGATTTGTGAATCTTAGGTACGGTGTAAAGCACCGGAATAAGCAGATATTTTTGGAACAGGAACGAGGCTTCCTTTGAAGTAATCCAATTGTTACTTAGAGCTGATGACACTAGAGATTTTATCACAATCTGTAGTTGAGGAGTAGGATCCCTAAGTAAAGGTCAGTAGTATGAAATGTCCCCCAATTGGGACAATAGAGAATGTTGGTAGGAGGTCCTGGACTGAATTACCACCGCCCCACCTTTATCCGCACCCCGAATCACTAAATTAGGGTCCTTACTCAGTTGTGAAAGAGTCTAACGTTGCAATCTGGTGATGTTGGAAAAGCTGCATGAAAATGTCTGTTCAGGCGTTGTCAGATCGCTTAGTACTAAATTTTGGTAAGTTGCAATAATCGGGTCAGCAGCCCCAGGAGGGATCCATTTGGAAAGAGGGCGCAAAATGGAATCATCGCCTAAAGTTTCATGGTGTGCTGCTTGAAAGCAAGGTTTTCATGGATCAGTCTATTTAACGCTGAGGATTAAGGTAAGTTTTTCAAGCATTTCTGTATGCAAAAATCTTTAAAAAAAATGGGTGTTACATACCTTTGAGCAGAGAGTTATTTCTCTCACTGTCCCAGTATGTTTAGCCCAACAATTATGTATTGATTTGGTGGCAGGGGACAACACTTACCGATGACTTTTTGAATTGATGTATATTAGCGTCATCGGTTATATTGAGTTTTTTTCATTTCCTTGACTGCGGGCTTATGAAGTTGGCAGGTAGGACATCACTGGTAATATAACTGCACCTGTTTATGAACCCCAGGCCAGAAAAATTGGACTAAAACACAATCTAGTGTTTTTTCCACCCCAGGTGTCCTCCTAATAAATGGCTATGGGCCAACAATAACACCTGCTGACGATAGGCCAGACAATCAGTTGTTCTACCTCTTTCCTCTCTATGGCATCCTTGGACACTCTATCTAATAAATCTCCCTTTAGCACAAAATAGGAAAAGGTTCTTGCAAGGGAATCTCTGTTACCTACTGGAATTCCATCCACCTCCAAAACCATCTTTTGGGCATGTTTAAAGGACTCATCTTCTTGTTGGGCCCTCATGAAACTTCCTGGGGCTTCCACTAGCCCCCACTCTAGGGAGGGAACAATTGTAGTTGGGTCACTACCGCTGAGCCCTGAGCTATCTCCAGGGGTTTCTTCTGTAAGTTCTCCCTCCCTGGATCCCTCCCCCATAGCCACCCCCAGATACTATTGGTAGCGTAGCATTTTCTGGCAATACCAACTTTAGGATTTAGCAGGCTTTGGATTCTTGACATATAGATCTGGATCCTCCAGTGGTAAAAGTTCTAGGAAATCTTCCTGGTCCGATTTAGCTGAACCATCAGTTAGCTGGGCCCATATCACACTGACGTTTGGGTAGTCTCAGCTGATCACCACTGGATATTGAAGCCAGGGCAGCACCGTAAGCTCAAATGTGGCATGCCCTGTTGGAGTCTTAAGTTAAACCTGTGCTGTTGGATACTGCCTCTGTTCTCCATGTACACAGTCCAGTGTTACCATCTTTGCGTAGTAAATTTGAAATCATGTTACCATTTTCCAGCGAATAAGGGTCCGCATACTCCGGAGTTATCAAGACTTGGAGGCAGTTTCCCTCAAGCTCCACTGGAATCACAAAGTTCTGTGCCACAGGGTGGGTAGTGTCCACAAAAGTGCAGGTGTAAGGGGTGGTTAAGCTGACATCCATGGGTTCTTCCGTACCCAGAAGACATTCCTAAGCAAAGTGTCCCTGGGCCCTACACCTAAAACAGGTTAAAGTGTCGTGGCTGGGGCCATGCCTTCATCTGGGAGATGACTTTGGAGGTCGGGACATAGGAGGCAACATCCTTCTGGCTTCTCCTTCCGTACTCCTGGGCTGACGGTTGACTTCTTCCCCTTTTCACTGTCTGCTTCAGTCACCGTTTAAGCTTCATGATACCCTTTGATTATTTCCAGTGCACTCTCCAGTGTAAACTTCGGGTGCTGAGGTATCCACTGTTTCATGGAAGTGGTCAAGCCCTTCAAAAACTGCTCCAGTAGCGCAATCTTGTCTATCACAGGCCAGTTCTTTCTCTCCAGCTGCATTTATTTCCATGCAATATCCTTCAACTGATAAAGGAACCTCCATGAGCTCTCTTTTATCTGGAACCCCCCTTTCTGAATCGCTGGCAGTAGACTTTTGGGGTACAGTCAGCCCATTCCTGTATGGCGGCCTTGACAGCTGCATATGTAGCTCGCCCATCTGGATTGACATCTTGTAATTCAGCCTGACTGTTGCCCATTAGCAGATTCCCCAAAAAGATAGTCCATGTCACCATGTGGGCGGTTCATTCAAAGTTCAGCAAAAAAAATGATCTGGTTCATCTTCTGCCATCATTTTAAGAAGCACTTGTGTGGTCTCTGCAGGGCCTGGGCCAACTGAGCTAGGGAATTCATCTGTAGTTCCCCCTATACTTGAATGAAATCCTATATCTGCTACTGCTGTTGTTGCTGCCCTTCCAGCAGGGCATGTTGAAACTGCTGCTGACAGTGTTGCTATTGCCACTGATACTATTTCTGTTGCTGTTGATACTGTTGCTGTTGCTGCTGACCTTCTGTGAGAATCTGGAGGAGCTGCTCCATTCTGTCTTGTAACTATTTTCTTGCAACACCACCACAGATTCCTCTTCTGAAGCTGAGTTAACCCTGCAGTACTCCAGCTCCAAAAACATTTAGTGGCCTCTCGTGGCCAAAACAAAGCCTGTCTATTTGGCACTGACTATAAATTATTCAAGCTTCCTAACTGCTAACTAAGGTGAGGCTAACCCTCTTAGCCCATACAAACAAACAATCCTGACCTGCTGTAGAGGCCCAGTCCTGAAGGGATGTGAATTTGCCCTCAGTTAAATAGTTAGCAGAAATCCCAAAGCTACCACTATATATGATAACGTGGTGTGCAGTGGGACGAGGTTTATAACATAGGCCAGACAACAGTTCTGGGAAAGCAGAAGCAGTTTTTATTCTGTCTCAGCTTGTTAAACCACCACAAAGCAAAACCCAGAATAGACAGCAGTTCAGGGAAAACAAAATCAGCTTTACTTCTTTCCGAACTTGTTAAACCTCCACAAGCTGGTTATCCTGGCCCTTTTTCCAGCCCCAGTTAAAGTTCCAATCTTAGAACTCCTTTGCATGGCTATTTTTGGATGGACTTCTGGCTCCATGGGCCTCTCTCCCTCCTGCAGCCTGCTGGGTTCTTAACCTCTCACTGTGAGCCACACCCTCCCAATCCTGAACTCTGGGCTGCAGACTCTCTCAAAGGGGACTGTTGCAACTCCCTTTGGAAAGAGACAGGTAATATTCTACATATACCATCATAGTTCCAAATATCTTCTTATATATTCCAACTTTCATTATTTGTGCCCTACTGTGTCATTGATTATTTGCTTTTATTCAGTCATATATTTATTCATTTTTAAGTGTTTCCTCTGAGTGATCTTTTAATGTTTTACTAGGATTTTGAGTTTCTCCACATTGGTAAAGCATTTTATCTTATCCTGCCTTTATATCTCTATACTTGGACATTTTGTTTGTGCCTCTTTACATATGTTTTTATACTTTTATCAGACATGTATTTATTGATGTATATATACAATTATGTTTCATTAGATGCATATGAATCCTGTTTTTTATCAAATGGTACATATTAATTTTTCACTTACTGATTTATCTGTGTTCAATTACGTATATATTTTTATATATTTTGATAATTTTATCAAATGAATGTACTGATATTTTTATTAATTTCCCACTAATTTATATGCATATTTGTGTTTCAAGACCTCTGATGCAGACAGGTTTGCCGAAACTTAGCCGAGAAAGGGTTTTTTTTCACCTTTTTTACTCCTTGAAATAAAAACATCGGTTTGAACTACATTAGATCAGGTGTCTACCTCCATTTCTTTTGTTCTTTATTTTTGTCATCTCTTGGAGGACCCTTCTCCTTGTTTAGTATCTTATGGACTTTTCCTTCAGGAACTTGTCCAAACCTCTTTTAAACCCAACCACACTAACAGCTTTTACTATATCTTCTAGCAATGAATTCCAGAGTTTGATTATGTGATGAGTGAAAAACTCCAATTAATCGTAAATGTGCAATATTATAGCTTCTTTGCATGCCCCCTAGTCGTTCTATTTTTTTTGAAGGAGTAAAAGAACTGATCTACTTTTACCCATTCCATTCCACTCATTATTTTATAGACTTCAGTCATATATCTTCTCATACATCTTTTTTTCCAAGCTGAAGAGCCTTAACATTTTAAGCCTTTCCTTTAAAAAATTCATATGCAAATTGATCTGGCTGCAAATGATCTCATAGATCATGGTATACTGATAACACAATTAAGTGCTATGAATGGCAAGCACAGTGCTAAAATGGTTGATGAATTTTCAATACATAGGATATATAGGATAAAATGGAGCAAGGAAGTAATCAATCCTTGAACAGCTATTTGTGGAGTTCCACAAGAATCACCTTTGTCTCCATTACTATTAAATATTGTTTTAGTACTTTTGGTTTTGATTTGCAGGAACTTAGAATAGTATTTTTTCTTATGCTGATGATATTTTACGTATTGTTAAGAGATGCAAAGAATCTTGAAAAGGTAACATATAAACTGTTGCAAAACTATATTCATATTGTTAACTGGAATCTTCCCTGAGGACCTAAAGAAAACATCCATACGACCATTACTGAAGAACAATCAGCTAGACCCAAATCAAGAGGACTCTTACTGACCAATCTCCAGTATCCCTTTCCTAGCCAAAATAACTCAAAGACAGATTCAACAGCATATAGACACAACCTCTCCGTTAGACCCGTGCCAACATGGTTTCAGGGAGGCGCATGGCGTAGAAACTCTGCTGACCTCATTAATAAACACACTCACAAACAGGATAGATAACATTAAGAAAGGCTTTGCCCTGATCTTCCTAGATATCTCTGCTGCGTTCGACTCAGTGGATCATGAACAACTCCTCATAAGACTCCATGCTAAAGGAATCCACGACCGTGCATGGGATTGGTGCAAGTCTTACCTTCAAGGCAGAGGGCAGCAAGTCCTGATCGGCAACAAAACATCAGAACCCTTCCAACAAAGACAGGGAGAACCACAAGGATCATCATTATCCGCACTGTTTTTCAATATTTATATGCAGCCAATCTGTGACATAACCCGCTCTTTCGGCATATACTGCCTCATGTATGCAGACGATGTCCTCTTATTCACTCCAATAACGGTTGCATGCCCAGACCTCACAATGTTAATCAAGTGCTTCGATGCATTAACTGATTGACTCTTCAGCCAGAATTTACGTATAAATTTCAGGAAGACAGAAGTGCTATTTGTCACACGGAACAAAGACTTCTCCCCACCATCAAAACTAAAAGTTAGAGACGCAGAACTTCCGGTCAAATCCAACATACGCTATTTAGGAGTAATATTAGACCAACATTTGGACTTCAAAGACCACATCAAACGAACAGTAAAAACTATCTATTTCAAAATAAAAACCCTCCGCCACCTGAGACCTATGATGGAAAGACGACTTTCGAACAGTTTTCCAAGCCCTGGTAACACCTCACTTTGATTACGCGAATATAATACTGCACGGTCTCCCAAAGAGTACACTCAACCCATTGCAGCTAGCCATGAATGCAACAGCCCGTGTTCTATGTGGAGCATCCAGGAAGGACCACATCTCACCTATACTAAAAGAGCTTCATTGGCTCCCAATAAACTGCAGAATCATATACAAAACCCTCCTCATTACCTTCAAAGCACTCAATAAGATATCATCCTCCTCAATTACTCTTCTACTCATCCAGACCCCCAATAACAGATCCAGAAGAGCACCTGCGGAAAACACTCTGGTCATACCAAAAGAATCCATAAAACTTAACCAATCGGAGGAAGTGACGTCATCAGTGTGGATGGCAGCTTAAGAGAGGAGCTCCGGAGCTAAACCCCGAAAGCAGTGGCTAGTGTGCCCCCCCCCCCCCGAGTGCGCACTCCCCGGATCGAAGGGCGAGGTGGTGGAAAAGGTGGAGAGGCCACCGGTGGGATGACGACGCGCAAAAAAATGGCGGATTTAAAGGAGTTCGCGTATGGAGGTGGACAGAGCGGAGGTAGAGAGGCCAAGATGGCGGCGGGAGACCGCGTGCCCCGGGACTCGGGAGAGCGTTCGATGCAGCGGACAGCTGATTCTGAGAAGGGCACGATGGTGGTAAATAATGTGAGCCGAGCTGAGCTGAAGGCCTGGTTCGACGAGCTTAAGTCTGAGCTGGCTGCCGTTAAATCTGAAGTGGGGGAGGTCTGTAATGAGTTACGAGAGGAGGTCGGGGAGCTGAGTAGGAGAACAACAGAGTAAGAGCAACATATGGAGAGAGTGGAACTTCAGCAAGAGGTGCTGGCGCAATCTGTCCGGGAGTGGGAGCGCTGGAAAGAACAAATGCTGTTTAAAATGGAGGATTTAGAGAACCGCACGCGTCAGAACAATTTGCGTATACGGGGGGTCCCCGAAGAACCTGAGTTTCAAGATAGCCGACGGGTGGCGGAGGCCATCTGCAAGGACATTTTATTGGAGGGAGAGGAGGTGGGGGAACCCCCCTTGGTGGTCCTAGATAGAGCGCATAGGGCGCTTGGGCCTAGTCGTCCCAATCGACCACGGGACATCGTGGTCTGTATGCACGATTTTCTTCTTAAGGAAAAAATAATGGCGAAGGTGAGGAAAGCTCGGGAGTTTACCTGGCAGGGCTATAAATTGGCAATCTATGCAGATTTAACAGCGGGGACCCTGCAACGATGAAGGGACTTACAGCATATAACTGCCCGGTTGCGCAATGAGAATGTGAGATACCGGTGGTTATATCCCTTTGGACTGTATTTCACAGTGGGCACGCGTAATTGGAGAGTGCAGACCCGACAGGAGGCTGAGAAGGCCTTGAAGGATGCTGGACTGGGTGGTGCGGAGGGGCGACTGGTGGAGACATCGGGAGATGAGCTGGCGCACCAGAACCAGGCGGAAGAGGCAGATGAGGGGACGTCGGGAGCAGAGCGACGACGAAGGGAGAGGGATACCCTGTCTGAGCCCACCTGAAGCAGCGTACAGGGCCTGATGAGGACTTTACTGTTTGATTATATTGCTTCCTCTCTCATGTTATTCCATTCTGAAGGTGGTCCTTGTTTTTTTTCATAAGTGCTGGGGGATAGGATCTGAATGACTGATTTTGAGGGAGAGGGGATGCTGAAGTGTTTGGGGAGAATTGTTGATTTTCTGTTTTAGAGTGAACTGTTTAAGAGGTTGGGGTTGCCATTCTGGGGGGATTGAGCAGATGGTGGGTGGGTTCCACGTGGGTAGGTGGGAGGAGGGGGAATGCACGCGGGAGGTGGGTGGGAGGGAAGGGAGAGGTATGGTTGGGTATATTATTGCTGGGTAACAGCAACATGGTAGGACGGGGCAGGATAGGGCTGCGCCTGGGAGCAGCACACAGGGCCTACTGAGGATTATACTGTTTTCATATATTGCATTTTACTTTATGTTATTTATTACTGATGTTTTTCCTTGTCCTTTTATAAGTGTGGGGAACAGGGACTGTATGATTGTTTATGGGGGTGCGGGGAGGTTGAGGTGTTATGGGAAAATTGCGGATTCTATGTTACAGAGTGCACTGTTTCAGAGTTAGGGTTGTCATTTTGGGGGGACTGAGAAGAAGGTGGGTGGGTTCTGCGAGGGTAGGTGGTGGGAGGGAGGATTGCACGTGGGAGGTGGTTGTGGGGAAGGGAGAGGTATGATATGTACTATTTTTGCTGAGTAAGAGCTGCATGGTTGGAAGGAGTTGGCTACGCCTGAGCCTTGCCTTTTGAGGTATGGCTCTGTTTGGTTGGGTACCGGAATTAAGGGGGACCCTCAGGAACGGGGTGGTAGGCGAGGAGTTGGAGGAGAGGGGCTGCTTTGGGGGTATGGGTTAATTTGGTTGTTTGTCTGGTTGGAGGAATAGTGGGAGCTGGGGGGAGTGGGAACTGGTGGGGCTTCTGAGGGTGGAGAAGGGGAATAGAGGGGAGTTGGAGTTGGGAGGCGAGGGAGGGGGGGCTGGGGGGGTGGATCGCAGGAGAGGCGGGGGGTGAGAGGAAGGGGTTTGCGAGAGAAGCTGGGTTGCACCACACCGATGGGCACTACTCTACAGGAGGCCTCATGGGGGCTGAGGAGTGGGTTCGGGGTGGTAGGGGAGGGGGGAGCGGGGGGGAGGGGGGAGGAGGGGGAGGGGTAGAAGGGGGGAGGAGGGGAGGGGGAAGATGGGGGGATGGCAAGGGCGGGATAAGGCTCCGGGGATGGTGGGAGAGTGCAAATTGCGGGTGGTCACGGTTAACGCTAAAGGCTTGCGTACATGGCGGAAGCGTAGGTTGGCGGAAAAGGAAGGAGGTAGGACCCGGGCAGACTTTGTGTGCCTTCAAGAAACACATCTGAAGGTAGGGCAAAAGAAGTTGCTGGAGACACGGAAATATCCCAAGGTAGTTTTGGCGGGGCAACGTGCAGAGTCGCGGAAGGGGTGGCTGGGTATTATGGTGGGGGCTAGCATGGTGGATAGGGTGGTGGGAGAATACAGAGATAAAAAGGGGAGATATGTGGGTGTTCAGGTGCAGGTGGGGGAGGAGAGGGTGTGGATTTTAAGTTTGTATGGCCCTAATGAGGGTCAGTGGGTATTTTATGAACGTATGCGGGCGGATTTGGAGCAATTGGGAGAGGTACCGATCATTGTAGGGGGGGATTTTAACTTGACCGTCAATCCTAGGCTGGATAATAGTGGAGGGCGAGGGGAGGGGAAAAGGAGGGAGAGGAAGAATTTGTTGCAAATGAAAGAAGGTTTGGGGCTGGTGGATGTTTGGCGTTGCCGGAACCCAGGGAGAAAACAATATACATACTATTCCGCGCCACATGGGATTTATAGTCGCATTGATATGATTTGGGCAGGGGGCGGGTGGATGAGTAGGGTGGAGGGGGTCGAGCAGGGTTCCATCACCTGGACGGATCATGCACCTGTGAGTGTGGAGTTTAATTTGGGGTATAAGGACACTGGAGTGAAATTTTGGAGACTCAATGACTCGCTGTTGGATGACCCGGCAATTGTGGATAGGACAGGGAAGGTTCTTAAAGAGTATCAGGATTTTAACTGGAATGGGGAGGTTGGCTTGGGAATGGTGTGGGATGGCCTGAAGGCGGTGGTTCGGGGGCATTTGTTAGGAGAAGCTTTGCGTAAATGTAAACAACAGGGGGAGACGGAGCGAAGTCTTCTGCGGGAAATTCAGAAACTGGAGGAAAGTCACCAATGTGATAGGCGGGAGGGGGTATTGACGGAATTGCAGCGGCTACGGGGGCAATTGAGTCAGCTTCACGCTAGTAAGATAGCTTATGAATTAAATGTCCTGAGGCAAGCTATGTTTGAGGGTGGTAATAAGGCTGGCCGACTGCTGGCCCACCGCTTGCGAGCACGGGTGGCACAAAGTGCTATTGGGAGCATACGGAATGGGCGGGGGCAGTTAGTCACTGGGAATAATGACATCCGACAGACGTTTCAGGAGTATTATCAGAAACTATATAGTAGTGAGGTTACTGGGGGGCAAGAAAAGAGTAACCGCTATTTGGACGAGTGTACGTTGCCCAAGTTGGAGGCAGGGGAGGCGGAGTGGCTGGGCAGGCCAATAGAGGAGGGTGAGGTAACTGAGGCCATTAAATCTTTGAAAATGGGAAAGGCACCGGGGTTAGATGGATTGATGGGTAAATTCTATAAGGTGTTTCAGGCGGGTCTTCGGCCATTGCTGCTGGAGGTATTCAATGGAGTTCTGGCGACTGGGGCGGTTCCAGGCTCCATGACTGCAGCGGGGATTACAATTTTGCTTAAGCCCGGAAAAGACCCTATGGTCTGTGGTTCATATCGGCCGATATCCTTGCTGAATGTCGACGCTAAACCTCTTGCTAAAATTTTGGCTACTCGTTTGCAACTGTTCCTCCCGAAATTGATCCATGTGGATCAGACGGGATTTGTGGCAGGGAGGCAGGGAGGGGATAACATACGTCGCCTGTGTAATTTAGCAGGGGAAGTGCAACGGACGGGACAGAAAGCGGTTTTTATTTCAGTGGATGCCGAGAAGGCCTTTGATCGGGTCGAATGGGACTTTTTGTTGGCAGTATTATAGAAGGTAGGGCTTGGGGAGAATTTTATCCAATGGGTCAAGGCGTTCTATACGGGGCCGCAAGCAAGGATTAGAGTGAATGGCAGTTATTCTGAGGTGATTAAGCTTGGCCGGGGCACCAGACAGGGCTGTCCGCTCTCGCCCTTACTGTTTGCACTTGCTATAGAGCCCCTGGCTGATCGGGTGCGTAGAGGGGTGGATGTTAAAGGGGTGCTAATGAATAATTGGGAATCTAAAATCGCTCTTTTTGCAGATGATGTTATTTACACGCTCCGAGAGCCCTTACTCTCGTTGCCAGTATTAATGCAGGAAGTGGAACTATATAGTGCGGTTTCTGGTTATAAAATTAATGGTAGCAAAACGGAGCTTTTAGGGTTTAATTTGGGGAATCGGTTAGAAGAGAGCTTACACAGCAGCTTCCCCTTCAAATGGGTGAAGGGGACATATCGATATTTGGGGATTCACATGGGGAAGGATTGGAAGCAGCTCTGGGATAGGAACTTTATTCCGTTGTTGAGGGCGGTGAAGTCTGACTTGGCCCGTTGGAGGGGTCTATATTTGACTTGGCTTGGGAGAATCGCTGTTATAAAGATGAACGTTTTGCTCCGTTTTCTCTTTCTATTTAGCTCCATCCCTAGTAGGATTCCTCCTAGTTATTTGAGACAGGTACAGCGGTTAATTCTGGAATTTATTTGGGCTGGTAAGAAGTCTCGAGTGTCGCAATATACTCTCTATCGGAGTCAGAGGGGTGGGGTGGGATGGGGGTTCCATGGATGGACAAATACTTTGTGGCGGCCCAATTAAAGGCATTGGCTAGTTGGCAGGCGGTGGAAGAGACGCCTGTCTGGGTGGAGTTGGAGCAAGAGAGGGAGGGAGGGGAAACTTTAGGTATGTGGATTTGGGACCCAGGGGCAAAAAAAGGGGGGGGGGCAGGGAATCCTTTTAAAGAGTACACGCAGGGGCTATGGTTGGGGGTTAAGAGGAGGATGCTGGCGGGGAAGCGGTATACGAGGGAAACTGATATTCAGGGTATGCATGATTATGGTACGGGTCGGGAAGGAGGGGTGTTTCAAGCATGGGGTGCTAAAGGATTATGCACGTTGGGGCAACTCATTACTGGAAATGGGAAGCTTCGCTCCTTTGAGGAGTTACGGGAAGAATATGGGTTGGAGGCTCGGGATTATTTTGCTTATTTCCAGCTCGTAACCTACCTGTGCAAGACTAGGGGTTGGGATGATTTGCGGAGGGTGGCCACTCCATGTGAGCTAGCGCTGAAGAAAGGGGGAGTGAGGAGGGGGCTGATAACCCTGTTGTACACGGAGCTGTGTCAGCATGCAGTGGACAGCGGCATGGGGAGGAGTAAGGGTGAATTGGCATGGGAGCAACAACTGGGGGGGGAGTGGGACGAGGAGAGATGGCATAACATTTATCAGTGGACGAGGCGTCTGGCCCCGGGTCCAGCTTATTTGGAGAATAGTTTAAAGGTCAGGTATCAAATGTATTGGACACCCTGGAAGTTAAAGGTCCTTAGTCCAGAGGACACAGGAGAATGTTGGCGGGGATGTGGGCACAGGGGGGATTTGGAGCATATTATATGGGATGTGCTGCAATACAGCGGATGTGGGCAAAATGGGGAGATTGTGTTCGGGCAATGGTTAAGGTGGCCATCGACCTCACGGCTCCCCTGGTGGTATTAAATGAGATGCCTGAGGAGGGGGAAAGGAGTATTTTAATGTTGGTGGGGTACTGTATTGGGGCAGCGAGGGGGGCCATTATGGCACGGTGGAAGTGTGTGGAGGTACCTACGATACCCGTGATTGTGCAGAGAATGGAATACCTCTGGGTTATATGCGCTATCTCAGCCCGCAAAAATCACACTATGAAAGCCTTTAGGGAGGTGTGGGATAGGCATGAAGACTGGCGAGAGGGGGGGGACATAAGTGAGCATGGGGGGAGAGGGAGGGAGGGGTGGAGGGGGGGTAGAGGGAGGGAGGGGGTAGGGGTTGGTCGGGGGGGGCTGGGGGGGGAGGGGAGAACTGGCTTAGGTGTACTGGGTCTGGTGTCTGAAGTGTGCGTATTGGTTAAAATGTAGAGATACCAAATGTACTGTTTTATTTGCTGTGGTGTTCTGGTTTGATTGTTTATCTCTTCAATAAAAATTGGTTAATCAAAAAAAAAAAAACTTAACCAATCAACCATCAATAGGGCATTTACAAGCTATGCCCCCAGATGTTGGAACAAGCTCCCTTCTAACATAAGAGCAATCAAAGACCTCACGCAGTTCAGAAAAGCCATCAAACATCACCTGTTCCTTATGCACTTCACTCAGCCCGGAGATCCCCCCCACCTACATACTCACTCATATGTGGCAATTGAAACACCTCCACAATAAAACTAAAACCTAACCCTACCCCACATGACATTACAGCTCTGTATCTCCTCTTTACCAACAGACTACAAACATGATGTAACTAAACTTGGCAGCAAAACCTTATTACGATCCCACCCTGTTAATTACATGTAGCTAAACTCAAATGTATATAGTTTCCCCAGTTATCCAAGTTCAAATCCCTGTTTTCTGTAAACGTAGGACTATTTGTACGTCCAAGTGTTTATTGTTTCAATGTAAACCGCACTGATGAGAAATAGCGCGGTATATAAGAATTGTCAAACAAAATAAATAAATGAATAAATGCTTGATCAATGAAAAATTGTTGGATGATTAATACAAATAAGGCCAATCTATCATGGATTAGAAGAATGGGCAAGGAAATTCCATTTGAAATTTCTCAGATTACTAGAATAGCTATTCCTTTGATAAAGGCCTTAAGGATTCTAGGGGGTATGTTTACTAAAGGGCATTAAGAGGACAAGTGTGTCGTTAATGCCTGTTATCGGCACCCTAACACCCTTAACACTGCGAAAAAGATGCATTAACATGCGTTATAGGCTCCTCTAGCATAAAGGGAACAGTAGGCTGAGAGTGGGCACTAACGGGGTGAAGAGTGGGCATTGACAATAGGTGCTCCCTTAACGTCTGTTGCGCATCAGATGTTAAAGCCCTTTAACGCTAGGAACCTTAACAGCAAGTAAAACCTCACAGAAAGGGTGTATTTTGAGGGGAGAGTGCACATTAAATGGTCCATTGAGCCATTACCCCGGAATGCCTCCTATCCACCCAGAACCTTTTTTGCATGTAAAACCCCTTATTGCTGCCATTAATGCTTGCTAATGCCTGTTACCTTAATGCCCTTTAGTAAACATACCCTAAGGAGTTATTTTGGACTTAGCACTCATCATGGAAGCCTCTAGAGTGCATGGTGAAGAAGGTCTTAATTGACTTTTGGTTGTTAAGGCAGATTAAAAAGTACTTAACAGTGGCTAGTCTGCAGTAGGTTGCTCAAGCATTAATTCTATTGAAGTTACTGTAGATTACTATAGCATACTTTATTTGGAGCTGCCAAATAGGTTTTGAATTAACTACAAGTTCTTCAGAATACAGCAGCCAAGCTTGCTCAAGGTTTGGAGCCATCACTCCTTTTTTCATAAACTTGCAATGGTTGCTGATAGAGACTCACATAATTTTTAATGGGTCAAAATTTAAACTCTGTGGTTAATGTTTTTTTTAATACCAGCCACAGCGTTTAAATTAAAATAGGATATTCAGTGCTGAAATCTGGATATTTGCCAGTGCTGAATATCTGGTTTCAGCACTGACTGCAAGAGTTATCTAGATAGTGGCAAAATTCAGCTACTATGCAGATAGCCAACTACATAAAATTAAGACTGCTCTTTATGTGGCCAAACTTTATGCAGTTTGTTATCCAGTTAGCAGACTGAATATTTCCACTAACCGGATAAACCCAGGGACGACCTTCACTCTGGTCATTGTCTGGCCTGTTCATAACCAGATAGCATTATGGCAGTCAGAGAAAATATTCAGTCGAGGTGCACAGAAAAAAAAATAATTTGTTTCATTTCTTATTTCATCATTTTATTTTGTTTCATTTTAATAAATTTTCTTTTGATTTTATGAATTTAAATGTCAGGGCAATTTTGTTCATTAAAGAGATAGCTGTGATTGCTACCCAAACAAAAAATATAGCTGAAAGGTTATTAGAGGTTTCAGGCCAATTAAAAAAATAATTTCCCTCAAAGTCATTTTCACTATGATAATGTGGCAAACCACACTGTTTTTGAAGTATGAAGATGATCAGTACATCATTCCTAACATCAAGATCCAACAAAGAATACTTCAGGGATTCTCTGTCACTTATTATGTTTTATATGGTGCTTAATCCAATGAATACTCTCATCAATTCTTTAGGATACAGATTTAGCCTGAATCCTAAAGAAGGTAACAACTCAGAGGTAGCATCCCATTTACTATTTGTAAACAATCTGAAGCTATACCAGGGGTGGCCAATTCCAGTCCTGGTGCACTACAATTCAGCCTCCCATTAGGGACATCCTGAAAATCAGGCTGGATTGTGGTGCATTAGGACTGGATTTGGCCACTCCTGAGCTATACAGTTCCAACGACCAACAATTAGAAGTGTTGTAACGTTTTCTGATGACATCTGGATGACATTTGGCCTTGACAAATGTGCTAAGGCAACTTTTTCTAGAGGAAAATTGAGCAAAATGGAAAAATTCTCCCTGGCTGAGGGCTGTGACATCAAGGACTTTGAACAGGAAGACATACATAAATACTTTGGAGTATCTTCCATGTCATTTGTTGAGAGATTGATCAGAAGAAGTGGTAGATTGGTTGGTAGATATTGTGAATGCCTCCCTAACCAAGGAGGAATATCCAGAGGTGTTGAAGAAGGCAACAATGACCCCAATTCCTAAGAAGGGATTTGTCCCTCAAGAATTTGAGGTCTATTTCGTCTTTGATGTGCCTCGCCACAGTGGTGGAAAAAATTGTATCGGAGCAA
Source organism: Ichthyophis bannanicus (assembly GCA_033557465.1). Taxonomy (NCBI): domain Eukaryota; kingdom Metazoa; phylum Chordata; class Amphibia; order Gymnophiona; family Ichthyophiidae; genus Ichthyophis; species Ichthyophis bannanicus. The sequence continues at coordinate 1,465,041,349 of CM066032.1, read as the reverse complement.
TTGTAAGGTTATCTGGAGGAGAATCGCATGTTGGATTGGGGGCAGGCTGATTTCTGGAAAAGATTAGGGACAGAAACACTACTGGAAATGGTGATGAGCATGTTCAGACAGGCTAGAGATGGGGGAAGACAGTGATGATGATTGCCTTGGATTTATCTACAGCCTTTGATTTGGTGGAGTGGGACGTCCTTTTGGAGAGGTGTCAGGGCATGGGGATAAGGGACAGTGTCTTGAATTGGTTAGCTGTTTTTCTATGTGGATGCAGGTTTTGGGTTTGATGGGGAGAGGGGAAGTCCATGGTGCATCAGCAGCACTGTGGGATTCTACAGGGATCAGCTCTCTCTCCCTGTCTTTTCAACATTTTCATGAGTCCCATGGGGAGGATAGTATGGAAGTATGGCTTCCACCATTTTCTTTACGTGGATGATATTTAACTGGTGGTGGTATCGGACTGTGCATTGGAAGCCACAATTGAGAAGGTGAATGGGTGTTTTCAGGAGGTGTATGGGTGATTGCGGATTAATGGCCTGGTATTGAATACCCAGAAATTGGAACTTTTGGCTTTTGGGGAACAGGAGGAAGGGGATGTGTGGGTGTGGCCTGAGGTGGCAGGTATAAGGATGCTATGTAAGAAGGAAATATGGAACTGGGGGTGAAGATGGACATTGGTTTGGACCTACATTCACAGATGTCGAATGTGGTGAGAGCAGTGCATGGTAAATTGCATTTGGTGTGACAATTACACCCTTTCCTGGATGTGGGGGCTTTGTGCCTATTGATCCAGGCTCTGGTAATGTCAGTGTTGGATTATTGTAATCATTTGTAAGTCACTTTGCTGAAGTGCTAGCTGCGCAAGTTGCAGATGGTACAAAATGCAGTTGCGCGAGAAATATCAGGATGCACTCATAGGGTTTCGATAGTGGATGTGTTGCACCGACTTTGTTGGTTCCCAGTTGAAAAACAGTGTGTTCAAGCTCTTCCTGGTGACCTTTAAGGTACTATGAGGTCTGAGACCAGGATGTTTAGTGGATGCTGAAATGGTACCAGCTGGGCTGGTCACTGCGGTCAAGTCAAGGCCACTTTTTAGCAGTCCCTAGCCGATAGTGGGCATGACTTAAGAAATGGCAGGAGAGGAGTTCTGCAGTGGTGGCCCCTTCAAGATGGAACAGGTTACCTGTTCGTTTGCGGCAAGTAGAAAATCTGATGACCTTTAGGAAGGCCAGGAAAATCTTTTTGTTTCCTCAGTCAGGGTAGGGCTGGCAAAAGGGCAGGTGCATGCAGGCAGACAGATGGGCAGCATGGTTGGGGGATGATTGATTTTTTTTTAGGTTTGCTGTGTTCGATTTTGGGGGGGGGGGGGTTATATTATATGCCATCGTGAATGCCCTTGGGCATATGGTGGGATTGAAATAGTTTTAAATAAATAAATCCTCCACATACTCTGGTTGTTTAGGCCACCATTTGATTTGTTTTTTTTGCTGTTCATTTGATGCTATGGGGTATTCCTGCCATTTTTGAAGGGGAACTTTATGGCAGCACTCTTAAATAAATTTGAAAAATATACCTTTTTTAAGGTAACAGGTGCATATATAAAATAAGCGCCCACAACTTGCACAAATGTGCACATATAAATTTACACCTGCTTCAAAGCAGGTGTAAGTGTCTGTTTCCTCTGAGTGGATATGTGTTCTTTATAAAATAGTCACGTGCATTACAACTCTGTCCCTTCTCTACCCCTAGGACAAGTTATTGGCAGCATGTGTACTCATATGCCTGTATACAGCTTTGCAATTTTGAAAAGCTGCATTTCCACATATGAAAGAGGCTTTACATACAGAAAAGTCTGTCTAATATGACCTCGCTGGTGTACTGAAGTGCTGTGTCTCTTCTGTTGATGCCTGATAACAGGGTTGGCCCCAGAGTTGGTTCAAGGTGTTGGCGCCCTAGGCAGCCCTAAAAACATACACACACATGCACACACGCGCGCATGCACACACACATACGAAGATGCACACACAATTTGCCTGATGATTGGCCTGGCCCAGTCTTTCCTGCTGACAAGTTTCATAGAAACTGGATGGAAAACCCCCTGTATAAAATTACTTCCCTTATTGACTTTACCGGAAATGACTAATTAATTAAATTGACAAGTTCCACTGCTGAAATATGAAAGAACAAAAACAAAATGAAAATTAACCCAAAACTGAACCAAACTTAATATTTTTCTAGAGCACATCCCTAATGATCAGTCTTAACTAGCCAGGTTTGCTAAATCTAGTATGTCAAGTTTTGACCGGTAAGATTTAGCTGGATTTTCAGCTGAAGACCTTACCAGTTAGATTTGGCTGAAAATCTAGTAAAGATAGTTTAGAAGGTTTTTAATATTGATTCACATACTATTTAATATTTTCATAAACTGATATGACTCCTAAAAGTTCTATAATAAGGTTATACTATTTGCATATAGAGCTACTACCAAATGAAAGATTATCTAATGAGAACTAATCACAAAGAATAATGCCCTGCCAAAAGAAGTAACAATGACTGTCGTAGCTGCCCAAGTTGCAGCAACCTGATAGTTGATGATACCTAATGGGAAGAGAGATAGCATCACACATCAGTTTACTTGTGGCACAATACCTTATAGAGGATCTTATTTAGTCTTCATGTGGATTAGCATATATTAGTGAGGCTAGCAAAAAAATGAAGATACAAATGGCTGAGTAACTGAGTGCTAAGAAGCAAAATTGAATATATTTCCTTTTTTCAAGCTTTTTTTTTCTTCTGAAATACATAATGCAGCTGTTAAGTCTGCATGGATAGAAATTTGTGTGCATAAGTGCAGAGCTGGATTTAGGCATGGACAAGGGTGCCAGATTCTGAAGCACTCAAAAATGGGGGCTCAGGACCCCACTCTCCAATCTCTAAGAGACTCCTCTCCCAACTGATTGCCTACTGAAGCTGCATTCTTAAAACTAGCATTGTATAAGTGAGCAAAGTGGAGACAAAGGAGTATGTTTAATAAAGAGCATTAAGGGAGCATTGGAGATCGAGTGATAATGGCCGTGTTAAGGGTGTTTGCGTGTGATAAAGGCACTGGACGTGTAAGACTCCTACCAATCATTCAAAGCCCAGCTGAAAACCCACCTTTTCTCCCTTGCGTCTGACCCTCCTCCTTAGTCTTTCTCTCCTCCCCTTTTCCATTGTCATCACCCACATACCATATATCCCCCCTCCTCCCCCCTTGATAGCGTTTGTTTATTGTTACTTTTTATGTTATGTTATCTTTGCTCTCAGCTTTCCTGCCTCTCTCCTCCCTTCTTTCCTATAATCTGATGGCGTTCTTTTCCTTTTTTCCTGCAGCCCAGTGCTTGTTTTAACTTGTTTGTTTTAACTTGCCTTATTTTATTATTGTAAACCGCTCAGGTGCCCTTGGTATTGAGCGGTATAACAAATTTTAAATAAACATAAACATAAATAGACGTCCCGGTGGTAAGGGTACAAGGGCAAAATTAAGGTGTGCTAACAGGACACTGGGCATTAAGATACCCAGTGTGCACTTTAATGCCTAAAAATGACTGCCACCCTAATGCAGGATAAGGGAGGCCCAGCAAAAGGCAGGTTTAAGCTAATGGATGGACCTGACAGATCTGCGGGCATCTGACGTGGCAGTCAGTAAGTGGAGCATGTTGGAGGCAACTGCACTGATACAGTGAGGGGTGTCCAAGTAAGATGCTATAATATCAGTGTGTGGCATAGGATGGCAAAGCCGTGCCCCCTCCCCCCCCCCCAGGCAGCTGGAATTGCCACGATGTGTGCATCAAAAGGATGATGGAGCAGGAGTGGTGACATGCTGAGCAGTCACAGGAGAGGCATGTGTGACACATGGAACTGATGAGAAATTTCCTGTGTGGGCCATAGTATAGCAGCTGGCAGGAGAATGCATGACTATATATATCTAGCAGAGGATGAAGAATGGGCTGAATGAAGATGGTGGTAGATGAGAGCATGGTATGGGCTGCCAGCTCTGATATACCTGATGTGCCATCACCTATGCAGTTGTAGTGTGTTGGGAAATGGTGTGCCTGTGCCATGGGGCAGCCCCAATACCAGCTATGTTGGTCTCACAACTGTCCTAGCCCCTCAATCACCATAGAACTCCCCAGACAAATATGCATATAACATCTGCACAGGAGTCATACTGGTCATGTGGAACAAGTAAGGAAGTGTGATGATTCCTGCAGGTAGCCATCCCAATGGTAGGATGTGGCTGCATGTAACACATAGATGTGAGGGAGCCAAAGCTGTACGGTCACAGTTATGATATAATAGTCAAATCATGTTGCCTATATAGTTTATACTAATAGTTAAGTAAATAGCGTTAGATCACTGTACCAGCACGGTCAAAGCAGCACACATTTCAACATAAACTTGGTACTGTACACATAAAACAGGGGCATTAATAACTTGGATATGTCTGAGGCAATGGAAGATTAAGTGACCTACCCAAGGCCACAAGGGGTAGAGGTCATTCTATGAAGTATCTGTCATACAGAAAAAGCCTCTGTAAAATGTCACCAAAATTCACAGAAGGAGTGCCAGTGAGAATTGAATCCTGGTCCCCTGCTTCCCAAGCCACAGTACCGACCATTGTGTTACAGCTCCTGCACAGCAATGTCCTGCACAGCAATGTCGAGAATCAAAGAGAATGCAGGTCCCTGCCTGCAATGGGTGAAAGCCAGGACATGAAACAACGTGGCTGGCACAGTCTGAGACAATGTTACCCCACACTTAGGGCCTGCCTATAGCAGTATACATGCAGTACATAATGCACTGGACACACAATACTTTAGCTGCACAACAGACAGACTGCTGCAGGATAAATCTGTTGTCCAACACCCATGGCAAATGTGAGGTCAAGATGCCCGGTCCTCCACTGCACCCCCAAATGCAAAAACACTAACATGCATGGGTCTGCTATGCCACAGTGTGGCACCAACCCCAGAGCCAGCACATGTGCTGGGGGTGCAGTCCCCTGTAACCTACTGCAAACTGCATGATAGGTACACCTGCACATACACCAAACACAATCCACATTGCTTACTCATATGGACCATTGCAGACCATCTTGGCCTCCCGGGAGGCTATGCACATGTTGGCCACCATCATAGAAGACAAGCAGGTACTGGGCAATGCCCCGGTGATCACAGTCACCACTATGGGTGAAGTTTCTGCTCTATGTGCCAGTATATGTTAGCCTCTCCACTACCAACAATGCACTGCACATTCTGAACAACATTTTGCATCTGATCACCAGATGGAGAATGCAGTGATCCATCATATCAGCTTAGTAATATGCAGGGACATTGTATGCTTCAAGCACATAAGAGCTGCAAACTGTACTACTGACCTTCTTAGGTGGGCACCCAGAGTGTGCAGGGAGCACACATCACCTGGCTCCCAGATCTTGCACTGGAATGGTTGGATTCTTCCCGTCCAGTAGCAGATCTACATCACTGTCAGTATGCTGTAGATATTGTTTACAGTTTCTAATGCTTCTCGCATGGTCGACTGCACGAGTGCAGAATGCCAGAGTGGCCTGTTGTAGTTGCACCTTCTGTCCTGCTCTTCTGAGCCAGAAACTCTCCTATAATATTTCATGTTTGTCCCCAAGTTGCAGAAACTGTTTTCAAGGAACCCAAATGCCATGATATTTGTAAAGGCAGGAGGACTGGTACTAACCCCACAATGATGCTGCTAGCATCACCTTCTAGACACCCTCATCTACTATAACAAGCACAATCAGTCTTTTTCTGTTGGCCAGCACAGGGCTGTGCCAGTCATTCACATACCAACTGTGCCCAGTCTCCTAGTCAGCACACACTGCATGTGCACAGTGTGACTAAACACACCCTGGCATGGTACAAATAGCACAAATGCCCAGTAGTTAGTACAATGATTAGACTGCAAAGAATAGAACCACACCCACATCACTGCCACTTAGCACTATAGAAGCTCAATGTGCATACATAGCCGTGACATGGTCACAGTTTGGTCAGTGAGAGTGGCCTCACAGCATGACATGATTTGTGCACCCAGGCCATGGCCATGACAGACTGACACAGCCATTGACCCTACCTCCGACTCATTAACATCCTGTGCCAACTGCTCTGTTTCATGCAATACCCACAAACCTCAGCTCCTCATTATGTACCCTTTCAGTCTAAACTTGGGAACAGCTTATGCAATGGCAGGCACAGTGCATTGCTGAAGATCACAGTACTCTGGAGGCACACACACACATACATGCACCCATATTATGGAGATGTGCAAAAGTGGTGCTGGCTGGCATTCCTGACTGCCCCTTCAGTCTCCTTAGCTGCTCAAGCATTGTGAATGTGTGCAGGCACTATTAGCACACTTTGTAATGCTTGGTCACAGTTAACACTCGCTCAGTTTTTCAGTGCTATCAGCCTGTCCTGCCATCTAGCAGTTGGTGTTGGAACTTATCAATGTGGCTGATCAGTGTGTGGACTCTGGTTCAATGATGAGTTGTGGCTTACATGTGTTGACGCAAGTCTCTACAGCATAAGATAAAGTTAACATACCAGAACATGCAATTCCTGGCCCATAGCTGGATCTTGAACCTGTGACCAGCTTTTCACATACATACTGCCATTGTGTGTGAAGCCACAGAGATGCCTTATGGGCTCAGTAATCCATGGCTGTAGGTGTTGCCATTTGTCAGAGTGAATGTGTCTATGAGTAGGGGCATGGCTATGTCTGCTTAGTTCTCTGCAGGCTCTGTGCTATACCTGTCTGACAAGGTATGTTTGGTATATATTGGTGAGGGAGCTTTTGTTAGGTCGGTATGCTTTCAATGCTGCTGCCACATATGACATTCATGTTTTACATATGTATCTGTCCAGTCAAAAGGTCAGTTCATGGTACAGGCACACACACATTGCATAGCATGGTGGTACTAGTGGAATGGACATGGTCCCCAATACCTGGTGTGTGCTTGGGGGGGGGGCAGTAATGGCATAACTTCAGATCTCACAGACTGACATAGTTGACATCGATTCACATGTGACTCAGATGGTTGTTCCTAACTGAGTTCTCATTTATGGAGGGGTTCTCGAGTCGACCACAGCCTCTTGTCGTCATCTGGAAGGTGAGGGGGTTGGGCTGGCATTTTTCCTCAGGCATGGCATGTTATCCCATTGCATTTATTCCTTCCTTGGTGGCATTATGTTCCCCCCACCCACCTGCACATATCCACTCAATATGTGTAGATGGGGGACATCCACACATATTGAGTGGATCTTAGGTCCAACCCATCCACTTGGATAGCTAGCTGTCTGCCATGATCCATTACTCATGGAGGGCAGTACATCAGCCAATCATTCCCTCACTGCTATTGCGGCACACCCAACACCTCACTGTTGCAGGCAGCCTCCTTGCTGTTGCACACATGCATCTGTGCACAGCTTGACACACCTGCCCCCCCTCCAATTGGGACCATGGCAATGCATGCTTCTACGTTCCACCTCGGCTCACATACACACTATCCCACTGACAGTGCCAATTGTGTCATTGCACCAAACACACAGAGCCGGGGCACTGCCTTTGCCTGCAGCAGGCCACAGCCACTGTGACCGCCACCACCACCCTCACACCATGCTGATATGGCAGCATGGTGGAAGTGGGGGTGGCATAACTCCCTTCTAAATGTGGCAGCATGTCTGTGTGCTGCCAATGTCACTATGATATCATGCACCCTAGGCAGAAGCCTGGTCAGCCTTGTGAACCTGCAAGCACCACTGTATCACCCATGTGATACCATATTTGCATACGTAGCACCATCAACTTAGTGCCCTTTCATAATAGGGCACTATGCTGGTGCTGCTAATGGAGAACTACTATTACTTTCTTGGGATCTCCTGTGTGTGGAGGACATTGCAGACATTTATGTACGTTCTCTCCCTTCAAAATTATCCCTTTCTGTGAGGCTTTTCTTGGTGTTTGGGTTCCCAGCACTGAGCTCTCTAACGTGTGATTTCACAACCCAGTATGGGAGCATATGTTGTCTCTGTCCCATTAACGTCCACTCTCAACCTCTTTCTCCTTTAACACTGCTGACTCCTCTAACAAGTGTTAATACAGTGCTATTGGCACTTTCCGTGGCCTTAACTGCTCACAGGCACCAATAACATGCATTAATGGCACACTTGCTCCCATTCTGCCCTTTAGTAAACATACTCCAAAGACTATACTCTGCTGATGCTAGAAACAATTTGGAATTAGGAAAGCTGAGCCCAAAAGATTTAAATAATATAGTGGACATTGTTCCATTATTGGAAAAAAATATTGCCTATAGCTTATGGAATAACATAAAATAAAACCTGTCTTTTCTTAAACAAATAACTAAATAAATGTGTTCTGATGTCAGTTTTAGGGTGTGCATTAGACTGTGGTGCATGAGAATGTGGGCCTGAGATACGCAGTATTTGCAGCTCTTGTGTCTATGTATGAATACGATCCGAGAGGGTTTACTGAGAATGAATGCTCACTGAGTTACTAACATAAAAGAAAACAGTTGATGACTAAGCATTACTACATGCCAATCTTGAATTTAGTGCACCATAATTACCTGCTTAAATTGAATTTGATAATTAAAAGACTAGAGAGTCAGTCCCTTGCCGTTGGACATGTCTACATGATCACTTGATTTTATTGTTGTTTACTAAGAGGTCAATTCACTAAAGGTCAGGCTAACTTTCAGCACAGAAACTCTAAGGAGCCTGTTTATGAATAGGGGTGTGCTTGCAGATGTTTATTTTATTTTGTTTCACAATATTCTAGTGCATGCTTTTTCACTTTTTAGTTTTAACACAGACTAAATGGTATGCACAAACATAACAGCAAATATTATGTCATCTTGGTGCATATTAAAACTAAATGCTGTATACTAAAAACAATGTGCACAAAATAATTTTAGCTTACACACAACAAAATGAAATTGAGCTAAACAAATATACATTTCTTTTTATTGAGCCATGATAATTCTGTTGCCTTAACATGCTATCAAATGCAGCATTAATGTGCACTGTTAAAATCATACACACCCGCATATATCCTAAAGGGGTTATTTTGGAAGCCTTAGTCGTGCTTTGGACGTCTGAATATGGACATAGAGACATCCAAAGCACAGAGACATCTCCAGAGCCATTTTAGAAGATGGCTCTGTGGACGTCCTCAGCATGAGGGTTGGCAAGTATGAATGGGGGCATGACACAGGCATGGCCAGGTCCTTCTTAAGAACCTGAACATCCTGATCTGATCTCAGAAACATCCTGAATATCCAGAGTCGCATTTAAGTTTACACCTGTTCCAGGCACTTGAAAAGTGCTCGTCTAGCCTGAAAAACATCCACAGGCTGTAGAGAAGACTGCAGTCCATCATCATAAGAACATAAAATATGCCATACTGGGTCACACCAAGGTTCATCAAGTTCAGTATCCTATTTCCAGCAGTGGCCAATCTAGGTCATACGTACCTAGCAGTTTCCCCAAAAGACACAGATTCCACAATGCTTGTACTGGGTCAAGCATTGATATCCTGGGTCCCTTCTTAATAATGGTTTATGGACCTTTCCTCCAGGAACTTGTCCAAACCTTTTTTAAACCCAGCTACACTAACAGCCTTTACTACATCCTCCGGTAACAATTTCTAGAGTTTGATTACACGTTGAGTGAAAAAAATATTTTATTTTATTAATCTTAAATAGTTTACCCTGTAGCTTCATTGCATGTCCCCTAGTCTTTCTATATTCTGACAACGTAAACAATTGATCCACGTTTACCCGTTCCACTCCATTCATTAATTTATAGACTTCTATCATATCTCCCCTCAGCCGTCTCTTTTCCAGGTTAAAGAGCCCTAACCTTTTTAGCCTTTCTTCATAGAGTATCCTACCATCCCCTTTACCATTTTAGTGGCTCTTTTCTGAAACTTTTCTAATATCGCTATATCTTTTTAAAGATACGGCGACCAGAATTGCACAAAATATTCAAGGTGCGGTCTCACCATGGAACGATATAGAGGCATTATAATATCTTTTGTTTTATATTCCATTCCTTTCCTTATGATATCTAGCATTCCATTTGCTCTCTTGGCTGCCACTGCACACTGGGCTGAGGGTTTTAACATGTTATCCACAATGACGCCTAAATCTTTTTCCTGGGTGGTGATTCCTAATGTGGAACGTTGCATCATGTAACCATAGTTTGGGTTGTTCTTCCCTAGGTGCATAACTTTGCACTTGTCCACATTAAATTTCATCTGCCATTTTGATACCCAGTCTTCCAATTTATCAAGATACTCTTGCAATTTTCCACAATCCTCTTGGGTTTTAACAACTTTAAATAGTTTTGTGCTATCTGCAAATTTGATAACCTCACTCGTTATTCCCTTTTCCAGGTCATTTATGAATATGTCAAAAAGCAGCGGACCCAGCACAGATCCCTGGGGTACACCACTATTCACCTTTCTCCATTGGGGAAATTGGCCATTTAGCCCTACCCTCTGCTTTCTATCTTTTAACCAGTTCCTGATCCACAATAGTACACTGCCTCCTATCCCATTTAATTTAATTTAATTAACAGTTTCTTATATACCGCATCTTCCAGAGATCAAATGTGGTTTACATGGAACAAAACAACATAACAGACAGGCGTCTGTTTTTACAGTGAACAGCTTAAAACCATAACAACTATATTACATTCCTATTCGTCTCTCCGGGCCAGTCCAGAACAGATGGGAAGTCAATCTCCCTCCTCTAGCAGCTGAGGACTGAACACTGATTCTTGTTACTAGGTTACCCAGCTCTCCCCAGGTGACAGAAGGCAGTCTTATTGTCCTCAGCAGCTGAGCTGGATGTGTGGAGATTTAGCTCCCCACAAGAGACCTGTTACCTTTATTTCTCTTGCTTTCTTTTGTTATTTTCTAGGAAGAGTTTACACAGAGGGGTTTGTGCTTTGCCCTAGCAGGGTATTTCAGCACATCAGGGTTACTTATGCTTTTGCTGTAGTAACACTTCAGCGCTGGTGTCAGTTAGCGGCATAACCGGCTCGGAGAATGGGGCAGAGCCTGTCTCCTCTTCTCTGCTAGTTGGGTCTGTTGGGAACAGACCTGGGAGCCCCAGCTGCTGTTTTCCTCCTTTTATTGCCTTTCAAACTCCCGTAGCTGCTAGCAGCGGTTCCTTTCTCTGTCGGGAGCCCTTCAGCCTGGCCTGCATCTTCAGGTATTTCCTCAGCGCGAGTGCTGCCGCGTGTATTTTCCCTCCTCCCTCGGGTTATCGCGGCTGATCATTACCCGCGGCGTGGGTTGTCCGGCTTACAGGGTTTCGCTTTGATTTGGGACTCTCACAGGATCTCCATTGAGGGATAGGTCGAGCCTCGATATGCAGGATCAGGGGAGTCCGAGTGAGCAATTAAAAACACTGCAGCCGTCGGGAGAAAGCGCGGGAACGGCGGCCATCTTAGGGAGGCCATCCGTTTCGTCAGCGCCTCTCCCTAAGGCAGGCAAACGCAAAACTAAGTCTCGACATAGCGCTGAGGGACAGGAGCAGCCCGTGTTGCCAGCGGTGCCAGAGGTTCTTGATCCTCTCCTTTCTGCGGAGTTTATCTTGGCATTTCACAGAGCTTATTTACTTAAAAAAGCTCAGTCTCCTGCTTCAGTTTTGGCTGATTCTATGCAGGTTTCTCAGGCAGGGGTCTCTGGCCGGTCTGATTCCGGGGAAGGGGTTTCCTCTTTGACAGCACTTAGAGATTCTAAGATGGACGCTGCTTCTCTGGCGGCAGAGGCTTTGGGGCCAGAGGAGGGGGAGCTCCTGTCAGACCCGGGTTTGGACTCCTGGCCCGCGGACTTGGAAGAAGGTGAGTTGGGCCCCGGGGATGATCCTAATATTTTTAGGGTTTTTAGGAAAGATGAGTTGGCTGCCCTGATTGTGCAGTCTCTAGCGGCGCTTAGTATTGTTCCTCCGGTGGTTCAGCAGGAACCTTTGGAGGATCCCTTGTTACAGGGTTTCAAGACCGAGCAGAGATGTTTTCCTCTGCACAGGGTGATTAAACAGATGATAGAGTCCGAGTGGGAATGTCCTGAGGCTTCCTTGAGGGGAGCTAGGGCTATGGCACGTTTATATCCTGTGCCCCATGAGGAAAGGGAGCTCCTACGTATGCCTAAGGTTGATGCGCTGGTTTCGGCGGTCACCAAGAAAACTACCATTCCGGTGGAGGGTGCTACAGCCCTTAAAGATATGCAAGATCACCGGTTAGAGGGGCTGTTGAAACAGGCTTTTGATGCCAGTGCGCTGGCACTGCAAGCGTCAGTCTGTGGGGCATACGAGTCCAGAGCTTCTATTCGGTGGAGTCAGTTGGCTTCTGGTCCGGAAGGTGACGCGCCTCCTTCTGGTGAAGGGGCTAAGCTGGAATCGGCGGCGGCATATTTGGCGGATGCCTTTTATGATTTGATTCGCATTTCCGCGAAGGCTATGGCTTCCATGATTGCCGCACGTCGGTTTCTCTGGTTGAGGAATTGGGCGGCGGATGCTTCGTCCAAGGCCCGTCTCAGTAAGCTCCCGTCCAAAGGTAAACTTCTTTTTGGGGAGGCGCTAGAGAAGATTGTTAAGGATTTGGATGACTCCAAAGGCAGGCGCCTTCCCGAAGACCGTCCTAGAGCGGCTAAACAGAGCTCCTTTCCTAGGGGTCAGGGGCGTGATTTTCGCCGTTTTCGGGGAGCCCGCTTTGCTCCTTATCAGCGGGGTCAGTTTCCGTCCAGGGGGCAGTCCTTTCGAGGAGCTAGAGGTTCCAGTAGAGGCTATTTTGGGGCCTCTGCAGCTTCCCTTAAAAAGCCGCAATGAAGTGAGGCCGGTCCAGGCGGAGATTCCAGTAGGAGGTCGGTTGCAGGAGTTTGTCTCCGCTTGGGCCGCCATTACTACCGACAAGTGGATACTACAGATTATTCGAGAGGGGTATGCTCTCGAGTTCAGTTGTCATCTGACGGACGCCTTCGTTTTCTCTCCGTGCGGTCCGCTCGCCAAGCGGAGGGCGATCCACGACACGTTGCAGCGGTTGTTGCGGCTCCAGGCCGTGGTTCCAGTACTGTCAGGCCAGTGCGGCTTCGGACGATACTCGATTTATTTTGTAGTGCCCAAAAAGGAGGGCTCGTTCCGGCCCATCTTGGATTTAAAGCACGTGAACCGGTGTTTGCGCGTCTCTCATTTCCGGATGGAAACCTTGAGGTCGGTAATCCACTCGGTGCGTCCGGGAGAGTTTCTCTCCTCCATCGATTTGACGGAGGCCTATCTGCACATTCCTATCAAACCAGATCATCAGCGATTTCTTCGTTTTGCAGTTCCCATGGGTCATTTTCAGTTTCGGGCCTTGCCGTTCGGTCTAGCGACAACGCCGCACACTTTCCCTTGTTATCTGTAAACTCATGCTTGTTAATGTACTGAGACCTTTGTTCTGTGTAAACCGCGCTGATGCTGAATAGTGCGGTATATAAGAGAATGTAAATAAATAAATAAAAATAAAATAAATAAGGTGATGGTGGTGGTGGCGGCGGCTCTGCGCAGGGACGGCATCCAGGTTCGCCCTTATCTGGACGACTGGTTAATTCGAGCGGCGTCGCGAAAGGAGTCGGTCAGGGCGACCGCTCGGGTAGTTTCCTGTCTCGAGAGTCTCGGATGGATTGTGAACCAGGCAAAAAGTCGTCTGGAGCCGGTACAGCAGCTAACTTATCTTGGAGCCTTCTTCGCCACTGACAGAGGGCTCGTCCTGTTGCTCCCGGAGCGGGTTCGAAAGCTTCTCTCTCACGTGTCGAATTTTTTGCGTGTTCGGGCGCAGACGGCTTGGAGGTACTTGCAGTTGCTGGGGTTGATGGCGGCAGCCTTGGATCTGGTGCCTTGGGCCCGGGCGCACATGCGACCGCTCCAGCAAGCGCTACTTTCGCGGTGGTCTCCTCAGCATCATCCACTTTCTCGTCGCTTGAGCTGTCCCGATCACGTGAGGGTCAGTCTTCAGTGGTGGTTGGTTCCGGACCATCTACAGGCGGGAGTTCCCCTGGCACTTCCGGAATGGATTTTGGTAACTACGGATGCCAGTCTGACTGGTTGGGGGGCGCATTGTTTGACTCACATAGCGCAGGGATCCTGGTCAGCGGAAGAGAGTCTGTGGTCCATCAATCGCCTGGAACTGAGAACAGTACGTCTAGCGCTGGTGGCGTTTGCCAGTCTTCTGGAGGGGAAGCCGGTGCGCATATTCTCTGACAACCTAGTGACGGTCTCCTACATCAATCGCCAGGGCGGAACAGGCAGTGTCCTGCTCCTGGAGGAAAGTCAACGGTTATTTCACTGGGCGGAATTGCACCTCACGGCGCTTTCGGCGGCTCATGTGGCAGGAAAGGACAATGTGCAGGCAGACTATCTCAGTCGGCATGTGCTAGATCCCGGAGAGTGGGAGCTCAATGCAGAAGTCTTTCACGAACTCACATTGCGTTGGGGTCAGCCGGTCATGGACCTTATGGCGACTCTGGGCAATGCAAAAGCGGAGCGCTTTTACAGCAGGCGCAGGGAGCATATGTCGGAGGGTCTCGACGGCCTGGTTCAGCCCTGGCCATTGGGACAGCTCCTGTATGTGTTTCCTCCATGGCCCCTGGTGGGCCGAGTCATTCAGAGAGCCGCCAATCACGAGGTTCTGGTGATCCTTGTTGCTTCGGATTGGCCCAGGCGCCCTTGGTATGCCGATCTAATGCGGCTTCTCGTGGAGCCGCCGTGGAGGTTGCCCGCTCGAGCTGACTTGCTGCATCAGGAGCCCGTTCAGATGCCCCAGGCGGATCGATTCTTGCTTATGGCATGGCTCTTGAGAGGGCATGTTTGCGCCGCAAAGGTTATTCAGTGTCTGTGATAGCCACGCTGCTGCAGTCATGGAGGCGGTCCACGTCGTTGGCATACATTAGAGTGTGGCGCGTGTTTGAGGCGTGGTGTGCAGAGGGCACCTTGAGGTCCAGACTATCTTCCATTCCGGATATTCTGGCGTTTCTTCAGTGTGGTCTTGAGAAGGGCCTTGCTCTTAGCACTTTGAAGATGCAGTTAACAGCTCTTACGGTTTTTCGGGGGTCGGTTCGCGGGGCTCGTCTTTCCTCGCATCCGGATGTTCTGCGGTTCCTTAGAGCGGCCAAGCAACTTCGGCCTCCGCTTCAGCAGGTTATTCCTCCTTGGGATTTGAATCTGGTGTTGGGAGTCTTGACAGAGTCTCCTTTTGAGCCTCGTTCCTCCGGTTCTATCCGAGAGTTATCATGGTAGACGGCGTTTTTGGTGGCCTTATGTTCCGCTAGACGCATTTCAGATTTGCAGGCGCTTTCGTGTCGACCGCCTTTTCTTCAGTTTTCAGCGGAAAAGGTGGTCTTGCGTCCGGTTCCGTCTTTTCTACCTAAGGTGGTGTCTGCATTTCATCTGAATCAATCGGTCTCGCTGCCCACCTTCGCGGAGTCGGGGGCGGGTTCTTTCGATCGCTCTCTGCGGAAATTGGATATGGGTCGTGTGCTCCGTCGATATCTTCGGGAGACTGAATCATTTCGTAAGTCAGACCGGTTGTTTGTACTATATGGCGGTCCGTCCAAGGGACAAGCGGCCTCCAAGGCCTCCATTGCGCGTTGGGTGAAGCATGCGATTCGTGTCGCGTATGAAACCAGAGGCAAGACCATTCCTATCGGTCTTCGTGCTCATTCTACCAGGGGTCAAGCGGCCTCGTGGGCGGAGTCGGCCTTGGTTCCGCCGGTGGATATTTGTCGAGTGGCGTCCTGGTCTTCTCTCCATGCGTTTTCGCGTCATTATAGGTTGGATGTGCTAGCACGACAAGATGCGTGTGTGGGGGCTTCGGCCGTGATAGCGGGGCTCACAGGTCCCTCCCTGGGTTAGGTACTGCTTTGGTACTACCCATCTGTTTTGGACTGGCCCGGAGAGACGAATAGGAAGGAGAAATTAGACCTTACCTGCTAATTGTCTTTCCTTGAGTTCTCTCCGGGCCAGTCCAGAACCCGCCCTATGTGTATCTCCTGTGATTGGTATACGTTTTCTCATATTTCATCCATGACGTAGCTTCCTAAAAGAGATTCAAAAGTTGGAAGTCATTTTCGTGTTCTTGTGGTTCTTAAAAAACAAAAGAAGAAAAAAAAAAAACCTAATGGTTTTGGCTAAAACGATAGACTAAGAGTTCTCTATTAATGCTGACACAATGATTGGTTGCAGGACACAGCGCATGGTCAGCTACCTTCTGTGTACCTCTTCCTCTTCTTCTTCTTTGTTGTTGTTTTGTCTGCTTGCTACGTTAAGACTGCCTTCTGTCACCAGGGGAGAGCTGGGTAACCTAGTAATAAGAATCAGTGTTCAGTCCTCAGCTGCTAGAGGAGGGAGATTGACTACCCATCTGTTCTGGACTGGCCCGGAGAGAACTCAAAGAAAGACAATTAGCAGGTAAGGTCTAATTTCTCCTTACATGGAACATACAAGAACTATTTACAGGGAACAAAATAAGTAATAGATACAGTGTTGAATGTGACATTTAAGGATCATAAGCATTTGGGGTTTCACATCATATGTCAAATCCAATTTGGTTTATGGGAAACTGACATGGTATTGTCCATTTTCTAGCTGGGGAGGTGTGTTTGGCAAAGATCCATAGTGTGATGTGAACAGGTGCGTTTTAAGTTTTTTGCGGAATTCTTTGATCTCTAAAAGTGATCTCATTTCATCTGGAAGTCATCTCCCATGACTCTTTAGTTTTGCCAAAGGTCTCTGATGAGGGACCTTGTCAAAATCTTTCTGAAAGTCCAGATACACTATATCAACCGACTCACCTTTGTTCACCTGTTTATTCACACCTTCAAAAAACATAACAGATTAGTAAGACAAGATCTTCCTTGTCTAAAGCCATGTTGGTTGTCTCCCATGACTATCTACATGCTGAGTATGTTTTTTTCTGTATGATGGTTTCTACCATTTTTCCTGGTACTGACATCAGGCTCACCGGTCTGTAGTTTCCTGGATCACCCCTGGAACCCTTTTTAAAAATTGATGTTACATTGGCGATCCTCCAATCTTCAGGTATTACAGATGATTTTAATGAAAATTCACAGATTACTATTAGCAGGTCTGCAATCTCATATTTCAGTTCTTTCAACACCCTTGGATGTATACCATCTGGCCCAGGTGATTTGCTACTCTTCAGTTTATCTAATAGTTGTAATACATCTTCCCAATGTATCAATATTTCCTTCAATTCTTTCGCATCTTTAAAAACCACTTCAGTCATGGGTAACATCCCTACATCTTCCTCAGTAAAGACCGAAGCAAAGAATTCATTCAGTCTCTCCGCTATCGTCTTGTCGCCTCTTAGTGCCCCTTTAACCCCTCTATCATCTAATGGAAAAACTGACTCACAGGTTTTTTGCTATGAATGTACTTGAAAAAGTTTTTATTTCGTGTTTTTGCTTCCGCAGCAAGCCTCTTATCAAATTCTCCCTTTGCCTGCCTTATCAATGCCTTGCATTTGACTTGCCAGTGCTTGTGCTGTTTCCATGTCTCGTCGTTTGGCTCTTTTTTTCCATTTCCTGAAAGATGCTTTTTTGGCAACAACAGCCTCTCTGACCTCACCTTTAAACCATGCTGGCAGTTTTTTGGACTTCCTTGCATTTTTCTTAAAGTGTGGAATACAGCTGGTGTGGGCTTCCAAGATAGTATTTTTCAACAACACCCAAGCTTGATGTAAGTCTTTAACCTTTGCAACTGCTCCTTTTAGTTTTTCTTAACTGTTTTCCTCATTTTATCATAGTCTTCCTTTTGAAAGTTAAAAGGTAGTACTGTGGACTTCCTTACTATCCCTCCTCCACTAATTAAATCAAATGCGGTCATGCTATGCCAAGTGGCCCCAGTACCCTTATCTCTTGCACTAGATCTGGTATTCCACTAAGGACTAGCTCTAATATGGCTTCCCCTTTGGTCAGTTCATGAACCAGCTGCTCCAAGAAGCAGTCATTTATTTCATCTAGGAACTTTATCTCCCTAGCATGTCCTGCTGTGACACTAACCCAGTCGATACCGGGGTAATTGAAATCACCCATTATTATTACTGCGCTGTAACTTTTGTTAGCTTCCTTGATTTCTTTGAACATTTCATCATCCATTTGTTCATTCTGGCCAGGCGGTCGATAGTACACACCCACTGCCATCACCTTCCCCTTTTTACATGGAATTTCAATCCATAGAGATTCTACAGCAAATTTTGTTTCCTGCAAAACTTGAATCCTTTCTGACTCAATGTCTTCTCTAACATAGAGCGCAACCCCTCCACCAATTTGATCAGCTCTATCATTACGATATAGTTTGTACCCAGGTATCACAGTGTCCCACTGGTTGTCCTCCTTCCACCATGTCTCTGATATTCCAATCATATCTAACCTCTAGACTTCTAGCATTTGCATACAAACATTTTAGAGACTGTATTTTATTCATATTAATCTGGCTATTGGTAGTCATGGGCAATTTGGGATCTTTAAGCTCTGTCTGCTCCATACTCGAGGGCATTTGGGCTACTTTACTCTTTTTTGGAACCTCTCTGCTTTTGGTAGTATCCTTCAAGGATACATTGTTCCGAATCATGCGCTCTTGGGCGACTGTCGGCTTTCCCCTATTATCTAGTTTAAAAGCTGCTCTATCTCTCAGGGTTAACGCCAGCATCCTGGTTCCATCCCGGTTAAGGTGAAGCCTGGTTCCATCCCGGTTAAGGTGAAGCTCATCCCTTCGGAAGAGCCCCTCCTTTCCCCAGAATGTACCCCAGTTCCTAACAAATCCCTAGTACACAGCACAATCTCAAACCATATCATCCCCAGTACACAGCACAATCTCAATGATAGCAGCAATGCACATTGAACTTTAGTGTCTCTCTTCCTAATTCACATCTCTAACCATTAGACTCTTCCTAGACTTCCAGGTTCTGAAATACTATTCTGGGGATGTATATGTAGATGCTCCAGCACAGGGGTGGCTCAAGACAATCTGCTGCCCGAGGCGAAGTATGAAAAGGCGCCCCCTCCCCCTCCCCCACACCTTAGAGAGGGGTGGGGCTTTTTCAGAAATCCAATCAGAGACTGAATCAAACCAAAATGCCGATTAGATTATATGAAGGAAATGCAAGATGTTTGCACACAGGGCCATATCGAGCTGCAATCACACCCTGTGCAACTTGCAGCTCGGTTGAACGCCCCCCTCCCCCCATACCTCTGTCCAGCACTGCCTGCTCTTTCCCTGCTGATGCTACCCTCTGTTTTTTTCACGGAGGCACCAGCAGAAGGAAAAGAGCAGGCAGTGCTGGACGGTAATATGGGGAGGAGGAGGGGGGCATGCGCCCGATCTGAAAGGCACCGGCACTTTAAGCAGATCTGTCCCTCCATACTCTGACATCGCATCAGAGGAGGGAGGGACCAGACCTGCTTAAAGTGCTGTGAAAAGGCTTGGGGAGCGCATTTCGGCTGCTTGCTATTGTCCTGCCAGCGGCGGCAGGGCGACAGCAAACAGCTGAAATACTCCCCCCAAGGCTTTCCGCCCTGTGCAGCTGCACCGCTTGCACAGGGCTTGGTACGATCCCGTTTGCACACCTAGTAACTAAAAGACAGCAAGAACTAACAGCACAGTTTATAAAACTAAATTATTACTCATTTTTATTTTGTTATAAACTGCGTTATGGTTCTTTCTTTTTCTTTTTCAACATATATGTTGCATCCACAGTAGGTGCAGAGCAGAACCAGGACTTTCACCCACAGAACTCAATGTTTTAAAAGAAAATCTGATTCTGATCATCTCACTAACAGCAACAACAATAACAACCACTATTCTCCAGTACCAGGCATATTGTGAACTAATACAGAGCCCTACAACAAAGAGCAAACCTACCATACCATACCATATCAGCACAAACTTCCAAAACTCACATAAGGAGCTAATCAAAAAAAAAATATCACTGTAAATACTACATTGGGCCCTGGAACATCCATACACCTATTTTAAAAGCTGAAAAAGTCAAATTACTACAGTACAGTATAGATCTTTATGTACAAACACCATGTTAACAGAACACCTGACCTCAGTAATACACTCGCAACATCGACCCTCACCAAGTACAGACTAAGTAACCACAATCTTAAGTAAAAATAAAAATATGTAGACAAAATTTAAATTGAAACTCCAAGAAGCCAGAGTCCACATGCAGTGCAACATCAGATAAATAAGAGATGCAGTTCCCCAATACTGTGTAAACTATAAAAATAGCACAAAGTCCAATCACTAAAATTAAATAAAATAATTTTTTCTACTTTTGCTGTCTGACCATTTTATTCTCTGATCATGCTGGTCCCGATCTGAGACTTCTGCTTTCCTGTCTTCTCTTAGCTCTCTTTCTGTGGTCTATAGTCCATGGTCCATGGCCCATCTGCCATTTCTTATCTCTTCTTGTTTTCTTCACTTCCTTCCATCAGCCCATTTCCAGTTCCAGTAACCCTCCCCAGTATCAGCCCACATTCATGTCCTTCCCTCCCAGTACCTTCCAATGTCAACTGCCTTGCATTCCAACGACTGCAACTGGTGTCCATTCCCTTCCAGTCCCCCTCCTTCCCCACTGTCAAGCCCCTTCTAGTCCAAATACCATCCCAGATATCAGCTCACGTCTATTCTCATTGCCACCCCCCCAGTCAGTTCCCTTCCAGTCACCCTACCCTCTGTCTATCCCCCTTCCAGTGCCATTTGCACGTCAGCTCCCTTCCAGCCTCCTCCCCATTACCCAACCACCTACCACTCCCATTCCCAAGTGTCATCTCCCTTCCAGTCCCCCTTCACTACATCCCAGATGTCAGCTCCTTTCCAGCCCCCTCCTTCCCCTTTGTCAGCTCCCTTCATGTCCCCTCCTTCCCCTGGCAGACCCTCCCATTATCCGCTCCCTTCCGCTCCCTTCCGGTCCTATTCTACCATCCTCCTTCATCAGCCCATTTGTAGCCCTAGCCCCTAGTTTTCTTCCAGGGCCAGCAGCACTCTCTTCCCCTCACCCATTAGCCCATTTCTAGTCCCAGTCCATTTCTAGTCTCAGCCCACTCTAGTCATAGCCCCTCAATCAGCTCATTACCAGTCCTAGCTCATTTCCAGTGCTAGACCCCCATCTGCCAATTACCAGTCCTAACCCCCCCAATCAGCCCATTTCCTGTCCTAGCCCCCCTAATCAACCCATTTCCAGTTCTAATCTATCAGCCAATTTCCAGTTCTAACCCCCCCATCAGCCCATTTCCAGTTCTAACCCATCAGCCCATTTCCCGTTCTAACCCCCCCATCAGCCTATTTCCATTCTTAACCCCCCATCAGCCCATTTTTAGTTCTAATCCGCCCATCAACCCATTTCCAGTCCTAGTCCCCCAATAGCCCATTAACAGTCCTAACCCCCCTATCAACCCACTTCCATTCCTAACCCCCCATCAGCCCATTTCCAGCCCTGCCCCCTCCCCCCCGGGAAATAAAAAAAAAAGAACCTGTTTTTTCCTGTTTCCCATCAGCGCCAGCAGGCTTAATAGAGCCGCAAGAATGGGGAACTCTCCCTTCGCGGCTATGTAGAGCCGCGCTGAGGGAGTGAGGAGGGTGCTGCCGGGTTGGCCGCGGGGCACTTCCTTCTGCTGCTAAGGTGGTCGCCCCCAAAGAGTTGCCGCTTGAGGCCACCACCTCACTCGGCCTCATTATAGAGCTGCCCCTGCTCCCGCAGATGTCTATATCATACACGTCCTCATTTGAGAAATCATGTCTCTGCACCTAGACATGCCTGCTTTTTTTTCAGACATTCTGGTTTAGATGTCTCAGATTGCATTTGAAAGACCTTTCTAAAATTCCTCTCCGTATGCTTAATCTCCAGTAAGCATTTAGCACATATGACTGCACAATGGGGCATGTTTACTAAAGTGCTGTAATGATTATCACATTCTAAATACCTCACTAAGCATGGTATTCTCTGCAGTGATCATTAACACATGCTAAAAGAGCCACTGTGGTAAAAATTCCGCAGTAACAACTTAGTGTGGTGTGGGGCAGGACTTTGAAGAATAGGGGTGGAGAGAGAGCATTGACGGTACAGCATGGATGGCATAGGCATCCTTAGGTCATGGTAACCATGATTACTGCAATTAGTATGGGTGCATTTACCGCCCTATCAATGGGTAGCATTAAGTGCACCCACAGTAAGTGCAGCTGCCATTTTAGTGTAGCAGATTGTTTCGACCCATACTAATTACATGGGGACATGCTGGGAATGCATCCATGAGTTTGACCTGCCCCTTGCCAATTTTTATCTATTGCCACATGCTAAGGAACAATCTCTTAGTGCACATTAACCTCCATCAATGCCACCACCGCCCCTAATGACCCATGCCCAGCCCACTGGATCAAAGCATTGAGAACAGAGTTTAGCCCATACATAGCATCCATAGCCGACCAATCACTCAGCACAGGGATATTCCCAACAGCTCTCAAACAGACTTCCATTCATCCCTTACTGAAAAACAATAAACTGGATCCAAAGAAGGAAGACTCTTACCGTCCAATCTCAAGCATTCCCCTATTAGCCAAGATCCTAGAAAAGGTTACACTGAGGCAGATTCAACAGCACATCGATTCTGAAGCACCACTAGATCCAAACCAGCATGGATTCAGAGAAGCACACGGAGTCGAAACTCTTCTGACTTCTTTAATGAACACACTCATTAATACAATAGACAATATTAAAAATGGAGTTGCAATGGTCTTCCTAGACATAGCGGCAGCTTTTGACTCCATTGACCATGACCAACTCCTAGCCCGGCTCCACGAAAAAGGGATACAAGGAACGGCTTGGAACTGGTGCAAATCTTATTTGGAGGACCGATGGCAACAGGTCCGGATTGGTAACATTACATCCCAGCCTTTCCGACAGAAGCAAGAAGTACCCCAGGGTTCCTCCCTCTCGGCTTTGCTATTTAATATCTACATGCAGCCAATCTGCAACATCACCCGCTCATTTTGAATTTCATGCCTTATCTATGCTGATGATGTGCTTATATTCACACCAGTTAATGTGATAAAGCCTGACTACACACCTTTAACCACCTGCTTCAATGCAATCTCAGATTGGCTGCTCACACAAAATTTCCAAATCAATTTTAAGAAAACGGAAGTCCTGATTGTCACAAGGAATAAAGACTTCTCCCCTCCACCAACATTAAGAACAAGAGATGCTGACTTACCAGTCAAAACCATGATATGTTACCTAGGTGTCATACTGGACCAGTGGCTGGATTTCAAAGAACACATAAAAAGTACAGTAAAATCCATCTATCACAAGATCAGGACTCTACGACCCCTCAGACCCATGCTTGAACCAAATGACTTTCGCACAACCTTCTAGGCATTAGTCACCCCTCATTTCGACTATGCAAACATTGTGCTACATGGCCTCCCCAAGAGCACGCTGAACCCTCTACTGTTGGCCATGAATACAGCAGCCAGAGCTCTATATGGGGCTTCAAGGAGTCAACATATTACCCCCATCCTGTTTGAACTTCATTGGCTCCCAATAACATGTAGGATCTTATACAAAACCCTTCTCTTGACCTTCAAAGCGTTCCACCAAATCTTACCATCCTCGCTTTCTGACATCCTTCACCACTCTCGAAACACCAGATCTAGAAGATCTGTAACAGAAAATACACTAATGGTCCCAAAAGACCTAACAAAACTCACACAGATGACCACCATGAGAGCATTCTCATCCTTCGCCCCTAGATGTTGGAACATGCTACCTCCTAACATCAGATCATAGAAAGACCTGTCCCAATTCAGAAAATCTCTAAAAACACACCTCTTCCTTCAATACTTCTCCCAAGGCACTAGCTCCCCACCTCCCCCCTTCCAACCCAAACCAATGACTATGGTTAGTCAAGTAAGGCCTCTAAACTCCATTGCTCGCCCCAGATTAAAATCTCACAATCCCTAACCTACGAAACTCAAAACTTATTCTAATTTGCTGTAAATAGTTGCGAATATTTGTTATTACCTTATCTTATCATTATCCCCATTGTCCCAGTTTCACTCCCTGTTATCTGTAAACTTGACATATGTTTTATGCTTAAGTACAAGGTTGTTAAAGTGTAAACCGCGCTGATGATGAATAGCGCGGTATATAAAAACTGTTAAATAAATAAATAAATAAATTAGTAAACATGTCCCACTATTTTTGAATATACCCAATGAATCATTGCAAACCTCTTTCTCAGACACATAAAGAGCTGGCTTGCCTTAAAACCAGCATCAGTGCTGTTCAATGGAAGGTTTAAGAGAGAGAGAAATTACAAATGCCTTTTTCTTACTTTTCCCCATTGTGTTTCCCTTCCTATTCTCTCTAGTCCATTTCTGTGAAAACATATGTGTGTGTGTGCTTCCCTTGTTTGCCTTATTTTAGTCTCTGCAATTTCGGCATATGCAGGCCAAAACATGTTTGTTTGGTTTAGTTTCCCGTGTCATTTGTGGGCTTTTTTGTTTTGTTTAGATGTTTTAAAATGTTTGTTTTGGGAAAATGTTGTAAGTAGCACAAATTGAACAAATGTGTGCACTGTTCACATATATGTGCACTATTAATCAGTTGTTTGCTTTATCACTCAGTAATGCTCACTATTTGAATTACAGTGCACACTATTTGCCAAGAATGTGCATTAATTATGGCAGATAGAAAATGAGCACCCAAACAGTGTAAACAAGAATTATTGGAAGCTAGCGTGGTCTCAGTATTTTTGGGCGGGAGGAAGAATCTTCTAATCCCTATCCCGGACTTCACATCAACGACCACATTTGTATAGCAACCAAATTTTCAAAACTTCTTTTAAAATTGCATTCCAGACAAAGTAATCAAAAAATTGCTTAGCTTATCGTGATCGAGCTTAAACTTCGATTCACTATCAATGGTGTTAGCTCTTCCACTTCCCGACGCTAACCAGCGCTAGGCGTTTCGCCACTCAAGGTTCTTCAGGGGAGAAACTAAGCTTTTTTTCATCAACCCGCTAGCGTTCCCAACACATAGCAACACATAGCAGTTCAGCAGTTGTTCTGTGTTGGGAACGCTAGCGGGTTGATGAAAAAAAGCTTAGTTTCTCCCCTGAAGAACTTGAGTGGCGAAACGCCTAGCGCTGGTTAGCGTCGGGAAGTGGAAGAGCTAACGCCATTGATAGTGAATCGAAGTTTAAGCTCGATCACGATAAGCTAAGCAATTTTTTGATTACTTTGTCTGGAATGCAATTTTAAAAGAAGTTTTGAAAATTTGGTTGCTATACAAATGTGGTCGTTGATGTGAAGTCCGGGATAGGGATGAGAAGATTCTTCCTCCCGCCCAAAAATACTGAGACCACGCTAGCTTCCAATAATTCTTGTTTACACTGTTTGGGTGTGCATTTCAATTTCCTAAGGTCTATATTTGAATAAACCAGTCTTTCCGGATATCATGCAGAGTTAACATTCTATGTAATATCAACATACTCTGCGAGAATCGGGGCCATTTAACAAGATAGAAAATGAGGACATTTTTAATTTTTCTACTTCCTTTTTATTTAAAAATGACATGAATGATATAGGAAATGTTGACTTTTCCTATGTCATTTCAAATGAATGCACATCCCTTTTTAGCAAGAGAGAGTGTGGAATGTCTGAGATTTAATGATAGTGAGTGGTAGAAGAGTGAATGAGCATGGAAAGTCGATGAATGAGATTAATGAATGTAGGGAGTAAAGAGGTGAGAAGAGACAGGTAAGAGAAGGGTGGCAGGAGCTAGAGAGAGCAAAGAAGGATGGGAACAATGATGAAAACAGTAGGAGATGACTGGGGAGCAGGACATAGAGGGTGAAGATGGGTGGATGTAAGCCAGGGAGAAAAGAAAGTAAGGGGAGATAACAAATAAAGGATAAAAGGGAGGGGCAGGAGTAAAGGGGAGTGTATAGCAGAAGGAATGACTGTCAGAGAGGTCCCCCACAAAACCTGAACAGAAATGGAACTGTGGCAGAAGGGAACATGCTAGAGGAGATGCAGAGGCTACAGTACAAGCACTGAAGTTCTCATTTAACGAAAATAATTTGCCAATCAAATGGCAAATTAAACCATGACCTTTTTCAGGGAAGCACGAAGACCTTGAAGGCAACCAAGACCTGGATCCAGTAAATCGCTGCATGATCCCTGAACAACCAGGGAATCACTGGAGGATGATGCAGCAGTGTACCCACTGATACAGAGGTATTAAGACAATACTCAAACATAAGAAAAAAATAGTTAAAAAGACTCCAGTGAGGCACTGGAATAAGATGGCTCTATAATTGTCAGATCTTTTCTCTCTCCCTTTTCAAATCCTTGCTAAAAACGTACCTACTCTTGCCGCCTTGCTGGGCAGAATAAATGGACCATACTGGTCTTTATCTGCCATCATATACTATGGGGTATGTTTACTAAACCGCGCAATTGTGCGGGGCGCACTTGAGCGTGTGCTAAGGTACCTTAGCGCACGCTAATAGTGTGTTTTTGGTGCCCCGCACACGTGCGCGCCGCCCGCAAAAGTGCGCGGTGCGCTGATGTACGATAGAGGCGTGGAAAGGCATTTCGAGGGAGGAGGAAGGCTCCCGAGGGGCGGGGGGATGGGGTCAATGGGTGGAGAGTGGGAGGGGAGAGGCTCCCCGCACAGAAGCGGGGCTGAATTTCGGTCCAAAAAATACCGCGAGTGAAAACCTCGCGTTAGAGCCGATTTAAAGGGAAGAGAAACCATTTCCGCCAGCAATGTACAGCACAACCGGGGAAACCCACAAAACGTGAGCAGTGTGATACACGTGCACAGAACAAAATGTCAAATAAAACTTTAAAATGACCACAAGAAATATTGTAAAAATTATAGGTCAGCTGGGCAACAGTGATAGCAATGGGCAACAATAAAAAACACTCCCAGGAAAGCTCCAAAAAAAAGAAATGATTTTTGGAAGGGTCTATGCTCCGTAGACCCTTTCAAAAATCATTTCAGTTTATTGGAGCTTTCCTGGGAGTGTTGTTTAATGTTGCCCAGTGATATCACTGTTGCCCAGCTTGGATATGGGTGTTTGACCCTTTTTCCAAGGTCATTTGTGAGATTTATTTGCACTTTTGTCTCCATACAAGGTAAATGAGCCCACAGTAATATTGTGCAGAGCAGGGTTTCTGACTCGTCAGGCCAGGTTCCTATCTCCAGGGCCTGCATTGTCTCTGTGGCCACAGTGTGGTGCAATGGACACAGCCAGTGCCTGTAAGACCAGAGGGTCACAGGTTCAAGTCCCATTTGGGGCTCCTACCAACCCAGGCTCCACATTTTTACCCACCACTAAACAGTGATAGTAAAGACACTCTTTTATTGCAGAGAACATAAGCATGGTTCAAACACCCATATTTTACCCTACACCACACACAAACCATAACAATGGGCATTACCTACAGCCGAGTCACCCAGATTCAGTCCTGGAGTGCCACGTCAATCAGGTCATATGCTTTTTCCCAGAGAAGGACATGTCTGCATGTTGGCGGAAGGGTACAGGTGGTGGAGGGGGCAGCGGCTGCAAGCCGCAGCAGACAGTGGCCTAGGCCTGTGCAGGCTAGCACCATCCACCGCAAGACAGGCTCTGTTGGATGTACAGTCATGGACTCCCCAGGGAACACAGCACATCTGGGGCAACACAGTGGTGCAGTGCACACAGACAGTGTGTTCAAGAACAGAAGGTCACAGGTTCAAATGCCAGCTGGGGCTACTGCCAATCCTGTCCACATATTTTTCCCACAACTAAACCGTGATAGTAAGGACAAACCTTTATTGCTGAGAACCTACGCATGGTTAATACGCCTATATTTTACCACACCAAACACAGACACCATAAACAGCCGCATTACCTAGAGCAGAGCATTCTTTTTAAGATACGGCGACCAGAATTGCACACAATATTCAAGGTGCGGTCTCACCATGGAACGATATAGAAGCATTATAATATCTTTTATTTTATTTTCCAGTCCTTTCCTTATGATACCTAGCATTCTATTTGCTCTCTTGGCCGCCGCTGCACACTGGGCTGAGGGTTTTAACATGTTATCCACAATGACGCCTAAATCTTTTTCCTGGGTGGTGGTTCCTAATGTGGAACCTTGCATCGTGTAGCCATAGTTTGGGTTGTTCTTCCCTAGGTGCATAATTTTGCACTTGTCACCATTAAATTTCATCTGCCATTTCGATGCCCAGTCTTCCAATTTATCAAGATCCTCTTGCAATTTTCCACAATCCTTTTGGGTTTTAACAATTTTAAATAGTTTTGTGTCATCAGCAAATTTGATAACCTCACTCGTTATTCCACGTTCCATGTCATTTATGAATATGTCAAAAAGCAGCGGAACCAGCACAGATCCCTGGGGTACACCACTATTCATCTTTCTCCATTGGGAAAATTGGCCATTTAGCCCTACCCTCTGCTTTCTATCTTTTAACCAGTTCCTGATCCACAGTAGTACATTTCCTCCTTTCCCATGACTCTTTAGTTTTGCCAAAAGTCTCTGATGAGGGACCTTGTCAAAGGCTTTCTGAATGTCCAGATACACTGACTCACCTTTGTCCACCTGTTTATTCACACCTTCAAAAAAACATAACAGATTAGTAAGACAAGATCTTCCTTATCTAAAGCCATGTTGGCTGTCTCCCATTAGGCCATGACTTTCTACATGCTGAGTAATTGTATTCTTTATAATGGTTTCTACCATTTTTCCCAGTACTGATGTCAGGCTCACCGGTCTGTAGTTTCCCGGATCACCCCTGGAACCCTTTTAAAAAATTGGTGTTAGATTGGCGATCCTCCAATCTTCAGGTATTAGAGATGATTTTAATGATAGTTCACAGATTACTAATAGCAGGTCTGCAATCTCATATTTCAGTTCTTTCAACACCCTTGGATGTATACCATCCAGCCCAGGTGATTTGCTACTCTTCATTTTATCTAATAGTTGTAATATATCTTCCCGATGTATCAATATTTCCTTCAATTCTTTCACACCTTGAAATACCATTTCAGTCATGGGTAACATCCCTACATCTTCCTCAGTAAAGACCGAAGCAAAGAATTCATTCAGTCTCTCCGCTATCACCGTGGCACATGTATGATTTTCTCCCATTTGGTGAGGGGTTTTATGTGTGCACTAGGTGCAAGGAGTTCTTTACTCTCAGGGAATGAGTCAGATTTCTAGAGGATAGAGTAGCAGACTTGGAGGACATAAGCAAGGCAGAGAAGTACATAGTCCCACCTCCAGTCTGGCAGCATCCCTGTTGCCAAAGTGTAGAGAGGTCACATGACAGGAGAGCATCACCCTGATGTGTCAGGAAGTGATCCTGTAGCTAGGACCTATCCTCCAGGTGATGTAAAACCCTCTCGCACTGAGGAAGTTTTTACAGGGCCATGTGCCCATGAGGGAAGGTTTAGCACAGCCGTTATAGTTGGTGATTCGATCATTAGGCATGTAGATAGCTGGATGGCTGGTGGATTTGAGGATCGCCTGGTAACATGTCTGCATGGTGCGAAGGTAGCGGACCTCACATGCCACTTAGACAATGTCTTAGATTGTGCTGGGGAAGAGTCTGCTGTCTTGGTACATGCCGGTATCAATACATAGGAAAGTGTGGTAGGGAGATTCTGGATACTAAATTTAGGATTTTAGGTAGGAAGTTGACATCCAGAACCTCCTGAGTAGCATTCTCCAAAATGCTTCCTGTTCCATGGGCAGGATGCAAAAGACAGGCAGATCTCTCGAGTCTCAATGCATGGATGAGACTATGGTGCAAAGATGAGGGGAACATTCTGGGAAAAGGAGAGGGTCTTCCGAAGGGATGGCCTCCACCTTAACCGGAATGGAACCAGACTGTTGACATTAATCTTTAAAAAGGAGATAAAGCAGCTTTTAAACTAGATAATAGGGGAAAGCCGATAGTTGCCCAAGAGAGCATGGTTCAGAACAATGTACCTTTGAAGGATACTAGCAAAAGTCTGAAGTTAGGGCATATCAACAGAGAGGTTCCAATAAAGACAAAAGTAGCCAAAATGCCCTTCAATACAGAGCAGACAGAGCTGAAAGATTCCAAATTGCCACAGCCTATCAATACACAGATTAATATGAATAAAATACAGCCTTTAAAATGCTTGTATGCAAATGTTAGAAGTCTAAAAATTAAGATGGGAGAGTTAAAATATATAGCACTAAATGAGAGGTTAGATTTGATTGGTATTTCAGAGACATGGTGGAAGGCAGACAATCAGTGGGACACTGTGATACCTGGGTAAAAACTATCGTAATCATAGAGCAAATCAAATTGGTGGAGGGGTTGTACTCTATGTTAGAGAGGGCTTTGAGTCACAAAGGATTAAAGTTTTGCAGGAAACAAAATTCACTGTAGAATCTCTATGGATTGAAATTCCATGTAAAAAAGGGGAAGGGAAAGGTGTTGACAGGGGTAATGTACTATCGACCACCTGGCCAGAATGAACAAATGGATGATGAAATGCTCAAAGAAATCCAGGTAGCCAACAAACGTTACAGCACAGTAATAATAATGGGTGATTTCAATTACCCTGTTATCGACTGGGTCAGTGTCATGGCAGGACATGCTAGGGAGATAAAGTTTCTAGATTAAATAGATGATTTCTCTCAAGCAGACGGCACGGCATGGCAGCTTCCTGAGCCGGTGACTGGGCTCCAACACCTCCAGAAGATGACTAATCCAAGGAAGCCTCTCCAGCTGGTGCAGTTTAAACCCCCACAGAAGACCCCGCAGGGAGGGCTGCCCCAACAGTGCCTGCCCGATGGTAATGGGGGGAGTAGGAAATCCTCTCAAGCAGACGGCACGGCACGGCAGCTTCCTGAGCCGGTGACTGGGCTCCAACACCTCCAGAAGACAACTAATACAAGGAAGCCTCTCCAGCTGGTGCAGTTTAAACCCCCACAGAAGACCCCGCAGGGAGGGCTGCCCCAACAGTGCCTGCCCGATGGTAAGGGGGGGGAGTAGGAAATCCTCTCAAGCAGACGGCACGGCATGGCAGCTTCCTGAGCCGGTGACTGGGCTCCAACACCTCCAGAAGACGACTAATCCAAGGAAGCCTCTCCAGCTGGTGCAGTTTAAACCTCCACAGAAGACCCCGCAGGGAGGGCTGCCCCAACAGTGCCTGCCCAATGGTAAGGGGGGGAGTAGGAAATCCTCTCAAGCAGACGGCACGGCACGGCAGCTTCCTGAGCCGGTGACTGGGCTCCAACACCTCCAGAAGATGACTAATCCCTCTGTGACCGTTACCGGTGATGTTAAACCGGTTGGTCCGATTGACAAGCACTTCGCTCCCCTTCCCCTAGCTCAATCGTCTCCTGAAGGTGTGTCTCTTAGCCCCGATATCAGACTTCCACCAGTTTCTACAGCTCCAGGTAATTTTTCAGTTCTTTCTAAAGTTGTATCAAGTACGGTGTCTAAATTATCGCCTATTTCTTTACCAGCCCCCGTACCATTGTTGGAAGCAGGTAACTCTTCAGAGTTTCCTGCTCCTTCTATGGAGTCGGAGATTACATTGAGGGATATTTGGACTGCTTTACAGTCCATAGATAGGAAGATGTTGACTTCGATGAATTCTTTGTGCACTTACTCACAGACTGCTACTGTAGCTTTTGGGCAGCTTGATGAGAAAATTGCGCAGGTTGATGTATTTGCGACTAAGTTAGAATTGCAAGTTTCTTCTTTACATGCTACGAGCGTTGCGGCTATTAAGGATTCCTTGTCTTTACATGTTAAAATAGAGGCGCTGGAAAATTCGTATCGTAGCTGTAACTTGAGGTTCCTTAATTTTCCTCAATCAACTTTACTTTCACATAGGATTTTGCTTGAAAAATTTTTTAAGGAAGCATTAGGTTTTTCTGATTCTGTGAATGTTTCTCATTTGTATTATATTCCCTCTACTGTTAAAAATATTAACGTAGTTGAAGGGGGCTTAGATCAAATTGCTCCTACTATGGATAATTTGACAGCTTTCCTTGAAGACTCACAGGATAACATCTCTACCCGTGCCACCTTGTTGGTTACCTTTCCCTCTGTTGAGGTTAAGCAACTCATCCTTAGGGCTTTTTATAAAACTAAATCCGTTAAATTTTGTTGACAAACGGTTAGCATTTTTCCTGATGTTTCACGAAATACCCAGCTGCGGCGGAGGCAATTTTTACAGCTTAAGCCCCGCGTATTGGCGCTGGGTGCTTCTTTTTTTCTCCGTTTTCCCTGCAAATGTTTGGTTGGCCTGGAGGATGCTTTGTATACCTTTACAGAGGTATCCTACCTTGAAAAATTTCTCAAAGATAGGCAAGTGGTAGTTAGAACTGATAATTAGTAAATTGTTGCCTCCATTTGTTGAGATATTGTTTCTCTTGATTTCCTATACTTTATTTTGTTCTTATGAATGGACATTGCTGATCCCATAATGTGGACTTTATCCTGGTTGTATTTACTTTGGTTCTATCTTCTGATTTAACCTTTGTTAATTTTTGGATTGTCCTCTCACTATATTTTGGTTTTTGTATAGACTGAAAATGCAATAAAAAAAAAAAATAGATGATTTCTTCTTTGAGCGGCTGGTTCATGAACCAACCAGAGGGGGAGATATTTTGAATCGTGTCTTTAGTGGAACACAAGATCTGGTGCAAGAGGTAAGGGTGTGGGGCCACGACAATAGTGATCATAGCATGATCACATTTAATTTAATAAATGGAGAAGGGAGGTTAAGGAAATCCACAGTTCTACCGTTTAACTTTCAAAAGGGAGATTATGATAAAATGAGGAAAATACAGTAGTTAAGAAAAAACTAAAAGGAGCTGTTGAAAAAGTTAAAGGTTTGCATCAAGCTTGGGTGTTGTTTAAAAATACTCTCTTGGAAGCCCAGACCAGCTGTATTCCATGCTTTAAGAAAAGTGGAAGGAAGTCCAAAAAATTGCCAGCATGGTTTAAAGGTGAGGTGAGAGAGGCTATTGTTGCCAAACAACATCTTTCAGGAACTGGAAAAAGGAGCCAAATGACGAAAACTGGAAACAACACAAGCACTGGCAAGTTAGATGCAAAGCATTGATAAGGCAGGGAAAGAGAGAATTTGAGAAGAAGCTTGCTGTGGAAGCAAAAGTGCATAATAATAAAAACTTTTTCAAGTACATTCGTAGCAAAAAAACTGTGAGTCAGTTGGACAATTAGAGGGGTAAAAGTGGCAATAAGTGGGACAAGACCATGAATTCTTTGCTTCGGTCTTTACTGAGGAAGATGTAGGGATGTTACCGATGACTTAAATGGTATTTAAAGTGATGCTGCACAAGAATTGAAAGAAATATTGATACACTGGGAAGATGTATTACAACTATTTGATAACTGAAGAGTAGCAAATCACCTGGACCAGATGGTATATATCCAAGTGTGTTGAAAGAATTGAAATATGAGATTGCAGGCATACTATTAGTAATCTATGAACTATCATTAAAATCATCTGTAATACCTGAACATTGGAGGATGGCCAATGTAATGCCAATTTTCAAAAAAGGGTTCCAGGGGTGATCTGGGAAACTACAGACTGGTGAGCCTGATGTCAGTACTGGGAAAAATGGTAGAAACCATCATAAAGAATAAAATTTCTGAACATGTCGTCATGGTTTAAGGGGAGACTGCCAACATGGCTTTATCCACGGAAGGTGTTGTCTTACTAATCTGGTAGACAAAGCTGAGTCGGTTGATATAGTGTAACTGAACTTTCAGAAAACCTTTAACAAGGTCTCTCATGAGAGATGTTTTGCAAAATTAAAAAGTCATGGGGTAGGATGCACTGTACTGTTGTGGATCAGGAACTGGTTAAAAAATAGAAAGAAGAGGGTAGGGCTAAATGGCCAATTTTCCCAGTGAAGAAAGGTGAATGCTGGAGTTCCACAAGGATCTTTGCTGGGTCCGCTGCTTCATAAATGACCTGGAAACAGGAATAACAAGTGAGGTTATCAAATTTGCAGATGACACAAAACTATTCAAAGTTGTTAAAACCCATGAGGACTGTGGAAAATTGCAAGCGGGTGTTGATAAATTGGAAGACTGGGCATCCAAATGGCAGATGAAATTTAATGTGGACAAGTGAAAAGTTATGCACCTAGAAAAGAAAAACCCAAACTATGGTTACACGATGCAAGATTCCACATTAGGAACCACCACACAGGAAAAAGATTTAGGCATCATCATAGATAACAGTGTGCAGCGGTGGCCAAGAGAGCAAATAGAAGGCTATATCATAAGGAAAGGAATGGAAAATAAAACAAAGTATATTATATTCCATGGTATGACCGCACCTTGAATATTGTGTGCAATTCTGGTTGCTGTATCTTAAAAAGGATATAGTGTTATAAGAAAAGGTACAGAGAGAGCCATGAAAATTGTAAATGGGATGGAAGGTTATCTCTATGAAGAGATGCTATGAAGTTTAGTGCTCTTCAACCTAGAAAAGAGACGGCTGAGGGGAGATATAATAGAGGTCTATAAATTAATGAATGGAGTGGAATGGGTAAATGTAGATTGATTATTTACACTATCAAAATATAGAAAGACTAGGGGGCATGCAATGAAGCTACAGGGTAACCTATTTAAGACTAATAAGAGAAAATATTTTGTCACTCAACGTGTAATCAAACTCTGGAATTTGCTACCGGAGAATATAGTAAAAGCTGTTAGTGTAGCTGGGTTTAAAAAAGGTTTGAATATGTTCCTGGAGGAAGGTCCATAAACCATTATTGAAGGGGACCCAGAATATTCACTGCTTGACCCAATACAAGCATTATGGAAGCTGTGTCTTTTGGGGAATCTTCCATGTATTTGTGACTTAGATTTGCCGCTGTTGGAAACAGGATACTGGGCTTGATGTAACTTGGTCTGACCCAATATGGCTTATCTTACATTCTTCTGTTCTTATTCCAGTTGCGGACAGGTGATTTGATATTGTCTGAGTCTGGAAGTAGTTCAAGGTGTCAAAATCTACAATATATTGGCTGCTGTTGGCTGTTAGTGTGCATGTGAGAGTTCTGAGGGATAAAGGAGGTATGATATTATGGGGATAGGGGATGCTCTTGATATGAGCTTTGGTATGAAGATGTGATCTAATGTGTTTCCACTTTGATAGGTTGGTTTGCTTATGATCTGCTTGTAATCTAATGCTTCCATTGCATCTAGGAAAGGCTTAGATAATCTGGCTGGGTTGAAGAGATGTTGAAGTTGCCCAGTAGGAAGAGATGCTAGTTCTGTGTTGTGTGGCTAGATACTGTTTCTAAGAGGGTTGTTAGCTCTTCAACCTTAGTGGATGGTGAATAGTAGACTAAGCAAAATGTTGTATGCCTATTGGATATTGGATATTGTTGTATGCCTATTGGATATTGTGAGCATATTGTACATTGCTGATTGCCATGCTGCGGAATCCTAGATATGTTTTAGTCAAGATGAATATTCTTCCACCTCTATGGGTGATTCTTAGGCAATTGAAAAGGTCATATCCTGGCATTATTAGCTGGTTTAAGAGAACATTGTTCATGTTGGTGAACCATGAGTCAGTCACACATATGATATCAGTGGTGTAATCACTGAGGTAGTCAGATAGGATAGGGATTCTGTTGCAGGCTGAAAGTGTGTTGAGAAGCGCACATTTTAAGTGGTGTTGGCAATATGGAGTTTTTCCATTAGATGTTGTTGGATCTTGAAGTTTGATCTTGATTAGGGTGGAACGGCCCCTTTTCCTCAGTCTGATGAAGGAGCCAAGGTAATGTTTCGTGCATTGTTGTGAATTATAGGGATGGTGCCTTAGTGGTTCACCAATGACTCAATGTAGATGAGTAGTAGTAAGAGGTATATACAACCTAAGAGGTAAGCTGCTGAGGTCATGATTTTGACTGTAACAGTTTGATTTTTTGTCAAAGGAGTTGTAGATTAAGGGGTCAAGCGGACATCTGGAGGATCCCAATGAGTTGAGCTGTGAATTACATAGGAACATAGGGGTATGTTTACTAAAACCCCGCTAATGTGCGGGCCGCGGTAGTGAGCGGATGCCATATAAGGAGTGGGCGTTCCGTCCTGAAAAAGAAAAGCCGTGATTGACATATGCGCTAAGGTGCATGGCGCCCATGTGCGTCCCGCACATTAGCGCATGAGGAAGCTGCGCGGGAGGCATAAGTGGCGCGCTGATATGCACACAAAAGAGCAGAGCTACAGCACAATGGTTAAGGCACTTACCAATGGTGCAGAGATCAGGGGTTCAATCCCCCACAGTGCCCAACAAAGACAGTTGGCTGAGGTGTTAATTTATGAGGCATTTTAATACTGGACGGCATAAGGCGGCGCACTGATGTGCACCTGGAAGAGCAGAGCCACAGCACAATGGTTAATGCACTTACCAATGGAACAGGGATCAGGGGTTCAATCCCCCACAGTGCTCAATGTAGAAGGCTGGCTGAGGCATTACTTTAGGAGCTAGTCTAATATTGTGCAGCATAAGGAGGCATGCTGATGGGCATTAGGCAGCATGCTATTGATTTAGGAAGCTTTTTAATATTGGGCGGTATAAGGCGGCACACTTATATGCAAGTAAAAGAACAGAACCACAGCACAATGGTTAAGACAATGACCAATGGTGCAGGGATCAAGGGCTCAATCCCCCACAGTGCCTAATGAACAAGGCTGGCTGAGCCATTACATATTATGGGGAAGATTGCTTTTGGAGTCATTTTATGTTTATTTTAATTTTCACTACTAGCAAATGCACTCTCAAAGCGTGTTAACATAAGGCGGCCTATAAGGCACATTTTAAAGTGCACTGTCAGCCAAGGCACCCTAGAATGTTGCTTATAGGGCGCTTTAGAGGGTGCAGTATGAGGTATCGCAAGGTCAGAGTACTGTTTGTTATGGCAGCACTGTGCAGTTTAAGGAATGGAAAGCATAAGTAGGTGCGCTGACAGATAAAAAAGAGCAGCAGTGGAGCACAATGGTTAAGGCACTGACTGCTGATACAGGGGTCATGAGTTTGCTCCCCAGTGTGCCTAATACGTAAGGCTGGCTGTGGCATCAGCTTTGCATTGTACATATGTTTCCCTGCAGCACTTTATTTTTAATTTATGAATTGCTGCCAGCAAACACACCCTCACGTGCCGTAATTGAAGGTGCCGTATAAGGCACCCTATAAGGCACTCCATAGGGCACATTATAAATTGCACTGTCTGCCACAGCACCCTAAAATGTCCCCTATAGGGCACCCTATAAGTTGCGTCACAGGATAATGTATAGTGCACCTTATATGGACGGGAACCATAAGGTGCCCTATAGGGTGCCCTATAAAGCACCCTCAGAGGCACCTTATGGGTACAGTATGCTGAGGGTGTTTTTGCTGGCATCAAAATATGTACATTAAAAAATGGTAATGCATTGGACAACCCTACCAAACAATCCCACTGTGGGTTTGAACCCATGACCTCTGATTTTACAGGCAGTGAAGTAACCATTGGGCTACAGCTCTACAGCTACCAGCAAGCCCCAGGCTGGCTGCAGAGAGCCTGCATGTCACCACACAGACCGTATGTTGTGGTCACCAGGATAGGGTTAGCACACCCATACCCATGATGCATTGCACATGCAAATCAGCTGTCCACAGAAAAACACAAGATGGGGAATGCACCCCCACAGCACCTCGGCCTGGTAGGGGGTACTGACCGTGTGTTTAACTGGCACAGAGTAGCTACACACCGTCACATTGTGCGGGTACTGTGCTCACCCTGAATGTGCAGTGAGGCGCCCAGCACCAGGTCCACAGCACCTTCCATGGCTGCATAAGGCCATGCCAGAGGTCCAAAGCAGTGTTAAACTTTGAGGTAGGTAATTTCTGCATGAAATATCTTGGCTGTCTCTGTCTGTTTGTCTCAGTCAGGTGTAGCCCCCATGGACCTCCAGGTGGGCCATGCACCACCCACCGCCACCACCAAGGGCAGCAAACAGGGTCCCCCATCAATACATCCACATTCTACCTCCCTGCAGAGGGGACCATCAACCCCAGCCCTGCTGAGGAACAGACACACCCCAGGGCAGTCAATGCAGCTCTATGCACATCCATAACACAATAGCAGACAGACATTAGGCCTGGATATGGTAAGCTGCACCCCACCACCATCTGATATTCTCCTGTAGCAACTCTTCAGCCACTGCACCCTGCAAGCCACTCCATCAAGACACATACCAGCTGCAAACAGCCTGCTAGTTAGTCCATAGTGCATGTTCTCAGTGGAGATGCATGCACACAGAACTGGGATGTCAGCATACACGGTAAGCAGATAAATCAGTGACTGAACCCCAAAAGGAAACCCATATCTATTACATGAGAGAAATACTATATAGCACTATGGGGGTGCCTAGCCATGCTGTGGTCACTGCACAGTCAGGGTGAGAGTGATCTCTCAGCAGGACATACTGAGGTCACCCTGTCTGTGTAGGTGGTGGCCGGGCACTAAAATGTCCCAGTCAGTGCCCTATGCCCTGTGCAGATGCACCCTGGCCAGGCCACCCTGTCCGGCCTATACCCATGGTACCTTGCTCCTCATTATGCACATTGGCAGCCCAATACTGGCAACATTGCTGGCAGTGTGGGCTGTGGATGGTGTTTGCAGCCACCACACACTGGATAGACAGACAGCCACCCCCACACCTATGCCAGCATTGTGCTACTATGGAGGAGTTCAGCAGCCATACCCACCACACCAGTCCTGGGCACAGTACAGGCATGGATATGGTAGGCAATACTGTTGGGGGTCACTCCCCAGGGTGGTAAACACTGTCAGAGACCAGACCTGCAGCACACACCGCAAACATCAGACTGATTGTTATGGTGGAGCTCAATGAGCAAAATGTGCTTAACTTAGGAATTGATATCTGCCAGTTATCATGGGAAACGTTTGATAGCTGTGTACCATATACCCAGGTGTAGGGTGGCATTGCTAAGGTATGCAACTGCTAGTATTGGGAGATACAGGCAGGGCCCGATGTCCTGCCTCTCCAGGAGGCATTGGCCAATGGGGCCTGTGTGGGTGTGTGTGGGTGTGTCTGGCCCTGTTGGCTGCTGCTTTACGGCAGAGTTTCCCAACTCCAGTCCTGGTGTTCCAAACACTGTTCGGGTTTTCATGTTGTCCCTCATAAATATGCATGAGCTACATCTGCATACCATGGGGGTGGTGCATAGATGTGCAGCACAGGCATCTTTATTAGAGGCAGCATGGAACCTGAATGGTGTGGGGCCCTCCAGGACTGCATTTGGGAGACTCTGCTCTAGGTAATGCGGCTGTTTATGGTGTCTGTGTTTGGTGTGGTAAAATATAGGCGTATTAACCATGCGTAGGTTCTCAGCAATAAAGGTTTGTCCTTACTATCACGGTTTAGTTGTGGGAAAAATATGTGGACAGGATTGGCAGTAGCCTCTGCCCCATTGGCCAATGCCCCCATTGGCCTTTGAACCTGTGACCTTCTATTCTTGCACATCCACAGGCCCCATTGGCCAATGCCCCCATTGGCCTTTGAACCTGTGACCTTCTATTCTTGCACACCCACAGGCCCCATTGGCCAATGCCCCCATTGGTCTTTGAACCTGTGACCTCCTATTCTTGCACACACTGTCTGTGTGCACTGCACCACCGTGTTGCCACAGATATGTGGCATTCCCTGGGGAGTCCATGACTGTACATCCAACAGAGCCTGTCTTGCGGTGGACGGTGCCAGCCTGCACAGGCCTAGGCCACTGTCTGCTGTGGCTTGCAGCCACTGCCCCCTCCACCACCTGTACCCTTCCGCCAACATGCAGACATGTCCTTCTCTGGGAAAAAGCATATGACCTGATTGACTGGTGGCACTCCAGGACTGAATCTGGGTGACTCGGCTGTAGGTAATGCCCATTGTTATGGTTTGTGTGCGATGTAGGGTAAAATATGGGTGTTTGAACAATGTTTATGTTCTCTGCAATAAAGGAGTGTCTTTACTATCACTGTTTAGTGGTGGGTAAAAATGTGGAGACTGGGTTGGCAGGAGCCCCAGCTGGGATTTGAGCCTGTGACCCTCTGGTTTTACAGGCACTGGCTGTGTCCGTTGCACCACACTGTGGTCACAGAAACAGGGCAGTCCCTGGAGATAGGAACCTGGCCTGACGAGTCAGAAACCCTGCTCTGCACAATATTACTGTGGGCTCATTTACCTTGTATGGAGACAAAAGTGCAAATAAACCTCACAAATGACTTCGGAAAAAGGGGCAAACACCCATATCCAAGCTGGGCAACAGTGGTATCACTGGGCAACATTAAACAACACTCCCAGGAAAGCTCCAATAAACTGAAATGATTTTTGAAAGGGTCTACGGAGCGTAGACCCTTCCAAAAATCATTTCTTTTTTTTGGAGCTTTCCTGGGAGTGTTTTTTATTGTTGCCCATTTCTATCACTGTTGCCCAGCTGACCTATAATTTTTACAATATTTCTTGTGGTCATTTTAAAGTTTTATTTGACATTTTGTTCTGTGCACATGTATCACACTGCTCACGTTTTGTGGGTTTCCCCAGTTTTGCTGTACATTGCTGACGGAAATGGTTTCTCTTCCCTTTAAATCGGCTCTAACGCGAGGTTTTCACTCGCGGTATTTTTTGGACCGAAATTCAGCCCCGCTCCTGTGCGGGGAGCCTCTCCCCTCCCACTCTCCACCCATTGACCCCGTCCCCCCGCCCCTCGGGAGCCTTCCTCCTCCCTCAAAATGCCTTTCCACGCCTCTATCGCACATCAGCGCACCACGCACTTTTGCGGGCGGCGCGCACATGTGCGGGCGGCACACACGTGTGCGGGCGGCACACACATGTGCGGTGCACCATAAATGCACTATTAGCGTGTGCTAAGGTACCTTAGCGCACGCTCAAGTGCGCCCTGCACAATTGCGCGGTTTAGTAAACATGCCCCTAAGGATGCCACATCATGGAACAGGAAACCTATAAAGCAAGCTGCTGGAAGATATGCCAGAGCTAATGTCATGCTGATACAACAAGGTCCTACAAGGTATGCTGTATGAAATGTTGATGGCCCTCTCGCAGCATTCCACTTGTTCATGAGGAAGAACTTATTGAATGAAATCATGATATGGACGAGCAAACAAAGAAGACACATTTATGACGACACCTGGAAAGATTTGACAGATGGAGAATTTCAACATTTTCTTGGACTTCTGATCCTCTCAGGTGTGTTCAAGTCACAAAATGAATCCATATTTCAGTTGTGGAACCTTGAAGATGGTCGTTCTGTTTTTGGCAAAAATATGGCCGTAAGCATTTTCAGCAAATTTCTTGTGCTCTCAGATTTGATGATGCAACCAACAGACGTGAACAACGAGGCGTGGATAAGCTTGCTCCAATCAGACACGTTTTTGATACCTGGGAAGCAACTCTAAGTGACGCCTTTGTTCCTGGTGAAAAAGTTACCGTGGATGAGCAACTGCTTACATTTTGTGGCCGTGTTCCATTCAGACAATATATTCCCAGCAAACCTGGGAAATATGGCGTAAAGCTATGGATGTTGTGTGACAGTGCAACGTCATATGATCTGCGTCTTCAAGTATATACAGGAAGGGAACTCGGACAAAACAGGTAACAGAATCAGGGTTGTACTGCAACTCACTGAAGGATTGACGCGATCTGGCAGAAATGTTACTGTTGACAATTTCTTCTGCAGTTTATCCCTGTCATGGAAATTGCTAGAAAAACAAATGACACTTTTGGGGACAATTCGAAAGAACAGAAAAGCATTACCTCCAGAATTTGTAACAACAAAGGGCCGAGAGGTATTCACTTCACTGTTTGCCTTTCGCAATGACGCCACTCTGGTTTCCTATTGCCCGAAGAAAGGAAAAGTGGTTGTTCTTCTGAGCAGTTTTCATGATCAAGAAGAAGGAGATAACACATGTCCAGACAAAAAACCACGCATGATCTTGGACTATAATTCTAGTAAAGGTGGAGTAGATACGGCAGATCAAATGTTGCACATGTATACCACAAAACGAATGACAAGACGCTGGCCAGTGACAATCTTCTAAAACATGTTGGACATCAGTGCTTTGAACTCCTTCATTGTTTGGATGTCACTAAATCCAGAATGGCAGTCCAAGTCAAAGCACAGACGTCGTCTATTCCTCTTGGAATTAGGAAAGCAGCTGCTTCAGAGTAATTGCAGTGAGACTTCTTCCAGCATTGAAGAAGCCACTGATGCTGTTTGCAATGTCAGGATCCCAAAGAAAAGGGCAATGTGTCACTGCTGTTCCAGAGAAAAGACAAGAAAAGCAACATAGTTTGCACCTCCTGCAAGCGCAATGTTTGCAAAGAACATTCAGAAATTGTCTGTGTCTCATGCAAATGACTGTAGTACTTTACTGTGTTCATCAAGTGCATGCAAAAACTGCTTTCATGGCA
Source organism: Ichthyophis bannanicus (assembly GCA_033557465.1). Classification (NCBI taxonomy): domain Eukaryota; kingdom Metazoa; phylum Chordata; class Amphibia; order Gymnophiona; family Ichthyophiidae; genus Ichthyophis; species Ichthyophis bannanicus. The sequence goes on along the minus strand of CM066032.1, from coordinate 1,464,998,654 downwards.
ACCCTTCTTCATGTAATTTTATGATAAAGCATTACATTTCAAAACATTTAACCTTCATATAATAAATAACACAGGTACACTACCAAAAAACTGCCTCCAGTTTTGCAACTGATTCCTATAGATTTTGGGGTGCTGAATCCAGGAAAAATAGCCAAAATGTTCCATCACGTCACGTTTTCTTGCAAAATTAGATTTCTTACCCATATAAGGAATGTTCACATAATTTCTTTTTAGCCGACTGCAGTTTATTTTCTTGGCCCAAAATAGAGGTTGTAATGGTTAACTAACTAGAAACACTCCCTCATGATATTTTAGAGTGTTTTGTATTCATTTTATACATTAACAGGACAATTGGGAGGCGGGGGGCTAAATCCAGTACTCGCGCTGGCGCATGTTCTTTCCTGTTCGCCTCGCCTCGTTCGCTCGCTCAAACACGGTGGTTGCGACATGAACGTTCCTGTCAAATTTCAGTTTCTTGCAAGTTCATTATTACCTTTTGTTTGCTCAGTCGTAATCCAGCTTTATTCCGAAGTGGTTCACTACAGTTGTAGTTTGCAGTGCTGTGTATTTGTGATGGCTCACAGAGCCAGAGGTTGCGTCAACTCTCCGGACAGTTTTTGTTTTATTTGTGGGGAATATACCGTGAAAAAGCGGCAGAGGAACATTTCTGCATTTATTAAAAAAGTATATTTTGCCTATTTCGGTTTGAAGTTAGGCGATCAAGACAAACCGTGGGCTCCTCACAAAGTGTGCAAGACATGTGAGGAAGATCTGCGCTTATGGATGAAAGGTAAAAAACAAGCATTTCGTTTCGGAATACCTATGATGTGGCGTGAACAAAGAGACCACAGCAGTGACTGCTATTTTTGCTCTTGCATTGTGAAGGGATACAACTTAAAAAATAAGAACGTAATAAGTTACCCCAACCTTCCCTCAGCAATTAGGCCTATGCCTCATAGCAACGAAGTACCTGTGCCTGAACCACCAAAATCTTTGGATCATATTTGTGTGGACGGTTCTGATCATGATGAGACTCATCAGATGGCTTTTCCCGATGAGTCCAGTACTTCCGAGTTTGAAACTGAACCAGATCCGAAACCTGAACTTTTCTCTCAAGCTGAATTGAATGATTTAGTCCGGGATTTAGGACTCCCAAAAGATGCTGCCCAACTGCTAGGTTCTCGGCTTAAACAGAAAAATCTATTGTCACCAGGAACAACTTTTTATTGGTATCGCAACCGCGAGACACAATTTTTGAAGTATTTCAGCAAAGAGGAAGATTTGGTATTTTGCAACGATATATACGGAGTGATGGAAAAGTTTAAACTCAAGTATGATTCTGCTGAATGGCGGCTGTTCATTGATTCGTCAAAAGACAGCATAAAAGGTGTTCTTCTTCATAATGGCAACACATTCGCTTCAGTTCCTATTGCTCACTCTGTTATTCTCCAAGAAAAATACGAGAATTTGGCCCTGATTCTTCAGAAGATTCGTTATGATGAGCATAAGTGGATGATTTGTGGAGACTTTAAAATTCTATCCATGCTATTAGGGCAGCAATCCGGTTTCACCAAATATCCCTGCTTCCTTTGCTTGTGGGATAGCCGGGCCCGCGACCTACACTGGGGGGAAAAAGACTGGCCAATTCGGGAGTATTTGAGACCCGGTGAGAAAAATGTTCTTCATGAGAGCTTGGTACCTCGTGATAAAATTCTATTACCACCTCTCCACATTAAGTTGGGTCTCATTAAGCAATTCATCAAGTCCCTTCCAAAAGATGGTGAGTGCTTTCGGTACCTTTGCTCAAAGTTCCCCTGACTTTCTGAAGCAAAGCTAAAGGAAGGAGTGTTTGTTGGCCCTGATATAAGGAAACTCATTTCAGATGGAGCATTCGCTGAAACGATGTCTGAGAAGGAAAAAGAAGCCTGGGATTCCTTCAAGGATGTTGTTCTCAAATTCTTGGGGAACAGGCGGGATGAGAACTATAAGGATATTGTTGCCAGGATGCTCAATGCCTTCAAAGAACAAGGTTGAAACATGAGCCTGAAAGTCCATTTCTTGAACTCCCATGTGAACTACTTTCCCGAAAACCTGGGGGCGTACAGTGAAGAACAAGGTGAAAGGTTTCACCAGGACATCAAGGACGCAGAGAGAAGGTACCAAGGAAGATGGAACACCACTATGATGGCTGATTTCTGCTGGTTGCTGCTGCGGGAAACCCCAGATGAAAAATACACCAAGCAGCGCACCAAGAGAAGCATTCGGGGGAAGAAGAAACGGGTCCACCAGGAGATTGATTGACCCAAAAATGACTTTAAAATCTAAACTGTGTTGACAAATATCGTGTTTTTACTAAACTTTGAAATAAAAATTTGCTAGTTATTACCACAGTGTCGGATCTCATTTATTAGAATTTTATTTTCACACCATCGGGTGTTTGTCTTCATGTATTGCAATGGTGCGGTTTGCGTTTTCTATTCTTACATACATACCTGTACAACATTTTTTGCACATTTCTTTGCTTTGCTTTGTGTCTAACCTCGCTCTTATATGCTCAATGTTTGTGCACATGTATGTGGCTGTTTTAAGTGCAGACAATTTTGCTACCATCACAGTGTGTTTTGTTGACATTACTCTATTCTTATGTGCTGCCTTGTTACAATTTTCTTTATTCTTATTTGAATAACTACTAAACAATTAGTATAAAGAATTCATCCAAGAAACTTTTATCTCGATCGCACTCAATCTGAAACATTCACTTCAAACTGCTAACCCAATGTAGCAAAAAATCTGTACGTGATGGAGCAAATTGGTTACCAGATTTGGATTCAGCGCACCAAAAAACGTAAAAATCAATCGAAACATTAGAGGTAGTTTAAAATTTTTTTTTTAGTATACCTGTGTAATTAATTTGGAATAATATTTTATCTGTTTAGTTTAAAATTTTCATGGTTAACAATTACAATTTCTTGTGTGGTCTTTGATGACCCCAACGGTATTCAGTGTGTGCAAAAAATCTCGGTAATTCCAGGGTTAATTAATCTCAGGTCCTTAATGTATGCCTGATGAGGATAAACAGCTACACCTGAGAGTGACTATGGCACCTCCTTCCCTTTAAGAGGTTTAAATACCTATAAAGCTATGATTCTCCCAGGAGTGTTTGGGTGTTGGGGAGGGAGGGAGAAAAAGAAGACTTTTAAAAGCTGGATGCTACACAGTCCCCTTTCCTGTGCTTCTAAGGTAATCTGTGACCAAATTCCTGGGTGATTCAAACAGCCCTTGCTTGAATAGAGGGAGTCTTGGGTTCTAAATTTAACCAGAAAGCTGTCTGCAGTGTGTTAAATTTAAACTGAAAGCTCTTCACAGATCTTCTGAAAGCTCTTCAAAGCTCTTCTGTCTGCTGCTAGACCCCGACTGAGTATTACATTTAAACTAGAAGCTTTCTGATGGGTTTTAAACTTAAACTGAAAGCTACCTGTTGAGTTTTTAATTTAACTAAAAGCTCTTTGCTGATATTAGGCCCTGAATGATTTAACAAATACACTGGATTCACAGATAAATCTGCTTTAATCTAAAGAATTCCTTTTTCCCCAAGATTTAGAAAAATTCCCAGAAGTAAATACAATTACAAATCTCTCTTCAGAAGTAGCAGTCCCTTTTTATAGTCCTTCAAGAATGAATTAACAAACAAAACTGCTATCATCCTGCAAGTATCCAGGACTACAAGAAGGTACTATACAGTCATCTGGTACACCACTAAATTAAGGGATACCAAGCATGGGCTCAGACAGATGGAGAGAAGATAGCGCTGCTTAAAGAATTCAAATGACCATGATGCGTATATTTCTGGACTCTGAGAATACTGGAATCTGACAAAGAAGGCTAAGAAGGAATACTACTCCAAATGTATCTTGAGCTGCTTAAATCATTCCAGGGAGCAATTTGAAACAGTAAAATCATTCACAAAATCCTCCAATCACAAACCAAGGGAAAACAATCTACACCTTTAAATCCAGCATGACTACCAGCAATTCAGACACTACCCCATCACCTTTGGTCTTTTGTCCAAACCCCCCTTCCTGGTAAAGCTTTATATCAGTCTTGCTTGAACAACTTGACAACATCATTTCCAGCCTCAACATGACCACCTCCTCACTTGACCCATCCCCAATGAGCTCATCAAAATGGCCCATGCCAATGTGGGACCCAGGCTCCTCAGTATTACCCAACTATCCATCACACAAGATCATATGCCCACCATCTTCAAGATTGTCTCTATTCATCCAATGCCGGGGTAATTGCCTCAATTACCCCAGTATTGACAGGGTCAGTGTCACGGCAGGACATGCTAGGGAGATAAAGTTCCTAGATGAAATAAATGACTGCTTCTTGGAGCAGCTGGTTCATGAACCAACCAGAGGGGAAGCCATATTAGATCTAGTCCTTAGTGGAACAGCAGATCTAGTGCAAGAGATAAGAGTGTTGGGGCCACTTGGTAATAGTGATCATAGCATGATCGCATTTGATTTAATTAGTGAAGGAGGGATAGTAAGGAAATCCACAGTACTACCTTTTAACTTTCGAAAGGGAGACTATGATAAAATGAGGAAAATAGTTAATAAAAAACTAAAAGGAGCAGTTGCAAAGGTTAAAGACTTACATTAAGCTTGAGTGTTGTTGAAAAATACTATCTTGGAAGCCCAGACCAGCTGTATTCCACGCTTCAAGAAAAGTGGAAGTAAGTCCAAAAAACTGCCAGCATGGTTTAAAGGTGAGGTCAGAGAGGCTGTTGTTTCCAAAAAAGCATCTTTCAGGAAAAGGAAAAAAGAGCCAAATGATGAGACCTGGAAACAGCAAAAGCACTGGCAAGTCAAATGCAAGGCATTGATAAGGTAGGCAAAGGGAGAATTTGAGAAGAAGCTTGCTGCGAAAGCAAAAATGCAAAATAAAGACTTTTTCAAGTACATTCCTAGCAAAAAATCTGTGAGAGAATCAGCTGGTCCATTAGATGATAGAGGGGTTAAAGGGGCACTAAGAGGCGACAAGGTGAAAGCGGAGAGACTGAATGAATTCTTTGCTTCGATCTTTACTGAGGAAGATGTAGGGATGTTATCCATGACTGAAGTGGTATTTAAAGGTGCGGAAGAATTGAAGGAAATATTGATACATTGGGAAGATGTATTACAACTATTAGATAAACTGAAGAGTAGCAAATCACCTGGGCCGAATGGTATACATCCAAGGGTGTTGAAAGAACTGAATTATGAGATTGCAGACCTGCTATTAGTAATCTGTGAATTTTCATTAAAATCATCTGTAATACCTGAAGAATGGAGGTTTGCCAATGTAATGCCAATTTTTAAAAAGGGTTCCAGGGGTGATCCGGGAAACTACAGACGTCAGTACTGGGAAAAATGGTAGAAACCATCATAAAGAATAAAATTACTCAGCATGTTGATAGTCATGGCCTAATGGGAGACAGTCAACATGGCTTTAGACAAGGAAGATCTTGTCTTACTAATCTGTTATGTTTTTTTGAAGGTGTGAATAAACTGGTGGACAAAGGTGAGTCGTTTGATATAGTATATCTGGACTTTCAGAAAGCCTTTGACAAGGTCCCACATCAGAGACTTTTGGCAAAACTAAAGAGTCATGGGATAGGAGGCAGTGTACTATTGTGGATCGGGAACTGTTTAAAAGATAGAAAGCAGAGGGTAGGGCTAAATGGCCAATTTTCCCAATGGAGAAAGGTGAATAGTGGTGTATCCCAGGGATCTGTGCTGGGTCCGCTGCTTTTTGACATATTCATAAAAGACCTGGAAAGGGGAATAATGTGTGAGGTTATCAAATTTGCAGATTACACAAAACTATTTAAAGTTGTTAAAACCCAAGAGGATTCTGGGAAATTGCAAGAGGATCTTGATAAATTGGAAGAATAGGCATCAAAATGGCAGATGAAATTTAATGTGGACAAGTGCAAAGTTATGCACCTAGGGAAGAACAACCCACACTGTGGTTACATGATCAAGGTTCCATATTAGGAACCATCACCCAGGAAAAAGATTTAGGCGGCATTGTGGATAACATGTTAAAACCCTCGGCCCAGTGTGCAGCGGCGGCCAAGAGGGCAAATAGAATGCTAGGTATCATAAGGAAAGGAATGGAAAATAAAACAAAATATATTATAATGCCTCTATATTGTTCCATGGTGAGACCGCACCTTGAATATTTTGTGCAATTCTGGTCACCGTATCTTAAAAAGGATATAGCGTTATTAGAAAAGGTTCAGAGAAGAGCCACCAAAATGGAAAAGGGGATGGAAGGATACTCCTATGAAGAAAGGCTAAAACGGTTAGGGCTCTTTAACCTGGAAAAGAGACGGCTGAGGGGAGATATGCTAGAAGTCTGTCAGTTAATGAACGGAGTGGAACGGGTAAATCTAGATTGATTGTTTACGTCATCAGAATATAGAAAGACTAGGGGACATGCAATGAAGCTACAGGGTAAACTATTTAAGACTAATAAAAGAAAATATTTTTTCACTCAATGAGTAATCAAACTCTGGAATTTGCTACCGGAGGATGTAGTAAAGGCTGTTAGTGTAGCTGGGTTTAAAAAAGGTTTGGACAAGTTCCTGGATGAAAGGTCCATAAACCATTATTAAGAAGGGACCCATGATATCAATGCTTGACCCAGTACAAGCATTGTGGAACCTGTGTCTTTTGGGTAAACTGCTAGGTACGTATGACCTAGATTGGTCATTGTTGGAAACAGGATACTGGGCTTGATGGACCTTGGTCTGACCCAGTATGGCATATCTTATGTTCTTATGATACTCAAAAACTCCCTTCTGGTCCCAAACCTCCCCAGCTCCTATAGGCACTACAGCAAGCCTGCCTTTCCTTGCAAAAATCATTGAAAAGGTAGTTCGGCACTAACTTCAGGAATACATCACCTCTCATGACCCATGTGACCTACAACAATATGGCTTAAGACCCAACTATGGAGTCAAAACACTCCTAACAGCACGCATAGACAGACTCATAAAGGGCATAGACAAGCCACAACAGGGATTCATCCCGATATTCCTCTACATCACATCAGACTGGACTCAGTTCACCACAATCTTCTATTATCACTCTTACAATCTCTGGGTCTAAAGAACACAACTTTGAAATGATTCCACTCTTACCTAACAGGTAGACAACAGCAAATATGATCCTTTAAGTCCAAACTCTTCTCCCAACAAGGAGTCCCACAAAGCTCAGCCCTGTGATCACTACTATTCAACATTTACCTTAAGCTCATCTGTACAATCATAAAGGCCTACAACATATTTTATCACATATTGTGACGCTCGCGCCCCTACCAGGTGGTTGCCTAGTAGGGACGGCTGGCCATCTGTATCCCTTCGAGGGTTGTAGTTGTATCAATAAGAAGAACCGAGTGGTTATTTAAAGCGCACAGGAAATTTTTATTCGGTTTCCAAAGTTGGCAAGTGATGAACATAAAAATTCTTTAAGCACTTTTTCCAGACAAAAGAAATACAGGATAATTTTCTCCAAATCAAAATGTCCAAACAAAACTCACAGCAGTTTCTACGCTTCAGTGCAATTGCTTGCCATTTCAAAACACAAAAGCATTTGTAAAACTCTTCACAGCTTCCAACCTCGCTGTTGCCACGCCCCATACAAACAGTTCTAGCTGTTTTGGCCTTCACTGAAGTTTTGAAGTTTTTGCTTCCTAAGAGAGAGATTCCTAACCTCTTGTCTTCAGGGTTACTCTTCTCTTTCAACTCTTGAAAACTGCTTTAACTTACAACAGCTTCCTTTTGTATTTCAGTGGTTTCTAACACACATTACTATTATATTTTAGTGCACAGCTCACATTCCATCTCAGAAGTTTCTGACTCAACAACACTTTCTTCAGGGCCTACTTCCATGCTCTCTAGTGAGCTACAGCTAGGTGCTCTTTGAAAGTGCTCTGGTAACTTTTCCTTAAGAGTCTTTGCAATGTTAAACAGTCTCTCACACTGCCTGGCCTTGGCTCCTCCAAGCCGGTCTCCTGTGTGTCTCTCCTGCTTAACCTCCCTCCTGAGATACTTCTTGCTGTGCTGAGGCTTCAGGTGTCTGAAAGTCTCCTCTGAGTTAGAGTAAGAACTATTCTGGTGGCACTGCTCATTCCCTGCGTACCTTTCTTGGCTGCCTTTGTAATGGTTCCTCCATTTGCTGCTCTCCTTGGCTGCAAGGGTTTTCCACAGCTTGGCCCCAGATCTCTCCTGTCTGTGCCTCCTGGGAATTGGACTTGAACCTGGGCTAGGGCTTGAACTGCAGCTGCCACTGGTGCTTGCTCCTGCACTCCTCCTGTACCTTCTGCTCACAGCTCCTTCCTCCTCCTGCCTCCCTCTTTTGTTTGTTCTTCCTCTGTTAACTGTTGAGCTGGGCAACTCCCTTCCTAGCTCCTCCCACTTGGACCTCCTACTCCTCTGCAGGGTTGTCCTGTGGTCTGTGATTGGTTTAGCATTAGCTCTGCCCTCTAGGTTTCTTTCAGTGCTTCTAGTATGGAACCTAGGATTTTGGGCTCCCATCCCCCGCATTGAAAAAAAATCCTTCTTTTTTTCAGTTTTCCCTAGCTGGGCTGCACTCACCTCATCACAATATATATAGACGATAGCATGCTTTATATACCCTCTTCCACCACAAACCACACATGCACCACTTTGATAAAACGTTTCAGTGCAGTCACAAACTGGCTCTCCAAGCACAATGTCTTCATGAATTTCAAGAGAACTGAAGTTTTATGTATCACCAGAGACTCAACTTTCAACCCTCCTCCCCCATGTCTCTTAAAATTCCTGGAGCTGAACAAGCAATTAAAACTCAGGTATGGTACCTTGGAATAATACTGGACCAATGCCTCACATTACAACCACACATCAACAGTATCACAAGACTCGTGGACCACAAAATGAAAATGATGCAACGCTTATTACCACTACTGGATCTCACTGATTTCTGTATAGACTTTCAAACCCTGGTATTCCCACATATGGATTACTATAACATAATCCTCGAAGGCTTACCAAAATGCACCCTTCACCTGTTGCAGATAGCTCACTATACCTCCACCCGCATTCTACATGGTGCATCAAAAACTTATCACATCATGCCAACACTGAAACACCTACACTAGCTCCCTATAACAAGCCAAACAAAATACAAGTTCATATTGACCGTCTTCAAAGCTTAGCACAATTTAGCCCCAGAATACCTTCAATCACTCCTACAGAAAACATCAGATAACTGAACCAGAAGGAATAGCACACAGCATACCTTCAACATCTCTACTCTAAAGATAAAAAGCAGCCAAACCACCTCCAGCTAAGCCTTCTTATTCTATGTACCGACCATTTGGAACACTCTGACAACTTACGCGCGTTCTCTGACCTTTAGGATTTTCGGGAAGACCTGCGCACCCGCTAATACTTTGATAGCAAAACCTAAATCCCCCACATACGCACCTCCAGTATCTAAGTATCCCCCCTTTCCCCCTTGCCACACTCAGGTCTATTAGCCATTATCCATGTAACCTGGATGTAAATAGTTCTGTATTCTGTATGTAACTTAGATGTAAATAGTTCTTCTGTTCATCTGTAAGCCGCTTTGACCCTGAGATAAAGCGGTCTAGAAAAATAGCTAAATAAATAAATATCATCATTTTTTTTAGCTTTTGCAGGGCATGGCAGCTGCCACACTACCAGACTGTGAATAGTGCAACTACTATTACTTATCATTTGAATAGCACTACAAGGCATATGTAGTACTGTACATATACAGTAAGAGAGTACCTGCTCATCAGAGCTTATAATCTAATCAAGACAGACAACACAACAACTGGGGACTAGGGTAAATCTAGAGGAATGGTAAAGGTACACATGGATGTTGAAAAGAAGACTAATGGGATCAGGATCCAAAAACAGTCTTGAAGAGGTGGATTTTTAGCATGGATTTGAATAGGACCAAAGATAGAGCTTGACATACTGACTCAGGTGGTTTTTTCCAGGCATATGGAGCAGCAAAGTGGAATAAACGGAGTCTGGAGCTGGCAGTGGTAGGGAAGCACGCAGCTAAAAGGGATCTGCTAGAGGAGTGGAGGTCCATTCTGCCACAATCTCACCCAAATGCGTGCTAAATACTTAGCATGGATTTTCTACTGTGGCAGTGTTTTTACAATGGTCTCACGCTAGCAGTGTATGTTCAGCAAAACCTAAGCTAAGTGCATAGTGCGCTTTAGTAAAAGGGCCCCTGTATTTTACAGTACTATTTTCCTACAATAAAAGTGGACTGACAAATTCCTCAACATAATAAGAAAAACACAATTCACAGCAATGTAGATAATTGTAAAAAGCGTGAGTCCTAAACGTGGCTTTTTGACTGGAATCACTGATGAAGGGTGATAACTCATATTTGCTTGATTTGAATTCTACAACATCAGAAAACTGTTTTTACATTGTCAAGGTATTATTCCTGAAACTCCAAGGCTATTGAGGATTTGTTAGATCAATGAATATGTCACCATGTGTGTATAAATACAAGATATGCCTCAGGGTTCATCTTCAAGTGGACATATAACACTGGTCAACATTGAAATCGTTACTGACTTTAAAAGGCCTAATCTGTAGTATCTTGGTGAGCTGAACACGAACGAATATAACATTAAAAAAAATTTATTGGCTCTCGTTTTGAAGATATTGCATGTAGTTCATTTTTGACGTTTCACCGTGTAAATTTATCCAGTAGGGCATCAACAACATCTCAATTAAGCCTTGAATGATGTAATATTGCATCACATTGCATAATACCAGCATGCACACATCATCCAGAACTGATTACATCATTTTTTGATGCAATGCAATACTACTGCCAGATGGCTGCTGAAAGGAAAGGAAAGTAATCTGGTATTCTCTTCTGATATTGAAAGCCTCATGAATGCCTTAAAAATCACTTATGACCCACAAGACTGGAGACTATTTATAGACTCTTCGAAACTGAGTCTGAAGGCTGTGTTTTTGAACAATGCAAACCGTCTTCCATCTATTCCAGTAGTGCATGCCGTCCACATGAAAGAGACATACGATATCTTAAAGCATCTACTGACTTCCACTCCTTTCGCACTTAGTTTAAGTTACTTGCTCTAGTTCACAGGGCTCTTCACACTAGTACTCCACAATACCTGGCAGACCTTATTACATTCCACACCCCCAGTCACACTTCCCTCTCCTTCCACCTTAACCGCCTTAATCTCCCTTCCCCCTCTCTCGCTCACCTTCAATCCACCCGCTCCTCTGCTTTCTTTTTCATCGGCTCCACACTCTGGAATTCACTCCCCACCTCCCTTCGGTTAGAACCCCATCACGCCACCTTCAAGCGAGACCTAAAAACCCACCTCTTTTCCTTGGCCTATGACCTTCCCTCCCCTCTTGTCTGATCCTGTCCCCTACATATAGTCCTGTATCCTTTCTCTCATTCTATTATATCAACAATAGTAACTTCCTTTCCTCCTTTCTGACCCTGTGCCTGTTTCTAATTGTTTGTGAATTGTAAACTGCTCTGATCGATAAAGTAGGGTGGTATATCAAATAAATAAACATAAACATAAATATACAACTGGCACCTCTGTGGTGACTTGAAGGTAGTTGCACTTTTAATGGGACTGTAGCAGGGATATATAAAATACATATGTTTCTTATGTGAGTGGGATAGCTGAGCAAGGGATTGGCACTACTTGCGGAAGGAATGGAATCGCAGACAAAATGTAACAGTTGGAGAGAAGAATATCCAGAACCCAGCTCTGGTTGAGGCTCACAAAATCCTACTACCACTCCTTCACATCAAACTAGGTTTGATGAAAAACTTTGTGAAAGCCATGGAACGCACTTCACCAGCTTTCCGATACCTGCTTGAAAAATTCCCTTGACTCAGCGAAGCAAAGATTAAAGAGGGAGTTTTTGTGGGTCCTCAGATTCGAGAGTTCTTCAAAGGTGACCGGTTCAACAACTTGCTGCAGAGTGATGCGAAACAAGCATGGAATGCTTTTTGCCTAGTGTCAACAAACTTTCTCGGGAATGTTAGGGCAGAAAATTACAAGGAACTAGTAGAAGACATGCTGATGCAGTATCAGAAACTTGGCTGCAATATGTCTCTAAAGATCCATTTCCTTGATTCCCATCTCGATTTCTTTCCTGGCAACTGTGGTATGGTTAGTGATGAACAGAGCGAACGTTTTCACCAGGATATCGCAACAATGGAGCAAAGATATCAGGGAAAATGGTCCACTACAATGCTGGCTGACTACTGCTGGACGCTCCCCAGAGAAGCTCCCAAACAGCTGTACTAGAGACAGGCGAAAAAATCTAAGTAATCTATGGGGTATGTTTACTAAACTGCGGTAAACGTACATAACGCGCGTTATGTAACGTTAACGATCGTTAGCGGTTAATGTTACATAACGCGCGTTATGATGTGCTAACGATCGTAATGCCCCGCGGCGCGGTAAAACACCGCAGAAGGTGGAGAGAGGGCGGAGAGAAGGGGTCAGTGGGCGGAGAGTGGGCGGGGAGAGGCTGCCCTCACACTAACGCGCTGATTTTCAGGGCTGAATTCCAACGCGAATGAAAACCTGCCGTTAAAGGCACATTACAGGGGAGAGAAACCATTTCAGTGTCAGCAATGTACAGCCCAGGCAAGGAAACCAAAAAAACGTGATAAGTGTGATACATGTGCACAGAACAAAAGGGCACAGAAACACTGAAAATGACCCCAACAAACTGGAAAAAAACAATAACCAAGCTGGCCAATAGTGGTATCAATGAGAAACATCAACCCCTCCCCCCCTGAGTAAGCTCCATAGAACAGATATAAATTGTAGAAGGGTCTATACTCCGTCCCCATACAAGGTGAATGAGCCCACAGTGAAATAGTGCTGCTCAGGGTTTTCCCCACCATCGGACAGGGTTCCTATGGCATGCACATGTCCCGCAACATCAGGGCGGGCATGTCAGAACGGCAACTGGACAGATGCCGGAGAAGGGGATACAGAGGGCCGCAGGCGGCACATGCTGTGGTGGAGCTGGGCCACAGTGCGGACTAGGGTGATGCCTAGGTGGCCCATATGAATGCTGAAACAGTGGAGCAGCCAGACAGCAACTGCTGAAGGCCCAACATGGGCACGAGTGTGTTTCCCAAAGTGTCACGGGATAGTACCCAACAGCTACCCCCAAGGGCACGGAACATTGGCAGGCGGGGCTGGGGGGGAACGTGGACATCTATGCAGGCACCTCTACCCCAGAACCCGCACCATAGGCAGCCGCCTACCTGCACACAGGATGGCCTGAGACTGCGCACCACCAGCTCCACCAGCAGAAGGGCATGTCAGCATGGTGGCTGAGGGATACTGGTGGTGGAGGGGGCAGTGGCAGCTGGCCAGAGCAGACCGTGGCCTAGCCCTGTGTAGGTGGGTGCCATGCACTGCAACAGACAGGCCCTGTCTGAGCAACAGTCATGGTATCACCAGGGAATGCACCATCTCTGTGAGAACATGGTGATGCAGTGCACAAAACCAGTGTATTCAGAAGCAGAAGGTTACAGGTTCAAGTCCCAGCTGTGGTTTTCGCTAACCCAGTCCTCATATTTTACCCACTACTATAACGTGCTAATACAGACAGAACCTTTCTTGCAGATGACGTAAACATGCCCAAAACACCTACATTTTACCCTACAGAGCACAGACACCATAAACATGCACATTACCTAGAGCAGAGCCTCCCAAATGCAGTCCTAGAGGGCCAAACACCATTCCGGTTCCATGCTGCCTCTGATAAAGATGCCTGTGCTGCATTTCTATGTGCCACCCCATGGTATGCAGATGTATCTCATGCATATTCATGAGGGACAGCATGAAAACCCGAACAGTGTTTGGCACCGCAGGACTGGAGTTGGAAACCTCTGCCGTAAAGCAGCAGCCAACAGGGGCAGACACACCCGCACCCACAGGCCCCATTATCCAAAGCCTCCTGGAGAGGCAGGACTCTGGGCTCTATGTGCATCTCCCAATACTAGCACTTGCATACCTTAGTAATGCCACCCTAAACCTGGGAATATGGTACACATCTTTAAAGAGGTTGCTATGTTTACTGGCAGATAGCAATTCCTAGGTTAAGTACAATTTTCTGAGTGAGCTGCATCATAGCAACCTTTCTGATGTCTGTGGAGTGTGCTACAGGTCTTGTGTCTGACAGTGTTTACCAACCTGGGGAGTGACTCCTACAGTATTGCGTACCATAGCCATGCCTGCCCTGTGCCCAGGACTGGTGTGGTGGCCTGGGCTGCCCAACACCTCTATATTTGTACAATGCTGGCATAGGTGTGGGGAGTGTGTGTCTGTCTATCCAGTGTGTGGTGGCTGCAAACACCCTCCACAGCCCACACTGCTAGCTCTGTTGCCAGTATTGGCCTGCCAATGTGCATAATGAGGAGCAAGGTACCATGGGAAAAGCCTGGATAGGGTGGCCTGGCCTGGCCGCATCTGCACAGGGCATAGGGCAATGGCTCGGACATTGTAGTGCCTGGTACCACCTGCACGGACAGGGTGGCCATAGCATGTCCTGCTGGGCGGTCACTCTCACCCTGACTGTGCAGTGACCATGGCATGGCTAGGTTCCCCCATAGTGCTATATAGCATTTCTCTCATGTGATATATATAGGTTTTCTTTTGTGGCCCAAACACTGACTTATCTGCTTGGTGTGTATGCTGGCATTCCCGTTCTGGGTATTTCAGCTTCTCCAGGACTATGCACTATGGATGAGCTGGTGGACTGTCTGCAGCTAGTATGTGTCTTGCTGGAACACCTTCCAGGGTGCAGCGGCTGCAGGCTTGCTGTTGGAGAATGTCTGATAATGGTGGGGGGCAGCTGAACATTTCCAGGCCTGCCGTCTGTCTGCTACTGCGTTACGGATGTGTACTGCTCTGTCTGTTCCCCAGCAGGACTGGGGTTGATGGTCCTCTCTACAGCTACCATTGCAGGGAGGTAGACTGTGGATCTATTGGTGGATTGTGTAGTGGTACATGGTCTGCCCATGGGTCCATACACACACCCCCACCCACCACCCACCCCCACCCCCCACCCCACCCCACCCCTCCCCCCACCCTCCCCCACCCCACCCCACCCCTATGAAATCTTGCAAACCTCTATGGGCATCCCTCAAGGACCTCAGGTCACAATGCATCCCATAGCAGCTCAGTCTTAGGGATGATGGTTATTATTATTATTATTCATTTATTAAGTGCTACAAGGCATATGCAGCGCTGTACAAACACCAAACACAAAGAAAGACTCTCTGCTCAAAGAACTCACAATCTAAAAGACAAACGTGACAAAACAAGAAGCAAGAGGTCAAAGGGAAGAGGAGACACAGGGAAAACAAAGATCATGGTCCGAAAGTGGTCTCACAGAGGTACGTTTTCAGCAAGGATTTGAAAAGGGAGAGAGAAGACACTTGACGATTATAGAGCCATATTAGTCCAGTGTGTGGTGTGATGAGACTTACTTACTTTCTGTGCTAGGGTCTTTAGATGGTCACTAATGATGAGCTTAGCTGTGTGCAGGAAGTGCATCAGGTGTCATTGTGCTAGAATATGTGTCCGTAGTTGCTGCATACCAAGGGCCCACTGTTCCCTCTAAGCTGTGCGCGTGTGCGCGCGCACACACCTCGCCAAGCGAGCGCACATACTTTACAACAGAGCGCACAAAAATTATGGCTCTGATTCTGATAGAAAACAACACAGACGTCTTAAAATTTAAAAGTTATGATTGTAATTGCTAGAAATTTCCCGCTTCCTTTAGTAATCGTCTATTTTCATTTAATTTGATTAATATCAATGTGGTGTACATACTGTATTCTGACGTGTAGTCAAATTTTAAAGTATATAACTCCAAGTGTCGTTATGTGGCGCACAAAAATTTAACCTTCCTTCAAAAGCTGCACACAGCTGATATTTTATGCGCACACAGCCTACAGAAAATTAGAGGGAACATTGCAAGGGCCATGCCTAAGGTCTCTTTATATGGAAAGGGGTCTTGTTGGGAGGTCCCACAATGTTATTTGTGTATGGGTAAACCCAGTGTCACAATTACCTTGCAGCATTTTTGTTTTTGTTTTTCAAGGATCTTATACATATTGCACCCAAACCTTTCCAGATAACTAGAAAAATTGATGCAACTACCATTCAGGAGAAACATTTTACCCAAATCAGTGTATTCAGAGTTTCCTTTGTCCATTTTAATTATTGATTTATAACAACTTTTATAGCTTTGCCATCTATGGAAGAATGACCCCTAGGGGGTATGTTTACTAAACCGCGCACCCGTGCGCTGCACACAAGAGCGGGCGCTGCACACAAGAGCGGACGCTAATGATGCACTTAAGTGCTCTTAAGCACCGCGCATGCGTGCGCGTCACATTAACGGGCCAGCGCACGTGTGCGGGGCGCTCATGTGCGATAGAGGCGGGGAAATGCTTACGGAGGGCGGAGGAAGGCTCCCGAGGGGCGGGGGGACGGGGTCAATGGGTGGAGAGTGGGAGGGGAGAGGCTCCCCGCATAGGAGCGGGGCTGAATTCGGCATTAAAAATACCGCGAGTGAAACACTCGCGTTAGAGCCGATTTAAAGGGAAGAGAAACCATTTACGTCAGCAATGTACAGCAAAACCGGGGAAACCTGAAAAACATGAGCAGTGTGATACATGTGCACAGAACAAAATAGCAAATATAAATTGAAAATGACCACAACAAATTTCAAATAAATTATAATCCAGCTGGGCAACAGTGATATTAATGGGCAACCATAAAAAACACTCCCAGGAAATCTCCAAAAAAAAGAAATGATTTTTGGAAGGGTCTACGCTCCGTAGACCCGTTCAAACATCACTGCATGTTAATGGAGCTTTCCTGGGAGTGTTTTTCATGTTGCCCATTGATATCACTGTTGCCCAGCTTGGTTTTGTTTTTTTTCCTCTTTTTTTGGAGGTCATTTTTGAGGTTTAATTGCACCCGTGTCCCCATACAAGGTAAACGAGCCCACAGTAAAATTGTGCAGAGCAGGGTGTCTGACTCGTGCGGCCAGGTTTCCTATCTCCAGAGACTGCACTGTCTCTGTGACCACAGTGTGGTGCAGCGGACACAGCCAGTGCCTGTAAGACCAGAGGGTCATAGGTTCAAACCCCAGCTGGGGCTCCTGCCAACCCAGTCCCCATAGTTTTACCCACCACTAAACAGTGATAGTACAGACACTCCTGTATGGCAGAGAACATAAGCATGGTACCAACACCTATATCTTACCCTACACCGCACACAAACCATAACAATGGGCATTACCGACAGCTGAGTCCCCCAAATTCAGTCCTGGAGGGCCACAACTCAATCAGGTCATATGCTTTTTTCCAGATAGGGACATGTCTGCATGTTGGCGGAAGGGTACAGGTGGTGGAGGAGGCAGTGGCTGCAAACCACAGCAGACAGTGGCCTAGGCCTGTGCAGGCTGGCACCGTCCACCGTAACAGACAGGCTCTGTCGGTTGTACAGTCATGGACTCCCCATGGAACACAGCATATCTGTGGCAACACAGTGGTGCAGTGCACACAGACAGGGTGTGCAGGAACAGAAGGTCACAGGTTCAAAGCCCAGCTGGGGCTACTGCCAATCCAGTCCACATATGTTTTTCTACAACTGAACCGTGATAGTAAGGAGAAACCTTTATTGCTGAGAACATACGCATGGTGCACACACCTATATTTTACCACACCAAACACAGACACCATAAACAGCCACATTACCCAGAGCAAAGTCTCCTAAATGCAGTCCTGGAGGGCCCCACACCATTCAGGATCCATGCTGCCTCTACTAAAGATGCCTGTGCTGCATATCTATGCACCACCCCCATGGTATGCTGATGTAGCTCATGCATATTTATGAGGGACAGCATGAAAACCCGAACAGTGGTTGGAACACCAGGACTGGAGTTGGGACACTCTGCCGTAAAGCAGCAGCCAACAGGGCCAGACCCCCCCCCCCCCGGCCCCATTGGCCAATGCCTCCTACAGAGGCAGGACATTGGCCCCTGCCTGTATCCCCCAATACTAGCAGTTGCATACCTTAGCACTGCCACCCTACACCTGGGTATATGGTACACAGCTACCAAATGTTGCCCATGATAACTGGCAGATATCAATTCCTACGTTAAGCACATGTTGCTCATTGATCTCCACCATAACAATCATTGTGATGTCTGCGGTGTGCGCTGCAGGTCTGGTCTCTGACAGTGTTTACCACTCTGGGGAGTGACCCCCAACACTAGTGCGTACCATATCCATGCCTGTACTGTGCCCAGGACTGGTGTGGTGGGTATGGCTGCTGGACTTCTCTATAGTAGCACAATGCTGGCATAGGTGTGGGGGTGGCTGTCTGCCTATCCAGTGTGTGGTGGCTGCAAACACCTTCCACAGCCCACACAGCCCACACTGCCAGCAATGTTGCCAGTATTGGGCTGCCAATGTGCATAATGAGGAGCAAGGTACCATTGGTATAGGCCGGACAGGGTGGCCTGGCCAGGGTGCATCTGCATAGGATAGGGCATAGGGCACTGACTGGGTCATATTAGTGCCCGGCCACCACCTACACAGACAGGGTGACCTCAGTATGTCCTGCTGAGAGATCACTCTCACCCTGACTGTGCAGTGACCACAGCATGGCTAGGCACCCCCATAGTGCTATATAGTATTTCTCTCATGTGATAGATATGGGTTTCCTTTTGGGGCCCAGTCACTGATTTAATTGCTTGCTGTGTATGCTGACATCCCAGTTCTGGGTGCATGCATCTCCACTGGGAACATGTGCTGTGGACTAACTAGCACACTGTTTGCAGCTGGTATGTGTCTTGATGGAGCAGCTTGTGGGGTGCAGTGGCTGATGACCTGCTGCAGGAGAATATCAGACAGTGGTGGGGTGCAGCTTAGCACATCCAGGCCTAATGTCTGTCTGCTATTGTGTTATGGATGTGTACAGAGCTGCATTGACTGCCCTGTCAGGTGTCTGTTCCCCAGCAGGATTACCACCTTTGTAGGGAGGTGGAATGTGGATCTATTGATAGGAGACCCTGTTTGCCACCCTCAGCCCTGGAGGAGGGGTCCATAGGAGCTACACCTGACCCAAACAGACAAAGATATCCAAGGTGTTTGTGCAGAAACTAACTATCTCACACATTAACACTGCTTTGGATCTCCAGCACAGCTTCTCTCTCAGCCATCGAAGGTGTTGTGGACCTGGTCCTGGCCGCCTCATTGCACCCTCAGGGTGAGCACAGTACCCGCACAATGTGACGGTGTGTAGCTACTCTGTGCCAGTAAAACACATGGTCAGTACCCCCTACCAGGCCGAGGTGGTGTGTGGGTGCACATGGTCACTTCCCTCTACCGGGCAGAGGTGCTGTGGGGTTGCATTGCCCATCTTGTGTTAATCTGTGGACAGCTGATTTGCATGTGCAGTGCATCATGGGTATGGGTAGGCTAACCCTATCCTGGTGACCACAGCAGACTGTCTGTGTGGTGACGTGCATGCTCTCTACAGCCAGCCAGGGGCTTGCTAACAGCTGTAGAGCTGTAGCCCAATGGTTACTGCACTGCCTCTGAAACCAGAGGTCATGGGTTCAAACCCACAGTGGGGTTATTTGATAGGGTTGTCCAACACATTATCTTTTTTTAATGTACATATTTTGATTCCAGCAAAAACACCCTCAGCATACTGTACCCATAAGGTGCCTCTGAGGGTGCTTTACAGGGCGCCCTATAGGGCACCTTATGGTTCCCGTCCATATAAGGTGCACTATACATTCTCCTGTGATGCAACCTATAGGGTGCCCTATAGGGGACATTTTAGAGTGCTGTGGCAGACAGTGCAATTTATGATGTGCCCTATGGAGTACCTTATAGGGTGCCTTTTACGGCACCTTCAATTACGGCACGTGAGGGCGTGTTTGCTGGCAGCAATTAATAACATAAATATAAACTGCTGCAGGACAAAATATGTACAATGCAAAGCTGATGCCACAGCCAGCCTTATGTATTAGGCACACTGGGGAGCAAACCCATGACCCCTGTATCAACAGTCAGTGCCTTAACCATTGTGCTCCACTGCTGCTCCTCCTTGCCTGTCAGTGCACCTACGTATGCTTTTCATTCCTTAAACTGCACAGTGCTGCCATAAAAAACAGTACACTGACCTTGCGGTACCTCATACGGCACCCTCTAAAGCGCCCTATAAGCAACATTCTAGGGTGCCTTGGCTGACAGTGCACTTTAAAATGTGCCTTATAGGGCACCTGATGTTAACACGCTTTGGGAGTGCGTTTGCTAGTAGTGGCAATTAAAATATGACTAAAATGCCTCCTAAAGCAATCTGCCCCATAATATGTTAAGCCTTAGCCAGCCTTGTTCATTGTGCACTTTGGGGGATTGAACCCCTGATCCCTGCACCATTGGTCAGTGTCTTAACCATTGTGCTGTGGTTCTGTTCCTGTGATTGCACATCAGCGCGCCGACTTATGCCGCCCAATATTAACAAGCCTCCTAAAACATTGGCGGGCTGCCTTGTGCCCATCAGCGCGCCGCCTTACGCCGCCCATCATTTATATGCCTCCTAAAATAATGCCTCAGCCAGCTGCCTCCATTGGGCACTGTGGGGGATTGAACCTCTGATCCCTGCACTGTTGGTCAGTGTCTTAATCATTGTGCTGTGGCTCTGCTCTTCTTCCTATATATCAGCGCGCCACTTATACCGCCCAGTATTATACTGCCTCCATAGACATCAGCGCGCCGCCTTATGCCGCCCAGTATTAATATGCCACCAAAAACATCAGCATAATATTTCTGCGACTCATAAGTTACCGCTTTGGCCAGCTGTCTTCATTGGGCACTGTGGGGAATCGAGCCCCTGCTCCCTGCACTGTTGGTCAGTGTCTTAACCATTGTGCTTTGGCTCTGCTATTCTGCTTGACCATCAGCGTACCACATATGCCTCCCACGCAGCCATCTGAGGCGCTAAGGTGCGGGGCGTACAAGGGCGCCGCGCACCTTAGCGCATATTTAAATTCCGGCTTTTCTTTTTCAGGACGGAACGCCCACTCATTATATGGCATCCGCACTAGAGACGTTGCTGATACACATGTTAATTTTTGTACATAATGCACATAAGGTCAAACCTTACCATATTTTATTATAAGGCCCCAAAATGTGTTTCTTGTATGAGTAAATCCAGTGATCAAAATTACCTTGTAGTGCTTTTTTATTTCTTGGAACTTTATAAAGCTGTACCTAAGTTGTTCCAAATACTCAGAAAATTAGTGCACCTGCTATTCATGAGATTTTCCCAAATCATTCTGTCCACAGTTCCCTTTGTCCATTTTAATTATTGATTTGTAACCCATTTTATAGTTTTGACTTAGCAAAAGATAAATACCGTAATTTGAAATTGAGATTAGTGGGGTGTGATTTGTATTTCTTTTGTTGACTACAGTGTGATTATTTATTTATTTATTTGGAGAGAGGTGCATTTTTATGCCCATATGATTGTCCTTTCATTCCTTGGATTAAGCTTGGGATTGATTACTCTCTTTAGAAGGGGTTTTGTTTTAATATGTTTATGCTGTATTGGGATTCAGTTCCAGTATAAGATGTTATTTAAGAGATGCTGTTAATTGCTGTGCTTTTTTTCTTGTTAGATGCTAATGTACACTGCTTCGAAGGAATTAAATTAGCTCATATTGATAGTCTAAAATTCATTAAGTTACATTAGATGATTAACCCAAAGAATATTTAATAAAGTCCCTATTATGCAATTAGTGAGTTATTCTATAATTTTTTTGAGCTTAAAAGACCTCTTATAAAAGTACCTCAAACATAAAAGAGCACATGGATGATTGATTTTAGATTAGGCATGTTCACGAGAAAAATCTGGGTGGTACATGGGTGGAGTCCTGGTTTACACTATTTCTGCTCGATTTGTGTTATTTTTTTATAGTTATGAATTTTTATAAATCAAAATACATGAATCATATCTTGTCAAACAATAGAATAGATAACACAAGTAAAACAGAAACATCACATCAAAACTTTTTATTTTCTCAAGCAATCAAAATAAATAATTCTTTCTCTACTAAGCCCATAATATGAAGGGGAAGAAACCAAGAAATTAGAAACAGAAAATTAAGGGAAGTGGAGTGGAGGAGTGGTTGGGGCAAGGTACCTCAGGCTGGAAGGTTGGGGGTTCAAATCCCACTAGAGGACAGCAACCTTGGGCTGGAAGGACTGGGGCTTTTAGTCCCACAGGTGCTCCTTGTGGTCTTGGGCAAACCACTTAACTCTCCATAGCCCATGTTCCCTGTAAAATAGTTATCTCCAAGTTATAATGCCCTGTTCAATGTAATTTCAGTTTGTTCAATGTAAACTGCACTAATGCAGAATAGCACAGTATATAAGAGAATAAAATAAATAAATAAGAATCTTATTCAAACATAATCCAAAATATAATAATCTTAAATCCCACCATCTTGACCAAGGCTAACAATGGGCTCCATTATTCTCTCCTGATGGGAATATTTAGCATCAAGAAAAAATTTAAATGCATAGGCTCAAAGAAAATATAATGACCATTCCAAATCATCACTATACATGTTGCAGGAAATCTAAAAATAAGGTGTCACCCCCATTAGCAATAACACTTGGTTGAAATTATAAAAAGAGCTTATACCTCTTCTGCATCTCCTTACAGAAGTCAGGAAAACACCACACTTTTTGTTCCATGTATAAAGCTTTTCTATTGCAAACAAATAAACACAATATTGAATTTTTGTCACTCAAATACAAACGATACAAGTAAGGTGGCCCTTTTGTGAGATGTTTCTAGAAAAGCTATAACACAATAAATAGTGGTGATAAAACAGATAAAAGGTACAGACAAATTTATTACATTAAAAAACAATTCATAAAACAACAATAAAACCATACATAAATAACTAAATGAATCACAATAAAATCAAACAATCATAAAACCTGTCATGGTTTGGATGCAGCCTGCTTCTGGGGTAACAAATAAATACATAATAAAGTCAAACACATCAATAAATCATCATTAGTATGGTCAAACACATGGGGGGGGGCATTCAAAAGGCCGAATAGTGGCGTTCTACGTGAGGCCTGGATGTCCAACCTGCAATCTGCTCCCCACCCTATTCTGCTGGCAGTGCTCCCCGCATGTACATGGCATTTGTGTGGGGAGTACTATATGTTGGCAAGAGGGGGTGGACCGGGGTGGAGGGAGTGGCTAGGTGCCAGGACGTACAGAGGCTATTCAGGACAGGCTTCTGTATGCACCCCAGCACCAACATGGATGTCTGGCTTATTCCAACACGATGGTGGAATAAGCCCACCACTGCTCCGCCCTGACATGCTCCGATGGCACGTAGGGGACATAGACGGGGATATTCAATGTCACTAACTGTGTAGGTGCCTTTGAATATTCCCGTTTAAGGCACTTATACAGTTTACTGGGCTGTAAACTTTATAAATGCCTTTCAAATATGGGGCCCTATATTACTTTATTAGACAGGTCAGGTAAGGATTTTCCGTTATATGTTATTTTTGCTGTATTTTTATGGTCTCAAAGTGAATATGGTGGCAAATCAGTGTGGCTATTAGAATAATGATGAGGGTTTTTTTTAGTAACACTGATCAGCCCAGGTTGTTTTTAAAAAGCTAGCATAAAGAGTAGTCAGTACGGTGGCCATTGTCCTTCCTCAACGATAGTCGGCCCGATATTGAGTTGTGCTGGCTAAGCGCTCTAAGGTGCATAGCTGTTGCCAGTGAACTTTAACCCGATATATTCAATCCGGGGCCATATCCAGGCACCAGAATTGAATATCCGGGTCTGCTGCGATGTGCTCCAATGAGCCGCATGGCGTAGAAACTAACTGGGCAGCTGGAATATTGAGCTGCTGCCTGGTTAGCTCCCACAGGTAAAGATAGTCAAGGTTTTACTGCACCTATCTTTACCCATGAGTCGTTAACCGGGCAGCGGTTCAATATCACCCGTGCCCGGTTAGGAAAGAGTGCCACCTCCACTCCTCCCCGAAACGCCCACAACATGCCCTGATTTTACACAGATAGCATCAGGGTGTGTAGCGGCGGAACTGGGGGATATTCAGCCGCTCTAGTCAGGTTAGAGCCGCTGAATATCGCACTATAGCGCCATTTATACAGTTTACAGGTTTTTAAACTGTGTTAATGCCAGTCAATATCAGGCCCAGTGTTTTCTGCAGCGATGCTATTGATTATGTTAAATAAAGTTTAGAAACATAATACAAATATTATTTTACTCTATCTAGTATGCGTGGCAGCTCTGCTGTGACATGAACTCTTAACTTATTTAATCTTTTACAAATACGCTGCTTCTTCTCTTGTCTTAGCATAGTTTGGTATAGGCATCTTACCTTTTAGAGGGCTTTGTTTTGCCTGCAGGATGTTACTTCCATTAAATGGAGATTTCTAATTCTATGTAGATAACATATTCCTTTATTAAACAGGTCAGGCAAGGATTTTCTGTTATATATTACTTTAGCTGTATTCCTATGATCTCAAAATAAGTATTTTTGTAATAGATCGTTTATGGCTTAAAGATGAGTTTGCTATAATAAACCTTTTCACACTGCTCTTTATAGTTGAGTTGTACTTATAACTATTTTAGGTTCTGTTCATTAACATTAAGTTAAAATACTTTTTAGTTTTTACTGATAGTACAGTGGATATTAATATTCTTTTATGAAGATTCCTAGAGAAATTTTTCTATTCTGTCTTAAACACTATCCCCTCATAATTTATTTATTTCCCATTTTCCTCCCCTCCTTCCTTCCTTTCTTTCCCTTTTTCATCCTCTTGCTCTGTATTTGCTGAGTCACGGTCCATGTTCTGCATGTGTGACTGAGGTGCAGTGTTCTACTAATGTTGTTTTATGTGAAGGGATCTGTAGCAGTTCTGCTTGTTCAGTTTTTTCAGTAGAACGTATATTGCTGTCCTAGAGCCCAATATAATACGTGTAGTGCTGCCTTTTCTGTGAGTCCTGGCAATGTAGGCTGGCTAGACTCTAAATGAGCAGGGTTTTGCAGTACTATATATCATCATTTTGTGGTGCTCCTTTCATTAGCAAAGTAATACAACCTGCAGATCTTTCCAAACTTCTACCACAAATGTGCCATGAGAAAAACCTCACTCATTGGCCTTCAGTCTCAATCACTGGAGAAGTAAATGTCAGTCTTTGGGATGGGCCGACCTATGTATATGTATGTGTGCTTATAACTCCAGTAGGCTGCTATAGTATTTTTAAACTTTTGAGATTACTGAATGCTACCTAGACTGGTCATTTTGAAATATATGGGGAAAAGATGTTCAAAGAAGAAGGACCCTTTCCCTGCTGAGCCCTGCCCAGGTGCTCCGGATTTGCGCTCCAAAAATCTGGTAACCCTACCTTTTAGCATCTTAAAGCTCTGAGCAGTTCTGTTTTTCCTTTCTTTTCTCAGTTTAGGTACATCTGTTCTCAAGTGTCCAAGCAAAATCAAGGGCTGTCTCTTCCTCCCCTGCTGCTCTATCTCTCCATTCCTCAGGTCTTCCTCTCTCTCTGCCCAGCCCCCCTCATTGTATCAGCAAACAGATTCTCAGTTCCAACATCCTGGCCAAGAGTTAATTCTGTCACTGCTGATAGAGGTTAGCATGAATCAAACAGGCCCCTGTAATGTCCTTGGCTTTGTTTAAGTGAATCTGGT
This sequence comes from Ichthyophis bannanicus, assembly GCA_033557465.1. Classification (NCBI taxonomy): domain Eukaryota; kingdom Metazoa; phylum Chordata; class Amphibia; order Gymnophiona; family Ichthyophiidae; genus Ichthyophis; species Ichthyophis bannanicus. The sequence goes on along the minus strand of CM066032.1, from coordinate 1,464,972,736 downwards.
CCAATCCATCAAAATACCCTCTGCAACATGTCCCTTGGTCTTTCTTTATCCTTATCTTTATTTAACAAATTTGATATACCGCCCATTACTAGAGTATTAAGGCAGTGTACAATGCAAAATATCATGGCTGCAGAAAAGAAAGATAGAAAGGAACGCCATTGGGTGGATAGGAAAGTAGTCAAAGAGACAGAGAGAGAGGGACAGCAAAAAGTGGTAGAAACAAAACAAAAGATGAACAATGTAACAAACGAGAAACAACATAACGAACAATGGGCAGAGTGGCAAAGGGCATATAACATAGTAAATGATGAACGACATAGCAAATGGCGGGCAACACAGCAAATATACAACAGACGACATAATGAGAACATCAGGGGCGGGGAGCACAAACAGGGATAGGCAGCTCAGGAAGGGAGGGGGCGACCCAGGTGAATGTAGGGATGTTTTAAACCTCTAATAGATTGTCAGTGGGTAACGTGTTTGACTGGTTGGAGGTGGACGGAGGGAAAGGAAGATCAAAGGCCTGGCAGAAGAGATAAGTTTTGAGCAGGGCTTTGAAGCGAGGAAAGGATAGCTCGGTGCAGATGGCATGCGGGAGAGAGTTCCATAAAGCGGGGCTAGCAAAGAAAAAGGCAGCATGGCGAGTGGATTCAAGGTGAGCCTGAGTGGGGGAAGGTAGGAAAAGGCGGTTACCATGTGCAGAATGTAACAGGCGAGGGGTAGGTTGAAGAAAGATAAGATCGGCTAGGTAAAGTACATTGTGAGTGATGGTGAGAAGTTTATAGACATAGCGGACTTTGATAGGAAGCCAGTGAAGAGAAAGCAGGCAGGGGGTGACATGATCGCGATGAGAAGAGAAGGTGAGAAGACGGGCAGCTGTGTTTGAATTAACTGCAACCTACGGAGTTGGTATTGAGGAATGCCTGCGAGTAGGGAGTTACAATAGTCGAGGCGGCTGATCACCAGGGAGAGAACCAAAGTGGTAAGAGATGCAGAGGGGAGAAAAGAGCGGATGTCCCTAATCTTCCGGAGTTGAAAGAGGGAGCTACGCGCCACTCCAGAGATGTGCTGGTGGAAGGACAGTGAGGAATCCAGGGTCACACCAAGATAGGTGCCAGGGGGATGGGTGAATTAGACATAAGCGGTGCCAAAGTGGGGGAAGGGGCACCGAAAGTGAACCAGATGGCTGCTGATTTAGAAGGGTTGACAATGAGATAGTTGTCATGGAACCACTTGGCAACAGAGGCGAGGCAATTGTTTAGAGGGGAGAGATCTGGAGCTAGTGGGGATGTATGGTGGACCAAAAGGATGTCATCGGCAAAAAAGGCAAGTTGTACTTTTCTGGTCCAGGAAAGGAGAAGGAACACTCTAGCATCTGGCAACTTCAAGTTTAAATCGGTCTTCTTTTATTGAGTTCCTCATACCTCCTTCTTCTCTCCCACCAGATTTCAGCCTGATAAAAAGAAAATGCTCTCCTGAGCCAATGTCCACTTCTTCTATCACTCCTGCTCAGCTGCTGACTAGATGAAAAAATTATACTGTGGGGCAGACTATGCCTTCTTCTTCCATTCTTCTCATCTAGATTTAGGGGTATGTTTACTAAAACCCCGGTAATGTGCGGGCCGCGCTAGTGTGCGGGTGCCATATAAGGAGTGGGCGTTTCTTTTTTTTTTTAATTCTTTATTTTCGTTTTGCAACAACAAAGGAAAGGAAGACATACAACTAAGAGACAAATACATACATGTAATGTGATACATACACCAAAGCAAACCCCCACCACCCCCCTCCCCCCTGCTTCTTCTCTAGAAAACTAAAACATTCTCGAAGCGGGCGTGTACTGACATTATTGTGTTACAAAACCTTACAGCGATCTGAAACATTATTATGTTACAAAACCTTACAGCGATCTGAAACATGATGAGTGTACATTAAACAGACATGTCGAAGCAATGAGCAGATGGTACATGATCATTGAGCATCTGCCATTTAGACAAGCAAGAATGAAATTGGGTATGGAAAATAGCTCTCCGAGATATCTGCTCATATTTACTATATAAGCAGACAAGGTTCCACTATTCATTGACAGCAAGTCGAGAGCTATCCCTCCAGGTCCCCGTAATCAAACATATGGCTATACCCAGCATGAAATCAGGAGAAAGCGACCCTTCTTAGGAAGAGAGGGGACCCCCGCCACTGAGCGGAGTCCCACAGTCGTCCAAGAAAGAGGCTCGTGAAGGTGCAAGATAAAGGAAATACGACCCCAGACCCGCCCCCAGTAAACCTGTAGTTAAGGACATTTACAAGAACATGAACGAGGGTTCCCAGATCAGTATGGCAAGACCTACACAGGCCCCTGGCAGTTGTGTTCCATTTGACTATTTTCCTGGAATATAAGAACATCTATGTGCAAAAAGACGAGAGTTGAGTTTGGATAGCTAAAGCAGATCGGGAAACCCGCATTGTGTTGCTCCAGAAAACGCTCCAATGCACAGGGGTTAAAGTGGTTTGCGGTTAGCAAACCCAGGCTTGTTGGATTCTACAAGTGGCAGTATCTGTACCCTGACATAATAGTTTATAAAAGTTAGAGGCTACTCCATGTGTACTACTAATAGAGTGAATTAGTTCTAATAGCCCATCCTTAGTAGGGACAGAGGGCGGCATGATTGGAGCACTTTTGAGGCAGCATGTAAGCTGCATCAATTGAAAATAATGTTTCGCTAGTAACGCAAATCCCCTGTATAGATCAGAAAAAGTTTTCCAACGAGCTGCAGAAAGAGCTGTTGGGGTGTCCTGATCTCCCTGGAGTACCAGGGTCTGGAAGTAATCATACATGGCTGCTCGAATTTCAAACCGAAACTCTGGCTAAGTTAATAGGGCTCTATCAAAGAACCAGGCCCCCGGATTCCCTTGAAATGCAGTAGTATGGTAGTGAAAAGAAATAGCAGTATGATCTGAAATATACTGGGAGTGAATCTTTGCAGCGTCCACCTGGGGAACTAACAGTGTTGATATTAGAAAGAAATCTATGCGAAACTGGGATTTGTGAGGGGAAGAGAAGAAGGTAAAGTCTAGCTCATTGGGGTGTAGTAGCCTCCGTAGATCGACTAGAACAATATCTTTGATCATAGAGGTAAGCGCGATATGACTCTTGGGGGGACCACTTATCCTGGGCGACTATTTGTCAATCAGAGGATCAAGAACTGAATTGAAATCCCCCCCACTATCAATGAAGAATTAGCAGAGGCCTGCGCAGCCTGGGCAGTAATAGCAACAGGGCAGGGTCATCCAGATTAGGAGCATGAAGGCATATACATGTAATTTTAAAGTTACCCATCTTGAGGTGAACTCTGGGCCATCTACCCGCTGTGTCTAAGCAAGTCGCAGCAATAGTAGCATGCAGAGATTTCCTATCCAATATAGCAACCCCACATTTCCTAGAAACAGCTGGGGAGTAGGCGGCCACCATGTAAGGTTTAATATTGAGGTGGAAAGTTTCCTTCGAATTGAAATGTGTTTCTTGGAGGAAAATCAGGTCCGCAGCCTCATGACTTAGATAGCTTAAGAGTTTCCTCCGTTTTATCGGATTATTGATTCCTTGTACGTTCAATGAAAAAATCTTACATGGTGCCATCAGTCGATACTAGACATTTTAGGTAAGAGCGCTTGAAAACTTACAACATAATCAGAATTTGTACAATAATGACAGAAGCACCAAGTATGCTGGCCAATACACCCTATTGAAAAGTATGTACCAAAGTAACTTAGAGAAGAAGCAAACCCCCAATGAATATGGCGACCAGATGTCTGCGGGAGGAGGCCCTAGAGAGGAAGATAAAGACATAATAAAAGAAAAGAAACACCAGAGTCCATAAGAAACACTGTCTCTGATACTCGTCGAGGCTACTATGGGTAGATGGAATCGGGTCCCAGATATCTTCAAAATAAGGTGACAGACCTCCCTCGACAGACTCTTCGCTGAGCCGCGGTAAATCCAATATGGCAGGCACAGCGGATATGAGAGTACTGGCAGGAATATTCTGGAAATCAGCGCATCAAGTCGGCTTCTTTAGAGTCCAAAAACTCCGCTAGTAGATCAGGGTCCTCAAATGTTCTTGTCTGATTGTGAAGCGTGACTCGGAGCTTGGCCGGGTACATCAGGCCATAGCGTGCTTGTAGTTGTTGAAGCCTCGGCCGAAATTCCAGAAAGCGCTTTCGGCGGTCGACCGTGGGTTTAGCCAAGTCAGGATAGAAGGAGACCTTGTGGCTCTCAAACTCCATATGGCCCTTTGCCCGGGAGGCACTGAGAATTTGTTCCACATGTTGATATCTCAAAAGTCGAAAGATGATAGGCCGCGGGGTCTTCCTGTTGAGCGTTATGTTTGTGGGTACACGATGAGCGCGATCGATCTCCAATTCTTTGGTAAAGGTGATTTGGAGCAGGGAAGGGAGGATTTTACTTAAAAACTCCTTCATGTCTCCCAATTCCGCTCCCTCCGGTATGCCCACGAGTCGTAGGTTGTTGCGGCGCGCTCTATTGTTGCCGTCTTCCACTTCTTTCTGCAAGGCCCGCACCTGACGTTCAACTTTGTCAAGTTTGGACAGCCGGACCGCATGGGAGTCTAATATACTCTCCATTTTGTCCTGACGCGAAGAGAGCCCCTCTAGCCTGCCTTGCAGTACACCAAGATCTTCCCTCAGCGCTCGAAGTGCTTCACCGTTTGACTGCACGAGGTCCTTAACCCCTCTAATTTCTGCGAGGATTTCCTGCTGCATTTCGGGGCCCTCGCGCAAAGCCAGCCCCTTCTGCGGGGACGGGGGTTCAGTTTTGGAGCGTTTACCGTGAGAAGCCGCTGGAGAGCCAAATTCCAGGCGCGTGGGTTTGGTCCCCGCCATCTCACCAATGTGCCCCGGCAAGATCAGAGCAGAAATTCAAGTTTGTCTGGTGTTAATTCAGGATTCTGAGTAGGCCTCTCGGGAGCCTCAGCGTTATGCGACCATCCCGCTGGACATCGGGCTCCGCCCCCCGGAGTGGGCGTTTCTTTCTGAAAAAGCAAAACCGGGATTTAATATGCGCTAAGGTGCATGGCGCCCATGTGCGCCCTGCACTTAGCGCATGAGAAAGCTGCGCGGGAGGCATAAGTGGCGCACTGATTTGCAAGCAGAAGAGCAGAGCCACAGCACAATGGTTAAGACACTTACCAATGGTGCAGAGATCCAGGGGTGGGGGGGGTTCAATCCCCCACAGTGCCCAATGAAGACAGCTGGCTGAGGCCTTACTTTAGGAGCCAGTTTAATATTGGGTGGCATAAGGCAGCGCGCTGATAGGCATAAGGCAGCATGCTATTGCTTTAGGAGGTATTTTAATATTGGGCGTCATAAGGCGGCGCGCTGATATGCAAGCACAGGAACAGAACCACAGCACAATGGTGAAGACACTGACCAATGGTACAGGGATCAGGGGTTCAATCCCCCACAGTGCCCAATGAACAAGGCTGGCTGAGACATTATGGGGAAGATTGCTTTAGGAGTTATTTTATTTTTATTTTAATTATCACTACTAGCAAACGCACTCTCAAAGCGTGTTAACATAAGGTGCCCCATAAGGCACATTTTAAAGTGCACTGTCCGGCAAGGCACCCTAGAATGTTGTTTATAGGGCGCTTTATAGGGTGCCATATGAGGTACCGCAAGGTCAGAGTACTGTTTTTGATGGCAGCACTGTGCAGTTTAAGGAATGAAAAGCATAAGTAGGTGCGCTGACATGCAAGGAGGAGCAGCAGTGGAGCACAATGGTTAAGGCACTGACTGCTGATACAGGGGTTATGAGTTTGCTCCCCAGTGTGCCTAATAGGTAAGGCTGGCTGAGGCATCAGCTTTGCAATGTATGTTTTGTTTCTTGCAGCACTTTATTTTTTATTTTATTAATTGCTGCCAGCAAACACGCCCTCACGTGCCGTAATTGAAGCACTCCATAGGGCACATTATAAAGTGCACTGTCCGCCACGGCACCCTAAAATGTCCCCTATAGGGCACCCTATAAGTTGCGTCACAGGATAATGTATAGCGCACCTTACATGGACGGGAACCATATGGCGCCCTATAAAGTGCCCTCAGAGGCACCTTATGGGTACAGTACGCTGAGGGTGTTTTTGCTGGCAGCAAAAATGTAATTGAAGCACTCCATAGGGCACATTATAAAGTGCACTGTCCGCCACGGCACCCTAAAATGTCCCCTATAGGGCACCCTATAAGTTGCGTCACAGGATAATGTATAGCGCACCTTACATGGACGGGAACCTATAGGGCGCCCTATAAAGTGCCCTCAGAGGCACCTTATGGGTACAGTACGCTGAGGGTGTTTTTGCTGGCAGCAAAAATGTACATTAAAAAGAGATAATGCTTTGGGCAGCCCTATCAAATAACCCCACTGTGGGTTTGAAACCATGACTTCTGGCTTCACAGGCAGTGAAGTAACCATTGGGCTACAGCTCTATAGCTATTAGCAAGTCCCTGGTTGGCTGTAGAGAGCCTGCACGTCACCACACAGACAGTCTGTTTTGGTCACCAGGATAGGGTTAGCACACCTGTACCCATGATGCACTGCACATGCAAATCAGCTGTCCACAGACGAACACAAGATGGGGTATGCACCCCCACAACACCTCGGCCTGGTAGGGGGAATTGACCATGTGCACCCCCACAGCACCTCGGCCTTGTAGGGGGTACAGACCGTGTGTCTTACTGGCACAGAGTAGCTACACACCGTCACATTGTGCGGGTACTGTGCTCACCCTGATGGTGCGGTGAGGTGCCCAGCACCAGGTCCACAGCACCTTCCATGACAGAAACAGTCCATGATGCAGGTTCAAAGCAGTGTTAATGTGTGAGATAGGTAGTTTCTGCAGAAACACCTTGGATATATCTGTCTGCTTTAGTCAGGTGTAGCCCCCAGGTGGATTATGTACCATCACCCTTCTCCAGGGCTGAGGGTGGCAAACAGGGTCTCCCATCAACAGATCCACATTCCACCTCTCTGCAATGGTGGCAGTAGAGGGCACCATCAACCCCAGTCCTGCTGTGGAAAAGATACTCTTCAGGGAAGTCAATGTAGCTCTGTACATATCCATAACACAATAGCAGACAGACATTAGGCCTGTATATGCTAAGCTGCACCCCACCACTATCTGATATTCTCCTGCAGCAAGCCTTCAGCCACTGCACCCTGCAAGGCAATCCATCAAGACACATACCAGCAGCAAACAGTCTGCTAGTTAGTCAATAGTGCATGCTCTTGGTGGAAATGCATGCACCCAGAACTGGGATGGCAGCACACAAAACAAGCAGATATGTCAGTGACTGGCCCCAAACGGAAATCCATAAATATCACATGACAAAAATACCATATAGCACTATGGGGGTACCTAGCCATGCTGTCGTCACTGCACAGTCAGGGTGAGAGTGATCTCCCAGCAGGACATACTGAGGTCACCCTGTCTGTGTAGGTGGTGGCCAGGCACTAAAATGTCCCAGTCAGTGCCCTATGCCCTGTGCAGATGCACCCTGGCCAGGCCACCCTGTCTGGGCTATACCCATGGTACCTTGCTCCTCATTATGCACATTGGCAGGCCAATACTGGCAACAGTGCTGGCAGTGTGGGCTGTGGAAGGTGTTTGCAGCCACCACACACTGTATAGACAGACACACACTCCGACACCTATGCCAGCATTGTGCTACTATAGAGGAGTCTATCAGCCCTGGCCACCACACTAGTCCTGGGCACAGTACAGGCATGGATATGGTACGCAATACAGTTGGGGGGCACTCCCCAGGGTGGTAAACACTGTCAGAGACCAGACCTGAAGCACACACCACAGACATCCGAAAGATTGGCCCCTTAATTAGAAACGATTCACAGCTATAATCCAAAAAGAAGATCGTTCACTTTCACCACTCTAGGATCAGAACAAAAATACAGAGGTCTCAGTTTAAAAGAGCACTGCTGCCCACGTTCAATTAAATGTCGGCTCACTGCTGCTCTCCGTGAATCGGGAGCTTTACCCGCCTTCCTGGACAAAAAACACCGCACATGCTGGTTGTGATATGGTAGTGGCAGTAGGCTGCTGGCGCTTTGTGTCTGTGTCTGCGTAGGGGCATCTTTTATGAATATCAGGCGCTCCTCTGTGTTTTGGGTGGTTACCTCCTGTTTCTTGGGTTTCTTGTGGTGGTGGTGTGTTTGGTGATTTTCGTGTGGAACTTTGGTGTAGCAAGGAGGGTGTTCCTTGCACGATTTGGTGGAATTTATGACGTGGTAGTTTTTTATAGGTTAGTGTCAGCTTTTCTAGGAGCTTTAAAAATGGAGTGGCGGTCGGTATTCCGCATGCGCGGCGTTTTTTGTCCAGGAAGGCGGGTAAAGCTCCCGATTCACGGAGAGCAGCAGTGAGCCAACATTTAATTGAACGCGGGCAGCATTTGTGGTAAGGTTCTGGTGGTGTTCTTTTTATGGGCATAGGTTTGTGTAAAGTGAGGATAGTCTGTAGTTGGGATTAGGATGATGGTGGTTTGTTTTGTTTGTCTTTTAGATTTGGCAAGATCCCCTGAAGAAACCGCTTGTGTGAAACGTCTTGATGGTACCAGGGATGTACGTTGGGATCGACGAGTGTTTCAGATGTGTCCAGTCTCACGAGTGAGGTCTATCCATTAAGTTTTCAGACTCTATCAGTGTACCCTCACAATATGGAAAGTTAATGCTGACTGGCTATCTGTTTTTACTCTCATTTTTTAGGTTGTTGATGTCATAAAGCATGTTGCTGTAATTTGGTGCGAGCCTTAAACAGCAGTGCTCTTTTAAACTGAGACCTCTGTAATTTTGTTCTGATCCTAGAGTGGTGAAAGTGAACGATCTTCTTTTTGGATTATAGCAGAGCAGACCATGGCCTAGCCCTGTGTAGGTGGGTGCCATGAACTGCAACAGACAGGCCCTGCCGGACAACAGTCACGGTATCACCAGGGAATGCATTGTCTCTGTGGCAACACAGTGGTGCAGTGCACACAGCCAGTGTGTTCAGAGGCAGAAGGTCACAGGTTCAAGTCCTAGCTGTGGTTCCTGACAACCCAGTCCTCATATTTTACCCACTACTAAAACGTGCTAATACAGACAGAACCTTTAATGCAGATGACGTAAACATGCCCAAAACACCTACATTTTACCCTACAGAGCACAGACACCATAAACAGGCACATTACCTAGAGCAGAGTCCCCCAAATGCAGTCCTGGAGGGCCAAACACCATTCAGGTTCCATGCTGCCTCTAATAAAGATGCCTGTGCTGCATTTCTATGCACCGCATCCATGGTATGCAGATGTATCTCATGCATATTCATGAGGGACAGCATGAAAACCTGTTTGGCACACCAGGACTGGAGTTGGGAACCTCTGCCGTAAAGCAGCAGCAAACAGGGGCAGACACACCCGCACCCACAGGCTCCATTATCCAATGCCTCCTGGAGAGGCAGAACATTGGACCCTGCATGCATCTCCCAATACTAACACTTGCATACCTTAGCAATGCCACCCTAAACCCGGGAATACGGTACACAGCTAACAAAAGGTTGCTATGATTACTGGCAGATAGCAATTCTGAAGTTAAGTACATTTTTCTGATTGAGCTGCATCATGGCAACTTTTCTGATGTCTGTAGAGTGTGCTACAGGTCTTGTGTCTGACAGTGTTTACTACCCTGGGGAGTGACCCCAACAGTATTGCATACCATAGCCATGCCTGCACTGTGCCCAGGACTGGAGCAGTGGCCAGGGCTGCCAAACACCTCTATAGTTGTACAATGTTGGCATAGGTGTGGGAGTGTGTGTCTGTCTATCCAGTGTGTGGTGGCTGCAAACACCCTCCACAGCCCACACTGCCAGCACTGTTGCCAGTATTGGCCTGCCAATGTGCATAACGAGGAGCAAGGTACCATGGGTATAGCCCGGATAGGGTGGCCTGGCCAGGATGCATCTGCACAGGGCATAGGGCAATGGCTGGGACATTGTAGTGCCCGGCCACCACCTGCACAGACAGGGTGGCCACAGCATGTCCTGCTGGGAGATCGCTCTCACCCTGACTGAGCAGTGACCACGGCATGGCTAGGTTCCCCCACAGTGCTCTACAATATTTCTTTCATGTGATATTTATGGGTTCCCTTTTGGGGCCCAATTACTGACTTATCTTCTTGGTGTGTATGCTGACATCCCAGTTCTGGGTGCATGCATTGGAAAATGCACTATGGACTAGCTAGCAGACTGTCTGCAGCTAGTATGTGTCTTGCTGGAACACCTTGCAGGGTGCAGTGGCTGCAGACTTGCTGCAGGAGAATATCAGATAGTGGTGGGGTGCAGCTGAGCGTTTCTGGGCCTAATGTCTGTCTGCTGTTGCTTTATAGATGTGAACAGAGCTTTATTGACTGCCCTGTAGGGTATCTGTTCCCCAGCAGGACTGCGGTTGATAGTCTCCTCTACTGCTGCCATTGCAGGTAGGTAAAATGTGGATCTTTTGGTGGGAGATGCTGTTTCCCACCCTCAGCCCCAGAGGGGAGAGAATGGTAGGGTTGGGTTGGGGTACACAATCCACCTATGGGTCCATAAAGGCTAAACCTGACTGAAAAATACAGATGTGTCTGCAGGAACTACCTATCTCACACACTAGCACTGCTGGGGACCTACAGCATGGCCTATTTCTGCTATGGAAGGTGCTGTGGACCTGGTGCTGGGTGCCCCACCTCACACTCAGGGCGAGCACAGTACCCGCACAATGTGACGGTGTGTAGCTACTCTGTGCCACTACCACACACAGTCAGTTCCCCCTCCAGGCCAAGGTGCTGTGGGGGTGCATACCCCATCTTGTGTTCATCTGTAGACTGCTGATTTGCATGTGCAGTGCATCATGGGTACGGGTGGGTTAACCCTATCCTGGTGATCACAGCAGACTGTTTGTGTGGTGACGTGCAGTCCTTCTGCAGCCAGCCAGGGTGTTGTTAGCAGCTATAGAGCTAAAGTAGCCCACTGGTTACTTCACTGCTTGTGGAGCCAGAGGTCATGGGTTCAAACCCACAGTGGGGTTATTTGATAGGGCTGTCCAAAGCATTGTCTATTTTTAATGTACATTAGTGCTGCCAGCAAAAACACCCTCAGCATACAAGCCCTATAGGGTGCCCTATAAAGCGCCTTCTGAGGCACCTTATGGTTAACGTCCATATAAGGTGCATTATAAGGTATCCTATGGAGTGCCTTATAGGGTGCCCTATAGGGGACATTATAGGGTGCCGTGGCAGACAGTGCACTTTATAATGTGCCCTATGGAGTGCCTTATAGGGTGCCTTATGCGGCACCTTAGGTTACGGCACGTGAGGGTGTGTTTGCTGGCAGCAATTATTAAAATACAAATAAACTGCCTCAAGAAACAATACTTACATGTCAAAGCTGATGCCTCAGCCAGCCTTATGCATTAGGCACACTGGGGATCAAACTCATGACCCCTGTATCATCAGTCAGTGTATTAACCATTGTGCTTCACCTCTGCTTCTATGTTTGCATGTCTGGGTGCCTACTTAAGATTACCAAGCGTTAACGCACTTAGCAGCGCTTCGTCCGACAATGTGCGCAGCAGCGCGCGTTATCGCGCGATAATCCCGTTTTGCTGCTTTAAGACTGAAACGCCCACTCCTTTTATGGCAGCCTGCACACTATCGCTGGGCGCACGTTAAGACGGTTTAGTAAACATACCCCTTAGTTAGGTGGTGAGTCATTTTATAACAGAGTGCATCATTTTAGAGGGCAAGGAGGTGCCTGTTTTTTGCCTGTTCTCTAAAGATACATAGTGCTATTTTTACTGAAGTGTGCTAAGGTTTTTCAAATAGCTTGTGTTTAGAAATGAAGAAGTGGTACATGCAAAAGATGTGCACTACTTGCTGTGGGTGTGTACAGAATGGCCCCCAGTAAATGCCACACTCATTTGAACCCTAATGTAATGCAGATGCACATAATACCACCCATTGAGGTGGCATGAAGTATAACCGCACTAACTGCTACATTGACAATGCCCAAGCTAACTGCACTGTGCAAACATGCCCATGCTTCTCCTACCCCACCCCTTTACTCCCCATCCCATGCTATGCAGATAGTGCAGAATTAACCCCACACTGTCTCTTTAGCACACACACTAACTGTTATCGTGGCCTCTTAGCGTGCGTTCAAGCTTTCATTAGCTAACGTAGTTTGCTAAACAGACCTCATTGACATAAATCCAGCATAAATTGTTCCTTTATTGAAGGGACAGACATTGTGTCTGTTCTCGAATATGCACATATATTGGCATGATGTATAATCAATGTGTATACTTCATGGCTCTGCCTATACTCTACCCAGACCTCGCTGCTGGCAACAGTTACCGTAAAAGTACACGCATTCAAGGCACATATGCACAAAAATGGCTCTATAAAATTGCTTCCTTAGAGCCTGACTTTCATTAATAACTGGCTAGGTGTAGCAGAGGGAACCCAGTGGAACAACTGCATATCTAACTGGTCAAATCTGACATTCTTAGATGTAGGTAAATCTACAGCTGAAACAGCTAATTACTAGTTTTGATTGAACGCGTTCCTGAAGTTAACTGGCTAAAATTAGACTGTTACCCACTCTGTGGTAATCTGAAAATCTGCCTCTTTGACATCAAGGATGCTCATTTAGTGGTGTTTAGTTGCTGTATGCACAATATGAAAAAAAGTAACAACAAAAGAAATATGAAAATAAAAAGAAATTGCTTTTGTATCCTGATGCCTCTCATTCTCTTATTTACCACCATGTGCACCTCACCATACTTTAGTCCCCAATTTTTGGATGTTGTTTGTTTTGATTAGATTGTAAGCTCTGAAGAGCAGGGATTGTTGGTTACCTCTTAATGTACAGAGTTGAATATGCCTTGTAGTTCTATACAAATGGTTAGTAGTAGTTCTAGTAGCAGTAATTTTCTCATTTTGCTGGAAAGGCATAGTTATGACGCATGATGCTGTGAAGATAAATACATTATTTTATATTTCTAAAGTGTGGAGCCACTTGCAGAATATTTAGGCAGCATGAAAATTTGATTTTTTTTCTATTAGTTTCTATCTTGAAAACAGTGGGGATTTCACTACTGTTTCTTCGAATCCTCCATCTGTTGTTATGTTTGCTTGTTTTATGATTTTTTGTGCATGACGGTCCTTTATATCAATAAAAAGATTTAACCTGAAAATAAAAATAATGATTTTTTATACCGCTCACCCCATTTGAAACTAGGGGGTCTTTTACTAAAGGGAGCTAAGATGTTGCATCTAATGTGTCCATAGCGTTAAAACCATGGTGCGTTAGATGCAAGACCACAGTGCTAACTGTCAGTGTGTGGACAGTATTTTCCTGGCAGTTAACATGAAGCCCTGTCCCCAAACATGCGCCACATTATTGTGGAGACACTTAACTCCACCTATTGAGGTGGCATTAGGTGAACCCACCCTAATCACACAGGACACAGCACACGGTGTGTACCACGTCCACTCTCTGCCCATAAATCACCCACTCACATCCCTAATGTGGGATGCACAGTTAAAGCGGTAATTGGCCTGTGCTACCTTTTAGTAAAAGACCCCCTAATTCTTTTTCAGTAGATCACATCATCCTAATTTACTGTGACTTTTTCCCCATTCGATATCTTTGGGGTAGGGTGGGGAAGCAACTGAATCAGGCCCATAGTTACCAAAAACTTTCACATTATGATGGTTGATTTTCAGTTTCTATCTTCTTAACTGCTTTTGAACTGGTAACCTAGAAACAAAAAAAGGTGCAAGGAACCCCAATGAACCATCCAGCACCTTCAACTTACCCCAAATTCTGCTCGTGGTCCATCAGCTTAAAAGAGTTCTCTGCTGGACAGCAGAACATCTGTGTTATGTTAGGCAGTCATATAAAACGTATACATAAATTATGTGCTATATCTGTTTGCGCCTTTGTAAGAAATATTACAGTACCAATATCTTTATTCTCAACATAACAGGATTTGAATACTGTAAACGCTGAATTCTTTATGACTAGTCCTAGTTTAATGAATATCAAGTGAATTAATAATATGTTGAATTGATAATATGTGAACAATGAGCACAATTAACAATTTTTGTTATAAACAAAAGTGAATGATAAAATATTTCTTACTGGATCAGGAGTCTCTAGTGTTAGCCTATATCTTTTAGCTCTTCAGCACCATCTACTGCAACCTATTATAATAATCTGGTCAACCAGACTTTTTTCTGCTTTGGTTCTGCAAAATATTTCTGTTATTTTTGTTATTAATGTTTAATACTTCGCCGTTGACCAGGCGTGTAAGTAGTTTTCATATAGATGATTTAGAGCAACTATTTATAGTATGCATAGTTTGCAATACTTGCAGGTGCTTTTAACCTGATTATTTTGCAGCTAGTTTAAAAAGGGAAATCAGTCATGTTTTTTTCTTCAGAATCTGAGGGGGTATTTAACTAAAGGGCGCTAGCTGTCAGCGTGTCTCCTGGTGTGCTGAAGGCGCATTGGGACATTCATTGACAGCGCGACCGGTTTTTCACGCTAACTGTCCATGGTGCATTAGGGGAGCAAGTGGGTGGGTTTGAGACAGGGAGGGTGACTTGCACTCAGCATACCTCCACTAAAACTGGGATAGTGTGTGGGTGGATCGAGGGTGGTGATAGTCACCACAGCATGATAGCTGAAACATCCGTTCCACTTACTAAGATGCAACATGTCCTAAAAAACTGCAGAGATCTAGGGCCCGATGTTTGAAAGGCATTTACATGGTTTACAGCCCAGTAAACTATGTAAATGCCTTAAATGGGGATAATCAACGGCACCTACACAGTTAGTATTTATTTATTTTTTTTCACCATTGAATATCCCCTTCTAAGTCCCCTGTGTGCCCCAATTCTATCCAGTTAGCATCGGGGCGTGTTGGGGGGTTCTTGGGTGGAGCGGAGATGGAGACTGTCACTGACCAGGCAGTGGCGATATTCCATTAGGCACTGTTAATGGCCTGTGCCTAAAGGATAGGTGAGGAAAACCCTCACCTATCTTTAAGGCACAGGAGCTAACCGGGCAGCTTGCAATATCGCTGTTGCCAGGTTAGCTTCGGTAGCTTCCTATGTCTGTGGCGATCACCGGATATTCAGTGCCATCACCACAGCATTGATTATCCAGGTTAGAGGTCAGTGGGGAGGGCTATGCACCGATAAGGCTCATAGCCCTTGGAAGATGCGCACAGCTCAATATCGGGCCCCATGTTAATAGCTACAGAAGCTGATCATAGAATAGTGGGTTGGACGTCCGTGATGGATGTCCAACACGTGCACAGCCCCTGATTGTTATTCTGCACTCAGTGTTCCTTGCACATACTGATCAGTTGTGTGGAAAGCACTGGTCGGACTAGGAGGGGGTGGTGCAGGGGTGGAGAGTGGGTGGTGTGGAGGAGGCATCATCTGCTCAGACATACAGAGGCAGTTCAGAGCATGCCTCTGTACATCCCCCGGCATCGACTTGGACGCCTGGCTTATACCTCCACAAAGGGCCTGAATTCCCCCTGCACCATTGTGCCACCATGGGAGGGCTCCCACTGCCCAATCCTGGCCTTAGGGACACTGTCAAGGTCAGATGGGAAATGGTGTCATGCTGCGTCCGGGCATCAGTGAGACCATAAGATTAGCCAATATGATAACACCCCATCTCAGAGGAAAAATAACCACACTGCTTTCTCAGTTGCCAAATGAGAACCAGTGATCATTTCATGAGTAAACACTCATTTAGGTGCCAATCCATCTGAGCTACATTGAAGTCCAAGTTACTCACTGTGGCCTGTCAACCTTGAGATCATTTGAGAACTGGCCCACAAGCACACTCCATGAAATGGTTACTTTGGTCACTATGCAAGATCACCCAGGGACTTGCATGTGTGTGTTCATGTACCATGCCCTGCCCTCTGGCAGGACAAATCTCATATGTAAGACATGGACATCAGTTTTACCAGCAGCATATCAAGACAGTTCTACATACAAACCTAACAAGATGTTCCTCTCCCACAGAAGCCTCACGTACCTTGTCAGACAAGTATGGCACTGAGACTGCAGAGAGCTACGCAGACATAGGCATACCCCAGCCCATGCCCTCATGCTTCGTGACAATGACCACTTATACACACATGAATTGATGCACCCACCCTCTTTTATGGTTACTCTGTGGCACCAAACACATGGCCATTGTGTATGAGAGGAAAGGTATCACAGGTTCAAGACTAGTCTGTAGATCGCAAATAATAAGTCTGGGTGTGTTAACTTTATCCTACATTTCCAGAGCTATATCAGCATGTGCAACCCTCCCTATCTGGTCTAGTATACGTCCTAACAGTGAGAAGCTGGACTAGCACCAGCTGGATGGCAGAGTGTACTACTAGCGTGTGCACACACAGTGCTAGTGGTGACCACTCAGGCGTTAAAGGAGGCTCAGGAGCCAAGTCAGAATGGCAACTGATGCCTATTTTGAACATTGTATGTGTGTCCAGAGGACTGTAAGCTGCAGTTCTCTGGACACACACACACACACACACACACATACATGTGATGCCTAAATTTTGTGGCTCTCCATGCAATATGCTGCAAGATCAGTTAGCCAGCAACTCCACAAATTGTGTGAGACATTTATGGGCAGAATGTTATTTTTCAGTAAGTAGTTCCAACCTGGAGGAGTCACTGGCTGACTAGCTGTGCCTGTACAGATGTTGTCCCCAAAGCTGTGACACTCAAATGCATTCCCAGTTATACCATCCTTAAGGCCCATCCCCACAGCATGCCCCTATACTTGTATCCCAACATGATACTGCTGTGCAGTTCTCATATTGCCTGCTGGTTTGACTGGAATGAGCTGGGGAGACTCGGTCTTTCAAGGGAGAGCTCCATCGCATGTGTGTGTGCAGCAACTCTCATCTCTGACTGAGCCTCCAGGCTTCAGGACACACCTGGCTGCACAGATGAGCTGCCTAATTAATGCCAACTTCCATAAGAGCTGACTCCGTGGCAACACTGTCAGCCCTCTTGGTACAGCTGCAGCCTATTGGGAGCCAGGTTCACGTGGAGGGCTGGCCTCTGAATGTTCAATGGAGTCACTGAGTTGGTGAGACAGTAGTGCTCTTGTCCTAAACGGCAGTCACAGGGTAAATTCTGGGGGTCTCTCAGCTTCATGCAAAGTGTGCACATACAGGTATGTCCATCTCAGGCACATCTGTACACAATATACACTATCTTAGCACTGTCTACTGATCTTTGACCACAGCATTCAGCATGACATTATGTATTACTCCATAACAACAACTCCATTTAAAGAGGGTAGGCACCTACAGAGATCCCTATGTATGTGCTATATTATAAAGACAAGTAAGCATCCTTATAAAATACTAATATAGGTGCTAACCCGTGCCTACACCATAGAGCTGGTGTAAATGTCCATGTTTATATTTTTCAAGTACATGCATGTGTACTTGTGTAATCCACCCATTCTCTGCCCAAACTCTGTCTATGTGCATACCTACTGGCAAAGTACACACCATGATGCACATCTTTACGCCAGTCGTTATTTTTAAGAGGCCTTTTACACCCATGTGTGGTACTCATGCATGAGAATGATTTGATAAAATTACCTGCATGCTGTCCAAGATTTTTTGCTGATCTAAAGTGTTCTGTGACATGCATTTAATGGGCATCCCAACTGGACATAACCTTTCTTTTAAATTCAAACTTCCAGTATAAGCAAATCTTAATTTAGTGTTCTGAAAGTACTGTAAAAGAGCCAAAACACTAAAATAGTTTCTAATAATTGTGTTATTTTTTTATGACAATGATGAATAAAGCATTATACAAATAATGGAATAGTCAATTATTGTCAATTAGGAATGTGCACAGTCAAGGAAAATTCAGGTAGTTTTCTTTTTTTCATGATTTGTTTTTTTTTTGTTAGTTTCACTCTCATTGTAATAGGGCCTTTTAGTGTATGTTAAATTGATTCAACTTGCAATAATTGATAACTTCAGGCATGATAAGCTGATTAGTGAACATTTAATCAAGTTAATGCACACTAGGGAACATATTCACTGAAGTGCATTAAGCACTTACTGTGGGTTTTATTGCATGGTAACAGCACAGGTCTATGTTAATGGCAACCACATAGAAAAAACCTACCATATAGTAAAACTTCCACAGTAAGTGCTTACCAAATGTTAGGGTGGGATCAAGCTGGGTTCTGTATGGAGATCATATGTGGTCTGCTCTGACAGCTGTCATGAGGTACTGTATGTTAATGCACGATAGCTTTCATGACTGCCAATAGCTCTGCTGTACTTAAAACCACCTCAAGAGATGGCATTAGACACAGCCATGCTACGAGCTGCCCAAAGAACATCTAAATAACATGCCCCATCCAAGTCCTCCTGCTCCAATATTTCCCCACTCCCCCCATGAAAAATGCCCCATGAACAGAATCCTTGATCCATTCCCCCACAATCCCTGATCCAGACCCTCACAAGATCACCAAATAAGCCCCCTGAGCCAAAACTCCCTCAATACTATTCTACCTCTCTGACACTTTTGGGTCTTGCCTGGGGTCTTCCTGGTAGTTTAGTGGAGCAAAGTGGGAGTAATCCTCCTATCCCAATAGCCTCTGGGGTGCAAAATGGTGGTGATGACCACTATTGGCAGTCTCACAGATAGTATCTCTAGAAATCAATCTGCCATATAAAGAGTGACCCCTAGCAGTAGCACCATGAGACTCCCGCTAGGAGTCATTGCTGCCATTTTGAACCCTAACAGCTCATGAGGCAGAAATAGATAGGGACTGCTGCTGCCCTGCTGCACTAGACTACCAGGGAGACCCTCGAGTGAATCCTGGGGAGGTGGGGTAAAAGGAGGGTCAGGATGTAGTGTTTGGGGTGATTTGCCTTGGGAGATTCCTATGGGGATATTATCTTGGGGAGTTTATGTTGGGGGGTAATCCTGGGGAGGCCTTTATTAGGTAATTCTATTCGGGGGGGTGCTGATCGGGAGGGATCAAATTGATGGGTTACTCCCCAGAGGGGATTGGATCAGAGGTGGAAGAATGATCATAGAGGAAATCAGATTGGGGGTCTGATAGGGGTGGGACTGTCCAGAGATATTGTATCAAGAAACTGGGTTGGATGGTGCTGTTGTGGCTACAGCTTCTTTTTTTTTCATACATACCTCAGCAGATCAGCTGAGTCATGTAACATGGGTCAGTGTGGTACATGTCTGCCTCTGTGTGGTCAATGCAGGAAAATGCTGGCCATGCCTCTTGTCTTTACTGCACAGGTTTTGCACTTACTGAAACATACATTTTTCAACTAAGGTGGAATAAGTGCAGAAACTTACCGCACTATAGTAAACAGGACCCTTAGTTTTTAAAGCATGATAATGAATTGACATCTCTGTTATTGATTTCTCCAAAGTATTCAACAAAGACTTATGGCATTTTGTAATTCTCACTTACATATATGCTTGTTTAATTTTATTTATTTATTTATTTAGCTGGGCTTATAAACCGCTTTTCTCCAGTCAAAGCAGTGTATATTGAATGGAGGATATACGTGTTACATCAAACAGGTGTTGGCTTATATACTGTGCATGGGTCTGATAGGATCTAGCTTATAATATGTGTAACAGTATAACTTATTTACATAGGGGGACTAACTTATTTACAAAGAGTGTCAACTTGTATGTTCAGCTGGGGGATGTCTGTATTAGTTTCTGGTTGCATGGATGGGGGGAGGATTCTGTGAGTGGGCCAAAGAGTTTGATGAATAAGTGTGTTTTTAGGTGTTTGTGAAAGGTGACGAGGTCACTGGTGTTTCTGATTTGTTTGGTGAGGGCTTTCCATAGGGAGGGTGCATATAGTTTGAAGGATAGCGTGCAAACTTGTTTATTGCTCTTTGCTTTGTCATGTAGGATAATCAGTGTGTAGCTCATGGATTGTCTTGTAGCTCTGCTGGAGTGGAATGTTTGGAGTAATGTGTGAAGATGTGATGTGGGGTCAGAGTGAATGGCTTTGTGTGTGAGTAGGAGAGTTTTGTACTTGATTCGGCTATTCAGGGGTAGCCAGTGAAGCTGTTTTAGGATGGGAGTGATGTGGTCATATTTTGAAGCTCCATGTATAATGAAGGCTATTTTGTGGAGGGCAGTATGTAGGGGGAGTAGGGTGGATTCTGACAGACCTTGGTAAAAGGAGTTGCAGTAGTCAGCATGAGGGAAGATCATAGTCTGAAGAGTTGAATCAGGATACCCTCAATCATGCAAATTATGAAATAAAATTTTAGAATGCAGCTTAAATATTTGATTGTACAAACATTTGAATCTCAACAAACGTGAAAAAGGCAATCTTCTTTTCAAAGGTTCTGTAGAAAGCTTTTAAAATGTAAAAATGAATTATAAATCTGTAAACCTCCTAAATACCTCTGGAAGAAGACCCAAGCCATTCTTATCTAACATATTAAAAAAGTACATTTATTTCTTATCAACATACACTACATGAATTTAAGCTGACCTTGCAACAAGTGTGGTCTCTGGGCAGTTCAATTTTGCTTGTAAGGTCATCCCTATGCGCGGAATGTTTTACTAAGCGCTTGGCACAGGTAATGATAGGTGTTCAAAGGAAGCATTTTCTGCAGTTTCCTTAGCCAGTCTAGGGTGATTTGCAGCTGTGGGGATCCTTCTTGTGAACATTTAAGGAGTGCAAGTTTTCTAATTTGAATTTGGAGCTGCTCACAGATGCTTCTGGAGGAAAGGTTTTAGTGTATTCTTATGAGGTTCCTGGTGACCTCCTGGCATGAGCGGGGTTAAGAACATAAGAACATAAGATATGCCATACAGGGTTAGACCAAGGTCCATCAAGCCCAGTATCCTGTTTCCAACAGTGGCCAATTTAGGTCATACGTACCTAGCAGTTTCCCCAAAAGACACAGGTTCCGCAATGCTTGTACTGGGTCAAGCATTGATATTCTGGGTCCCTTCTTAATAATGGTTTATGGACCTTTCCTCCAGGAACTTGTCCAAACCTTTTTTAAACCCAGCTACACTAACAGCCTTTACTACATCCTCCGGTAACAAATTCCAGAGTTTGATTACACGTTGAGTGAAAAAATATTTTCTTTTATTAGTCTTAAATAGTTTACCCTGTAGCTTCATTGCATGTCCCTTAGTCTTTCTATATTCTGATAACGTAAACAATTGATCTACATTTACCGGTTCCACTCTGTTCATTCATTTATAGACTTCTATCATATCTCCCCTCAGCGGTCTCTTTTCCAGGCTGAAGAGCCCTAACCTTTTTAGCCTTTCTTCATAGGAGTATCCTTCCATCCCCTTTACCATTTTGGTGGCTCTTCTCTGAACCTTTTCTAATAACACTATATCCTTTTTAAGATATGGTGAACAGAACTGAACACAATATTCAAGGTGTGGTCTCACCATGGAACAGTATAGAGACATTATAATTTCTTTTGTTTTATTTTCCATTCCTTTCCTTATGTTACCTAGCATTTATTTATTTAACATTTCTTATATATCACCTTTCATGATATCAAGGTGGCTTACATTGAACAAACTGAAATTACATTGAACAGGGCATTATAACTTGGAGATAACTACTTTACAAGGAACAGGGGCAATGGACCAAGACTACAAGGAGCACCTGTGGGACTAGAAACCCCAGGTCCTTCTGGCCCAAGTTTGCTGTCCTCTAGTGGGATTTGAACCCCTGACCTTCTGGCCTGAGGTACCTTGCCCCAACCACTAGGCCACTCCTCCACTTGATTCTATTTGCTCTCTTGGCTGCTGCTGCACACTGGGCCGAGGGTTTTAAAATGTTATCCACAATGACGCCTAAATCTTTTTCCTGGGTGGTGGTTCCTAATGTGGAACCTTGCATTGTGTAACAATAGTTTGGGTTGTTCTTCCCTAGGTGCATAACTTTGCACTTGTCCACATTAAATTTCATCTGCCATTTTGATGCCCAGTCTTCCAATTTATCAAGATCCTCTTGCAATTTTCCACAATCCTCTTGGGTTTTAACAACTTTAAATAGTTTTGTGTCATCTGCAAATTTGATAACCTCACTCGTTATTCCACTTTCGAGGTCATTTATGAATATGTCAAAAAGCAGTGGGCCCAGCACAGATCCCTGGGGTTCACCACTATTCACCTTTCTCCATTGGGAAATTGGCCATTATCAACCGACTCACCTTTGTCCACCTGTTTAGTCACACTTTCAAAAAACATAACAGATTAGTAAGACACATAACAGATTAGTAATGTTGGTGTGCAACATTGCTTTTATGGGGTTATTCCCAGTCCTAGTGGCTTTTAACCATTTGTAAAATTTACATAATGATGCTTCATTGCCCATCCATAATATGAATACATCATCTATATATCTCAGCCATTTTTTAATATATGTGGAGTAAAGGGAATGCTGAACATGATTTGTTCAAATTCTGCCATGAAAAGATTGGCTAAGCATGACAGCACCAACAATTTGTTGATAGATTTTATTGCTAAAAAAAATATTCTTCACATGCATTACAATAAACTTGAAAATAGAAAAAGTTATCATCTCAACTCACACATCAATAAGAAAGGGGAAGAAGAGTCAGGAAAAAATGCAAAATGAAAGCAAGCCGACCAGAAATTGCTGGAAGATAGTGAGCACAAATGTTATGAGTACAGTCTAGGCAACAAAGTTGCTGACCTGGAAGCTCTGATGGTGGAAATGGACTTGGACATTCTGGCCATTATGGAAACATGGCTTAATGAATATGATATTTCCATACGTGGCTACAGCGCCTTTGCTATTCTATAAGTACACTCATTAGTTCTT
Organism: Ichthyophis bannanicus; assembly: GCA_033557465.1. NCBI lineage: Eukaryota > Metazoa > Chordata > Amphibia > Gymnophiona > Ichthyophiidae > Ichthyophis > Ichthyophis bannanicus. The sequence goes on along the minus strand of CM066032.1, from coordinate 1,464,949,751 downwards.
ATCTCTCACTCAACCTCACCCCCCTCAGGAACTCCACTCTTTTGGCAAATCGTTTCTATCTGAGCCCTTCTTTTCTATTGCTACTGTAACTCTAGACTTCGCTCCTTTCACCTTGCTGTACATTATGCCTGGAACAAATTACCCAAATCAGAACATCAGGTGCCTTCTCTGACCCTTTTCAAATCTAGGCTGAAAACACCTCTTCGCTGCTGCTTTTGGATCTTGACTCATCTGACCTCCTTTGTACTTCCTTACCATTCCCCCTAGCTTTATCCCATGTCTATAGCTACTATGTTGTTGGTCTTAACTAGATTGTAAGCTCTGATGAGCAGGGACTGTCTTTTACATGTGTCTGTGCAGCACTGCATACGTTTTGTAGCGCTATACAAATATTCAGTAGTAGTAGTAGTTAGTAGTAGTATGTTCGCTGTGGGCATTCACATAGGCAGAGTTTGGGCAGAGCACATGATATATTTTTGCATATATTTCATAAAATACATACAAATGCGTGTAAGATACATGTGGTCATCTAAACCAGCCATAGGGCCAGCCACAGGGCCTAAATTAAACATGCTTTCCTACTACGTACGTCCCTATTTTATAAAGTATGCACCTTCATGACTTTATAAAATAAGCGCAATCGATGTGTGTAAACACATGCATTATCCTAGGCATGCCTTTACAAAATTAGCTTCTTTATGCCTTCACATCATACTTCTTTCTCATAATCTTGTTGATCCATCACCACTACATCTTGACCTTTATCAGCTCATTTAATCACTGAAGAAGTAATTGCATCAATCAACGCCACGACCGCACCAACCGACCCCTGCCCAGCGCACTGGATCAAGACAATGCGCACGGAGTTCAGCCCTGTCATAGCCAACATCACCAAGCTGTCATTTGAAACAGGAGTTTTCCCAGATGCGCTCAAGCACACATCCATCCGCCCACTACTAAAAAACAATCAACTTGACCCAAAGAAAGAGGAATCTTACAGACCAATCTCCAGTATCCCTTTCTGGCTAAGATCCTAGAGAGAATAACCTTAGACAGATCCAGCAGCATGTTGACTCCTCCTCACCACTGGATCCCTCTCAACATGGATTCAGAGAAGCACACGGTATCGAAACCCTACTGACAACATTAACCAGTTCACTGATCAATGGAATTGACAGTATAAAGAATGGCTTCGCACTAATCTTCCTTGATATATCAGCAGCGTTTGACTCCGTAGACCACCTGCAGCTTCTCACCCGGCTACATGAGAAGGGAATCCGAGATCAAAGCGTGGGACTGGTGTAAATCCTACCTCGAAGGCAGATGTCAACAAGTCCGGATTCAAAGCACCACCTCCGAACCTTTCCAACAGCACCAAGGTGTACCCCAAGGATCCTCCTCTCTGCGTTGCTCTTTAACATCTATATGCAACCAATCTGTGACATTGCCCGTTCATTTGGCATATCGTGTCTTATGTATGCCGATGATGTCCTGCTATTCACACCCATTGTCATCAATTGTCCCGACTATACAGTGCTAGTTGACTGCTTCAACACAATAACTGACTGGCTACTCACTCAGAACCTCCGGATAACTTAAAAAAACGGAAGTACTAATGATCACAAGGAATAAAGCCTCTCTCCGCCACCAACACTCAAAGTCAGAGACGCGGAACTTCCAATCAAATCCAACATACGATATCTCGGGGTAATTCTTGATCAACAACTCAACTTCAAGGAACATATCAAACGCACTGTCAAGACCATCTATTTCAAGATAAAAACCCTACGGCATCTTAGGCCCATGATGGAATCCGCGGATTTCCGCACCATCTTCCAGGCACTAGTCACACCGCACTTCGACTATGCCAACATAGTTCTACATGGCCTTCCAAAGAGCTCCCTCAAACCATTACAGCTAGCCATGAATGCGGCAGCCCGTGTGCTCTACGGAACCTCAAGGGTCGACCACATCTCCCCCATTCTAAAGGAACTACACTGGCTTCCCATAAGCAGTAGAATCCTGTACAAAACCCTCCTCATTACCTTCAAGGCCTTCAACATGATAGCTCCCCCATCCATTTCCGACCTCATAACGCGTTCTCCAGACAACAGATCCAGGAGATCCCAGGCTGCCAACATGCTACTTATACCAATTGAATCCACAAAACTCAACCAGATCACCACCAATAGGGCTTTCAGGAACTATGCCCCCGTATGCTGGAACAAACTCCCCCCACACATTAGAGCTATTAGAGACCTTATTCAATTTAGAAAAGCCCTCAAACACCACCTTTTTCTCTTACATTATAGCCATCCCGATACCCCATTACCTCCCACACAACACCACTATATCATACAGCCGCTACATGATGTAAAACACTGTAATCATACCTAATATGTAATACAATCGATTTGTACATAGTTTCCTAAGTTTGCTATAAACTTGAATGTAAATAGTTCCCCAAGTTCTCCTCCATGTTAACCCCCCGTTTTATGTAAACGACGGCCAATGTATCTGGTCAAGTGTTCTATTGTTTTGATGTAAACCGCGCTGATGACAAATAGCGCGGTATATAAGAAATGTTAAATAAAATAAATAAATAAATAAACGAGTCAATATTCAGTTTACGGTGGTCAATATTTATTTAAACCCCAGCTGCTGTGGGCAAATTGAAAGGGGATATTCAGCGGAAGTGCCCACATAGCAGCCTGTGCTGAATATCTGATTTCAGCCACTATCCAAATCACATAACGTTAAGCCTGCTTTTTTTTTTAAACTTACTTTGGGGCAAGTTTACTAAAGAACGTGGGGTTTTTCGTGCAGTTGGCGACCAACACACAAATAGATGGGATTAAACTGGAGACTGAGTAGAAACAAGGTGAAGACACAGCATGCGCCTGAGGCAGGCATGCCAGTCATGCACTAGATACCAAAAGAAGCTGTTAGCGTGTGGCCAGCTAACACTTTCTTCTGACAAGGAAGAACACAAGTGTGAGAAATTAGAAGGGTAGAAGCTGGGCAAACACATAAGATTAATTTTGGGGCAATAGGAGATGTGAGTTGGTGAGCTGGATACCAAGGCGCCTGCCTAGGGATCTATTTGAGGGGGTGGGGGGCTGCATGGTGCACCATCCTGACAACCACAAAACCAGGGCCTGCAGGTAAGGATTGACCTTGCACCAACTATGAGCAAACATCTACAAATAGAGCAACAGCTGTTCCGATGGACTGCTGTTAATATACAGTGGATAGTTGTCAGAAGGCTGCAGGTGTTGTATGCTGTGGGGGTGTCAGGAGATAGGGCTAGTTCTATACTGCAGGCAGGGCCGGCCCGTCCATTGAGCAAGAATGTTTTTTGCACAGGGCCCCGCGTTTCAGGGGGCCCCGCGCAAAAAACATTCTACATCAGGCCAAATAGATTTTAAAAAAAGCAAGCCGGCTGCTGCTGCCGCTGCCGCTGTGACAGCGGCAGAATCAAGCGTCCCGCCGTGGGCCCCCCCCCACCCGGCAAAGCCTCCCAGAAACATCAGCTTCGGACAGAGTCCCAAAGCGCGGGCTTTCAGAGCCGCGAGAGCTTCCCTGTCCTCTCGCAGCTCTGGTGGGCTTAACAGAGCCGCGCAAGAAAGGGAAACTCTCACGGCTCTGAAAGCCTGCGCTTTGGGACTCTGTCTGAAGCTGATGTTTCTGGGAGGCTTTGCCGGGTAGGGGGGGCCCCGCGGCGGGACACTTGATTCTGCCGCTGCCACGGCGGCAGCGGCAGCAGCAGCCGGTTTGCTTTTTTTTAAAATCTATTTGGCTTGATGGGGGGAGGGGGGTTAGGACTGGTAATGGGCTATGGGGGGGGAGCTAAGACTGGAAGTGGGCTGATGGGGGTGTTAGGACTAGTAATGGGTTATGGGGGGCTAGAACTTGAAATGGGGGGGGGGTAGGACTGGTAATGGGCTAATGGGGGGCTAAGACTGGAAATGGGCTGATGGGGGGTCAGAACTGGAGGCTGATAGGGTGGCTAAGACTGGAAATGGGTTGATGGGGGGTAGGACTGGAAATGGGATGATGGGGGGGCTAAGACTGGAAATGAGCTGATGTGGGGTTAGAACTGCAGGCTGATAGGGGGCTAAGACTGAAAATGGGCTGATGGGGGGTTAGGACTGGTAATGGGTTATGGGGGAGCTAAGACTAAAAATGGGCTGCTGGGGTTAGGACTGGAAATGGGCTGATGGGGGTTAGGACTAGTAATGGGTATGGGGGGTTAGGACTAGTAATGGGCTATGGGGGGGCTAAGACTGGAAATGGGCTGATGGGGTGTTAGGACTGGTAATGGGCTATGGGGAAGCTTAGACTAAAAGTGGGCTGATGGGGGGGTTAGGACTGGAAGTGGGCTGATGGTGGCGTTAGGACTAGTAATGGGCTATGGGGGGGTTAGGACTGGAAATGGGCTGATGGGGGGCTTATAACTGGTAATGGGCTGATGTGAGGCTTAGGACTGGTAAGGGCTATGGGGGGGCTAGGACTGGTAATAGGCTGGGGGGATTGCTAGGACTGGAAATGGGCTGAGTGGAAGGAGGGCTTGAACTGCAAATAGCTGATGGGGATGGAGGCTTGGAATGGAAATGGGCTGAGTGGAAGGGGGGCTTGAACTGCAAAAAGCTGATGGGGAGGGGGGCTTGGAATGGAAATGGGCTGTGAGGGGAGGGAGCTAGGACTGGAAAAGGGCTGAGTGGGGGGGGGTAGGACAGGAAATGGGCTGATGTAGGGGCTAGGATAGGACTGGAAATGGGCTTTTGGGGGGTGCTAAGATTGGAAATAGACTGTGGTGGGGGCTTGGATTGAAATGGACTCATGGAGGGGCTAGAACTGGAAGTAGGCTCATGGGGGGCTTGGATTGGAAATGGACTGAGTGGAGTCGAGCTAGGATTTGACATGGGCTGATGGTGGGGCTAGGAAAGGACTATAAATGGGCTGATGGGGGGCTGAGATTGGAGATGAGCTGATGGAGGGACTCGGATAGGACTGGAAATGGATGGGGGAGCTAGGACTGGAAATGGGCTGATGGTGGGGCTAGGATAGGACTGAAAATGGACTTATGGGGGGCTAGGACTGGAAATGGGCTGATGCGGGGACTAGAAGGGAGCGGATGCTGGGTGGGGCTGGAACTAGAAGGGAGCTGATGTTGGGGGAGGATTAGAATGGGATGGAGCTTGGAGAGGGGAAAAATATTTTGTGTGGGAGGGAAGACAAATCTACAGTTGGCCGGATATTGGGAGAGTAAGTGGGGATTGAGGATGGAGGGGTAAAATTTGAGTGGATGAAATAGGAATGAGGAAAGATCAAAAGGAGAAAGATTAGTATGTTAAAGCAGATGTAGAGAGAGAATGGAAAAAAACTAGAAGACAGAAGAAAGGACAAATGGACAGCAGATGATGGAGAGTTAGAAGAAGACATGAAGAAACCAGAAGAAAGTGGCTGGAGCAATTTCAACTGAAAAAAAATGCACAAAAGGTAGAAAAATATCTCTTTATTTTGAATTTATTAATTGGAATATGTCAGCTCTGGGAAATGTGCATCATTAACATCTGCGGTTTGTTTAGTACAAGAGGAAATTAATTTATAGTTTTATTTCTACAGTGTTGTTGTACATTCCAAGTTTGGCTTTTGGGGTTCCCAGTTTAATTATTGTCTTCCTGTTTCTAAATTGTGATTGCTTGTTTGGTGATGGTCTATGTTCTGTATGTGTAACTGAGCTGAGGTATTCTGTTTATGTAATTCCTATTTGACATTGCCACTTGTTCTCTTTCCCCGGTAGGTCATGCATTGTTATTCTATGAAATGTATTGGTTTAATATTTGCAATGTTGCCTTTTGATAGTTACGGTATGATGCTTTGTGAGTCCTGGTAGTGCTGTTAGGATATGGGTTCTAAATGGGCAGTGTTTGTAGTAGTTCCTAATGTGCCTGGCGGTTGGCACTGGATTATAGTAATGTAGAAATCTTTTAGTCTTTCTTTATCCATACACTCATTAAGAGGCATGTTTACTGGGGGGCGGAGCCTGATGTCCAGCGGGTTAGACGCTTCGCGCTGAAGCTCCCGAGAGGCCTACTCAGAATCCTGACTTAATACCTACATAAACTTAATATTTTGCTCCGAACTTACCGGGGTACCTCGGGGGGGATGGCGGCCCACAAACCAGCGCGCTTAGACTTCGGGTCTCCCTCTTCTTCACACGGAAAACGCTCCAAAACAGAGTTGTCTTCCCCACAAAAGATAGTTCCACTTCGGGAAAACCCCGAAATGCAACAGGAGATTTTGGAGGAAATACGCGGAGTGAAGGAACTGGTACAGTCCAACGGAGAAGCGCTCCGAGCCATGCGAGAAGATTTCGGTATGCTTCAGGACCGGCTTGAAGGTCTTTCACTACGGCAGGACAACATGGCGGGGGTCCTCGACTCGCACGCGGTGCGCTTGGGGAAACTGGACAAGGCTGAGCGTCAGATACAGAATCTTCAAAAAGAGTTAGAGGATAGCAATAATCGAGCCCGTCGCAACAATGTAAGGCTCATTGGAGTACCGGAGGGGGCGGAAGCAGGAGATATAAGAGAATTCCTGGTCAAAACTCTTCCCTCCTTGCTGAAGATCACTTTTCACAGAGATCTGGAAATTGACCGAGCACATCGTGTTCCTACCAACATGGCGCTCAATCGGACGACCCCCCGGCCTATCATCTTTCGATTACTGAGATATCAGCAAGTTGAGCAAATTCTAAATGCTGCCCGGGCGAATCATCATCTGGAGTTTGAAAGTCATAAAGTCTCCTTCTTCCCTGACTTGGCAAAGCCCACAGTTGACCGTCGGAAGAGACTCCTTGCTTTTCGCCCTAGACTTCAACAGCTACAGGCTCGCTTTGGCCTATTGTATCCAGCGAAGCTCAGAGTGACTCTCCATAACCAAACTAGAACCTTCGAAGATCCTGATCTACTAGCAACATTTTTAGATTCCAAAGAAGCAGACCAGATGCGCTAATCCAACGACTTGGATCTGTAATCCGCCGGCTCTGCCCGCCATTTTGAATGGCCCGACGCGGTGATCACAGCCTGGAACAGAGACTGCCTGGACTTTTCTTTCTTTCTATATATAACTTTCTTGGTCTCCTTTCCCTCCATGATGTGCACCTCGGTTGGATTCGGAACACGCACAGCTATACAGGTTATGTTTCAATTTAGGCCTTCTCTGGGGTTTCTCCCCGCAGACATATGGTCGCCAGTAATTTCTGGGGTTCTGCTTCTTCTCTAATGCACTTCGGTGCTTATTTTTTTATATGGGGCGCTTCATTGTTTTTCATTAGCTTATTTTCTATCATGTCATGTGTACAGCCATATACAGTTAATATGAGGGACATTGTGAAATTATGTGCGTTATCATGTTCTTTCTCAGAATTTTTAACCCTTCTGAATGGCCTTATGTAAGATCTTATCACTGAACGTAAAAGGCATCAATAGTCCAATCAAAAGAAAGAAAATCCTTAGCTATCTTAATCATGAGCATGCTGATTTAGTGTTTCTTCAGGAAACGCATTTAAACTCCGTTGAAACACTGAAACTTAATGCTAAGCCTTACATGGTGGCTGCCTACTCTCCCGCCGTTTCCAAAAGGTGTGGGGTAGCCATCTTGGTTAAGAAGTCTTTGCAAGCTACTGTAATGGATACTAGCTCTGATAAGGAGGGTAGATGGGCCCGTGCACACCTTAAGGTTGGAGATAGTGAATTCACGTGTATTTGTATTTATGCTCCGAATGTGGATAACCCTGCTTACTTGCAAGTATTGCGCAGTTGGCACAGGCCTCTGCCAATACTCCATTAATACTTGGCGGCGATTTCAACCAAGTACTTGATCCTTTGATAGATAGACTGCCGCCTAGAACGAGTGGTCCACCCAAGAGTCTTGATACCCTTACAGCTCTGATGAAAGATCTTGCGTTAGTAGATATATGGAGGCTGCTTCACCCCTCCGACTTAGAGTTCACCTTTTTCTCAGCCCCCCATCACTCACAATCTAGAATAGATTTTTTTCTTATCTCCAAAGCACTGATATCCCAAGTGACACGGCTAGGATTCATCCTCTCCATATCTCAGATCATGCTGCCATATCTTTCTCATTACATGTCACTACGCAAGGTGAACATCCCCGTGCTTGGTTTTTTGATAGATCCCTACTAGACCACAAAGATTTTCAGGTTGACATAAAGGCCGCTATCCAAGACTACTTTCATTTTAATTCACCCCATGACACTGCGAGCTGGGCTTGGTGGGAGGGTTTCAAGGCGTCTATCCGTGCAACTATAACTAGCTATCAAATTCGACAGGGGAAACAAAGAAAGCAACATTTACTGATTCTAGAACAACAGATACAAGCTGGAGAGCGTCTCCTCACGTCCCGTACTGACCCATGTATTTTACTTCGCTTACAACGCCTTCGTTTTCAATACAATCAGCTTTTATATACCGCTGCTGCTAAAAATATTGAATCACAACAAGGGATGTACTATCGGGAAAATAACCGTGCTGGCAAATTGTTAGCCAATGCTCTGAAAGGTCAAAAAGAAGCCAAGCGCGTTACCGCTCTCCGCAATCCGTCGGGGGGGAGCTTGGTCACTAAAGATACAGAAATATTAGAACTCTTTCGTGATTTTTATACTCGGCTTTATCAATCTGAATGTGACTTCGAGCCAGAAGCATTTGAACGACTACTATCAGGGGTACAACGGCCGACCCTATCTGACGAAGATAGAGAGGCCATGGACAAACCATTCACTTTATCAGAAATTCAATCTGCACTCAAGAGATGTGCCACAGGTCGAGCCGCAGGCCCGGACGGTCTCCCAGCTGAATTCTACAAAACTTTTAACGTTGACTTAGCTCCGTTTTTGAAACTTTATTTTTCTGCTCTGGCCGAGGAGGGATCTCCTTCTGGATCCTTCTCAATGGCAAATGTAGTAGTTTTGAGAAAGAGGGGAGAGATCCGCAACTAACAGCTAATTATCGTCCAATTTCCCTACTAAACGCAGACTATAAAATATTTGCCACCATTCTCTCCACCCGGCTCTCCGACAAGATGTCTACTTTAATACACCCAGATCAATGCGGTTTCATTCCCGGTAGATCAACTGCTGATAATGCTAGGACTCTATGTCATGTACTGACTGCCGCAGTTAATCTTGATCGACCATTGGTTGGCCTCTCACTTGATGCTGAGAAGGCCTTCGACCGCTTAGAATGGCCCTTCTTGTTTGCAACTCTCCGCTGGTACGGATTCGGAGAAGGCTTTCTCCGTTGTCTCCGAATCATGTATGCACAGCCTACAGCTAGTATCTGTGCTAATGCTTTAAAGTCTCAGCCATTTCCCCTGCAACGCGGTACTCGCCAGGGATGCCCACTGTCTCCACTTCTTTTCGATCTCGCACTCGAACCCTTAGCTTTACTAATCCGGCAATCCAAGGATATTCATGGAGTCCCCTTCTCTCATAGGGAAATCAAAATTTCAGCATATGCTGATGACCTTATGCTCTTTGTCTCCCTAGACTCAGTGCCGGCTGTCCTAGAGCAAATTGGTAAATATTCACAACTCTCGGGCTATAAGATAAATTGGACCAAATCGGTAGCCTTTCCACTAAATCCTCTGATCCATCAAGCAGATATGCAATCCTTTCCCTTTTTATGGCAAACCTCGCATGGTCAAATACCTTGGGGTGCACTACTGCTCTCCTTTGGAAGACACCATCACCTTTAATGCCAAAGACTTAACCTCTAAGGTCCGGGCGCTTACTCAACGCTGGACTCCTTTAACACTTACTTGGTGGGGCCGCCTAGAAACCATTAAAATGATGATTGTTCCCAAAGTGAACTACATTTTAGAATGCTGCCATGTCTCCTACCTCGACGTACATATAAAGATTTAGAGGGTCTTCTGACTAGATACTTATGGCAAAACAAGACACCTAGGATAGCGAAACATAAGTTACAAGCAGATAAAGAAAATGGTGGTGTCAGATTCCCTGATTTCCTGAAATACCACCATTCTTTTCTTCTCAAACAAGGCGCTCGTTGGCTGGAAGACCTCACACCGAGTAGACCAGTGTGGCTAGATATAGAGGAGGACCTTTGCAAACCAATTCCTCTTACTTATCTCCCTGGTATGACTCTCCCATCAGACTCCCACTATCCACCAATGCTCTTAGACACTTTAGGTGCCTTTAATACCATTGAGCAATCTCTAGACCCCCGACTTTGTCCGCTAGATAGACTCCCGCTTTGGCACAATGCTCGATTTCAAATACACAATAAACCGATGGCGTGGAGCCCCTGGTACACTAGGGGCATTTGGATCCCTAACCAGCTGTTCTATGATGGTCGCTGGAAAACTTTTAGCGAATTACAAATTGAATTTGGTCTCCCAGCGAAACACTACTTTCAGTTGGTGCAACTTCAGCATTGTCTTCGGAGTGCTAAGGTGCTCCCGCCATCGGAAACCCATACCCAAGGATTGTCGGAGATAATCCGATCTATCGGGAGCTTATCGGGTGTGGCATCTAACTTTTACAAAACTTTATGTAATACTGTAAATATATGAACTCCTACAGCACAGAAATCCTGGGAGCGGGAAATGCATGTAACTTTGACCCCGGAGCAATGGAGCCTAGTCTGGAGCAAGGTGACACGGGTCTCTCGATCCGCCTCACTCACTCAGACACTTTTCTTTCTAGCCCACCGATGTTTCTATACTCCTGACAGGTTAGCCAAATGGAACGCCACCCAGAGCAATAGATGCTGGACATGCCATGTGGCCATTGGTTCACTAACTCATGTTATGTATGAATGCCCCGCATTACAGTATTACTGGAGTCGGGTCTGGGGTCGTATTCAATCTATTTTGCACTTTCAGGAGCCCCTCTCTTGGAAGATAGTGGGACTCCGCTCAGCTGCGGGGATCCCCTCTCTTCCCAAATCGGCTTACTTCCTTTTAGACTTTATGCTGGGCATAGCTATTTCCCTAATTACGAAATACTGGAAAAATAGCTCCCATCTAAGCCCCAATGAATGGTGGAATCATGTCTGTCTCTACAGTAAATATGAGCAAATACCTCGTATGTTAGCTTCTTCCGCTCAGACTCCCCACCACTTGTCTAAATGGAAGATGCTCAACGACTATGTTCAAACTGCTCAATGCTCTCATCTGACTGTTTAAATCTGTGTAAATCTCTGTCACATGATCATTCTGTATCGCAGATACTATTTCTGTTTGTTTTGATGTACAATTACTGTTGTTTGTAAGCGCTTATATGATGATACTTATCAGCTTAGAGAAGAAGCATAGGGGTGGGGGGTAATTGGGGTTGCTTTTTCCTTATTGTATGCTTGTATTTGTTTCCTTTGGTGTGTTGTTTCTTTTTGCTTGTTGTAAAATGAAAATAAAAGTTTAAAAAAAAAAAGAGGCATGTTTACTAAAAGTTAGTGTATGGTAGCATTATGCAAATATATATGCAAATGAGGTCCCTTATGCAAATGAGACCCCGCACCGAGTCTCCGCACTTGGCCCCACACCCCCCTTGGGCCGCCCCTGACTGCAGGGCTCATAGTTAGATTTAGAACAGGCAGAGTGCAGTGGGAAGAGGGGCATGCAAATTAAGTGTTGCATAAACTGACAACATGACTGTGAGGAATCAAATTATGCCATCCGACCGCTACCTCTCCTACATAGTGGGGCCATATAGCAGTGCATACATGCACTGGGGGATGCATGCCCCAGCCAAGGACCATGTTCCTTTGGGCAGATGGCTCCTTACCCTGACGGAGGGAGGATGTGACTGAGGCTTATTGGTTCTGAGCAGCACTTTTTTTAAATTATTATTATTATTATCATTATCAATATCATCACCACCATCACCATCACTGAATGGTTCTTTTGGTCTGTTGTTTCCATGGGGTAAGTACTTCCCCCCACACTTGTTGTTAACCCACAAAGTGAGTGGGACTGTAGGGTGTTTCTTGACCCCCTTGAGTGGGCTGCCTTAAGCGGGTCTGCTGGTTTTTGCTCCCCATAATAGACACTGTGGACATCCTCCTGATCCCATACATGGCTGCCTGCATTTCCAGATGCTACATGTGCACCCTATCATCTATGGTTTTAGACTCAGCACTTGCTCCCTGCATCTGTTTGCATTCTAATTTGCATGTCAACACTCTTGTTCTTAACCCCTGTGCTCTGAGTTGTGTTGGCTGTTCAGACCACTTCCAGTCATCACTCTTTTCTGGACTGCCCAATTGCCACCCTCTTGTATGGGTGCTAGGGGAACAGTTCTTATTGTCCACAGTGAATCTAAGACCCACAAATGCCCCAGTAGTACCCTTGTAGAATTCTATTTTCCAATGCACATGAACAATAATAATAGGAATACTTTGATTTTATGATGCTATAGTTAACCAATAATCTCTTTTCAATTGGTTCTTTACTCCTTCAAAAAGTGGAAAGACTAGGGAACAAGCAATGAAGCTACAGCATGGCACATGTAAGACTAATGTGAGAAAATATTTTTTGTAATTCAGCACATAGTCAAACTAAGGAATTTGTTACCAGAGGATGTAGTAAAAGCTGTTAGTGTAGCTGGGCTCACAACAAGTTTGGATGAGTTCTTGGAGGAAAAGTAAGAACATAAAAACAAAATATGCAATACTAGGTCAGACCAAGATCCATTAAACCCAGTATCCTGTTTCCAACAGTGGCCAATCTAGTTCCTAACTACCTAGCAGTTTCCCCAAAAGACACAGGTTCCACATGCTTGTACTGAGGCAAGCAGTGGACTTCCTGCGTCCCCTTTAATAATGGTTTATGGACCTTTCCTCTAGGAACTTGTCCAAGTCTTTTTTAAATCCAGCTACACTGATAGCTTTTACTACATCCTTTGATAACGAATTCCAGATTTTGATTATGTGGAATGAAAATATATTTTCTCTTATTAGTCTTAAATAGGTTACATTGTAGCTTCATTGCATGTTCCCTAGTCTTTCTATATTTTGATGGCATAAACAATTGATCTAAAATTACCTGTTCCACTCCATTCATTAATTTATAGACCTCTATCATATCTTCCCTCCATTTCTTTTCCAGATTGAAGAACCCTAACCTTTTTAGCCTCTCTTCATAGGAGTATCCTTCCATCCCCTTTATCATTTTTGTGACTCTTCTCTGTACCTTTTCTAATAATGCTATATCCTTTTTAAGATTTGGCAACCAGAATTGCACACAATATTCAAGATGTGGAACTATAGAGAGGCATTATAATATCCTATGTTTTATTCTCCATTCCTTTCCTTATGATTTCTAGCATTCTGTTTGCTTTCTTAGCCGCCGCTGCACACTGGGCGGAGGGTTTCAACATGTTATCCACAATGACGCCTAAATCTTTTTCCTGGGTGGTGGCTCCTAATATGGAACCTTGCATCGTGTAACCATAGTTTGGGTTGTTCTTTCCTAGGTGCATAACTTTGCACTCCTCCACGTTAAATTTTATCTGTCATTTGAACATCCAGCCTTCCAATTTATCAAGGTCCTCTTGCAATTTTTCACAATCCTCTTGGGTTTTAATAACTGAATGATTTTGTGTCATCTACAAATGATTACATCACTCATTATTCTCATTTCCAGGTCATTCACAAATATGTTCAAAAGTAGCAGACCCAGCACAGATCCCTGGAGTACTCCACTATTCACCTTTCTCCGTTGGGAAAATTGGCCATTGCTGTGCTAGTGTCACAGCTAGCACAGCAGTAGTAGTGTACCGCAGTCATGCCCCTTGTGTTAATCACTGCCGCTGGGCTCCAGCACATGAATTTAATGCATTAACCCCATGCTCCCTAATGCACCGTCCCTTTCTGCGGTTTCTTATACATTTAGCAGACTGAGTATTGCCGCCAGTGGGATAAGATATTTGACTGCACCCCCGGCCCACCCCCATCACTATCTGGTAAGTGCCAAGAAAGTATTCAGTGGTACTATCTGGATAGTGCCACTGAATATTGGGTCCAGCAGAGTTTATCCTGTTGGCAGGTCCTACTAATTGGATAAAGCCTTTTGAATATCAGACCCTATATTGTGGTTATTCATCAAATCTTTCAAAGCTACTCTTTCATCTTACACAAATTATGAGGACTCTTTATTTTATTTCTCCCCAGCTTTTCTATTTCTCCCATAAGTAGTAAGGGCGCGGGCAGGGTCCCGGCGCCCGCGCGTAACCGGGTACCCGGTCCGGCACGGGACCCTGCTCGCATCTTGGCCGGGGAAAGGGGGGTGTTGTGCTGGGCGACGCGCGCTCAGGCGGTGAGCGCTGTGGCGGCCGGCGCATCTTTTGAACTGATTGGCTCCGCTTGTTGCTGTGCGCGAGCGGAGCCAATCAGGGACGGTTTTGCCATGTGCTCCAGCATGCGCGCTGCCGGGCTGGAGCACATGAGGCCGGTCTGTCGGGCAGGTAGCTTGCTGTGTCGTCGGGCAGGTTGCTTGCGGTGTCGGGGCCAGCGGTTTTCGGCGGTTCTGGTGGTGTGAGCTTCGGAAGGCACAGAGTTCTACGGCGGTTCACAGACACTCTGGTCAGCGGCGGCGGTGCTCTTCTTTCAGAGCTCGTGGAATTGGCAGTGTTTCTGCGGCAGTCCTTCCACAGGTGCTGGGGGTTTTGGTCTGTGGGCTCTTCTGCCTTAGCCTGTGTATTGCTTTGTGGGAACAGGGGGGGTGGGGTGTACGGTTGGGGAAGTTCTGTGGGCTGGTTTGTCTTTGTTGACTGTGCAGGGTCGGGTGGTTGGGTTTGATGGCTGGTAAGCAGGTTGTTAGAGGTCGAGGGAGCTGCAGGGCTGCTGTGTGTAGTCCGGTGGGGAGGCAGAGGGGTCGGGGTTTGGTCCGGGGGGGAGGCTTGGGCTACGGTGTGGGGGTGATGGATCAAGGGCTCATAGGGGAGGGGGCGTGCTGCCAGGGCTACGGGCAGTCTATCTGTTGCTGCGAGGAGGCCGCGCAGGGGGGTCACTGTGCAGGATAGGGGGGGCAAGGGTTCAGGGCGTGGGGCAGGTAGTGTTGTGGTGGGGAAAGGAGGGGGGGGCCGGGCACAGGGCTGCGGGCGATCTGAGTGATAGTGTAGGCCCTGTGGGGCTGGGGCGTGGAGTTTCAGCCTGGGGGGGATGGGCTCCAGGGGTGGGTTGCGTCTGGGATCCTTCGGGTGGGAGCATTTCGTCGCCTGGAGGGGGTGGCAGGGCGGGGCAGCTGGCGGGTTGGGAGCATTGGTTGAGTGGGGGGCAAGGCTCTTCCAGGTCAGATTGGGCTGGGGCCTGGCATCCCGCCTGGTCTGCTGCTTTTCCCCCCTTTTGGTTTTCCTTTTGTCTCGCCACAGGTTCATTTTCTGTCCGGGGGTGTGCCGTCGGCTGTGCGGTCTCCGGCTGCGGCCCATATGGATTCGGGACCCTCTCCTTCCGGGGGTGCACCGCAGGATGTGGATCGTGGACAAGGTTCCGCTGTGGTGCTGCTGCCTGCTGATCCTGGTGTGGGTTCACCACGTTCCTCGACGGTGAGGGCTGCGGAAGCCAGTTCAGGTGAGTTGCTGTCAGTTGAGGGCGGCGAGTGTGCTGGGTTGCAGGCGGAGCATTCGGGGACGGTGCACAAGAAGTGGAAGTACGTCTGTCGCCATCGGCGGCATTCTGATTTGTCCTCTTCCTCGTCTTCCGAGTTGGCTGAGTCTTCCCTGGGTTTGGCTGCTGGGGGCGAGTTGGTTCCGGGGCCAGGTTCTTCTGGTGTTCCTTCTGGCTCTGGGTCCTCATCCTGGGTTGCGCTTTCGGAATTGTGGGAGGGCGTTCCTAAGAAGTTGCGCCGGAAAATTTGCAAACGAAAGTACATCGATATTTTCCGTTTACTGGAAGGGCGGAAACGTTCCGGAGAGAGTAGGAAGAAACGCAAGGAGGATGAGATGGCGGGTCATCTTCGGAAGGTCTCTAGGAATGTTGTCAATTGGACTAGAGCGTTTTTGCGGCTGGCGAGCGTGTGGGGTCAGCATATTCCGGATCAATACGGGCGGTTGTTCTCTTACGCTGACTCGATTTTGGAGGCTTCTCAGGTTCACGAGGGCTGGTGCTGGTTGAATTATGATGAGAAGTTTCACGACAAGATGGAGGAGAACAAATTTTTGTCTTGGGGTACACAAGACATTAACCTTTGGCTGACTCAAATGTCTGCCAAGGGTGGAGTGGTGGGAGGGGGTATAGGGAAGTCTGGATTGGCGGCTACGGCCGGGGTGGGTTGTTCCTTTCGTGGTGGCATTGCCCCAGTTCAATCACGACCTGTCACCGGGGGAGGGGGCGATGTGTGTTGGCGGTTTAACAGATCAGTTTGTCCCTTCACAGACTGCAAATTCCGCCATGCGTGTTCGAACTGCGGCGGTTCCCATTCCGCAGCTAAGTGCGTCAAAAAAGGGGGGCCCCCCCCGCCCCGGGTGCCAAGTAGATTTTCTCTTACTGAGTTGGCCCCGTCTCCAATTCGGATACCAGTATTGCGTAGATGGTTGCGTGGTTATCCGCGCAGACGGGATAGGAGTATTTTGCTGTTGGGTTTTCAGTTCGGTTTTGTTGTTCCGATTCGGGGTTCTGTTGGTTGCTTGTCGGCTCGTAATTCACCTAGTGTTCGGAGGTGGGCATCGGTTGCTCGCGATAAGCTAGTGGTGGAGTCGCGGTTGGGCCGAATTGCTGGCACATTCCGGCATCCTCCTTTTCCGAATTTTGTGGTGTCCCCATTAGGGCTTGTTCCTAAGAAGGAGCCGGGGAAGTTTCGTTTAATCCACAATTTGTCTTGCCCTACAGGGGCCTCGGTGAATGATTTCATACCGCGCGAGTTCTGTACGGTGCGTTATGCCTCATTTGATGGGGCGGTTGATCTTGTCAGGCGGGCGGGGCGTGGTTCCTTGATGGCTAAGGTGGATATTGAGTCTGCTTTTCGCTTGTTACCTGTGCACCCGTCCGCTTTCCAGTTCTTGGGTTTCCAGTTTGAAGGGGAGTTTTATTTGGATAAGTGTATGCCGATGGGCTGTTCGGTGTCTTGCTCTTACTTTGAGAAGTTTAGCACTTTTTTGCACTGGCTCGTAGTGAGGAGAGTGGGGTATTCGGATGTCGTTCATTATCTGGACGATTTTTTATTCGTCGGCAAAGCTTCTTCCAAGTTGACCTTGCGAGAATTACAGGCATTGATCGGATCACTTAATTTTGCCTGTAGGGTAATTCCGATGGGGAGGGTGTTTATTCGGCGGTTAGCAGCGTCGACGGCGGGTGTGCACAAACCACATCATCGCATTCGTGTGTCTCCAGTAATGCGGGACAACTTGCGGATTTGGGACATCTTTTTGCGGGACTTTAATGGCGTTTCCGTCTTGCGGGATGGGGCGATTTCCAGCGAGGATTTGCAGTTATATACGGATGCGGCCGGCGGTGTTGGTCTGGGTATATATTTTGGCGGAGCCTGGTGCGCCGACAGATGGCCTCAAGCATGGGTTGATGAGGGGCTGGTTCGCAATATTACGTTCCTGGAACTTTTTCCCATTCTGGTGGCGCTCGAGTTATGGCCTGATAGGTTGGCTAACCGTAAGGTGGTGTGGTGGTGCGATAATGAGGCTGTGGTGGTGGTCATTAATCATTATTCCCCGTGCTGTCTGGTCGTTGCATCCCTCATGCGCCTGGTCATTCTTGCATGTCTGCGTTTGAATGTGGACTTGAGGGTTCTCCATATCCCTGGGCGTACTAATGATATCGCTGATGCTCTTTCTCGTTTGCAGTGGGAGCGATTTCGGTGCTTGGCTCCGGAGGCGGACGAGAAGGGGCTCTTGGTCCCCTGGAGATTGTGGAGCTGTGGCCGGCTGAGATGAAGAGCTTACTTCAGAATTCGGTGGCTGAGCGGACATGGGTCACATATCAAGGCGGTTGTGAGCGGGTGTTAGACTATTTGCAGCAGGCTTGTTGGGATGGGGGGGAAGTGCCGGAGTATTTGTTGTGGGGTTATGTTGGTTGGGCAAAAGGGCGTGGGGTTGCCAGATCGGCTGTGAGGCTTCATCTGGCTGGGTTTGGATTTTTTGCCAAGGCGGTGGGTTGGGGTTGTGGCGGTGGCGGGTTTCTGGCGCGGTGGCTGTTGCATGACTGGGAGCGTTCTCTGCCGGGGTCGCGCGATCACCGGCTGCCAATTACGCATGACTTGTTGCGGAGGCTGTGCCAAGTCTTGCCGGTAGTGGCGGCGTCCCCTTACGAGGTGGCTCTTTTTTGAGCGGTTTTCTGTCTGGCTTTCTTTGGTGCTTTTCGGGTTGGTGAGTTGGCCATCGAGTCGGGAACTGCGGGCTTAGGCAATTGCTTGCGCCTCCGACATGTGTGGTGCAGGCATGGTCTCCTGCACGTGTTGTTGGCTAGATCCAAGACGGATCAGAAAGGGAAGGGGTTGTGGGTGGTGCTCCGCTCCAGCCCCACGAGGTCGCCTTGCTAATGGCATGGCTGGTGACTCATCGCGCCGCTGGGGGGTTTGCTGGAATGCTGTTATTGTCAGTTATGTTGTTTGGAAATAAAGCTGCGACCAGTTGTTACCACAAAGGTTGTCTGTACAATTTGAGGGATGGGGTGGTGGAGGAGTAACTGTTAAGTTTAAGCTATACAGGGGGAGCGTCGGGTCCGGCTACCCGGTTAGTAGTAAGGGCGCGGGCAGGGTCCCGGCGCCCATGCGTAACCGGGTGCCCGGTCCGGCGCGGGACCCTGCTCGCATCTTGGCCGGGGAATGGGGGGGTTGTGCTGGGCGACACGCGCTCAGGCGGTGAGCGCTGTGGCGGCCGGCGCATCTTTTGAACTGATTGGCTCCGCTTGTTGCTGTGCACGAGCGGAGCCAATCAGGGACGGTTTTGCCATGTGCTCCAGCGTGCGCGCTGCCGGGCTGAAGCACATGAGGCCTGTCTGTCGGGCAGGTTGCCCACCCGCCCACACTCTTTTGCTTTTGTGGGGGGGGCGTGAGTTTGGGTCGGGTTGTCGCAGCTGGGGGGGGTAGGGGCGAGCAGCGGGATCCCGGAGGTTTTCGGGGTCCGGAGCCTTAGGCGACTTGAGTCGGGGGCGGGGTGCCCTCGACCCGGACTACCCCTGGAAGACTTTTGCTAGTAATTTGGCAAAGTCGGATAGGGGTGGTTGGAGCGTTGCCGGTGGTGGGGCTGGAGCGGAGGCGAGGTCGCCTTGCTAATGGCATGGCTGGTGACTCATCGCGCCGCTGGGGGGTTTGCTGGAATGCTGTTATTGTCAGTTATGTTGTTTGGAAATAAAGCTGCGACCAGTTGTTACCACAAAGGTTGTCTGTACAATTTGTGGGATGGGATGGTGGAGGAGTAACTGTTAAGGTTAAGCTATACAGGGGGAGTGTCGGGTCCGGCTACCCGGTTACTAATTTCTTAAATGTTAATGAATCGGGTTAAGGGGACCTGGAGGGTCCCATCTAGATTTATATCTTATTTAATGTCTGAACTTTCCATCGGATTTTGAAAAAGTGATTTAATATTCAATGTACTCATAAAATACTCAAAAAACAGTTGTAAATTGAACTTTTTATGCCAAAACATTGCCACAAAAGTTAGAGTTTTAGCTAACAATGACATTTGTTCAGTAGTCAATGCCAGTTTAAATAAATTCACTACTACTAACGCGGGTATTTTTGTGAACTTGTTATCTCAGATTGCATGATGATTCCTGATAGATATTCCTCCCTGTCTCAAAACAATGCAGAATTTTGTTCCAAAAAAGTGTGTCATCTGAAGTAACTTATGAATCTTCAGAATTGGGGCGTTAAGTACACCCACTGTGATCACACCAAACAGAATGAGCGCGGGGGTGACACGAAACCCATGATAGCCACATGGGAACATGCTGGCATGCCTCCATTTCATAGCACAGGTCGAGCACCACCCTCACACTCATTTTTAGGACAAAACATGAAATAGGTACCTGCATTTTAGTAAACATTTCCCATAAAGTATTACCACAGACAGATTCAAACCATTTTTCATGGTTCATCCAGAAGTAGGGAGGAAAATGACCTCAGGTTTTACTTTTCTGTCCCTCTATGCGGCAAAATTTATCACCAAAGAGGATTACAAAAGGTGTAACATCATGGGTCCAGCCTCTCCCTTCCAACTTACAAACTCAAAATAACTTACCCATATTAAAAAAGTACTTTTTTAATACTACCTATAATACCTTTAATCATTTTTACTTTTTACACCTTTTTCAACTTATTCTCTGCTTTTTAACATCTACTCCAAATTAATCTTCTATGATATTCCTGAAAAACAAAGCCAAACAGCTCTACAGATTATCAACCTTTATTACCATCCAAACAATATTATTTTCACAGATGACAAATTGAACACTCTCCTGAAATGAATTATCCACTTTTTTTTACAATCATCTAAAGGGAGGAAAATAACCTCAGGTTTTAAATCTTCGCCACCCTTTAGTTGATTATAAAAAAAAAGTCGATAATTCATTGCAGAAGAGTGTTCAATATGTTTTTCTGAGAATTTTCAGAATGTATTTTTGGGAAGGTTCAGATAGAGACAAAGGTTTGCATTGGAGTAATTAGTATTTTCCTTTGGTGTAGTACTGAATTCATCCAGAAATAGACTATTTTTATAATCACTCTCATCTTTGATGAATTTATTATTTTTATGTTTTTGAAGTGTTGTAAAGATTTCACATTTCCCCATATGTTTCTTAAAAAATTCCAAAGATATCCTTGTATTAGCTTTTAAATTAGTTAATTGCTCTTCAGTGTTTTTCCCTGTAGAGTTCATGGACTGTCAGAGGAGGAAGTTGCTTTCTGTTGGTTGTTGCTATTATCAGGTCTTCATATTTGTTAAGATAAGTAGACGGTTTTACACTTCAGTTGGTGTGACGATTATAACACTTCAGAAACAGAGCACTTGATATTCTAAAAAATGAACTTTAGTTATGGAGGAAGATTTTTAGACCTGTGATTGACAGTGTGACTATATTTACTATGATGTGCTGCAAGTAAGCCATGTTTGAGGTCTTTTCCTTCTTCTAATTCTCATTTTTGGTGTAAAATTATACCTTATACTGTTCATTTTTTGTATTTCCACTATATCCATCAATTTCCACAACCATATTATATTATTACATAAAATAAAACTGCAAACATGAATTAACACAGAACAATTTTGCCTGATAAAAAAAACCACAGGTGTAAATGTAAGTGCGTAATTTTCCAGAAGTAGTTTTTAAAGCAGATGTATGTTTTGTTACAGGGTTACACAATTCTCAGTTCTCAATCTGGTGAACTGAATTAAAAATAGGGACTGTATGTGGTGGGGTTATTATGGCAAAAATAAAGTAATTGTTATTATACTGTTTCTAAAATTAGAGATCATTTTGTGGTTGTCATTTTATTAGTCCACTTTGTTCATATTACAGTGGTGTGCAAAAGTCTGGAATCACGTGTGAGTTTTGCATTTTTCATACTTTCTAACGTTTTTGTTTTTTTTTAATTTTGCATTAGCTCAGCATATTCATCTTTCTACAACGTAAAAAGGGATACATTTGGCTATTAGAGTTGAATTTTTGCATTCCTTGCTTCCAATTTAAATACTTTACAGACACTAGGAGATAGCTACTGTGATTTTTGTGGATCCTGCGTCAAAACTGGATCGAGATTATCCAATATGCACATGTTATTTCTGACCAATCAGGAGGCTGGTTTCATTAACCAATCACAATGCAGATATCTAGCCAACAGTGTAGCTATAAAAACGCGTGGAATTTTTGAATTTCATACGCTTTCTGGATCGACCATGAAAATGACTCGGACCCTGATGTTGGAGGAGCGTATTCGTGTGTCCTTTATGAGCGAGGAAGGATTTTCAAGCTGTCAAATAGCCAGGAGCGCTGTTAAGATTGTACAGAAGAAAGAAAGAAATGGGTTCAGTGGTGGACAAGCCTCGTTCAGGTCATCCACGTGCATCAACATCATGCCAGGACCACGCACTACGACGCATTTCACTGACTAATCACAAGTTGACCTCTCCTCAGCTATTTTGAGAGTGGTCAGACAAGAGTGAGGTCAGTGTCAGCTCATCAATAGTTCATCGTCAGTGCCTACAGTTTGGTCTCCAGGGCTGCAAAGCACGGAATAAGCCACTGATGACTGACATACAAAGACGCAACCGGATCGTGTGGGCGAGAAAGTACTCAACCTGGTCGACTGAAATGTGGGAAAAGGTGCTATTCAGCGATGAAAGCACCTTCTGCCTGTTTGGTAACCAGGCCCATACCTATGTGAGGAGATTTCCTGGAGAGGAATTCAAGCCTGAGTGTCTCAACCTCACTGTGAAGCATCCTTTGAAGGTCATGGTCTTGGGCTGCATGGCTACCAGTGGCGTTGGACGTCTTCACATAGTCGATGGAATGGTCAACGGGGCCAAGTACATCACCATACTACAACAGAGAATGGTGCCATCAGCACACCAGCTGTTTCCTGGACAGTTCCTGTTCCAAGATGGCAATGCACCCTGCCATCGCTCCAGTTAGGTGATCAGCTGGAAGCAGCGGAACAACATCAAGTCAATGGACTGGCCTGCCCAGTCTCCATATCGAGAACCTATGGCACAAGGTGGCCTTGGAAATATCCAAGAGGCATCCGACATCAAAACATGAGCTGATTGAGTCACTCATTGCAGCTTGGAACCGCGTTGTCACCAACAATCACCTTGTCAGACTGGTTCATTCAATGCCGACAAGGTGCAGTCAGGTGATCAAATACTGAGCCATCACTGACACTTAAAAACTGCTTTTTTCAAGGCCACATACATTAATTTGAAGGAAACCTGGTGTGCGTCCATAATTTAAAGCATACTTACAATAATATATATCGTTCTATCAACAGGACAACTATGGGGAACAAACTCAGAAAATAAGGGCCAAACCAATACTAAAAGTTGGCCCTAATAGCCAAATCTATCACTTAAAATGAGATACACAGAAAAAGCTACTGGGAGGAAAAAGAAATTAAGATATAAGATCACAAAGTTGAAAAAACGTCAAATTTACAAGTGATTCCAGACTTTTGCACACCACTGTAAGTAATAAAAGTTCTGGAGAATAACACAGTCTGCTCTAAATCAGGCAAGAGGTTGCTGGTTAACTATAGCACCCTAATACCAAAGTATTCCCACTATTATGGCATTGAAATCTAATGCACATTACCTGAAAGACTTGGATTAAATGGTTTGATTCTAATCTTCGTTAAAAATTGTGGGGGCATTTTTAGCAGTGGCAGCCAGCATCCTTAATGTGGCTGTCCATTGCCACTTTAAATTAAAATAATATTATAACCACACCACTTATTTGCAAACAATACAAATAGAAAAAATACACAATGCAAAAAACTACTATAAATTTAATACAAAATTAATATATTTATCATTAATTAATGATAAATACCTTAATTTTGTATTAAATTTATTATATAATTTATTATACAATATTATATAATTGATAACACAATGTATTATATAATTGATAACACATTCCCCAAGTGTAATGAACACCTTACAAAAAATATTAATATTCACACTAGTGTGTATCAACATTAACTTTATTGTATCAAAAATGTTAATAATCCCAATGCACATATATTGATGAATATTTCAATTTTTCCACACATCTATTACCATTTAAAAACTATGAATTCATAAATTCCTCATATTAGACATTTATCCATGTAATCCATCAAAATCCCCAATATAATACTTCAAAATAAACAGCCATATATCATTCTTAAATATTTTAAATATTTAAACAATCAAAAAATATATTACTTCATTATATACAGCTATACACATGATTATAAATATTGAAAATAAACATAACCGAGGCAAGCGTACCCGGTGCTCCGGGCCCTGCCAACCAACCTCCTCCTCCCCCCTCTGTCCCCCCCCAACACCCATCCCCCAAGAACAACACCACACAACAATCATGGAACAAAACTGGTCGCAGCTTTATTAATTATTAACCATTAACAATTATTCCAACAACATAAACCATAACCAGTCACGTAGCGGAGTAGTCCCACACCAGCCATGCCTTAGCAAAGTACACTACCACTGCTACGGCCCTACACTTGCCCCCCGGCAAGTTTCCTAGCCCTTTCCCCGACTTCGCCATGCCCATAGCAAAAGCCGGCAGGGTTTATCCGGGTCAGGGGCACCCCACCCCGCCCAAGTGTACCTTGAGGCACCGGACCCCGGAAACCTCCGGGATCCCGCCCCCCCCCCAGCTGCAACACCCCAGTTCTCCTCCCTAAGCCAAAACCCCCAAGGGAGGACGGGAGGGAAGCTGGCACCCCTTTTGACTCCGGCGCCGCAACTGCCACGCGGAGTCCGGCAAGCTGCTCTTCCTCCCCAGCCGCACTCCCGCGGCCGCTTCCCATTGGCTCCCACGCGGCTGCATTCGCCGGGAGCCAATGGCTTTAATCCTCCCCTGCCACGAGCCTCCAGCCCGCGGCCGCGCACAGGGTCACCCGCACCGGGCCGTGCGCCCGGTTACTGTCGGCCGCCGGGACCCTGCCCGCGGCCTCCCTAATAACCGAGGCAAGCATACCCGGTGCTCCGGGCCCTGCCAACCAACCTCCTCCTCCCCCCTCTGTCCCCCCCAACACCCATCCCCCAAGAACAACACACAACAATCATGGAACAAAACTGGTCGCAGCTTTATTAATTATTAACCATTAACAATTATTCCAACAACATAAACCATAACCAGCCACGTAGCAGAGTAGTCCCACACCAGCCATGCCTTAGCAAAGTGCACTACCACCGCTACGGCCCTACACTTGCCCCCCGGCAAGTTTCCTAGCCCTTTCCCCGACTTCGCCATGCCCATAGCAAAAGCCGGCAGGGTTTATCCGGGTCAGGGGCACCCCACCCCGGCCCAAGTGTACCTTGAGGCACCGGACCCTGGAATCCTCCATGATCCCACCACCGCCACAAACGACAGACCTGTCGATGCGCCGCCCCCCCCCCTAAAGCTGCGACCAGCGGTTATCCTGCAAGATCACATACTCCAGAGCCTCCTGCCAGTCATTAAGGAGCAGATAATGTCGGACCACAATAAAATTGTCCCAGGAAACCTTCTCATAACCACCGCCAAGTCATCCTGCGCCGCTCTAACCAGCTGGCGACAGGACCAGGAGAAGAGGCCATTACCCCCCCAAAAGCACAATCAGCACTGGCGGTTGACGCGACGTCCTCAGATGGTGCCACAGCAAAGGAAGCAGCTGCAGCCAGCGAAGTCCCCGCTGC
The DNA here is from genome assembly GCA_033557465.1 of Ichthyophis bannanicus. Lineage (NCBI taxonomy): Eukaryota > Metazoa > Chordata > Amphibia > Gymnophiona > Ichthyophiidae > Ichthyophis > Ichthyophis bannanicus. Next base: position 1,464,924,352 of record CM066032.1, on the reverse strand, counting down.
CCCAGCCATGAGACCGCCACCACTGCAGGATCCATCCGCAATTCAGGCCTCCAGGCCAAACAGTGGACAACCGAATGCCCAACCACCCAGGCACCACCAGGCTCGAGACCCCCATCTGAAAAACAAATGCACAATTAGCATCCCCCACCCCAATCAAAGCCACCTTTCATAGCCATATGCAACCCTGAAAAGCCCGAGACCGCCACCAGCCGATATTTCTAATTACATCCTTGGGCAACCCGGCCCCCGCCGCACTAGCACCGCACTGATACAAAAGGGGTGAGCTGCAAAGCCCATGGGGTCCTCACCCAAAAAGAAGCGCCAGCCGAAGCACCGCAGTTACCTGAAAACATGTCAACACCCGCGCATTCTCATGCCGAAAAAGAACCCCGGCCCGCTCCAGTCTCACCCTCAAGTATGACCTCAGACCAGGACCAGGCAGGTAGCAAGTCCCGCGACCTCCCGCAAGATGACCCATAAACTCCTCCCCCGCAGAGCAGTCTTGGATGTCTCCAACAGGATCCGCAGCAGCCCGTCTTCCAAACCCACATGGTGCTGTTGTAAGCCCCCCCCCCCACCCCCCAACCTGGCCGAATTCGCCACCAGCTCCCCAATTCGAAACACACCGAAAAGAAAAACCAGACAAAAACCGCCCGGAAGAGAAAAAACCTCAAACAGCGAAGTAGCCACCTGAGGCAACACTGCCAGGATACGCACCAGCAGCCCATGCGTAATCGGCCTACGCGAATCCGCTGAGGGCGGCCGAACCCGCTCCCAGCCCCGCAAAAGCCGATGTGCCAAACCCCCCCCCCCCCCCCCGAAATAGGGCCCCAGCCCACGGCCCTCGCAAAAGATTAAACCCCGCTAAGAGCGAACGCACCACCGCTCTGGACAGCCCGCGACCTCTGGCCTCCGCTATAACCACCAATGAGGCCATCAGGCGCCCTGCCAGCCTGCCAACCCCACGCCACCAGAAACTCAGCCATCTTGTCACAACCACGCTGGTACTCCAACCCCATCCTGGCCACCACCGAACTTTGCAGCAAGCTCAGCATCCCTCCAGGCCAATGCTCCACAATGCCGCGGGGACCACTGATCCTCCTCTGTCTGCCGCTGGAGCCAGTGCCCGGAACCGCTCCCGATGAAAACGAGAAAGAGCATCAGCTATGTTATTACTGAACCCAGGAAGGTGCCGAGCACGCACAGATACATTCAACTGCAAACAGGCGAACACCACTGCATGCATCAACCGCGCCACCCGTAAGCACTTGGGAGAAAAGTGATCCACCACACTAACCACTGCCTCATTATCACACCCCCAAACTTTTCGTCGACCGCGCAACCTGGCCGGCCATAGCTCCAATGCCACCAGGATCGGAAACAATTCCAAGAAGGTTATGTTAGCAGTTAAACCCGAATCATGCCAATTTTAGGGCCACCGATCCACCTACCAGGCCCCCCCGAATTAAACCCCTATACCGGCCCCCCCCCCCCACCGCATCAGCAAAACAGCTCCACCTCTGTGCTGGATACCTCAGCTCCCAGCTGAACTGAAGTTCCATTAAAATCCTCCAAAAAGCGGCTCCAGACGCGTAAATCATCTGTCAGCCGTTCAGCGACTCTAATCCGGTGGTGTGACTTCCGCACCCCCGCTGTGGATGCAGCAAGGTGCCTGGAGAACACCCTACCCATAGGGATCACCTTACAGGTAAAGTTCAAGGAGCCCAGCAGGACTTGCATCTCACCCCAGGTTATCGGAGAAGACCCTAGGACGATAGTGACCAATGCCCGCAAACTAGCCACCTTCTCAGGCGGCAACCGCGTGACCATTTCAATGGAGACCCGTTCAACCCCAAGGAATGTGAGCCGGGTCATAGGCCCCTCAGTCATATCCACTGCCAACGGCACACCTAACTCCGTCGATAACTCCCGGAAACCAGCCAACCACTGCTGACACTCATCGGAATGGGTCGAACCAACAAAAAGGAAATCGTCCAAGTAATGCAAGACACTCCGTGAGCCCGTCTGACGACACAACATCCACTGCAATACGAACTGAATTTCTCAAAGTAAGCACAGGAGACAGAGCAGTCCATAGGCCCACACCTAACCAAATAATACTGCTCTAAAAACGAAAACCCAACAAAGGAAAGGAGGAAGGCTGGACCGTCAACAAACGTAAGGCGGATTCAATATCCACCTTCGCCATCAGCGCCGCCTGTCCCATCACCCTCCACATCTCCGCCGCCCTGTCAAAGGACGCATACCGCACCGTGCATAACTCATGCGGGATGTGATCATTCACCGACGCCCCCGACGGACAGGACAGGTTACGAATAAGCCAAAACTTCCCCGGCGCCTTCTTAGGTACAAGCCCCCCAAGCAGAAATTACCATGTCCGGGAAAAGAGGGTCAACGAACGGACCCGCGAGCCGTCCCCACAAACCGCCGAACCGAAGGCGAGTTCGGGCGCTAGCCGCCCCACCACACCCCGAACCGGAATGACAAAACCAAGCTGAAAACCCCTCCCTAACACCTCCCCAGCCCGCTTCCTCGGATATTCCTGGAGCCACATCCGAAATAATTCCGCACGAACAAGAGTTGGGGCCCAGCTGCCCCATTCATTGGGGGTTGAGGCCCGGCCCAGCGGCACCGTCGGACCCTCTTCTACTACACTTAGCAGCGGAGCGCCCCCCGCCATAGACTGAGCATAAGTGTTTGAATTTTACAGTCTGGAAAGGGGCAGTAGGTCCTATGAAACCGCCAACACCCGTCACTGACCCCCCCCGTCCCATTTCTGGAATGTAAACCCCCCCCGCCGTCTGAAAGGAACGGCCCCCCCCCAAGCACTCCTACTGCACCCCCCTCCCCCCACCACCCCCTGTACCCAGCCCCGATCTAGAAGACATTTAAGTCGACCAGAGGTTGATGTATCGGGTACCCCAGGATAACGGGCTATACTCCTCCACCTTTTCCCTAAACATCTCGACACAATTTAACCATGCCCATCCCCCATGCGTCTGAGAAGCTTCCAAAATGGAGTCCGCATAAACCAGCAACATACCAGAATGCCCCGGCGAATATGCCCCCACACACTGGCCAGGCGCAGAAACGCACTGGTCCAGTTTGCCACATTACGCGCCACTTGCCAAGCTCGACCGGCTTTAGCATCCCCTTTCCTCTTCTTCCGGCTCTAACCAGACCGCTTTCGGCCCTCCAACAACCGAAAAATTATCAATAAACCGCCGGCTCCTAATTTTCCTCCGAAGCTTCTTTGGCACCGCCTCCCACTGCTCTGTGAATGCCACACCGATGGGGCCCCACCCCCGTACTAGACCCCGCTGCTCCACCCCCAACGCCATCTTGCCGTCCTACCTCACCTCCCGACGATGAAGATGAATCGCCCGAAGAGGAAGAGGAAGACGACTCGGAACTACGCCGCTGCCGGCAAGAACGACGCCTCTTCTCACGAGCCACGTGCCCCGCCATGCCTAGCCCCAGCGGGTGTGATGCAGCCACACCCTGGTCCCCCGACAACTCACCTGAGGCGCGTCCCTCCAATGCCGAAATCAGTGCGGGGTCCCGCTCCAACTGGCGATGCTACTCGCCGATCCGCACTGCTGCGACCTGGCCCCCATCTGCCGCCGCCTCCATGGAACTTCGCCGCACCGCAGCTCCTCCGACCGCCATCGCCATGTAATCCGCATTCCCACCACCGGGCCCCCACGAAGGTTGTGGTAGCCCCGCACCTGTGGAGAGAAAAGGAAAAAACCAGGGGGGGGAAGTGCCGGAGGCCACATAGGGGACCAGGCCGCACGACAATCGGACGCCGAAGTACCTTGCCCCCCGCTTACCCAGTGCTTCCAGTAGATGGCCCCCCAATCGCCACATAGCCCCCTGGAATCGGCGGCCACCCCCCTGCTGGAAGAGCACCTTGCAAGGAAGGCGACCCAGCCACCATCGCTGCTCCCCCTCGCCCTTGCACAGTCCCCCCAAAATCCTCCACCCCCCGCCACCCCACCTATGTCTTCACATGGCACCTCCACCCTCTGAGGCTGATCAGCTCCAGCACTGGCCCTCCGATCCCCCCCCCCGAGATCCCCCACACCCCTGCCCCACCCCCGGCCCCTCAAAGACCCCCTCCGCGAGGCCGCCATCCCACGCGACCCACTCCGAATAATAGGACCCCCCACAGCATCCTCACGCTCCCCAACACCCCCCCCCCAGCTCCCCCCCCCCCGCAAGACACGGCCCCCCAAAGGCACACTCCGGCGCCCGGCATTCCCCCCTGTCCCCCTGCCCTGCCCGCATGCCACGCTCACTGAGGCATCAGCCCTTAATAAACAGGAGCCTGACCCAGCGCAAGCACAAGGAAAGAGTTTTACTTCCAGTTTTTTGTTTTTTTTTTTGTAACGCAGGCTGTCGGCAATAAAAATAACACAAGTAACCCCCTTTCAGGGTCTGAAAACCCCTCCAGAACAGTCCGACTCACCACTAACCCTAGCAAAACAGCACCCCCACCCGAGGGCCCGACCAACTGGCAAACATTGCTGTCCAAAATGCTGAGAACCCCCCACTTGCCTGCAGTTCCTCTGGCCCGACGACCCGCGCAGCCTTAAACCGCCGCCGAACACAGTACCACCGCTGCAGCACCGTCAATCCCCAGCAAAAACGCCACACCGCAGGCCTAACAGAAGGACAAGAAGCTGGCACCCCTTTTGACTCCGGCGCCGCAACTGCCACGCGGAGTCCGGCAAGCTGCTCTTCCTCCCCAGCCGCACTCCCGCGGCTGCTTCCCATTGGCTCCCGCGCGGCTGCATTCGCCGGGAGCCAATGGCTTTAATCCTCCCCTGCCACGAGCCTCCAGCTCGTGGCCACGCGCAGGGTCCCCCGCACCGGACCGCACGCCCGGTTACTGTTGGCCGCCGGGACCCTGCCCACGGCCTCCCTAATTATTTGTATCAGTTATTTCATGCACTACTAAATCTTTATAACTCCCTTCTTAATGTCTTCTTAATCTTTGCAGCTCCGATTTTTACAACTCCCCTTCTTAGTCTTAACACCTCCGATCTGTACAACCCCAATCGTTACACCTCCAATTCTGATCTTTGCAACTCCACCTCCAACTCCGATCTTTGCAACTCCCGATCTTTGCAACTCCACCTCCAAGTCTGATCTTTGCAACTTCAACTGCTAAAAAAGGCAGAGATAATTCCTCAAGGCAACAATGTATGCATACAGAAAACTGCTTGTTCTAGCAGTGTGGCCCAATCATTGGATGTACAAAACTCTTCAAACTAATGCTTCCACTCAGACAACTTTAATGTTTACAATCTTCAGGAGCTCCACTCTTCCGTGTAATCTTGTCAACATTTTATGCGGCCGCTTTACAAACACCCATTATAAATAAACATAAAAAAACATTAGAAGTCTCCTCTTTAGAAAGACAGCAGTTCTTGCACTCAAAATCCACCAATGTGTTATGTTACTAAAATCCAACTACTTTCACCTTCAAAATTAAATGAAGATAATTCATAAACACTCGGACCCCAATTCTAAGAAACGCTGTAGGCCACCAGAATTAAGCTCCAAGCCGCTCCATTTCTGACCATATATCAAAGTCTGCCAAAACGCCGTCTACATAACAGTTTCACCGGTATCCGGCTTCTGCAGGGATTTTACTCTATGCACCCAAAATAAGATAACATCATTTAGCCATATGCACAAAAACATAATACATATCAAAAATACTGTTATACACATTAAAACTGACTAAACAATACAAAAAAAGAAGAAACTGGCCTTTAATAAGCCACCAGTCTTATACAACGTGCAATCCATGTAGATATGACGGTTTCACTAAAAAATGCTAACGCATGCGCAGTTTTATCCAAAATTTATCCAATCATAGTTCAGTAAAAACAATGGCATTCAATTTGGGAATTTAACCCTTGCGGTTCCACAGTCTGCCAACGAAAAATAAATTGTTGCTCTTTACGGCATAACAACTGTTGAAAATCACCACCCTCTCCACCCCTTACTTGTAATAAAACAAAACATTGTAATTCTTCTACAGAATAATTTTTCAATCTCCAATGTGTCACTAAAGGTGCTGATTCCACATCACGATGAATAGCCGACATATGTTCAATAATACGTGTTTTGAATGGCCGAGAAGTCTGAACAATATACTCGTACAGCAATGAACAAGGACATAAAATGACATAAATCACTCCCTTAGTTAAACAATTGGTATCCCCCTGTAAATGATACACAAACCCTAAAGAGGGATGTGCAAAAGATTGTATCTCTAACGTTACTGCACATACCACACATTGATTACATTTATGGTGTCCCCCTGCTATTGAACCCGTCACCAAATTTTGGTGTGAACGAGAATGTACTAACATATCTCTCAAATTCCTACCCCTTTTAAATGAAAAATCCGGAGGTGTCTTGAAAGGAGAATGAACTCCCAATATGTTCCAATGAGACAAAATCAAATCCCTAACATGTCCGGCTTGGGTAGAGAATGGTAAAACACAGGTTAATGTCGGATCAGATCTCTTTTGAGCCCCAAAGGAAAACCACTCGGTGGAAATTAAATGCCCATTTATATGCCCTGTGAATTATCCGAGTAGGATATCCAGGTTCATTGAATTTCTTTTTCATTTGAAGGACTAGAAAAAGGGACTGTTACTTCTGGAGAGAGATCTGCAATTGTGAGTATATACTTCTGGGAATTTTCTGAAAGGAATTCTTTCTATTAAAGCTATTTAATCTGTGAACTCACTATTTTTTGTTAAATCAGTAAGGGCCTAGTAGCAGCAGTTTAAGTTTAAATTTAAAACACAGAAGAGAACTTTCTGGTTACATTTCATACCCAGCAGAGAGCTTATAGTTTTAATTTAATAGTCACTCAGGGCCTAGTATCAGCAAAGTATTTTTAGTTTAAATTTAAAACACAGAAGAGAGCTTTCTGGTTAAATTTGGAACCCAGCAGAGAGCTGTAGTTTAAATTTAATAGTCACTCAGGGCCTAGCATCAGCAAAGTACTTTTAGTTTAAATTTAAAACACAGAAGAGAGCTTTCTGGTTAAATTTAGAATCCAGCAGAGAGCTTGTAGTTTAAATTTCATAATAAGTTAGAGCCTAGCAGCAGCAAAGAGCTATAATTTAAATCAAATAAGAATATAGCTTACCTCAGCAGCACAGGACAGGGTACTGTGTAGCAGCCCTCTTTTAATGTGTTATTTCCCTCCCCACACCCACCCACCCCTGGGATAATCGTAGCTGTATAGGTACTTACACATCTTAAAAGACAGGAGGTGCTCTCAGGTGAAGCTTGTTACCCAAATCAGACATACACTAAGGACCTGAGATTAATTAAGCTTCAGGTGAACAAGGTATATTAAATGTATTAGGTACAGATTTATTGGTATAAATATCCATAGCAACCCTTAGTAAGTAAAGAACTTAAAGATCTAAACAAAAACTTAAAAATAAGATGCAGACAGCAGTCCAGCAGTGGGATGGGGGCTTTCCAGTCTTTTGCATTGAGTGTCACATGTATGATTTTCTCCCAGTTGGTGAGAGGTCTTACGTGTGCACTAGGTGCAAGGAGCTCTTTGCTCTCAGGGAACGAGTACATTCTCTAGAGGCTAGAGTAGCAGACTTGGAAAACATAAGAAAGACAGAGAGGTACATAGACGAGACCTACAGGGATATAGTCCTGAAGCCCCACCTCCAGTCTGGCAGCATCCCTGTTGCCATGGAGGAGAGAGGTCACGTGACAGGAGAGCATCACCCTGGTGTGGCAGGAAGTGATCCTGTAACTAGGACCTGTCCTCCAGGTGATGTAAAACCCTCTCGCACCACGAAGGTTTCTCCAGGGCCATGTGCCCATGAGGGAAGGGTTAGAACAGTCGTTATAGTTGGTGATTCGATCATTAGGCATGTAGATAGCTGGGTGGCTGGTGGACGTGAGGATCGCCTGGTAACATGCCTGCCTGGTGCGAAGGTAGCGGACCTCACGCGCCACCTAGATAAGGTCTTAGATAGTGCTGGGGAGGAGTCTGCTGTCTTGGTACATGTCGGTACTAATGACATAGGAAAATGTGGTAGGGAGGTTCTGGATGCTAAATGTAGGAAGTTGGTAGGAAGTTGAAATCCAGAACTTCCAGGGTAGCGTTCTCCGAAATGCTTCCCATTCCACGTGCAGGACCCAAAAGGCAGGCAGAGCTCCGGAGTCTTAATGCGTGGATGAGACAATGGTGCAGAGATGAGGGGTTTGGATTTGTTAGGAACTGTGGTACATTCTGGGGAAAGGAGGGGCTCTTCCGAAGGGATGGGCTTCATCTTAACCGGGATGGAACCAGGCTGCTGGCATTAACCTTTAAAAAGGAGATAGAGCAGCTTTTAAACTAGATAATAGGGGACAGCCGACAGTCGCCCAAGAGCAGATGGTTCGGAATAATGTATCCTTGAAGGATACTACCAAAAGCAGAGAGGTTCCAAAAAAGAGTAAAGTAGCCCAAATGCCCTCGAGTATGGAGCAGACAGAGCTTAAAGATCCCAAATTACTCATGTCTACCAATAGCCAAATAAATATTAATAAAATACAGTCTCTAAAATGTTTGTATGCAAATGCTAGAAGTCTAAAAAATAAGATGGGAGAGTTAGAATATATAGCACTAAATGAGAGGTTAGATGTGATTGGAATATCAGAGACATGGTGGAAGGAGGACAACCAGTGGGACACTGTGATACCTGGGTACAAACTATATCGTAATGATAGAGCTGATCAAATTTGTGGAGGGGTTGCGCTCTATGTTAGAGAGGGCATTGAGTCAGAAAGGATTAAAGTTTTGCAGGAAACAAAATTTGCTGTAGAATCTCTATGGATTGAAATTCCATGTAAAAAGGGGAAGGCGATGGCGGTGGGGGTGTACTATCGACCGCCTGGCCAGAATGAACAAATGGATGATGAAATGCTCAAAGAAATCAAGGAAGCTAACAAAAGTTACAGCGCGGTAATAATAATGGGCGGTTTTAATTACCCCGGTATCAACTGGGTCAGTGTCAGTACATGCTAGGGAGATAAAGTTCCTAGATGACACATATGACTGCTTCTTGGAGCAGCTGGTCCATGAACTGACAAGAGGGGAAGCCATATTAGACCTAGTCCTTAGTGGAACACCAGATCTAGTGCAAGAGATAAAGGTGTTGGGGCCATTTGGCAATAGTGATCATAGCATGATCGCCTTTGATTTAATTAGTGGAGGAGGGATAGTAAGGAAATCCACACTACTACCTTTTAACTTTCGAAAGGGAGACTATGATAAATGCGGAAAATAGTTAAGAAAAACTAAAAGGAGCAGTTGCAAAGGTTAAAGACTTACATCAAGCTTGGGTGTTGTTGAAAAATACTATCTTGGAAGCCCAGACCAGCTGTATTCCACGCTTTAAGAAAAGTGGAAGGAAGTCCAAAAAACTGCCAGCATGGTTTAAAGGTGAGGTAAGAGAGGCTGTTGTTGCCAAGAAAGTATCTTTCAGGAAATGGAAAAAAGAGCCAAACCATGAAACCTGGAAACAGCACAAGCACTGGCAGGTCAAATGCAAGGCATTGATAAAGAAGGCAAAGAGAGAATATGAGAAGAAGCTTGCTGCGGATGCAAAAACGCGAAATAAAGATTTTTTCAAGTACATTTGTAGCAAAAAACCTGTGAGAGAGTCATTTGGACCATTAGATGATAGAGGAGTTAAAGGGGCACTAAGAGGCGACAAGGCGATAGCGGAGAGACTGAATGAATTCTTTGCTTCGGCCTTTACTGAGGAAGATGTAGGGAAGTTACCCATGACTGAAGTGGTATTTAAAGGTGCGGAAGAATTGAAGGAAATATCGATACATCGGGAAGATGTATTACAACTATTAGATAAACTGAAGAGTAGCAAATCAGCTGGGCTGGATGGTATACATCCAAGGGTGTTGAAAGAACTGAAATATGAGATTGCAGACCTGCTATTAGTAATCAGTGAACTATCATTAAAGTCATCTCTAATACCTGAAAATTGGCGGATCGCCAATGTAACACCAATTTTTAAAAAGGGTTTGAGGGGTGATCCAGGAAACTACAGACCGGTGAGCCTCATGTCAGTAACGGGAAAAATGGTAGAAACCATCATAAAGAATAAAATTACTCAGCATGTAGATAGTCATGGCCTAATGGGAGACAGCCAACATGGCTTTAGACAAGGAAGATCTTGTCTTACTAATCTGTTATGTTTTTTTGAAAGTGTGAATAAACAGGTGGACAAAGGTGAGTCGGTTGATATAATGTATCTGGACTTTCAGAAAGCCTTTGACAAGGTCCCTCATCAGAGACGTTTGGCAAAACTAAAGAGTCATGTGATAGGAGGCAGTGTACTACTGTGGATCAGGAACTGGTTAAAAGATAGAAAGCAGAGGGTTGGGCTAAATGGCCAATTTTCCCAATGGAGAAAGGTGAATAGTGGTGTACCCCAGGGATCTGTGCTGGGTCCGCTGCTTTTTGACATATTCATAAATGACCTGGAACGTGGAATAACGAGTGAGGTTATCAAATTTGCAGATGACACAAAACTATTTAAAGTTGTTAAAACACAAGAGGATTGTGGAAAATTGCAAGAGGATCTTGATAAATTGGAAGACTGGGCATCAAAATGGCAGATGAAATTTAATGTGGACAAGAGCAAAGTTATGCACCTAGGGAAGAACAACCCAAACTATGGTTACACGATGCAAGGTTCCACATTAGGACCCACCACCCAGGAAAAAGATTTAGGCGTCATTGTGGATAACATGTCAAAACCCTCAGCCCAGTGTGCAGCGGTGACCAAGAGAGCAAATAGAATGCTAGGTATCATAAGGAAAGGAATGGAAAATAAAACAAAAGATATTATAATGCCTCTATACCGTTCCATGGTGAGACCGCACCTTGAATATTGTGTGCAATTCTGGTCGCCGTATCTTAAAAAGGATATAGCGTTATTAGAAAAGGTTCAGAGAAGAGCCACCAAAATGGTAAAGAGGATGGAAGGATACTCCTATGAAGAAAGGCTAAAAAGGTTAGGGCTCTTTAACCTGGAAAAGAGACGGCTGAGGGGAGATATGATAGAAGTCTATAAATTAATACATGGAGTGTAACGGGTAAACGTAGATCGACTGTTTATGTTATCAGAATATAGGAAGACTAAGGGACATGCAATGAAGCTACAGGGTAAACTATTTAAGTCTAATAAAAGAAAATATTTTTTCACTCAACGTGTAATCAAACTCTGGAATTTGTTACCGGAGGTTGCAGTTAAGGCTGTTAGAGTAGCTGGGTTTAAAAAAGGTTTGGACAAGTTCCTGGAGGAAAGGTCCTTAAACCGTTATTAAGAAGGGACCTAGGATATCAATGCTTGACCTGGTACAAGCATTGCAGAACCTGTGTCTTTTGGGGAAACTGCTAGGTACGTATGACCTAGATTGGCCACTGTTGGAAACAGGATACTGGGCTTGATGGACCTTCGTCTGACCCAGTATGGCATATCTTATGTTCTTATGTTCTTATTTTACTTGACTGCAAAATATATTCCTCATGTGAGGAACATAACTTGCGCAACTGCAAACATTGTCCAACCGGTATGTTATCCCTTATATGTCGTGGATGAAAACTATTATAATCTAATAAACTATTCCTATCTGTAGGTTTTGAATAAAGAGATGATGATATCCAAATTCATCAAACATAATATGGATATCTAAAAAATGAACTGCTGTATATGAAATCTCAGGAGTAAACTGTAAATGAGAGTCTTGAGTGTTCAACCAAACTAAAAATTCTCTCTCGTCACTATCTGAACCTTTCCAAATGAAAAAAAATATCATCAATAAATCTTACCCTATAATAATATATGAGGTCACACTGTGGTGTACAAGGTTGTACACCAGGGTATTTTTGCCCTCCCAGAGCTATGGGGAGCTCCATCAAGTGTCTGGAAGCTCTAGTAACTAATGATTACAAGGGAATGGCTAAAGGAAGCTAGGCTTTTTCACTAGGAGCCATCTTAAAGCAAGTAAGAAAAACAGTCCAGCCAGCAGGGTGCAACCCTGGCAAGCAACATGCAAGCTGTGAGGCATCAGAAACTCAGGGAGGCCCTGGGAAGCAAGAAACTAAAGCTTACAAGACCCTGTCAGATTGGGACAGGAAGATCTATGAATGAGTCTAGGGATAACAGAAGCCTCCAAACCCTATTTGTTTCAGGAAGCCTAGGACCTTGTCTGGGGGACAATGGATGACAGCCCAGAGTGTTGCCAGGAATATCAAGGGTGAGAAGAAACCCCTTGTAAATAGTGAAGAAGCTTGGTGAATGGAAAGAGGATGAAGAAAGGCTAAGTTTATGTGTTACTGTGTCAGTGCGCAACAAAGCTAGGGAATTATTTGCAGTCTCTGTGTGTGTGATGTGCATGTGCTTGTGTATGTGTTTGCGTGTGTGTGGTGTGCATGCACATATGCATGTTTATGCATATGTGTGCATGTGGTATGCATTTGTATGTGGTGTCTGGATTATTTTTGGAGGTGTGGCAATTAATGGGGTTGGGGGAATTGAGGGGTAGTTTTTAGGGAAGAGAGTTTGCAGGGTGATGGGGCAGTTGTGGGAAGAGTATTGTTTGGGGTAGGGCAGTTTGCAGGATGGCGGGTAATTTGCAAGGGTTAGTTTTTGGGGGTGGGGACATTTGAGGTATGGGGAGCTTGAGAACAGGAGAGTTAGGAGCTATGCTTTACTGTAGTACAAGTTTCTATCCTACAGAAGCTAGAACCTTTTCTCCCATAGAAATTTATCAGGCCTCTTTATGGGGAGAGCTTATTTCTCGAGAACCTCTGGTGTGATCTGGCCCACTTTTGAAGCCCACTTATATCTTTTCACTGTTTTCCCCCACAATAACTTTCATCTCGTTCTATTTAATTTCAGAGTTAGTTTGCCCCCAGACAGACAGATTGATAGATAGACATTTCTCAATCCCCTTTGCCTAATTCTTTCCAACTTCCATTGGGTTAGAAAGAATAAAAAGGAGATTGAGCAGCTTTTGAACCTGAATCTGGAGGAAAGCTGACAGCCACTTAGGAAGGTATGGTTCAGAATAAGGTACCTTTGAAAGATGCTATCCAAACATGGAAGATAGGGTATCCCTATGGAGAGGTTGCAATAAAATCAAAGTAGCCCAGATGCCTTTACTTAAAGAGCAAACAGGGTTGAAAGATTGTATATTATTCCTATGAGCATTTTGGAATGCCTTTATACAAATGCTACACCACAAAATGAGGTATCAGCTCAAATACCGCAGATATAAAGCATGTTTTATAAGACTGCTATGGAGGAGGAAAAATCCACTTCACAAAGCAGAAAATCTTTTTAATCAAATTTATTCAAGATTCTAATCAGTGTCCTAATTTTTTGTTAATCCAAATTTATCTGAAGCTCCATGGAGCAGTCCAGCAAGGTTCCCAGCACAGAATGTGACACGTTTTGAGCCAATACTGGCTCTGCTTCAGGTTCCAAAGGATGTTCCAGTTGACTCCTTAGACTACAACTCTGCTATTCCCAAAATGTGCATACACTGCTTTATATCTGTGGCATTAGAGCTGGTATCCTTTTTGTGATTTTAACCGTGATTTCAGCAAAAGAGGAAAGTTAGGGCAACTTGATAGGGAGGTTTATTTATTTTTTTAAAATATTTTTATAACACAGTACTCCCAATTACTCATTGGATCAGCATGGTTTGCAAAAAAGCATCATTAATCAGTTACAGTAGAATTACTCAATCAGAAAATATCCAGGCCTTAAATTTCTTTTGGAACACTAAAACCAATTCAATTTACTTCAAACCTTTCGGTAGCCTGGACCAAAGCTCAGCTGCTCTATATGGAATCATATACCCAAATCTCTTCTTACTCTCTTCTTACTCATAATCCCCTCACAGAAGAGCCATAGTACCCTGAAAATGCCTAGATTTCATAATTAAAGATGGCAGCAACATAGCAGAAAAACAGACTGGGACAAACTCATAAAAAAAGTATATAAAAACAAATAAAATGTAAAACTTACATGCTCTGACATCTTAAGCAAGTGTAACGATGCAGGCTGCAATTAATCCAAAATACTGCAGCTTGTCTCATTACCCATATTTCCCATCGAGATCATATCACCCCATCCTCTGTCAGCTTCATTGGTTTCCATTGGACTTTTGGATTCAATTCAAAATTCTTAACTTGTACACCAAGCCATTTATACTCATAGAACTCAGTATTTGGCAGACCTCCTTGTCTGTCATACTCCCACCTGAAGTCTCCGCTCTGTACATATTAATCATCTCCAACTCCCCTCCCCTTCCTATGCACGATTACAATCCACCCGGCAGTCAGACTTTTTCTTCCTCGGCCCCTCTCTGTGGAACTCGCTCCCCACTGCACTTTGATTAGAAGAATCCTATTCAAAGTTCTGTTCTCTCCTGAAGACCCACCTCTTCTCTTTTGCTATTGACCTTTCTCCCTCTGTTTCCTGACCCCTCTTGTAGTACTACTGGTTCTGATTGTTTTGTGTGAATGCACCTTTATCTTTCTTTCCTATCAAAATGTATAGTTCCTCTTTCATTTTCTTGGGCCTTGGCCTCACCTCCACTTTGGTACTAGAATGTTATAAACCACCCAAATGTTATGGGGCAGTATATCAAGTAAACGAATAAACATAAACATAACTATGCAAATAAAGAAGAAACTGAGTCATATTTTCAAACACTAAATATTAACCTCACTGCTGTATTATTGGGTAGAGCACTGGCTTGGGAACTTAGAGACCAGGGTTCAATTCTCACTAGCATACCTTGGCAAGTCATTTAACCCTCCATTGCCTCAGAAAACTCCAAGTTATCAATGCACATTACCAAGTTAATGTTACAGTGTAAACCACTTTGAATGAAATGATAAAATGGTATAAAAAGCCTGTTAAATAAAATTTAAGCTTTTTCATCTGTCTTCAAGAACAATTTAGTAGAATTATATAACAGCAATCAAGAAAATTCAACACCGTGCTCTACACTAACAGCTGAAAAAATTGTGGCACAAAGTATGAAAGCAGCCTACAGAGTTGCTGCATCTTAAAAAAGGACTTTGAAACTATTGAGTTAACATGAGCTTCCAGAGTGAGATCTTCATCCAAAAATACCCCCAATACATGAAGCATGAATCCCTTTTAAGATTCAATTTCCCTACTGCTTCTAGCAATGGTCTAGGGATTAAGTGACCGTTATTTAAACAAAGCACTTTCGTCTTTGCCATATTGAACTGGAAACAGAGTAACCATGCCCATTTACCCAGTACTGCGAGTACTTTATTTAATATGAAATAATAATTCCCTAGCTGCTTTGGAAACAATAACAATACTAAAATATCATCTGCATAAACATAATATTTAAAATTATACTTATCGAACAGCCAACCCAAGATTAACAGCAACACAGGGGACAAAGGCGATCCCTGAGGGATGCCACACTCTGGTTTCCATGGCCTTGAGCGTTCGGCCCCAACTATATAGAAATTATATAGAAAACCCCAAAATCACTCAAGGACCTTCCCTGAGACACCCAAATAATCCAGGATAACCAACAGCATCTCACGGTCAGCAACATCAAATGCCGCACTCAGATCAAACTGTAGCAAAACTGCTATATGCCACCTGGACAAAATGCTATTCATATCTGAACCAAGAACACCCAATAACCATTCCGTGTTATGAAATTTATGAAACCCAAACTGCAAGTTATTCAGTCATGATCTTCCAAGTACTGCATAAGCTGACCCACAACCATTGTGTCTAATATCTTTGTATAGAATAGTATGTTCGCTATTGGATGAAAGTTAGAGACTTTAGCTAAACTGGCCCCTGAGTCTTTTGGGATAGGAGTTAAAATAATGTTACCTTTCTCTGAAGGATAGCCACCTTCCAATAGGAGGGTAACTACTATCTCATAAAGCTGACATTTAAATGAAAATGGTACAGAATGAGCAATAAAAATATGGCACACATCCACCTGTGAAAACTTCTTTGTATATTTACAAAAACACCTCTCAAACTCTTTATAAAATGGTACCCTAAATGACACCCAGGAACGATCTCCCACATATGCTAATTCCACCTCACCCCTTTGTGAGAGTGCTAATACTTTTTCCACATCCGACCCCGCCATAGGAAGACTACCTCAAATTTTTTGTACCATATTCTGAAAAAAATCTGCCAATACCTGCGGCAACAATGAGGGATCAGACCGTAATTCTCCGCCAACAATGTAGATGCCACTTTAAATAAAAGCTGCTGTTGTGATGATGCTTGAATGATTAACTTTTTATAATACTCCTTTCGGACAGGTCTAATCAGTCCTTTATATCTATGATAATTACACTTCCACAAGGATTTATCCTCTTCATTGGCAGATCTGCACCATCTAAATTCTAATCTCCTACATTCCCTTTTCAGCACCCAAAGATCTTGGGAATACCAAGGGTCTTCCTGTATACCCCACACTTTTGATTTAAGAACTACTGGAGCCATTTCTTCTAATAACTCACGTGAGGCCACAACCCAATCTACTAAAGAGTTACCCACCTCCTGTTGCAATTTTAGAACCCCCCTTTCCCTCATCATTTCCCAAAACACTTCTGGGGCTATATATTTATGCATGACCTTATTTATGCATGACTTTATATTTATGCATGACCTTATATACCTGGGAGTCAAGACACATACTAAATAGAAATATCTGAAGCGTAAATTCAATCAAGTAATGATCTGACCATTTCACAGGGATTTCTCGCACATCAGTACGTGAATAAAGTGGTACAGAAAAAAATACGCACACTGATCTAATAGATGCCCTGAAACATGACTTGATAGAAATGCCAAATAAAAAAGCCTAAGGAGTCTAAAAATGCCCAATACTCCTTTGTGTATCAGATAAATCTTCTAAATGCAAATTAATATCTCCTAATAACAAACAATTTTGGGCTGACATAGTTCATGATGATAATAAATCCATAGATGTCCTGACCATAGTCCAAGGGTTCAGGGGATGGTAGACTAAAATGAAGGTACACCTTTCCCCTCTTTCACCTCACAGCATAGTGCTTCTAACATGGTAAAAAAGATGGTATTTACCAATATGATATGCTAAAATGCTTTATACAATAAAAGCAGGCCACCGCCACCCATCCAGTCCTTGGAATATTCAAAAACTTGTAGCCCGGGGGACAGACCTCATATGCCAATGGATCATTTTCTAATCACAACCATATTTCGGTTATAAACAGAAACCCCAGATCCTGTTCCACGAGCAGATCCTTAAGAAGAGATACTTACATATCGAGCACACATTTACACTAAGACACAGAATAGGAATTTCATCAGTTCCAAGGCCATAATTACGCTCTTGTGGTAGCAAGGTTAAATGTCTATCCCTTAGGTTACTTCTATTATACATCTTAACTTTCCTTGCCCTTGACACTATAACCTCTATAGGGAAGGCTGAACATTAAAACATGGAATTATCAAGCCCTCCATGCTCTCCCAAATAAGGTACCCTGTAACCAGGGAGCTTTTTATACCTGCTCTTGGCATGAATAGGCAGCAGAAAAGTGTTCATTTTGCCTGCCAGATATCCAGAGGGTGTGGAGAAGGAGGTAAATTCCTATCCCATATGTTTCCCATGTTGACAATACACTTGCTGGGGAATTGGGGGCTCATATTTCCAGTTTACCACACCACTGTATGTCCCCATATGCAACCTTGTATGCACAAGACATCCCTGCTTCACTGTTCTGTAGCTAGGATGTCTGTGTGGATGGGGCTGCAGACATCCACATCGGGGATGTCTATGCTTCTAAAATTGGGCTGAAACATAGAGGTCCCCAACTTTTTCCTGCATGTTTCACCCTGGAAATCCCAGATTTCACTGAGATGTCCTTTCTAAAATTACACTTTATCTGCTTAACTGAAGATAGGCATCCACACCCAGGGTAATACCGAGCTAGAATCATGCCCTTTGCGACTTGCACATTGGACGCGCGATCACCCCCCCCCCCCCCCATAACTCAGTCCAACTGCTGCCTGTTCTTGCCCTGCTGCTGCCATCCTCTTGTTTTCTCCATGGCTGTGCTAGCAGCATGGAAAGATCAGAAAGAGGCTGGATGGAGGTGGGGGGAGGGTGCATGCCCGATTGCCTGTCGCCGGCACTTTAAGCAGATCTGTCCCTCCTTACTCTAATGTCGTGTCAGAGAAGGGTGGGACCGACCTGCTTAAAGTGCTGTGAAAAGGCTTGGGGGAGCGCATTTCGGCTGTCTGTTGTTGTCCTGCTGCCGCTGAGAAAAGAAAAAGTGGCAGCAGCAGGGCAACAGCAGACAGCCAAAATGTACCCCCTAAGCCTTTGCGCCCTGTGTGGCTGCACCGCTTGCACAGGGCAAGGTATGTTACTGTCCACAAACATCCACGTGTTGTTTTTAAATGAGATAGTTGCTTCAAATTTGTGAGTCTGATACTATATTCCACCAAAATATTGCATTCAGTTATTAGGAGTCCTTCCAATTAGATAAGATCATTTGGAGCGCTAAAGATATTAAAATTTCTAAGAATTGTTTCTTATCATTTATTTATTTACATTCTCTTATATACCGTGCTATTCTGCATCAGTGCGGTTTACATTGAACAAACTGAAATTACATTGAACAGGGCATTATAACTTGGAGATAACTATTTTACAGGGAACATGGGCTAGGAGGGTTAAGTGGCTTGCCCAAGACCACAAGGAGCACCTGTGGGACTAGAAACCCCAGTCCTTCCGGCCCAAGGTTACTGTCCTCTAGTGGGATTTGAACCCACGACCTTAAGTACTGCCACCACCTTACTACCTGGGCCTTGAGGGTTTCCAGGTAGGAGGGGCCTTTGATGCCCTTCAGGGGTAGAGCACTAACATTGGGCCCCCAGGGATTCTGGGAAATGTAGTTACTGGGCCTCCTGAAGGATTGATGTTGTAGTTGTAGCTCGAGCAGACAAAGGCAGGCAAAGAAAATTTATTTTAAGAGGGTTTATTTCCAAAGCATTGAAGCTCAGTGCTTTCAGACGCAAAAGAAGAATAATGCACATTCAACAAAAGATGGGAAAACCAAATATACAGAAGTTGCAGTGCTGAGGCAGCTTTCATTCAGCTTATTCACAGTTCCTTCTCAGACTCACATTTAGGCAATCATGTGACTCTTCAATGAACAGAAAGCAATGTCCTTTCAACGGCACGGCTTCTCAGCTCCAGCTTGTGATTACACTTATTACCTTCATAAGCTTTTCACAAGAGAAACAGGTAAAGTAATCTTTCTACTATATTCTTTTCCTGTAGATTCAAAATTCTTTATCATGGCTATCTTCAATAATACATGTAGAGCAATCCATAGCTAGGTCCTGTTCTGTCGAAGGCAAATAATTATCTAACTGCATTTCTTCCTCACAGCTATTGGCATGCTGTATAGGATTAATAGCAGATGCTGCCTTTTGCTCTAAGAACTCCTTAAACTGTGCCAGAAGTATTTCAGCCTGCTTATGCTCTCCCCCAAGCTGATGTCTTTCTTCCTCTTCAGGCAAACGTTTGTTTAATGCTCCCAGCTCCTGGTAATTAGCTATGCTGTTCTTATCAAAGCAACAGTTCTCCGTGTGAGTAAAACCCCTCCCCCACTTATCCTTAAGAGCAAGTGTTGGGTTTGTCTTTAGAAGTTTAACACATTCTGGAGACTTTCTGAACAAGCAATCATAATAAGAAATGTCAGCTTTACCTTGGCTCAAGTCCTCTGGATAAGCATTAGCACTTTTCCTTCTACTGGTTTTCAGGATTTGTGCTCCAGCTGGCTTATCATTAGTCCTTGTGCTTTGCAAGTGAATATGAGGCTGAACAATTCCTCCGTACTTCTGTCTGTTGTTGCTTTGGGTTTTAGTACTGTGTTTCCAGCTCTCTTTGGTCCAGGTATCAAACCTGCTAGCTCCTTTAACCTCAGGATGTACCTTATAATGAGAGTGTCTCCAGGGTGGATCCTTAGACCACTGATTACTGCTCAAAGGTCCTGCTTGGTTCTCAGGTAGCTCTTCCTGTAGTTCCAGGTCTCTCTGTGCTTCTGAGTCTCTCCGTCCTTTGGAGTCTCTCTGTGCTTCTGAGTCTCCCCGTAACTCTTCCTGTAGTTCCAGGTCTCTCTGTGCTTCTGAGTCTCTCCGTCCTTTGGAGTCTCTCTGTGCTTTTGAGTCTCCCAGTAACTCTCCAGGTAATTCCAGTGATTCTCCTAACCACTCTCCTGATTCTGCTAACTCTGACTGTGTTCTAACTGCTTGTGTATTTAACAAGCTCTCACTACGTTGCACTGCCCGCCTCCTGCTTGGGCGTGCCCAATCAGTGACCAGACCTGTCTCCTCCCCTAAGGTGAGGTGTGGTTTTAGATCAGCTGAGTGTTTTTTCCCTTTTGAAGTGAAAATCCTGCTTCTCAGTGCAGTACTACCTTTCTCCACAGGATTTTCAGCTATCTCCATTGCTTCTTGAGGAGTTTCTTCATCACAGTACCTTGCCCCAACCACTAGGCCACTCCTCCACTCCTAATCATAATCTAATATATCATCAAGCACTAATGATTAGAAAATTATTATTTTTAACAACAGATCCTGCTTTGAACTGATAATATTCTGTATATATTTCCATATTGCAGTCCAAAATACATATATATTAGGGCATTGATCAACATATGCACCATTGTACCAGGCATTGGGTTACAGACTTTTCAGACTGAAAAAGTCTCACTTTCCAGATTTTCATAGGAGTCCAGAGGGTGTGATGTGCCCAGAAATGACAAGAATAACCCATTGAATAACATGGGATGAATAGTACATTGCCAAAAATTGCCAAGAATATTTCATCTGCTAACATGCCCATGTCAACTTCCTCTACTTTATGTAAGCCTGCTAAAGGGTCACATTGCACTGCACTTAAGACCTCAGAATACTGATATAAGATTTCAAGCCATCAAAGCTAAGATCATCTGCTACAAATGTATGCTTTATCATGCAGGTGTTTATAATCAATGCCACTAGCTTGTGTGATGGGGTGTACATTCCATCACTGCAGGACTCCCAGGGGACCCCAGCCAGCCCTGACTCTGAAGGTATACACCCATTTAGGAGGGGCCCCCTAGAGCAGCAGATAAGGACACTCAGGGGCCAAGGAAGGGCCCGAGCCCCTGCTCCCTCCCTGGCCAGAAGGCATAGAACTCAGCTCCCTAAAACACTGGGATGAGAGGAAGGTGGAAAGGGAAATGAGGGACTTTTCCCAAACCCCCATGGAGATAAACCCCCTTGTTGAGGATCAAGGGGAACCCCAGCAGGAGGAGAAGATGGAACAGGGAAATGAGCAACAACGAGTTCTTAAAGAGACCCCCATGGACATTCAGCTGGTGGATAACCCGCTAGACATGGGGTGGTAGTAGCAACAAGCAGGGAAATGAGCAACAAGTCCCTTAAGAGACTCCCCAGAATAGTTTGACCTCATCACACCCCAACCCAAAGGGTCTCCACCAAGGTGGGAGATAATGTGACAGAGTGTATATCCCGTCACTGCAGAACTCCCAAGGGGCCCTGGCTCTGGTGGTATGGATATGTCTAGGAGGAGCCCCCAAAAGTGGCATATGAGGACACCCAGGGGCCGAGGAAGAGCCCAAACCCCTGTTCCCTCCGCAGCCAGGAGACGTAGAGCCCGGCTCCTTGATAACACCTGGGATGAGAGGGAGGGGAGGGACTTGGTCCAGAACCCCATGGAGATAAACCCCCTTGGGGGGGAATCAAGGGAAACTGCAGCAGGAAGAGAAAATGGAGCTGGGAAATGAGCAACAACAAGTTTTTAAAGAGACCTCCATGGACATTCAGCAGGTGGATAACCCGCCAGACTTTGGGTGGTAGTAGCAACAAGCAGCTATGTGGGAGGTTGCAGGGCATCCAGGTAATTCCACACTTGGGACACACCCCGGCTGCATCTGAGACTTACACGGGAGAGGAATATATTGTGATATTGGATATGTAGGTTTGTATATACTGAAGGATGTTGGGAAGATGTCATTTGCATTTTTGACCTAATTTGCATAGTAATCACATTGTGGGTTGATACAAAGGACCCTAGTGAGTGCTGCTTTGGACACGGGGAGGGGACAGTTGTCCAGAAGGGCGGGGGGGGGGCAGATCCTGGCATGGGAAGGGATCCCATCAAACATGGACTTTGGGACTACTGGATCACTCACCCTAACATACAGGGGATCTTAGACACCTCGAAAGGAAATGGAAAAGAACACAAGAAAATACAGCAAAGACACAACTGTGCATCTTATAAAAGAAATATAGTAACTTATATAACAAGGCACAAAAGGAATTCATCACAAACACACTAATGAAATCACTCAGCCGCCCAAGAGAACTATTCTTCATTGTAATCTGAATGACAAATGATCCCGACACAATGACTGAAAAAATACAAATTGACCCACAAATCATGGCTGACTTCTTACACAGCAAACAACAAACAACTACATAACAATGCCTTGTACTACCCCAACAAAATAAAGATACAGAAAAGAAACACCTATGGCACAACTTCAACCTCATAAATAAAAGAGACATACTTCACATCATCAACAACATTAATACAACAACCTCACCTCTAGACCCATGCCCTGTGACATGGCTGAAAAATCTACGCAACAAGTTTGCCTAAACAATCCTACAGATCGTTCACTCCTCTCTGATACTTACCTCCTATGCTCAAACAAGCATCTGTACGCCCTATCCTTAAAAAGACCTCAATGGATAAGACCACCCCTAGCTGCTATCATCCAATTGCGAGCATTCCATTTCTGGCGAAAATAATTGAGAAAACCATACAACAACAACTACAAGACCATGTAGATACACACGCACCACTAGACCAACACCAACATGGTTTCCACCCACAACATGGTATAGACACCCTCCTAACAGATCTCTTTAACAGACTAATCACTGGTCTGGACAAACCCCAACAAGGATTTGTGTTACTATTCCTCGACATAAGTGCTGTATTTGACTCAGTGTCTCACCCCACCATGCTAGACAGGCTAAGAGACATTGGCCTAATAGATAACACATTAAAATGGTTTGAATCATACCTTTCTGACAGAACCATGCAAGTGAAGACCGGCATAACCAACTCCAGACAATTCAAATCATCTCAAGGTATCCCTCAAGGCTCAGCTCTTTTCGGTCTACTATTTAACCTATATATTCAACCAATCTGCAACCTTCTACAGAAATGGAACATGCACTACCACCTCTATGCAGATGAAATCATGTTTTACATGCCGTTCAGCACTAATATTCCAGATTTCTCGACTATAACAGATGTCTTCAATGCCATGACTAATTTCCTAGCTAATATCAACCTCACAGTAAACAGAAATAAAACAGAAGCACTACTCATCTTCAGAGACCAAGAATTCATGGCATCAAAAAAGATAGTAACACAAGATACCGATATATCTATTAAACAACAGATCAAATACCTAGGTATAACCATTGACAGCAATCTCAACATACAAACCCACATCAAGAACTCAGCAAAACTGGCATACTAGAAGCTAAAGTTAATCAAACCGCTTCGACACATCTTACACGAGACTGACTTCAGATCAATACAAGCCATAGTCACACCACACCTTGACTATGAAAACATCATCTACTAGGGCCTCACAAAATCTGTAATATCACCAATACAACTAGTTCAAAACACTGCCGCCAGAATCCTCACTGCCAGTCCAACAATCCTTCATATAACACCAATACTTAAAAACTTGCACTGGCTCCCAATTGCACAACGAGCTAAATATAAAGCCATCATCACCACCTTCAAAATCATTCATAACACAGGTACACTAAAAAAATTTTTTTTTAAACTGCCTCTAATGTTTCGATTGATTTTTACGTTTTTTGGTGCGCTGAATTCAAATCTGGTAACCAATTTGCTCCATCACGTACAGATTTTTTGCTACATTGGGTTAGCAGTTTGAGGTGAACGTTTCAGATTGAGTGCGATCGAGATAAAAGTTTCTTGGATGAATTCTTTATACTAATTGTTTAGTAGTTATTCAAATAAGAATAAAGAAAATTGTAACAAGGCAGCACATAAGAATAGAGTAATGTCAACAAAACACACTGTGATGGTAGCAAAATTGTCTGCACTTAAAACAGCCACATACATGTGCACAAACATTGAGCATATAAGAGCGAGGTTAGACACAAAGCAAAGCAAAGAAATGTGCAAAAAATGTTGTACAGGTATGTATGTAAGAATAGAAAACGCAAACCGCACCATTGCAATACATGAAGACAAACATCCGATGGTGTGAAAATAAAATTCTAATAAATGAGATCCAACACTGTGGTAATAACTAGCAAATTTTTATTTCAAAGTTTAGTAAAAACACGATATTTGTCAACACAGTTTAGATTTTAAAGTCATTCTTGGGTCAATCAATCTCCTGGTGGGCCCGTTACTTCTACCCCAAAATGCTTCTCTTGGTGCGCTGCTTGGCGTATTTTTCATCTGGGGTTTCCCGCAGCAGCAACCAGCAGAAATCAGCCATCATAGTGGTGTTCCATCTTCCTTGGTACCTTCTCTCTGCGTCCTTGATGTCCTGGTGAAACCTTTCACCTTGTTCTTCACTGTACGCCCCCAAGTTTTCGGGAAAGTAGTTCACATGGGAGTGCAAGAAATGGACTTTCAGGCTCATGTTACAGCCTTGTTCTTTGAAGGCATTGAGCATCCTGGCAACAATATCCTTATAGTTCTCATCCCGCCTGTTCCCCAAGAATTTGAGAACAACATCCTTGAAGGAATCCCAGGCTTCTTTTTCCTTCTCAGACATCGTTTCAGCGAATGCTCCATCTGAAATGAGTTTCCTTATATCAGGGCCAACAAACACTCCTTCCTTTAGCTTTGCTTCAGAAAGTCGGGGGAACTTTGAGCAAAGGTACCGAAAGCACTCACCATCTTTTGGAAGGGACTTGATGAATTGCTTAATGAGACCCAACTTAATGTGGAGAGGTGGTAATAGAATTTTATCACGAGGTACCAAGCTCTCATGAAGAACATTTTTCTCACCGGGTCTCAAATACTCCCGAATTGGCCAGTCTTTTTTCCCCCCAGTGTAGGTCGCGGGCCCGGCTATCCCACAAGCAAAGGAAGCAGGGATATTTGGTGAAACCGGATTGCTGCCCTAATAGCATGGATAGAATTTTAAAGTCTCCACAAATCATCCACTTATGCTCATCATAACGAATCTTCTGAAGAATCAGGGCCAAATTCTCATATTTTTCTTGGAGAATAACAGAGTGAGCAATAGGAACTGAAGCGAATGTGTTGCCATTATGAAGAAGAACACCTTTTATGCTGTCTTTTGACGAATCAATGAACAGCCGCCATTCAGCAGGATCATACTTGAGTTTAAACTTTTCCATCACTCCGTATATATCGTTGCAAAATACCAAATCTTCCTCTTTGCTGAAATACTTCAAAAATTGTGTCTCTCGGTTGCGGTACCAATAAAAAGTTGTTCCTGGTGACAATAGATTTTTCTGTTTAAGCCGAGAACCTAGCAGTTGGGCAGCATCTTTTGGGAGTCCTAAATCCCGGACTAAATCATTCAATTCAGCTTGAGAGAAAAGTTCAGGTTTCGGATCTGGTTCAGTTTCAAACTCGGAAGTACTGGACTCATCGGGAAAAGCCAACTGATGAGTCTCATCATGATCAGAACCGTCCACACAAATATGATCCAAAGATTTTGGTGGTTCAGGCACAGGTACTTCGTTGCTATGAGGCATAGGCCTAATTGCTGAGGGAAGGTTGGGGTAACTTATTACGTTCTTATTTTTTAAGTTGTATCCCTTCACAATGCAAGAGCAAAAATAGCAGTCACTGCTGTGGTCTCTTTGTTCACGCCACATCATAGGTATTCCGAAACGAAATGCTTGTTTTTTACCTTTCATCCATAAGCGTAGATCTTCCTCACATGTCTTGCACACTTTGTGAGGAGCCCACGGTTTGTCTTGATCGCCTAACTTCAAACCGAAATAGGCGAAATATACTTTTTTAATAAATGCAGAAATGTTCCTCTGCCGCTTTTTCACGGTATATTCCCCACAAATAAAACAAAAACTGTCCGGAGAGTTGACGCAACCTCTGGCTCTGTGAGCCATCACAAATACACAGCACTGCAAACTACAACTGTAGTGAACCACTTCGGAATAAAGCTGGATTACGACTGAGCAAACAAAAGGTAATAATGAACTTGCAAGAAACTGAAATTTGACAGGAACGTTCATGTCGCAACCACCGTGTTTGAGCGAGCGAACGAGGCGAGGCGAACAGGAAAGAACATGCGCCAGCGCGAGTACTGGATTTAGCCCCCTGCCTCCCAATTGTCCTGTTAATGTATAAAATGAATACAAAACACTCTAAAATATCATGAGGGAGTGTTTCTAGTTAGTTAACCATTACAACCTCTATTTTGGGCCAAGAAAATAAACTGCAGTCGGCTAAAAAGAAATTATGTGAACATTCCTTATATGGGTAAGAAATCTAATTTTGCAAGAAAACGTGACGTGATGGAACATTTTGGCTATTTTTCCTGGATTCAGCACCCCAAAATCTATAGGAATCAGTTGCAAAACTGGAGGCAGTTTTTTGGTAGTGTACCTGTGTAATCTATCGGCTCCCTGTCTCTCTGAAATGATCACAATATCGCACACAACAAGACCAAAAAGAGCTGCCAGTCAGAATCTCCTGAACATCCCCCTACTCGAGACCAAAACCATAAAACAGACCAGCAACAGAGCATTCTCCCTGTATGCTCCATCAATATGGAACACACTTCCGGACAACATAAGATCAGCTAAATCCATCAACAATTTAAAAAAACAAGCGAAAACGTATCTATTCATTGAATACTATGGACTTGATGACAAAACATAAACCAAACACTAACATGCCACACAGAAGACCAGAAAAGATAAATCAACCATCACTACACAAAAAAGAAGTTATTTCTACATGTAAATAATTCACTCCCCCCATTTATCTCCAAGTTACACGCCCCTGTTTAATGTAAAGCAATTCCTTTGTAATTGTTATGTTGTTTGATGTAAACCACCTTGGATAAAGGTGGTATAGAAAAGCTGTTAAATGAAATAAATAAATAAACCCCAGATAGACCTCCCTGCTGTGTGTGCATGTGCATCAGTCATACTCAAAATATAAGCAATTCATGGAGATATCATCATTTTGATAGCTTCCACCCTTTCCCAGGGTTAGTACATGGTTTCTGTCCCCCATATGTGCCAGGCTTTCCCCATGCTACTACTGCTGCCAATTCCATCTTCTGGGGTGGCTGGTGGCAGCAGCAGCAATAGTTTAAAAGCAGTGGCTTTGTGCTGCTACTTTGATGAATGTAGCCAGCCATAGTGCTTTGGCACGCATAAAGCCCAATTCATGTAGGAGCACGTCTGGGCTGTCCATACGGCTCCGAGCAAGATGGGCTTATTTGGACCCAGTTCTGGACCATGGGAACAAAACTTTCCCATGGTATACAGAACTGGGTCTGAGGACGGCCCAGCATGCTCCTGCCTGCCTGAGGGGATGTTTTTCCTGCAGACTCCCTTAGCTGCTCCGGCTCCACCCCCTCATCCCCACCACCCGAGCAATGGCTGGCCTGCTGGGGCCTGGATTGGGTGGCGGGGACCCCCCCCCCCGAACTCAATCCTGAACTTAACAGCAGGGTTGGTGCTGCTTATTCTTCCTTTGAGGTGGAATAAGTAGCACGTCCCCTTTGCCCCGGCAGGACTTAAAGGGCCATGACCTGAATTGGCCCTGTAATCCTGCTGGGATGGCACGCCCCCGCTCCACCCCAATCCTGCCCCCCCCCCCCGCTCCCCATTGGCTCTTCCCATCCTGCAGCCCCGCAACCCATGTCCCAGTATTGCTTGCCACTTCTGACCCCCCTCTGACAGGAAGTTGCATTGGAGGGGAGTCTGAAGTAGCAAGCCATGTGTACTGAAGCACATGGCCTGTCAGGGCATCAAAGGGATGGCACACAGCCACCGTGCCACTTGCCATGGTATGCCACCCTAGGCAGACACCTAGCCTGCCTAATGGAAGGTCCAGCCCCATCCTTCCCCACCAGAAAAGCATTAAAGGTGTTCAGTGCTGCAAAGATCCCTCCAGTAAGACCAGTATGTTGTCTATATTTCCTTAAATGGTTTGCTCACTATCTTTTCAAAACATTACTCCAAATATTTTTACATGCAGGAATTACCAGAGAAATCGTAGTCATTCCCATTAGATTGTGTAACTACGTGATTCATGGGCATAATTTCCAATTTCTTCTTGTTCACTTTATAACCAGAGAACTGAGAAAACTCATTCACCTTATTTAGGAAAATTAGAATTGAAGACTGAAGCTCAGAGATGAAACAGCAACACGTTGTTAGCATAGGCCACTAGTATGACTTCATGTGAGTTCTAATTTAATCTCTGGTGTTTGTCAAATTGCCACAGTAACTGTTCAAGGGCTAATTCAATAAGGGAGAAAGTGGGCACCTTTGTCTTGTGCCTCTTTTTAAATGAAGGTCATCTGATTTATTCCCATTACCTAAGACTCTTGATGAACAATAATAAGGCACCTAGACCCATTTAACAAAATCAAAATCAAGATTGAACCATTTCAGTACCTTAAATAAATATAGTCATTCGACATTGTCAAACGCCTTTTCAGCATTTAATGATATAGCAACTATGCAACTAGGAATACTTTTAGCTTTAAACTGTAGATCATGAAATATTCTGGTATTATCCTCTATATAATGACTATACATAAAGCCAACCTAATCTGGATGAATTTAGTCTTCCATTACCACATTAAGCTGATTGCTAAAATTTTAACCAATATTTCACATTCAAGAATTAATAATAAAGGGGTCTGTAGTTTCTGACTAGGATGACATCTCTACTAGGTTTTGGCAGCAAAACAATAAGCACCTTCCACACAATTGTTGGATTGTTCTGGGTTATTTTAAATAGTCTATACAGCCTGATTCATTTCAGCATCAACATTAATTTAAATTTATTATAAGATTTGGCAGAGTAGCCTTCACTTCCAGAGGCTTTGTTCCTAATTAGAGATTTAATTCCTAAGACAAGCTCTTCTGCATTGATTGGGGCTCCCAGCCAGTCCTACAGACAGGAGAAATCACTGGCTGTTGTAGTCATGCCAGGAAATCATGGCATTCGTCAACTGTGCCTCTACCTTTAAATTGAAAAAGCTGATCATATACTGAGTAAATAGCAGAATTATGCCATTTGTGGAATAACAATTTGTGCTGAAGTACCCCATAATGCAGCTATTTGATGCTTCTGTCTATGAAGTTTAAGATATTCAGCCATTACCCTACCTGTTGTACTCCCTTCCGTATAATAACCAGATTTCTGAACAAAAATATCTTGTCCTGCATGTTGGCCAAGTTTTGTACTGCATGAGTATTTTAGTTGCATCTGTTGCCTAAGCACCCTTGACTATTCCTGGAGATGTGAACTTGCTCCAAATGAGCTAGTTCAAATTCAATCTTTTTACACTCAGCTGACTCCTGTTTGCATTTACCTGCAACATATCTATTTCTCCCCTTAAGGTCGCTTTTAATGCCTTCCAAATGGCACAGTATGACATTACATCTGTCTCATTTCTGTGAAAGACATCTTTTATAAATGTAGACTTTAAAAACAAATCTTCATCTGTTAATAAGTGATTATCAAAGTGCCAATTTGGCCTACTTTCTTGAGGAATTGTGAGGTTAAGATTGAGGAAAACTGCATTGTAGACTGACATGATAATAAGGCAGATATTAGATGATAAAATCATTCTTTTAGATATCAAAAATGAATTGATTCTGGAATAAGCTTGATCCACAGCTGAGTAGAATGCATAGTCTATCTGTGGGATGTTGTATTCTCCATGCATCTACTATACCCACATTAGTCATCATATTGAGAAATTCCTCTCTCAATTTCTACTTGGGGGAGTCTTACGTTGGAGCATAAACATTAACAAATAAAATCTTTTAAGAACCCAACATAGCTTCAACACATACCTATCTACCATTAACATCTGAATTCTGATGCAGTATTTTAATTTGTAAACCTCTCATGAATAATATGAAGACCCCCCCCCCCTCCTTTTTATTTTTTTACATACTGGAGGAAAAATATGTTCTTCAGCCCATTCTGCTTTAAGTTTCCTGCAAGCATTATATAGCATATGCGTCTCCTTTAGAAACAGTACTTTTGCCCCTGAGTTTTTTAAATCGGGTGATTCAACCCATTTACATTGAATGATGAACTTTACCATTTTTACAGTTACATAGGGAAACACAAGACTTGTGCTATGCACTCCCCAACATTCCTTCCCAAATGACTTGTTTCCCTTCTTTTAGAATATCACTAGCCCAAAAAGACCCTGTTATCCCACTCAGAATTGTGGGACAGTCCAAAGTTGATCCCCAGACAAGTGTATCAAGTTTCTATCAAGGGTCCAGAAAATTCAGCCATGGACTTCTCACAGCAAGATGCACCATTCTCAAATGTTACTCCCCTCCCCTCATTCAGAAACATCCATTCATCCTCACTCACATTCAACTTGTATATTCACACTCATTTATAGCATTCACTCACATAGCGAATATTCACTTTACAGTATATTGGATTGGTATGAAAAAAGAGAAGACTTGGCTAGCCATCTGAATTAAAGTGACGTCCAAGACTTCCACATCTGTCATAGAGGCATTATAGATCCCCTTCTTATCTTTTGGAATGTTAACATCATGTCCTTCAAGTCCTCCATGCATACGCAAAAGTTCAGAAAGTGTAGTTACTTACCTGTAGCAGGTATTTAACGTGAACAGCAGGAATAAGTCCTCATATATGGGTGATGTCACTGATGTATCCCCACACAGGAATGCTCCCCAGCTTGCAAAGGAAGCTTTTGGGAAGCACACCACACCTGCCTTCCTTCCTGCCATGGCACCATCTTCTTCAGTCTAATAACATAGCAGGAACAAAAAGGCAACTTCTTGAGGAGGTAGGAGGGTTGTGAGGACTTATTCCTTCTGTTCACAGAGAACACTTGTTAGAGATGAGTAAATATGCTTTCTCTGTGAATAAGCAGGAAATAAGTCCTCATGTATGGGCTTCCCAAGCTACAGGCTATCAGAACCTGAGGAGATCAATAGCCCAACAGGGACAACCAAACTGGAGAACAGCAGGGTAACTCATCTGATTCAGCATCCTCAGCAGACATCGACCTGAGGGATTTTAGCAGGTAGCCTGGACAGACAAAAGGGCTGGTGGGCAGGAGTTGACTCTAAGATGCAAAGAGATGCCAGGGCATGGCCTGGCCAAAATTGCTGTCCTGTCAGGAATCCCCATCCAGACAGTAATGGACTGCAAAGGTATGGACTGAAGACCATGGAGCGGTCTTGCAGATTTCCTCTGTGGAAACAGAACAGAGGTTGGTCACCGACACAACCATAGCTTGGACATAGTGGGCTGTGACATGACCCTCAAGGTTCAACCCAGCCTGGGAATAAGCATGAACAATGCAGTCCCCTAGCCAATGGGATAGCATGTGCTTTGAGACAGTGATGCCCAGCCTACTGGAGTTGAAAGAAACAAACAGCTGGGTAAACTGGCATTGCGCCTTCATGCACTCCAGGTAGAAGGCTAGAGCTTGCTTGCAGTCCAAAGTATGCAACACCACCTCTCCACGGCTAAAGTAAGGCTGGAGGAAGAAAGTCAGCAAGATGATTGATTGGTTTAGGTAAAACACCAAGACCACATTTGGCAGAAAGCGGGGGTATGTGCAGAGAACCATCCTGTTCTGGTGAAACCTGGTGTAAGGAGGGTGAGCCACCAAGGTTTGGAGCTCACTGATGCATCAGGACGATATTATTGCCACCAGAAAGAGGATCTTCCAGATCAGGAAATTCAGGGACATGAGTCCAGAAGTTCGATTGGGGCCCACATCTGCTTGACGAGTACCACATTGAGATCCCAGGCCACTGTAGGGGGCTTGATTGGGGACCTTGAGAGGAAAAGGCCTTGCACAAAGTGAGCCAGGATATGCCGATGATATTATGCTGTACACACAACTTGACACTGACAACCCGGACTACAGCTCACTCGAAACATGTCTTGGCAAGATGCAAAACTGGTTACAACAAAGCAGCATGACAATCAACCACAAGAAAACTGAGGTGATGTATATCTCAAGGAAAGCAAATTTTGACCCACCTACATCAATAACCCTGTGCAACAACACTTATCAAACAAAGAAATAAATAAAATATCTAGGAGTTACATTTGACTGCGACCTAAAAATGGAAACTCACCTGCGCAAAACCAACAGGGCAGTCTTCTACAAACTAAGAGCTCTACAACCCATATGGAATATTATTGATCCCCACGACTTCAGATCCGTTGCTCAAGCACTCATTATGCCACATTTCGACTATTGCAACGCCATCCTTCAAGGACTTCCTAAGAAAACCCTGAACATCCTTCAAATGGCACAAAATGTAGCTGCCAGGATCATCATGAAGAAAAGTCTTACTGAACACATTACATCAGTACTAATTGAGCTAAACTGGCTCCCCATAGCAGCCCGCACAAAATACAAAATACTGACGACCACCTTCAAACTCATCCACAGCATAGCACCATCCTTCCTCAACACCCTAATCAGATTGCAACCATCCAACAGAAACAGGAGAACCATCAATTCAAACACCCTCCACAATCCAACAGATATCAGATCAGTCAAAAAAATCACTAGTAACAGGGCTTTCTCATACACAGCACCGACACTATGGAACCAACTCCCACCCGACCTACGAGCCAGCACTGATCTAGCCGACTTTAGAAAGAAACTCAAAAACCCACCTATTTCAAAGTCATTTCAACCTGTACTAAATTCACATGAGGGGCAACTCCCCACAGCTCCCCAGAAAACCTGTAATGTATAAATGTACATATGTAAATAATTATCCCCTTAGCTTAGAAGTAGATAATTTTCTGCGTGACGTGCTAACCTTTCGAATCTTTATGTACAAATCAAAATTATTCTGTCTTGATTCGACAGCTTTATCCATGTAATCTTTCCTGCTTCTGATCACTGGAAGGAGCGGTATACAAATGCTTGCTAAATAAATAAAATAAATAAAACAGGAGAGGCTGGGCCAAAATGTGCTTCCTCCCCGAGCCGTGATGGTACACCCCTATTGCACTGAGGTGAACTTGCATCAAATTTGACTTCAAGCCTGAATCTGAGAGGTGCAGAAAATACTCCAGCAGCTGGTCCACGGTACAAGAGAAGAGGTCCAGTGCCCTGCCTGTGCACCAGGCAGCAAACCTCCACCACTTTAATGCATAGGCTTTGTATGTTGAGTCTTTACGGGATTCCAGAAGGATGTTGGTAATACCTTCAGGAAGATTGAGCTGTGAAAGAACTGCTCACTCAGCATCCATGCCATGAGGACCAACAAGTGAACATTGGTGTTCAGCAAGGTTCCACTTTCTTGTGAGATGAGGTCCAAGACAGAGCCCAGAAGGAGAGGCTCCCTCTGCAAGAACTGCAGCAGTAGTGGGAACGACAGTTGCCGAGGCCAATAAAGAGTGATGCAGATCATGGAACCCTTGTCAGCTTGCAACTTCAGGAGGGTGTAGACAGGACAGTATAGGAGATATAGGAACAGCATAGAAAAGATAGGCAAATGGAATAAGACATAAAGATAAATACACACAATTAACTTAGACTATAGAGCTGTCCTTACCATGCCCAAAGGGTGCTGTCGTACCAGAATAGTAACTCAGGTAAATTAAAAGCAGTCCTAAAAAGGAAGGTTTTCAGGAATTTTTTGAAGCACGTGAAATTTAATTCTGTGTGGAAGTGGCCCGGCAACCTATTGCAGTGTGCCAGAGCTGTGGTAGAAAAAAGCTAATTTTTTTGAGGATTCATAGTTTATTTCCCACGAGGAGGGGAGCTGTAAACGAAAATCATGGAGCGAGCGAAGAAATCTTGCTGGGGCATTAAGGGAGACAATAGCAGACAAGTAATAATCCAGAACTGTGTCATGGATAATTTTGTGTGCCAGGGTAAAGAGCTTGAAAATGATCCAAGAATTTATAGGTAACCTATGATATTTGACTAATAGTGGTATGACAAAATTTGCATGTATGAGCTAGTACGTGAAGAGCTGTATTTTGTATGGTCTGGAGGCGAAGGAGACTGACCCGTGAAAGGCCTAGATAAACAATATTGCAATAGTCAAATCTCTGTATCACAGTGTTTAAAAGCAAGATTATCTGGATCAAGAGATTAAAAAATGAACGAATGCTACAAAAATGCCGTAAGGCCAGGAAAGCTGAATTAGTTACCTGGGCCAGTTGAGGGGAGAAAGTAAGGGCCAAATCTAACACAACTCCAAGATATCAAAGGGAGGTATGTAGTAATAAAGGCTGACCGTCCATCATAGGGGCAAGTGTAGGCTGAAAATCCGAACCAGTAAACCAGATGGCTGTCAACTTAGTAGAGTTCAGTTTAAGAGAGTGTTCAAATAACCAGGAGGATATTATTATTAAACAATTGTTTAGAGGAACCAAATCTATTACCGAATCATCAGTAGAGTATAACAGTAAGATTTCATCCACATAGATGTAACAGGAAACACCTAATCCCTGTATTTGAGTAATTAATGGGCTGAGGAAAATGTTAAATAATAAAGGTGATAAAATAGAACCCTGGGGGGTGCCACACAAAAGGTCTCGGGGAGTAGAGACCTCTCTTTGAATATGAACCTGGAAAGATCTATTATTTAGGAAAGAACAAAACCAGTCAAGCACTGTACCTTGGATCCCTGCCTCATACAGAAGGGTGAAAAGTAGGCTGTTGTCCACCAGATCAAAGCTCTCAGATAAGTCCAATGAAACTGCAAGAGTGTAATTCCCATGATCAAGTGACCTATAAATATCATTAAGGACTGCTGCCTGGACTGTTTCCGTACTGTGGCATGGGTGAAACTCTGATTGAAGAGGATGGAGAAAATGAATTTGGTCCACGTGATCTGCTAGCTGACGGAAGACAATTTTCACGACAATTTTCAATGCGATGGCTAAGTTTGAGATAGGGCGGTAATTTTGAGGATCAGACCGATCTCCATGCTGATCCTTTATTAAAGAATGGAATATAGCTTTTTTCCAGGCCACGGGTACCACTCCTGAAGATAGACTTCGGTTGACCACTGATTAGCTACTTGGAAACAGTAGCTAATCAGTGGTTTTAATTGTCATTTTTGAATTCAGCGCATGAAAATCCATAAGAATTTGCAGATTTTGACTCTGAAGCAGACAACTTTAAAAAAATTGTAGACCCAGTGTTTCCTGCTTTTTCACAGAAGAGAGACCATGGTCACTCATAATTATGTCTGCATCTTCAGTGAGACCAAATACTCTGCCAGCTTAGCCAGATCCGCATCAGTGCTGGTTTTATTGTTTAAAATTATCTTAATTCTTGCTGAATAGAATAAGCCACATTTAGCGGCCAGATCTTTTAGGAGTTGTCTTAGTGCTAGGAACTCTTTGTGTCTGAGGACTATTGTACGGGCTAAGTCCAATATGATCAGGACCTATTTGCCCATATATAAAAGAGAGTTTTTTTCTTTTGCAGTAGCCAGTATTTGAAGTATTGCAGCAATTTAGCCACAATAGACTTTGGGTGCTTGCTGTTAGGTTGAAGTGTTGCAGGTACACAATGAGCATGCTCAATTTCTAGAGGTGGAATGAAGAATAAGTCAATAAGTTGGGACAACAAGATATTTATATCTTTGGCTCCTTCTGAAACCCCCGACAATCTAAGATTGTATCATCTATTTATGTTGGAAAGGTCCCCCAAATCTAGTTGCAGTTTATGTATACCAGACTTGCAATCTGTAAGCCTTGGAGACAATTTTTCAATATTAGCAGTGCATTCCTCTAAACTATGCATGTGCGTCTGTGAATTTTCTATTTCAGAAGCCAAATTTCAATCTATTTTTGCAGCCTTGCATTGCCTGTTTAAGGTCTTTGAACACCTGCATTTATTTCAACATAGCATCGCTGACCCTGGCCTGTTCTTGCACTGTCCTATGCTGGAGGTTCCGTTTTTTTGCCTTTTAATCCCAGTCGCTAGTGTAAATGCAGTATCTGACTTGGTTGGCTTGCTAGCAGACATAACAACATGGCAACACTCAACAATATATTTTGGTCCAAGTGCAGGGGGTCCGATAATCTAAATAGAGTCTCTGTGTCTGAAAGCAGTTAGATCATTTGGCCATAATGGCTGGGCTTCACCGTACCCCCCTCTGCTTGATTGTTGCTTTTTCCTTTACTCCAAAATATTTACAGTATATATGTTTTCCTATTCAAGTCCTCTATGCACAGTCATCAGTCAGAGATGTTAATAATTTTCTCAATTTTCCTCTAAGGAAGGTTATCGTAGCACATTTGTCCAGGCCCAAAGTCATCTTGATGTCATCTGAGAAGCTTTTAACTACATGGAGTTGTTCCGTCAGCTGTTGGTCACTGGAACTGGAAAGGTTCATGTCACCTATAAACAGTAGGTATGACGTTACCTCTGGATCATTGGCATCTTTAGGATTAAGGTTAAATATGTACTACTGTATATCCCAAAGAGTTAATAAGAGTACCTAGTGAATTAAATGCCATAGGAAACAAAAGTGGCAACAGGAGTCCCCTTGAAATATTTCTTACTGGATCTTGATATTAGGAATGACAAACTGCCCATCTTTATATTTCAGTTGGAACATGGTTTGTACTGTACATTCCAAGACATTTTATTATCCAAGGGTGCAGGATGCTAGCAAAAGCTTTGTTATAGTCAGTCAATGCTATTCTGAGATTTCTGCTTTTCTTAGCACTGGCTATGATGAGTTTATTCAACATTAACTGGTCTATAAGATGTCTATAAAATAATGAATGGAGTGGAATAGGTAAATGTAGATTGGTTGTTTAGTCCTTTAAAAAAGTAGAAAGACTAGGGGACATGCAATAAAAATACAATGTAGCACATTTAAGACAAATCTCAAAGAAAATGGTTTTTTTTTACTCAACATGTAATCAGACTATAGAATTCATTACCAGACGATGTAGTAAAAGCTGTTAGTGTAGCTGGGTTTAAGAGAGGTTTGGACGAGTTCCTGGAGAAATAGTCTTATAAACCATTATTAAAGTGGACAGGGAAAATCCACTGCTTACCCCTGGGACAAGCAGCATGGAATCTGTCTACGTTTTGGGAAACTGATATGTACTTGTGACCTAGCTTGGCCACTGTTGGAAACAGGATACTGAATTTGATGGACCCTTGGTTTGACCCAGTATAGCATATCATATGTTCTTATATCCTTATGCTATGAGGTTATTGGAATCAATATGATTGTATATTCTGTGTGCATCCATTGCAGTGAACAGCTTACAGACTGTAGGGAGAAGTTATTGGTCTGTACTTTTTTTGAAACATTATTGAATATCCATTTGGAAGTGAAGTGTTTTTCCTATTATTAGCCATTGTAGCTGTGTGATCAATTGATTTTTCCAATTTGCAAGGTCTTGGTGGAATGATGTTAACTGAGACAAAAATTGGTTGCCCCATCTAGGTCAGGGCTCTTCCAATATGGTGATTTTTTAAAGCTATTTTCCAACAATTTTGTTGTTACTTCAGGCGATTCACTTGGTTTGATATTTGCCTTTTTCAAATTCTTCAGTATGCAGGATAACCATTCTGCTTCTCAGTTGTGCTCTACAAGCTTTGATATACTTTTCTCCAGAATGTTTCTGTTTAGCTTTAATTGGTGGTATTTTCACTATACTAATGCTCTGTCCTAGTGCATTGAAGAACTGTTTTGGGATCTCTCTACAGTAAATAGTTTATTTTGATATCTCCCTTTCCTTCATATTTCCAGTTTGTATGATTTGGCTGCTACTTTCAATTTATTATTGGAGAATAGAAATTTAGGCCTTTTTCTGTTATTACAGGATGTTTCAGTTTGATGTTACGGATTATTCTCATTATCTTTTTGTTGTCTGCCATTACGTTCATGCTGGATCCTAGCATCCCTGTGAATATTTGTATCCCCTGTGTTTTCATAGCAAGAAACAGCCAGAAGTAGATTGCCAGGCCTTTCTTCCACACAGAAAGTCCACAGCATCTGGTCTTCCAAGGTGCTCTCCTCTCCAAGTACAAACCAGGTCCAATTCTGCTTATCTTCTGCGATCAGTTGAAATCAGGCTCACTGAGGGTGGTATATCCATAGATGATGATCTTAATCATGGCAAATTTTATGTTTGTATCTGTCTATAGGGACTGTGTAAGTATTTATCTGTGGGGATATATGGGGGAAGTTGGGGAGGTCTGAGTGAAGTGAAAGAGATGTGGGAGTGGGTATGTACTCTGGGGGTGTTGGGTTGGGTTTTCAAGATGTGGAGTTGTTTTTTTGGGGCGGGTGAAGGGGAGTAAAGGTTATGGGAGGTATATAAGAGATATGTTTGCAGATGTGTGTCTGTCTGTCCATCTGTCCATCTGTCCATGCATCCATAGAGGTTTGTGAGCACATGGTGATAGAGTTGGGCTGGGAGAAGGAGATGGCAATTAGAGGTAGCTAAGTGGTGAGAAAGTACAGGTGCACAACTGAAGAAGAGCAGCTGTAGCAGCAGGTGCAAGGAAGTCTGTAGCAGGGACTTTAATCCCCTTAGTTGTGATTGTGGAATTTGGTGTGCTATGGGGAGCCAAACCCCGCTAGCAGCTGAGGAGGCATGCTGTGGCTACAAATGCTCTGAAGATGTCATCGTCATGCACAGGGGAAGTAAAGGTCACCAGCATATGAAGAGAAGGCATGCCACAGCTGCAGCAAGGACATCAATAAAGATGAGAGGCTTAGGCTTTTGGTAGTGGTGGAGAACAAGAAGGGCAGCACAGCAAATTTACAAATAAAGAAAACTAAACTAAACTAGGGGAGAAAGAGAGAGAGGAACAAGGGCAAAGGGTTCAAGGTGAGTTACGTTCAGATACAGTAGGTATTTTTCCTATTTCTTGGAGTTCTTATGATCTAGGTTTATACCTGAAGCAATTGAGGTCTAAACAGGGCCACACCAAGGGCTGTGTGAGCGGTGCAGCCGCACAGGGCGCAAGTATGGAAAAGGTGCTGATATCAACTCTGAACTTTGAGGTATCTCCAAAAGAATGAGTTTCTGCACAGAGGGGGCAGCAGATTCATTAGTTACACAGGGCACATCTCTAGCTTAGTAGGGTCTTGGGGGTTAAATGATTTGCCCAAGATCACAACAAGCAGCAGTGAGGTTTGAACCATGCTTCTTTCATGCTCAGCCTGCTACTTTAACCATTAAACTACCAAGCCACTTTCTGGAAGGGATGACAGAGAATGGGAGAAAAGGCAAGAGGATAGGATAATGATTGTAAGGGGAAAGGAAAGGGGGAGAGGAAGGGATGGTGTAATTATGGTGAGAAGAAAAAAGTGGGTGTAATGGAAAGGGGAAGGGGGAGTCAAAGTGAGTGCAAGG
Source organism: Ichthyophis bannanicus (assembly GCA_033557465.1). Classification (NCBI taxonomy): domain Eukaryota; kingdom Metazoa; phylum Chordata; class Amphibia; order Gymnophiona; family Ichthyophiidae; genus Ichthyophis; species Ichthyophis bannanicus. The sequence goes on along the minus strand of CM066032.1, from coordinate 1,464,884,512 downwards.
AGAACCGAAGTGTAGAGAGCAGAAGTAAAAGGGGAGAGAACATGGGAAGGAGTGAAAATGTGGGGGGAAAGAGGTTCATATAGGGAGCAGGAAAAATATCTAAATGTTCACAGCCATGAACACATAACTCACTCAATAGGCACTATCTCTTAAACAAAACATATACAGAAAAAAAAGTTAACTGAAACTTTTCTGTTGGCCTAACTTAATACATTTCTTGAGTACCTTTCAGGAGATAACACCTCTTCCTTTAGTCAGATGGAATGAGCCAAAGACAATACTGGAAAATATATATGAATCATGAAAAACATTCCAATGAAAGTCTGAAAGGGAATGGTGGTGGAGGGGAATATTGATCAGTGATCAGAAGGTGACAGGCAATAGAATTTTATCTCTAGACTGACTTTGCTTAACAATATTATGCAGATGACCTGTAAATGTATTGCCCTCTTCATTCAAACTTGACAGTTTTGGTTAGAATAATAAATGAATGTCTTGCTGTCAGGGGCGGCTCTATAATGAGGTGAAGTGAGGCGGCTGCCTCAGGCGGCAAAGTCTTGAGGTCGGCAAAAAATGCCCCCAAAACAGCCGCCTCACTTCGCCTTCAAAAGTAAAAAAAATAAAACCCAAAAAAGAAGTGCACAAGTTGCTGCCGAGTCTGCTTCTCGGCAGCGGCAACTCAGCCTCCTTTTCCAAGCAGCCGCGGCTCCCTGCCTCTTAGAGAACCGCGGCTCTGCTGTGACTGCAGGTCTAAAGAGAGACAAACCCGGTGCGGAGCCTTCTCGCCTCCGTGAAGGACCCTGTGCAGCTTTGTCCCACCCCCAAAGGAAATTACATGTAACTTCCTTTGGGGGCGGGACAAAACTGCAAGGGGTCTTTAACAGACGCGGGAAGGCTCCGCACCAGTTTTGTTTTTGTTTAAAACTGCAATCACAGCACAGCTGCAGTTCTCTACGAGGCAGGGAGCCATGGCTGCCTGGAAAAGGAGGGTGAGTTTGCTGCTGCCAGCCATAAAAAAAACAACAACAAAAAAAACCTGAGGAGAGGAGCCACTGCCGCAGCAGCAGGAAGTGCCCCGCGGTTGCTCCGGCAGAGCCCTCCTGTCTCCCTCAGCGCAGCTTTAGAGAGCCATGAAGGGAGATGGGAAAATCTCCCTAAATGGCTCTGTAAGCTGTGCTGAGGGAGACAGGAGGGCTCTGCCGGGGCGGCCCCGGGACATTTCCTGCTGCCGCCGCGGCAGCAGCTTCAACAGCCAGGTTCTTTTTTTTTTATTTCTGGGGGGTGGGGGGGTTAGAAGTGGACTTGTAATGGGCTGATGGGGGGGTTTAGGATTGGTAATAGGCTATGGGTGGTTCTAGGAATGGAAATGGGCTAATGGGGGGTAGGACTGGAGGTGGGCTGATGGGAGTGTTTAGGACTGGTAATGAGCTATGGGGGTTAGGACTGGAAATGGGCTGATGGGGGGGGTTATGACTGGCAAGGGCTATGGGGGGGCTATTACTGGAAATGGGCTGATGGGGGGGTTATGAATGGAAGTGGGCTGATGGAGGGGAGGGTTTGAATGAGGTGGGCTGATGGGGGTCTTTAGAACTGGTAATGGGCTATGGGGGGGCTAGAACTGGAAATGGGCTGATGGGGGGTTTAGGACTGGTAATGGGCTATGGGGGGTTGGATTGGAAATGGGCTGATGGGGGGGTTAGGACTGGTAATGGGCTATGGGGGGCAAGTACTGTAAATGGGCTGATGGGGGGTTTAGGACCTGTAATAGGCTATGGGGGGCTAGGACTGGATGTGGACTGATGGGGGGGTAGGACTGGAGGTGGGCTGATGGGGGGTGTTTAGGACTAGTAATGGGCTATGGGGGGGCTAGGACTGGAAGTGGGATGATGGGGATTATAGCACTGGAAATGGGCTGGGACTGGAAATGGGCTAATGGGGGAGGGGAGCAGAGTGCTGCTGGCCCTGGAACAAAACTAAGAGGAGATCAAACCTAAGCTTTCTTTAGAAGCTCAGATGACAAGACTTCGACTTTCATACTTTGTACACATCATGCAGAGAGAGAGATCATTAGAGAAAGACATCATGCTTGGCAAGATAGAAGGTCAATGCAAAAGAGGAAGGCCAGCAATGAGATGGATCGATACAATAACAGCAGCTACGGGTACCAGTCTGTCAACAATGAGCCGCCTGACTGAAGACCGAACACAATTTAGGATAGCTATCCAGAGGGTCGCCATGAGTCATTTTTTTTTTTCATTTATTTAGGCTTGATATACCGCCCAAGACCGAGGTATCAGGGCGGTGTACAATAAAAGGCAGCTGTGGAAAAGCAAAGAGAGAAAGGAACGCCATTGGATAATAGGAAAGAGTAAGAGAGAGAAAGAGAGAAAATTAGAGTAGAGTCTACAGAGCTAAACACAGGGACATGGGGAGGGAAGGGAGACAGGGTGTGGGAGTTGAATGTGATGTGGGAGTCAGGAGTTGAGTGGTAGTTGGATGTAACGTGAGGGGCATGAATTGGTATGTTGACTACATATCAGGGGGAGACCTGTAGGTTGTACGCTTGAGAGAAAAGGTGAGTCTTGAGGAGAGTTTTGAAATGGGGGAAGGAGGGTTCAATACGAAGGGTGTGAGGGAGGGAATTCCAGAGGGCAGGGGCCAGAAAAAAGAAGGCAGAGTGGCGGGTAAGTTCGAGGTGGGCCTGGGATGGAGGAGGAAGGAATAGACGATTGGTATGAGATGAGCGAAGAAGACGGGGAGCGGGCTGGTGGAAGATAAGGTCAGAGAGATACCGAGGAGTGCTGGTGTGAAGAACCCTATGAGTGATAATGATATACTTGTAGATAAGTCTGAATTTGATGGGAAGCCAGTGAAGGGAGAAGAGGCAAGGGGTAATATGATCAAAGGGGGAAGAAGAGGTGAGAAGGCGGGCAGCAGTATTCTGGAGAAGCTGAAGACGACGGAGTTGACAGGAAGGGAGACCAGATAAGATAGAATTGCAGTAGTCTAAGCGGGAAGTTACAAAAGAGAGAACCAAAGTGGTGAGGGATTGAGGGGAAAGAAAAGGACGAAGGGAGCGAATACGGCGCAGATGAAAATGGCAAGTACGAACAAGGGAGGAAATGTGAGGGTGAAAAGAGAGAGAAGAATCCAAGGTAACACCCAGATAGCGGAGGGTAGAGACAACAGGAATGGGAAGGGAAGACATCACAGGGGCTAGACTAGGTGGGGAAGAGGAGAAAGAAAACCAGATGGCAGAGGATTTAGAAGGGTTAACACAGAGGAAATTTTCAGAAAACCAGGAGGCAACAGAGGATAGACAGGCGTTAAGGGTGGAAAGATCAGGGGAAAGGGAGCTGGTATGATGAACAAGAAGGATATCGTCTGCGTAAAAATAGAAAGAAACACCAGATTGCTGAATGAGGAGGGCTAGGGGAGCAAGAAAAATGTTGAAAAGTAGAGGAGCAAGAATAGAACCCTGTGGAACACCACAGTGCAAGGGAAAGGGAGCCGAAGTGGAGGTACCAGAGTGAACAGAGAAAGAACGACGGAAGAGAAAGGAATGAAACCAGCGTTAAAAACAGTGCCACGAATACCAGAGTCAGACAGACGTGTGAGAAGGGTGCGATGATCGATAACGTCAAAAGCGGCGGAGAGATCTAAAGAAACAGCGATAGACAAGTCACCACGATCGTGAGAACGGTGAAGATCGCTAAGAAGTGCAAGGAGAACAGTTTCAGTGCTATGGCCAGATCTAAAGCCGGATTGACGGGGGTGAAGATAAAGAGTAGAGTCAAGATGTTGTGAAAGTTGTGTGAAGACTAATTTCTCTAGGACTTTAGAAAGGAAAGGGAGATTTGAAACTGGGCGCCAGTTGGCAGGTAAGCTGGGGTCGAGAGAGGGTTTTTTCAAAAGAGGGCGGACTATGGCATGTTTCCAAGAGTGGGGGAAAACTACCGGAGGAAAGACTAGTATTGATTATACCAAGGATATACGGAAGAAGGTGGAGTGAAGGATCAAGGAGCCACGAGGATGGGAGGGGATCAAGGGGACAAGTAGTTTTATGAGAAGAGGAGATCACCTGAAAAAGTTCGGCAGAGGAAACAAGACTAAAAGAACACCAAGTATGAGAGAGAGCATGAGAGGGAGGGGGGGGAAGGAATGGAGGAAGAAGGAGAAGGTGAAAGAGGAGGGGAAAGGGGAGGAGGGCACAGGGAAAAAAGAGGAACTAAGAGAATGATTTTTATGAACAAAGAAAGAGGCAAGAGCTGTTGGGCTAGGGGCAGTGGAAGAGAGTGCTGATGAGGAGGGACAGGTTGACGAGGAAGACAGGGAGTGAAAGACCCGATACAGGCAACGAGAAGAGTTTGAGGAAGCAGTGATAAGGTCAGAAAAATAGGCCTTCTTAGCTGCAGTGATCATGGTGCGGTATGAATGATGAGCAGAACGAAAAGAAGTCAGGGAAGCAGGGGAAGGATGGCGACGCCAATAGCGTTCAGCACGCCGACTCGACAGCACTTAACAACAACAACAAGGGCTACAAATGAGCTGATGCGGAAGGATTGTAGAATGGGACTGGAAGGGAGCAGATAATGGAAGGGTCTGCCAGGGAAGGAGGGGGCATGAAGGGAGCTGACGCGGGGGAAGGAGGGGGCTGAAAAGGAGCTGACACCTGGGATGTACTGAAGGGGGACTGGAAGGGAGCTGACACTTGGGTATGGGAGTGGTGGGTGGTTGGGTAATGGGGAGAAAGCTGGAAGGGAGCTGACATGCAAATGGCACTGGAAGGGGGATGGACAGAGGGTAGGGTGACTGGAAGGGAGCTGACCTGGAGGGTGGCACTGAGAGTGGACGTGAGCTAACATCTGGGATGGTATTTGGACTAGAAGGGGCTAGACAGTGGGGAAGGAGGGGGACTGGAAGGGAATGAACACCAGTTGTAGTTGTGGGAATGCAAGGCAGTTGACATTGGAAAGTACTGGGAGGGAAGGACTGGAAAGGGGGCTGATACTGGGGAGGGTTACTGGAACTGGAAATGGGCTGATGGAAGGAAGTGAAGAAAACAAAAGAAGAGATAAGAAATGGCAGATGGACCATAGACCACAGAAAGAGAGCTAAGAGAAGACAGGAAAGCAGAAGCCTCAGATCGAAACCAGCATGATCAGAGAATAAAATGGTCAGACAACAAAGGTAGAAAAATAATTTTATTTAATTTTAGTGATTGGACTTTGTGCTATTTTTATATTTTACACAATATTAGGGAACTGCATCTCTTATTTATCTGATGTTTCATTGCATGTGGACTCTGGCTTGTTGGGGTTTCAATTTAAATTTAGTCTACAAATTATTATTTTTACTTTAGATTTTAGTTACTTATCCTGTACTTGGTGAGGGTCGATGTTGCGAGTGTGTGACTGAGTTCAAGTGTTCTGTTTACATGGAGTTTGTACATAAATATCTATACTGTACTGTAGTAATTTGACTTGTTCAGCTTTTCAAATAGGTGTATGGATGTTCCAGGGCCCACTGTAGTATTTACAGGGATGTTTTTTTTGGATGGGCTTCTTACGTGAGTTTTGGAAGTTTGTGCTGGTATGGCATGGTAGGTTTGTTCTTTGTTGTAGGGTTTTATATTAGTTCACAATATGCCTAGTACTGGAGAATAGTGGTTGTTGTTGTTGTTGTTAGTAAGATGATCAGAATCAGATTATTTTTTAAAATATTGAGTTCTGTGGGCGAATGTCCTGATTCTGCTCTGCACCTACTGTGGATGCAAAATATATCTTTATCTTTTATCTTTATTACGTCATTTGATAGACCGCTCTTGTCAAGACATTCGAGCGGTGTACAATAAAAGGCAATACGCCACTAAGCTAGAGAAAAGGAACGCCAAATTATAAATAGGAAAGAGGGAGAAAAGGACAGTGTACAACAACAGCAAAAGAGCACAAAGACACACCAGACAGAGGATTCAAGACAGACAGCAGGCACAGGGAGAGAAGCCAAAACAACAAAAGGGAGGCAACAGTACACAACTGGACTAGGCAACAGCACTAAAGACAAGCAAACAAGGACTCAAGGGGGGGGGGGGCATCCGGGGGAAGGTCAAAGGCTTGTTGGAACAGGTGAGTTTTCAGTTGGTCCTTAAATTTGGAGTATGAAGATTCTAGTCGGAGGTAAGGTGGCAAAGCATTCCAAAGAGAGGGGCCTAGAAAAAAGAAAGCGGAGTGACGGGTCTGTTCTAAGTGTGCTTGTGATGGAGAGGGCAAGGACAGGCGATTAGCATGCAGGGAACGGAGTTGACGGTAAGGTGTGTGCAGAGATATAAGATCAGCCAGATAACGGGGAGTAGAGGTGTAGATGGCTTTATGTGTCAGAATAAGAAACTTATAACAGAATCGAAAGCGGAGAGGCAACCAATGTAAGCAGAATAGAATGGGAGTGACATGCTCGTAACGATGGGAAAAATTGATAAGACGAGCTGCTGTATTCTGAATTAGCTGAAGGCGCTTAAGTTGAGTGGCAGGAAGGTTAGCTAGGAAAACATTGCAGTGGTCAAGTCTGCTGATAACCAAGGCCAAAACAAGGGTAATCAGTGCAGTAGAAGGGAGAATGGACCGAACAGCTCTAATTTGACGTAGGACTGCGAAAGACCGGCGGGTGACAGTGGAAATGTGACCAGAGAAAGAAAGAGTGGAGTCCAGAGTAACCCCCAGGTAGCGGAAGGAGGAGACAAGCGGAATTGGAGTGAGATCGATCTGAGGAGCAACAGTCGGACAGGAGCCACTCAGGGAGACCCACATAGCTGTAGACTTTGCCGGATTGAGATGCAGAAGGTTAAGGGAAAGCCAGGAAGCAATATGAGCAAGGCAACGATTAAACTGAGAGATGTCAAGGTTCAGTGGTGAAGTATGATATAAGAGAATGATATCATCGGCATAAATGTATGATGAAACCGGATATTGCTGGATCAAGAGAGGGAGGGGGGAGAGGAAAATATTAAACAGAAGAGGAGAAAGAACAGAACCCTGGGGAACACCACAGGTAAGAGGGAATGGAGAAGAGCACTGGTTATTGGAGTGGATGGTAAAAGAACGGCTGGAGAGAAAAGAAGAGAACCATTTCCAGACCTCAGCCCAGATCAGCCAGGCGAGAAAGAAGAATATGGTGGTCAATCAGATCAAATGCCGCAGAAAGGTCGAGAGAGACAATGAGGGTAATATCTCCACGGTCATGGGCGACGTGGAGTTCATTGAGTAGCGCCAGAAGGATGGTTTCCGTACTTTGCCCGGAGCGGAATCCTGCTTGGCGTGGGTGTAAGGCGTTAGTAGCTTCAATATGGGAACTGAGTTGTGCAAAAGCAAAGCGCTCAAGTAGTTTAGCCAGAAAGGGGAGGTTTGACACAGGGCGCCAATGGGAAAGTACGGCGGGATCAAGTGATGGTTGTTTCAAGAGAGGACGAACTATGGCAGACTTCCAGAGGAGTGGAAAGTGGCCGGTGGAAAAACTAGTATTAAGAATGTTAACCATGATAGGCACTAATTGCAAGGTAGATTCAGCCAACCAGTGGGAGGGAATTGGGTCAAGCTGACAGGTGGTTTTCCTAGAGCTAGAGAGAACTTGTAGGAGCTCAGCAGAGGTGATGGGACAGAAAGAGGACCATGTATGCGCTAGCGCCTGATTTGGAGGGGAAGGGGGTGATCCTGAAAAGGTGGGATTTGACATCCCAGCAGAGGGTATCGCAACAGAAGGAGAGTGAGGAGAGGATAGTGGAGATAAGGCTAGAGTCAGGAAAGAGGAACGCAAATATGAGATTTTCTTTGAAAAGAAAGTGGCCAAAAGTTGAGGAGCTGGAGCTTTACTGGACTGATTGTGAACAGAACCGGTAGAAGAAAGATGGCGTAGGATGGAAAAAAGTTGTTTCGAGGAATCCGCAGCCTCAGAGATTTGGGTGGTATAAAAGGTACGCTTGGCGGATTGAATCACCGTGTGATAAAGGGAGTAGAGTTGCTTAAAACGGCTAAGTGCTTCAGGAGTAGGATGTTTGGCCCATTGATGTTCCACTTGCTGAAGTTGAGTCCGCTGAAGACGCAGGCCTGGGTGGAACCAAGGGGAACAGGCGACACTAGTAGCCCGAGCGGTAGCGGAAAGAGGAGCCAGATTATCTAGAGCAGTAGCAAGTGTAGTATTCCAAAAGGAGACCTGGGCGTCAGGAGAGCACGCAGCAAAATCAGGGGGGAAGAGAAGGTGTGCGGATGGAAAAGCATTCAGTGTCGCAGGAGTACCTGGAAAGAGCGTGACCGCGGGAACACGATCGCGTCACTTCCGGGGCCAGGGAGCCGTTCCGGGAGACACAGGAGGCTTGCAAAGGACACCAGGGAACCTGGAAAGAGCGCAACCGTGGGAACGCGATCGCGTCACTTCCGCGGCCAGGGAGCCATTCCGGGATACACAGGAGGCTTGCAAAGGACACCAGGGAACCTGAAATAACAGGAAACAGCAAATAACAGCATACAGTAGCATATGGGAGTAGCAAGTACCATAGCGCAATTTATAACAACAAAATAAAAATGAGTTATAATTTAGTTTTATAATCTGTGCTGTTAGTTCTTACTGTCTTTTAGTTCCTTGGTGTGCAAATGGGACCGTGCCTAGCCCTGATCAAGCAGTGGAGCCGCACAGGGCGGAAAGGCTTGGGAGGCATATTTCGGCTGTCTGCTCTTGCCCTGCTGCTGCTGGCAGGACAATAGCAGGCAGCCAAAATGCGTTCCCCAAGCCTTTTCATGGCACTTTAAGCAGGTCTGGTCCCTCCCTCCTACGACTCGATGTCAAGGAGGGATAGATCTGCTTAAAGTGTCGGTGCCTTTCAGATCGGGCGCATGCCCCCCTCCTCCTCCCCATACTTCCATCCAGCACTGCCTGCTCTTTCCCTGCTGCTGGCACCTCCGTGAAAAAAAAACAAAACCCAGAGGGCAGCAGCAGCAGGGAAAGAGCAAGCAGTGCTGGACAGAGATATGGGGGGAGGGGGGGGGCATGTGCCCAAGCTGCAAGTCTCACAGGATGTGATTGCAGCTCGATATGGCCCTGTGTGCAAACATCTTGCATTTCCTCCATATAATCGAATCGGCTTTTTGGTTTGGTCCAGTCTCTGATTGTATTTCTGAAAAAGCCCCGCCCCCTCTAAGGTGTGTGTGTGTGGGGGGCGCCTTTTCATACTTCGCCTCAGGCAGCAGATTGCCTTGAGCCGCCCCTGCTTGCTGTCATCCCCTGCTAAATGAGATTCAATAGGATAACATTCAATACTCCTAAAACTGAAATCCCATGGATCAGCAACACAGAGGCAAACGTGTCAAGTTTTCTAATTAGGATCGATAGAGTAATTAGTTCTCTTAAACCTCAAATTAAAATTCTATATGGTATTAGCATATCATCTTGATTTGGAAAAACGTATTTCATTAGTCTGCAATAAACCTTAGTTTAAACTAGTGGTTCTCAACTCAGTCCTCTGGGACCCCAGGCCAGTCAGGTTTTCAGGATATCCACAATGAATATGCATGAGATAGATTTGCATGCACATCTATCTCATGCATATTCATTGTGGATATCCTGAAAACCTGACTGGTCTGGGAAGTCCCAGAGGACTGGGTTGAGAACCACTGGTTTAAACTTTGATACACTTACTCAAGTATTTTATGTCAAGCTCATAGTTTCAAACAATATGAATGTCTATGTATATTTTAGCAGTACAGATGCACTTTGTAAGTTTTGCTCTTTTAGGAGATTTTAATTTGCATTTTGTTGATAATAGGGAATCGATGATTTAACTAGCTTGTAGATTGGTGAATTAACACAATTAATAGACCACACATCAACAAAGACATATAGATCTGATTTTTATTTCTGAGGATGTATTAGGAAAGACTCAATTGAGGATTCAGAAGATTTGTTTATTTGAGACTTTATATACCACTTTTCTGTGCAGAGGCAAAGGTGTTTACAAACATGAATACAGATCAGGGGCGGTGGAAGGGTTTTTTCTTTGGGGAGGCCCAAGTACTGTCGCAAGCTCTACCCAGCAGGTGGAGACTCTTCCTGTTATGTCTGTGGCAATCCAACCTTCCACGGGCAGACAAGAAGAGTGGTCCACCCCTTTCTGATGCCTTTGATACAACTAAAGGAAAGGAAAAGAACACCATAAACTAAGAGGAAAGAGGAAACCAGAAAGAGAAGACAGATAGTAGAGGTAGGTGAGAGGGGAGAGAGAACAGATTAGCTTAGATCCCAGGCAATCTGAGAGTTAATGTTCTGTTTTAACACTGTTCTGTTTGAACGTACAGCACTAAATGATACATGTAAACCCCTCTGACTTTAAAATAGAGTAGTATATAAACAAACTGTTAAATAAATAAATCTGAATTTCCTGGAAAAGGAGTATGTGCATTGGAAGATCAGACTGGAAATACAAGAGTATTTTCAGCATAATTTTGTTGGGGTATCAGGGGCCACAGGAACTTGGAAGGGATTGAAGGTATACATTTGGGAAACCTTTGTATTTTTGGGGAGCCATTATAAGAAAAAAAAGGATGAGGATAAAGACATCAGGAATAGGGTTCTGGTGTTGGAGCATCGGCATAAGTAAACTTGTCTGCGAAGATTTATGGCAAGTTGGAACAGTCCAGTAAAGCTCTCCAGGAATTGGAAGCTGAGCACGTGGCATTAGGATTAAATAGTCTATCAACTAAAGCGCATTACCTGCTCCCATGGGGCTAACATGGAAATGCTGCTTGGTGGTAGCAGCTAAGGCAGTCAGAATGCAGATATCACAGGCACTTTTATGTGGTATCTGCGTTTTGCATGGTAGAGTCAGGAGGAGGTGGGATCGGGGCAGTGAGTAAGCATGTTGATTTTTGGCACCACCGTGCAGAAATTAATTGCATGATGGCTGCCAAAATTGGCTGATCACAACTGCAGATAATGCCAGCTCGGTACTGAGGCTAAAGAAGAAGGTAGGACATGGGATGGCAGAAGAAATGGCCTGAGCCACAGGGAAAGAGTCAGATCTGGTGAGGGGATGAGAGGAAAAATAAAGTACATTAGATAATGGCTGGGGAAGCCATAAGTACAAAAGATGGAATAAGAGAAGATCCCAGGAAGGCTTAGGGAGGGAATTGCTTCAATGCAGGTAGTCTTCTAATATCAAAACTACAACCATTGCTTTAGTTGGAAAAAGTATCTTCAAAAAAAATAAAAGCAAATATTTGAGGGTACTTTTTCTTTTCTCAGTTTTCAAAGTGAAAGCCCACATATGAAAAAACACACACACATTGCAATAATGTTGCCAGTCTGAAGATTGTCCTCTATGAAATAATTTTATAACAGTGTTCCTATGGGAAATTTCCCAAAAAGTGCCTCTTCCGTAAAGGCAACATAGGAGTCCATGTACAGTTTTAAATTCATTTATCATGCACTAATATATTTAGCACACCTTAATTGGTTAAAGCATTTTAAATCAATTTAGCATGCACTAACAATTCCCTATTAAATATGTGAAACTAAACAAAATTGCCTGTGGATAGCTCTAGTACACATATACTCATTTGCAGAATTTTATAATAGCCATTTTCAGTAAGTAAGATATACTTTACACATTCAAAATATTGTATAAATTAACCGTATATGGTTCCAAACTAATTCTGCACATACGTCTTACTTCTAAATCCAGGTGATTGAAATAAAAAGAACAATTTATCAACAGTGTTTTACACTACATTGCATGACTCTTCTAGATTAAAGCATGTGTCAGATGAAGAATGCTGTCATTTCAGTAATTGTCTATGTGATATGTCATCCCCTGATATAGAGAGAACTGTGTTGTGTAATAAAACAACATACGTCTCCCTATGTCAGTTAGAATAAAATGTAACATAAAGCTTGAGAAAAGTAAATCTGTCTAACTCATTGATCAGTTACTGCCCTGAATAGAAAGTAGTTCTTTAGTGCATTGTTTTTGAATTTTTTGAAATTATCTAAATTGATGTTGGCATAATTATATTCCTTATGTGTAGTCAAAGCTTTCGATTTGAGACGAGGTAATGTTATTAAGCATAATACCTTTAAGTACTAGTTTTAAGAATAATTAGATTTTTCTTTAAGAGTAATCTACCTTTCCTAATAGCTCTGACAATACCACAGGACTTCTTGTTCTCTGTCACTCTGCCTCAGTTTTATAGATTATTGAGCCCAGCTTGCATTGCTTTCTGAGTAGGGAGTGAGCTACTAACATGGCCAAGTCCTACAAGCCATTTGCTAATAGAAAGGGTGAGGAGTGGCTGGGGGAGGGGGGCTGGAGAGCGGGTGAAAGGTGACCACAGATCCTTTGTGCAGGTTCACCATGTTTTGGCGGGCTTTTAGTCAGCGGTGGTCGGGGGCTGTGTATCATATGGGGAGGCTGGCATCTGCCCTCCCAACCCTGGTTGGGTGGGGGTGGGTAGGTGTTTTTGATGTTTTTTGGGTTTTTTTTGCTTCATGTGTGTTTTGCCTGGGTTAGATATTTTGGGATTTTCGGGTGGGAGAGGATGTTGCAGTTTGGGGGCAGAATTTGAAGGTTAGTAACATCTCCCCTTTCATAAAATGGGGAGGGAGACAGGGGAGCTGGATTGGCATCCCACAGCATGGGCAGTTCATGTTACACAGAAGACTCCCTCAGTGGAGGAATTCCCCAACCTGGCGCCATCGAAGGCTGGGGGGATTGAAGGGGGAGTTGAGAGTACACCATCAAAGGGCTGTTCAGGGCTAAAGACATCACCGTCTAGTTTGATTAAGTTTAACACAATTGCTGTCAATTTTGTTGTTTGGACAAGTGTTATGGTTTGTTGGGATTAAAGCTGTGGTCATGTTCTTGCTAATTACCAGTCTATCTGTGCCTGTAACTTATTGATTCTGGTTTGGTGTTAAATGGGTTGTAGTGGTGCAAGTACCAATATTATAGAAAGCAAATTGGTGTTATGACAGAATTCCTACCAGATAGCTTCTGAAAAAACTGAAGTGATTGAGACAGCACACTGAAAATCGAGTGAACTAAAGAAGATGTCGGAATTCAGGGAATCCTTAACTTTCAGATTCTTCTAAACCAGAGTGAAGCCACAAGTTCCATATTTTCATTTAATCATTTCACTTTCTTTCTGAGATGCCTAAAAGAACCATCGAGCTACCTGTATACGCTCTCCAATAATGTAGAAACACATGAATAAAGATTAATGCAGTCATTCACAGGTGATTTGGGCTCTTGTCTCACTTTCTTTACTTAATATCAAGAGAAACCTTTAAACACTCTGCAAACATCAATACCTCCTTTGACAATTCCTGCTTCTGCAGAAATTCCTCTGGTGTTTGTTTCAGAAACCTCACTATAGTGGTATCCATCCAAGGAGGCAGTGGCAGAACTCAGGGCCTCTGTAGCATCCTAAAAGGGCTGCAGAAAATACACTGCTTGTACCATATGCTTTCAATCCTGATGCCCAAAGGGACATCCAGCCCAGTGTCAGGCAGACTCCAGAGACAATTTGTAAAGCACAATCTGCTGCTTAACTAACCTCTGTAGCATGCAGTATCACATGCAGACTTCAACCTACTGCTTACATCGAATCAGTTTATTCAGAGATTCACCAACTGATGTCTGCTTCCCCTTAGCTGCTGCCTTCCTTTCACGCTTTGGTTAAAATAGCCAGCTATTGTCCTGCACATTTCTATGAGCGCCATAGGCATTGAAAAAGGGTGTGACACACGGACCCTGGCCCCACTAAAAATCATGGCATGGCAGGCAGCAGGCTGCCTGCAGAGATCCCATCCCCCATGGGCAGAAGAAGAAAAGCCCCTTCCTGTTTGCCCGCAGGAGCTTGGATCCCCGCAGGCAGACAGGAAAGGTCTTTGCTGCGATCACAACTTCTCTTCTTCTGCTTGCGGGAGATAGGATCACTGCAGGCAGATAACTGCCTGCTGGCCGCGATCATTGCAAAGACTCTTCCTAGTCAGAAAGGAAAGGTCTCTGACCATGGGGTGGGGCTAGGGTTGCCAACTTTTTCACCGAGAAAAACCTGACACCTTTGGCTCGCCATGCTCCACCCATTCTCCTCCCCTAGTCCCACCCCTGCCCTGCCTCCAGCCCCACCCACAAAAATTACCGAGGATACGTGTAGGCTAACTTCCTTGGTCAGATGATAATTAAACTGGGAACCCCAAAATCCAAACATGAAATGTACAACACAGGAGAAATAAAACTATAAAGTAATTTCCTCTTGCACTAAACAAAAACGCAAAGATGTTAGCAATACACACTTCCCAGACCAGACATATTCCAGTTAATAAATTCAAAATAAAAAGTATTTTTCTACCTTCTGTTTGGGCATTTCATTTTTCAGTTACAATTGCTCCAGTCACTTTCTTCTGGTTTCTTCGTGTTTTCTGCGAGCTATCCATTTGGCCTTTCTTCTCTTTTAGATGTTTTCCATTCTCTCTCTATATCTGCTTTAACATACTGTTTGCTTCCCTTTTGCTCTTTCCCCCAATTCTTTCCTTATTCCTTTATCATCCATTTAAATTTCACCCTTCCATTCTCAAGCCCCTCTTACTCTCCCAATACCCGACCCATCATAGACTTTTCTTCCACACAAAATATTTTTCCCCTCTCCATTCTCATTCCCCATCCATTCTAGTCCTCCCCCAAAATCAGTTCCCTTATAGTTCTAGACCCACCCAGCATCCACTCCCTTCTAGTCCCATTCTCCCATATCAGCCCATTTCCAGTCCTATTCCAGCTCTTCATAAGCCCATTTCGAGTGCTAGCCTTCACATCACAGGCCATTTCCAGTCCTAGCCCCCGCCCCCCAATCACAGCCCATTTACAGTCCAAGTCCCCCATCACAGCCTATTTCCAGTCCTAGGCCCCCCACCATCACAGCCCATTTGCAGTCCTAGCCTCCCCCCACCATCACAGCCCATTTGCAGTCCTTGCCCCCCTAATCACAGCCTATTTCCAGTCCAAGTTCCCCCTCCCTCCACCATAGCCCATTTCCAGTCCAAGTTCCCCCCCCCCATTCATTGCCGTTTTCCCGTCAAGGTCCCCCCCTTCAGTACCCTTTTCCAGTACATGTCCCCCCTTAGCCCTTTTACAATCCAGGCCCCCCCCCATCACAGCCCATTTCCAGTCCAAGTTCCCCCCCCCATAGTCCTTTTCCGGTCCAGGTCCCCCCCCATCACAACCCCTTTCCAGTCCAAGTCCCCCCCCCCATTGCCCCTTTCCCTTACAGGTGCCCCCCCCCCCCCCCGTGCAGCTGCTGCTCCTGCTTCTTACTGAGCAGCAGCTGCAATAAAGTTAATTTAAAAGTAAGGAAACCTGTGAGAAACCCTCCGCTCCTATGAAACTCCTTCTGCAGGGTCCCTGGCTGTAAAGGAAGTGACATCATAGGGGCGGGCACTGCAGAAGGAGTTTCATAGGGCCGGAAGGCCTCTCACAGGATTCCTTACCTTTAAATTAACTTTATTGCAGCCGCTGCTCTGTAAGAAGCAGCAGCAGCGGCTGCAAGGGGGGGGGGCCAGGACTGTGATCGCAATCGCGATCGCAAGCACAAAGCCGGTTTTCTGCTCTGGCCGCTCCGATCTCGCAGCCAGAGCAAAAAACCGGCTTTTCAATGGCCGGTTTCGGTTCTCTGCCGGCAGCCGGTCCGACCACAGGAAAACCGGCCAGGCCGGCTGAAAACCGGCTGGTTGGCAACCCTAGGTGGGGCTTGGGGTGGTGCTTGGACCTCCATCAAAAAAAGCCCTTCGACCAACCCTACTGAACTTACACAATATCTTATTGCCTTCTTCCTTGTACCCCAGCCCAAAGGTATCCTTTACTGCCAGATGCAGCAAGTGTGCAAAGAATCGGATCCCCTGGTAGCCTGATCATATTGCTGCCACTGTCTATGATGAAAAAAACATTGATTTCCATATCTCTTTTACCAAACCATCCCTCAATTAAACCCAAATACACTAATAGCTTTTACTACATCCTCTGGTAACGAATTCCAGAGTTTGATTACACATTGAGTGTAAAAAATAATTTCTCTTATTAGTCTTAAATGGGTTATATTGTAGTTTCATTGCGTGTCCCTTAGGGGTATGTTTACTAAGCTGGGCTAACGTTTAACCCGGGCTATCTGCAACTAGGTCCCATGCTATTCAATGGGACCTAGTTGCAGATAGCCCGGGTTAACCGTTAGCCCAGCTTAGTAAACATACCCCTTAGACTTTTTACTTTTGATGGTGTAAACAATTGATCAATGTTTACCCATTCCACTCCATTCATTAATTTATAGGCCTCTATCTTATCTCCCTTCAGCCATCTTTTTTCCAAGTTAAAGAGCCCTAACCTTTTAAGCCTTTTCTCATATGGGATCCTTCCATCCCCTTTACTATTTGGTGGCTCTTCTCTACGCCTTTTCTAATTCTCCAATATCTTTTTCAAGATATGGTGACGAAAATCTCTCTTATACTTCCCTACACCCCTCCCCGGAAACTCTGCTCTTCTGGCAAATTGCTTCTATCTGTGCCCTTCCTTACCATTCCCCCTAGATGTATCTCTGTCTACACCTACTGCGTTGTTTGTCTTGACTAGATTGTAAGCTCTGATAAGCGAGGACTGTCTCTTACATGTCTGTGCAGCGCTGTGTACGTCTTGTAGTGCTATACAAATACTCAGTAGTATAGTAGTAGAACTACATACAATATTCAAGGTTCAGTCACACTATAGAATTCCGCATTATAATATCCTTTGTTTTATTCTCCATTCCTTTACTTATGATACCTAGCATTCTATTTGCTTTCTTAGCCACCGCTGCACACAGGGCGGAAGATTTCAACATATTATCAGCTTGACGCCTAAATCCTTTTCCTGAGTGGAGGTTCCTAATGTGGAACCTTGTATCGTATAACCATGGTTTGGGTAGTTCTTTCCTAGGTGCATAGCTTAAATTTCATCTGTCATTTGGACATTCAGTCTTCCAGTTTATCAAGGTCCTCTTGTGTTTCAACAACTTTGAATAATTTTGCGTCATCTGCAAATTTGATCACCTCGCTCATTTTTCCTAATAGTCCAACTGACTCTCTCAGAAGTGTTTTGCTATGAATATACTTTAAAAAGTTTTATTATGCATTTTTGCTTCCACAACAAGCTTTTTTTTTTTCAAATTCTTTCTTTGCCTGCCTTATCAGTACCTTGCATCTAACTTGCCAGTGCTTATGTTGTTTCCCATTTTCGTCATTTGGCTCCTTTTTCCATTTCCTGAAAGATGGTTTTTTGGCTACAAGAGCCTCTCTGACCTCACCTTTAAACCATTCTGACAATTTTTTGGCTTTCCTTCCACGTTTCTTAAAGCATGGAATATATGTGGTCTGAGCTTCAAAGATAGTATTTTTAAATAATGCCCATGCTTGATGTAAATCTTTAACCTTTTACAGCTGCTTCTTTTAACTTAGTTTTAACTATTTTCCTCATTTTATCATAGTCTCCCTTTTGAAAGTTAAAAAGTAGTACTGTGGGTTTCCTTGTCATCCTTCTTCCATTTATTAAATCAAATGCAATCATGCTATGATAACTATTACCAAGTGGCCCCAACTACCTTGTTTCTTGCACAAGATCCTGTGTTCCAAAATAGCTTCATCTCTTGTAGGTTCATGAACCAGCTTCTCCAAGAATCAGTCATTTATTTCATCTAAAAACATTGGGGCTTGTTTACAAAACCACGGTAGCGGTTTTGGATTTCAATGGGGCTGAGGCTCCGATAACGATTGGAAACCGCTACCGTGGCTTTGTAAACAAGCCCCAATGTTTTTAGATGAAATAAATGAAATCAATGGGTCCTTGGCTCCAATAATGATCGGAAACCACTACCGCAGCTTTGTAAACAAGCCCCATTATCACCCTAGCATGACCTACGGTGACACTGATCCAGTTGATACCGGGGTAATTGAAATCACCCAGTATTATTGTGTTGCAGCTTTGCTAGCTTCCTTGATTTTTTTTTAGCATTTCATCATCCATCTATTCATTCTGGCCTGGCTCTCAGTATTACCTTCTAGAAAATATAAGAGATTAGTAAGACTAGACTTTCCTTGGCTAAATCCATTGGCTTTTTGCCATTAAACCATTACTATTTATATGTTCAGTAATTTCTTTATAATGGTTTCTAGACAGTTTATAACCTGGTATCACAATGTCCCACTGGTTATCCTCCTCCAACTAGGTCTCTGAGATGCCAACTATATCTAACCTTTCATTCATTGCTATATATTTTAACTATCCCATCTTATTTTTAAGACTTCTAGAATTTGCATACAGGCATTTCAAAGTTTGTGTTTGACTAATATTAACAGTCTCGTTATTTGATGACAGGGTTAATTTGGAATCTTCCAACTCTGTCTGATTTTTACTTAAAGGCACATGGGTTACTTTTGCCTTATTGGAACATATCTATGAGAATGCCCTGTTTTGCCTGTATCCTTCAAGGATACATCATTCCGAACCATGAGTGACTGTGGGCTTTCCCCCTTTATCTAGTTTAAAAATTGCTCTATTTCCTTTTTATAGGTTAATGACAGCAGCCTGGTTCCACCTTAGTTAAGGTGGAGTCCATCCTTTTGGAAAAACCTCCCTTGCCCCAGAATTTTGCCCAGTTCCTAACAAATGTATAGCCCTCTTCCTTGCACCATCATCTCATCCACGCATTGAGACTGGAGCTCTGCCTGCCTCTTCAGTCCTGCGCG
The DNA here is from genome assembly GCA_033557465.1 of Ichthyophis bannanicus. Taxonomy (NCBI): domain Eukaryota; kingdom Metazoa; phylum Chordata; class Amphibia; order Gymnophiona; family Ichthyophiidae; genus Ichthyophis; species Ichthyophis bannanicus. The sequence continues at coordinate 1,464,865,711 of CM066032.1, read as the reverse complement.
TGGAACAGGAAGCATTTCTGAGAAAGTTAAGAAATTATTCAAACTTTTTACCTAAATGCTTAAATTTGGCTTCCAGAACATCCCTCCCATATTTTCCTATGTCATTAGTACTAACATATGCCAAGACAGCAGGCTCCTCCCCAGCACTAAGACCTTGTCTAGGTGGTGCGTGAGGTTCTCTATCTTCACACAAGGCAGGCAGGTTACCAGGTGATCCTCATGGCTACCAGTCATCCAGCTATCTAGAGTACATGCCTATTGATCAAATCACCAATAATAATGGCCATCCTAATGCTTCCCTCATAGGTACATGGCCCTGGAGTCACATCCTCAGTGCAATAGGGTATTCGGTGAAATTAGGCCTTACTTGCTAATTGTCTTTCCTTGAGGAACTCCAGCCCAGTCCTGCACCTCAGGGTAGTCAACCCCCACCAGCAGATTAGAGACTGAGCATGTCACATCTTGATGACCTCACCATACTTAGGCAGCTGACTCAACCTTCCAGCCCCAGTAACCTATTGACAAAGCAGAGTCATAGGAGCAACAAATAAGTGATTAATGAAGAAATATAAACCCCATACTCACCTCAGCCCCCTCCCTACACTAGGGGCCTTCCTCTCTCCAAGTGAGGGAGTGTATCTGTCTATACTGACCTGAAGGTCAGCAGAAGAGACAAAGAAGCGCGAAGCTGTGCTCCCCGCAGAGACTCCTCAGCCTCAATGCCCTAGTAGCAGAATCAACAGGTCCCCTCCCCCCAGGCCCATAACCCTAATGGTGACCTTCTTCATGCCTGGGAACAGGAAAAAAATACAGGGAGGGTTCTGGGATTGGATTGGAGATCCTCATGGAAAGACAATTAGCAGGTAAGGCCTAATTTCAACTTACTTATCATCCCTCCAGTCCATTCCCACACCTCAGGGATGTAACAGAGCAGTATCCTTAATGGGAGGGGCCTGCGAGACCAGCCTGGAGGACTGTGGTACTGAACCTAGCATCCCCGCCACCTGTACATCCAGTTGAGAATGCTTCCCAAATGGTAGAGAGAGAGAACCACATGGTTGCCCAACAAATATCCCAATTCCATACTCTACCCACAAGGCCCCCTGAGCCCTAGTGGAGTGTGCCTGGAGCCCTGCTGGCACAGGCTTCTTTCTCCACAAAAACACACATATGATAGTCTCATTAAACCACTTGGAGATGAAAGCCTTGGCTGTTGCCTCTCCCTTCTGTGAACCTCCAAACAAAACAGCAATATGGTTTCCAGAATGGAGCTGTCCATGTCAAACACCGCTGCAACGCATGCTGGATGTCAAAGCGGCGCAGCTGCGGATCCGCGTCCACTGCCTGTCCCTCTGCGAACACTGGCTGGGTAACTGGCTGGTTCAAGAGAAAAAAATGGAGAGGACCTTACATAAAAAGGAAGGCACCAACTAGAGCACTACCTTCTCTTTAGAAAAGTAGAGGAAAAGCTCCCTACACGAGCGGAACAAATGGCAACTAGGAACTCTGTTTTAAGCACCAAATCCATCAATGTACAGAAATGCAATGGTTCAAAATGGTTAGTCCGCCAACACCGATAACATGAGGTGAAGATCCCAAGGAGGGACCACGGAGTGCAGCGGCAGACTGAGGTGCTTCACCGCCCGTGCGAAGCACAGGAACCGCCCTTGGACACATCCATGAACCGCAGGGACTGCCCTTGGATACTTCCATGACAACACGCAATTGCTGCTACCTGCACCTTCCAGGAACTGCACATCAAAATCTTGTCCTGCCTGGACTGCAGGAAGGCCAGCACATCTGGTACCATCACCCACAACCATCAACACTGGTGCTTTTCATACCAAGCTTCCAAAATTCTTCCACACTTTGATGTAGGTCAGTGATGTGGACCCCTTCCGGGCCTTTAACAATGTCAAAAACACTGGGTTTGAGTAGCTACAACTCTCCAACTGAGCCTTTTCAAGAGCCATGCTGTAAGCAGGAATCTATCCACCTGAGGCTTCCTCACCAGACCTTGGGTCAAGATGTTGGCTCAGACCTGCAGACTCCTCAGCCTGTCCGTCTTCAGATGTACCAGATCCACATACCATGAGTGCCTTGGCCAGTCATAGGGAATCAGACAACTAACCTCCCTGGTGAGCCTCTATCCGCTGTGCCACCCAGCCTATGAGCCCCTGGTGGAATGACAGAGGAGGCCTTGCATGGGCTACCGCTGTATCAGGGTGTCGAGACCTTTGGACATACATTCCCATCACCTGCTGAAGAAACAGCTTGCCTTGGCCAATGGAAAGGTCAGCATGAGATCCATGATCGGCATATCCCCCCCCCCCTCGGAATCCTGGAATACTATCTGATTGAACACAACCTACAACAATGGCCAATCCCTGGTGGGCCCAGACAAAATTGCCTGAAGTAATTGGCTGTCATGTTTTTCGTCCTATGACGAGCACCGCTGAGATCGCCTGCAGATGCTCTTCTGTCTATTTCAAAAGCACTCCAGCCTTGCCTTCTAAGCACACTCTGTCCATGGCCCCCTGCCAATTGACATAGGCCACCAGGGTCACATTGTCGGAGAAGACCCTAACTGCCTTCCCTTGTAGTGATGGGAGAAACCATTGACGTTACTAGGAAGGCCGCTCTCCTCTCCAACCTTTTTATTGACCGAGAAGCTTCTTCTGGGTTCCACAGCCCCTGCACCTCTTGTCACTTGCAGTGGGCTCCCATCCAAAGAGACTGGCATCTGTTGTCAGCAGAATCCATAGCGGCACCTCCAGAGGCATCCAGGCCGAGAGATTCTCGGGACCCAACTATCATCTGAGAGCCTTCTGAGTCAAGGTTGGACCGGGAAATGGCTGCATTATGGGATGTTTTTTTGGTGTGACCACTGGCGCAGCAGGGCTCTCTGAAACAGCCACATGTGAGCCCTCGCCCATGGGCCCACTTTATGGTTGTCGCCTTGATACCGAATAACTACAAATAATGACATGTGGTCGGAATAAGCATCATGAAAAACTGGTGTGCCTGTTGATGCAAAGTTTGTGCCCCCAACCATGGTAGAAACACCAGGTAGTCCAGGTCCTGGGATGGCTCCAAGTGGCTCTTGACCATGTTGATAACCCATCCAAGACCGCAGGAATTCTATCACCCTTGCTGTTGCTTGCTTGCTTTCCCAGCAGGATTTTGCTCGCATGAACTAGTCATCCATCCTGTCCTTGAGGTAAGGGTGCACCACAATGCCCTCCTGCCAAAGCACCACCGCCACCAGCAACCTTGGTGAAGGTGCATGGAGCCATTGCTAAGTCCAGTGGCAATGCTCAAAACTGGTAGTGTTCCATGGGCATTGTGTAAACGGAGGAACTGATGATGAACTGGCTTGATAGGAATGTGCAAATAGGCTTCCGTGACTCCCCTCGCATATGGTCGCAATGATGGACTGAAGTGTTTCCATGTGAAATCTGGGCACCTGCCGACAGTTGTTCACGTGCTTGAGATTGAGAATAGACTGAAACGGCATCCTCCTTTTGGGCTACCACAAGCTATATAGAGTATCGCCGCCACCGCACTGGTGTCGTGGAACCGGCATAGCTGCCGCCAAAGGCAAAAGCCACCCAGGGTGTCCCGCACTGCACTGGACTTCCTGCAGAACTTGCATGGAGAGCATATAAAGGAGGGGCTATTGGCCTGGTGAACTCCAGTGTGCAGCCGTCCCGAATAGCTTCCAATACTCATTGGTCGGACATGCTCCGTCTGTGCCTTCCGCTTTTCATCGTGACTTCTTTGGGCCTGAAGATGAAGCAGTAGAGTAATAGCCTCAACCTTCTCCACAAAAGGCCTGACATGCCGGCCCTCTTGGGGCAAAACAAAACCTCTGGTAAGGTGCAAACTGCGGAACCTTTGCAAATCCTACGACTTTCTCTCGGTGGGGCTGCAGAGCGTACCTGCCTCTGCTTGTCCTTGGGGAGGCATCCTCCCTTGGATTCCATAGATTGTTTACCAACTTTTCCAGCTCTTCCTGAACAAGAGCTTGCCCTTAAAATGGAGCTTACTTAGCTAGGACTTGAGGAGACATCAGCAGTCCAATTCCGCAGCCACAGGTGGCAACCTGCTGCCACCACTAATTCCATGTTTTTGAAAGGCCTCTGATGAGATCATTGAAAGCATCCACGAGATAAGCTGCCCCCGACTCCAGCCTTGCCGCTGTGTCCGCAGGGCCACAAGCCTCCTCTTATGGTTCCAGAACCCCCGGCACCCACCGTAAATGGGTTCTGGCCACGACAGCCCCACAAACAGATGCCTATAATGAGAGGACATTAATAACAGAGGCTTCCACCAGGTATCCAACTTGCTATCCTAGACATCTTCAAGGGCTTTACTGCCCTCAACTGGGATACTAGTCTGCTTATTCACTGCTAAAACCATGGCATCTACCTTCAGGGAACCTAGCAACTCCCTCACCTGCTCCAGGAGAGGGTAAAGCCTTGTCCTGGTCCCCATTCCCCGAAGCCCGGCTTCCAGGAGGACTCACTCATCCAGGATCATCTGCTTTCTAAATGGCCTGAAAAGGAAATCTTCAAGCATGTCATCCTGCCGGCATATTTCTTGCCTTCAAGGACTCTGCTATGAGCGCCCCCAGTTCCTTGAGGTGGAATACCCAGACAATTTTGGTTTCCTCATCTTGGAGGATCTCACCCTCCTCCAAATTCTCTATGCCTGTGCCCTCCTCGGCCATGTTCTCAAGCTCCTCAGACTCATCTGAGTGGGGTGACTCCCATCCTGGACAGGCTCCGCTTCCTCCGCTGCCCCCATGGCAGATGCTATCCACTTTCCTATGCATCCCACCGTGAGAGGACCTTCCTTTCCCTGCTGCTGCATGCCGAAAACTCTATGCCTGGGGAGGAGGAGAAACTCCCCCTGAGGCACCCTTGGCCCCAATCCTTGGGAAGTTGAGGGCCCAGAAGAGTCATGTTCTCCGTTGCACAGCTCCAACATGGGCTGTGCAGAACTGGACTTCTCCGCCAGCCCTACGGGCAAGCTAAGACCCACATGGAGCAGGCCAGATTCCAATCACTGCCCACGAAAGACCTGCACACTCGGAGATGTCCACCCTGTCCTCTGGCCTACTAGTTTTGCCAGCCTGGCCTCTGCTTGGTACCCACAGCAAACTCCTGTGGGCGAGACCGTAACCCATCAGACACCACATACCAGCAACTGTGGTCATGCTGGTATAGGCAAGCCAGGAGGTAGTGCAGCACTTCCATGCACCCTGTCTCCAATGACTTTGCTTTAACTTGGCTTTACTTTCACTTTCATCATGTATTGTTTATTTCTTGTCTTTTGCCCTTCTCTTTCTTTTTTTTATAGCAATTGATGCCTCTAGAAGTAACACAGTCAAGACAAAAAAATTGCATGTTCAAGACCCCATGTTCGAAGAACCCCCCCCCCTCCCCCTTTCTGCTCCTGCCCATGCGGCTGCAGTGCTGAGGGAGATATCTAAAATGGTGCATGTTCCTGTGCTACCGTAGAGTGCTCAAACCATGAAGTCTGCCGGCAGCATGGTGAAGCCCGTCAGAGGAGACATCCTCATTACTGCATTCCTCCCCTGGGCTTACTTTTCTCACAGTCCCAAAAAATCTTGGCTTGCTCTGCCTGACTTCTCCCCACACTCAGCCTGCTTCTGGCTTCCGCACTGTGCTGGGAGGTTTGTTTGTTTTTCTTTTGAGCATCGACTCCACTCCTGATCTGATGAAGTGGCTCCTCAGCTGCTGATGGGTTTGGGAGCCGCTGCTGTGCAGGAATGAGAACGGACAAAGAAAAACCCCCTCCTCCTGTCCCAGGGGAGATCCCCTTACCCACAGCTACTCACACGGTGTTCTTTCTTGCCTGTTAGATTCCCCTTGTGTTCTTTTTATTTTTTTTTTTTATTTTGCCAAACTGAATTTCAACCAGTGCTTTCCATCTGACAGCTTCAAATCAAACTAATGAAACTTCTGCTTAGTTGTCCCTTCAGTGAGTCCTGATCTCAGGGATCACCGTTCTAGCTGCTTGGAAACTGAGCTTACTGGGGCTGGAAGGTGGAGTCAGCTGCCTAAGTATGGTGAGGTCATCAAAATGTGACATGCTCTGTCTTCAAGCTGCTGGTGGGGGTGATTACCCTCAGGTGCTGGACTGGACTGGAGGGATGATAAGGAAAGCACATGGTGAACAGGTCCTAGCTACAGGATCACTTCCTACCACACCACAGTAATTCTCTCCTCTATAGCAGCCAGACTAGATGTGGGACTTCTCCACTATATTCCTGTAGGTCTCATCTATATACCTTTCTGTATACAGAGATTGGATTTGTACCCTGAGAACAAAGAGCTATTTGCACTTAGTATACACATTAGACCCCTCACCAACTAAGAGAAAATCATACATGTGACACTCAGTACAAAAGACTGCATAGCCCCCATCTCACTGCTGGATTGCTGTCTACATTTTAGATTTAAAGATTCCTTTTAGTGATTTGAAGTTGTTGAGATATTTAAAGTTGCTAAGGGAATAGGGCTACTCGAACCAATACAATTATACCTAATAAGCTTAAGGGGCTTTTAGTGTTCACCTCAAAATAAACTGCAAGGACTTAATTAATCTATTCCTAATAACCTGTTGATGATCAGTTAAACCTGAAAGTAAGATCACCCCCTTCCCCTTAACTGGTTTAGGAGGCTATAAATAAAGGATTATGCCTGTGGTGCATGGGAGAGATGACCTACTTATATCTGTGCTTCTAAGGCAACCTCTTAATCTCCTGGGTGATTCACACTGCCCTTGGTTTGATAGAGAGAGCCTTTCAAGTTGCCCCTTTGTTCTGTCATTTGGCTTTAACAACTATTTAAAACAATTTCACAGTTTTCTTGCCTCCTAAATAGAAAACCTCTTTGTAAAAGGTCTCTAGAAAACAATTTTTCTCTATATACTCAAGAATATTTACCCTATTCTACTTTCTCTGTTAAGATATATTCTAACTAGCTTTAATTTAGCTGAAAGCTAGCTTTTAATACTAAGCCCCAACTGGCTTTAATTTAACTGAAGGATGGCTTGTTATTCTAAGCCCTAACTAACTTTAATTTAATTGAAAGATGGCTTGTAGTACTATGCTCTAAATGACTTAATAAAATGCTGAATTTTAAAATGCACAGATTTTATCAGTTTTAACCCAAAGAATTCCCTTTTTGCCAAGATTTAGAGAATTTCTCAGGAGGTAAGTTCTTACAAGTGCAGATTTTTTTCCCAGCAGTAGCAGCCCTCTTAGTAGTCTTTCAAGACACTAAAAGACACATTTTACAAAGGACATCCAAGTGTAATCTGGGACGTCAAAGCCAGACTGAAAAAAAAGGCACATGCAAAATTAGGCATCGGTTCACAAACGTGAACTTGCCCAATATGAACGTCAATGGAGACATCTATACAGATGTCCCCAGAATAGCATTTCAGAACAGGAATGTTTAATATCATAATGGTTAGAGTAGTGGATTAGGAGCAGCATAGCCAGGGTTTAAATCCTAGTGTGGGCCTTTGTGATCTTAAGCTAGTCACTTAACTCTCCATCTTCTCTACACTCTCTGGATGTTTTAAAGATAAAACAAGCACTTTCCTGATGCATATGCATGCCTAAAACAGGTCTAAACATGGATGTACAGGAGTCAGGACTGACTCAAAGGCACACATTGCATTGCACCTACAGACATCCCCGATGTTTCTGAAATCAAATGGGGACAAGTAAGTCCATTGCACCTCCCCAGACAAGCCTTCGCAATACCCTCTGCCTACATGGACATCCCCATACAGGTGACATATTTCAAATCCATTTGTGAAATAGCTTCAGAGATGTCTCCATAATTTGCATATGCATGTGCACGTCTTTAGACATCCAAATCACAACTAAGACTTTTAAAATGACCCCCTTAGCATACTCTAATTCACATGTTAACCACACAAGGTGGAACTGAGCATGAATCCGCATGGAATGAGCATGGACTGTATCTTGCAGTTAATGCATGTTAACCTATCACATGTTAACTGTCACTGAAACAGATAACATGTGGAAGAATGTGAAGGCATATTTTAGATAGGACGTGGAGAGGGGAATTAAGATATCAAAGTTGGGACATGGAAAATTTACACTGCATTTTATGAGTCTCTGCCAAAATGCATGTAAAATACTGAAAGGATTACAGGTCCTGGTCTCCCCATATCCAGCAGGAGTTATAATTTTACAGACCTACACATGGTCAAAATGTGCAGCTTTATCCCACAAGAGCTTGTGGAAGCAGCTTTTTAAAATTGCTACTCCCTATCTGCACATACCCTGATCCAGCAGAACATATTTCCCCTCCAATCATCTCCTCCCAAAATCGATCTCCTCACTCAACCCCCTCACATCCTGCTCTTTCTGGAATCTGATTCCCCCTGCATCAAGATCCCCCATTCAATCTCACTATGGCATCAATAAACCCAACTATCTGACCCTCACCAAGCATGAAGAACCCCACTTGCCTCCATATGAGCCCCCATCCCTAGATACTACTCTCTGCCTTACTGGTCTTTCTGGTGTCCAGTGAGAGCAGGAGCTATCTTCAGTCATTCTCGCTAAGCTGGTCCCGGGTTTCAAAATGGTACCCATGACTTCTACTGGTAATTTAACACTACTGCTACTAGTGGTAGGCAGTGATAAGTAGAGAAAAACTCTGCCCAGAAGGGCAAAGACGTGGTCAACAAGTTTTCATTTTTAGAACCACAGACCCTAAGCAGAGATATATTTGTGACCTGGAAATGGGAATAATGAGTGAGGTAGTCAAATCTGCAGATGACACAAAATTATTCAAAATTGTTAAAACCCAAGAGGATTGTGAAAAATTGCAAGAGGATCTTGACAAATTGGAAGACTGGACATACAAATGTCAGATGAAATTTAATGTGGACAAGTGCAAAGTTATACACCTAGGAAAGAGCAACTCAAAGTATGGTTACATGATGCAAGGTTCCACATTAGGAACCACCACCCAGGAAAAAGATTTAGTCGTCATCGTGCATAATATATTGAAACCCTCCACCCAAGGTGTAGCAGCGGCCAAGAAAGCAAATAGAATGCTGGGTATCATAAGGAAAGGAATGGAGAATAAGACAAAGGATATTATAATGCCTCTGTATCGTTCCATGGCACGACAACACCTTGATTATTGTGTGCAATTCTGGTCGCTGTATCTTTAAAAGGATATAGTGGAATTAGAAAAGTACAGAGAAGAACCACCAAAATGATAAAGGGGATCAAAGGATACCTTTATGAGGAGAAGCTTAAAAGGTTAGGGTTTTTCAACCTGGAAAAGAGACAGCTGAAGGAAGATATGATAAAGAGGTCTATAAATTAATGAATGGGGTGGAATGGGTAAACATAGATCAAGTATTTACGCCATCAAAAATTAGAAAGGCTAGGGGACATGCAATGAAGTTATAGTGTAACCCATTTAAAACTAATAAGAGAAAATATTTTTTCACTCAACTTGTAATCAAACTCTGGAATTCATTGTGGGGATGTAGTAAAAGCTGTTAGTGTAGCTGGGTTGAAAAAGGTTTGGATCAGTTCCTGGAGGAAAGGTTCATAAACCATTTTTAAAGAGGACCCAGGTAATCCACTGCTTCCCCCAATACAAGCATTATGGAACCTTTGTGTCTTTTTGGAAAACTGCTAGATGCTTATGACCTGGATTGACTACTGTTGGAAACAGGATACTAAGCCCGTATGACATTCTTATGTTCTTATGACCTCGTGAACTGAATAGGTAAGAAAGTTGGCCAGTATGCAGTATTTTGAATTTGACTCTAAAAAATGATTGGTAACCAATGACTACCAATGAGAAAGGTTGTAACATGGTCAAAACATATGAAAGCTGTCTAAATGGTGGCATAGATGTGCAAATCAGAACACAACACAACACAACTTCAATTTCCAAAATGGCGCCATCCAAAAAATCACTGATTCCCAGATGTACACATGCCTCTTGGTGCCCATGTGCATGTGATGGAAAATGGAGTACAGTGCATAAATTTCAGAAGCAAATACAAAGTCAATAAAGTGCACGTACATTTGGGACCCATAAATGGGCACAAGGGGGCAGCTCTCCTCTGCATAGAATGTCTGCACATGCCTATGGTCAGTACACAATTGATAGCAGCATGGCCACCAGGTAGCAAAACTTCAGCAGGACTAAGGCTTTCACGCTATGCAGACTAGTTCTGGAGGAAGAAAGAGCTGCTGTAATCCACACCATGGCGCAAGGTCCAGGAGAGGATCCACATGACTTTTGCAAGGTGAGTCACTCAAAAATAGAACACACACGGGTGGGGGGGGGGCATGTAGCTGATGGCAGACAATCAGTGTAAAGGCAGGGAAATAAAGTAGCTGGTCTGGGTGAAAAGGTAGCTAAGACAGGACAGTTTCCCTGTGTTACTCTACCTGAGGGGTCTGAAAGAGGAGCACCAGTCAGAGCAATCAAAGAGATAAGTGTAGCCACATTCATACAGACAAGCAAAATCATATATGGAATCTTGCAGGTAGAATAGGCACACACATACAAGGAGGGTAGTGGCAAGAGAACAAGAGGCATGAGACCCACAGGATATATATAACACATGTTTAGGGTGCTATGATGTGTGGGCAGTGGCAAACGGTCATGATTGCAAATATCATTGCATATGGTCCTGCAAGTCCCCCAACCCACAGGTCATGGAACATGTAGTACACAATGTGTACATGGTTGCAGTCGGTGTTGGTACACAGAGGCACAGCAGAAGGAAAGTAGCCACATGGTGGCATAATAATGCACAACCACATATGACAACCATCAGCAATGCACATGAGCCATGTAGGGAAGCTGGATGTCTGGAGGGAGGGGTGGAAAATGTGAGCTCCATCTGGTACTAGTATGAGCCCAATGAGCACATGCCACAGACTCAGTACACCTGGTTAGGGCAGACCCTCAACCTAAAGGCACCAGGTTGAGAGAGCCAGGTAGATGACAGGTAGAACTGCTGAAAGGAGGGCATGGCTAATTATGATGTTGATGCCTTTCCCCAACAGTCTATTCCACATCTTGCATGACATGGAGTTCTTGACGTGCACATCTAGGACCATGCAGAGGACTCAACACAGATTGCTGTGGAACTGCCAGAGAGAGATACAGCAGTACATTGATAAGTCATGGCACATGTGACATAGATGTGACATGTAAGAAGGAGAACTTGGATTGCCAACTTCAATGCACAAGGCCATGAAATGCTTGCAAACACCATAAACCTACAACATGGATTGTTATATTGGGCACCAGTTGCACTGATGCAGTGGCAAGGCATGGATTAGAATGGCATGCCAGAAAGATTAATGCATAGCTGCTGGCACATACTATAGAGATGGCCCAAGTGGTGCCCAGCAGGACATGGTATCTGCAAACATATTGAGTGGCAGTAGGGGGACTCAGAAGTAATGACCTGTGACCCACAGGTTGGGCCACATGGATAAAGAGAAGTAGTGTATGGGACCCAGCAAGAGCAGGGTGACCATAAGTCAGGCTTTGACAAATTTTCTTGAAATCTAGGAGCCAGCCTAAAACTCTTGGAGCTGGCTACTGAAATCTAGATCACAGTGCATGCTCCCACCCCCAAAAAGGTGTATCACAGTTACTTTTTAGATTTTAGGGCCTGAATTTCTAAGACTGTTTTCCATTTTCTAAGGGAAAAAATCTTCATAAATCAGACTCTTTAAGAGGGGTACAACTTTTGCACATTCACATTGTTCCCTATACTTCCCAAACATTCCTCTCTTCACCCTCCAACCCTTTGCACTCTTCCCTCCTCCTACTCAAACCCTTCTCCTGCTGTCCCTCCTAACCCCCCACCCCCACCCCAACTCTCTGTTTCCCTTCCCAGACTCTCTCCCCTTCTCCTTCTCCCTTGCACTTACCTCCTGCTCTCCATTCCTCCCACCATTTATTATTTACCAAAACCTACTGTCCCTTTAAATTTCTTCAGCTGTCTGCTGCCATCACCCCTTTTTTGCAGGCTTGGCAGACACAGTTGGTCTTAGCTGCAGTCGTGGCCTTCTGCAGAACTTCTGCCCATGGGGATCCCATCTCCTATGGGCAGACACCACCAGTGCTGGCTGTGATCATGGCATTTGGCAGCACTTCTGCCTGTGGGAGATGGGATCCCTGCAGGCAGATACCACTGTCTTGGTCATGTGTTCTGAACCCCAGGTGCCGGGTCTGATATCTTAGTCACCATGGCAACCTAGTGCCTGAGTTTTGTTGAACCCTGCTATAAGTGGTAGATGGTGATGGGATGAGAAGGTTGTACATAGAAGTAGTGTAAAAGTGTCACTATTAGCACTCCGGCACATGTATAGGGCAAAACTGTGTGTGGTATAATGATGCCAGTTAGTGAAGTGCACCAATAGGTATGACAAGTAATTGACCCTCTGACACACAGGCACTAGATGTTGTGAGGTTTGCAGGTACAGTATCTCACTCCCCAGGCATGCAATGACCTGGGTCCTGAGGGTGTTCAACACCCATTAAAGGTTGATTAACAAAGCAGGTAGTTGCTATGGTGGGAAGATGTTCATGGGCCTGGTATCTTAGGAAAGCAAAGCAATATCTGCCAGGTAGTTTGAGGTGTACATATGCACAACAGACCAACATGTGGATGTAGCACTCAGCAGGGCCCTACAATGATTGACTATGTGTTGCCTCTGGTATCCCCCATTATGTTGAGCAGCAGTTTTATAGGTGCAGCTGCAGTTGTGGATGTTGTGCTACCATGACGAACACTGCCTGCTCTAGGACCACAACCACTGCCATACCCACCACTTGCCCCAAGACCCTGGCTGCTGCTAACACACCACTACCTGGACAAATGCCATCAGCAACATCACAATCACTCAATGTTGCAACCACAGTAGGTGGGGATGACACTACCACCACTGAAGTAGAAGCTAGCAGCAAGAGCAGCAGCAGCAGCAGCACGGCAGGAGCAGTAGCAGCTCCCCCATGAGGAGGAGGGATAGGAAGGCCAGAAGCAACTCCCCAAGGCATAAAGGACAAATGATTGAACTTTGGCTGAGGGGTCAGAAGAAGTCATGAACCTCAAGCTTAAGGGCAAGGAAAAGGAGAGGTAGAGAAAGGTAGGGACTGAGTGGGAGAGAGGATATAGGGCAGAGGAGGGAATGGAGGAGGAAGGGTTAAGAGAAGGGAGGTGTAGGATGAGGGGTAGGTATGGGGAAAGGGGGTAGAGGTAGAGGAGGTTAGGGAGGAAGTAGAAGTATGGGAGGGAAAGTGGGGGAGGAGGCAGGTAGACTGGTTGGTGCACCAATGCCTACCTAGCCTGTCTAGCCTGCCTCCATGCTGGACCAGATGTAATGTCACAAGTTCCCCTGGGCCTTGGTGAATTCAAGATCATGCTGCACCTTAAATTCCTGTGACAGAAAGTGCAGCAGGTCTTCAATGTGGTCACCAAGTCACAGGATTTCATGGTTGTGCACCTAAAAGACCTGAGAGTTGAGAAGCATGCCATGCCTATAGCCATAGAGCAGCTCATGGCATGTATCTCTCCATTACAGCCACTCTAGGCAGAAAGGGAGGAGGGTGGGTATTAAGGTGGCATTATGTGCCATGTCTTTGTAAAATTTTCAAGAAGTGGCCATGTTGGTCATGTTATTAAAAGGGTATTTCTGAGCTAATATGTCTCCTGAGTTTGCTTTCCAAAGCACTGTAGCCATACACCATCAGATAAATATAGCATATACCCTCTGACACTACCTAGAGGAACACTACCACCTGTATGTCTGGTATGGGAACCTACCCTGCCTCATCAACCCCAGGCATAACATGGTACTCTGGAAATACTAGGGTTGGTATATAATCTATGCACAGCTCTTGGACCAAATCTCTAGCAGCCTTCCCTCAAACTGAGCTAAGTATCCCATAACTGCCCTCCAGGGGCACAGGTCATGTTCCCCCAACCCTTACCCTGAGTACCTCGTCCACTTGACATATCGTCACTGCCACCATTCACGGGATGGTGCAGGGGAAGAGGTGGCCAGTGGGAAGTGACATAAGTATTCAGACATGGGTCAAGTGGGGACCTACCAGCACTCGTGCCTGCATGAACACAAAGCATTGAGATGCACAACATCTCCCTACACCTGTCCACCACACTTGTCCACAGTACATGCCAGGATAGAGCCCTAGTGCCAAGGATTGTCCATAGCCAACAATGCCTGACAGTGTCTGGAGGCAGCAGCCTCAATGTCCACAGAGATAAAACTCTCCAATTGATACAAATTACTCCATTGTAACAATAATATTAACGTGGTGACTAGCTTACTGTGAGAATTGCAATATTTTCAAGTCCTGCCAAAATGCTTGGAAAGTCTCAGACTCATCGGCACTCAAACAATGATACTGAGTATCTTTTAGTGGTGCCTAATAGCATCAATGACTGTTTCCGGCATAAATTTATTATTCTCACAGATAACGCTTTCAAAAAGTGCTTAGATTTCATTCAACTTTGAGTGCTGTCCACTTAGCTTTATGTGCTCCCCAACGCCATCCATCGGCGCCGTCCATTGCGTTTCACTCAATTTTGAATTTCATCAAGGGGATTTATCACATGCCCATAAAAACTTTCATGCTGATGCTGCAGACGCTGTCAACCTTGAAGCTATTCACCACAATGGATATCTCAAAAGACGATGCGCGGCATCTTTTGAGATATCCATTGTGGTGAATGACTTCAAGGTTGACAGCATCTGCAGCATCAGCATGAAAGTTTTTATGGGCATGTGATAAATCCCCCTGATGAAATTCATAATTGAGTGAAACGCAATGGACAGCGCCGATGGATGGCGTTGGGGAGCACATAAAGCTAAGTGGACAGCACTCAAAGTTGAATGAAATCTAAGCATTTTTTGAAAGCGTTATCTGTGAGAATAATAAATTTATGCCGGAAATAGTCATTGATGCTATTAGGCACCACTAATAGATACTCAGTATCATTGTTTGAGTGCCGATGAGTCTGAGACTTCACGAGCATTTTGGCAGGACTTGAAAATATTGCAATTCTCACAGTAAGCTAGTCACCACGTTAATGTTATTGTTACAATAGAGTAATTTGTATCAATTGGACAGTCTGTATTACTCTAAAAATTGACCTTATGCTATTGAAGAACCACAGAGATAAAACAGCATTGGCTATGTACCCATCCATCCTCTAATGGGCTACAGCTCATTCACCCAAATTGTATAACCCCTGTACAAACTGCATTTGCAGAGGGAGTCATCACCATGCCATGCCAGGACCATGACAACATACCACAAACAACACATACATACAGATGAAGAAGGGAGGCAGAATACAGGTACACATTGTTGATGGGATCGGTAATAAAGGTGACCATACAGTGAAAGCACAATATAGACACAGACATGGTCAAATGAAAATGGATGTCACATGTGCAGAGCAGCCATGGGATCTTCCAGCCACTTATGGCAGGTATCAGACTCCCTGTCCTTATGTACAAGTTAGAACAGGCTATGGGGGCTCTCACCTCACCCAAGTCTTCTACTCTCCCCTGTGCCTAGTTACTACTTGCAAGGAAAGGAGAGAAAACATTTTTCACAACTAGCTTTTCCCAGTGCACCACACACAGCAGACTCATTCAGCACTTCCCCATTCTCCCCCAACACCCATTTTCACACTATGAAGGGAAAGGCTTCTATGTATACATGCAGGTATGACACAATGTGTTGACAATCCAGAGAAAGGCAAACACAGTATACTCCCACACATGTGAATCCTGACAAGAGCCTAAGCACCAAACCCACCTTCCTTTTGCTGGTTTATTGTTTATTGTTTAAAAACACTTGATATACCGCCCCCCATTAGATCGGGGCGGTTTACAATAAAAAAAGTTTAAAATATATATATAAAATATATAAATTAAGAAAGGAAAAAGAAAGTGACAATAATTAAAAATAAAAAAGAGAAGGAAAAGGACAGGGAGAAAAGGACAGACTATAAGCAGTAAAATAATAGAACAGGGGTCACGAGGGAAGGTTAAAGGCAAAAGGACAGACTATAAGCAATAAAATAATAGAAGAGGGATCACGAGGGAAGGTTAAAGGCAGAGGAAAAGAGATGCATCTTGAGAAGAGAACGGAACTTAGCGGGGGACTGTTCTAGTCGGAGGTCAGTGGGAAGGGAGTTCCAGAGGGCCGGACCAAGGTAAAAGAATGCCGATCGTCGAGTTGAGTGAAGATGAGCCTGGGAGGGGGAGGGAAGGTGTAAGCGATTGATATGAACTGATCGTAAGCTGCGAGTGGGAGTGTGAAAAGTTAGCAAATCAGATAGGTACTGAGGCGTATGAAGATAGATGGCCCGATGTACAAGAGTAAGAATTTTGAATTGAAACCGAAAATTTACTGGTAGCCAATGGAGGAGCTGAAGGAGAGGAGTAATATGATCACGAGGGGAGGTATGCAGGATCATCCGGGCTGTGGTGTTCTGCAAAAGTTGCAACCAATGACGTTGAGAAGCAGCTGAGGTGTTAGAGGATACATTCCACCTGTTGTCAATGAGCTGGCTATTTTATATGGAAAATGTAAAGCTTACCTGCACACCTCCCCCCTCCCTCACACATATTTCTAAAATGGTCACTGTGTCTGTTTATATCTCATACCCATGCCCACCTGTACATGCAATTTGGGGACATGCAGGCAGCACCCCTATGCACATTTATAAAATATGAACATAGATGTATGCAGCCCCATTTTGGGAACATCATGATCACTGCTGTCACAGACCTAGCCATGGCTTTAAAGCAAAGGTCGTTCATCAGAAAGGAAAGCTTTGACCAGGATAAAATGGAACTTCTTCTGTTGATCAAGTACCAGAGAGTGCTTCTGGGTCATGTGAGTGCATATCAAAAACAGAAACTCTGGCTGGGCATCTGTCAGAGGCTGAATGCCACCTTACACCACTACTGTGAACCTGAGAGCCTAAAATGAAAATGGAGGGAGGTCAAGAGGAAGTCTACATCCTAGGTCCATTCAAAGACTCTCACCAAGTTTAAGAACAAGTGCTCCAAACAATGGATGAGGAGCCACTGAGGGAATTCCCTGCAGTGCCTGTGTCTCTATGTGGTGTCCAGCTGCTTGCCTGTATGGGTGAATAGGTGCATGTGCAGTGCTGTGGGTATTAGTGGTGGGAATCACAGAGTGTTTGTGGTAGGAGTCACTGGGTGAAGGTAGAGGGAGCCAGAGGGTGCTAGGAGTAGGACGAGATGAGATAAACACAATGACTGTGCTGGTTATGCTACATGAGGCCCACAGGGAACACAGAAGAGCCACTAGGAGGCATCCATATCAGAGTTTCTGCCAGTCCAGGACCTTGCAGGAATTAGAATTTGGCCCCATTTTGTGGGTCTTCTCTTGCTCCTGTACTCAAATGCAGAATATCTACTCAAAATGAACCGGTCCTTGGAAGTACCACTAGCATTTTGGAGATTACATCAGGGGTGTTTGCTGTCTGATACACTGTATGTACTGACCACTGAGTTAATCCTGTGTCTCTTAAGCATTTGGGTCACAGGATGGAGTACTGAAGGAAACCAAAATGTGGCTCACCCTATCAGTCTATGCTGATTGTGTGCTTCTTGTTGTTCGGGACTCTGAAGATATAGAAATAAATGTGGGTCTTTCAGTTGGTTTATTCAACTGCTTCTTCTGCCAAGATCAACTTGGCCAAATATTCAGGCCTTTTTGTAGGGATATGTCTGGATGTGCTCCCTAGCTGTTTTAGAATTTTTTATTGGGCTAGGAGACACTGTTTTGTTGTGAAAGTCATTGCCTTCTTCAACTGACAAGAGTTCATAGAGAAGGTAGAAATCATAGTCAGGTCTGCTGCAATAGGTGTCCTTCCAAGGAAAGATAGGTAAATCAGTTAGTGGTAAGCATGCTCTGGCACCAGCTGACTATCCAAGTTCCACCTTAGAGTTTTTCACCCAGACTCAGGGGATGCTATTGAACTTCTTCCAACTGGTAGAAGGCACTGAGTCCCTGCAAACATCCTGAATCTCCTCATGAGGGTGGTCAACAAAGGCTTATGTGCCTGAAATGTCAGGTGCACACTTTCTGTCATTAGGCTCTGCAATTATGCCCGTATGCTGATCTGCCATTGCAGTGGCACACACAGTGGCCTTCTCTTCTACTAAGTATGTAAGTTATGGTACTAGTGGCAGATTTTTGCTCTCAACACAGCATAGTATCTTCATGGTCTTTCTTTTACCAGGAGATTTTTAAGACCTGGTCATCCTGCCTGCTGTGCAAGAAACAGTTGCCTCTGCAGAGAATATTGCAAGGGTAAACATCATTGCCTCTACTCTGGGAATGGAGGTGCTGAAAATTCCAATGATGAACACCTGGCTCCTCTCAGCTAGAATTACCATGGTTGCTGTTCTGTTGGACTGCTGGCAACTGCAGTGGGTTGAACCCTTAAAAGCGTATCCAGTGAGACAGTAGAGTTCATCCATGTACTTCCAAGATACTCTTCCAGTTGGTTTAAAACTGTTTAGGTGCTGGTTAGAGGGGGTGTTTAGGCTCAAAGGGTACCTATCTTACCTTTGACCCCATCCCTCAATCCCTATATGTGGGCTCTAAAATCTAACAGTGGAACCCCCTCTGCATAAGTCAGTTTACTCTTTTAACTTTACAGTATTCAGTTGCAGAAGATTTAACAGATATCCCTCTGCTCTGCATTATAGAGGGATACAAATCTGCTGGTGGCTCATATAGTGCATCATTTTGTCCTAATTTCTTGCCTACACACTATCTGGAAGGAACATTTCGGAGGTAAGGATGATCCTTGCTGAATCTAAAATTCAATTTGGAGTAGAAGGACTTGCAGCAGGGTCCTATTTTAAAGGTGCCTAGAGCCATGTCCACTAGCATTTTTTTTTAATTAGGATCACCCAGGTCTCCACAGACTGTCCCTTTACTGGGCAGGCTAAACGTCAGCCACATATGGTCACGTCATTCCCCTATTTAGTCCTTTTTTTAAAGTTTTCTTTCTCATTTGTTCCTTTGCTTCTGATTCAACATTAGTTCTATCTGCTCTTTTATGGGCACGCATAGACCAAATCCCCATCCATACTCTGGATGGCATTGTCAGCTACCTATGGGTCAACACTAGAGACACTGATGGGCAAGGAAGAATAAATTGGCTGGTCAGACCATGCCAGGGTATAGGGTGCTCTTCAAAGTGACTGTGCATGCCCTCATCAAGCATGCCCTTATCAAAGTCATCAAGGCATATGATCTACATATAGCTTCTTCTTGCATAGTGCATCAGTTCATTAGTCAGTGGGCAGTTCAAAGGAGTGTTCTATTTCACTCCTTCTCTTCCTTCTTCCCCCTCACAATTTAAATTAATCCCTCCCCTCTTCCTTGTGCACTTTTTCTTTAGTCACATAGAGTGAGTAGACTTCCTTTAACCTGTGGGCTTTGCATAATTTTATAAAATGTAAGTCCATGCATACCATCATTTTGAAAAGTGCCAAAGGAAAATGTTCCCACAGATACAGTACATGTATCTGCATTTTCTGCAGGTACTTTTTTCCATCCAAAACAAATCCAAAAGTAGAGGTTCTATCTAGGCCCCTATCCTAACTCTACCCTGGAAACAACTCTGCTACATGGCATGTAAATGTCAGTGCACTATGTAACAGTCCATTTTTGCTGGTAAACATTGTTTTATCTACAGATAAGAGTTTTGAAAAGTGACTTTATATGTTGTATCCTTATTGTTTATTTATTAATGTTATATTGGCTTGAAAAATGATCAGTCTTATCTTATCCCCGCTATTAATGTTACTTCAAAATAGTCATGATTCAGGTTAATGATGTCACCTCAGGTTGTCATTCTTTCTAGCAGGACTTAATTTATTTAGCAATGCTTATATACTGCTTTTCATTGGGTCAAAGCGGTGTATATTCAGATACAGTATATATTTCCTTTGTCCCTGAAGGGCTCATAATCTAAATTTTATATCTGAGGCAACGGAGGGTTAAGTGGCTTGCCCAAGGCCACAAGGAGCACCTTTGGGACTAGAAACCCCAGTCCCTCCAGCTTGAGGCTGCTGTCTTCCAGTGGGGTTTGAACCCCCAGCTTGAAACAACTCGCCCCAACCACTAGGCCACTCAGAAAAACACACTATAGCATATGTTTACTAAGCTGGGCTAATGGTTAATACATGTTGTTTGTAACGACAGTAGCAGCATGAAATTTAGTTACAAATTGCACAAGTTAACCGTTAGCCTGGCTTAGTAAACATACCCCTTGGTCTCCCAGTTGACTCCTTTCAAAACAAATTGGATGAAAAATAAATTAAATTTTAGTAGAAATACCTGTCTGTCAATTAGATGTTTTCTTACATGTGAGTGTTGGTAAATTATCAAATGGTAGTAGACACAGATGTTAAAAAGTATTAAATGGCTTAATGTCTAGAATGAGTTATTATTTTAGAACTGACTATTGATAATTAAAAGATTCAATTAGAATTACTGATCGGTATTTTCTAATTTAAAAAACTTGAAACAAGCTACTGTAGTTACTGCACTAAATCAAATTCCACTTTTACCAATTAACCTTTGAAAAGCTTATCTAACAGTTCTTATCCTTCAAGGACACTCTTCAATTCTGAGATAAGTTGCTTCTTTCCAATAGATTGTAAACACAACTATTTGCAAGGAAACCTGAAATAGAATGTGGTACCAATAGCTAACAATTTAGATTTTAATTGTAAAATAGTTTTTCTTTTGACTAAGCTGTGTAGCTATAGCTTGCCAGAAATGGAGACAGATTTTTATTGTAAAATACTTCAAAATAGAGATCTCATATTGTTCCAAAAGAAAAGTAACCAACTGTGTGGCTCTCTTAGAAACAATGTCTTGTGATGTCTCCAGAAACTCTGTTAATTCTAAACTATCAGGAGAAACTAATTTATCAAAACCTTTCCCTTCCCCTATCTCAGCCCTAGTACCACTAGGGAGATAATAACTATTGTAAATATTTACATTGTTCAACCTTGGGATATTCAAGAATTTTGACTGTGTAAACCATAAGAAACTCTGGGTCACATTAAGAAGCACCTGATAGTTCTCTTACACAACCTTTACAGTGAACAAGAAACAACAATTTGCACAGAAAAAGGAGAAACATAATGGTTTAAAATCAGCAAAAGTGTATGACAAGACTGCATACTTTCCCTGTACCTGTTTAATTTATATGCAGAACAAATCTTCAGAAAACCAAGACTGTATGAAGACAACCAAAGTATGAAGATTGGTGGAAGACTCATCAACAACCTTCACATCAGCTTCCACATATATGCTGATGATATCATGCTGTACGCCCCCATTACAACCACGAATCCAACAAACTCCCATCTATCAACATGCTTCACCGAGGTGTACGACTGGTTACGAGCAAACAACCTATCCATCAACATGAAGAAAACAGAAGCCCTCATAGTCACCAGAGACCCAGATTTCACCCCGCCTACACACCTCACTATAGGACCCACAAACATTCAAATACAACCACAAATACGATACCTGGGCATAATTATTGACCAAGCCCTCACCTTAAAGCAGCAAATCACCAAAACCTCCGGAATCATATTCCACAAAGCAAGAATGGTACAACGTCTTAGACCCCTACTTGACCATCAACACTTCCGAACCGTAATGCAAGCCATGACGATCACACATCTGGACTACTGCAACATAATCTACCACGGCCTTCCAGCCATACAGACAAACCCCCTCCGAACAGCACTAAACACCACGGCAAGAATCATCCAGACTGCAAAGAAAACCGACCACATCACCCCAATTCTGAAAGACCTACATATACTTCCCTTCGAAGCAAGGTCTAAATACAAAGCCATCCTACTTACCCACAAAGCCATCCATCAAGCACAGAACTCCCAGCTTCGCACCCTACTGTCTCACCCAGCCCACGGCAGAACTACCAGACAAACCTCCAGCAATTCCCTCACCATCCCCCACAAAAGAACTAAATGCTTGCAACGGACCTGCAACCGAGCCTTTGAACTTTATGCTCCATCCCTATGGAACTCTTTACCGAGTTATCTCAGAAACAACACCGATCTACCATCTTTCAGGAAACAGCTGAAAACCATCCTGTTCCAGGAATACCTCAACACGACCCCCACCAAAAAGCGAACTAACCTCTGATCTCGTCCACCAAGAACCTCTGATTCAAACCACAGTAACCTGCCCATGTCCAATGTCTGTCCCATGTCCAAAGTCTGTACCATGTCAAAATCATAAATGTTGCCTCCCTGGTGATGGCCCTACCCTACCAACTTAATTCCCCCACCCTTCTATGTAACACCGCTTTGACCCGGAGAAAAGCGGGATATAAATACAGCTAAATAAATAAAATAAATAAATATGCTGACAACACCACTATACTGGCTGAAAGTGAAGATGATCTGAAACATTTGCTTTTCAAGATCAAGGAACATATTCTGAAAATGGACCTGCAACCCTTTCCAGGCCGAGCCCAAAACTCTTGGGATCCAAAATTCTGACTAAATAGTCCTATCAAATGGTATATAATACATGACCATAGCAGAAGGAAAATCACTATTAGAACATATTGAATAAGACAGGTACAATTTTCCTGAAATATGCAAAAATTAACCCGGTTGCAGAATGTGGATTAAAAATTTAAAGTAGGCCTTGAAAGGGTTAACGCAAAGAAGACAATGATCCTGACAACTGGCAAAATCAATAAGTACATCATTAATGGAGAAGAAATTGAAATAGTGGACAACTTTAACTACTTTGGATCAATAATCAATAGAGAAACGACAAGCAATCAAGAAATCCGATGACGCATTGCTTTTGGCAGAATGGCTATGAAGGACTCAGACAAGATTCTCAAGAGCCTCTATGTCTCTTTCCATACAAGGATTTGACTTGTCCAAGCCATGGTATTTTCAATAACATCTTATGGATAAAAAAAGATGGACAGTGAAAAAAGGTAGACAGGAAAAAAATAAATGCCTTTGAATTATGGTGCTGGAGAAGAATACTGTGTATACCATGGGCTGCCTGAAGAGCAAATCCATCAATTCTAGAGGAAATCAAACCAAAGCTTTTTTTAGAAGCTCAAGATGACAAGACTTTGACTTTCATACTTTGGACACATCATGCGAAGAAAGAGATCATTAGAGAAAGACATCATTCTTGGCATGGTTGAAAGTCAAGGCAAAATAGGAAGGAGAGGAATCAATACAATAACAGCAGCTATGGATGCCACTCTATGAACAATGAGCCACCTGACTGGAGTTTAGGACAGCTATCCAGAGGGTCGCCATGAGTAGTCACCAACTCAATGACACTTAACAAAAACAACATTTTTTCAATAACTCAAAAGGAGAAAGCAAACATATTGCTGGAAAAGTCCGAAACCTCAATTTTTTTGCCTTCATAAAATTTTCCATTGTTTCCAATTTACTAGATAATCACACTAATGATCACTAATTGGATGACCAGGATCTGGATTAAGCTTAATAAGTGTCTTGGATAGTATACAGTATATAGATAAGATGTCACATAATTTCTGGATAAGGACAACACAAAAGAAAAGTATTTTGAGTAAGCTTCTAGAACAGGAATCAATAAATTCATAGATCTCCAGGTCTACCTAACAGCATCATTGGCTCCAAATTTGCAAAAAGTGCTTACATTTGGAAGTAAACATCCAGAATTTGTCTCCATCATCTAGCTTCAACAAGTGTATTTATGACTAGAAGGAATGAGTGAGAATTCATGAACAAACACAGAGAAGGAAGCAACAGAATTTGCAAAACAGGAGAAAAAAACTCTTCAAAGAATTAGATCAGCCAATGAGAAAAAACAAGTGTCAAATGCACAAATACAGTATAAAATACAATATGTTACTCCAGGAATGCTTTGTCGATCAAGAACAGACACATGAATGGTTAAGGAGAGGTGAGCTGAAACCGAAGAATGAGAGTTTGATAGTTGCACCTTAGTACAGCAGATTATGGACAATATGGTTTACAGCGAGCATTGAAAAAACTAGCAAAACAGACATATGTTGATTCTGTAACAAAGAGCTGGAAACGGTGGCTCACTTTGTAGCTGGCTGTGAAGTTCTGATGACAGAAAATTTCTATACAGAAAGTCACAACAAAGTATCCCACCTAATCCATTGGAAACTTTGCAAACAATACAGCATCACTGTGCCTGAAAAGCAGTGAGATCATGACCCTAAGAGAATTACAGAGAATGAAGAGGATACTCCAAAGAAGTCAGACATAGTGGTAAAGGAGAAGAATATCAGAACAGCAATACAGTCATCCCTCAGTTATCGCGGTTAATAGGGACCAGAACCGGCCGCGATAAGTGAAAAACCGCGAAGTAGTGTCACCCTCTCATTTTATTTTTTTTTATTTATAAATTTTTGCATCAATATTACAAAGTAATATGAAAAGACAAACTTCAATACAGAAGATTACACAAAAGAACAATACAAGAAATCAGTAAAGTACAAGCCCACATCATGGGAGAATAAACCCAGATTACAATACTGTATAAGCAATATTAAGAGAATACAGTACACCACAAAAAATACTCTCATTTTTAACATACGTACATTTTTTGTGTATGTGGTATGGTGGAGGTGAAGAAGATGAAGATGATTTACTGCACAGGTTAATGAGAGCTTTACTGCTCCTCAGATGACGCCTCATCGTCAGTTGCTCGGGGCGC
Organism: Ichthyophis bannanicus; assembly: GCA_033557465.1. NCBI lineage: Eukaryota > Metazoa > Chordata > Amphibia > Gymnophiona > Ichthyophiidae > Ichthyophis > Ichthyophis bannanicus. The sequence continues at coordinate 1,464,840,788 of CM066032.1, read as the reverse complement.
TGGACGTGCTCGGGGCGCTGGACGTTGGCACAAGGAACATCGTGATGGGGAGTTGTGACCGTTGTTTTTTCTTCTGAGCAAAGATGCCCTTGTACAACGCCATTACACCGTCAATACGGTTACTGAATTCTACGGCTCGGACCATGTTGTCGTCGATTTCTTGGGCCCTTTGTTGCAGAGTCCGTGCTATGTTGCAGAGCTCTTGCAGGTTTTCCAAGGTAAGGCCACGTTCTTCAGCTTCGTTGTCGTCACCGTCGTCAGCTACCTCCTCTTCTTCCTCACTCGCCGATCTTGTCATTTCGACGAGTTCCTCGTCGGTTAGGGGGTTCGAGTGGCACTCGATCAGTGTGTTCACTTCTTCCGTCGTCATGTCGGAGAACCCTTCAGTGGCTACCAACCGAGCCAGCCTCACAGCCTTATCTACGGCGGAGTGGTGAACTTCGTCAGGCGTAAATCCCTCGTAGTCATGGGTGACGTTTTTTGGCCACAATTTCCTCCAACTTACAAGCAGTGTCTGCTCTTTCATCTCATTAAGAGCATTCTGAATGTTGACCAGGCACGTTGCAATGTTGTATCCCCGCCAATAGTTCTTCAGGCTGAAGGCCACGTTGTCTTCGTCGATGGAGGAGATGAGGCCCTCCATCGTGGACCTCGTGTAGAGGGCCTTGAAGGCCCGAATGACCCCCTGATCCATGGGTTGTATAAGGGAAGTGGTGTTGGGGGGCAGGAACTCTACTTGGACCCCGTCATAATGGAGACTGTTTGCATGTCCTCCTGCACAGTCCATGAAGAGGACGGCCTTAAAGGGCAGCTCCTTTTCAGCGAGGTACAGCTTTACCTGTGGGATAAAGCAGTTTACGAACCAGTCGAGTGTGAGGGCTTTTGTTATCCATGCCTTTTTGTTGTGCATCCAGTAGACGGGCAGCAAGGCTTTGTTTTTGTTTTTCAAAGCCCGAGGATTCAGGGACTTGTAAATTAAGCCAGGCTTGAGCATGAAGCCTGCAGCATTCCCACACATGAGGATAGTCACTCTATCTTTGTGGGCCTTGAACCCTGGCCTCTTCAATTCGTCCTTGTAAAGGAACGTCCGGGACGGCATCCTCTTCCAGAAGAGGCCAGTCTCATCCATGTTAAAGACCTGCTCTGGGAGATAACCACCCTCATCAATTATCTTCGGAAACTCTTCCTCGACGTAATGAAGAGCTGCCTCTTGGTCTGCCGAGGAGGCCTCCCCATACAAAGGAACGCTGCGAAGGCCAAATCTCCTCTTGAATTTCTCGAACCAGCCCTTGCTGGCAACAAAACCACATTTTTCTCGTGGGGTAGGATCACTCGAGGCACTGGTACTAGGCTGAGGTTCATTTTCGTCGTCGTCATCACCTTCGTCGTCTTCGTTCAACTCTCCTTCAGGAACAAAGCTATCATACAGGGCTTTGGCTTTAGTCCGAATCATATTGGTATCGAGACTAACCTTCTTTTACCGACAATCCGATATCCACACTGATTTTTTCATTCTCCATTTTCACAATTCGCTTATTACGAGAAGTCACAACTTGCTTAGTGTCCTTGGAGAACGATATCGAGGCAGTTTTACGGATATTCGCTTCATCTTTTTTTATGTAGCGAACCGTCAATTCGTTCAATCCGTAATGGCGTGCAACAGACGCATAGCTATGGCCTGCCTTAAGCATGTCCAATAAATTAACTTTCTCGTTCACTGTCATCATTTTTCTCTTCATCTTGGGTTCGCTAGAGGATTTAGAGGGTGGAGGATGTCTAGGAGCCATTTTCAAGGGCGTCGCAAGCACTATTTTGCACAAGGGTATGAGAGCGAAGGTGGGGGAAACGTCTAGGCCAATCAGCTTGCGAGATTCCCGAGTCGGGAGGGATATCAAATGGCGGGATGCTAGCAGCTAATCAGAGACGTGGATTTTCATTTGTGTGGGCACTCCCTGCCTTCTGCTGGCATGCGGGCAACTTTCGCGCCATAATTCCTCAATCCGCGATGTACTGAGGCCACGATAAATGAACCGCGAAGTAGCAAGGGATGACTGTATTCTCAAGCAACTATTCTGTGTGTCACATTGAGAGGGAGAAGCCGGGTTTTTTCATTTGTTTGTTTTTTTATTATTTGAGGTCGAGTGAGGCGGTCTTTTTGGAGGCAATTTTTGCCTCCCTCAAAAAGTTGCCCCCTGAGGCTACTGCCTCACTCGGCCTCATTATAGAGCCGCCTCTGGGACAGGCCCATCATCTGAAAAATGGAGTAGCTGATGATGTACTGAAGTAAAGAGCCAGCGAGGCTTAAGATAAGGTAGGGAAGTAAATATCTGGCAAGGATTGCACTCCTTACTAGCTGAAGATATAATCAAAGATGGATTGCAGAGAAGTGAACAGCCAGCGAGGGGTGGGAACCTTTCTGGCTGGAGCTGAGGTAGTATGATTAAGAAGTGGCCAGAAGAGAAAGGTGGATAGGAGAGAGAGGGAAGAAAGGAGGACTGATTCACACCAGCCCCTCACACTTCCATCCGCCACCACAAACTTCTCTACCTATGCACACTCCATCTATCTGCCCCATACCCCTCCATACCCCTCCACACTCACACCCTACCATGTGACTATGTATGCAATCTCATATTCATGCATACATACAAGACCCATCACCCGCTCAATGATCTTTGTGTAATTTTTAAAACATCTACTTTTCAATCTGTTATACCATTCATACTCATAAAATCTTTTTCACTGTCATTTTTGGTTAGCATTTTCTGCATCATTTCAAATTTAGTGATAGCCTTCCATATTTTGGTATTTTGACATTATTTTTTGAGGTTTTCAGTAGACCTTTATTTTCTGCTTTCTTCTTTCAAGTTCTATAATTAATAAGGCCGCGGGGCCACGTACCTGCAGGCCGGAGGTAACCGGGCCGGCGACACATGGCGATTTGGGCTTCCAGCAAGCCGTGGGGGAGGGAAGCATCATGGGAGGCATCGGGCGGCATCATTTAAAATGATTGGCTCCCGCAGGTGATTATCAGCGGCAGGAGCCAATCAGGAGTGGTGGGGGATGCAGGAGGGTGGAAAGAAGAGCGGAGAGCCGGCGTGAACTTCATTCGGGGCTTCCAAGACGGGGGGAAGGTAGCTGGCAAGATTGCAGGCATCGTGGGAGTGTGGACGAGGGCCTGAGTGAGAAGGAACGGCTGAAGCGCTCAGGTGCAGGAGTTCGCGTGGAGAGACGGGTGTGTGCTCAGAGCGTCGGACGCAAGGTGGTGGCCTGCAGGAGCCTGGCTAGGCACGTGGGGGCTGAGCGGAGACTAGTGACTCGGCAGTGGCTGAGGATTCGAGTCCAGGCAAGTTGGTGTAGCTACACAAAGTAAAATAAAATAAAGAGAGGTGGCATGCCGATTTGCAGGGGCCGGACAGGAGGAGAGAGAGGGGCAGGAAAGCTGGGCAGGGCAGCGCAGAGACAGGACAGGCCTCCATAGAGGGCGGTGGGTAATGTGCACATGGAGAATAAGGGGAGGAGGGGCAGAGGACAGCGCTGGTCAGAGGCATCGTCGGAAGGGGCTGCTAGGGCCGGGAGGACCAGAGGGCAGTGGGGTGCGGCATCAGGTTTGCCCTGGAGGAACAAGGGTCGGGCTAGAGCTCCGGAGGCCCAGAGATCAGGGTGGGTGGGGCCTGCTGGCAGGGCACAAGGAAAAGAGGGCAGCGCATCAGGGGTAGCAGTGCCGCTAGAGGAGACGGCAGTCGGGCAAGGGCAGAGTGGGCTTCCATCTCAGGTGTGGGGTTGTGACATAGGAGAGCAAGGTGGGGGCATGCAGGCCAGCCCAGGAGGGCAAGGTCTAACGGGCCGGGGGTTCGGGCCATGGAGACAGGATGGGTATTACACTATGTGCGGACCCTCGGCATGGGATTATTGGAGAGGAGAGGGGCAGGGCTCATTCAGGGCGGAATGGCTGGGAGCCTGGCAACCCGACTGGCCCGCAGCAGTTCCCCCCCCCCCCCGTGTTTCCCTTTTTATCTCCACAGGCATCTACAGTGTGGCAGCGGCCAGGCGGGTACAGAGCGGGAGGTCCAGGGCGAGTTGAGACCGGGGAGGCGAGCACGGCTACGAGGATGGACGCAGTGGCAGATCGTGATGGTGGGCCACCAAGTGAGCAGAATCCAGAGCAGCAACCAGAGAGGATGATCGGGGCACCAGTTGCCAGGGACAGGACAGGGGTAGCAGGTGAGTTACCGGCAGGGTGCGACAGGGAGGCGGAAATAAGGGAGGGACCGCACAAGGGGGTGGGAGGAAAGGCGCAAAAGAAAAGAAAGCATGCCTGTCGGCGGCACTGTGGTGACGATACTTCCTCGTCATCGTTCGGGGAGTCCTCATCATCTACCTCAGAGGAGGAGCCAGCCCGGGTGGCGAATATTAAGGCTGCCGAGGGGGTTGGGGGAGCGGAAGTACACCTACGTTGGTGTCCTTTTCTGAGTTATGGGAGGTCGTCCCGCGGGCCTTGCACTTGAAGATCAGGAAGAGGTGGTATATAGACATTTTCCGTTGACTAGAGGGGAGGCGTCAGTCGGGCGAGAGCCGAAAGAAGTGAAAGGAAGACGAGAAGGCGGGAAGGATCAAGAGAGTCGTGCGTAATGTGGTAAATTGGGTAAGGGCTTTTTTGAGGCTGGCAAGTGTGTGGGGGCATCAATATCCAGAGCACTATGGGATGCTGCTAGCCTATGCGGATTCTATTTTGGAGGCAGCTCAGACGCATGAAGGTTGGGCCTGGCTCAACTATGATGAGAAGTTTCGGGACAAAATGGAAGAAAATAAATTGTTGTCCTGGGGGACTCAAGATATTAGTTTGTGGTTGACGCAAATGTCAGCCAGAACTGGAGAGCCAGGGGGAGCAGGGGGACTTGGGGGGCAAAAGGGGGGGGAGTGGGGGCGATTGGGATGGGATGATCCTTTTGTGCTGTGGGGGCCTCCGTGTCACCAAAAGCAGGAGGGGATGGAGCGGGAGATATTTGCTGGCGATTTAACAAGTTGTCGTGTCCATTTCCTGACTGAAAGTTTCGGCATGCATGTTCGATCTTTAGTGGAGTGCATTCCGCACTCAAATGCGCCAAAAGAAGGGCCCCCACTTCCTCCCTCCCGGCGCCCAAGTAGTATGGACCTGGGAGGGCTAGCTTCTACGCCGATAAGGCTGGAAGCTTTACGGCCTTGGCTTCGGCGATACCCGAGGCGGAAGGACCGGATGGCGATTGAGGAAGGACTTTGTTACTGGTTTCATATACCAGTGATAGGGACAGTGGAGTTGGTAAAGGCTCAGAATGTGGTTTCAGTTAGATGGTTATCCCTCATTGTGAGGGACAAGTTGAGGAAGGAGATGGAATTGGGCAGAATTGCCGGTCTGTTCGGGAACCGGCCTTTAGAGAATTTGGTAGTTTCCCCATTGGGAATCATACCAAAAAAAGAACCAGTGAAGTTCAGGCTGATTCACTGTGGGAGCATCTGTAAATGATCGGATTCTGAGGGAGTGGTGCATGGTGCGATATGCGTCCTTTGATATAGCGGTGGAATTGGTCCGCAGATGCAGCACGGGAAGTTGGATGGCAAAGGTGGACATTGAATTGGCCTTCCGTTTGCATCCAGTTCATCCGTCAGCCTTTCTGTTGTTGGGGTTTTGTTTTGAGGGTAGATGGTATTTTGATAAATGCATGTCGATGGGCTGTTCAGTTTCCTGTGCCTACTTTGAAATGTCTAGTATGTTTATGCATTGGGCAGTGGTTCAAAAAGTGGGATGCGTGAACGTGGTGCACTACTTGGATGACTTTCTCTTCGTAGGCGAGGCACAGTCGTTACAGTGCCAGGAGCTCCTGGAGGGATTTGTGGAATTGTCACGATTATGGGGGGTGCCCTTGGCAGCTGGAAAAACAGAAGGTCCTGTTACGAGCATCACTTTTTTGGGTGTGCATCTGGATACAGTCAGAATGGTTGCATGCTTACCGGGGGAGAAGGTAGGGCAGCTGCGAGTGTTGGTAGCCAATGTGTTGGGATCACGCAAGATCACATTGAGTGAGATGCAGGCCTTAATAGACTCTCTGAATTTCGCTTGAAGGGTGATATCAATGGGTTGGGTATTTTTGCGGCGCTTAGCGGCGGCTACAGCTGGAGTGTGGAATCCTCACCACCGTATCAGGTTGTCGCAGAGTATTTGGGCAGATTTAGGAGTCTGGGATGTATTTTTGCAGGAGTTTAACGGGACATCGGTTTTGATGGAGGCGGAGATCTCTAGTGTAGACCTGCAACTCTTTACAGATGTGGCGGGTAGTGGAGGATTGGGTATCTACTTTGGAGATTTGTGGTGTGCAGCGTCCTGGCCGCAGGCATGGCACAACGCGGGGCTGCTTAACAATATCAAATTCTTGGAGCTGTTCCCATTCTTAATGGTATTGGAGCTGTGGCCAGACAGGTTGCGTAATCGCAGAGTGGTTTGGTGGTGTGACAACGAGGCAGTGATTAGCGTGATCAATCATTATACGCCATGTTGTCTGCAGGTGGCGGCATTAATGAGAGCAGTCGTTTTAGCCTGTTTGCGTTTGAATGCATCGGTTAAGGCACATCATATTCCAGGTAGCACTAACAGGATTGATGATGCTCTTTCTCGTTTTAAGTTGGACCTTTTCAGGACGCTGACACCGGAAGCAGACACCGTGGGAGCGAAGGTCCCGGAGCATTTATGACAGATTGGCCTGCGGAGATGTTGAGGCTGCTGTGGGATTCAGTGTCACCAGAGACATGGGTGACATATCAGCAAGGTTGCAAAAGAGTGGTTGACTTCCTATTGACTCGTGGGTGGCAGAAGGGGTGGGTGTCGGATCAGTTGATGGCGGAATATGTGATCTCTGCAAAGGCTGCGGGGGTGTCGAAAGCAACAGTGCGGATGCACCTAGCAGGGTTTACATTTTTTGCATGAGCGGTGGGTTGGGGCTTCCAGGTGGGGGGGTTCCTGACATGTAGACTCTTACAGGGGTGGGAGCAGTCCCAGCCGACTCCGTGGAATGGGAGGATGCCAATTACGCATGATTTGCTGGTGCGGATCTGTGCAGCATTGCCATGAGTGACGCGGTCTCCCTATGAAGCCCATCTGTTTCCTGCCTGGCATTTCCTGCCTGGCATTTTTTGATGTCTTCAGGGTGGCAAATTAGTAGTAGATTCCCACCGTTCATCTAGAGGGAACGGTATGGGGAGGCATCAAGTACGCATCCTGGAAGGGGAGATGCGCATATTGCTCTCAAGGTCCAAGACAGACCAGATGGGGAAAGGTCAGTGGGTAGTGTTAAGGGCACTCAGGAATTTCTCGACATGCCCGGTGGCATCGTTAAGGGATTACTTGCAGGTGTGAGTGTGGCCAGCGGGGGAGGGATGGTTATTCTTACTTGAGGATTCTAGCTTGTTGACGCACTTTCAGTTTGCGGCGGTGCTGAGGTTAGTGTTGCGGCGTCTAGGTGGGGGATCCTCTTTGTTATGCCCCACATTCCTTACGAATTGGTGCTGCAACCTGTGTGGCAACAGCGGGGTTGCCCCACGGAGAGATCCAACGCATAGATTGATGGCGCTCGCAAGCATTTCAGGGTTATGTGCGGCTATGAGCGGGGAGAGGTGTTCCGGGTTGGCGGCTAACTGTTGATTTTATTTGCAGATGGGGAAATAAATCCTGGTACTTGCTGGTTAATTGGTCACTCCTTTATGCACTGGGTAGAGCAATATTGGAGTCGCTGCAACAAAGGTGATTGTCTTATGGCTGGATGAGCATGGTCTGCGTTGGACGCAGCTCTTGCCTTTGCTGCGGCACCACGGTCGAACGAAGGAGTAGCCTGCAATGATTTTGATTCACTTGGGAGGCAACGACCTGGGTTCCTGGACCTGTAAACAGTTGATAAGAACAGCAAAACGGGATATGGGGGCAGTCAGGGCCGGATTTACCTATACGCCATGTACGCCATGGCGTAGGGCCCACAGCTTGCAAGGGCCCACAAGAGTCCCCATCCCTCGCTCTCTAGAGAGAGTTTAAAGTCCGGCGGGCGGCGGAGAAGAGTAACTTGTTCCCGGCGAAAACGCCGAGGTCGCAAGCTCGGCCGGAGACGCGCCTTCCCAGGCCTCCGTCTCCCGCCGCAGTGAACATAGGGCTCCCATTTCCATGCTGCCTCCGATGGCGGCGGCCATCTTACCCGGCTCCTCGTCACTTCCGGAGCCTTCTGACGTCACTTCCGGCCAGCGTCAGCCTTCCCCTCCGCTCCAAAGTGACAGCGCCGAACTCCTCAGCCTCCACGATGCCGGCAGCCTGCTCAGGTACACCGGAAGCGGTAGGTGCGGTCCTTTTCTTCCTCTTGTCATCTCATTCTCTTCTCATGGTTCTTCGGGTCTTCGGCTTCGAGGGGGAGGGGGAGGGGGGGCATGGGCATGGGCATGGGCATGGGCACGGGCACGAGCACATGAAAGCTTTAAGAGAAACGGTTGCAAAAAATCTCTTACTCAAGTGCTGTGTAATACTAAGAAACATTAACGATTTTTTTTAAGTTGGTGACAACTCATTTTTGCTGAATTTGGTATACATCACTATAAAGGCTGGTAGCTTAATTTAAAACTGAAGGACATGGTTTCAAAAATTTTCACTTTACTGTGAAACGTAAATGGTGAGATGAATGATAGATGGGTCACTTTTAGACGTTGCTCTTGGGGGGTCAATAATGGAAACATTCTAGTTGACAAGTTTTCTATCGGTGGTAAAATTTATACAGGATGGCCTCAGTGAACATGTAGGAATAATGTAAGGTGAATCTTTCTTGCTTTCTTGGATATTATTTTTAAGTAAAGTTATTTGAGGCTGAATATTATAATTTCTTAGCTTTTTACAGTCAAATTACTGGATGTGTAGCATTATACTTTCTGAAATGCCAGAAAAAAACCCCGTGATGCTGGTTCAAAGTCCTGTCCATAAAAACTGGAGTGTTTCATGTTCCAATGCTGTCAGTTTGGTATGTTTGTATTGTAAGCTGGCATTTTACTTATTTTGATTCACATGACTAATTTTACAGTGTGAGTTTGGAATAGCTTAATTGCTGGAATATGCTTAGCTGCCTTTTTTTCTGTAATTTAGTGTCTGTGAAAACTGCTTATGATTTGTGTTCAGAAGTATAGTATAAATCTGAAATTGCTCCTAATACGAACTTTAATTGTAAAGCACTTTTTCCCGCAGAGCTGGCTTTTGCCATGCAATCTGTTCTCTTTCCCCAGTAGGTCATGTATTGTTCTCTGAAATGTATTGGTTTAATATTTGCAGTGTTGCCTTTTGATAGGTAGGGTTTGGTGCTTTGTGAGTCCTGGTAGTGCTGTTAGGATACGGCGGGTTTGCTATGGGTTCTAAATGGGCAGTGTTTGTAGTAGTTCCTAATGTGTCTGGCAGTTGGCACTGGATTATAGTAATGTAGAAATCTTTTAGTCTTTCTTTATCCATACACTCATTAAGAGGCATGTTTAATAAAAGTATATATATGGTAACATTATGCAAATATTTATGCAAATGAGGCCCCTTATGCAAATGAGGCCCCGCACCCCCCTTGGGCCGCCCCTGCTGGGGGCCCACAATTTTTGTTGGCGTAGGGCCTCACTCAAGGTAAATCCGGCCCTGGGGGCAGTATTGAAAATGTTTCCAGATGTAATTTAGTTATGGTCGGATATCATTCCAAGACCTGCTTGCTGGGAGCAGCGGCGATGGTCCTGGGGTTTGACGAAGATCAAGCGCCAGATCAGCCGCTGGGTGGTGGAGCAAGGCGGTTACCAGATACAGCATCCCTGGTTGGAGATCGCCTGTGCGGGTTTGTACCGGCAGGATGGGGTACATTTAACCCCGGTAGGTTTAGACTTGTTCCTTAATGACTGGCAGGAGGCCTTGGAATATGTTCTTAGGTGGGATGTACGCCGGTTGCAGCTTTGGGAGGGGCGGCTCAAGTACGTAGGGATCACCTGAGCCGGTGGCGGGATCCCAGAGGTTTCCGGTGTCCGGAGCCTTAGCTATTATTAGGGCGGAGGTGGGGTACCCCCGACCCGGACAACCCTGGTGGGGCTTTTGCTAATAATATGGCGGAGCCTGAAGAGGGGGTGCTAGGTTCGTAGCCGTGGACTCTCTGCAGCGGAAACAGAAATGACATTACTTTGCTACCCACATGGCTAGTGAGACGTTTTCATTGAATTGAAGGTTTAAGTTGATTGTTTGGAATTGTTGTTGGATATAGTTAGCAGATAATAAAGCTGTGACCGGTGGTATGCCAACATTGTAGTTGTGTGATTATTAGGGAGAGGGGTGGGGGGAGGGTGCATGGGGGCTGGGGTGGGGAGGAAAGGAGAGCACCACGTCCGCTGTGCTTCGGTTATTAATAAGCCCGCTTGGCCACGTTCCTGCAGGCCGCAGGTAACCGGGCCGGCGGCGCATGGCAATTCTGGCTTCCAGCAAGCTGTGGGGGAGGGAGGCATCATGGAAGGCAACGGGCGGCGTCATTTAAAATGATTGGCTCCCGCGGGTGATTGTCATCGGTGGGAGCCAATCAGGAGTGGCAGGGGACGCAAGAGGGCAGGAAGAAGAACAGAGAGCCAGCGTGAACTTAATTCAGGGCTTGCAAGATGGGGGGAAGGTAGCTGGCGACCCGTCCTCCTGCCCATTATGCGGGTGCAGGGGATAGGTTATTAGGGGGTGTTGCAGCTGGGGGGAGGGGGTAGTGGGATCCCGGAGGTTTCCGGTGTCTGGAGCCTTAGCTATTATTAGGGCGGGGGTGGGGTACCCCCGACCTGGACAACCCTGGTGGGGCTTTTGCTAATAATATCGCGAAGCCGTAAGAGGGGGTGCTAGGTTCGTAGCCATGGACTCTCTGCAGCGGAAACAGAAATGACATCACTTTGCTACCCACATGGCTGGTGAGACATTTTCATTGAATTGAAGGTTTAAGTTGATTGTTTGGAATTGTTGTTGGATATAGTTAACAGATAATAAAGCTGCGACCGGTGGTATGCCAACATTGTAGTTGTGTGATTATTAGGCAGTGGGGTGGGGGGAGGGGGTGCATGGGGGCTGGGGTGGGGGGGAAAAGGAGAGCACCGCGTCCGCTGTGCCTTGGTTATCTGCAGTTAGGGGGCCTGTTGATTTAGCTGCATTAGATATGTAATATGGCTTTAAAGTAGGCTAATGGTGATAGTCATGGGTGACTGGAACGCAAATGTTGGCAACAAAGAAGAAGGCAAAGTAGTTGAAAGACCAATGATCTATTTTTCTCAAACACCTTCTTCCAGAAACACAAGCAGCGACTGTACACATGGACTTCACCCAATGGATTGTATAAATTCAAATTGACTACATCTGTGGAAGTCAACGATGGAAAAGTTCTATAACATCAACAAAGACAAAACCTGGAGCTGACTGTGGTACAGATCATCAACTACTAGTATGCAAACTCAAGCTAAAGTTGAAAAAGAGCAAATCACTCATGAATGCAGCAAAATATGACCTTGAGAATATACCACTGGAATTTAAAGACTGCTTGCAAAATCGATTTGCTGCTTTAGATACAAATGACAGAGCTCCGGAAGAGTTATGGAATGACATCAAGAAGGTTGTGTTGGAAGAAAGCGAGAAGTCTCTACAAAAGGTGAAAAAGCAAAAGCCGCCAAAATGGATGATGGAAGAAACTCTGAAAATTGCCCAGAAACGCAGAGAAGCTAAAGCCAGAGGAGAAAAAAAGACAATCGCAGAACTCAACAGAGATTTCCAACGTGCAGCAAGACAGGACAAGGAAAAGTAGGGAGGAGTGGCCTAGTGGTTAGGACAAGGTACTTCAAGCCGGAGGGCCAGGGGTTCAAGTCCCACCTGGGGACAGCAATCTCAGGCCGGAGGGACTGGGATTTCTAGTCCTATAGGCACTCCTTGTGGTCTTGGGCAAACCACTTAACCCTCCATTGCCCATGTTCCCTGTAAGTATTAGTGTATGTGTGTCATATCCCCTCGTGTTAAATGTATCTCCCAATTGACCGCTTTGACCCGGTGAAAAGCGGGATATAAATACAGCTAAATAAATAAATAAATAAAAGTACTACAATGACACTTGCAAGGAAATAGAAGCAGAAACTATTAGAGGAAGAACAAGATCGGCTTTCCTAAAGCTACGAGAGTTAAAGAAAAAGTTCCAGCCTCGAATTGGAATGTTACAAGATGCTCAAGGTTCTATGTTGAATGATGCTGAGAAGATCAAGAAAAGGTGGAAGGAATATACAGAGTTTTTATATGATAAAGATCAAGTGGACCAACAGCCGTTTCAACCTGTACCTTATGATCGGGAACCATTGGTGATGAAAGAAGAAGTTGAAGCAGCATTGAAAGCCTTATCAAAGAACAAAGCACCAGGCATTGATAGCATTCCCATAGAAGTATTGCAGCAATCTGATGCAGCTGTTACCGTACTCACAAGGCTCTGACAAGAAATATGGAAGACAACATCATGGCCAACTGACTGGAAAAGATCTGTGTTTATACCAATACTAAAGAAAGGTGATCCAACTGACTGTGGAAATTATCGCACAATCGCTCTGATCCCACATGCCAGAAAGATTTTACTGAAGATTATTCAAAAGAGACTAGAACCATACCTGGAACAAGAACTACCTGAAGTGCAAGCAGGGTTCAGGAAAGGGCGAGGAACAAGAGATATCATTGCGGATGTGAGATGGATCCTTGAAAAGACTAAAGAATACCAAAAGGATATCTATTTGTGCTTTATCGACTATAGCAAGGCTTTTGACTGTGTAAACCATGAGAAACTCTGGGGCACATTAAGAAGCATGGGTATACCAGAACACCTGATCGTACTCTTGCACAATCTGTACATCAATCAAGAAGCAACAGTTCGAACGGAACAAGGAGAAATAGAATGGTTTAAAATAAGCAAAGGTGTAAGACAAGGCTGCATACTTTCCCCCTACTTGTTTAATTTATATGCAGAACAAATCATCAGAGAAGCAGGATTGTATGAAGACAACAGAGGTGTGAAGATTGGTGGAAGACTCATCAACAACCTTCGCTATGCTGATGATACTACATTACTGGCTGAAAGTGAAGATGATCTGAAACATTTGCTTTTCACAATCAAAGAACATAGTCTCAAAATGGGCCTGCACCTTAATGTAAAGAAGGCAAAGATCATGACAACTGGCATAATCAACAGGTTCATTGTTGAAGGAGAAGAAATTGAAATTGTGAACAACTTTAACCTACTTGGATCAACTATCAATAAAGAAGCAACAAGCAGTCAATAAATCAAATGACGCATTGTTCTTGGCAGAATGGCTATGAAAGACCTAGATAAGATTCTCAAGAGTAGAGATGTCTCTCTCCATACAAAGATTCGACTTGTTCAAGCCATGGTATTTTCAATAACATCATATGGATGTGAAAGCTGGACAGTGAAAAAGACAGACAGGAAGAAAATTGATGCCTTTGAATTATGGTGCTGGCGGCGAATACTGTGTATACCATGGACTGCCCGAAGAACAAACCAGTCAGTACTAGAGGAGATCAAACCTAAGCTTTCTTTAGAAGCTCAGATGACAAGACTTCGACTTTCATACTTTGGACACATCATGCGAAGAGAGAGATCATTAGAGAAAGACATCATGCTTGGCAAGATAGAAGGTTAACGCAAAAGAGGAAGGCCAGCAATGAGATGGATTGATACAATAACAGCAGCTACGGGTACCAGTCTGTCAACAATGAGCCGCCTGACTGAAGACCGAACACAATTTAGGATAGCTATCCAGAGGGTCGCCATGAGTCGACCGACTCGACGGCACTTAACAACAACAACAATGGTGCTGCACTCTGATAATAACCAATGCAGCACATCAACTATAAGCACATATGTTAACTTTAGTGTTAAACATCTAGTGGCATGTTTACTAAAGTGCTGCAGGTTGCATGGGACGAATGCACAGTTAAGGTGCATTTTTATTGCACCAGGGGCGGAGTGGCCATGGTAAAGAAGTAATGCCACACTATTACCTTCATGGGGATCACATCCATACTACACATTCAGACCACACCAGCATGGTGAGTGCAGCTACCACCTGGGTAGAGACTGGTCTTATTGACACATATTTCTAGGTTTGTAGTGCCACCAGTGTGGCCACACTAGCTGTGTGTGGCTGTTCCTGCCCACTCTCCACCCCATTTCCACACTAACCCACCTGCTCGGGTAGTAATGCATTTTTGGCATGGCAACCTTGTTGTTGCACACTCCTAACTACCCAGGAACTCAGCTGCATGGTTTATCTTCCGCCAGTGTTGCTATGCTCATGTCACCCCTCATCTCAAGTCACTTCGCTAGCTCTCTATCAGTTTTTGCATCCAGTTCAAACTTCTATGACCTACAAGTGCATTCATTCTGCAGCTCCTCACTTCCTTTTCTCTCTTATCTCACTCAACGCCCCTCCTCAGGAACTCCCCTCCTACAGCAGATCCTTTTTATTTGTGCTCTTTCTGCCACTGCCAAATCCAGACTTCATTCATTCCACCTTTCTGCTCCATATGCCTGGAACAAACTACCTGAGCCAGTGCACTGGGCTCCTTCTCTAGCCCTATTCAAATCCATGCTAAAATCCCTTCACTTGAGGCTGCTTTTGGATCTTGATGTTTCTCACTCTCTTGTCAACTACGTATGTGTATCTTACTATATTCTAGTCCCCAAGTTTTCTATGTTTCTGTCTTGATAAGATTGTAAGCTCTGATAAGCAGAGACGGTGTCTTATGTGTACATCTATATGTGCAGTACTGCATATGCCTTGTAGCACTATACAAATGATTAGAATTAGTAGTATTATAACTTGACATTGCTTATATTGTTTCCTGTTTTTGTCATTTGCTCCCTTTTACATTTTTTGAAAGGTGTTTTTTTGGCTAAAATAGACTCTCTGACCTCACCTTTAAACCATGTCAATTGTCATTTGGCCTTCCTTCAACCATTCTTACAGTGCTCAGGCTTGATGTAAACCTTTAACCGATACAGCTGTTACTTTTAATTTTTTCGTAATCATTTTCCTCATTTTATTATAGTGGATTTCCTTGCTGTCCTCCCTGCATTTATTAAATGTAATGTGATCATGTTATGATCACTATTGCCAACTGGCCTCAACACCATTATCTCTCATTCTAGATCTTATGTTCCACTAAGGACCAGGTCTAAAATAGTTTCCCCTCATGTTGGTTCCTGAGCCAGCTGCTTCATGAAGCAGTCATTTATTTCATGTAGATTTTTTTTCTCTAGCATTTCCTGCTGTGACATTGAACCAGTCAATACTGGGATAATTTAAATCACCCATTATTACTGTATTGTAACTTTTGTTAGCTTCCCTAATTTCTTTTAACATTTTGTCCAGGTAGATGGTAGTATACCCTCACTGCCATTCCCTTCCCTTTTTATAGTCAAATCTATTTATTCAGAAATCAGGAACAGATACAACAATTGATACAATATTCAATAAATTGTAACAGATCTCCTGAAATTACAAAAGTTTAACCCTAAGGATATCTTATTTTTCCCTTTTCTCCCACACTTAATCCTCTGACCTCCCCCATACCTAACACATTTCTGTCTGTAGATATTCTAGAGTGCACTGTATTTTGTTTCTTGCAAAACCTTTATCCTGTTTGACTCAATGACCTCTCTAATATGTAGCGCAACCCCTCCATCAATTTTATCCACCCTATCATTGTGATATTAGAACCTAACAAATCTAAAACCCTCTTCCTTGCACCATTGTCTCATCCATTCATTGAGTCTCTGAAGCTCTGCCTGCCTCTTGGGGGCCTGTGTGTGGATTTGGAAACATTTCTAAGAATGCTACTCTAGAAGTTCTGGATTTCAACTTTCTACCCAAAAGCCTAAATTTGGCTTCCAAAATCTCCCTCTCACATTTTCTTATGTCATTGGTACCAACATATACCAAATGTGCAGGATCCTCTTCAGCACAATCTAAAACCTTATTTAAGTGGTGTGTGAGGTCTGCTACCAATGCACCAGGCAGGCAAGTTACCAGGTCATCCTCATGTCCACCAGCCACCCAGCTATTTGCATGCCTAACAATCAACTCATGACTATCCTAACCTTCACTTATGGGCACATGGCCCTAGAGACACGTTCTCAGTGCAAGAGGTCCTGCTCTTCTTTCGTGGACAGAAGTACCTCAAACCCTACATAGTAACACTCCTTTGGATTTTTGAAGGCCAAATGCATGACCTTGCATTTTTTAGCATTACATTTATGTTTATGTTTATTAAGATTTTCTTAACCACCTTTCACGTAAGCAGCAAGGCAGTGTACAAATGTAAAAAAAAATGATAAAGATAGAAAAGTATGCCATAACATCACAGGAAAGTTTAAAACTCAATCATACAAAGAAAGAGTAAGCAAAGGAGGGTAGCAGGTTAAAGGCAAGGTTGAATAAGTAGGTCTTTAAAAGAGACTTACATTTGAGATAGGAGGTCTCAAGTCTAATGGTAGGGGGAAGGGAATTCCAGAGGGCTGGGGTAAGAAAATAAAAGGCAAATGTGTTTTGGGATGCGGAAGGAAGGTGTAAGCGGTTAGCATGAATATCTCAGAGGGTATAGGGTGGGGCATGAAGGATAAGGGAGTCTGAGAGGTAACAAGGGAGTCCAGAGTGTAGGACATGGTGAACCAGAATGAGCAATTTGTATTGGAGTCGGAATTGTACAGGGAGACAGTGATGATGGATGAGAAGTGTGTAATATGATCAAATTTATAAACATGAGCAAGGATACGTTTAGCGGTGTTTTGAATGAGCTGAATATGGTGCAATTGATACTGGGGAATGCCAAGGTAGACAATGTTACAGTAGTTAATTTTAGATATGACTAATGAGAGGAGCAGAAGAGTTATGGATCGAGGAGAGAGAAACAGTTGGATGGCACGAATTTGGAAAAGTGAATGAAAAAAGTGGTAATAAAGAGAAGAAAGATGGACTTGGAAGGATAAGGCAGAGTAAAGGATAATGCCCAGGTATCAAAGGGAGCCATCTAGTGGAATAGAGGACCCAGGAAGAGAGGTGGCCAAGGAGGGTTTAGGATTTCCAAAAGTAAACCAGTAAAGTTGTCAGATAACCAAGTAGAGACAGTAGAGAGACAGAGAGGAGAAAGATCTGGGACAATTGGACTGTTGTGGTGAAATAAGATAATGTCATCAGCATAATAGTGAGTTGAAATACCATGTTGTTGGATCAGGAGGGGGATCAGGTAGATATTTAACAGAAGGGGCACAAGAACTGAACCCTATGGAACACCACAAGATAAAGGTTAAGAGGAAGAGAAAGAACTACAGCATGATATAAAGAAGGACAGGTGTAGGAGAAAAGAGTGAAACCAAAGAAGACAGTGCCTCTGAGCCCGAGATCATGTAGACGAGAAAGTAGAGTGGTATGATCAACAAGAACAAATGCTGCAGATAGATCAAGAGGAACCCCCACCAACATGTCACTGCGATCATGTGTTTGGTGCATCTCACTGAGGAAAGAGAGAAGGAAAGTTTCAGTGCTGTAACCCAGGCAAAATCCAGATTTACAAGGGTGCAAGGTGTGAGTAAAGTCAAAGTGAGAAGAAAATTGTGAGAAGACAAATTTCTCAAGAAGCTTAGAGAGGAAAGAAAGTATAGAGACAGGACGGTAGCTAGCCAAGGAAGAAGGGTGAAGGTAGGAATTTTTGAGGATAGGGTGGACAATGGCATATTTCCAGGGGGATGGAAAGATTCCAGAGGATAAGCTCTTGTTGAGGATGGAGAAGGCCACAGGGAGCAAGGAAAGAGAAGAGGTGGCAATCCAGGAGAAGGTGAAAGGATTATTAGCAGAGGTAGTCTTGTGCAAAGAGGTGATGGGCATAAGGAGTTCAGCACTGGAAATCTGAGCAAAGGATGACCAGGTATGAAATAAAGAAGAAGAGGAATTGGAGGATGAGGGAGAGGTATCTAAGGCTGGAAACTCAGAGTGACAACAGAGAAAGAGAGGAAGGACAGTTTGCAAAGGAAGACTGGAGAGAGGAGACTTTAGAGCTAAAGATGTTGGCAAAGAGCTGTGGTGGAGACAACATACTGTCTGAGGGAGAGGACAAAGTGGTTGAAGGCTTGGAGAGAGACGTAAGGAAAGAGTACATGCGATGAGGGTAATTTACAGAGGAGGAGATGAGAATAGAATAATTGTTCTTTTTGGCCTGGTGAATTTGAGAATGATAATAGTGATGAACAGACTTATAGTATTGAAAGGTGGTAGAAGGTTGTTTATGCCACAGACACTCTGTGCAATGAAGCTGCCAGTGATGGAGGAGGAGGCCATGATGGAACCATGGATGATTGTATCTGGAAGCATGCTTGAGGGGACAAAGAGGGGCAATAGAGTCCAGGGTAGAGGAGAGTATGGAAAAACAGAGATTAACCTGTATATCAACCAAGAGTGAGGGAATGTTAGAAAGGAATATGTCTTTGGTAACAGTGAAACATTCAAGTGTGGATGAAGATAGGTTTCAAGAGTAGGTCGGGGCTAAGTGGGATAGGGAGTTTTGGGCAAGGGTATAGGGGTAGGACAATGCTGGAAGGAAAAGAAAATGCAGGATTGATCAGAACATGGGATGGAGAGAAAAGTAAGTGAAGAGAGGTCTGGGGAGAGGGGAAGAGAAGAAAGAAAGAAAGAGGTCTAGGATATGAACAGCCGAGTGGATGGGAAAAAGTCCATGTTGTTGGAGGGAGAGATCATAGAACAATTGGAGAAGGGATTTGTCATGAGCCTTTGTCAGGGAAGAATAATGAGCATTGAAATCACCTAAGATGATTCGATGGGGGTAAAGACGGGAGGCCTCTGAGAGGGGGTGCTGAAGGGAATCCCAGAGGTGAGGGCACAGAGATGGAGGGGCATAAATCAGAAGATAGATGGGGAAGTTCCATCAAGGCAGATAAAGAGGGTAGGATAGGGTAGAGGAGGAGATTGGATTAAGAGGAAGAGTAGATAGAGCAAAGGCAGATACCCCTCTGCTGGAGTGACCCAACTTGGGGGTTGAGAAAGCAACATAACTCGGTGGGAGGCACTGGTAGAAGAGGGGCTCCTCGCCTTCTTTCATCCAGTTTTCCATCAAAAACAGAATATCAACAGAGTGGAATTCCGGGAGATCATGTATAAGCAGGGGTTTAGCCCTGAAAGAATGGCAGTTTAGAAGAGCAGAACACAGATGTGTGGAGGAAAGACCAGGAGAAGAGGGTAAAGCAGAGATGGGACAGGATACCGAGTTTCCAGGTACACAAATGTGGGTGATATGTACAGGAGGGCACGGACGCGGGGTATGCCAATCCCACAGCACAGATATGAGGTCATGGTCATAATGAGGTACAGACCCAGAAATAGGAGGGTAAAAGCACAATCCTTAGAGGGAAGGAGGACCTAATGAAACAAGGACAGGCTTTTGGGGGCACAGTGCAGGGGCTCCTAGGGTCGCCCCAAGGAATTCACCCAAGGAGCAAATCATGCTCCTTGTGCGTGCTCCTTCAGCGTGTGCCCACAGTGCATGCTGCTGGGGCATGAAACACCACTGGTATGGTCCTTAAATGCTGGCCCACTTGTTACCTATGGGTTGGGGCTGCGTGAACACGGTTGCATCATATCCTGGTGGGGGGGGGCTGGTAAATGGAGTAGTCTGAGGCTAGAAAACAGGAGCGGCAGAACAGGGTAAGCACATACAGCAGTCACAAACTAAGACCAAGAGAGATAGAGATAATATAGCATGCGAAACACCACTGGTATGGTCCTTAAATGCTGACCCGCTGTTACCTGTCACTTCCAGATGGGAGGGACTGGTAAACAGCTGCCAAATTCTAGACCATTCTTCAAGCTTAGCTAGATCCCTCCTAATGCTATCTAGTCTTTCCTTTGTGGCTGCTCTATTGCAGATTTTGATATCATCCGCAAACAAGAAAACCTTACCCGACAGCCCTTTCACAGTATCACTAACAAAGATGTTAAAAAGAATTGGACCAAGGACTGATCCCTGCGGCACACCACTGGTAACCTCCTTCTCCTCAGAGTGAACTCCATTTACCTATACCCTTTGTTGCCTCCCACTCAACCAATTTCTAATCCAATCAATAATTTTAGGGTCCATCCCTAGGGTGCTCGGTTTTTTATAAGTTGCCTGTGTGCAACGGTGTCAAAGGCTTTACTGAAATCTAAGTACACCACATCTAGGGCTCTCCCTCAGTCTAACTTCCTAGTCACCGAGTCAAAGAAATCAGTCAGATTTGTCTTACAAGACCTGCCTCTGGTGAATCAATGCTGGTGAATTCCTGCTCTGTTCTATTTTTAGCTGATTTAATTGCAAATTTGCCATCTTTGGAGATCTTTCCATCGATCGTATTTGTTTACCAGAAGTGCTTTTCCAGTTTATCTCAGGAGCATGCATGTTTTGGGCTAATCTGCTTTGAAATTCAGTTATTGTTACTGTTCTGTGGTTGTCAGGTTTAGTTCATACAACAGTGAATTAAGCTGCAATTTGAAAAATTAATACCTTTGGTCCTTGTGGAGTATTTAATGTTCAGGCTGTGCAGTTCTAGTCCATCAGTGTTGCCCTTTTACTTCCATTTTAATTATTTTATTAACAGCAATTATGCTGGTTAAGAGCCATGTAAGACCCATGACAGTATTAATTCTCTGCTGCATGTTACTTGAGATAAAGAAAATTGAATGTATTAAGTTCACATTAAATTAAGGAATAATCATATTAATCTGAGACTTAACAGAAAGTCTCATTATGGTAAAGTCCTGAAATGAAATCAGGGGCCATCAGCACTTAACAAACCAATATGTCATCACCTTTGCTCATTGCAGAATATTACTGGCAATTTCATGCTTCTAAACATTCCACAGGTTTCACTGTTAAAGTTTCTACTGAAAGATAACTTAAGAAGAGGCCCACAGCAGCTGACCACCAAGTAAGATCCACAGCGCCTGGACACTGCTGCAGGGAAGCAGAGGTTACAGAGGAAAGCCTTGGACAGCCTGCCCAGAAAGTTTCCTTGGCAATTATTTTGGCCTGCAACTCCAGTTTTGGATCCAATAATATCACCATTTGGGGAAGGGGCATAAGCGGCATACAGAGGGGGCACTTAAGCCATTGTATGCCGCTAAGGGGCATACCAATTTGGAAGTTTATTTGGGAGCCCAAAGTCAAGTACAGTGATGATATCATGGAGGAGCCATTTTTAACTTGCAGGTTGAGGGTTGCTATAGTTTAAACCTTTATGATGTTAAATAAACATTTCTGTAGATATTCTAGTTTACTTATTTATTAAGTTTAGCATATTTTTTTATTTTTATTTTTATACTCACTTATTGCTGTAATACATACTAATTCTACATTGTCATAGTTTACTAATTGTTAGATGCCTTGAAAAGTAGGATACTTTGTAATTAATTCATAGTCTGTGAATACTGATAGTCTCTAAGGTCAAAAGTATTCTCAAAACGCCTTATGGTGTAAGCTGAAAGAAACTCTTTTAAACCTAATGCTATGAACCCTCAAACGGAAGTGTGGAAAGCATGATGCTATACAGGTTAAAAATAATGATGCTTATACAGTCTCAAGAATACCATGTTTGTTCCTTCAATCCCATGGAGGCAGATGGGGACAAATCATTGTTGTCTGTGTAAGGACGTCCAGAGAAATATGCCCATTATGTGGGGCACTGGCAAGGATTCTTTAGAAACTTGTTTATTCTTAGAATGAAATTGAGATGCTATCTATATCTTTTTTTTTTAACTTCCAAGCATTTCTTTTCATGTCCTCTGATCACACTTATTCCCCAACATGAAGGAAGACATCTTCACTTCTACTTGTTAGGTCAACGCAAGATCTTTTCTTTTTTAAGTTCATAGTTGTTTTCTTTCCTTGATTCATTTAGCGGATATATTTCATATACTTCAACATATGTAAATCTTCTTAATAGTAACTGAGTTCAAAAATGTTATGTTAATCATATTTCTTTTCAGTTTAGGAGGTTCCATAATTTTAATACTTTGCACAACACAACCAGTTGCACACACCTTTCACCCCTTCCTCAGTACTATCTTCCCCTAAACCTAGAAAAAATAGATATAGCTGCAATTATATAACACAACCACAACATATATTCTGCTACAAACCTCTGCAATAAAATAATATTCACAGTTCAATCCATTTTCAGATGTTTCTTTTTAAATTTATTTTTCTTTTAATTTTTTTTATTTTATATTTATAGATTTTCACACATTTCCAAGCATAGCATTTGTAATGAAAAAAGCAGCATGAGGTAACATAAAATAGGAAATATACATTACAAGAGAGAAAACGTTTATGCACTCTACCCACTAGCCCAGCAACAAGGGAGCCCCAGGAACAAGGGAAAACATATCAAATTATGCAAGGAAAGCATAATTAGGCAGTTTAATCCACAAATTCCTATCTATCGCTGTGATACAATCCTAACAGATCTCCAAGATAGGGAGCCGAGAACTCACAAAGGCTGCCAGCTGGGGGGGATCATGAAAAACATAATTCTGAGACTGTAGTCACACAAGGCATTTACATGGGAATTTTAACAAGAAGAACCCCCCTCCCTCTCCCCCAGCTGGACCACCATAGGTTAAACAGGAAGAATTCCTTCTGCCGCTGCTGAGTCTCGCAGACCAGGTCTGGGTAGATACACACCAACAATTCCTTAAAGGGAGTGGAGCACTTCATGAAATATAATTTGAAAAGCCATTCTCGGTCGGATGGCAGTGCTAAAGAAATTAATAAAGTTGCTGGTAGTACAGTATCGGTATCAGTAGATTCAAGAATATTGGAATTGTTTAAAATATCAGTATGTTGCAAATCAGAAAGAAACCTGTTGGACATCAGCAGGAACTTTCTTCTGAGATGGTACATAGTACATTTTCGAAAGAGGAGATTGAGATTCGGGTGGCACCCCTAATACTTTCATTCAAATATAATTTCAACATATCTCTCACCGACACTAAAGGTGAACACGGAAAATTTACTAAACGTAAATTTGTTGAACGAACTTGATTTTCAAGTAGTTCATTTTTAAATTTCATAGCAAATAGATTTTTCATAATCAAAGAGTAATAGTTCTCATGCTTCTGAGTTTCCAATTGTATCTTTCCAGCTGACTCTTTAACAGAATATAGTTCACTTGCATTAGCATGAGATACCACTGTGTTAGACTGAACTTGTGATGCTATTCTATTCATCTGCTGTACCAATACTTCACCCAGTGAGGAAATCACGATCCAAATTGACTCAAGAGAGAAGGTTGTTTGATGCTCCAAGGAAAAGGAAATCATAGGCACAGAACTGGAAACCTCAGTGTTCACAGCGGGTGCAGGGAATCCTCTTAAAACCTCAGCCTGCGTAATCCTCTGTACTTTGCCTTCCAAATCCCTCTGATCAAGTACTCCTTCTACTGCCAAGGCATTGATTGTAGATGCTGGCTCCACCACTGGACCAAACTTGGTTGCATTGCCTCCTACTGACTGCGCAACACAACCCATAAGGAGGCCGGCGCATCCAGAGACAACCGGGTGGAAAGATATGGCAGGCAAGGCAGGAGACAGCTGCGGCTCCAGTAAGAGATTGCACCCAAGTGAAGACGCCAAGATTTCCAGCTCTGACACTGTCAAACTCAGAGAACCACCGGTTTGTGCCTGTGGACTCCCCAAATGAACCAAAAGCACATCCATGGGTCCAGGAGTAGAGGTAAGTGTAAGGGAGGGAGTCCTAGCAAGCTGAAGAAGCTCCTTATGAGGCTTCTCTTTCCTTTTTGGTATCCCAGAGAGTTATTTGTGGAGACACAACTTCCTATGTGGCCATCTTGAATCTCCTCCCTCCAAATGTATTTTATTCAGTTGTTTATTGAGGTCAATAAGGATAGCAGTGCATCCTATTTTAGACTGCAGCATTGGTGTTTTCCATTCATGTTTTATTAATCATCTTGATAGACATCGATAGCATAGAAAACAATTTCCTAAGATGCCAAGAGTAACATTATACACTATAGTACCAAATGAGGGGCAAAAGACATCAACAATAGCAAAACAACCCAGGCCACAATTATGGGGCAAAGAGGCACAAATAGCTGCATTAATACCCCAAGCACTAAGAAAGGGACAAAATACTAGACGGAAGTCTATTTTTCTTTGAATCACAAAAACAAGCAGTAGTGGTGAGGATAAAAGAACTAGTGTAATGGGAACTGGGAGCACAAACAGTAGAATGGCCAGCTAAAGATATCAAATGTGGTACAAAGGGCTCTACAACATTAACATGAACACCCCAAAGCACTGAGAGAGAGAGGCAAAATAGCCCAGAAGCATGAACATTCTAAGACCAAAACTGGGAAAAAGGGCATCAATAATTCAATGAACAGGCTAATACCTAAACAGGGGCAAAGGACATGACAAATGAGACATGAACACATCAAGGCACTGAAAGAGGATCAAAAAAACAACAGCAGTTGTGGCACTAACACCTCACGTCTCCATACGAAGGGAATAGCAACACCAACAGCAGAAACACTCCAAGGCTCCATGAGAGGGGTAAAGAAGAACTAACAGTGGTGTAAAGTCTCCAAGGAACTGGATGGAGTCAAAGTATCACTAACAATGGCAGCAGTAAGAGATGAAGCTAGAAAAGAAGTCAGTGCAGAGCAAAGGGAGCAAGAAAACGAGCAAGCATCTAACATCCAAGACACTGAACACAGGACAAGAAAGGAAGATGAGTGGCATATATCTACAACACAAGACATTGAGCTCAGAGCAAGGCAACAAGAAGAGAAGTGTAAAGATCATCATCACAGTTAGAAGTTTCACAATGGACTTGGCCCAAAGAACAGGATATTAAGTGCAGAGTAAGAAAAGTGGCATCAATGCACTAAACCAAAAGGGAGTAGAAACTGGGTGGGCAGTAGATGCTACAGAAGCATAAACAGTCCAAAGGAGGTGCAAAGAAAGCAAATAGTGGCATGAACTGCTCATGATTCGCTGAGAGGGGCAAAGCAGTGCTAAAAATGGCCTCAGCAACCTCAACACTGTGAAAAAAGCAAAGAGACATCACCACCACAAGGCAACAAAAGAGGGTTGAAGCAACATCAGAAGTAACATGAAGACCTCAAGGTGATAGGAGAGAAACATTAGATGCTTCAAATCCTGCTTGTCCCCGTGATATATCCATGAACAACATGCTCCTTGGGAAGAATGTGCATCTCTTAAGCTGCTCATCACAGGCAGTAGATTGCTGATGCACCCTAGATATAAATACCAATGAGAAATAACAGCTGCTCTAACCTAGACCATATACCAGTCCTCCTCATGCCCTGAAAAGTGTTAGGTAAGCCCAGTGCACCTCAATGTGGTATATTAGAATGCAAATGTGAACATGTATGTCAAGACATACCTTTCATCAAATGGTACATGGCATTAGGAACTGGTCCCAGTGATTCCTGCCCTGGTAATCTCTACAAACACACTTTAAACTGCTGGGGTTGAGATGGAGAGCAGAAAGCCAGTAGATAAAGCCAGCAGAGTGCTCAATGTGTTCCTTCTTGAGCAGCGTTTGAAGCAGGTTTGAGAGATATTGAATTGGATGAATCTAAATGTGAGGGGTTTTGATCTCTTCCATTTGAAAGTTTAGTAGCTGAGGAAGGTTTGCATAAGCTAGTTGCCAGGGTGATAGAAGGCAAGAGGTTATACTGCCAAGACCAACAGCATCCCCCAGGAAGAGAAGATAGTGGAGAGTGTAAGGGATGCCCCTGGCCTTTCATCTTCTTCAGTCTGAGCACTAGCTACACAGCTGCAATCTCCAAGGATGAAGAAAGAGGATCCTGTAAAAACAATCAGAGGAGTGAAGATATTTTACAGCATTTGAGGATTGATGCTTTGCAGAATTCCTTTACTGTCAGAAAGTCATCAGTAGAAGAAAATGACTACAACATTCTCTATACATAAACACTCATTAGATCTGGTTTCCTGGGAAGATGCTATCCTACACCCCAAGTTGAAGCAGCAGAAAAGGAACAGAAGAGAAAGCCCCTATCTTTCACATGTCAAAGTACTGTTCTCCTAGAAGCTGTATTTGGGATTGGTCAATAGCAGCTCCTTTCCTTTATGACAGGAGTATAGATGAAACTTTAGGCTATATTCTAAGAATATGTATTCACGTATTCAAGAGCATGCATTTGGTTTCCTCAAGCACCAAACAATGTAAAGCGTGTGCAAATTGTTTATACATTTATATATTATTAATGCATGTGAAATTGACCGTGTGCATACTGTATAATATGCATTTAAAAATAAATAGGTCAAATGAATATGAAAAAAATGCCAGAAAATTTGAAAAAAATTGTTCTAAACAACCATAAACCAAACTTTTATTTGGCTGTGCATACTCCTACTACATTCCAAATTTCCATCAAAAAATAGGAATTCTAAGTCCTTATGATCCTTCTGTCAGTACAACAGAAAGTAGGTCCTACTGTCAAATTTTCCCAAGCAAACCTGTCTATGGAGATGCTCAGATATTTCTTCATGTACTCTTCAAATAAACTCATTTCACCTTAAACCTCTATTTCTAAACTAGTTCTGCTGGTGCTTCTTCACCCAGAGGATTTGGGGTCTTCATAGCAATGCTTATTCCACTTAATCCCTTTCCCAGTGCCTTGTGGCCTTCCTACAAATGTTGCTACCACTTGATTGCACTTGGTGCTTTGGGATGTTCATGCCAATTATGATGTAGCAGCAGATAAGCATGCAATAAATAAAACCAGGAGTCGTTTCAAGGATCCAAGCCAGTTTAATGTGCACATGGCTCAAGCAATAAGCAATTTCAAAATGGCTGAGCAATGGCTTCTAGTAAAACAACAACTTTTATAGCTTTCTTGTCCATTCTAAGCATAGGCAAACTTTTCATTGGTCCCAGTACCCCTCTCACCCATCTATTGGTCCTGGTACTGATATGGCTACCCAATCGGGACTCTGGTCTGGGCTCAGCACCTGGTTGCCCCCCTTCTAGTCCCAATTACAATGGTCAGTGTCTCTAACTTGTTACATCTCTCCTCCAAGGTCGCTTAGCTTGTTAAAACATATGGGAAGCAGGGCACTGTAACCTTGCTTTTTGCAGAGTTAATTAATTCCATTGAAGCTGTGCTCTCTTATCAGTACCAATTAGAGCTGTTTTCTGTCTTTTATAAGTTTCGTTTCTGCTTAGCTATGTTCAGTTAAACTAAGTTAAGTTTCAATTCTATGGTGTCATCATTCAGGGGGGTTTTCATTCCTCTGGGCCTAACTACAGGCTTCAGTTACAGGTCAAGCTGCTCAGGCCTGTCTGCTCACTTCAGACACCATGGATCACAGGCCTTCGCCTACCACAATGATGCTGCATTGTCCCACTCCCAGTACCTTGATCTCTATGCCAATGTTGGCGTTACTTTAACTTCCTCCTAGTACCTTGGGGTCTTTCTTCTAATGTTGGAGTTCCTTTGTCCCTCTCCCTGTAACTTGGGGACTTCATTCTAGAGTGTATGTTGTGTTGCCTTTTCATAATGGCTTTGATTTTTATTTTTTATTACAATTTCTTATATATCGCACTATTCGGTATCAGCGCGGTTTACATTATAACACAACGACCATAACAACAAGCTGTTTGGTTTTACATAGAACAGGATTAAAAACTTGGATAACAGGGGTAAACTATATACATGAGATATTTATACAGAACAAGGTTAGGTAAAAATAACATACTGAACGTGAGGGTCATTTCTTAAGTGGGTCATTGAGGGTCATTTCTTAAGTCATTTCTTCTTGATGTCTTCATCGCGCTATTAGTGCTCTTTGCCCATCTTTTGATGCCATGGGATGTCATGCCACTCTTATTGTTTTGTAGTTTTGTTGCCTCTGTAGTAGATGCCTGCCAGTACACATAAGAACCTTCATTGAAAATGAATGAAAAACTCCATCAGTAGAGCGCAAATTTGCTTGCCTCATTGACTTTAATGGAAATAAATTAATTTAATGATTTGGAATAAAAAAAATAAACCAAATACATTATTGATCTAAATTGTTTTGTGTGCACAATCTAATTTCTACACCATCTTTCAGACCAAAATAATGTCAAGGACAATTTACAAAGTAAAAATCTTTAGTAAACATAGAAGAAAACATACAAACATGCAATAATTTGGCTTAGCAGTACTTTACAAAATGCATCACAGTGCAAAACCAAACTATTCGCAATGTGTGTTATTTAAGAAGCCCAATTTGTGATGCAAACATGCATATATGCATGTATAAATCACGTCCATGTGTAAATGTCCATTTTAGAAAGGTTCCGATTTACATGTGGATGACCATACCACTTTAAAAGTGCAAAGGGGCATGTCAGGAGCATGGCTCGGGCAGACCAAAAATCTACATATGCCAAAAGTGGGCACATCTGAATTTACACCTGCACCCTTACACAAATATCAGACAGAGGTCACTTTACAGAGTGAAAAAGTCAAAATCAGAGAAAAACACTCTAAAACAAAATACTGGGAAAAGTGCTTAGAATCCACAAAAAACGTACATGGAGAAAGGAAGGTCTCAGAACCAACGGGCTTCTTTCAGATGAATGCATCGGCAAAATATAGTCATGTTGGGTTTTAAAGTATGCATATCCTATTTTTGTAAGCGTTAATAAAGAATACTTAGTTAATACGTTTTACCTTCTCTTTATTTATTTATTTTCTTTGGGCCTGATTTTCGAAAGACATCTACAGGGTTTGAAGCCCAGTAAACTGTGTAGATGCCTTAGCTGGGGATATTCAACAGCATTTGCATAATAAGTGCTGTTGAATATCTCCTCCTAAATTCTCTACGCACCCTGATGATATCCAGTTAGCATCGGGGCGTGTTGGGGGCATTCCAGGGTGGAGCGGAGGTGGAGAATGGCGCTAACTAGGCAGCAGTAATATTGGATGTTGCCTGGTTAGCAATCTGCGCCGTAAAGGCTTCTTGCTTTTGCAGCGATCACCGGATATTCAATACCATCACCACAGCATTGAATATCCAGTTTAGAGGTCGTGGGGAGGGCTATGAGCCAACGAAGTACATAGCCCTTCCAAAATCCAGACAATTGAAAATTGGGCTCTTTATTTATTCAACGTCTTTTCTATACCGCTCTATCTTATAGTCAAAGACACAAAATACTTGCTTTTATGAAGTTACAATGAACATAATTTATGTTACAAATTATAAAATATGTAAACAATGAACTATGGTACAAATAATAATCTTCTTGCTTGGCTAAATTGCAGACATTAAACATGCTAAGGAGCTTTATGTATGAGGTGATTAAATTTATTTATTTATTTATTTATTTGTATTTCTTCTATACCGCACTCTTTTTCATCAGCGCGGTTTACATTAAACAGGAATACTCATTTCAATCAACAGACTGTGGTGAGTTTACATATAACAGGAAATATACAACTGGGATTATAACTTAGGGAACTATGTACATATTTGTAGCATGTATAGGACCTATATACACGGGATAGAGTTTCTTTTCATCATCTTCAGTAGGGCGGTTACACTTTATCTGTAAATGTTAGAGGGTTGATGATGTGCTTTGGAAATGTAGAATGAAGAGGTGATGCTTTATGGCTTTTCTAAATTGCTTGAGGTCAGTAATAGCTCTAATGTTGGGAGGTAGGTTGTTCCAACATCTGGGTGCGTAGTACGCGAAAGCCCTGTCTGTTGTTGATCGTTTGTATTTTGTGGCCTCATGTGGTGTAGTTAGGGTATTTGCCGCTGCTGACCTCCTAGATCTGGTGTTGGGAGTGTGATGGAGGCGTTTCGAAATTGATGATGGAGCTATAGAATTTATTGCTTTAAAGGTCAAGATAAGGGCTTTATATGTTATTCTGCAGTATATAGGGAGCCAGTGAAGCTCCATTAGGATGGGTGTTATGTGATCGCTCTTTGAAGCACCGTATAATACCCGGGCTGCGGCATTCATGGCTAGTTGTAATGTATTTAGTGAGTTCTTTGGGAGACCATGGAGTATTATATTCGCATAGTCGAAGTGGGGTGTGACTATGGCTTGGAATATAGTTCTGAAGCTGTCTGGGTCAAGCATATTTTTTAGATGGCGTAGGGTCTTTATCTTGAAATAAATGGTTTTCACAGTGCGGTTGATATGTTCTTTAAAATCTAGGCGATAGTCCAGTATCACTCCAAGGTATCTTATGGAGGGCTTGATTGGGAGGTGTGTATCTCGTACTCTTAGGGTCTCCGGGGGTGCGAATTCTCTGTTTTTCGTGACAATCAGTACTTCAGTTTTTTTGTAGTTTATTCGCATATTCTGCGTGAGTAACCAGTCTGCTATTCCATTAAAGCAATCTACTAAAGATGTGTAATCTGGGAGCTTGACATTGAATGGAGTGAATAGTAGAACATCATCTGCGTAGATCAGCGAGGAAATGCCAAAGGATCGAGTGATATCACACAGGGGCTGCATGTAAATGTTAAATAGGAGTGCCGATAGGGATGAGCCTTGTGGAACTCCTTGTTTTAGCTGGAAAGGTTCTGATGTGCCTGTAATAGTCCGGACGTGTTGCAAGCGGTCTTCCAGGTATGATTTGCACCATTTCCATGCTAGGTCGTGGATTCACTTGTCATATAGGCGGGTTAGTAGTATTTCATGGTCAACCGAGTCAAATGCTGCAGATATGTCGAGGAATATTAGTGCAAAGCCCTTGTTAATGTCATCTAGTCCACTGATGAGTGTGTTGGTTAATGTGGTCAACAGTGTCTCTACTCCGTGAGATTCCCTAAATCCGTGCTGACTGGGATCAAGGGGGGAGGAGGTGTCTATGTGTTGTTGTATCTGATTATTGGTTACTTTCTCAATTATTTTGGATAGCAGTGGTATACTAGCTATCGGGCGGTATGATTCTTCTTTTGTTGGGTCTAGTTGATTGTTCTTTAGCAGCGGTCTTATGGAGGTCTGCTTTAGTGCTGATGGGAAGGTGCCTGTTGAGAATGACATCTTTATTATTTCTGCTATGACAGGGCTAAAGTCGGATCGCATAGCTCTTATCCAGTGTGCTGGGCAGGGGTCGTTAAGTGCTGTGGTAGTATTCATTTTGACGATAATGTCTTCAACGCATTTTGCAGAGGGAGGGGAAAGTTGAAGGAGTGATGAGGGGAGCTGAAAGAGAGGGAAATTTTGTCCTTGTTGCTGTAGTGGACTTTGGGATGAGGAGGTGTGTGATGTCGGAGGACTTTGGGGTGAGGAGGTTGTTGTTCTGATAGCTTTAGATTGTATGAAATTGGCATACTTCTGAGGGTGTATGGGTTCTTGTTGAGGTGGAGCAGGTTCTTTGGTTAATGACTTTACTATATTGAATAGCTCCCTGGGTTTGTTTAGGGAGCGGTTGAGGAGTTTGGAGTGGTAGGTTTTTCTTGTGTCCCATATTGTTTCACGATAGGATTGAAATGATTTATGATTCTCATGTGGATGTTGCAGGGCCGGCCCAAGGGTTTTTGCCACCCCAGGTAGAAACTCCAGCTGTGCCGCCCCCCCACGCTGCTGTCGATTCCATCTTGGGGGTGAGGTGGGTGGCAACAGCAGTGTTTTAAAAGCAGTGGTTTTGTGCTGCTGCTTTGTTGCCTGTGGTAGGCCACCTGCCGCTTCTGACCCCCTCTGACAGTAAGATGTGTTGGAGGGGATCAGAAGTAGCAGGTCATGTGTGCCAGAACACATGACCTGCCACAGGCAACAAAGTAACGGCACAAAGTCACCCACCCGGGGCGGCCGCCCTAGGTGACTACCTAGCTTGCCCAGTGGACGGGTCAGCCTTGGGAAGTTGACATGTTGTTTAAATTAGGTATAAGGGTAGGTGGGAGTGGGTAATGACTTTGCTTAGTAGTTTGTTAGGCTTTACTTATTTATTTGTGTAGTCATATATTAATTGATTGGCTCCATTATATATTTTTCTCCCTTAAAAATGGAAGGACCAATATTCAACAGGACGTATCCGATTGGAAGCACTTGCTAACCATATAATTCCCACTGAGCCTAATATTCAGTGGCTATATCTGGATAATGCTATTGAATATTATCTCTGTCCATCTCAGCACTAGATGGATAGTGCCGTAGTGGTCTAGGGGAAGAATCAGCATTTATCCAGATAGCAGCCATTTTCAGCGTTACTATCCAGATAACAAACTGTATAACTTAGGACAGCAAAAATGCTGTCCTAAGTGGTATGAGGATTGGCAGTCTTGATAGTGGCCAAAAATGTCTGCTATCTATTTAAATGCACTGTTGACCACTATTCTACAGGCCGCCACTATCTGGATACTGTCATTGCATATCAGGATTCTAGCCAACTGCAGTGGCCTGTGTTTGAAAAAATTAACATAAGGAAAGATCTACAAAAGCTGGAAGAATGGTCTAATGCCTGGCAGTTAAGATTTAATCCAAAGAAGTGCAGTGTCATGCACTTG
Organism: Ichthyophis bannanicus; assembly: GCA_033557465.1. Taxonomy (NCBI): domain Eukaryota; kingdom Metazoa; phylum Chordata; class Amphibia; order Gymnophiona; family Ichthyophiidae; genus Ichthyophis; species Ichthyophis bannanicus. Next base: position 1,464,808,139 of record CM066032.1, on the reverse strand, counting down.
GAAAGAAGAAATCCAAGGGAAATGTATGAGATAGGGGGCAAGAGGTTGGTGTGCACGGACCAGGAGAAGGACCTTGGTGTGATTATTTCTGAGGATCTCAAGGTGGCAAAACAGTGTGACAAGGCAGTGACAAAAGCCAGGAAGATGCTGGGTTGCATACAAAGAGGAATTACTAGCAGAAAGGAAGAGGTACTAATGCCACTGTATAAGTCACTGGTGAGGCCTCACTTGGAATACTGTGTTCAGTTTTGGAGACCATATCTTGCAAAGGATGTAAAAAGATTGGAAACTGTTCAGAGGAAGGCGACCAATATGATTTGGAGCCTGCATCAGAAGCCTTATGAGAAGAGACTTAAGACCTACATATGTACACTCTGGAGGAGAGGAGGGACAGGGGAGATATGATTCAGACCTTTAAATACTTGAAGAGAAATAATGGACAAACAAACCTCTTCCAAAGAGTCATCTGCAAATCTGATTGGATCACTCGTTCCTATCTCCAAGTCATTTATAAATATGTTAAATAGTAGTAGGCCAAGCACAGATCCCTGGAGTATTTCATTATTTACCTTTCTCCACTGAGAAAATTGACCATTTATCCCTATTATCTGTTTTCTCTCTTTTAACCATCTCCCAATCCAAAATAGGACATTTTTTCCTATCCCATGATTTTTAGCTTCCTTAAGCATCTCTCATGAGAAACTTTGTCAAATGCTTCTGAAAATCCAGATAAATGTGAACCAGTGGATATAGCGTATCTGCCTGTTTACTCAGACTTTCAAAAAATGTAGCAGATTGGTAAGGTAAGACTTCCTTTGGCTAAATCTATGTTGGCTTCATCCCATTAAACTATGACTATCTGTATGTTCAGTAATGTTGTTCTTTATAATGGTTTCTACCATTTTGCCTGGAACTGACATCAGGTTCACCAGTCTGTAGTTTCCTGGATTACTCCCGGAACCTTTTTTATAAATTGCTGTTACACTGGCCACTTTCCAATCATCACATAATATAGATGATTTTAATGATAGTTTACGATTTCATTTTTGAGTTCTTTCAGCACGCTGGGATGTATACCATCTGATTCAGGTGATTTGCTACTCTTTAGTTTGCCAAAATGCCCTATTGCATCTTCCATGTTCACCAAGATTTGTTTCAATTCCTCCAATTGAGTTGCCAACTGGCTCAAGATGCACCCAACAGGCTTGGTCCAGTCCTGGGTTTACCCCATTTCATGCAGGGACATGTAGTTCCGATTTCTCCATTGTACTTCATAAGAAAGCAAGACTACAAGTCCCATGCAATGGTCTCGCTCCAGGACTGGATCAAGCCTGTCAGGCGCATCTCGAGTCAGTTGGCAACCATACATCCAATACATTATTTTTAAATATAATTTCTATCATTGGTATCTCTCCCATATTGTCTTCAGTAAAAAATAAAGCAAAAATGTTCATTTAGTCTCTCTGCTATGGCCTTGTCATTCTTTAGTGCCCCTTTTATCATTCTATCATCTAATGGTTCAAATGTATCTGAAAAGGTTTTTATTAAGGGTTTTTGCTTCCATGGCAATCTTCTTTTCAAATTCTCTCTTTGCCTTCCTTATCAGTGCTTATACTGTTTCTTCGTTTCTTCTTTTCGATCCTTTTTTCCATTTTCTGAAGGACATTTTTTAGCTATAACAGTTTCTCTCAATTCACCTTTAAATCATGCTACTAGTTGTTTAACATAGAATATGATTGATATGGGCCTTCCTCGCTAACACTGCTGAATATAAGTTGTGCCAATAAGGGCCACCAGTGATGTGTTTCTGCTACATAACTGGAGCTTATTCTGTGTGGAGATGTTATGCAGGAAAGAAGCAGCAGACAGGTTGCCATAGCAATAAACTTCATGACCCCCTTGCAGGTGTAAACATTTATCTCATTAGCAGCTTGTGGAGCTTGTGCTCTTTCTTTTTCCACCCCCACACACAGCTAGTTCCTGATGTTGACTGCAGTTGTGCCTCTGTTTCAGTGGTGTGGTTCCACCTTAGCAATGGTAGTTTAAATAAAAAGAGAAACCAAAAGGAAAATAAGGTGATACCTTTTTATACCTTAGAACTGAAGAGCATCACATTTTATGTGCATTTGTAAAGCAGGTACAAATTCAAAGTGTTTTTTCCCTTAATGAACAGTGATATGTCTGAGGATATGCACTTACAATACAGCCAGGGCCAGCCCGTCCATTGAGCGAGAATGTTTTTTGCACAGGGCCCAGCGTTTAAGGGGGCCCTGTGCAGAGAACATTCCGCTTTAAAAGTAAATTTAAAAAAAAAAGCTGACTGCTGCCGATCAGAATCGAGTGTCCCGCGGGGCCCCCCCTTCCCGGCAGAGCACTCCCTCCCTCCCTGCCTACTTGCTTGCCTCAGTCCCTCTCCGCTTTGGCTTTCAGAGCCGCGAAGGGAGAGCTTTTCCCTTGCGACTCTGTTAAGCCCACCGGGCAGATGGGAAATTTCCCATAAGCCCCAGCAGGCTTAACAGAGCCGTGAGGGAGAAGCTCTCCCTTTGCGGCTCTAAGCCGAAGCGGAGAGGGACTGAGGCAAGCAAGCAAGCAGGCAGGGAGGGAGTGCTCTGCCAGGCAGGGGGGGGGGGGGCCCGCAGGACACTCGATTCTGCTGCAACCGCGGCGGAAGCAGACAGCTTTTTTTAAGTTTTAATTTTCCCTGGGTTAATGGGCGGGAGGGGGGTTAGGACTGGTAATGGGCTGGAGGGGGGTTTAGGACTTGAGGTGGGCTGATGGGGTTAGGACTGGTAATGTGCTGTGGGCTGAGGGGGGGGTTAGGACTGGTAATGGGCTATGGGGGGCTAGGACTAGAAATGTGGGCTGATGGGGGGTTAGGACTGCTAATGTATTGTGGGCTAATGGGGGGGTAGGACAGGTAATGGGCTATGGGGGGCTAGGACTGGAAATGGGCTGATGGGGGGGTTAGGATTTGAGGTGGGCTGATGCAGTTAGAACTGGTAATGTGCTGTGGACTGATGGGGGGGTTAGGAATGGTAATGGGCTGATGGGGGGTTAGAGTTGAGGTGGGCTGATGGGGTTAGGACTGGTAATATGCTGTGGGCTGATGGGGAGGGGGGTTAGGACTGGTAATGGGTTGGGGGGTTGCTAAGACTGGAAATGGACTGAGTGGAAGGGGAGGCTTGAACTGCAAATAGCTGATGGGGATGGGGGCTTGGAATGGAAATGGGCTGAGTGGAAGGGAGGCTTGAACTGCAAATAGCTGATGGGAGGGGGCTTGGAATGGAAATGGGCTGAGTGGAAGGGGGCTTGAACTGCAAATAGGTGATGGGGAGGGGGGCTTGGAATGGAAATGGGCTGAGTGGAAGGGGGCTTGAACTGCAAATAGCTGATGGGGAGGGGGCTTGGAATGGAAATGGGCTGTGAGGGGAGGGAGCTAGGACTGGAAATGGGCTGAGTGGGGGGGGGAGCTAGGACAGGAAATGGGCTGATATAGGGGCTAGGATAGGACTGAAAATGAGCTGTTGGGGGGAGCTAAGATTGGAAATGGGCTGTGGTGGGGGCTTGGATTGAAATGGACTCATGGAGGGGCTAGAATTTGAAGTAGGCTCATAGGGGGCTTCGATTGAAACGGACTGAGTGGAGGGGAGATAGGATTTGACATGGGCTGATGATGGGACTAGAAAAGGACTAGAAATGGGCTGATGGGGGTTGGGATTGGAAATGAGCTGATGGAGGGACTCAGATAAGACTGGAAATGGACAGGGGAGCTAGGACTGGAAATGGGCTGATGGGGGGCTAGGACTGGAAATGGGCTGATGCGGGAACTAGAAGGGAATGGATGCTGGATGGGGCTGGAATTAGAAGGGAGATGATTTTGGAGGAGGATTAGAATGGGATGGGTCTGGGAGAGTGAAATGGAGAGGGGAAAAATATTTTGTGTCGGAGGGAAGAAAAATCTACAATTGGCCGGGTATTGGAAGAGTATATGGGGATTGAGGATGGAGGGGTAAAATTTGAGTGGATGAAATAGGAATGAGGAAAGAGCAAAATTTATATCCCGCTTTTCACCGGGTCAAAGAGGTGTTACTTATAAGGGTGGAGAAAATTAAGTATCAGGATGGGGCCATCACCAGGTGGGCAACGTTGATGATTTCGACATAAGACAGACTTTAGACATGGACAGTATAGTGCAGTTGTCGCTCAGAGGTTCATGATGGGTGAGTTCAGGGGTTGGTGCGTTTTTTGTTGGGGGTTGTCTTGAAGTATTCTTGGAATAGGATGGTTTTTAGCTGTTTTCTGAATGATAGGAGATCGTTATTGTTTCTGAGGTGGCTCGGTAGAGAGTTCCATAGGGAGGGTGCATATAGTTCAAAGGCTCGGTTGCATGTCCGTTGAGAGCATTTGATTCTTTTGTGAGGGACGATGAGGTAGTTGCTGGAGGCCTGTCTGGTTGTTTTGCAGTGGGCTGGATGGGTCAGCAGGGTACGAAGCTGGGTGTTCGGTGCTTGGTGGATGGCTTTGTGGGTGAGTAGGATGGATTTGTATTTAGTTCTTGCTTCGAAGGGAAGTATGTGTAGGTCTCTTAGAATTGGGGTGATGTGGTCGCTTTTCTTTGCTCGCTGAATGATTCTTGCTGTGGTGTTCAATGCAGTTCGGAGGGGGTTGGTCTGTGTGGCTGGTAGTCTATGGTAGATTATGTTGCAGTAATCCAGATGTGGGAGTGTCATAGCTTGCATCACCGTCCTGAAGTCCTGAGGTTCGAGGAGAGGTCGGAGGCGTTGCACTGTTTTCGCTTTATTGAATATATTTCCTGTGGTTTTGGTAATTTGTTGCTTGAGGGTTAGGGCTTGGTCAATGATAATGCCTAGATATCTTATTTGTGGCTATATTTGGATGCATGTGGTTCCTATGTTGAGGTGTGTAGGTGGTGTGAAATCTGGGTCTTTTGTTACTATGAGGGCTTCAGTTTTCTTTATGTTTATGGATAAGTTGTTTTCTTGTAGCCAGTGGGACACTTCGGAGAAGCATGCTGAAAGATGTATATTTGTTGGGTTTGTGGTTGTAATTGGGGCGTAGAGCATGATATCGTCAGCATATATATGGAAGTTGATGTTGTGGGTACGTATGACTGAACAGAGTGGTTGTAGGTAGATGTTGAAGAGCATGGCTGATAGCGTGGATCCTTGAGGTACTCCTTGGTGTTTCTGGAAGGGGGGGCGAGGTCGAGGTGCTGGTACGGATCAGTTGTTGTCTATTGGTTAGGTAGGATTTAAACCATTGAAGTGCGGTGTCTTTGATCCCAATTGACTGCAATCTTCGTATGAGGATGTTGTGGGAGATGGTGTCGAAGGCTGCTGATATATCGAGGGAGATCATGGCATATCCAGAGTGTTTTTCTTGGGTTCCTATGATGAGAGTGTTCATCAGTGTGGTCATGAGGGTTTCGACACCATGTAGTGGGCGGAAGCCGTGTTGTTGAGGGTCTAGTGTGTTGTTGATGTCTAGGTGTTCTTGAAGCTGCTGCTGGACTATCTTTTCGATTATCTTGGCGGTGAATGGTAGGCTTGCTATCGGTCTGTAGGATGCAAGGTCTAGGGGATCTAGGTTTTGCTTTTTTAGGGATGGTCGAATGATTGTAGTTTTGAGGATGTCTGGCATGCGACCTTGGGAGAAGGATTTGTTGACAATATGGGCTAATGGTGTGCTCAGGTCTTCTTTGGATTTCTTTATCCTGTCAGTGGGGCAGGGGTCCATCGGAGAGGTGGTGGTGTTTAGGCGGGAGATGGTGGATGATATTTCTTCCGCAGTGGTTTCTTTGAAGGTGGTCCAGTCACTGTGTATGGTGGGGTGGTGGTTTGTTGTAGTTGTCTTGGAGTTCGGATGTGGGTTTTGTGGTAGTTGGAGCTGTTTGTATTGTCGGGCCAGTATCTCTGGTGGAATCTTCAGTAGCTGGTCAGAGTTATTGGGTGCTTTTGTCAGTTGTTTGACAATCTGAAAGAGTTCACGAGGTTTATTTATGGATGTGTTTATGATTTTCGTGTGGTAGGTTTTCTTAGCTTTGTCGGTTTCAGAGTGGTATGCGTTGAGTTCATGTAGGTATTTTGTTTTGTCGCTGTCATTTTTGGCTTTTCTCCATTTTCTTTCTGTTCTTCTGAGTTTTGTATTTAGTTTTCGGAGGCTGGGGGTAAACCATCTGGCTTTTGTGGAAGTAGGTCTTGTGGTGGCTTTATTCGTTGGTGCTTCGGACGCAGTGGAGATCGTGGTATTCCAGTTGTGAATTAGATCATCAATGTTACTGGAGTTTGTTTGTAATTTAGGTAGAGTTTGTGCTAAGAAGTCCTCTTTGTTGAATGTTTTAAATTTTCTAGCGTGGTGTCCGTCTACCTTTGTTTGTCATAGGTTTGTAGGTGTGGGATAAGGTAAGGAGGTAGTGGTCTGACCAAGGTACAGGTGAGATCTGCAGGTCCTTGCATGAGGAGGCGGTTAGAGAGTTTAGGAATATGAGGTCCAGTGTGCTTCCTTTTTCGTGTGTGGGTTCTTGTACGATCTGTATCAGATTCATTGCTGTCATGGCGGTGGTGAAGGTTTCTGCATGTGTCTCTTGAAGTGAAGGGAGGTTAAAGTCTCCTAGGATAATTTGTTCCTTTGCCGAGCTGGTGCTTTCAGATATGAATTGTAGCATCTTTGGTAGGTCAGCGTTTGTGGTGGGTGAATGGTAGATTAGACATATTGAAAGGTGTTTATTGGTGAGGGTGAGGAGATCTGCTTCATTGGTGGTTTCTGAAGAATGGATCCTGAGGTGGAGGTCGGCTTTTGCTACGATGGCTACACCTCCACCTTTGGAGTGTGCTCGGGAGCAGTGATGGAGGTTGTATCCTTTTGGGGTTAACTGGGTCAGATGTAGAGAATGGAAAAAAAACTAGAAGAGAGAAGAAAGGACAAATGGACAGCAGACGATGGAGAGTTAGCAGAAGACTCAAAGAAACCAGAAGAAAGTGGCTGGAGCAATTGCAACTGAAAAAAAAATGCACAAAAGGTAGAAAGATCTCTCTTTATTTTGAATTAATGAACTGGAATATGTCAGCTCTGGGAAATGTGCATCATTAACATCCGCGCTTTGTTTAGTAGAAGAGGAAATTAATTTATAGTTTTATTTCTACAGTGTTGTTGTACATTCCAAGTTTGACTTTTGGGGTTCCCAGTTTAATTGTTGCCTTCCTGTTTCTAAATTGTGATTCCTTGTTTGGTGATGGTCTATGTTCTGCATGTGTAACTGAGCTGAGGTATTCTGTTTATGTAGTTGCTATTTGACATTGCCCTTGTTCTCTTTCCCCAGTAGGTCATGTATTGTTATTCTCTGAAATGTATTGGTTTAATATTTGCAGTGTTGCCTTTTGATAGGTAAGGTCTGGTGCTTTGTGAGTCCTGGTAGTGCTGTTACGATATGGTGGGTTTTCTATGGGTTCTAAATGGGCAGTATTTGTAGTAGTTCCTAATGTGCCTGGCGGTTGGCACTGGATTATAATAATGTAGAAATTTTTTAGTCTTTCTTTATCCATACACTCTTTAAGAGGCATGTTTGTGAAAAGTTAGTGTATGGTAACATTATGCAAATATTTATGCAAATGAGGCCCTGCACCGAGTCTCCGCACATGGCCCAGCACCCCCCTTGGGCCGCCCCTGAATACAGCCTACTTTATGCCTTAGTTACCAGCATCGGGTTGGATTCCATGCCTCTGTCTTTCTCAGAGATGCAAAGTCTCACTCCTTAGGAGTGTGTCACATTCATTTAGAGGCTTTCTCACTCTCACACTCATTGAGCCCCTTGTTTCAGGCATTAGAGTCTCAGTGCAATTACACTGATTCTCACCACTGCTTTTATGAGAAACAAGCCCTAGCCTGTAGGAAGAAATCTGAACTCATCGTCCTGTGTACTTCCTCCTCCTAAACCACCCTTTCTCCTTGTACCTGTAAGTACGGGTACTGCAAAACTAAGATTACTAGATTTTTTTGGCAGGCAAATCTGGGACACTTATCTGAAGTATGTGGACAGGGGGAGGAAGGAACAGTTTAGTTTCAAATTTGAGCAACACGGCATGGAGGAGGGAAAGGAGTCATTACCCTGTCCCAGCACCTTACCTAGCCCTGTTCAAGCAGTGCAGCTGCACGGGGCACAAAGAAATAGGAGCACATTTGGGGCTGCCGGCCTCGGCTCCCCCCCCCCCCTCCGTGCTGTCTGCCCTTGCCCCTCCGGCGAGACTTTTAGTGTTGCGTTAGTGACAGAGTGGCAGCAGATTTATCCAATTGAAAAACAAAGCCCCGCGAGTCTTTCCGACTCCACACTTGCACGTTGACCTGATCCCTCCCTCCTCTGACGTATGCTTGCGTCAGAGGAAGGAGGGACCAGACCAGCCATTCAAGCTCAGAGTTGCAAAGACCCAGGTTTGAATGGATGCTCTGGTCCCTCCCTTCTCTGACACGAGCATATGTGACCTGCATGCAAGCACGGACTCGGAAAGACCCGTCTTTTTTTTCTTTCTCTTTTTCTTTTAATTTTTATTGATATTTATATTAACACTCAAGCATTTACAAGAATGAATAGAAATAATGGGAACAAGACCACAATCCACAAATTAGAAATAAAAATATTCAAAGTAATTTTTCCCAAAATTAGTCCACAATTAACAAGGGGGGGCTACAGGAAATTTAACAATTGACCACAGCCTCAATAATACTTGAAGCTAACAAGGTCAAAGTAACACAGAAGAAATATATAAATTACAAGCAGGAAAGACATATGCGTCGGCCGCATTGAGGCCCACCTCCACCCATAGCTCTTCCCTTGCACATATAAATTCTGAGAGCTGCTTAGGGTAAAAAAAAAAAGGAAATTCTTGCCTTGATAGGAAACAACACTTAGACGGATACTTTAACACCAAGGTTGCACCCAGGGAAATAATCCTGGAACGAAAAGTCAGGAATTCTTTCCTCCGTAATTGGGTTACTCGAGACAAATCTGGAAAAATTCTAACATTTGAACCTAAGAACTTCTCATTAATATTCTTAAAAAATAAACAAAGAATCAATGCCTTGTCAGCCTCCAAGGCTAGAGTTATCAGCATAGTAGTTCTTTCTGTTACCACATCCAAAGAACTTTCCAAAAAGCCTGTCAGATCTTCAATTCCACTCACTGCAGCCTCTGGGTTTCTCCCCGGTACTTCCAAGTTCTTCACCAACAAATACTGTGCCCTAGTAAGTGGGGGCAGATGCTCAGTTGGAATCTTGAGCACCTCTTGGAAGTATTTCCGCACCATTTCCAATGGGGACATGAGTGGAGACTTTGGAAAGTTTAAAAGACGGAGGTTATTTCGTCGGGTAAGATTTTCAAGATGTTCCGTCTTCCATGACAACACTGATCTCTCCTTCATTAGAGCATTATTCTCCTCCTGAAGATGCTCCAAATCTTCCTTCACCTGCAGCAAAGAACTTGCTTGCAGCTCTTGGCTCTTAGAGGACTCCAATTTCATCACAGCTAACTCAGTAGTTACAGAACCCACCACTGTTGAAAGGGTGGTAGTTAAGTCAGAGATAGCATCCCAAAGTGCTTCCAACGTTATCACTGCGGGCTTTTCCAACACCCGATTCACAGGTATAAGCCCTATTCCAGGCTCCAACTGCCGTGGGACTAACACACGAGGAGATGGGTCTTCCACACCACTCTCCTCTGGCTGTCTACCCCTTCTAGAAACCAGGGCTGACCGCAATAGCACTTGCTCCTCACCCACAGACAAGGGATTGCTCACCCGGAGATCAGACGGCAGTGAGAAACTAGAGCCGTCTGCAGAGGTAAAACTTCCGGACTGTGTCGGGGGCTCCCGTTGTTCCGGAGACAAGCTAACTCTGAGTGCACCCAGCACAGAGATGGACTCCTCCTGCTGTGCTGGCATAGACGCTGCTACAGACCCGGTGACCACAAAACCACAATGTTCCAGCGTCCTCTGGCCAATGGCAGAAGCTTGCGGCGGGGCACAGGGGTAGCCCGCTTGCTTCCTTTTCCTCCTCTCCATGCTAAACGAAGTGGAACTCGCCGAAGAGACAAGAACGCCGAGCAAAACGCCAAGCGGCCAGCACAGGTCAGATTCCTGCCGCCATCTTGCCCCTCTACTTTGTATTTTTCCGCCTTTTTTTTTTCAATTGGATAAAGTTGCTTCTACTTCCGCCGCCAAAGCAACACTAAAAGCAGCAGTGGCTGGGCAAGGGCAGGCAGCGCGGGGGATCCGGCTGGATATGGGAGTAAGATGAGGAGAAGCATGGGGCAAATGACAAACCTGTGATTTTGGGGGTAGAGGGGGCATGCTAGATGTGCATGTCATACAGAGCACATTTATGGCTTGGTACGGCCCTACCCTCCCCCTCCCCCATCTTTGCATCCTATGAAGGCAACAGTATACCTTACAAGCAGGCAAATCAACAGAGAAATACAAACTGTGCAAAATATAAACATAATGGTTGTAAATTCCAAAAGATGACATATTCAAATAACTAAAATGAAAATAAAAAATGTTTCTACCCCCTTCGCCCCCTTTGCTGGAATCAGGGACAGGACGCTGTCATATAGGTGAGAGTCAGAGACACAGCTCTAAAATGGGGAAAAATCCCTGAAACATTGGGGACATGTGGCAACCTTAGTGGAACCTATGCAATTGCTTCCAGCCACTGAGTAAAGAGCAATTTTCAGCCCAGAGAATTCACCCATTTTGCCTCCACTATGTCTGTATCCTTTCAGAGGCTCCACAGAAAAGCAAATATCATTTCATACTGCTTTTTTCTTTGACAAAGCAACACTACATTTAAATCTGTCTAGATTTATACCTTGGGTGCACCACCTAAAAAACAAATCTCACTCTTTGGACTTCAGTCTCACTATCTGGGGCAGTACATCTCACTTATTGGGATGGTTCATCCTTGACATCTTTGCTTTCTCTACATCGGTGAAGCTCACTCATGTGCTCAAGGCATACACAGTCAGTGTTCTGAACAGTCATAAATAATATAGCAGAGATAGATTGCCATATATGCAAGCCAAGGTATTTCACTGAAGAGTATCAAATCACCTGGGCCAGATGGTGGGAGGAGTGGTCTAGTGGTTAGGACAAGGTACTTCAGGCCATAGGGCCATGGGTTCAAGTCTCACCTGGGGACAGCAATCTCAGGACGGAGGCACTGGGATTTCTAGTCCTATAGGCACTCCTTGTGGTCTTGGGCAAGCCACTTAACCCTCCACTGCCCATGTTCCCTGTAAGTATTAGCATATGTGTCTCATATCCCCTCGTGTTAAATGTATCCCCCAATTGACTGCTTTGACCCGGTGAAAAGTGGGATATAAATACAGCTAAATAAATATACATCCAAGGGTGTTGAAGGAACTGAAATATGAGATTGCAGACCTCCAATTAGTAATCTGTGAACTATCATTAAAATCATCTCTAATACCTGAAGAGTGGAGGATCGCCAATGTAACACCAATTTTTAAAAAGGGTTCCAGGGGTGATCCGGGAAACTACAGACCGGTGAGCCTGATGTCAGTACCGGGAAAAATGGTAGAAACCATCATAAAGAATAAAATTACTCAGCATGTAGATAGTCATGGCCTAATGGGAGACAGCCAAAATGGCTTTAGACAAGGAAGATATTGTCTTACTAATCTGTTATGTTTTCTTGAAGGTGTGAATAAACAGGTGGACAAAGGTGAGTCAGTTAATATAGTGCATCTGGACTTTAAGAAAGCCTTTGACAAGGTCCCTCATCAGAGACTTTTGGCAAAACTAAAGAGTCATGGGATAGGAGGCAGTGTATTACTGTGGATCAGGAACTGGTTAAAAGATAGAAAGCAGAGGGTAGGGCTAAATGGCCAATTTTCCCAATTGAGAAAGGTGAATAGTGGTGTACCCCAGGGATCTGTGCTGCGTCCGCTGCTTTTTGACATATTCATAAATGACCTGGAAAGTGGAATAACGAGTGAGGTTATCAAATGTACAGATGACACAAAACTATTTAAAGTTGTTAAAACCCAAGAGGATGTGGAAAACAGCAAGAGGATCTTGATAAATTGGAAGACTGAGCATCAAAATGGCAGATGAAATTTAATGTGGACAAGTGCAAAGTTATGCACTTAGGGAAGAACAACCGAAACTATGGTTACATGATGCAAGGTTCCACATTAGGAACCACCACCCAGGAAAAAGATTTAGGCGTCATTGTGGATAACATGTTAAAACCCTCGGCCCAGTGTACAGCAGCAGCCAAGAGATCAAATAGAATGCTAGGTATCATAAGGAAAGGAATGGAAAATAAAACAAAACATATTATAATGCCTCTATATCGTTCCATGGTGAGACCGCACCTTGAATATTGTGTGCAATTCTGGTCTCCGTATCTTAAAAAGGATATAGCGTTATTAGAAAAGGTTCAGAGAAGAGCCACCAAAATGGTAAAGGGGATGGAAGGATATTCCTATGATGAAAGGCTAAAAAGGTTAGGGCTCTTTAACCTGGAAAAGAGACGGCTGAGGGGAGATATGATAGAAGTCTATAAATTAATGAACGGAGTGGAACGGGTAAACGTAGATCAATTGTTTACGTTATCAGAATATAGAAAGACTAGGGGACATGCAATGAAGCTACAGGGTAAACTGTTTAAAACTAATAAAAGAAAATATTTTTTCCCTCAACATATAATCAAACTCTTAAATTTGTTACCGGAGGATGTAGTAAAGGCTGTTAGCGTAGCTGGGTTTAAAAAAAGGTTTGGACAAGTTCCTGGAGGAAAGGTCCATAAACCATTATTAAGAAGAGACCCAGGATATCAATGCTTGACCCAGTACAGTTGTGCAAATGCAAAGTTCCAAGGTCTCCTATACCTGGAGTGAGATGAGAGACTTGTCTATATTTGCTGCCATTACCTATTTGGATGAATTAGGTTGCAACCACATTTCTCCATAGTAAAAGGCTGGAATACAAATTGCTCACTGCTTTGGCCTCAGAGCCAGCTCAAGGGTATTTGATGCTCTAGGTGAATCATCAGCCATGCACACCTCTACCCTGCCATAACTTTCTCTGTCCCACACATTTCATATTTCAGCATCTCCCCTTCCTTTCCCAACCTCCCCTTCCCCTGGTCTCCATCATTTTATTTTATTTATTTATTTATTTAGCGTACACTTGTATCCCGCTACTTCCAGCGATCAGCAGCGGTTTTCTATACATAAGGGAGAGGCTGTACAGGCCAGAATTAGAACATACAGTATGATTGCAGGGATGGGTAATAAGCATAGCAAACGGTTACAAGTTTACATTTGATTTGTTTGAGAGGAATCTTACATATATACATTTGATTGCATAAGAAGCGGCTTTACATATATACATACTTTACGTAATTACAGAACACATTTCTTGCTGGTATGATTAGTTTAAGTGGGCATGTTGCTCTAGTAGTATATGACACTCTGATTAGGTTAGGTTGTAGTGGGTCTGAAAGAGGTGTGTCTTACGTTTTTTCCTGAAATCCTTCAGGTCCTTGTTTGCTCTCAGTTCATAGGGCAGTTGGTTCCATAGTGCTGGAGCAGTAAAGGAGAACGCTCTTTTGGTGGTGTTTGCGTTGCAATTTCTCATGCTATTCGGGACTTGTAGGGTGTTGGTATTTGCTGTTCTTCTGCTTCTGATGGTTGGCTGGGCGGAGATTAAGGTGTTGAGGTATGAGGGTGCTACGTTATGAACGAGCTTGAATGTGGTTACTAAGAGCTTATATTGGATGCGGGCTGTGATGGGGAGCCAATGAAGCTCAATTAGTACTGGAGTGATGTGTTCAGTTAGTCCTTTTTTCATGATGATTCTGGCTGCCATGTTTTGTGCTAGTTATTTTATTTATTTATTTATTTATTTATTTATTTAACAGCTCTTATATACCGCACTATTTTTATCAGCGCGGTTTACATCTTCTCTCCTTCCCTAAAAATCCAGCCCTTCGTCAACTCTCCTTTCCTTCTTCTGTCCCACAAAGAGGCTGATTCTGCTTCCCGCACGCCTGGCCATACTGCCTGGCCAGAATGTGAGAAAGGCCAGGGATAGATCTGATTCCACCGCTGCAGGTCCTAGACATACATAATCGGGGAGATGCATGTCTGGGCACATCCCTTATGCCAATGAGATTAGCGTACGGGAAGCTACCTGTCCCCCACACAAGAATGCCACTGCTGGGGTGTGGGAACAGTGACATCCTCACACCATGGCAACAAGCCACCTACATGATGGTTCAGAATGGCATACCCCATAATGGCCCCTGCAGATCATTGTCTGGGTTATACCGGCAGCCCCTGTGGCCCAGATCATGGCTGCAGTGGCATGGTGAGGACAATGCCATGGGGTTCGGTGGGGTGCGTCACACGAGGGTGCAGACTCCCTGGACTTATTCCACCATCGGGGTGGAATAGTTTGGACATCCCTGGAGGTGCCGTGGAATGTACAGAGGCCTGTCCTGAATAGGCTCTGTATGTTCCGGCAGCTGGCCACTCCCTCGCTCCACTCCTTCCCGCCCATGCACAGCACTCCCCGCACAAATGCTGTGTACATGCAGGGAGCACTGGCGGTGGAATCGGGGTTAGGACCTCAGCATGGGTTGGATGTCCAGCCCACACACCCAAGCTCGCTATTCACAGCACGGAATGACCCCAACTGTGTTTAGCATTCCTCTCCTTCCGTTCCCTCCTCAAAATGACTAGCATCTCCCTCCATTCATTATCTCCTGTAGGCTGGGTCCACCTACAAAGTATGCCCAATTGTTACCAATATTGCCTGGGCGCATGGGAGCCGTACACCAGGAAAGAACTCAAATCACAGTCACTTGTCAGCAAAACTCTTTTATTTGGTACAAGCAAAAAGCTGTAAGCACAGATACACAAGTGTCTGTCTGAGGGATATGAGTGCAAGCAATGTTCTCTGCCCCCACAACGGTGAGAGAGAAGGCTGCCCCTGAAGATCTATAGTTTGTGGCTTCTGGTTCCCACAACGGTTGCCCAAATATCACCAATCAAAGAATTACTTAGACAGCAGTTGCTTTATCTACAAAGACTTTTATTCCAGCATCATGCAGAACAGCAAGGTCTGTCTATAGAAATGGCAGACAGCATTTTCTCTCTCTCTGTGAAGGGGTAGAAAACACTGCCCACCAATCCCCCAAAATGGCTGCCTTATATACATTTCTCCTTGTCTCAAATGTCTGCTTCAAATTAGCCTCAGTGAATCCATCATAACTACTTAGGTGTCAGCAGGCCTCAGGGTTCTGCAACACCTTTCCCCAGGGGAGAATCTCATTACTTTTATACATCTGGATCTGCTTCATCTATGCATGGCCTGTGACCTCTATACATCTGGATCCGCTTTTAAGTCTGCTCATCTATGCATGGCCAGTGACCTCTGCCCCTTCCTGTGTTTTTCTTCTTTTGGCACTAATTGAAACCGTGCAAAGCTAGAGAGAGTGCTTTTGTGCTCATTAGTTTGAATTCTTTGCTTGACCTGTATTTTCTTACTGATATTAATTACTAGGCCCAATATTCTGCATACTCCTATGCAGAATATGGTTACCCAGAATCCTCTATAGCAGGCCGCATCTATTATCTTATGGCAAGCATATACTCTCATATAGATATTGTCTTCTTGTCTTCTGTGCCATCCATCCTCCTGTGTAGTTTCACCAGGCAAGGGTTCAGTCATATAAAGCCAATATATAAGCAGACCTAACTCAAATTTCCCAACATTTGCCACTTTTTCTTTTCCTTTTTCTTTTTTATGTGGAGGGGCAAAAGTAATCCCACTAAGGGGCATTGATAACAATAACCATTTGAGACAAAGAGGGATTATGAAGGGGCAGCTTTTGGTACTGTACTTTGCAATATCATTCTTTTATAGCATCCTAATAAAATAGGAAAAATACAGCAGGCAAGAATACCAGAAACAGCAATACTTAAACGAGTTATAAAGAAAGCTGTTAGGCCTCCTCCGAGTCCGGAATACCAGCAGGCAACATTCTAAGAAAATGGAAGACATACAGCTTGCAATAATACTGAACACATCAAATATTCAACAAAGTGATGAAGAAAGCTTTGAAAATGTTACAGCAAAACTTGAGCTGGTGTGGGTATTTCAATTGCTGTAGCCCAAATGGCTTGTAGATTTTCCCAAAAGTCCCAATCAGTCTTAATAGTCTTTATTTTCAGATAATTTGGGCCTGCTTCCCAGCAGTTTTTCAGGACTGCGTCGTGCGCTTCACCTGTCTCTGAAGTTTAAGTGTGGTTTATTTCAGAGGTCTTGGGGTGGACTGTTCCATCTGGATTATGGCCAATTTTCTCTGTTGGAATCTCTGGATTTCAATTGGTGACATGGCTCCAGGTCCCATTCAGAAGAGCAGAATCCAATATTAAATGAAAAGACTAAAATATTCTAGATTAGATTTTACAATGAGACAATGCAATGTGACAAACATAATTTCATCCACATTTACTTAAGATCATAACTATCTCATATGGTATCAACTGTGTCTCTCAGTTTGATAAACTTCTTATCTCTCCATCACTGAAGATTCATTTGCTGGTAAGAAATACTCCACCATACCCTTAACTGATCTTTACATATTAATAGATTAGACAAGTTGCACACACGTATTCTGCAAGGTTGGCAAGTTTCAAAATTACTCCAATTTTTATTTGTGAAAATTTGTCATCAAATCATCCCTCTTTTTTTTTTTTTACCCCCGCATGTCTGGCCAGTACACACAAAGGCAAAATGAGGCAAAAAGCATCTGGAAGTACCACATGGCCAGTGTGGATGTTCCAAAGCATATCAGGGTGCAAAATGCACCTAGCCTGTCTCCAGGTGTCTATTTCCAATTGTTGAGTATGTGTTGGGGCTTAAATGACTTCCTGAATTAAAGATTCTGGAGACAGCATAGTTGAATAAAATTTGTTTACATGTTCATTAGACAGATATGTCACTTTAAATAACCTTCATCAGTTTAATGTCCATCAGAGTACCACCTCTTAATTGGCATGCTAAGAACATCAAACAATTGTTAGAAACTTAGTATTGTGGTAAACAAATAGTATATAGAAAATATAAACTTGGATTCTTCTTAATGAATATAACAGCATGAGTAAACAGTGTCCTTTTGTTTTTTTTCTCACCAACTTAATTGGTATGGTTCAAAAATGGACATATGTGCTCATTCAAAATAGCAATTGTCTTAAACAATCTGAATAAATTCCCTACAGTATAAAAATATTTTTGTAACATTTTTATAACGGTGGTCCCATTAGGACAAAGTATGGTTTTTAACAAGACAGCCACATGTCTCTCTCTCACGTATGACTAGAATCTATTGTATATACTGTTCTCAGTGAGAGTGCTGAACAAGGCAAAGTAATTATCCTGAGTCTTTCATTACACTGATACTGTTGCATGTCAGGGGGAGACTTCAAAGCAGTGCTTGGGCTAGCTTCACCTTATCGTCATGCTATCTTAAGAAATGCAAATGGACAACAGAACTAGACAGACATGTTAAAAAAAACAAACCTCTGTGCTGTAGGAGACTTTGGGGCATGTTTACTAAAGTCCGCAAAATAGCGCCCCGCAAAATAGCGCACGGCAACGCGGCACTGAAACGCGCAGAAACGCGTTTAAACGCCCCGCACATGTGCGTGTCACCCCCGCACAGGTACGCGGCTCACTAACGGGCCCCGTACAAGTGCGGCCCGCAAATTTCCGATAGAGGCGTGGAACGGCGAAAGGAGGGCGGAGGAAGGCTCCGGAGGGGCGGAGGGACGGGGTCAATGGGTGGAGAGTGGGAGGGGAGAGGCTCCCCTCACAGTATCGGGCCCGAATTTGCATGTAAAAACTACCGCGAGTGAAACACTCGCGGTAGAAAGCATTTAAAGGGAAGAGAAACCATTTACGTCAGCAATGTACCGGAAAACCGGGGAAACCAGCAAAACGTGAGCAGTGTGATACATGTGCACAGCACAAAAGTGCAAATACAATTAGAAAATGACCACAACAGAACTATTAAAAACAGTAATTCAGCTGGGGAACAGTTATAGTGATGGGCAAATACAGAAAACACACCCAGCAAAGCTCCAGAAAAAAGAAATGAACATTTGAAGGGTTTACGGAGCCGAGTCTCTTCCAAAAAACATTTCCTTTGTTTGGAGCTTTCCTGGGAGTGTTTGGTATGGTTGCCCATTAATATCACTGTTGCCCAGCGCGGTGATATCTTGTCCCCCATTTCCCGTAGCCATTTCCGGGGTTTATGTGCACGTTGGTCACCAGACAGGGTGCATATGCCCACAGTAAAATTGCATAGAGCAGGGTTTGTGACTCCATTCTGCTAAGCTTACTACCTCCAGGGGCTGCACTGTTTCTGTGGCCATAGTGTGGTGCAGCGGACAGAGTCAGTACCTCTAGAACCAGAGGGTCAGAGGTTCAAAGCCCAGCTGGGGTACGTGCCAGCCCAATCCCTATATTTTACCCACCACTGAACACAGATAGCGCAGACACCCCTGTATTGCAGGGAACATAAGCATGGGGAGAGCACCCATATTTTACCCAACAACGCGCACACACACCACAACAATGGGCATTACCTACAGCCAAGTCACCCAAATGCAGTCCCGTACTGCCACATTGCAATCAGGTCATCTGCTTTTTCTGAGAGAAGCTCATGCCAGCATGTTGGCGGACGAGGACATGTGGTGCAGGGGGCAGTGGCTGCTAGCCACAGAAGACAGAGGCCCAGTCATGTGCAGGCTGGCACAGTCCACTGCAACACAGGCCCTACCGGATCCACAGTCATGGACATTCCAGGGAAATCACCCAATCTGTGGATACACGGTGGTGCAGTGCACACAGACACTGTATACAAGAGCAGAGGGTCACAGGTTCAAAGCCCAACTGGGGCAACCGCTAATCTTTTTCCCCCAATTAAACAGTGATAGTAAGGGCACACCTTTCCTGGGGAGGACATATGCAATGGCAATACGTCTATCTTTACCCCACTGAGCACACACACCATGAACAGGGCCAGTACCCAGAGCAGAATCACACAATGCAGTCCTGGTGGGGCACACACCAGTCAGGTCCCATGATGGCACTCATACAAATGCCTGTGCTGTATATCTATGCACCACACCCATGGTATGTAGATGTAGCTCATGCATATCCATGAGGGACAGCAGGAAAACCAGAACAGTGTGATGCAAACCTGGACTGGAGTTGGGAATCTGTGCCGTAAAGCAGCAGCCATCAGGGGCAGACACACCCACACCCACACCCACAGGCCTCATTGACCAATGTCTCCTGGAGAGGCAAACCATTGAACCCTGCATGTCCTACCAATGTCACCCTACACCTGAGGTATATGATACACAGCTCTGAGATGTTTGCTAGTTCCACACATACTGCTAGTTGACCCCATCCGAACAATCTGTTAGGTGTTTGCGGTGCGTGCTCCAGGCCTGGCCTCTGACGCTGTTTACCACCCTGGGGAGTGGCCACCAGCTGTACTGCCTACCATATCCATGCCTTGCCGTGCTCAGGAGCGGTCTTGGTGGGCAAGGCTGATTACCTTCTCAATAGTAGCACCATGATGGCATAGGTGTGGAAGTGTGTGTTTGTCTATACCGTGGGTGTTGGCAGCAAGCCCCTTCCACAGCCCACACTGCCAATGTGCATAATGAGGTGCACGGTACCATGGGTATAGCCAGGACAGGGTGGCCTGGGCAGGATGCATCTGCACCGGGCATAGGGCACTGGCAGGGACACTGTAGTGTCCGGCCACCACCTACACAGACAGGGTGGCCAAAGCATGTCCTTCTGGGAGATCACGCTCACCCTGACTGTGCAGTGACCACAGCATGGCTAGGCACCCCCATAGTGCTGTACAGTCTTTCACTCATGTGATACATATGGGTATCTATTTGGGGCCCAGTCACTGAGTTATCTGCTTGCTGTGTATGCTGGCAGCCCAGTTCTGTGTGCATGTGTCTCCACTGGGAACATGCACTATGGACTAACCAGCAGACTGTTTGTAGATGGTATGTGGTTTGCTGGAATGGCTTGCAGGGTGCAGTTGGCTTGCTGCAGGGGAATACCTGGTGGTGGGGTGCAACCTACCATACCTGGTCATATGTTTGTCTGTTATTGTTTTATGGCTGTGTGTGGGGGGTGTTCCTCAGCAGGACTGGGGTTGATGTTGCCCTCTACTGCCACCTTTGCAGGGAGGTAGAGTGTAGATCTCTTGATGGGGGACCATGTTTGTCTCTAGGGGCAGCCCAGGGGGGGGGGGGAGAGGGGCTACGGCTGTGCCTGACTGGGATATCCATGGTGTTTGTGCAGAAACTAGCTATCTTACACATTAACACTGCTTTGGAACTCCCGCTTGGCCTCCATCAGCCATCGAAAGTGTTGTAGACCTGGTCCTGGGCGCCTCATTGTACACTCAGGGTGAGGCCAGAACCCGCACGATGTAACGTTGTGTAGCTACTTTGTGCCAGTAAAACACCCGGTCAGTGCCCCCTACCAGGCCGAGTTGCTGTGTGGGTGCACCCGGTAACGTCCCCCAACAGGGCCGAGGTGCTGTGGGGGTGCATTTCCCATCTTGTGTCCATCTGTGGACAGCTAATTTGCATGTGCAGTGCATCATGGGTACGTGTGGCCTAACCCTATCCTGTTTACCCTGGCATACTATCTGTGAGATGACGTGCAGGCTATCTGCAGCCAGCCAGGGGCTTCCATACAGCTATGGTTAGGTCACTGCCTGTGCAGCCAGAGGTGATGAGTTCAAACCCACATTGGGGTTCTGTGAGACAGGTGTTCAAAGCATATTTTTTTAGTTTACTGTACATATGTTGATGTCAGCAATAGCACCCTCAGTGTACTGTACCCATAAGGTGCCTCTGAGGGTGCTTTATGGGGCGCCCTATAGGGCACTGTATGGTTGCCATCCATATAGGGTGCACCATACATTATCCTGTGTCGCAACATACATGCTGCCCTATAGGGGACATTTTAGGGTGCCTTGGCAGACGGTGCACTGTAACATGTGCCTTATGGGCGGCCCTATATTAATATGCTGTGAGAGTGTGTTTGCTAGTAGTTATCATAAAACTAAAATTATAGAGCCTCCTACAGCTCTCCCCAACATAAAACATACTGCCTCAGCTAGCCTTTTTCTCTGGGCTTTGTGAGGGATTGAACACATGGCCCCTGCACCATTGCTCAGTGTCTTCACCATTGTGCTGTGGCTCTGTTCCTGTGTTTGAGCAGCAGCGCGCAGCCTTGTAGCCATTGGCGCGCCGTCTTGTGGTGCACAAAATTACAATTAACAGCGCGCCGCCTTCTGGCGCGTAACATTAACAGCGCCCAACATGGGCATGCCCCTTAAAATACTGCCTCAGCCAGCTGTCTTCAATGGGCACGGGGGGAATTGAACCCATGATGCCTGCATGGGTGGTCAGTGTCTTAACCATTGTCCTATGGCTCCATTCCTGCTATTTGCACATCAGCGCGCCACTTATCCCTCCCACTATTGGGCTGCCCCCTCACACATCAGCGCGCCGCCTACTGTTGACCAATTTTATCAGTGCGCCGCCCTCTGCTGCCCAACCTTAACAGCGCGCCGCCCTCTGCCGCCCACAATAAACAGTGCGCCGTCTCATGCCGTTTAAAAAAATAGGTGCGCCGCCTTCTGCCGCCCATAATCAATATGCCTCCTACACCACTTTTGCCCATAAAATTTGATGCCTCAGCTGGTCTTTTTTGTTGGGTGCAATGGGGGTTTGAACCCCTGGACCCTGCACCATAGGTCAATGTCTTCACCATTGTACTACGGCTTTGTTGTTTGGTTGTGCAGCAGCGCCCCACTTAGCCTTCTCACGCGCTAATGTGGGACCCGCACATTAGCGCGACTCACAAACCTACGGTCCGTTTTTTTCCTTTTTCTGCCTGGCCCGCCCACTCCTTATATGGCACCAGCACACTAACGGGGACCCGCACAGCAACGGACTTTAGTAAACATGCCTGTTTGTCTAATCAATTCAACTTAATGTTATTGTTTTATGTGTAAATAACTTTACAAATATTCTCATATTTTTCTGGGAACTAAGCTCCATTTTTCACCAAATTTGTTCTGCAAGTGTGTAAACTAAAGTAAATTTGTATGTCAAAGTGCTACAATATAGTGTATTCCTAAAATTGAAACTTAAAAAAAATCTTTCAAAACAAAGTACACTGTTTTTTCTGGACCCCAACATATAAAATTCAAATACAGAAAAACAGATGAATTTATCCTAAAATTCAGCAACTCCCATGTTACTGTCCTTAGTCATTAGTCATTAGCACTGAGCTTAAGAATACAAACACTCCCTTTCACATTTAAATTGAATGAGACTGGTGTCAAACGGAACTGCAAACTAAACAGTAGATCTCTCTTTCTGTCCTTTAAACAAAAGTTAAAATAAAACTTAGTTACAGCTCTTTTGGGTTTCTGTAATTTATGAACAATAAGCATGTCCTCTATGAAATACTTGCAACAATATATAAAATTCTGTTTTACTTTTAATTTTGCTCGATCAAAACCAAACATATAACTTCTCATTCACTCGGGATTTAATCATTTCCAAATAGCATTGTCCTGTCAGGGCCGTCAAACCCCCACTCGGAAGGGCAAAGGACAACAAACAGATTCTCCAATTTCATGCCTTGATTATTTGATCTAACATCTAGGAGCACTTGAACAGCTGACCAGCCCATCTGTGAGCAGCCCATCTTGAGAAACTTCGCTAAACCCTTCCCCTTTGGGGAATTCTGAAGCAGTATGCTTTTCAGCTTGAGAAACTCAGGACCTTCAAAAAAACAATTAAAAAGGTCTTTTCTTTATAATCTTATATAAGGATTTTCTCCAACAATGTAATACTAACTAAACATATTTGCATCACAAGGTTACATATTTTCTTAAATGGATTTTCTTTTAGAGCTATTTTCCTTGGTTGCAAAATCCAGCTGTAATCTTTTTCCTTTATCATCTTGATCTTAAATTTGTAAAGTCATAAGAACATAACAAAACTGATCTTGTATCACTGAGTCAAAACTAATCAAACAGAATTTCTTAGCATCACAACAATTTTTTTATTAATCTCAGGTTAATTAGGATCTTCCACATTTTTTAGAAAAATCAAAATAAGCTTCTCAAAAAGTAACACATTCATAGGAATTCGTTCCGCATTGTGTACAACTGCCCTACGACCTAATCAGCACAAGCTTTCTAACAGACCCAGGCAGAGCTATTTAATCTTCTGACACACAGAAAACAGCAGACAATTTTTTTTTTTTAACCAGGATATACTCAGATCCCAAATTTAAAAAATAAAACTTACACATATTGATCAGACTTATTCACTGCACACAAATATGCACGGGGAAAAATAAACAATTTGAAATTTTCAGGCTGTACTTGTAACTATAAACTATTTTTCTTTGTTTTTCTACCAGTCAGATCACTGCACACAATAGCTGGCAGTTCAGAATAAAACACTGTCAATTATCTGTGCGGTCTGCTTCTAAGATTCTCACTTCAGTGTACAATACATTCAGATCCCAATCCAGTAACCCAGAAAATCCATTCCATGTTACAATACATTCAGACAGACAGGAGGGGAAAAACTAGCTGTCTCAGCACATCAATTACTACAGCAGACCCTGGAAGATTTTTCATTATTTTCAATGTTCTAAAGAAGACAGGAAAGACTTGGAAGAATAGAGACAGATAAACAAACACCGCTTGTCACTTGCGTTCCAGGGACTCCGGGCCAATGGTTTTACCCTCTCCAGAGACTGGGGCATCTTACAAGCACATAGATATTGTGGGAGAAAATAAAAGCAAACAGATACGCTCCCCAGGAATTCTCCACTTAGTTCAACTTTAGCAAAGAATTCTAATAAGTTCAGCTCCAGGGACCATAAAATCTACTGAAGTAGCCAGTAATGAAAGGACAGTGTTTGCTAAAGACTAAAACTAAAAACACAGGACAGAGTTAAATGCATTATACCTAACAGCCTATCTGATCAGAATACTGAAACTGAACTAGACCCACTCCCCCTTGGTTATTTAATTCAGCTGCAGTCAGCTCCGTCATTCACTTTGATCTAGAACTTGTAAAGTAATTCATTTATCTAGCTATAATTAGTCAAAAAGATACTTAGAAAGCTATTCTTCAATAGATCTAATTGTCACCCTCTCTGGTCTGTGAGCATCCCAGATAAGGTGATCATCCCTGTTTTTCTATAAATATTCTCCTTAGCTGTCCCTCTTTCTAAAATCTGTAAACCTGGTGTTTTCACTGTTTGGGGACAGGGGCAATTAATTTCGCCTTTTACCAATAGCAAATTGAACCTCCTTATATACAGAGGCGCGCGTAATTTCGCTTTTAGGTGGAAATCCAAACCTCGTAGTTAACAGAGGCGCGAAATTAATCCAGGACTCATATAAACATACAACTCTTGCGCTTCGTCCAAACCCAGCCAATCCCCTCGCGGGGGTATGGAAACGTGGATAAAGACACACACTCGCTTCATATCAATGATATGTACAGTCTCAAGCGTACACCAATCAATCCTTGAAAAAGAGACCTAATGTCTGGGCAAAACTTTCTTTCCCTAATCATTTCCTAATGTTACAACTAAATACAGAGACACTCTAACAGTTTTCTTACATAACAAAATATTAATTATATACTTACCCACCACTCGAACCCGGGCGAGTCTTCTGTCCTTTCATACAGACAGGGAAACTGAACACTCACCAATAGAGTCATCCTAGGGTATCAAAATCTCTCTTGACGTCACTCAGAGCGGTATTCCCATCTTCTGTACCAGCAGAAGGAATCCTCTTCTCCTAATGAGAAGGTATTCTCATCCCCTGTTTTTTTTTCTGTGAAAAACAGGAGGTAGTCCCTCTGACAAATAAAACTGCAGTCAGAGGAGTCCTTGGGCAATTTAGAAAATTTAGAGGGGCTTCGGCACCAATAATTGTGGCTTCTGGTTCCCACAACGGTTGCCCAAATATCACCAATCAAAGAATTACTTAGACAGCAGTTGCTTTATCTACAAAGACTTTTATTCCAGCATCATGCAGAACAGCAAGGTCTGTCTATAGAAATGGCAGACAGCATTTTCTCTCTCTCTGTGAAGAGGGAGAAAACACTGCCCACCAATCCCCCAAAATGGCTGCCTTATATACATTTCTCCTTGTCTCAAATGTCTGCTTCAAATTAGCCTCAGTGAATCCATCATAACTACTTAGGTGTCAGCAGGCCTCAGGGTTCTGCAACACCTTTCCCCAGGGGAGAATCTCATTACTTTTATACATCTGGATCTGCTTCATCTATGCATGGCCTGTGACCTCTATACATCTGGATCCGCTTTTAAGTCTGCTCATCTATGCATGGCCAGTGACCTCTGCCCCTTCCTGTGTTTTTCTTCTTTTGGCACTAATTGAAACCGTGCAAAGCTAGAGAGAGTGCTTTTGTGCTCATTAGTTTGAATTCTTTGCTTGACCTGTATTTTCTTACTGATATTAATTACTAGGCCCAATATTCTGCATACTCCTATGCAGAATATGGTTACCCAGAATCCTCTATAGCAGGCCGCATCTATTATCTTATGGCAAGCATATACTCTCATATAGATATTGTCTTCTTGTCTTCTGTGCCATCCATCCTCCTGTGTAGTTTCACCAGGCAAGGGTTCAGTCATATAAAGCCAATATATAAGCAGACCTAACTCAAATTTCCCAACATGTTCCTTTCTTATATACCTCTCTGTCCCAAAGTTTCAGAAAGTTCTGCATAAATTCTTATGTCATTTGCAGCTTTCTGCAAAGTTCTCTCCCTGGGACCCTCCCCTGTTTATCAGGTCTTGCAGCTTGTGTTTTAAGGTCTGCTTATCTATGCTGCTGACCGCAGCCCTCTGCTTCTTCCTGTGTTCTGTACGTGTGTCCTAGCACTGCTTGTAATCTTCAAGGCTGAGAGTATTGGTGCTCATTGTTTCTAGCTTGGCCTGTATTTTCCTTGTCTGAGTGGGCCCAAACTCTGCACATTCCTGTCCAAAGTGTGGTTCACTAGACTCTTTCATAGTAGGCTGCATATATTCTCTCTTGTAGCCCACATGCTTTTCTTCTGTGCCATCCATATGTTGCTGTGTTCATTGCAAGCAGGCAAGGGTGCAGTCATATAAAGTAAACATATAAAGCAGATCTGAGCCAAATTTCCCTTCATTCGCCACTTTTTCTTTTCTTTTTTTTGAGGAGGAAAGCAAAAGTAATCCCACTAAGGGGCATGGACAGCAACCATTTGAGACAGAGAGGGGTCATCAAGAGGCAACAGCTCATATAGTTTTAGTAGATTGTGATATCTTTTTCTTACAATAACCCAGTAATATTGAAAAGACACAGCATGCAATAATACGGAACACAGCAATACTCAACAAAGTAATGAAGAAAGCTTTGAAATATTACAGCAAAACTTAAGCTGGTGTGGGTATTTCAATTGCTGAAGCCTAAATGGCTTGCAGATTTCAGTTACTTTCTAAGAAAAACAATAAGAAAAGGATAACAATACAATCATTCACAAAAGTCCCCAATCAGTCGAATAGTCCTCTTCCTATTTTCAGATAATTTGGTCCTGCTTCTCAGCAGTTCTTCAGGACTTCATAGTGTGCTTCACCTTTCTCTGAAGTTTAAGTTTGGTTTCTCTCAAAAGTTGAACCTCTCATTCTCATAGGTGAATATTTTTGGCCCCTTTTTTCAATGTGACGCACTGATCCAGGTAGGGACGCTTTCACACATTTCTGTGGTGTGTAGTTCGGAGTTCTTGGGATGGTCTGTTCCATCTGGACTCTGGCCAATTTCCTCTGCTGGAATCTCTTGATTGCAATTGGTGAAATGGCTCCAGGCCTCATTCAGAAGAGCAGTAAAAAATATTAAATGAAAAGACTAAATATTCTAGATTAGATTTCACAATGAGACAACACAATGCAACAAACTTAATTTCATCCATATTTACTTAAGATCATAACTATCTCATATGGTGTCAACTGTGTCTCTCAGTCTGATAAACTCTTTGGGGTATGTTTACTAAACTGCGCTCAAGTGCGCGGCGCACAATAGCGTGCGCTAAGAGGCGTGGAAAGGCTCTCGGAGGGCGGAGGAAGGTTCTCCAGGGGCGGAGAGACGGGGTCAATGGGTGGAGAGAGGGAGGGGAGAGGCTCCCCGCACACGAGCGGGGCTGAAATTCAAGCAAAAAAATACCGCAAGTGAAAACCTCGCGGTAGAGCCGATTTAAAGGGAAGAGAAACCATTTCTGTCGGCAATGTACATCAAAACCAGTGGAGTGGAGGAGTGGCCTAGTGGTTGGGGCAAGGTACTTCGGGCCGGAAGGTCAGGGGTTCAAATCCCACTAGAGGACAGCAATCTTGGGCTGGAAGGAATGGGGTTTCTAGTCCCACAGGTGCTCCTTGTGGTCTTGGGCAAGCCACTTAACCCTCCATAGCCCATGTTCCCTGTAAAATAGTTTTCTGTGTGCTTTCCTGTCCAATGTGTTTATACCTCAAAAATTTCCTGTCATGATTTGACAATTTCCAATCTGTAATCAAACCGCTGCTGATCGCTGGAAGTAGCGGTATACAAATGTATACTAAATAAAAAATAAAATAAAATAAAATAAAAACCAGGGAAACCTACAAAAAGTGAGCAGTGTGATACATGTGCACGGAACAAAAGGGCAAATAAACATTAAAAATGACCCCAACAAAATATAAAAAAATCATAAGCAAGCTGGGCAATAGTGATAGTAATGGGAAACATCAAAAAACACTCCCAAGAAAGCCCCAAAAAATAAATATGAATTTTAGAAGGGTCTACGCTCCGTCCCCATACAAGGTGAATGATCCCACAGTGAAATAGCACTGATCAGGGTTACGTCCTCCATTGGACAGGTTTCCTATGGCATGCCCTTGTTCCACAGCAGCAGGGTGAGCATGTCAGAATGGGCAACTAGACAGATGCTGGGAAAGGGGATACAGAGGGCTGCAGGCAGCACATGCTGTGGTGCAGCTGGGGCACAGTGCGGACTAGGCAGATGCCTAGGTGGCACCTAGGAATGCTGAAACTGTACAGCAGCAAGACAGCAACTGATGAGGGCCCAACATGGGCATGAGCGTGTCTATCACAGTGTCACAGGGGATAGTACCCAGCAGGTACCTCCAAGGGCACAGAACAGTGGCAGGCGGTGATTGGGGGACGTGCGTACAGATATGCAGGCACCCCTACCCCAGAACCCGCACCATAGGAATAGCACACAGGATGGCCTGAGACTGCGTACCACCAGCACCACCAGCAGAAGGGCATGTCAGCATGGTGGCACAGGGGTACTGGAGGTGGAGGGGGGCAGTGGCAGCTGCCCAGAGCAGACCATGGCCTAGCCCTGTGTAGGTGGGTGCAATGCACTATTCCTCCTACACTGCATGACCCCCCCAGCACTTCATCTGATTGTATTGTTGTGACACCGCCTTGATTTTTATGATAAGACGGTTTAGAAATACTTTTAAATAAATAAAATAAATAAAATGCACTGCAACAGACAGGCCCTGCTGGACAAACAGTCATGGTATCATCAGGGAATGCACTGTGCTTGTGGCAACATGGTGGTGCAGTGCACACAACCAGTGTGTTTGGAGACAGAAGGTCACAGGTTCAAGCCCCAGTTGGGGCTCCTGCCAATCCAGTCCCCATATTTTACCCACAACTATATCATGATAGTAAAGACGAACCTTTATTGCAGAGAACATAAGCATGTCTCAAACATCTCTATTTTACCCTACAGAGCACAGACACCAGAAACGTGCACATTACCTAGAGCAGATTCCCCCAAATGCAGTCCTGGAGGGCCACAAATCCTTCAGGGTTTATGCTGTCTCCAATCTAAGGATGGAGCGGTACTGGTGGTGGAGGTGGCAGCAGCTGGTGGCAACAGCAGACCATGGCCTAGCCCTGTCCAGGTGGGTGCCGTGCACTGCAACAAACAGGCCCTGTCGAATGTACAGTCATGGACTCCCCAGGGAATGCAGCATATCTGTGGCAACATGGTGGTGCCGTGCACACAGACAGTGTGTGCAAGAACAGAAGGTCACAGGTTCAAAGCCCAGCTGGGGCTACTGCCAATCCAGTCCACATATTTTCCCACAACTAAACCGTGATAGTAAGGACAAACCTTTATTGCAGAGAACATACGCATGGTTAATACGCCTATATTTTACCCCACCGAGCACAGACACCATAAACAGCAGCATTACCTAGAGCAGAGTCTCCCAAATGCAGTCCTGGAGGGCCAAACACCATTCAGGTTCCATGCTGCCTCTAATAAAGATGCCTGTGCTGCATATCTATGCACCACCCCCATGGTATGCAGATGTATCTCATGCATATTCATGAGAGACAGCATGAAAACCCGAACCGTGTTTGGCACACCAGGATGGAGTTGGGAACCTCTGCCGTAAAGCAGCAGCCAACAGGGGCAGACACACCCACACCCACACCCACAGGCCCCATTAGCCAATGCCTCCTGGAGAGGCAGGACATTGGGCCCTGCGTGCATCTCCCAATACTAGCACTTGCATACCTTAGCAATGCCACCCTACACCTGGGTATACGGTACACAGCTATCAAACGTTTGCTATGATTACTGGCAGATAGCAATTCCTACGTTAAGCACAGTTTGCTGATTGAGCTCCATCATAACAACCTTTCTGATGTCTGTGGTGTGTGCTTCAGGTCTGGTCTCTGACAGTGTTTACCACCCTGGGGAGTGACCCCCAACAGTATTGCGTACCATATCCATGCCTGTACTGTGCCCAGGACTGATGTGGTGGCCAGGGCTGCTAAACTCCTCTATAGTAGCACAATGCTGGCATAGGTGTGGGTGTGTGTGTCTGTCTATCCAGTGTGTGGTGACTGCAAACACCCTCCACAGCCCACACTGCCAGCACTGTTGCCAGTATTGGCCTGCCAATGTGCATAATGAGGAGCAAGGTACCATGGGTATAGCCCGGACAGGGTGGCCTGGCCAGGATGCATCTGCACAGGGCATAGGGCACTGGCTGGGACATTTTAGTGCCCGGCCACCACCTAAACAGACAGGGTGGCCTCAGCATGTCCTGCTGGGAGATCACTCTCACCCTGACTGTGCAGTGACCACAGCATGGCTAGTCACCCCCATAGTGCTATATAGTATTTCTTTCATGTGACATTTATGGTTTTTCTTTTGGGGCCCAGTCACTGACTTATCTGCTTGTTGTGTATGCTAACATCCCAGTTCTGGGTGCATGCATTTTCACCAGGAACATGCACTATGGACTAGCTAGCAGACTGTTTGCAGCTGGTATGTGTTTTGATGTTGTGCCTTGCAGGGTGCAGTGGCTGAAGGCTTGCTGCAGGAGAATATCAGATAGTGGTGGGGTGAAGCTTGGCATATCCAGGCCTAATGTCTGTCTGCTATTGTGTTATGGACGTAAAAGAGCTGCATTGACTGCCCTGTAGGGTGTCTGTTCTCCAGCAGGACGGGGGTTGAAGGTCCTCTCTACTGCCACCATTGCAGGGAGGTAGAATGTGGATCTGTTGAGGGGAGAACCTGTTTATCACCCTCAGCCCTGGAGGAGGAGGGTAGTGGTGGTACATAATCCTCCTAAGGGCTACACCTGACTGAGACAGACAGATATATCCAAGGTGTTTCTTCAGAAACTAACTACCTCACACATTAGCACTACTGGGGACCTGCAACATGGCCTATTTCTGCCATGGAAGGTGCTGTGGACCTGGTGCTGGGTGCCCCACCGCACACTCAGGGTGAGCACAGTTCCTGCACAATGTGACGGTGTGTAACTACTCTGTGCCAGTAACACACACGGTCAGTACCCCCTACCAGGCCGAGGTGCTGTGGGGGTGCACATGGTCAGTTCCCCCTACCAGGCCGAGGTGCTGTGGGGGTGCATACCCCATCTTGTGTTTATCTGTGGACAGCTGATTTGCATGTGCAGTGCATCATGGGTACAGGTGTGCTAACCCTATCCTGGTGACCACAGCAGACTGTCTGTGTGGTGACGTGCACTCCCTCTGCAGCCAGCCAGGGGCTTGCTAGCAGCTGTAGAGCTGTAGCCCAATGGTTACTTCACTGTCTGTGGAGCCAGAGGTCATTGGTTCAAACCCACAGTGGGGTTATTTGATAGGGCTTCCCAAAGCATTATCTCTTTTTCATGTACATTATTGCTGCCATCAAAAACACTCTCAGCGTACTGTACCCATAAGGTGCCTCTGAGGGCACCTTATGGTTACCGTCCATATGAGGTGCACTATACGTTATCCTGTGGAGCGACTTATAGGGTGCCCTATAGGGGACATTTTAGGGTGCCGTGGTAGACAGTGCACTTTATAATGTGCCCTATGGAGTGCCTTATAGGGTGCCTTATGCGGCACCTTCAATTACGGCATGTGAGGGAGTGTTTGCTGGCAGCAATTAATAAAATACAAATAAAGTGTTGCAGGAAACAATACGTACATTGAAAAGCTGATGCCTCAGCCAGCCTTACGCATTAGGCACACTGGGGAGCAAACTCATGACCCCTGTATCAGCAGTCAGTGCCTTAACCATTGTGCTACACTGCTGTTCCTCCTTGCATGTCAGCGCACCTACTTCAGATTTCCATGCATTTAAATGCACAGTGCTGCCATCAAACACAGTGCTATGACCTTGCTGTGCCTCATAGGGCACCCTTTATGGCGCCCTATAGGCCACCCTTTCAGCAACATTGTAGGGTGCCGTGGCGGACAGTGCACTTTAAAATGTGCCCTCCTGGGTACCCTATGAGGCGCCTTATGCAGCACCTTATGTTACAATACTTTGAAGGTGTGTTTGCTGGCAGCACTATTTAAAATAAAAATAAAATGCCCCCTACAGCAATATTACCTATAACAGGTAATGCCTCAGTCAGCCTTCTTCATTAGGCACAGTGGGGGATTGAATCCATGACTCCTGCATCATTGGTCAGTGTCTTAACCATTGTGCTACACTGCTGCTCCTCCTTGCACCTCAGTGCACCTACTTATGATTTTCATTCCTTAAACTGCACAGTGCTGCCATCAAAAACAGTGCTGTGACCTTGCGGTACCTCATACGGCATCCTATGAAGCGCCCTATAAGCAACATTCTAGGGTGCCTTGGCGGAAAGTGCACTTTAAAATGTGCCTTATGGGGCGCCTTATGTTAACACGCTTTGAGAGTGCGTTTGCTAGTAGAGATAATTAAAATAAAAATAAAATGCCTCCTAAAGCAATCTTCCCCATAATAGGTAATGCCTCAGCCAGCCTTCTTCATTGGGCACAGTAGGGGATTGAACCCATGATCCCTGCACCATTGGTCAGTGTCTTAACCATTGTACTGTGGCTCTGCTCTTGTACTTGCACATCAGCACGCCACTTATGCTTCCCGCGCAACTTTCTCATGCGCTAATGTGCAGGGCGCACATGAGCGCAGCGCACATTAGCGCATGATTAATCCCGGTTTTGCTTTTTTCTGACTGAAACGCCCACTGCTTATATGGCATCCACACACTAGCGCGGCGTGCACCCTAACGGGGTTTTAGTAAACATACCCCTTTGTTTCTTTATCACTGGAGATTCATTTGCTGGTAGGAAGTACTCTGTTGTGCTTCACATCATTAAATTACCTTCATCAGTTTACTGTTCATCAGAGTCCTTTCCTTTTACCCACTTCATCCCTCAGAACATTTTTTCATCACTTGCATCATTCCACCAACTACATACATAGGTCCTTTTCATGTTTTTATATCATACTAATGTATCCTTAATTAGCAAGGTTGCTAAGAACATCAAACAATTGTTAAAAACTTAGTATTGTAAAAAAATGGTAGGCAGAAAACATAAACTTAGATTCTTCTCAATAAGCATAACAGCATGAGTAAACAGTGTCCCTTTCCCACTAACTTAATTGGTGTAGTTCTAAATGGATATATGTGCTCATTCTAAATAGCAACTGTCTAAACAATATAGGCAAAGTCCTTACAATATAAAACTATTATTTTGCAACATTTTATAACATCAATACCAATAGAAAGAAATATGGCCCCTAACATGACAGCCACATATCTCTCAAGGATGGCTATAGTTTATCGTATACCCGGTTACCAGTGAGAGTGCTGTAGGAAACTTAAAAATATTTGGACTGATCTTGAAACTGCAGTGTCCACAAAGATTTGAGCAAGCTACTTATTAATTATGGTGTTTACTACTTCCTGCAAATGAAATTTAAAAAAAAAAACTTTCAGTGCACTTTTTCTCTGGACACCAACACGTAAAATTCAAATGCAGAAAAACAGGTGAATTTATCCTAAAATTCAATATTGTAACAAATAAAACTGGAAAGATCAGTGTAGTTACCACCTATGGTGTTACTGTCCTGTTCAGCAGTCATCAGCACTGAGCTTAATAATGCAAAGTAATTACCTTAAATCTTACAGTCCAGAAAGCAGGCATTCAAATGACATGAAACTGATACTTTTTCATTAAAAGGTTAGTGGATATCTGGAATGCAAACACTCCCCTTTTAAGTTATTTTAAAGCTAAGTACTGAGAGTTACAGCCAACTTTGATGTTATCTTAAACACAGATAGCAAAGTAAACAGTAGGTCTCTTTTCTGATCTTCAAGGCAACTGCAAATTACTATGCAGCTGAACAAGAGACAGAGCCTTTTAACTTTTAATTTTGCTAGATAGCATATGCAGTAAAATTCAAGCATGATTAACTTCTTATTCACTCAGGATTTAAATCATTTTCAAGGTGCAATCTGGTAACTACTGGCTCAGAATGCCCCATTGTCCTGTCAGGGCTCTTAACATCTACTTTGAAGGTCAAAGGAAAAACGGAAGCAGTTTCCTTAATTTTTTATCTTTTTGTTTGTTTCGTTCAGCTTTAGTAAAGAACTCTAGTCAGTTCAGTTCCAGGGACCATGAAATCTAATTGAGAAAGCATTAATTGTGCGAGTGTTATACAGGGCTAAACCAGGCACTCCCAGAAGGGAAACGGCTGCACTGGTATATTCTGCTTTAGAAAGCAAAGTAACTTTTGAATCATAATCTGCAGTTATCATAGCTGTTATGGTTCTTCTATTTCTAATTTTCCTGGAATATATGTATGTGATATTACCACAAGACAATAACCATCCTATTGGCAGTTTAACAGTTCTACTATAACTAGCTTGTAATATTGTTTTAATTACTTAATTCACTTGTTTGAATAGAGTTGTATCATTCACTTTCTTCCTTTAAGTAAACAAACTTGCTTGACTTAACTTGGCAAGCAATTCAATTTTGTTTTGTTTTGTTTTTCCAGTTAAGTTACTAACTTCTATCCTTTCTTTAAACACTTAATTTTTCTTAACCTTTGTCACATCACACAAATCCACACAATTTATCAAATATCTAAATACATCAAAGCATGGAAGATCTTCCCATTCATTCACAACAATTATAACTAAAAATACATTACACATAGAATGGAATCAGGTCCCTAATTTTTGCTAAAATGAGCGGGTCGTATGATCCTCCCGCTGGCCAGGCGAGAGCAGGATCCTTTTTCGCCCATTTCTCCCATTTTTTTTAGAACAATCTTTTATTGAGGATTCCAACAGGGGGTTTTGTTTAATAAGGCAATCTATGGGGTTAGGGCCGGACTCAGCTCCTTTCTTATTATATACCCCCTCATTGGGTTTTTTCTTAAACATTCTCCTTAACTGTCCCTCTTCCTATAATCTGTAAACCTGGTGTTTTCACTGTTTCGGGGACACTTTAATTACAGGGATGATCCTGTTAATAATTTTGCCTTTTACCAATGTAAAATCAAACCTTTTTATCTGCAGAGGGGCTGGTAACTTTGCTTTTTACAGAACCTCTTTATCTTCAGAGGGATGAAGGTACAAAATACAGGACTCATACAGACACACTGTCCTTACGCTTTGTCCGTCTCCGTCCATCCCCCTCGCGAGAGTAGGGAACCACGGATCAGGACTCCACACTTGCTTCGTACACAATTGTACGTCTCACACATACACAGTCAATCCTGGAGATATGAAGACCTAATGTCTGGACAAAAACTTCCTTTCCCTAATATTTACAGCTGGATACAAAATACTCTAATATTTCCTACTCAGCAGAGCATAGACTACATAAAATGCATATACATATATGTGAATTCACTACTCACCCACTAGTTGAACCGGGTAAGTCTTCTGTCCATGATGAGCAGACAGGAAATGCGATACTCACCACTGGAGTCTTCCTAGAGTATCCAAATCTCTCGTTCCTCATAGAACGGTATCCTTTTCTCTCGTCCTCGCTAGGACGGTATCCTCATCCCCTGGACCGGCAGGAGGTATCTCTCATCCCCTTTTGGAATGGTATCCATTTTCTCTCATCCTCACTAGGACGGTATCTTCATCCCCTGTCTTCCTAATGTAATGTAATGTTACTCTCTGACAAAAATGCAGTCAGAGGAAACGCTGGGCAATTTAGAATTTAGGAGTTAAAAACTCAGAGTCCCTGTTCAGGGCGCCAATTGTAGGTCGGGTCCACCTACAAAGTATGCCCAAATGTCACCAATATTGCCTGGGCACATGGGAGCCGTACACCAGGAAAGAACTCAGATCATAGTCACTTGTCAGCCAAACTCTTTTATTTGGTACAAGCAAAAAGCTGTAAGCACAGATACACAAGTGTCTGTCTGAGGGATCTGAATGCAGGCAACGTTCTCTGCCCCCACAATAGTGAGAGAGAAGGCTGCCCCCAAAGATCTATAGTTCCTTTCTTACATACCTCTCTGTCCCAAAGTTCCAGAAAGTTCTGCATAAATTCTTATGTCATTTGCAGCTTTCTGCAAAGTTCTCTCCCTGGGACCCTCCCCTGTTTATCACATCTCGCAGCTTGTGTTTCAAGGTTTGCTTATCTGTGCTGCTGACCGCAGCCCTCTGCTTCTTCCTGTGTTCTGTACGTGTCTCCTGGCACTGCTTGTAATCTTCAAGGCTGAGAGTATTGGTGTTCATTGTTTGTAGCTTGGCCTGTATTTTCCTTGTCTGAGTGGGCCCAAACTCTGCACATTCCTGTCCAAAGTGTGGTTCACTAGATTCTTTCATAGTAGGCCACATATACTCTCTCTTATTATTTACATTCTCTTATATACCACGCTATTCTGCATCAGTGCGGTTTACATTGAACAGGGCATTATAACTTGGAGATAACTATTTTACAGGGAACATGGGTTATGGAGGGTTAAGTGGCTTGCCCAAGACCACAAGGAGCACCTGTGGGACTAGAAACCCCAGTCCTTCCGGCCCAAGGTTGCTGTCCTCTAGTGGGATTTGAACCCCTGACCTTCCGGCCTGAAGTACCTTGCCCCAACCACTAGGCCACTCCTCCACTCTTGTAGCTCACATGTTTTTCTTCTGTGCCATCCATATGTTGCAGACCTGAGCCAAATTTCCCTTCACTCCCCCTCCCAAGGTGTCCATTATCTCTCTCCTTCCATTCTCCCCTGTATCTCTATCCTTCTCTTCTTCAGCACTCCATAGTGTCCTACATATATCTCTTTCCCTTTTCCTCCCACCCAAAGGTATCCAGCACATCTCTCCCTCCCTTCTCCTCCCAGTTGTCCAGCATCTTTCACATCTTCCTTTTTCTATTTAATCACTGCTGCCACCCTTACCACCCCACCTCCTAGGGAGGCCCAAGTACAGATTTCATGGTGTGGCGTGAAGCACACTGTAGTGCTGGCACAGACAATTGCTGATAAGCCCTTTAAAGCCTCTGTCAGTAGTGGGGCTTTGAGCATCTGTGCACATACACACATGCTTAAGGCCATGTCCTGCCTACACATCAGAGGAGGCAGAATGGGGCAGAGCTTCATCATGACCCTGCATGCTGATACTCAAAGGATCACTGCTGATAGTAGTTTTAAAGGGCTTACCTGCAGCAGGCACTGTGCTGCTGCCCACCAAAGCCTGTTGCCCTAGGCTGGCGCCTAGTCTACCTAGTGAAGAGGCAGGCCCTGCTTGGGCTATGAGATAAAACCTCAGCATGGATTACAACACCCTTCCTACTTGATCTCTAGCCCTTGGCCTCAGAACATGAAGCTTTATGATGCTATCAAACACATATAGAATAATAAATACTCTCTAAAACCCGTATCTAAATCTCAAAATAATCTACAGCAGTTACAGCACAGGAAATAATTTATAAAAGGTTTTAAAAGACCATCAGAATGGGATTTTATACAGCAATTACAGTAATTTGCTCAGTCATAGTCTCACCATGAATCGTCATAGGTGCAAGTGAACATTTTTTAATTCATTAAAATACAAGTCTGCACTTTCATTCTTTTAAATACACTTACCTGAACTCCGATGATACAATCTACGTGAATTTAAGTTTCTAGAGGTCACATATACTCTACTTTCTGCATCATAGAAACATAGAAACATGATGGCAGAAAAAGAACACATGACCTATCTAGTCTGCCCTTCTATATCAAATACTAAAGTCCCTTCTTTTCCTTTAGAGATCTTCTGTGTTTGTCTCATGCTTTTTTTAATTCAGATATTGTCTTTGTCTCTACTACCTCCATTGGGAGACTATTTCATGCATCTACCACTCTTTTCATAAAGAAATATTTCAGCATACTATTCCTGAGTCTATCCCCTTTCACCTTCATCCTAGGTCCCCTTGTAGCAGAGCTTGCTTTTAATCAAAAGAGGCTCTCCTTCTGTGCATTTATGCCACGGAGGTATTTAAAAATCCATCACATCTCCTCTATCCCACTTTTCCTCTAATGTATATATATATATATATATATATATATATATATATATATATATATATAAAGATCTTTATGTCTGTGCTCATATGCTTTATAACAAAGACCACTAACCATTTTAGTATCCACCAGCTGCACCGACTCCATCCTATTTATGTCCTTTTGAAGGTGTGGTCTACAGAAATGCACACATTACTCCAAATGAAATCACACCAGAGACTTATACAGAGGCACTATCACCTCCATTTTTCTGCTGGCCATTCCTCTCCCTATGCACGCAAGCATCCTTCTGGCTTTTGCTGTCACCTTTTCTACCTGTCTACCACCTTAAGTTCATCAGAAACAATCACACCCAGGTCCCGCTCTTTTTTCGTGGACAGAAGTACTTCACTCCTATACTGTACCGCTCCCTTGGATTTTTGCAGCCCAAATGCATGACCTTACATTTTTTAGCATTAAATCTCAGCTGCCAAATTCTTGACCATTCTTCAAGCTTAACTAGATCCCTCCTCATGTTATCTACTCTTTCCTGGGTATCTATTGAAGATTTTGTTATCTTCCACAAATAGGCAAACCTTACCCAGCAGTCCTTCCGCAATATCGCTAACAAAAATGTTAAAAAGAATCAGACCAAGGACAGATTCCTGTGGCACACCATTGGGAAAAGATTCTTCCAATTCTGTGTCATGCTCACACTAGTTATTCAGGCAGCAACTCACATCTTCCACTGAGCTTGAAGGAAATGACATCAATAGAACTTTATAGTCAATAGGGCAGGCTAACAACCAATAGTATAAATTCACATAAGTACTGCTCACATTATCATAGTAAAAAAGTTCATTCAAACCTCTAGGGGGGTCACCTTATCTAGAGAAAAAAAATCCAATATTTTTTAAAACTGGAGGTAGAAAACTATGTTCTAAAACTTCTACTTCATGTGATTCTGAATGTGATTTATGCAATTGTCTGCTCATGTGGTCTACTGTACATTAGACACACTAAAAGGAAAATTCAAGTGCATGTGAAGGAGCATCATTCTCATATCAATAAAAAGACTGTATCAGACCCCCTTATTGAATGATTTCTTGAGCAAAATCATGTAGAAACAGACATTAGATGGCAGATTATTGATCATGTGTTCCCGTCATATATAGGGGGAGATCGAGACTCTTGACTTGATCTTGACCCCTAGATGTTTGAATTTAGAAATTGAATGGGCTTCTTTACTATGATAGTGTGGGCAGTACTTATGTCAATTTATACTATTGGTTGTTAGCCTGCCCTATTGACTATAAACTTCTATTGATGTAATTTCCTTCTAGCTCAGTGAAAGATGTGAGTCACTGATTGAATAGCCATTGTGATGTGGGAAAGAATTGGAAGAATCTGCAGAAAAGTATATGTGGCCTTTTGAAACAAAAATTCATGTTGGGTATTTCACTGGAGTGCAGATACTGTAAGTGCAGACTTGCATTTTAAAGCAATGAAAATGAATGAAAAATGTTCACCTGGGCCTATAATGATTCATGGTGAGGATATAACTGAGCAAATGACTGTTATTGATTTTATGAACGCCCATTCTGATGGTCCTTTAAAACCTTTTATAAATTATTTTCTGTGCTGTAACTGCTATGGAACTTATAAATGCATTAATGTGCATTTTTTTTTCTAATGGTTTGAATAAGCAGGGGTCATGAATAAGCAAGGTTAGACATTTTAATGTTGCATGCTGGTGATAATTTTGCCACAGATGCTAATGCTAATGAAAATCAGTTTGTCCTTTATCATGGCTGATTGTATTCATGGAAGGCAGTGGAGAATGTTGAAAGAAACACCATCATGTGATGCTTTTAATCGCAGACCAACATCAGTTCCCGATTGTAAAAAGGATCTAATTGAATATTTCAACATTGACATATCAAGCTTACTATACAGGGCTCCTCCCTTATCTTAACTCCTTCATAATTCCCTATTGACCAAGATGTGTTTTAAGATCTTCCTAGTTGAACTTCTTCATGATGCCTTCAAGAACAATATTGAGCCACTGCTCGCTTATGGCTATTTGGTGAAAGCAGGGCACAGCAGAGACTGGCCTATCTTTTTCCACAGAAGCTAACCGGGCACTGGCTGAATATCATTGCTGCCTGATTAGCTTCCTGCAGATATCCAGTAACGGGTGGGATATGACCCTCTCATTGAATATCTGGGTTTAAGGTTTGACAGTGGTGGCTATCTGAATTAGAACGACTAGCTGCTGCTGCAGAATATCAGGCCTATAGCTCTTTAATCAGACCTTTTATTAAGTTAATATAATCAGGGGGTTATCTTTTCTAAAGGATGCTAAGGTGTTGCAGTTAATGCGCCAATAGCTGCAAAACCATGGTGTTTTAGGTGCAACACCACCGCGTTAACTGTCAGGGGTGTGGATAGAATTTTCACAGCAGTTAACATGGAGCTCTGTCCCCTGACTTGCACTAAATTAGCGCAGGTGCATTTAACTCTGCAGACAACCTTAATATCATCAAAAATTGCAAACAAAAACCTCACATTATTCCTAACCTACAGAGCACTGAATATAAAAGCAGACAAATTATCAGCCCTGCTTGAAGAAATATGTACACACTCAGCTTCAGGCAAACCATTTTTTCTCCTATAGATCTAAATCTCACACCTACTACCTCCAAACAAGCTTACTCCTTCCTCAAAGCAATGGAGGCACTACATTTTAAACAAATCATAAATAACCTTACCCATGAAAATGGTGGGACACTAGACCTCATTTTCACCCCCCCCCCATGAGATGCTAGACGGTGACTACCATCCTGAATAAGAAAATCACCCCAGTTCCATGATCAAATCACTTTTTGATTATATTTAGATTGCCAGAAAACACTTCCATATGCAAAAAGTACACGCTCAGCATATCAAGTGCTGATTTAAACTCTTTGACAAGCAGTTCTTCCTCAACATAACTGGATCTCAACATAACTGACAGGTTCAATAACACAGGTACACTAAAAAAATTTTTTTTTAAACTGCCTCTAATGTTTCGATTGATTTTTACGTTTTTTGGTGCCCTGAATCCAAATCTGGTAACCAATTTGCTCCATCACGTACAGATTTTTTGCTACATTGCGTTAGCAGTTTGAGGTGAACGTTTCAGATTGAGTGCGATCGAGATAAAAGTTTCTTGGATGAATTCTTTATACTAATTGTTTAGTAGTTATTCAAATAAGAATAAAGAAAATTGTAACAAGGCAGCACATAAGAATAGAGTAATGTCAACAAAACACACTGTGATGGTAGCAAAATTGTCTGCAATTAAAACAGCCACATACATGTGCACAAACATTGAGCATATAAGAGCAAGGTTAGACACAAAGCAAAGCAAAGAAATGTGCAAAAAATGTTGTACAGGTATGTATGTAAGAATAGAAAACGCAAACCGCACCATTGCAATACATGAAGACAAACACCCGATGGTGTGAAAATAAAATTCTAATAAATGAGATCTGACACTATGGTAATAACTAGCAAATTTTTATTTCAAAGTTTAGTAAAAACACGATATTTGTCAACACAGTTTAGATTTTAAAGTCATTCTTGGGTCAATCAATCTCCTGGTGGGCCCGTTTCTTCTTCCCCCGAATGCTTCTCTTGGTGCGCTGCTTGGCGTATTTTTCATCTGGGGTTTCCCGCAGCAGCAACCAGCAGAAATCAGCCATCATAGTGGTGTTCCATCTTCCTTGGTACCTTCTCTCTGCGTCCTTGATGTCCTGGTGAAACCTTTCACCTTGTTCTTCACTCTACGCCCCCAAGTTTTCGGGAAAGTAGTTCACATGGGAGTGCAAGAAATGGACTTTCAGGCTCATGTTACAGCCTTGTTCTTTGAAGGCATTGAGCATCCTGGCAACAATATCCTTATAGTTCTCATCCCGCCTGTTCCCCAAGAATTTGAGAACAACATCCTTGAAGGAATCCCAGGCTTCTTTTTCCTTCTCAGACATCGTTTCAGTGAATGCTCCATCTGAAATGAGTTTCCTTATATCAGGGCCAACAAACACTCCTTCCTTTAGCTTTGCTTCAGAAAGTCGGGGGAACTTTGAGCAAAGGTACCGAAAGCACTCACCATCTTTTGGAAGGGACTTGATGAATTGCTTAATGAGACCCAACTTAATGTGGAGAGGTGGTAATAGAATTTTATCACGAGGTACCAAGCTCTCATGAAGAACATTTTTCTCACCGGGTCTCAAATACTCCCGAATTGGCCAGTCTTTTTTCCCCCAGTGTAGGTCGCGGGCCCGGCTATCCCACAAGCAAAGGAAGCAGGGATATTTGGTGAAACCGGATTGCTGCCCTAATAGCATGGGTAGAATTTTAAAGTCTCCACAAATCATCCACTTATGCTCATCATAACGAATCTTCTGAAGAATCAGGGCCAAATTCTCGTATTTTTCTTGGAGAATAACAGAGTGAGCAATAGGAACTGAAGCGAATGTGTTGCCATTATGAAGAAGAACACCTTTTATGCTGTCTTTTGACGAATCAATGAACAGCCGCCATTCAGCAGGATCATACTTGAGTTTAAACTTTTCCATCACTCCGTATATATCGTTGCAAAATACCAAATCTTCCTCTTTGCTGAAATACTTCAAAAATTGTGTCTCGCGGTTGCGGTACCAATAAAAAGTTGTTCCTGGTGACAATAGATTTTTCTGTTTAAGCCGAGAACCTAGCAGTTGGGCAGCATCTTTTGGGAATCCTAAATCCCGGACTAAATCATTCAATTCAGCTTGAGAGAAAAGTTCAGGTTTCGGATCTGGTTCAGTTTCAAACTTGGAAGTACTGGACTCATCGGGAAAAGCCATCTGATGAGTCTCATCATGATCAGAACCATCCACACAAATATGATCCAAAGATTTTGGTGGTTCAGGCACAGGTACTTCGTTGCTATGAGGCATAGGCCTAATTGCTGAGGGAAGGTTGGGGTAACTTATTACGTTCTTATTTTTTAAGTTGTATCCCTTCACAATGCAAGAGCAAAAATAGCAGTCACTGCTGTGTTCTCTTTGTTCACGCCACATCATAGGTATTCCGAAACGAAATGCTTGTTTTTTACCTTTCATCCATAAGCGTAGATCTTCCTCACATGTCTTGCACACTTTGTGAGGAGCCCACGGTTTGTCTTGATTGCCTAACTTCAAACCGAAATAGGCGAAATATACTTTTTTAATAAATGCAGAAATGTTCCTCTGCCGCTTTTTCACGGTATATTCCCCACAAATAAAACAAAAACTGTCCGGAGAGTTGACGCAACCTCTGGCTCTGTGAGCCATCACAAATACACAGCACTGCAAACTACAAC
This sequence comes from Ichthyophis bannanicus, assembly GCA_033557465.1. Lineage (NCBI taxonomy): Eukaryota > Metazoa > Chordata > Amphibia > Gymnophiona > Ichthyophiidae > Ichthyophis > Ichthyophis bannanicus. The sequence continues at coordinate 1,464,764,745 of CM066032.1, read as the reverse complement.
TGTAGTGAACCACTTCGGAATAAAGCTGGATTACGACTGAGCAAACAAAAGGTAATAATGAACTTGCAAGAAACTGAAATTTGACAGGAACGTTCATGTCGCAACCACCATGTTTGAGCGAGCGAACGAGGCGAGGCGAACAGGAAAGAACATGCGCCAGCGCAAGTACTGGATTTAGCCCCCCGCCTCCCAATTGTCCTGTTAATGTATAAAATGAATACAAAACACTCTAAAATATCATGAGGGAGTGTTTCTAGTTAGTTAACCATTACAACCTCTATTTTGGGCCAAGACAATAAACTGCAGTAGGCTAAAAAGAAATTATGTGAACATTCCTTATATGGGTAAGAAATCTAATTTTGCAAGAAAACGTGACGTGATGGAACATTTTGGCTATTTTTCCTGGATTCAGCACCCCAAAATCTATAGGAATCAGTTGCAAAACTGGAGGCAGTTTTTTGGTAGTGTACCTGTGTAATTAAAACAATACAATTACCTCTGCTGCAATTTTATTTATTTATTTATTTATTTAACACATCTTTTTATACTGCTTTATCTTAACCCTTTCCAGGCTGAGCCCAAAACTCTCGGGATCCAAAATTCTGACTAAATATTCCTATCAAATGGTATATAATACATGACCATAGCAGAAGGAAAATCACTATTAGAACATATTGAATAAGACGGGTATAATTTTCCTGAAATATGCAAAAATTAACCCAGCTGTAGAATGTGGATTAAAATTTTTAAAGTAGGCCTTCAAAGGGTTAAAATCAAAGCAGTTTACAATATAATTCAAAACAAGTAAACGTGGGTTGGAGTGGCATACAGGAGATTCTCAGGAACATAACTTATTTACAGTTAAATATCTGTACATGGGTACAATCTTTGTATCGGCATGTGTCATGAGGGGGACGGATAGGTGTCTCCTCTGAAGTGGTCAGTGAAAAGGAGTTAGTTATTTCCTGAAGTCCTTAATGTATTTGGTTGTCCTAACTTTTTCTGCATCTGATTGTGGTAATGCTTCAATGGGAACATAAGAACATAAGATATACAATGCTGGGTCAGACCAAGGTCCATCAAGACCAGTATCCTATTTCCAACAGTGGACAATCTAGGTCATAAGTACCTAGCAGTTTCCCCAAAAGACTATTTCCCCAGTTTCCTCAGTGTTTGTACTGGGTCAAGCAGTGATATCCCGGGTCCCTTTTAATAATGGTTTATGGACCTTTCCTCCGGGAACTTGTCCAAACCGTTTTTAAACCTAGCTACACTAACAGCTCTTACTACATCATCCGGTAACAAATTCCAGAGTTTGATTACACATTGAGTGAAAAAATATTTTCTCTTATTAGTCTTAGATAGGTTACCCTGTAGCTTTATTGCATATCCCCTAGTCCTTTTATATTCTGATGATGTAAACAATGGATCTATGTTTACCCGTTCCACTCCATTCATTAATTTATAGATCTCTATCATATCTCTCCCTCAGCCGTCTCTTTTCCAGGTTGAAGAGGCCTAACCTTTTTGGCCTCTCTTCATATCAGTATCCTTCCATCCCCTTTACCATTTTGGTGGCTCTTCTCTGTACCTTTTCTAATAACACTATATCCTTTTTAAGATACAGAGACCAGAATTGCACACAATATTCAAGGTGCGGTCGCACCATGGAATGATAGAGAGACATTATTATATCCTTTGTTTTATTTTCCATTCCTTTCCTTATGATACCTAGCATTCTCTTTGCTCTCTTGGCCGCCACTGCACATTGGGCAGACGGTTTTAACATGTTATCCACGATAACGCCTAAATCTTTTTCCTTGGTGGTGGTTCGCAATGTTGAACCTTGCATCGCGTAACCATGGTTTGGGTTGTTCTTTCCTAGGTGCATCTGCCATTTGGATGTCCAGTCTTCCAATTTATCAAGATCCTCTTGCAATTTTCCACAATCCCCTTGTGTTTTAACAACTTTAAATAGTTTGTGTCATCTGCAAATTTGATAACCTCACTCATTATTTCCTTTTCCAGGTCATTTATGAATATGTCAAAAAGCAGAGGACCCAGCACAGATCCCTGGGGTACTCTACTGTTCACCTTTTTCCATTGGGAGGATTGGCCATTTAGCCCTACCCTCTGCTTTCTATCTTTTAACCAGTTCCTGATCCACAATAGTACATCACTTTCTATCCCATGACTTTTTAGTTTTGCCAAAAGTCTCTGATGAGGAACCTTGTCAAAGGCTTTCTGAAAGTCCAGATACACTATATAAACTGACTTACCGTTGTCTATCTGTTTATTCACACTTTCAAAAAAACATAACAGATTAGTAAGACAAGATCTTCCTTGTCTAAAACCATGTTGGCTGTCTTCTATTAAGCCATGACTATCTACATGCTGAGTAATTTTGTTCTTTATGATGGTTTCTGCCATTTTTCCAGGTACTGAAGTCAGGCTCACCGGTCTGTAGTTTCCCGGATCACCCCTGAAACCCTTTTTAAAAATTGGCGTTACATTGGCGATCCTCCAATCTTCAGGTATGACAGGTGATTTTAATTAGTGTTCACAGATTACTAATAGCAGGTCTGCAATCTCGTATTTCAGTTCTTTCAACACCCTTGGATGTATACCATCCAGCCCAGGTGATTTGCTACTCTTCAGCTTATCAAATAGTTGTAATACATCTTCCCGGTGTAGCGATAATTCTTTCAATTCTTCCACAGTATCACCTTTAGATACCACTTCAATCATGGGTAACATCCCTACGTCTTCCTCAGTAAAGACCGAAGCAAAGAATTCATTCAGTCTCTCCGCTATAGCCTTGTCCCCTCTTACTGCCCCTTTTACCCCTCTATCATCTAATGGTCCAACTGACTCTCTGACAGGTATTTTGCTACAAATGTACTTGAAAAAGTCTTTATTATGTGTTTTTGCTTACACAGCAAGTTTCTTCTCAAATTCTCTCTTTGCCTGCATTTAACTTGCCAGTGCTTGTGCTGTTTCCAGTTTTCATCATTTGGCTCTTTTTTCCATTTTCTGAAAGATGCTTTTTGGCAACAACAGCATCTCTGACCTCACCTTTAAACCATGCTGACAGTTTTTTGGACTTCCTTCCACATTTCTTAAAGCATGGAATACAGCTGGTCTGGGCTTCCAAGATTTTAAACAACACCCAAGCTTGATGTAAGTCTTTAACCTTTGCAACTGTTCCTTTTATTTTTTTCCTATTTTCCTCATTTTATCATAGTCTCCCTTTCTAAAGTTAAAAGGTAGTAATGTGGATTTCCTTACCATCCCTCCTCCATTAATTAAATCAAACATAATCATGCTATGATCACTATTGCCAAGTGGCCCCAACAACCTTGTCTCTTGCACTAGATCTGGTGTTCCACTAAGGACTAGGTCTAATATGGCTTCCCCTCTGGTAGCTTCATGAACCAGCTGCTCCAAGAAGCAGTCATTTATTTCATCTAGGAACTTTATCTCCTTAGCATGTCCTGCCGTGACACTGACCCAGGATAACTGAAATCACCCATTATTATTACTGTGCTGCAATTTTTGTTTGCTTCCTTGATTTCTTTGAGCATTTCATCATCAATTTGTTCATTCTGGCCAGGCGGTCAATAGTACACCCCCACTGCCATCGCCTTCCCCTTTTTACATTGAATTTCAATCCATAGAGATTCTACAGCAAATTGTGTTTCGTGCAACACTTTAATCCTTTGTGACTCAATGCCCTCTCTAACATAGAGTGCAACCCCTCCACCAATTTGATCAGCTCTATCATTATGATATAGTTTTTACCCAGGTATCACAGTGTCCACTGGTTGCCCTCCTTCCACCATGTCTCTGAGATACCAATCATATCTAACTTCTCATTTAGTGATATATATTCTAACTCTCCCATCTTATATTTTAGACTTCTAGCATTTGCATATGAGCATTTTAGAGACTGTATTTTATTCATATTAATCTGGTTAACAGTAGGCAGGGGTACTTGGAATCTTTAAGCTCTGTCTGCTCTGTACTCAAGGGCATTTGGGCTACCTTTGTCTTTATTGGAACCTCTCTGCTGATGTGCCCTAACTTCATTTTTTTGGTAGTATCCTTCAAGGATACATTGTTCTGAACCATGCACTCTTGGGCGACTGTCGGCTCTCCCCTATTATCTAGTTTAAAAGCTGTTCTATCTCCTTTTTAAAGGTTAATGGCAGCAGCCTGGTTCCATCCCGGTTAAGGTGAAGCCCATCCCGTCAGAAGAGCCCCTCCTTTTCCCAGAATGTTCCCTAGTTCCTAAAAAATCCAAAACCCTCATCCTTGCACCATTGTCTCATCCATGCATTGAGACTCCGGAGCTCTGCTTGCCTTTTGGGTCCTGCACGTGGAATGGGAAGCATTTTTGAGAAAGCTACCCTGGAAGTTCTGGATTTCAACTTCCTACCTAAAAGCCTAAATTTAGCCTCCAGAACCTCCCTACGAAATTTTCATATGTCATTGGTACTGACATGTACCAAGACAGCAGACTCCTCCCCAGCACTCTCTAAGATCTTGTCTAGGTGATGTATGAAGTCCTTCGTACCAGGCAGGCATGTTACCAAGCGATCCTCACGTCCCCCAGCCACCCAGCTATCTACATGCCTAATGATCGAATTACCAACTATAATGCCTGTCCTAACCCTTCCCTCATGGGCACTGGGCCCTGGAGAAACTTCCTCAGTGCGAGAGGGTTTTACATCACCTGTAGGACAGGTCCTTGCTATAGGATCACTTCATGCCACTCCAGGGTGATGTTCTCCTGTCACATGACCTCTCTCCTCCATGGCAACAGGGATGCTGCCAGCCTGGAGGTGGGACTTCATGATTATATCCCTGTAGGTCTCATCTATGTACCCCTCTGACTTCCTTATGTCTTCCAAGTCTGCTACTCTTGCATCCGGAGATTGTACTCATTCCCTGTGAGCAAAGACCTCCTTGCACCTTGTGCACATGTAAGAACCTTCACCAACTGGGAGAAAATAATGCATGTGACACTCAATGTAAAAGACTGGAAATCTCCCATCTCTCTGCTTGACTGCTGTCTGCATCTTCGTTTTAAGGTTGTGTTTAGATATTTAAGTTCTTTACTTACTAAGGGTTGCTGGGGATACTTATACTAATAAAACTATACCTAATACGTTTAATGTACTTTGTTCACCTGAAATCTAATTAATCTCAGGTCCCTAATGTATGCTAACGAGAATAAACAGCTGCAACTGAGAGTGAATATGGCACCTCCTTTCCTTTAAAAGATTTAAGCACCTATAAAGCTACGATAATCCCAGGGGAGGGTGGGTGTTGGGGAGGGAGGGAGGGAGGGAGGGAGGGAGGGATGGAAAAAAAGACTTATTAAAAGCTGGCTGTTACACAGTCCCCTGTCCTGTGCTTCTAAGGTAATCTGTGACCAATCTCCAGGTGGAGTACCACAGCCCTTGCTTGGATAGAGGGAGTCTTGGATTCTAAATCTAACCAGAAAGCTCTCTTCTGTGTTTTAAATTTAAACTGAAACTCTTTGCTGCTACTAGGCCTTGACTGATTTAACAAATACACTGGGTTCACAGATTAATCAGCTTTAATCTAAAGAATTCCTTCTTCCCCAAGATTTAGAAAAAATCCCAGAAGTAAATACAATTGCAGATCACTCTCCAGAAGTAGCACTACCCTTTTGTAGTCCTTCAGTGTTGAAGCAGCATTGAAAACCTTATCAAAGAACAAAGCTCCAGGCATTGATGGCATTCCCATTGAAGTATTGCAGCAATCTGATGCAGCTGTTACCATACTTGCAAGACTCTGCCAGGAAATTTGGAAGACAACATCTTGGCCAACTGACTGGAAATGATCTGTGTTTATACCAATACTAAAGAAAAGTGATGCAACTGACTGTGGAAATTATCACGCAATCACTTTGATCCCACATGCCAGCAAGATTCTACTGATGTTTCAACCATACCTGGAACGAGAACTGCCTGAAGTGCAAGCAGGGCTCAGGAATGGGTGAAGAATGAGAGACATCATTGTGGATGTGAGATGGATCCTTGAAAAGACTAAAGAATACCAAAGGTTATCTATATGTTTGCTTTTTTTTTACTACAGTGAGACTTTTGACTGTGTAAACCATGAGAAACTCTGGGCCACATTAAGAAGCATGAGTATACCAGAACACCTGATAGTTCTCTTACACAACTTTTACATTGATCAAGAAGCAACAATTCAAACAGAACAAGCAGAAACAGAATGGTTTAAAATCAGCAAAGGTGTATGACAAGTAGGCTGCATACTTTTTCCCTACCTCTTTAATTTATATGCAGAACAAATCATCAGAGAAGCATGACCACTGAAAGAATAACTATGGTGTTCATCAAATGCCATCTATGTTTTGCTGCAGGGTCTGTCAGGACAAAAATCTTCCACTTGATTTTATAGTAGCTTTGGTGCACTTAGATAACCTTGTAGTGTTATGGGCATGCAACAGAAGTAGTATATATGTTCTGGGTTACATGATCTTATCTGTTTCATCAGTATTAATGTGTTGTTTGCATGAGCACAACACTGTCAGCGTGAGCATCAGCTTAGGAGATGTAGATTTTGCAGGCAGAGATGTGGCTTCTTGGAGACGGGAAGCATCACAATACGGCGAGAATAAGAACATACAGGCCTTTTGATGATGTCTAATTATTACTATCCAAAAAACAAAAAATATTTATCCACATGAAACTACTATCAAAAGGGATAAAACAAGTGCCCTAAGTTACCCAATAATTATATAAAGAAAAAAAGATTTTTTTTTTTGTCGAAGCTTGTGCCATGAAACTTCCTTCTCACAGCACTATATTCCTTTTATTCTATTTTAAAGGGAATAAACCCTCATCTCAAAACCAAGGCATAATAGGAAGTTTCCCCTAGGAAAAAAACACTTATGCTGTACAACAGAGGAGATTAATAGCACTTAGCTGACAATTAACTTCTCCAATTGACCGCTGCTGAAAAGACCACAGATCATAACATACTCTGTCAAAGTGAAGCTCCGGCCTGTAGAAGCCTTCATGAATCAATGGAGCTTCACTACAGCACTCCAATATGTAGTTCAAATAAATTGTTTCTCATCCAATTGATGTAGATGAAACTTCCAAAAATACTCCTCCGAACAGCAACACCTGGCTTCACTCAATACCATAACACGACGTTCATAACTCAATGTGTATTTGGCATGGCCCTTAGGCATGGGCCCTCCAGGCAGGTGCCCACCTAGGTGCAGAGAATATTAAGGGTGTATGATTATCCCTCGGTGGCAGAGCTTACCGCCACATGGTGGTGGTGCTGATTTGGGCCTTCCAAGTCTGCTGACCCTCCTGCCCCAAATGATCCTCCCTTCCTTGGGTGCAGAATGAAATTCTGGGGCCATATGTGCTTCTGGAACCTAGGTGCAGGGGATATTAAGGGTTACTGGGGTCTCATTTGTACAATAATCTCTCGGTGGGTGAAGCTTACCACCATATGGTGGTGCCAATTCAGGCCTTCCAAGTATGCTAATCCTCCTGTCCCGAGCAATTCTCCCTCCTCCGGGTGCAGAATGAGATTCTGGGGTAGTACGTGCTGCTGGAGCCTAGGTGAAGGAGATATTAAGGGTAATTGGAATCCCGTGTGTATGACAATCCATCTGTGGGCAGAGCTTATTGCCGCATGGTGGTGCAGATTTGGGCCTTCCAAGTGTGCTGACCCTCCTGTCCCGAGCAATCCTCCCTCCCTTGGATGCAGAACGAGATTCTGGAGCTGTACATTAAATTACCTGCAAGCAAAACTGAACTGATTTTTAAGTATGAAAGACATATAATTAATCAAGTTTAAGTAGAGGAACTGTTTTAAAATGGATCTTTACAGATATATATTATCATTACCATTCAGTATTTCTTTGTTCCTATAAAGAATAAAAGGGGACTATTGTAGTGGAAATGAAAGGGCAGACTACATGGGCCGTGTGATCTTCTTCTGCCATCGTTTTCTATGTTACTATGTTGGTAGTTATATGGAGAAGCATGCAAAGATGGAAAAATTGATGCTGCCAAAACAATACCTCTAGGCCTAAAGGTCCGAAAAATATCTGATCCAGAATGCTGCTATAAATGTTCCAAACTATCAGAAAAATCATTCATGTATCAATGGGTGTAATATAATCTCAGTCTTTGTCATCGAAAATTAATACTAAATATAATATCATTAACACCAGAGGTCTCAGACTAATTTGGCTCTGCCACAGGGACTGACGTCCATTCTCACGGCAGAATGCCCATTTGCATCAACGACCTCACAATTTTAGGCTGGTTGAAAAACACAGTCACAAAATCCAGATTGATAATTAAAATGTCTTAAATCACTGTTCTTATCTGTGTTATTGAAACAGCCTGCTCTAATGGATTGAGCACTGATCCTGACGCCTCTCACAGTAACCAGTCATGCGTTTCATGACACTAACTTTCATCAGGGGATCACTCGACTAATTTGGCTCTGCCACAGGGACTGACGTCCATTCTCACGGCAGAATGCCCATTTGCATCAACGACCTCACAATTTTAGGCAGGTTGAAAAACACAGTCACAAAATCCAGATTGATAATTAAAATGTCTTAAATCACTGTTCTTATCTGTGTTATTGAAACAGCCTGCTCTAATGGATTGAGCACTGATCCCGACGCCTCTCACAGGTACCAGTCATGCGTTTCATGACGCTAACTTTCATCAGGGGATCACTCCAACACTCCCATCCAACATCGAATACCCTGATTGCATGACCTTGCGGTATTTGATTGGAGTTAGGAGCTTGAGTACTCTCTATAAGACTGAGAACTTTTCTGTAGTCCGCATGCGCGGCGTTCTGAGGCATAACCGGTAAAACAAGAGGTGATCTCTGGCGGAACGTGGGCAGCTTTAAATAATTCAAAGGTGAGGTCTTTCTTCTTTATTATTTTTGAGTAGTGAAAACTGCTGTGGTGGTTAAGTTTGTGGTGTTTTTGTGTTCCATGTTGGTAATGGTTTTTGTTTTGGGCTTGTTTGTTAGGGTATTCGATGTTGGATGGGAGTGTTGGAGTGATCCCCTGATGAAAGTTAGCGTCATGAAACGCATGATGGTACCTGTGAGAGGCGTCGGGATCAGTGCTCAATCCATTAGAGCAGGCTGTTTCAATAACACAGATAAGAACAGTGATTTAAGACATTTTAATTATCAATCTGGATTTTGTGACTGTGTTTTTCAACCTGCCTAAAATTGTGAGGTCGTTGATGCAAATGGGCATTCTGCCGTGAGAATGGATGTCAGTCCCTGTGGCAGAGCCAAATTAGTCTGAGACCTCTGGTGTTAATGATATTACATTTAGTATTAATTTTCGATGACAAAGACTGAAATTATATTACACCCATTGATAAATGAACGATTTTTCTGATAGTTTGGGCTGTGAATGCTTCGTTCGGTAACTGACCAGCTGTTTGTGTAATTACATCAGGGTTGCTATTGTCATGAGGTGGACAGCACAGAGTCTAAAACTTTAATAGGGAAAACAAAGGAAGGGCTTACTGGTCATGAGATAGACAGTACACAGCTTGAAATAACCAGAGAGGCTCTAAAAGGAGAGCTTATTTCTTATGAGGGAGACAGCATAGAATCTGAAGTATTAAAAGGATTTAGAAATCAAGAGCTTACCTCACAGTCACAGGGTCAGTGGAGACATTCACTGTGCAAGGGGGCAGGGAGTGAAGAAACAAACATTCCTCAGCTCTGCAGTGACGCAGAAAGAATTCAGAGCTCTAATCAGGCTCACCTGTGGGAACAGTCACGTTCCACGTTCAATAGGCAGCCCAATAAAACCAGGAGAAAATCAAGTGAGAGGGAGAGAAGGGAACTCACAAGCCAAGAGGGTGAACTCACAAGCAGAGAGGCTGACTTGGAAACTCCATACCAAACAGCAAGAGACCCACTGCCTTGGAGATTCAGGTTTGAACAGAAGCAGTCTGACGAACCCGAGTGGATCAGGGGAGATAGAGCTAAGGTCTTCCCAACCAGAGGGGTCCTCGCTCCCAGGCAAGCAGTCAGATCTCCAGAGAGCAAAGGTCACACTCTGAGAGTCTCACAGGAAGCAGGAAGCAAGTACTACTCTGCTAGACCCGGCAACAGATACTGCCGGAGCAAAGCAGCCTGCAGCTCTGAGAGAAAACCCTGGCTAGAGGAAGAAGGGCTAGAAGCCATATTCTCTCGTGGGAAAGATAAGTACCCGCTGTATTATAAGGGGAGTGAAAGAGATTGGGGGAGAAAGGGCCAGGCATATAGGAAACAAGAGTACCCTCAATGGCTTAGGGACTGGGAAGAATTCCCCAGCCCAGCTTGTATTGCCTCTGACCCCCAGCAGCAGCAACTGTACCTCCCAAGGACAGGATTTACCCCAGGGCAGAGGTTTGAGCGCAGGTTTGCAGACACTCAGAGATCCTACGCAGACCCAGCCCAAGAGGGGATGCAGTGGGAAAGCACTATCCCAAAGAATACTCAGGAGCCGATGGATTGTAATCTGGGAGTAACTGTTGATTCTGAATCTCTGCGGTAAAGAGAAGAAAAGGAAGTGTTTTTGATTTCTTTGAAAGGAAGATAATACTTTTTGTGTGTTTTGGGGAAAGCAAAGAAGAAGCTTGGTTTTTTGTTAAAGTGTTCTTTTGCCTGTGATGTAACAGCTTTATTTGTGTTATCCTTATCTGAAAGTCATCCATACGGGACAGGGAATAAAGCCCATCCTTAATTCCACTTGGACACGACTCTTGAGTCATCATTATAATTCCACAACTCAAACTGGGTCCCATCTAGGCAGCTGCCTAGGGCGACACAGTCAGCCAATAGGCTTACAAATGGCGTAGTTTTTTCGGATGCCTGAAGAGAGGAGCACCGCATAAGCTACAAGGACTCACCAACGCCGGAGAACACGACCGGGACTACTTTGTGCCACACCCCAGACGACTCCAGGATTAAGAGGAGCCAAGAACCTTTTTCAACGCCAGAATCACCACCTGGCTCAGGTAAAGGTATCTGGGTACAGCCGGGGTGGGATTCTGTAAAGAGGTATCCGGGAGACCTGAAATCCCAGGGTAGCTGTATTCAAAAAAAAAAAAAAAAAAAGGATTCCGCACTTGGTGTCTTTTTTTCTTGATTTTATTGCAGGCTGCCAGGCTGGAAACCTCACCAGACATCATGAACTGGATTGGATTACAGTTCGAGAGACAGCGTGACCTGGCCCAGCAGTGCCAGGCGCAAGCACTGGCAGCGATGCAAGAGCAACAGAAGCCGCTGACAGATCTTCTACAAGCGCTACTGCAGGAGCGGCAGACCGACCGCAGGACTGAAGGACATTGGTGTGGGGTAGGCCCACAAACATGTGGGAGTTTATCCTTTGGACAGTGGTTGGGGAAAGATAACATAGATGACTTTCTCAAGGCATTTGAGCGGGTAGCTCAAGGTGCGGGCTGGCCTGAGCAGCAATGGGCTGTTTGTTTAGCTACCTCCCTGACGGGAGAAGCCCTAGCTGCGTACAAAGCTATGCCGGCCGCCCAGGCCAATGATTATAAAGAGGTAAAAATAGCCATAAGGGACAGGCTAGGCCTGTCACCTATGGTGTATAGAAGAATGCTGAGAGCCACAAGAATGCAACCAGGCGAAACTCCAAAGGCTTTAGGCCAACGGATACGGAGCCTGGTAGGGAAATGGCTTACGCCAGAGGGTAGAACTAAAGAAAGTATTGTAGACATGCTTGTATTGGAACAGTTTTCAGAAGCTGTGCCCACGGAGGTACGGGCCTTTCTCACTCTGCAGAACTGTCAAACGTCAGACGAGGCTGCCCTCTTAACGGAAAGGTTTATGGAGGCTCAAATGGCCCCTAAACTGTACGGAGGAGCTAGTGACTCGTATGGCGTAGCAAACTTCGGTAGAGTGATGAAAGATCCTAAAGTAGGCATACAAAATACAGGAAAAAATATGGGTAAAGGAAGGTTGTATGATTCTCGCCTACTGTGTTTTAAATGTGGGAAAGCTGGTCACAAAAGATATGAATGTAGGGCACGCACAGCCTTTATCAGTGAAAAAATGAAGTATAAGCAAGAGGGTTTTCGCCTCGATGTAGAAGTGCAGGGCGTGAGGGCCAAGGCCTTGTTGGATTCAGGGGCCGACCAGTCGATGGTGTCAAAGAAGTTCTGGCACTTACTACAGGATAGTAGGACCTTTCCCCTGAATCAACCCGAGGGCCGTAGCAAGATCCGATGTATTCATGGTTCATCCACTACATATCCTCTGTATAGGGTAGTGGTAAAAGCTCTAGGTACTCGTAGGAAGATCCTGGTAGCAATGATTCCCCGCCTACCCTATGACATAGTTTTAGGTCGTGACTGGCCACTTTTCTGTAAGAGCATAGGGGAAGGCGTGCAAGGGAAAAAGGGGTTAGTCTCTACAAGGTCCCAGGCCAACAGTTCAAAGGAGGGCTGTGAACCCGGGGAGGAGGTCGATTTCCCATCAGAGGAGGAAGTTGAGCCCCAGGGGGAGGAGGAAGATAGGCCTCTGGAGGACCTGTTAGGAGAATTACCCAGACATGAGGATTTGATTAACCATCCAAAAAAGGCTAATAGGAAAAGTAAGGGCGATAAGAGGCGAGAGCGCCACAGTAGGGCCCAGCTAAGGGCAGAAGTAAGAGAGGAAATAGATTTTCCATGGGTACCGGCAGAACTGGTACGGAAATTTCCCTCTTTTGCAAGAGAACAAAAAACAGATCCCACATTAAAACGCGCGTTGGAATATGCCCAGATTGATAAAAACTCTCTTCCTAGGTTTTACCTAGAAGAGGAGCTCCTGTATAGAGAGAGTAAAGATCCACAGTCAGGGAACACCAGAAAACAGCTGGTGATACCCGCGGCCTTTAAAGCCACTGTAATGAGATTGGCTCATGACCACCTGGTAGGGGCACATAAAGGGGTTGTAGGTACCCTGGATCAGGTACTGACACGTTTTTATTGGCCGGGGGTGTTCCAGGAGATCAAGCGATTTTGCGAGGCATGCCCGTCCTGTCAGAGGGTTTACGCCGCAAAGCCTAGAGGGGTCCCTTTGATGCCCATACCTACTATTTCTGAGCCGATACGCCGGATGGCGATGGACATAGTGGGCCCCTTAGCGAAAACCCCTAGGGGATTCCAATACATCCTTGTCATAATGGATCAGGCCACCAGGTTTCCCTGGGCTATCCCACTAAGAAACATTTCTGCAAAGGCAATAGCGGGGGAGTTAATTAAAATATTTTGCGAAGTAGGGTTCCCGAGGGAAATGTTGACCGATAGGGGAACCAATTTCCTATCCCGGTACATGACACAAGTTTGGGAGGCCTTCGGGATAGCTCATATAAAAACATCAGCATACCACCCCCAATCCAACGGGATGGTCGAACGCTTTAATCAGACCCTCAAACAATTGTTAAGACGGGGACTTGATGGTAAAATAGCTGATTGGGACACTATGCTCCCCTTTGCTTTATATGCCAGCAGGGAGCGCCTCCAAGCCTCGTTGGGAGCATCCCCTTACGAATTGATGTTCGGCAGGGCTCCCAGGGGTATCCTGGATATTTTGAGGGACCAGTGGGTGGAGCCAAAAAGGGAGGAGATAGGGGTGCCGCAGTTCCTACAGGAACTTCTTTCGCGGTAACAGAGGGCCTCTCAAGCCGCTGAACAACATCTACAGGGTAGCCAACAGCAGCAGAAAAAATATTACGACAGGGGGAAACAACCACGGCAGCTCCCAATTGGGGATAAGGTAATGGTGATGGTATCAGATCCTGGGCCAAAATTTGAGGCTCAGTGGAGGGGGCCCTATACCATAGTGGCTCGTAAGGGACCAGTCTCCTATGTCGTGGAGACGGACAAGGGTCGCCAACAAACGTATCACGTCAACGTTCTAAAACCCTGGCGCGAACGTGAGGCGGCAGTGGGGCAGGTGCAGGTACAGCCCCAGGTTAAGACGGGTGAAGCATCATGTATTTCGTGCTGTAGCGACATATGCCCCTCAGCCCGAAATAGCTTAAGTGGGGGGATATGTCATGAGGTGGACAGCACAGAGTCTAAAACTTTAATAGGGAAAACAAAGGAAGGGCTTACTGGTCATGAGATAGACAGTACACAGCTTGAAATAACCAGAGAGGCTCTAAAAGGAGAGCTTATTTCTTATGAGGGAGACAGCATAGAATCTGAAGTATTAAAAGGATTTAGAAATCAAGAGCTTACCTCACAGTCACAGGGTCAGTGGAGACATTCACTGTGCAAGGGGGCAGGGAGTGAAGAAACAAACATTCCTCAGCTCTGCAGTGACGCAGAAAGAATTCAGAGCTCTAATCAGGCTCACCTGTGGGAACAGTCACGTTCCACGTTCAATAGGCAGCCCAATAAAACCAGGAGAAAATCAAGTGAGAGGGAGAGAAGGGAACTCACAAGCCAAGAGGGTGAACTCACAAGCGAGGAGGGTGAGCTCACAAGCAGAGAGGCTGACTTGGAAACTCCATACCAAACAGCAAGAGACCCACTGCCTTGGAGATTCAGGTTTGAACAGAAGCAGTCTGACGAACCCGAGTGGATCAGGGGAGATAGAGCTAAGGTCTTCCCAACCAGAGGGGTCCTCGCTCCCAGGCAAGCAGTCAGATCTCCAGAGAGCAAAGGTCACACTCTGAGAGTCTCACAGGAAGCAGGAAGCAAGTACTACTCTGCTAGACCCGGCAACAGATACTGCCGGAGCAAAGCAGCCTGCAGCTCTGAGAGAAAACCCTGGCTAGAGGAAGAAGGGCTAGAAGCCATATTCTCTCGTGGGAAAGATAAGTACCCGCTGTATTATAAGGGGAGTGAAAGAGATTGGGGGAGAAAGGGCCAGGCATATAGGAAACAAGAGTACCCTCAATGGCTTAGGGACTGGGAAGAATTCCCCAGCCCAGCTTGTATTGCCTCTGACCCCCAGCAGCAGCAACTGTACCTCCCAAGGACAGGATTTACCCCAGGGCAGAGGTTTGAGCGCAGGTTTGCAGACACTCAGAGATCCTACGCAGACCCAGCCCAAGAGGGGATGCAGTGGGAAAGCACTATCCCAGAGAATACTCAGGAGCCGATGGATTGTAATCTGGGAGTAACTGTTGATTCTGAATCTCTGCGGTAAAGAGAAGAAAAGGAAGTGTTTTTGATTTCTTTGAAAGGAAGATAATACTTTTTGTGTGTTTTGGGGAAAGCAAAGAAGAAGCTTGGTTTTTGTTAAAGTGTTCTTTTGCCTGTGATGTAACAGCTTTATTTGTGTTATCCTTATCTGAAAGTCATCCATACGGGACAGGGAATAAAGCCCATCCTTAATTCCACTTGGACACGACTCTTGAGTCATCATTATAATTCCACAACAAAAACTGGGTCCCATCTAGGCAGCTGCCTAGGGCGACACAGTCAGCCAATAGGCTTACACTATAAATGATCCAACAAGAAACCAGAGATGCTGATTCAAAAATAGGAGTTCAAGAAACAGAACCATTTAATGAAAAGCAGAACCATTTCCCAGAAACTAGCCAAGAGATCAATATCGTTATTTGCATATCGAGGAACTGAGAAACTATCCATCTAAAAAAAACCAGCCAAACAAACTCACAAGATCACTGGAAGAAAAACAACATAATGGCACATCTGAAGGGTAGAAATATAGCCTAGTATCAAGACTTATTGAATGAACACCAGGCCCCCTCCCACAAAGCCCATTAGTGAATATCATTTGTGAAGTAAGGTCAAGACTAGTGCCCACTGCCAATAAAATAACATGTAACAATAAACTAGATAAGATCTTACAAGCCATCAAGGACTGCTAAAAAAAGACTAAGAAGTGTGTTCTTTGAAAAAAAAAGCTGAGTGGCACAAATCAGTTTCATAAATAAACTGGATAAGATCTGACTGTTCGGAACACAGTGCCCAAAGCGTGCTTAGAAAGGACTCAAACACTGACTAGGATTTTAATATTTCCATCGTCACTATGTCACTGTAAAAATTATTAGAGATGCATAGATCAAAAGTTTTTAGCTCATTTTTGGTTAGTTTGACTTTTTTCCCATTTTTCAGCCATTTTTTCCATTTGTTTTGCACATCCATTTTTATAACTCTTGTTAATACTTCGTACTTTTTAATGTAGACAAATTCATTCTGTGTGTGTTAATTCATAGGTTAACATGCATTATACTCATTTTACATGAATTAATATTCTTGAGGTGCATTAATGAACTGAATGCATGGCAATAATGTGCATCCTTACTAATTATAATTACTGTTAGTTATACTTAATAGATTGTTCAAATAAAATTCCTGTCATGAGGAGGAGCTATGTCTGTAGGTGTGTTGTACAAGGTCATAGTGCCTGGATAATTAGTGCTACAAAGACCCTCACTTCACTATTTTTGTACATTCTTTTCCTCTTTATATACCATTAAAATTCAGTTAGAAACCCAACTACATATAACAGACCTAGATACAAACCAGAACACTTCTCATTCTCAGGTATTAATTATAGCTTCTAAACTGTACAATTGCACCCTATTAAATAAGTTTACTCATTAAGAGAAATCCACACTCTGAAAAGATGTTGTGCTATTGGAAAGAGGATATGGAGATATAGGAACAGTTACTGGAGAGTGGCAAGGACATGGCAAGATACCATGGTGATTTCAAAATGGCTGGATGGGGCTAAAGGAAAGATAATGTCTAATATATGTAATGTCTATTGCAAGTATTATTTATCTATTTCAGAGGCAACATCATTACACAGCTCCCACCTGTTCAGTCATTACTGAGGCTGACATCCCAGCCCTAGCCCTGAGCTGAAGTGATAAAAAGTCCCCTCTTTACTGAAACCATGCCCCTTCAATATGTGAGTATTGGGCCCACCAGCCTGCAGCCCTATCCCCTATCTCTCCTGAGACCCCATTCACTCTTAGCCCAGTTGTTATCTTATTCAAAATGACAAGAATTGACCTCTAGCAGAGGTTTAGGGGTCTACCACTTCAAGTCACACTTTCAAATAAGGGAGCACACTTTAATTTGATCAAACCATGTTCCTGGATATGGCAACATAGCAGAAATATCAGAGTTTATTTATATTTGTAGCTACATTTTTCAGAAGTGGGTACTGTCACCACCAGGTGGGCAGGCTGCCGCCTAGGGGTAGCAGGTCTGTGTCTGATGGTGGTTATGAAGAATAAGTAGTTGTAGACACGAATGGTAAAGGTAAATTAGGATTTATTTCCCCTCCCGGGGTTGGATTCTTCAAAAGATACAACACATAAACTTAAGACAAGTAAGCCAACTTTCTGGCATGTTATAAAGGAAAACAGGAAAGCTTCTTCTTGCTTCGTAATTAAATGATAAATGAGAATCTTAGGAATATTCAGCATACAGTTCCTCTATAGACAAACAGGCACACTTGACCTTCAGTGTTAACCTTAAGCACTACACAGCTTCTGTCTAACATAAAGAGGTTATTCTGTCAGAAATTGTTAATGTACAGTCCATTGGATCATCCAAAGAGCATTCACTGGGACAATCAATGACCATGGGTTTCCTGCAAGGTTTCAGAAGGACCTGTGTTTTCCTTGCCACAGAATGTTTGTAAGTTCCCTTGCAATGTCTCGTTACAGAGCCTATCTGACCAGCTCCCTCTAGGGCTGGAATAGCTGTTACCGTATTCCTCTGAGTCTGGGAGAGAAGGAAGCCACCATTCAGGGTTTCCAGAATCCAACTTCTTATAAGAGTTTCTAACTCTAGAATATCTGTTGGTTCTACCTTCAGGCTTTGGCACAGAATAAAAGAATTCTCCTCCCCTATCAGCACAGGGTTTAGCTCTGTGTGTCTTTCTCTGAGGCTTGGGAGTTTCAAACACTTCCTCTTCTGATATGCAAGTGTCTTCAATAGAATACCTCTCTCTCAGGGGCTTGGAACTGCTCTCTCACTAGCTCTCTGAGTAAATCCCTCGGTTCGTCTTTACAGCACTGCTCTCCCCTTGGATTTCTCCCACGAGGCTTCTGAGCATTAACCCTCCAGGTATTTCTACTGCCAGCAAACTTTCTTAACTCTATTTCAGAATCACTCTCAGGTTTATAGCGTTCATATACATACTGTTTCACTTTCTCAGGCTTCCATTCATTCTGGGTGGAACGTTGCCTCTGAGTTTCAAACTGCGTCACATCAGATGAACACTCACAGCTGTTCTCTGACTCCACGGCTCCTAACTGCTTTCTCCTGAGGTGTTCTGGGTATCTTGTGGATTGAACTCTTCCTGGTTCCTGAACTTCTCCTAGTTCCTGTTCCTGTTCTCATCCCAGTTCTGGTTCTGGATCTGAATCTTGTTCTCGGTCTAACTCTGTATTTCCTGAGTGACTCTTATAGTAGCTATTAGCCCTTCCTCTATTCAGGTGCAAGCTATTAAGAAATGGGGATTGTTTGTCAGCTGGGCGTGTTTGCAAACCTCGTGGCTGGGTTTGTTTATGTTGCCCCTGACAACTACTGCTCACATGGCTTGCCTGCCTGTCAGCTTCCAAGCTAGAATTCACAGAATCCTGTGTTTTTAAGGCAGAGAATGGATCTTCCTCATTACACATCCCTCCCCCCCTTAAGATCTTACGGGCTGCTGATGCCCTCGTCTGACAGCACGTAAGCTGATGCTGACTATCCCAACGATTCTCTACTTTGACCAGCCTTACTGATGCTGATCGGTCTTGCCACGGTTTTAATAAGTTAAGGTGGTAGACTTGTTAACACCCCCTTTCATTCTCGACCCTATAGGAGACGGGGCCCACTTTCCCTACCACCGTACAGGGTCCTTTCCACCTAGACTCAAACTTTGGGCCTGCAGCTGGCACTAGGACTAACACCTTGTCCCCTATGTCCAATTGCCTTTCTTTGGTCCCCCGGTCATAGTAACGTTTTTGCCGGCGTTGGCTAGCCTGCAAATTTTCTATGGACACCCGGGAGGTTCTTTCCAGGCGGTTTCTGAGGTCCCTGAGAAACTGGGGTACCCCTACCTCTTCTGCCTCTGGTTCAACCCATTGCTCCCTTAGGATATCCAAAATCCCCCTCGGAGCCCGACCAAATAGCAGCTCGTAGGGCGATGCCCCTAAAGATGCCTGCCTACGCTCTCGGCATGCATAGAGTACAAATGGGAGTAAATTATCCCATTCCCCCATCTTTCCCTCCAGGCCACGTCGTAACATTTGTTTGATCGACTGGTTAATTCTTTCGACCAGTCCGTTAGACTGGGGATGATAAGCAGAGGTGCGGATATGCCGTATCCCAAATGCATCCCATACTAAGGCTAAATGTTTGGAGGTGAAATTACTCCCTTGGTCTGTCAGAATTTCTTGGGGAAATCCGATTTCACAAAATAATTTGAGTTCAAGGGATATTGTTCTAGCCGAGATGTTTCGTAGTGGAATGGCCCACGGAAATCTAGTTGCCATATCTACAATTACCAACAGGTATTGGAAGCCCCTTGGCGTCCTAATTATGGGTCCAACTATATCCATAGCCAGGCGACGAACTGGCGTTGAAATAGTGGGTGGGGTTATCATTGGTACAGGTTTGGGTTTTGTGGCAGTGACCCTTTGGCATGCGGGACAGGACTGGCAATAGCGGGCTGTCTCCTTGAAGACGCCTGGCCAGTAGAATCGGGCCAAGATCTGGTCCAACGTGCCTTGTATGCCTTTGTGGCTGCCAACGGGATGATCATGTGCCAATCGCATAACTACCGCTTTAAAAGTAGTTGGCACCACTACCTGCTTCCTGATAGCTCCAGTATGTGGGTCTGCACTCTCCCTGTACAATAATTCTCCCTCTAGAAAAAATCTGGGCAAGATGGTCCTGTCTTCCTGAGCATATTCAAAAGCTCTTTTTAAAGCAGGATCAGCTCTCTGCTCTTTAGGGAAGGAAGGGAATTTTTGAACCAGTTCGGCTGGGACCCAGGGTAATCCTTCCCCTGCTTTCAGCTCCGCCCTCCCTTGGGACCTATTCTTTTGTTCACGACGTCTCTCTGCTTTTCCTTTCCTCTCCTTAGAGGGAAGGTTAATTAAATCATCATGAGAGGGGAGTACATTAACTACCTCATCCTCCAGGCCCTCCTCACCTTCTGGGGCTTCTTCCTCATCTGCTGGATCCACCCCTATTTCTGAGGACTTGACCTGGGCTCTGGTAGAGACCAGGTTTGTTTTTCCACACAAACCTTCTCTTAGACCCTGGTGAAACGGTGACCAATCATGTCCTAAGACAATTGCATAAGGGAGGTGTGGGACTACAGCTACCTGCACTTTTTCATCAGTACCTATTCCTTCCACAGACACTCTATAGCGCGGGTAATATGCTGATGTGCCATGCACGCATCTCACTTTCACTCGGTCCCTAACTTGACTCAGGACGGATGGGTTATGGGCTGTGATGGTCTGCCACATCTTTTTGGAGACCATACTTTGGTTGGCTCCTGAATCCAGGATTGCCAAAGCCCCTATCCCTTCTACCTGGACTTTGAGCAATATTCCTTCCCCTAGGTGGTTCTCTCCCCCCGACACTAGGGCAGTTCGCTCTTTACACTCCCTGTGTAAATGTCCATGCTGGCCACAGTTAAAACATTTCCTAGAAACATTTCTTTTTACATTTTGACCAAATCCATTTCCACCAAATACATTTTCACCAAATACATTTTCCTTAGAGGTCTTTCTTAATCCCCACATTCTATCAAGGCCAGCCACTTTTAAAACATTACCTCTAGAGGTGCCGGCTAATTCTGCCTCCAAATAGCACTCCGTGAGGTCGGCAGCGTCTTGGGTAGAATGACACTTTTGCAGCATTATGAAAGCCTTGATTTCAGGTGGTATAGCTTCCAAATATTGCTCTAAGATGATGGTGTCCATCAATGACTCCACCGTCGCCCTCTCAGGAGCAAGCCATTTGGTTGCTAGTCCCCTTAACCTTTGTAATAACGCTTTAGGCGTTTCTTTAGTCATAAGCCTAGCTTCTCTGAAAAGATGTTTATAGTGCATGGGAGTCAAACCCAACCTATCTCTTATGGCTAATTTCACATCAGGGTAACTGGATGATAGACCGACAGGCATTGTCTTGTAGGCCGCTAATGCTTCTCCTGATAAAGTCATAGCGAACCTAACGGCCCATTGGTCAACCGGCCATTTAGCAGCCTCTGCTATGCGCTCGAAGGCGTCAGTAAAATCATCAAAGTTGTCATAAGATTTTAACTGTCCCAATGTTAAAGCATTGCAATCAGGTAGTCCTACCCCCTTTGACACGGAGGGATTAACCTCTGCTGTTGCACAAGTTTTCTTGATGAGAGTCTCTAGCAGTTCATGAAGCGGTTGCTGTTGCGCGGTCATCGCTGCCATAACCCGTTCTTGACTCAGTCTAGCCAATTCTCCTTGGGACTTCCATTGAGTTTCCATCCAGCTTTTCATTTCTTGAGGATCCATTCCGTCGCTCTGTCGTGTACCTGCAAAAGAAAAAAACAGGGCCCACCAAGTGCGGCACAGACTTTTTTTTTTTTTTCTATTTGCTTCCCACGGTCACAGCTTCCCCCTTTCTCACTGATCCTCACTACCCCCGTGCCCTCCTACCATTACCTTAGCACGATGTAGGATCGTGCGTTGAGAAAGGTGTCTTGACTCCTTCCAGGTCCGGAATGGTGGAAATCCAGTCTGGATTTTTCCTTTGTCCAGGACAGCCAAACATTTTCCTCTTTTTCCAGCAAGTTATCCTTTATGAATGTCCTTGTACTGTGTTTTTTTTTTCCTTCTTTTGAAAAAATCCGAAAGACTACGCCAATTATGTCACCACCAGGTGGGCAGGCTGCTGCCTAGGGGTAGCAGGTCTGTGTCTGATGGTGGTTATGAAGTAGTTGTAGACACAAATGGTAAAGGTAAATAAGGATTTATTTCCCCTCCCGGGGTTGGATTCTTCAAAAGATACAACACATAAACTTAAGACAAGTAAGCCATATTTTCTGGCATGTTATAAAGGAAAACAGGAAAGCTTCTTCTTGCTTCTTAATTAAATGATAAATGAGAATTTTAGGAATATTCAGCATACAGTTCCTCTATAGACAAACAGGCACACTTGACCTTCAGTGTTAACCTTAAGCACTGCACAGCTTTTGTTTAACATAAAGAGGTTATTCTGTCAGAAATTGTTAATGTACAGTCCATTGGATCATCCAAAGAGCATTCACTGGGACAATCAATGACCATGGGTTCCTGCAAGGTTTTAGAAGGACCTGTGTTTTCCTTGCCACAGAATGTTTGTAAGTTCCCTTGCAATGTCTCGTTACAGAGCCTATCTGACCAGCTCCCTCTAGGGCTGGAATAGCTGTTACCGTATTCCTCTGAGTCTGGGAGAGAAGGAAGCCACCATTCAGGGTTTCCAGAATCCAACTTCTTATAAGAGTTTCTAACTCTAGAATATCTGTTGGTTCTACCTTCAGGCTTTGGCACAGAATAAAAGAATTCTCCTCCCCTATCAGCACAGGGTTTAGCTCTGCGTGTCTTTCTCTGAGGCTTGGGAGTTTCAAACACTTCCTCTTCTGATATGCAAGTGTCTTCAATAGAATACCTCTCTCTCTCAGGGGCTTGGAACTGCTCTCTCACTAGCTCTCTGGGTAAATCCCTCGGTTCGTCTTTACAGCACTGCTCTCCCCTTGGATGTCTCCCACGAGGCTTCTGAGCATTAACCCTCCAGGTATTTCTACTGCCAGCAAACCTTCTTAACTTTATTTCAGAATCACTCTCAGGTTTATAGTGTTCATATACATACTGTTTCACTTTCTCAGGCTTCCATTCATTCTGGGTGGAACGTTGCCTCTGAGTTTCAAACTGCGTCACATCAGATGAACACTCACAGCTGTTCTCTGACTCCACGGCTCCTAACTGCTTTCTCCTGAGGTGTTCTGGGTATCTTGTGGATTGAACTCTTCCTGGTTCCTGAACTTCTCCTAGTTCCTGTTCCTGTTCTCGTCCCAGTTCTTGTTCAGGATCTGAATCTTGTTCTCGGTCTAACTCTGTATTTCCTGAGTGACTCTTATAGTAGCTATTAGCCCTTCCTTTATTCAGGTGCAAGCTATTAAGAACTGGGGATTGTTTGTCAGCTGGGCGTGTTTGCAAACCTCGTGGCTGGGTTTGTTTATGTTGCCCCTGACAACTACTGCTCACATGGCTTGCCTGCCTGTCAGCTTCCAAGCTAGAATTCACAGAATCCTGTGTTTTTAGGCAGAGAATGGATCTTCCTCATTACAGTACTAACCTGCAAACATTTTCATAGGTTAACACGTACCGTAGATCCCAAAATCATTGTTCTGAAAAAGATTGTGCAGCCACTATAGTGGCAGCCATCAGCAGCATTTTCCAGGAACGTTAGACAGGACTCACCAGCAGCTACTGTACTACTAGTAGGGGTGTGCATTCAGTTTGCATTTCAGTTTGGAACAATTTTTTGAGTGTTAAGATTGCGTATTAAATTAACTTTACATA
This sequence comes from Ichthyophis bannanicus, assembly GCA_033557465.1. Lineage (NCBI taxonomy): Eukaryota > Metazoa > Chordata > Amphibia > Gymnophiona > Ichthyophiidae > Ichthyophis > Ichthyophis bannanicus. The sequence continues at coordinate 1,464,741,134 of CM066032.1, read as the reverse complement.
CATGAAATGTCCAAATTTAGGCTCATAAAGCTGATTTAGGTGCATTAACAATTTTTTATTTATTTATTTTATTTATTTAGACAGTTTTGTATACCGCCTTATCCTTCAATCAAAGCAGTCACAACACAATTGGGGGATACATTTAACATGCGGGGATATGAGACACATACACTAATACTTACAAGGAACATGGGCATTGGAGGGTAAAGTGGCTTGCCCAAGACCACAAGGAGCATCTGTGGGACTAGAAACCCCAGTCCTTCCGGCCCAAGGTTGCTGTCCTCTAGTGGGATTTGAACCCCCGACCTTCCGGCCTGAAGTACCTTGCCCCAACCACTAGGCTACTCCTCCCTCAGATGGGAAATTTCCCATCAGCCCCTGCGGGCTTTACAGAGACGCGAGGGAGACACTCTCCCTTCGCAAATCTGAAAGCCGGCACAGAGGGGCTCAGCCATCGCAGAGGGAGGGACTCAGCCGGGCAGAGGGGGCCCCGCGGGAAATACTCCATTCTGCTGCTGCCGTAGCAGCCAGTTTTTTTTTTTTTTAATTTTCCTTGAGCCGATGGGGGGGGGTTAGGACTGGTAATGGGCTATGGAGAGGGTTAGGACTTGACTTGAGGTGGGCTGTGGGTTGATGGGGGGGGGTTAGGACTGGTAATGGGCTATGGAGGGGGTTAGGACTTGACTTGAGGTGGGCTGTGGGTTGATGGGTGGGGGTTAGGACTGGTAATGGGCTATGGGGGGCTAGGACTGGAAATGGGCTGGGGGGCATTAAGACTGGAGGTGGGCTGATGGGGTTGGGACTGGTAATGGGCTGTGGGCTGTTGGGGAGGTTAGGACTGGTAATGGACTATGGGGGGCTAGGACTGGACATGGGCTGGGGGGTTTAAGACTGGAGGTGGGCTGGTGGAGTTAGGACTAGTAATGGGCTGTGGGCTGATGGGGGGTTAGGACTGGTAATGGTCTATGGGGGATAGGACTGATAATGGGCTATGGGGGGCTAGGAAAGGAAATGGTCTGATGGGTAATGGTTAGGACTTGATGTGGGCTGATGGGGTTAGGACTGGTAATGGGCTGTGGGGGGGGGGGGGTTAGGACTGATAATGGGCTATGGGGGAGGCTAGTACAGGAAAGGGGCTGATGGGGCGGGGTTAGGCCTGGTAATGGGCTGTGGGGTGTTGGGGGGGTTAGAACTGGTAATGGGCTATGCGGGGAGTTAAGACTGGTAATGGGCTGTGGGCTGATGGGGGCTGTCTGGCAATGGGCTATGGGGGGGTTAGGACTGATAATGGGCTATGGGCGGGCTAGGACAGGAAATGGGCTGATGGGGAGGGGTTAGGACTTGACGTGGGCTGATGGGGTTAGGACTGGTAATGGGCTGTGGGCTGATGGGGGGGTTAGGACTGGCAATGGGCTATGGGGGGCTGACTAGAAATGGGCTGATGGGGTTAGGACTGGAAGTAGGCTGATGGGGTGTTAGGACTGGTAATGGGATATAGGGGGGCTTAAACTGAAAATGGGGTGATGGGGGGTTAGGACTGGAAGTGGGTTGATGGGACTGGTATTGGGTTGGGGGGTTGCTAGGACTGGAAATGGGCTTTATGTGGGGCTAGGACTGGAAATGGGCTGATGCAGGGACTAGAAGGGAATGGATGCTGGGTGAGGCTGGAACTAGAAGGGAGCTGATGTTGGGGTAGGATTAGAATGGGATGGGGCTGGGAGAGTAAAATGGAGAGGGGAAAAATATTTTGTGTGGGAGGGATGAAAAATCTACAATTGGCCGGGTATTGGGAGAGTAAGTGGGGATTGAGAACGGAGGGGTAAAATTTGAGTGGATGAAATAGGAATGAGGAAAGAGCAAAAGGAGAAAGATTAGTATGTTAAAGCAGATGTAGAGAGCGAATGGAAAAAAACTAGGAGAGAAGAAAGGACAAATGGACAGCAGACGATGGACAGTTAGCAGAAGACACGAAGAAACCAGAAGAAAGTGGCTGGAGCAATTGCAACTGAAAAAAAAGGCACAAAAGGTAGAAAAATACCTCTTTATTTTGAATTTATTAATTGGAATATGTGAGCTCTGGGAAATGTGCATCATTAACGTCTGTGCTTTGTTTAGTACAAGAGGAAATTAATTTATAGTTTTATTTCTACAGTGTTGTTGTACATTACAAGTTTGGCTTTTGGGGTTCCCAGTTTAATTATTGTCTTCCTATTTCTAAATTGTGATTCCTTGTTTGGTGATGGTCTATGTTCTGCATGTGTAATCGAGCTGAGGTATTCTGTTTATGTAATTCTTATTTGACATTGCCACTTGTTCTCTTTCCCCAGTAGGTCATGTATTGTTATTCTCTGAAATGTATTGGTTTAATATTTGTAGTGTTTCCTTTTGATAGGTAGAGTATGGTGCTTTGTGAGTCCTGGTAGTGCTGTTAGGATACGGCGGGTTTGCTATGGGTTCTAAATGGGCAGTGTTTGTAGTAGTTCCTAATGTGTCTGGCGGTTGGCACTGGATTATAGTAATGTAGAAATCTTTTAGTCTTTCTTTATCCATACACTCACTAAGAGGCATGTTTACTAAAAGTTAGTATATGGTAACATTATGCAAATATTTATGCAAATGAGGCCTCTTATGCAAATGAGGCCCCACACCGAGTCTCCGCACATGGCCCTGCACCCCCCTTGGGCCGCCCCTGTTCCCACCCATCTACTAAACTCCATCTCATCCACTGTTGTCCCTTCCATCATATTCTCAACCTATTGCTTTCTACTGCAACTGTTCCTGCAGCCTTCAAGCATGCTGTGGTTACACTTCTCCTCAAGAAACCATCCATTGATCCTACCTATCTTTCTAATTATTGACCCATCTCTTTCCTCCCCTTTATTTCTAAACTACTTGAACATGCGGCTCACTGCCACTGTCTTGACTTTCTCTTCTCTCAGTCCCTTCTGGTTCCACAGCAATCTCAATTTTGCCCTCTTCATTCTATTGAGACGACTCTTGCCAAAGTCTCCAATGACTTGTTTCTCGCCAAATTCAAGGACATATACTCGTACTAGATCCTCATCCTTCTTGACCTTTCTTCTGCTTTTGTCACTCTTGATCTCCATGTTCTTCTCAATACTCTATCCTCATTTGGATTTAGGGGTTGTGTCCTGTCTGGTTTTCTTCCTAGCTCTCCCACTGCACTTTTATTTATTTATTTATTTATTTACATTCTTTTATATACCGCGCTATTCTGCATCAGTGCGGTTTACATTGAACAAACTGAAATTACATTGAACAGGGTATTATAACTTGGAGATAACTATTTTACAGGGAACATGGGCTATGGAGGGTTAAGTGGCTTGCCCAAGACCACAAGGAGCACCTGTGGGACTAGAAACCCCAGTCCTTCCGGCCCAAGGTTGCTGTCCTCTAGAGGGATAATTTTAATGTATGTTCTGGAGGAGCCTCCTCTTCTGCTATCACACTTTCAGTTGATGTACCCCAGGGCTTTGTCTTGGGACCTACCCTTTTTTTCTCGATACACTCAGTCCCTTGATACACTCATCTCCTCACATGGTTTTCAGTTCAATTTCTATGCTGATAACTCTCAGATATACCTCTCTGCACCTGAAATCTCTCCAGGAATCCAGGTCCGAATCTTTGCCTGCTTATCTAACATTAGTGTCTGTATGTCTCATCACCACCTGAAATTGAACATGGCCAAAACTGAGCTGTTTATCTTTCCCCACACACACTTCCTCTTTTTCTATTTCTGTGGATAACATTCTATTCCTCTCTGTTTCATTGGCTCGCAACCTTAGAATCATCTTTGACTCTTCCCTCTCCTTCCCCACACACATCCAACAGATAGCTAAAACCTGCTGTTTCAATCTCTATAATACTAGCAAAATTCATCCCTCCCGTTCTGAACACGCTACTAAGACCCACTCTTTAGTCACCTCTTGTCTAGACTATTGCAACCTCCTCTTTGCCGGCCTTCATCTGAACCATCTCTCCCCACTTCAATATGTTCAAAACTCAGCTGCACAGCTCATCTGCCACCAGTGACACTAGCCTTTTTCACCTCGCTTCTCAAGTCACTTCATTGGCTTCCTATTTGTTTCCAGAATCCAGTTCAAACTTCTAATACCGATCTATAAGTGCCTGCATTCAACTTGTGACACCCCTCCCTCGTCTACCCCAGTATGGTGGCAGTAAAGAGAGGGGGCACAGCATATGTTACTCTTTTATCGCTGTTCCCTGGATATGCTTGTGTAGTTGTAGCCCAGTGATCACAGCCAAAGTAGGTTAAGGGTAAACAATATGTTTATTGTTCGCACCAGGTTTTCTTCCCCCCAAAACAGAGGTCAAAGGATATCAAAACATAACAGATAAAGTCCGGTATAACAGCCTTCCTGATACTTCTCAGGGTATAATAGATAAATCAAAGATCAGCTTCTCTTAGTGCATTCCACTTTCCAAAACATCTGTATTCTTCTTAACAGCGATACTTTCTCTCACATAAGACATTCAATAAAGAACTTCCAAAGTTGTGGTTTTTCTCTGGTCCACATCTACATGAGTAATTCTCTTCTAGCCTCTAAGTAAAACTGAAGCTTCTTCCATGAGCTTAATCCTTTCTTCTGTATAAAACTTCTCCCAGAAGAAATCTAGGTTTCCTGAAGCTATCTCTTGGAATTAGGCAATTAAATAGGATTGGCAGTGAGACAAGCTTCCTGTCTGCAATTAAACTCCAATCTCTAAAACACTTTTATAACAGCCTTAAAATATTGCATATGTTTAAGCTGTACATTAAAAGTCTCTTTGGCAGATACCACATTCCATTTCAGAGCCACTACTATAAGATAATGGAATATCAGTTTGCATCGGTTCCTCTTCACTAACTGGAGCTTCTTGAATATAAGGCTTACTCGAGTCTAGTGTTCTTAGGTGTTTGAGGAGACTTTGTAACTGCTTATCTCCCTTCTCTCTAACTGTCCTGCGCTCTTGCAGGGATATCTGTTTATTAACCTTCTTAAAGAGCTGAGCATAAGGATTTCTTTCTTCCTTGACTTGCCCGGGTCTTATTCTCTGGTGAGGAGGTACGTATCTCTTCTGACTAGGCTTTACAGGCACTCTTAATATCTCCTGTTCATCAGAATCTGTATCTAGGCTTGTGTCACGCTGCTGCCAATTAAGATCATGCTGAGGTGCACCTGTGCTAGCCTCTAGCTTGCAGGTTCTGACACGTTCTCTGCTGTGAGGCAACGTTTGTCTTTCATACACTGGGATTTCCCTTCCACCCAGTTTCTCTCTTGTCTGTCTATTCCCAGGGAAACTATCAGCAGAAATGCTCCTGTCCCTTTCAGACAAAGACTCTATACTTTGTTTAAAAGACTTATAGGATTTTCTGACCTGCTTTGGCTTTGCTTGAGGGCTATTCCTTCCTGGGAGGACTTTCAGCTGTTTTCCCCGAGACGTGGCTTCCTCTGTGCAAGGTGGCTGGCAACCGTCCAAGTAATTGGTTCCCACCTGATCCCTCTTGCTTCGAGCTCTGCCTCTTTGGGAAATCAAGTCTCTCTCTGTCCCTCTGAAAAGAATGCCTGACTCCAAAGCCGTATCTGCTTCCTTGGAGTCCCTTTCTCCTGGCTGTGCCAAAGGTGAGTGTCTGTTTTGCTTTCTCCGTTCCTGCAGCTTCTGTTGCCTGTGTAGCTCCTCGTTCTCCTCCTCTCTTTCCTTTTTCTCTCTCTGTTCCTCCTCCTCCTGTTCTTCCATTGAAACTACCACTTTCTGGTTATGAGGACTAGTTTGTCCAATCAGGCGAGAGTCCACCCCTTTCCCTGATAGGCTAGCTCTCCCTGTCAGCCTAGAGCTAGGGTGTGGCTCCCTTTCACGTCTCTCCTGCCCTGCAACTTTGTGTGCTGAAGTTTTAACCCTCTCTTGCCCTGTATCTATGGCAGGTTCAGAGTAAAAAGTGTGTTTAAAACCCTCTTTCCTACGCTCTGACAGCTCTGCCTTGTCACAAACTGCTTCTCACTACCTTTTCTCTTTTATCTCTCCCTACACCCCTCCTCAGGAACTCCATTTTTCTGGCAGATCCCTTCTATCTGTTCCCTTCTCTTCCATTGCCAACTCCAGACTTTGATCTTTCTACTTTGCTACTCCTTATGCCTGGTACAAACTTGTGTCGTGCTCTATCTCTGGTCCTGTTAAAATCCAAGCTAAAAACACTTCTTTGAGACTGCTTTTAGACCCTGATCTCTCTAGTCTCCTGTTCACCTCCTATGTGTTTCCTTACCATTCTCCTGGAAATATCCTAATCCACAGTTGTGTCATCTGTCTTGACTAGACTGTAAGCTCTTATGAGCAGGTACTGTCTCTTGTATGTCTCTGAATAGCACTGCTTATGCCTTGTAGCACTATGTAAATGATAAGCAGGAGGAGGAATATGCAGCATCATCCAGTTCCCCTACCAAGAATTGTCAGAATTATACAAAATGAGGATGATATTTTCCAAAAACCTGGGAAGTTCCCTCTGCTATTCAGTTCAGTATGGGAGGAGACTGCTTGGAGAAAAGAAAATCCATTCCTATGAAAACTTCATCCAAAACCATTGCACAATGCATATTTAAGTGGGTGTTTGCCCTTAGGGGCAAACACCTCTAGCACCCAACCAGAGTATTGCTTCTACCTAATGGCCAGATGTGCACCAACCACTCTAACTAGAACAAAGAAGTGCAAGAGGTTTGGGGCCACTGTACAAGTGCAGGGGTGTGCTTAGCCTGAAAATGGAAGTTTCTGCAGAGACCTGTACAGAACACCACCAAATGAGATGAAACAGCAAGGTACCTAACTGAGGGGAACAGAGTCCTAACAGAACCAGGGAACTAACGGCCAACAACCCTAAGCCTAAGTGCTTTGTTTGTAGAAGAAAGGGAGAATAGAAGACAAAGGAATTAATTATTTTAAGCAGGTTGATATCCTGAGAAAGGGTGAGAAGTAGACATTCTTTAAAAGTGCAGATTGTGGAATAAATTTGGTAAACTATGCTCCATACATTTCCTGAAGAAAATGATCAACTGTATCATAGTTAATTTATGATTTTTAAAAAGGGTTCTAGGGGTGATCCGGGAAACTACAGACTGTAAGCCTGACGTCAGTACTGGGAAAAATGGTAGATACCATTAAAAAGAACAAAATTACTGAACATGTAGATAGTCATGGCTTAATGGGAGACAGTGAACATGGCTTTAGCCAAGAAAGGTCTTGTCTTACTAATCTGTTATGTTTTTTTGAAGGTGTGAATAAACAGGTAGACAAAGGTGGGTCAGTTGATATAGAATATCTGGATTTTCAGAAAGCTTTTGACAAGGTCCCTCATCAGGGACTTTTGGCAAAATTAAAAAGTAATGGGATAGGAGGTGATATACTATTGTGGATCAGGAACTGGTTAAAAGATAGAAAGCAGAGGGTAGGGCTAAATGACCAATTTTCCCAATGGAAAAAGGTGAATAGTGGAGTACCCCAGGGATCTGTGCTGGGTCTGCTGCTTTTTGACATATTCATAAATGACCTGGAAAAGGGAATATTGAGTGAGGTTATCAAATTTGCAGATGACACAAAACTATTTAAAGTTGTTAAAACCCAAGAGGATTGTGGAAAATTGCAAGAGGATCTTCATAAATTGGAAGATTGGGCATCCAAATGGCAGATGAAATTTAATGTGGACAAGTGTAAAGTTATGCACCTAGGAAAGAACAATCTAAACCATGGTTACGCGATGCAAGGTTCAACATTAGGAACCACCACCAAGGAAAAAGATTTAGGCTTCATCGTGGATAACATGTTAAAACCCTCACCCAGTGTGCAGTGATGGCCAAGAAAGCAAATAGAGTGCTAAAAAACATAAAGAAAGGAATGGAGAATAAAACAAAGGATATTATAATGCCTCTATATCGTTCCATGGTAAGACTGCACCTTGAATATTGTGTGCAGTTCTGGTCGCTGTATCTTAAAAAAGATATAGCGTTATTAGAAAAGGTAGAGAGAAGAGCCACCAAAATGGTAAAGGGGATGGAAGGATACTCCTATGAAGAGAGGCTAAAAAGGTTAGGGCTCTTCAACCTGGAAAAGAGGCAGCTGAGGGGAGATATGATAAAGATCTATAAATTAATGAATGGAGTGGAACGGGTAAATGTAGATCGATTGTTTACATCATCAGAATATAAAAAGACTAGGGGACATGCAATGAAGCTACAGGGTAACCTATTTAAGACTAATAAGAGAAAATATTTTTTCACTCAATGTGTAATCAAACTCTGGAATTCGTTTCTGGAGGATGTAGTAAAAGCTGTTTGTGTAGCTATGTTTAAAAAAGGTTTGGACAAGTTCCTGGAGGAAAGGTCTATACACCATTATTAAAGGGGACCCAGGATATCCACTGCTTGACCCAATACAAGCATTGAGGAACCTATGCCTTTTGGGGAAACTGCTAGGTACTTATGACCTAGATTGGCCACTGTTGGAAACAGGATGCTGGGCTTGATGGACCTTGGTCTGACCCAGTTTGGCATATCTTATGTTCTTATGTTCTTAAGTAAACCCTTGGTTCAGAACGCATACTTCTGGCCTGGACTCTAATTATTGAAAAGGTTGAATGAGAGTGTGTCAAGAGCCAAAATATTAGATAGTTGCTGCTACATGGCCTATAATCTTCTCTCAAGTTTGAGCCCTGACACTTAACATTCCAAGAGCTCAGAGAAACTCTGACTAAGAGCTCTCTGGATTTCTGTGCTCTCTTGTTTGCCTAGCAGTTCCACAGTATCTATCTGGACCACATAGAAAGGGTGCATCGTCATATTGTATAAAAAAGGCAGAGACCCCCTGGAGAAGGACTCTTATTGCCCTATAACACGTCTTAAAGTGGATGTTAAAATCTCGGGAACAGTATTTGCTGTTAGACTCATAAGGTACTGCCATTTCTAGTGGAGACTGAGCAGGTAGAATTCAGACCAGGCTGATATGCAGCCTGCAATGTTTGTAAGTTGTTTGAAGCATTAGACAATAAAGGCTGAGGCTCCAATGAAGGCATGATTCTGAGTCTGGATGCCAAAAAGGCATTTGACAAAGTCATGGGGGGGGGGGGGGGTTTGGATACTGAAGAGAATGAGGATGACAGGAAGCATCATGAAGTGGCTGAGAGTGCTATACAGTGGGATGAGCATGTAACTCCAACTGAACAGCAATGTTTCTGAGCAGTTTGGCTTGTGGGTGGGGCTTCCGTCAGGGACACCAACTGTCATCACTCCTTCCTCTACAGCCCCTGGCTATCCAGTTTAGGGAATTAAGGATCTTTAAAGCACTGTTTAGGTCAAATTAAAATAAAGATAATGCTTATTTTTAGATGGAATTTTGTTTTTTATGGAGAAAGCAGTGCAGATAATACATGATTTTTTTTCAAGTGTGATCAAGTTAATGTTGACTTCTGATAACCCTATATAATAAAAAATCTGTTGTTGCTGATTTTTTTGGAGCACAGGAGTTGGATAATTTTTCCACTGCTAGCTGGCTTGAGTGCACATTTTTTGTGTGCCATTGATGAGTCTCTGTGATTGCAGTTCACTGGACACTGAGCTTTTTCAGAATGCTTCTGATTCACCTCAAGTACACGCCGGATCTTTGGGGGGGTTCCCTCTGATGTCATCGAGCATGCCGTTATAATCGTGCATGCCTGATGTGTTCTTTCTTGGCATTTATTGGATTCCCAAGCTGGCTGTGCGTGCAGTATTGCTCCGGTGCTTCTTTCCTTTTCTTTTGTGGTTTTCTCTGCATCGTGTGAGTCAAGAGTTCCTTGTACATTCTACTGTTTTCTACTTTGTTTCTTTTTATCCATGTGAGAATTTTTTTTACATTTGTTTTTGTGTTTCTGGACCTGCAGCATTACTTTTCATTTCTGCCTTATGAACAGCGATGTGACTTTTCTGAGCTCCCTGAAGAAGCCGTCGGGCGAAACACCTGGTGTCTGGCCTCCAGCTGTTGATTCTGATCACTGCGTTTATATTCTGCATTTGGACTGCTGCTTCTGCTTCTGTATTTTTTAGCAGCCTGCTAATTTTCAGATAAGTCTTTGTTGCTGTCACGCTGTGTTTTTTGCTATGTTTCTGAGGCCATGATAGCTGTTGTCACTATCATGCTGTGTTTCCTACTGCGTTTTTACAACCAATTTGGTTCTCTGCATAGAGTTTTTTTTGACCACTGATGCCTTTGTGAGTCCGGTTCAATTGTAGTGGCATTGTTGTCCATCGACTGGCTATCCCTTCTTGCTGATGTTGGCGGGGGGGGGGGGGGGGGCGGATGTATTTTTTCCTTTATATTTGCATATTTGTGTATATCCTTTTGGTGACAATTCCAAATTGGTTGATTTTTTTTTTTCATTTTTTTCTCACATGGTATTGATTATGAAAAAAAAATCTTCTTTTTTTCTTTGTGCCTAACTTGGAGTTTAGATTTTTTCTTTTGAATTTTTTGGTTCCTTGGGGGATTTTTATTATATAGTGTTACTATGGAATCTGCTCCTCCCATTTGGTGAGATACTTTGACTTTTTCGGTGGATCAGGTACAAGAATTGTTAAAGGAACCTACCTGTTTCGACTCTGGTGAGACCTCACATGATCATGCATCCTGGACTGTGTTACATAAGCTTTGGAAGCGTCAAGTCCGAGCGGAGTTAGATCGTGCCTCCTTACTGGAGTATATTCACTGACAACAGATACCACATGGCTTTCGTCTGAAGAAGGAGCCACAGCTATTTGTTGAGGATGGTGCTTTTGTTGAAAACTAGAATAGAATTCATAACAAAGGGGGTGCTAGCGAGCCCGAACTGACATGGCAGCATCTCCCTGAGGCTCTGTGCCAGGCGTCCCACAATTACTGGAGGGGAGGGCATGAATCCGTGATTTGGGGGATAAGTTGAGTGGCTGAGTGCAGCGGAAGACGGGGTGAGGCGGAAAAGGGAGTGAAGGCCGGTATGTGATCGCCGCCACTTAAATTATGCCCCCCCGACCTGCCGACAAGAGAGACCTAGTCTGTGCAGCTCTGGTGGAAGGAAAGGCTTGACTGATGTTGCTCTGCATGGGCCCTGATTGCTAGCCTCGATGTTTTGCCTGCCTCCCTGGGCTCTCCACTTGGTGAAATTAATTGGTTCCCCAATGTAGCTGCTGTGTGAGAGAGCTGGATCTGAAGTGCCCTGCCGAGGAACTGGGGTTGCTGAGCCTTCTGCTGGAGTCCTTTGCAGGGGATTGCTGCAGTGAGTACCGGAGAGAGAGCTGACTTAAGTTGCTGTGGCTCTGTGGTGGTGCCAGAAGAACGGGAAAGTCTCCATGGCGGGCACCTGTGTGTGTGCAAGGGGAGAGAGTTTTTGTGCCGGCCCTGTCCCGGAGACCTCTGTGGCAGCCATTACCGCATGGAGGGGAGCAGAGAGAGCTGAATGGGGCCCGTGGCGGGAAAATTACCTACAGCTGACAGTGAGTGCCAGTATACTCTCTCCCTGTACATTAAGCTGTGGGGGCTGTTGCTTTGGACAATACCAGGAGGAAGGAATTGGGCATGAACTGCAGCGGAATAAGTGTACTGCCCTGAGTTCTTAACTGTGGGTTCCAATTTATAATTCTGCTATTGTTTCTTCTTCAACTGAGCACATGGCTCTGCAGCAATGAATGAATAGCTCCATCTGGTGGTTGAATAGGGTCGTGGTGGCCCAGCTTTGCAATAGAAGCTGAAAACGGCCCAGGACACTATCTGTGGTGGTGGGAGGCAGCTGTGAGTAATCTATGCGTCCACCAGAAAGAAAACAGCTGATCTAAAGGAATTTGCTTATGGCAGTGCGCGAACAGAGCTTCAGGAGAGGGATAAGCAGATAATATAGGGCCCGACTGGGAGTGTGGTAGTGTCTGATTCTGGCAAGAAGGATTCCCTCGCAGCGAGTGCTATTGTGGCTATTACAAAGGAAGAACTCAAATCGTGGTTCAATGAAATTAAAACGGACATTTCTGGGTTCAAAGGAAAAGTAGAGGGGATGTTCTCACAGCTGAGAGCTGATATAACCGAAGTAGGATGCCGGGTGGCGGAAGTTGAAGGATGTCTTGAGACATTGGAGGCACGCACTGAATTGTTAGAAAAAGGGATGAAGAGTTTAGAAGATGACAAGGAGAGTATGGCATTGAAGCTGGAAGACTTGGAGAACACAACCAGGCAACAGAATCTGCGCATAAAGGGTGTCCCTGAGGTAGACGCGTACCAAGATTGTATGAAAACAGCGAAAGCCATCTGTGAGACGGTCCTGCAAGAGGCAGGGGAAGAAGTGGTGGAGGTGGTGCTGGATCGAGCACATAGATCGCTTGGAGCAGCGTGACGGGATCAGCCTAGAGACATTATCATTTGCTTCTATGATTACCAGATTAAGGACAAAATAGCCAACAAGATGCATTCCATGGGAAAGTTTAAATGGCAAGGAACTGACATTGCTATATATGCTGATCTGGCCGCAGCTATGCTGCAGCGCCGGAAGTCCTGGCGGGAGTTTACTACTCGGCTACGAGAGGACAATATATGATATAAGTGGCTGTTCCCGGTGGGGCTTGCCTTCACCGTTAATGGGACGACTCGGCATGCGGAGACCTTGCTGGCACTGAAGGAAGCTATGAAGGAGGCAGGCATCCAGCAGATTCCAGAGATGGCGCAGACGGGCAGCACACAGCAGCGAGTACCTGACAGGCAGTGGCATCGGGTAGACAGACGGGAGAGGAAGTCTGCCTGTGGGGGAATGAATATGCCCTTCCGAAGTTGAGGGATGAATTTGTATGTTTAAATATGTTGTGGGGAGGGGTGATGTGGATATGTTAAGAGTGGGAAGGTGGGGAAGACAATGTGTATGGGGAAGACTATGTCTATGGGATTGTGTATGTTGTTTCAGGCTGTGGGGTTGGGAGTTCCAGTAAAGTTGGCTAGCGGAGAGGGGGAAGGTAGGTGAGTGGGGATGCAGCGACACTGGGTTCTACGGGGTCCAGATTGGGGTGGATGTGGGAGGAGCGAGCACGGTAGAGGGCTATAGGGGTGGGTGTTGAAGGGGAGGTGGGGAAGGGGTTGGGGAACAGGGAGGGGGAGGAGGGCAATCATAATCGGTTAAGTGTAGGGGTGTGGGGGGTAGGGGGTAGGGGAGGGGGGATCACTATGGAACGGTGCACACCGATGGTAAAAGTGATACCTGAAAATGGAACGTGAATTAAAGATCCTCATGCTTAATGTGCATGGTCTCAATTCCTGGCAAAAGAGACGGGCAATGGTAAGAGAAGGTGCCCGAGTCCAGGCGGACGTACTCTTGCTGCAGGAGACCCATTTAAAGAGCTCTCAGGGGAGGGGGACTTTATCAGGGTAAATACGATAGAGGCTTTTTTGCTGCCAATTGCAGTTCCTATAAAAAAGGGGGTGTGGGGATACTGTTTTCCAAGGACCTCCTGGTGGACACTAAGGAAGTTATTAGAGATCGGGAAGGGCGGTATGTTCTTTGGTGTGGGCTCTTGGAAGGGAGAGAGGCTACCATTTGCTGTGTGTATGCGCCTAACATAGCTCAAGGCCCTTTTTTCAACCGTATTCTTCCAATTATAGAGGAGCACAAACGGGGGAGCCTGGTCGTAGGTGGAGATTTTAATGTAGTTGTGGATCCGCGCCTGGACTCCTCGGGGGGAGGAAGGAGTTGGGATAAATTGGGAAGACAGAAGTTGGCTAAATTGATGTCCGCATTGGGATTGGTAGATGTTTGGCGGTATAGTCATGTTGGAGAAAGAGCTTACACCTTTTTCTCACATCCTCATCGAACGTATAGTAGAATTGATATGTTGTGGATAGACTCTAATTGGTTAGATAGGGTGGGCGCTGTGGATATTGGTGCTGTGTCATGGACGGATCATGCTCCGGTAATACTTGCTCTTGCATTTTATAAAGAGCGTACCGGACTCCGTTTTTGGAGATTGAATGAATCGCTGTTGGCAGATCCGGAGGGGGTGGCCAGTCTGAGGGACTGCATTACAGAGTATTTTCAATTAAATGGGGGAGCAGAAGTATCCCGGGAGATAGTGTGGGATGGTATGAAAGCGGTAGTCCGGGGGCATTTAATAGCAATGGCGGCAAAGAAAAAGAGGCAGGCGGGGGTGGTGGAGGAAGGGTTGAGAGCTCAGTTACAGCAATTACTTAGAGAGCACCAGAGGACTGGGAGTAGGGCGGTGTTACAATGGATGACTAGGGTGCGGGAGGATTTGGAGGCATTAAGATTGGGGGAACTAGCCTTCCAAATGAAAAGGCTGCAGCATGCATATTATGTTGGGGGCAATAAACCGGGTCGGTATTTAGCTCGGCAACTTAAAAGAAGGCATGTGCAGCAGCAGATATATAAGCTGAAAAATGAAAGGGGTGAATGGGAACATGGGACCATCAATATCCAGGCGATTTTCAGTAGGTATTATAGGGCCCTGTATAAGGCGGAGCTGAGAAGATCGGAGGTGGAAATGAGACAATATTTGGGAAAACTTAATCTCCTGAAATTGGAGGAGATGGAACAGCAATGGATGGATAGGGCAATTGAGGAAGGGGAGGTGCGGGTGGCAATCAATGGCCTTAAGGAAGGCAAAGCCTCGGGTTTGGATGGTATTACGGCCCGGTTTTATAAGACTTTCAGTTCCAAAATCTGTGGCGAATTTACCAGGGTCTTTAATGGTGTTCATCAGGGGGGGCACTGCCGCGGTCAATGGCAGTGGTGGGTATAGCCTTGGTGCCTAAACCAGGGAAGGATAAGGGGGTGAGTGAGTCATACCGACCTATTTCTCTAATTAATTTGGACGCAAAGATTTTGGCAAAGGTTTTGGCTACCCGTTTGCAGAACTTTTTACCTAAGTTGATAAATAATGACCAAACGGGCTTTATCCCCGGCAGGCAAGCCAGTGACAATATCCGGAAGCTATTAAATGTTCTTTGGGTGGCTCAGAAGGCTGGACTGGATTCTTTGGTGGTGGTGGTGGATGCCGAGAAGGCGTTTGATAGAGTTGAATGGCCCTTTATGTTCGCTGTGTTACAAAGAATGGGGATTGGGACAGGGTTTCAAAACTGGATAGGTGCATTATATGACCAGCCAAGAGCTAGGATTCGATCGAGTGAATGGTACTTATTCAGCAGAGTTTGAACTGGAACGGGGCACTCGACAGGGGTGTCCTTTGTCCCCTCTGTTGTTTGCGCTAGTCATTGAGCCTTTAGCACAACGGATTAGAGAGCATGATTTCATTAGGGGTATCCAAGTGGGTAGTGGAGAATATAAAATTTCTCTTTTTGCCGATGACATTATTTACACTGTGAGTAGGCCGGCAGAGTCATTACCAATGTTATTGGTGGAAATACGGGAATATAGTCTGGTTTCGGGATATGTTTATGTTTATTAAATTTGATATACCACTCAGGCCGAAGCATCAGAGCGGTTTACAATAATATATCATTTGAGGAAATATGAAAGGAACGCCATTTGTAAGATAGGACAGAATAGAGGACAGAAACAGTCAAAAAGATAAGGCAAAGAGAAGAAAGGGAACAGCAGGTTACCATAATATATGCGTATGACAATCCAGACTACATCTTCAATGCCAACTTCAGGATATAAAATGAATATGGGTAAAACTGAGATCTTGAAGATTAGGCTGGGTCCCCATATGGAGGCTCAGTTGAGGCAGGATTACCCCTTTCGGTGGGCTAAGCAGAAGTTAAAATATTTGGGGGTCTGGATTTGCTGTGACTGGCGGCAATTGAGAAGATTAAATTATGATCCTCTAGTTGCCGAAATTCTGAATGATCTTGTGAGGTGGGATAAGGCCACCTTTTCCTGGGTGGGGCAAATTGCCATTGTTAAAATGAATCTGCTGCCTAGGATACTTTATCTGTTCTTGGCATTGCCCATTGAGTTGTCAGTGGCACAACTGAAGCTGTTGCAGCAAAGAATTTTCTCCTTCATCTGGAGGAAATGTCCACCCAGGCTAAATAGAAGGGTGATGTTTAAGCATAGAAGAGAGGGTGGACTGGGTGTCCCAGATTTGCTGCGATATTATATAGCGGCACAGTTGCGGGCACTAGTCTATTGGAGGATAGGGCCGGAGGCCCGAGGGTGGGTGCGAGCAGAGGAGGCCTTGAGTGGGCAAAGTGCATTGGCAGACCGCGTGTGGTTTACCGGCCAGGGGAGGGAGGATAAGGCTGGGGATGAAATGAAGATGAGTCCCTTTACGGAGCTTACCCTAAAGGTGTGGAAACGGGAGAAAGCGCATCTGGTGGGGGTTAGGGTAGCTATCCAACTTCAGAAAATTAGACGGTGTAGTGGTTTCCATGAGGGGGGGAGAGCCGAGGTCTATAAAAAATGGGAGGATAAGGGCTTGGTGTGGATGGGGCAGTTGTTCTCGGAGAGTGGCCAGCTGTCTACTTTTGAACACCTGCAGGAGCAATATGCCCTGGAGAAGGAGGATTGGTTTGGTTACTGTCAATTAGCACATTTTGTGCAGAACAGTTTGAAGGGGGTGGAAATAGGAACAGTGCGAACCCCTTTTGAAAGGGTGTTACTCCGTGGGGGGGAATCTCGGGTTCTTGTATCACAGATCTATAGGGGATTGGAAAGGGGGGGTGCTTATGCAGCGTATCAAGTGGCGTGGATGCGGGACCTGGGTGGTTCTTGGGATGAGGAAAGGTGGGCGTCAGTTCATGAAGAAACTAAGATTGCGTCCAGTTCAGCGGCGGTGCAGGAGCACTGCTATAAAATGCTGTATCGCATGTATATCACGCCAAAACGGCTAGCCGAGATTGATAAAACTAAAGATCCACGTTGCTGGAAAGGGTGTGGGGCTCTGGGCACGTATTTACATGTGTGGTGGGAGTGTCCAGTGATCCAAGGAATATGGCAATGGATGCAAGGCCTGGTAGGGACTATGTTGGGCAGGAAGGGGAAGTTAAAGCCGGAGCAGGTACTGCTGGGGGAATGGGGGGAGTCAGGGCATGAGTTGGGGTATCTATTGAAAATGATTTCCATCGCAGTAAGGATGGAAATAGCCTATAAATGGAAAGACCCTGGCGACCCGGAAGTGGACCAAATGCTAAAGCGAGTTGTATTTGTTTGTCAAATGGCAGAATTACAGGCATATTTGACCAACAAATTGAATGGATATCACCGTAAATGGCATCCCTTCATTCAATGGAGGCGGGAGGCGCTGAAGTAGTGGGAGTGCTTGAGGGGGGGATCATGCTCTAGGGGGAATTGGGGTAAGGATATGTGGTAAGTGGGATTTAGGATTTTACTATGGGATTTGGTAGGGGGGTTGCTGCTGGTGTTCAGTACGGTGGGGGGGAGCACGGTTCCATAGAGGGAAAGGGGGGGAGGGAGAGGAGGGGCCCTGAGGGCGTGGGGGAGGGGAGGTAAGATGGGGGAGAAGGGAGGTGAGTGGGGGAGGGAGGGGAGGTTTTATTTCTGTGGTACTGTTATTGGGATATCTTTCAGTTGGATTTCTTGTGATATGTTACTGTTTATGCGTATGCACTTATGCTGTTTTATGGGCTATGGGTTACTAGAGGAGGTGTGGGTGGTGATTTGATTAGAGGTTGTTCACATAATGTTCTGTGGGGGCACTTATTTGATATAGCCTGGGTTTGTTGGATATTGTTTTTCCAGTCCTGTACTATTATGTTTCATTGACTGTGCATTAATAAAAAAACTTTAATACAAAAAAAAAAAGAATTCATAACATATGCTCACTAGATTTGATGGTCTTGACAGTCAATGCCACCAAGTCATTTCATGACACAACGAGTCAAGAGATTGAACAGAAAATGACTGTCCTTAAAGCCGTAGAACATGAAAATGTTTTTGCTTCTCAGACACAATGTTTGCAGTCTCAGATGGATACATTCCACCAGGAGATCAAGCATTTCAAGTTAGCTAAGTCACATAGAGATAACACAGATTACAAGACTGGTTTTGTATACCCTTGGATGCAACCAGAACGGAGGAAGCTGCATCATGTCTCTTTTGAATATTCAGATGATTCTGCTCTTTATGATCTGCCAACCTCTGGCCCTGAGGATTTTTTGGAACGAGGCAGGGGCATTTGCAAAAGCAAGGGTCAAAGTCGTGGACAGATCATGCAGAACGACATCATCTCATTGCCCGTGGACCAGATCACAACCTGCAGCGGATCCCAAAGGCTTGTAGTAAATCTATCTTCTCGGGTCTTGACACCTTTACAGCTGGAAGTTTTGGAGAAGGGTCTCTCTTTTGTTCCATGTACTGTGATAAGGAAGCTTATCATAGTTCAGGAAGGAGCTATAATAGAGGTGAATTGGCTCTGAACAAGCAACCTGTCTTTGCTGGTAGAAATACTAAAACAGAATGTTTTCATAAAAGACTACCAGTCCCAGAATGCACCAGGTTTCAAACAGCCTCTAGAAGAGCTGAAGTGGGGAAACATGTGTTCAATCAGGAGAGCTATGAGGTAATCCCCAATCACTCATCTCCAAGGGCAGGGCTTGATTCAGCACAGCTGCGCTGTGCTAGGGTGGAGCATCCCTCTCAGCAAGTTAAAAGTAAAACATATTCTACACAGAATCAGATGAGGAACCCAGAGCTCAAGGACAGAGAGAGCAAGAAGCAGCAGCAGCGTGGAAGGAAGAAGAGGAAAACATCTTGGAGGTCTAAAGAAGGAGCTCACAGCAGCACGTTTGTTAGGAGTCATTCCAGAGGCAAGCATACTCCATTGGACTGGAGGAAGCCAGAGGAGTGGGGTTACAGAGCCAGGAATTCCCGGACGGCACCTGTGAGGGAGACGGCTGCATTTGGAAGGGGCCCTAAGACCAGTGCAAGAAGGTATGTGAAGAGAGACCCAGTGTCCAGGGATCTTGATTGGAAGGCTGGACATAAAACCTGGACTACTTATTGGCCAGGATATCTGGAGAGGAAACCTAACAGTAAAGGAAGCTCAGGTATGAATTCTGATCTGTGCCCTAGCTCTTCATCTGGAAGACAGCAGGGAAACAGATATTATCCTGAGAGTGTTCCATTAAGGAATTCCTCTGAGCCAGACCATGATATTGATTCTATGATAGTTGAAGAAGAAGGAGATATTTTAAATGATCAGAATGAATACATGGATTGCTCTCTGTCTAGGCTGCTGTGGTAAAATACTTTCACAAATACAACAACCATCAAAAGGAAATATAACTTGTTCTTTTATTACCCAGAAAAGTTTACAAGAAAGCTTTAGGGTAGGATTTGAGCCACGTAGAGAAAGTGAACCAGCAAAGGGGTTTGCAGCTGGCTAATTATTGGTAATTAAGCCATGCACAGTTGCACGTGAGCTCTGAAAGGAAACTACTGTTTGTGTGTGAAAATACAAGAAAGTTATCCTTGAAAAAGAACAGTTTTTGGTTACTTTTTGGGTTTTGTTTTTGCTTTTGGAGCACTGCTAAAAGGTATTAGCAGGAGCCCTCAGAAAGACCTTTCTGTTTCCCATCAAGGTCTTTATTGTTTGATTGCTTAAGAAGCTCAGTTGCTTATATCATGATTTGTTTTTCCTAAGTACAATACTGAAGCAAGTTGTCCTTTTGTGTTACCAAGTAAATCTGTGTGGGAGAATTAACCCCATAAATAAAATATATTTTCTTTGCTTACACTCGAGCAACACAACTCATTATTTTGTGAACGGCTGATTCTGGTATGAATGGACTACATTCCCCACAATCCTTTGCAAGTCATAATAGTATTTTGCCTTTGCCAAGACTGTGGACATTCACGCCCAGCGCCCCCGTTTACAGTACACAATATGATGGGTTTCAGGTACGTTTGGAATTTGAGCAATTATTACGTAAATTGCATTTGAAAGCCTTTTTTGTGGGATGTTCCGATTTTTCTGACACACCTACTGGTGTTTCTTCTGGTGATTTATCTGATGTCATTCAACTTCCAATATGTTCCACCTGGTCTCCACCAGGTCCGTTACCTCCTACATTGCAGGTTTTTCGTGAGCTTATTCTGAAAGACATTTCTCAGTTGGAAACAACATCTCATTCTAACATGTATCACAGCTTATCTCTTCCTGAATGTCACACATTATCGGAATTACAGAGTTTCCAAGACATTATCATACACAGGGCCGTTGAAGGCGGAGCAGTAGTGGTGTTGGATGTTTCCCAATATTTGAGAGAAGTTCATCATCAACTTGCAGATACTTCTACTTATCTGCAGTTACCTGCTGATCCCACTTCTAATCTTCAAGTCATTATTAAGGAATGTGTCACTGTGGCTTTGGAACAACATTTGGTGACCAAGAGGGAGGCTTCGTTTCTTTGTGCTTTGCATCCACGTGTTCCTCATTTTTATATTCTAGCAAAGATTCATAAAGATCTGCATCATCCTCCCGTAAGACCCATTGTTTCTTTGAGAGGCTCCTTGTTGGAACCACTTGTGACATTTGTGGATTCTTTTCTGCGTCCACTGGTTTTTCGCATACCTTCCTATTTACGGGACACCATGCATTTTTTGTAGCTATTGGCCACTGGTTATGATGCAGATTTACCGACTGATTTATTAATGGTCACAATGGATGTTTCCTCCTTGTACAGCAGCATTCCACAACATGAGGCTTTAGCGATTGGTCGTGCCACTCTGCTTGCTCATCAGGTTCTGAGTGTGTCTAAGGTGGATTTTATTGTTCAACTCATAACATTGGCAATGACCAAAAACCTTTTTTGTTTTGATGTTTTTTTATCAGCAAATTAAGGTTGTGGCGATGGGGACCACCATGGCCTCATCTATTGCCAATCTTTACATGGTGCAATTTGAGAGTTTTTGGCTGGTGGATGGTCGTTTCCAACCTCACATCCATTTATGGATCCGATATATAGATGATATATTCCTCCTATGGACAGGCACGGAAGAACGATTGGTGTCATTTCATCAGTGGCTCAACCACTGTGATGAAAATCTTTTTTTCTCTTTGGAATACAGCGCAACTTCCAGTTCTTTTTTGGATGTTTTTTTGTTGCGTCAAGAGAACAGTCTGATTTCCACAGTGTATTCTAAACCTACTCATCAGATGGCCTTTCTTCACTTCACTAGTGCGCATCCACAACGCCTTAAAAATAGTCTGCCTTTGACTCAGTTCCCCCGTTATCGTCGGAACTGCTCCACGGTATCTGATTACAAAGTGCATTCACAGTATTTGGAAGAATCATTTTTGGCCCAAGGCTACTCTTTTCAACTTGTCCGTCAAGCTTGGACACATGCCCGTTATAATGATTGGACTTGGTTACTCACCCCTCATGATCGTTCAGAATCTTCAGATGCTGGGTAGGTTCATTTTGTTTCTCGGTTTAATCCTTTGAGTCATCGATTACACAGGTACACTACCAAAAAACTGCCTCCAGTTTTGCAACTGATTCCTATAGATTTTGGGGTGCTGAATCCAGGAAAAATAGCCAAAATGATCCATCACGTCACGTTTTCTTGCAAAATTAGATTTCTTACCCATATAAGGAATGTTCACATCATTTCTTTTTAGCCGACTGCAGTTTATTTTCTTGGCCCAAAATAGAGGTTGTAATGGTTAACTAACTAGAAACACTCCCTCATGATATTTTAGAGTGTTTTGTATTCATTTTATACATTAACAGGACAACTGGGAGGCGGGGGGCTAAATCCAGTACTCGCGCTGGCGCATGTTCTTTCCTGTTCGCCTCACCTCGTTCGCTCGCTCAAACACGGTGGTTGCGACATGAACATTCCTGTCAAATTTCAGTTTCTTGCAAGTTCATTATTACCTTTTGTTTGCTCAGTCGTAATCCAGCTTTATTCCGAAGTGGTTCACTACAGTTGTAGTTTGCAGTGCTGTATTTGTGATGGCTCACAGAGCCAGAGGTTGCGTCAACTCTCCAGACAGTTTTTGTTTTATTTGTGGGGAATATACCGTGAAAAAGCGGCAGAGGAACATTTCTGCATTTATTAAAAAAGTATATTTTGCCTATTTCGGTTTGAAGTTAGGCGATCAAGACAAACCGTGGGCTCCTCACAAAGTGTGCAAGACATGTGAGGAAGATCTACGCTTATGGATGAAAGGTAAAAACAAGCATTTCGTTTCGGAATACCTATGATGTGGCGTGAACAAAGAGACCACAGCAGTGACTGCTATTTTTGCTCTTGCATTGTGAAGGGATACAACTTAAAAAATAAGAACGTAATAAGTTACCCCAACCTTCCCTCAGCAATTAGGCCTATGCCTCATAGCAACGAAGTACCTGTGCCTGAACCACCAAAATCTTTGGATCATATTTGTGTGGACAGTTCTGATCATGATGAGACTCATCAGATGGCTTTTCCCGATGAGTCCAGTACTTCCGAGTTTGAAACTGAACCAGATCCGAAACCTGAACTTTTCTCTCAAGCTGAATTGAATGATTTAGTCCGGGATTTAGGACTCCCAAAAGATGCTGCCCAACTGCTAGGTTCTCGGCTTAAACAGAAAAATCTATTATCACCAGGAACAACTTTTTATTGGTACCGCAACCGCGAGACACAATTTTTGAAGTATTTCAGCAAAGAGGAAGATTTGGTATTTTGCAACGATATATACGGAGTGATGGAAAAGTTTAAACTCAAGTATGATCCTGCTGAATGGCGGCTGTTCATTGATTCGTCAAAAGACAGCATAAAAGGTGTTCTTCTTCATAATGGCAACACATTCGCTTCAGTTCCTATTGCTCACTCTGTTATTCTCCAAGAAAAATACGAGAATTTGGTCCTGATTCTTCAGAAGATTCGTTATGATGAGCATAAGTGGATGATTTGTGGAGACTTTAAAATTCTATCCATGCTATTAGGGCAGCAATCCGGTTTCACCAAATATCCCTGCTTCCTTTGCTTGTGGGATAGCCGGGCCCGCGACCTACACTGGGGGAAAAAAGACTGGCCAATTCGGGAGTATTTGAGACCATGAGAGCTTGGTACCTCGTGATAAAATTCTATTACCACCTCTCCACATTAAGTTGGGTCTCATTAAGCAATTCATCAAGTCCCTTCCAAAAGATGGTGAGTGCTTTCGGTACCTTTGCTCAAAGTTCCCCGACTTTCTGAAGCAAAGCTAAAGGAAGGAGTGTTTGTTGGCCCTGATATAAGGAAACTCATTTCAGATGGAGCATTCGCTGAAACGATGTCTGAGAAGGAAAAAGAAGCCTGGGATTCCTTCAAGGATGTTGTTCTCAAATTCTTGGGGAACAGGCGGGATGAGAACTATAAGGATATTGTTGCCAGGATGCTCAATGCCTTCAAAGAACAAGGCTGTAACATGAGCCTGAAAGTCCCTTTCTTGCACTCCCATGTGAACTACTTTCCTGAAAACTTGGGGGCGTACAGTGAAGAACAAGGTGAAAGGTTTCACCAGGACATCAAGGACGCAGAGAGAAGGTACCAAGGAAGATGGAACACCACTATGATGGCTGATTTCTGCTGGTTGCTGCTGCGGGAAACCCCAGATGAAAAATACGCCAAGCAGCGCACCAAGAGAAGCATTCGGGGAAAGAAGAAACGGGCCCACCAGGAGATTGATTGACCCAAGAATGACTTTAAAATCTAAACTGTGTTGACAAATATCGTGTTTTTACTAAACTTTGAAATAAAAATTTGCTAGTTATTACCACAGTGTCGGATCTCATTTATTAGAATTTTATTTTCACACCATCGGGTGTTTGTCTTCATGTATTGCAATGGTGCGGTTTGCATTTTCTATTCTTACATACATACTTGTACAACATTTTTTGCACATTTCTTTGCTTTGCTTTGTGTCTAACCTCGCTCTTATATGCTCAATGTTTGTGCACATGTATGTGGCTGTTTTAAGTGCAGACAATTTTGCTACCATCACAGTGTGTTTTGTTGACATTACTCTATTCTTATGTGCTGCCTTGTTACAATTTTCTTTCTTCTTATTTGAATAACTACTAAACAATTAGTATAAAGAATTCATCCAAGAAACTTTTATCTCGATCGCACTCAATCTGAAACGTTCACCTCAAACTGCTAACCCAATGTAGCAAAAAATCTGTACGTGATGGATCAAATTGGTTACCAGATTTGGATTCAGCGCACCAAAAAAACATAAAAATCAATCGAAACATTAGAGGCAGTTTAAAAAAAGTTTTTTTAGTGTACCTGTGTTATCCAAGATTATTTATCATCATATTATTTGTTTGACTCCGGGTCTCTCTCGGCAACAGATAAGATCCGTTTATACCAAGAGTTCCAATTTGAGTGATCTTTTATGTCCTTCAGCGTTTCTCCGCAAGGAGTCTACATCTCCCGCTACACCAGGCCATCATCCCTGTGGAAACTGTTTGGTATGTTTTATAATGGACACTTGTCATTCCTTTCAATACCATCATCAGACTTATGTATTTCACTACTCCACTAACTGTGATAGTGTGGCAGTGGTATATCTACTTCAGTGTCCTTGTGATCTGGGATATATTGGGAAGACCAAGTGGACCCTGTGGACACGTCTCATAGAACATAGGAGTCGTCTTCGTCATATGATTGCAGGTGCATCTTTGGTTCAACATTGCCAATCTTTGTGTCATTGGTTTGAAGACCTGAGGTGTTTGGTGATTGCACAATGTTTACCTTCTGCATATGGCGGTGATTGGAATAAGACTCTTACCCGTTTGGAACAACATTAGATTTTCCGTTTGCTTACTGTGGCACTGGGAGTTCTCAATGACTCTATTGAATGGAAGATCTGTTTCAGATTTTTGAAGCTTTGATGTTTTTGTTGTCTGGGTGGGCTGGGTGGTTATTTTTTCTGCATCTGTTGTTGCTGTTTTTTTGGAGCACAGGAGCTGGATAATTTTTTCACTGCTAGCTGGCTTGAGCCAATTTCTACAGCCCAACTCCAGTGAGCTATCGTACAGAGATGAGCAGCTGACCATGCAGTCTAAACAACCAGATCTTCCCAGCTAGACCCCGTCAACTCCTGCAATAGGGTAAGGTGCGTAAACTTATTGCAATTGTTACGCCCATAAGATTATTTCATTATTGCCAGATTGCTTTAACATCCAATATAGCTATTAGTAACAAAAGTTATAACAAATGTCTGTTATACAGTTCACGCAAAACTTAATGATCACATGGTATGCTCCTGTAATGTTCACTTAACCTATGTTCACTTATACTTCTATATTGCATACTCCTGCATTGATCTATTATTCTGTGCTTACCTGTGCTTATATACTGTATACTCCTGCATTGTTCACTTATACTGTGTCCATTTGTGTCTTACACATTGCATACTCCTGTATTGCTCACCTAATTGGTGTCCACACAGACTAACAATAGTAACGTCTCTCAGACTATTAAATTCAACAAAATGGATATAAAAAATGATCATGCTTATCTTAAATGTACTATGTTACTCAATTGGTATGGTACTCACATTCACCCCCCTCCTTCATACACTCCCCCCCTACCAACCTACTTGGCTCTGCTTACGTACATATTACACCTCACCAACATAGGCAAGATTACTCCTCCCACCCTAGACAAGAGTACCATAATTACACGAAAATGCCGCCATTCAGAGATAGAATCCTCCCATACCCGAGAAGGCAGATCAGAAGGCTAATCCATATAAACATTCAAAAAAGATCACCACTCCTGCTACAACAACCTTAAAATTAATCCACACCAATGCCAGATCAATCAGAAATAAAATGCCAATCATAAGAGACATCATCACCGACGAAAAACCAGATTTCCTCTGCATCACAGAAACATGGATAACTGAATCTGACACAGTTCTCTTAAACCAGCTCAAAGTAAATGGTTATACTATCTTCAATTGCACCCAGGATAGAAAGAGAGGAGAAGGCATTACTATAATAACAAAATCTGAGCATAATTGCTCCCCCACCATTACTGAAAATCAAGATGGCATGGATATCCCTAAAAATAGAAAAACAAAAACATAGCTATCTCCCTCCTTTACAGACCTCCTACCCCTGATGTGCAAAATATAACGACTATCCTTGAAGCAGCCTGCAACACCACAATAAGAAAACCACATCTCATCCTTGGAGACTTTAATCTAGCCTTGCTCTCCAGCAACCAATCAACAACATTCCTTGACTCAATGGAAGAAATGGGCTGCAAACAAACAATCAATTATCCCCACACACATTAAAGGCAACACTTTGGATCTAGTGTTCCTACCAGAACATCTACCAAAGCTACCACAACATACTCCTCCTACCATATACCAGGTCCCCTGGTCAGACCACTTCATGATACGCTTTCCTCTATACATCCCTCACTCCCCCAATGGGCAACATTCCACCTCACACCATGCTCCTAGATATCGACCCTTTGTCATGGAAAAATTCCTTGAAACTGTTATACCAAAGTTGGACGATGACTCAAGCAACCTAGACAAAGCTGTATCAAATTGGAACCTCACCATAAAGAAAGCTTCCGAACCAATTCCAACAACCAAAAGACCTCAGCGAAAAACATCTGAAAAATGGTATACGTTCTAACTAACTAAACTTAGAAAAAAACTCAGAAAGATAGAATTTGTGGTGAACAAAAAAACCAACTGAATATAGAGCACAATATTTTGCAATGCTTAACTCTTACAAGGAAGTGATAAATAATGCCAAAAAAACAACACCACACGAGAATACTATCCAAAGCCATCAACCATCAAGGGAGCTATTCAAGATAGTGAAATCATTAGCTAAAGCCCCCTCTAGCGACAGCCCCAAAATTCCAATTGAGCCTCAAATCATAGCTACCTATTTCGCAGGTAAACAAAGTATCCTTCCTGCGCCTGACCCCACTCAACCAGCAATGATGAACCTCAATGAATGGAAATCCTTCAGCCACATTGACAGAAAACAACTGCTCCAGATAATTTCAAAGCTCAATATAACCACATCCCTCTTGGATCCGTGCCCTGTAGCCTGGATCAAGACAACGAAACAAGACCTGAGTCCATTCATCTTAGGCATAGTGAATCAGTCATTACATCAAGGCTTCCTACCAAAAGAACTCAAACTCTCAGCTATTCACCCCTTGCTTAAAAACAAAGCTTTAAACAACAGTAACCCATCATCCTACCGACCGATCGCTAGCATCCCCTTCCTGACTAAAATCATTGAAAAAGTTGTCCAGCTCCAACTACAGGACTTCATAGATACAACTGCACCACTTGACAAGCATCAGTATGGGTTTTATCGTTTCTATGGTGTGGAAACTCTCCTCCTTGCCCTTTTTGACTCTCTCATCAGAGGCATGGACAACATCAAGCAAGCTTTCATTTTGGTGTTTCTTGACATATCATCTGCTTTTGACTGTGTAAATCATGACATTCTCATATCTAGATTCAGTCAAATAGGCATCAAAGAAGTAGCCCTTGACTGGTTTAAATCATATATATCTGGTCATGCCCAATTTGTACAAATCAATGAAATTGCTTCAACACCCTTCCCACAGGAACAAGGAATCCCGCAGGGCTCAGCACTGTCTGCCCTCCTAGTTAACCTGTACCTTCAACCGATATGCTCCATATTCAAGAAACACAACATAAACTACCACATTTACGTGGACCACATCATGTTGTTTACCCCACTGAACATATCAGACCCCAATTATGACAAACTAGCAACATGTCTCTCTGAAGCAGAGCTTTGGCTATGTTCAAAGAATATGTACATCAATTTCAAAAAGACAGAAGTACTATTCACCTCAAGAAACCCCAAATTCACCCCACCATCAGTTATCAAACTTCAGAATTTTACCCTCCCAGTGAAGCAGGAAATAAAATACTTAGGAGTCACACTAGACAAGACTCTTAGTGGTATGTTTACTAAACAGTGCTAACGCCACAGCGGCGATGTTATCGCGTGATAAGTGATGTTATTGCGCGATAATGATGCATTACCGTGCGATAACATCACGTATCGCGCGATAATGTCTCCGGTGGTGTTAAGGTGCGCAGAGGGTGGAGTAAGGCTCCCCAGAGGGCGGAGAAAGGGGGTCAATGGGTGGAGAGTGGGCGGGGAGAGGCCCCAGGCACACTAACGCTGTGAAGTCAGGGTCTGAAAATTAATGCCACCTTGCGTTAGAGGCACATTTGCAGGAGAGAGAAACCAGTTCAGTCAACAATGTACAGAAAAGGCAGGGAGACCCAGATAAGTGATAGTAGTGATACCAGTGCAGTAACAAAACATGTAAAAACCAGAGAGATAATGACCAGAACCAAAATAGAAATACAAAACACCGAGCAGGCCAATAGAAAAAACAAGGATAAATGGTAATCAACACTACCCATAAAGAATAAAAAGGAAGATGTCACTTTTGGAAGGGTCAATTCTGATTCCCCCTGATTCTGATTCCAACATTGATAGTGATGATAAGGGTTTGCTGTGGTGTATATTGGGCAGCTTGCTTATGTGGCTTTCACATGTGCAGCAACAGCAGAGTGGCCACATAGAAAAGGGCACTATGGTGATGGTGTAAATGGGGTACAGGGGGCTACAGGCAGCACATGCAGTAGGCCAGCAGGGGCACACTGTGGACTAGACAAATGCCTACCTGGCACATAGGAATACAGAAACTGAAAAGCAGCAAGACAGCAACTGACCAGGGTCCAACATGGACACGAGTGTGTGTGTCCACAGTGTCCCAGGGGACAGTACCCAGCAGGTACCCCCAAGGGCACAGAACATTGGCAGATGGTGCCAGGGGGAAGTGCTGATATCCATGTAAGTACCCCTACCCCATATCACGCACCATAGGCAGCCACCTACCGGTAGACTGTATGCCTGGGACTGCGTACCACCAGCACCACCGGCATAAGGGCATGTCAGCATGGTGGCGGAGGGGTGCTGGTGGTGGAGGGGGCAGTGGCATCTGCCCCCAGCAGACCAAGGCCAAGCCCTGTTTAGGTGGGTGCTATGAACTGCAAAAGACAAGGTCTGTCTGACGAACAGTAATGGTATCCCCAGGGAATGGCCTGCCTCTGTGGCAACAGTTTGGTGCAGTACACACAGCCAGTATGTTCAGGAGCAGAAGGTCACAGATTCAAGTCCCAGCTGTGGCTCCTGCAAACTGTCCCTACATTTTACCCAGTACTAAACCCTGGTAATAAAGAAGGAACGTTTATTGCAGATAAAATAAACACACCATAAACTCCCATATTTTACCCTACAGAGCACATACACCATAGACATGTGCAGTCCCTAGAGCAGAAGTTCCAAACTGCAGTCCTGGAGGGCCAAATATCATTCAGGTTCCATGCTTTCCCTAAGAAATATGCTTGAGATGCATTTGCATACACTGCCTCCATTGTATGCAAGGTATCTCATGCATATTCATTAGGGGCAGCATGAAAACCTGAACCGTGTTTGGCCCACCAGGACCGGAGTTGGGAACCTCTGCCCTAGATCAGAGGCCAACAGGGGCACAAACACCCACACCCACAGGCTCCACTATCCAACGGCTCATAGAGAGTCAGGCTGTTGGGCCCTGTGCGGAGCAGCATCTACCAATACCAGCACCTGCATACCTTAGCAATGCTGTCTTAAACTTATAAACATGTTCCACATATATCAAAAGGTTGCTATGATTAATGTCAGATAACAAATCCTAAGTTAAACACAATTTGTTGACAGAGATTCATCTTAGCAAACTTTCTGATATCTGTGGAGTGTGTTTTAGTTTTTGTTTCTGACAGTGTTTCCCACCCTGAGGAGTGACCCGAACAGTATTGAGTAAGAATAGCAATGCCTGCACTGTGCCCAGGACTGGTGTGGCAGCCAGGGCTGCCAACCACCTCTCTCTTTGCACCATGCTGAAATAGGTGTGGGAGTGAGTGTGTGTATGTCTATCCAGTGTTTTGTGGATGCCTACACCTTACTGAGCCCACAATGCTTGCACTGTTTCCAGTGTTAGCCTGCCAATCTGCATAATGAGGAGCAAGGTACTGTGGGTATGGCCCGGATGCATCTGCATAGGGTATAGGGCAATGGCTGGGACATTGTAGTGCCTGACCACCATCTGCATGGACAGGGTGGCCACAGCATGTCATGCTATGGGGTCACTCTCACCCTGACTGAGCAGTGACCATGGCATGGCTAGGTTCCCCCATAGTGCTATGCAGTGTTTTTCTCAAATAATATCTATGAGTTCTCTTTTCTGGGGCCCAGTCACTGACATACATGCTTGGTGTGTGTGCACACAGTTCTTCCATGAACATGCACTATGTACTAGCTAGCAGACTGTCTGCAGTTAGCATGTGTATGGCTGGAACACCTTGCAGGGTGGATACTGACTGTGCCCTCTGCTGGTGAATGTCAGATAGTGATGGGGGCAGCTGAGCTTTTTCAGGCCTACTGCCAGTGCCCTATGTGATGTGTACAGATATGCATTGACTGCCCTGTAGGGGTGCCTATTCCCCAACAGGACTGGGGTTGATGGTACCCTCTACTGCCACCATTGCAGAGATGTAGAATGTGGATCAGTTGGTAGGAGATCCTGTCCCCCACCCTGACCCACAGAGGGCAGGTTGTGTGGTGCTACATAGTCCGCATGTGGGTCCAAGCACCACCCTTCTCTTATAACATGTGAACATGGCAACCACATAGGATATGCACTATTTTGCTTGCATCATAGTCCACAAGGGTTAGACGCGACTGGAAAATACAGATGGACACAGGTGTTCCCTAAGTGTGTCTGCAAAGACTACCTATTACACACTAGCACTGATGGGGACCTGCAGCACAGCCTATCTCAGCCAAGCCAGGTGCTGCGGACCTGGTGCTAGGCACCCCACCTCACCCTCAGGGTGAGCACAGGAATCACACAATGTCACGATCTGTAGCTACTCTGTGCCAGTAACACACACGGTCAGTTCCCCCTACCAGCCTGGGGTGCTATAGAGGCGCATACCCCATCTTGTGATCAGATGTAGGCTGATGATCTGCCTGTGCGATGCATCATGGGTACGGGTGGGTTTACCCTATCCTGGTAACCACAGAAGACAGTTTGTGTGGTGACCTGCAGTCTTTCTGTAGCCATCCAGCAGTATGTTGGATGCTAAAGAGATGTAGCCCACTGGTTACTTCAATGACTGCAAAGGTAAAGGTCATGGGTTTGATCCTACAGTGGTGTTATCTACTAAGGCTGTCTGTGGCTTTTCCTTTTAATTTAAATCAGTGCTGCCAGCAGAAACACCCTCACAGTGTCGTAGCCTAAGGTGCCTCTTAGGGCACCCTTTAGAGCACCCTATAGGGCACATTATAAGGTGCCTTGGCAGACAGGGCACTTTATAATGTGCCCTATGGAGTGCCTTATAGGGTGCCTTAGGTTACAGCACTGTGAGGAAATGCCTCAGACAGCCTTCTTACATAACACCACTGCGGAATCAAACCCATGATCTCTGCCTCCACAGTCATTGCAGTAACCAGTGGGCTACATCTTTATAGCTTCTAACACTCCACTGGCATGAACTTAGGGTTAATGCGCGTTAACATGCCACAGCACCCACTATCGCGCGATACAGATTCTTGCTACCTTGCCGCCGGAACACCCACTACCTTATATGGCATTCTTCACATTAATGCTGCAACTAGCGTCAGTAACATTATGACAGTTTAGTAAACATACCCCTTAGCCTATCTTCGCACATAAAACAAACTTCCAGAACAATCTTCTACAAACTCAGGTCATTACAACATCTAAGATCACTACTAAAGAAGGACGACTTCAGGACTGTTGCCCAAGCACTAAGAATGCCTCATCTGGACTATTGCAATGGGATTTATCAAGGCATAACAAAAAAAAACCTTAACACATTCCAAATGGCTTAGAATTTTGCAGCCCGAATAATCGCCAAAGCCAAGCTATCTGATCATATTTCCCCCATCCTCTACAACCTCCATTGGCTCCCTGTTGCCAGCAGGATCCAATAAAAAAACATAGTTACCACCTTCAAATTAATCAACAAAATTGCACCATCACATCTTGCTACCCGGATAAAAAGTCCCCCGGAAAACACAGTGAGAAGAAGGTGGAACCTCAACTCTATCCTAGTACCTGATGACATCAGAAAATCAAAGCAGATAACAAGTAAAAGTGCCTTTTCCTATGTTGCACCGATACAATGGAACAATCTGCCAGCTCAGCTAAGGGAGACTAAAGACCTCCAAGTTTTTTGAAAGGATCTGAAAACATACTTATTTACACAACACTATTATAACCTCGACCATTCCACCGAAAGAGCCACAGAGACTCAGACTGACCATTCTAATGACCACCATCCTTTAGAACCTTTGCCGTAATCTACTTCAGCACAGACAATTGCACTCTCACACGCCACACAAATGTATATAACTCTGTACATACATTCTGGAGCCCCCATTGTGGGGACCCGAGTTGTAAATAGTTACTATGTTCAGCCGCAGTAGTGTAAATACATACTGGAGCCCCCATTGCGGGGACCCGAGTTGTAAAACATTGCTATGTTCAGCCACAGTAGTGTAAATAGTTAATATCTCAACCATGTTCAGCTGTTCTTGTAATGTTTTAATGTTCAGACGTTTAATGTATGGTTACTGTTGTTCATTGTAAACCGCTCCTGATCTCTGGAAGGGGTGGTATATAAATGTTTTCAAATAAATAAATAAATAAATAAATTGAGTGCACGTTTTTTTGTGCCATTGATGAGTCTATGTTATTGCAGTTCACTGGACACGGAGCTTTTTCAGAATGCTGCTGATTCACCTCCAGTGCATGCTGGATCTTTGGGGGTTCCCTCTGACGTCATCGGGCATGCCGTTATAATCGCTCATGCCTGATGTGTTCTTTCTTGGCATTTTTTTCGATTCCCAAGCCGGCTGTGCATGCTGTATTGCTCCAGTGCTTCTTTCCTTTTCTTTTGTGGATTTCTCTGCATCGTGTGAGTCATGAGTTCCTTGTACATTCTACTGTTTTCTACTTGGTTTCTGTTTATCCATGTGAGAATATTTTTGATTTTGTTTTTGTGTTTCCGGACCTGCAGCATTACTTTTCTCTTCTGCCTTATGAACAGCGATGTGACTTTTCTGAGCTCCCTGAAGAAGCCATCGGGTGAAACACCTGGTGTCGGGGCTCCAGCTGTTGATTCTGATCTCTGTGTTTATATTCTGCATTTGGACTGCTGCTTCTGCATTTTCTAGCAGCCTGCTGATTTTCAGATAAGTCTTTGTTGCTGCCACTCTGCGTTTTTTGCTATGTTTCTGAGGCCATGGTATCTGTTATCACTATCATGGTGTATTCCCTACTGTGCTTTTACAACCAATTTGGTTCTCTGCATACAGGTTTTTTTGACCACTGATGTCTTTGTGAGTCCGGTTCGATTGTAGTGGCATTTTTGTCCATCGACTGTCTCTCCCTTCTTGCTGATGTTGGCGGGGGGTAGCTGAGGTATTTTTTCCTTTTTATTTACGTATGTTGTGTATATCTTTTTAGTGACAATTCCAAATTGTTTGACTTTTTCATTTTTTTCTCATATGGTATTGATTTTCAAAAAACATGTTTTTTTTCTTTTTTACTTTGTGCCTAACTTGGAGTTTAGATTTTTTCTTTTGACTTCTGATAACCCAGCAGCACCCTGGATTTTCATAGCAATGTATGACCAGAAGTAGATTGCCAGACCTTTTTCTTCCAACCCTCGGCCCAGTGTGCAGCGGTGGCCAAGAGAGCAAATAGAATGCTAGGTATGATAAGGAAAGGAATGGAAAATAAAACAAAAGATATTATAATGCCTCTATATCGTTCCATGGTGAGACCGCACCTTGAATACTGTGTGCAATTCTGGTCGCCGTATCTTAAAAAGGATATAGCGATTTTAGAAAAGGTACAGAGAAGAGCCACCAAAATGGTAAAGGGGATGGAAGGATACTCCTATGAAGAAAGGCTAAAAAGGTTAGGGCTCTTTAACCTGGAAAAGAGACGGCTGACGGGAGATATGATAGAAGTCTATAAATTAATGAACGGAGTGGAACGGGTAAACGTAGATCGATTGTTTGCCTTATCAGAATATGGAAAGACTAGGGGACATGCAATGAAGCTACAGGGTAAACTATTTAAGACTAATAAAAGAAAATATTTTTTCACTCAACGTGTAATCAAACTCTGGAATTTGTTACCGGAGGATGTAGTAAAGGCTGTTAGTGTAGCTGGGTTTAAAAAAGGTTTGGACAAGTTCCCGGAGGAAAGGTCCATAAACCATTATTAAGAAGGAACCCAGGATATCAATGCTTGACCCAGTACAAGCATTGTGGAACTTGTGTCTCTTGGGGAAACTGCTAGGTACATATGACCTAGATTGGCCAGTTTTGGAAACAGAATACTGGGCTTGATGGACCTTGGTCTGACCCAGTATGGCATATCTTATGTTCTTATGTAAGGCAAAGGAGGGTAAAGTGACTTGCAAGGAAGGGGTGCCGTTGTCATCACTGGGCTTCCAGGAAACCCTCTAGGAGTGAGTTCCTATATGCAGGTGGGTAGGGTAAAGAGGCATCAGGGTGCTATTTGCACAGGACACACTTATAGCTTAGTATGTTTCTGGTATATAACATAAACTATGCAATTCAATTTCACTATTGTTTCATATTACCATTTCTGTGCATTACTTTGTTCTTCTGTAATACAACATGAGATTGATGAATGATTTTTCTAAAAGCATTTAATGGAAATTCAAGGGTGAAGAAAAATATATACCACTCCAGTGGGTTGTTCTGTGAATGTGTAATTATTAATTTAAATACTAGACTGACAACAAAATACTATTCTACTTTTACTGATGTGTCTCAGTGGGACATCTAACAAAACTACCTCTATTCTTCAGCATTCTAATTGCTAATTATCAAGTATATTGATAACTAGTTTTCTGCATGCATAGGACAAGTATCTCCATACATGTTTTTTTTTAAATGTCTTAAATTGCACTTATTAGCAAGTTCACAGATTTTCAAATATTTTTATAATATATTTGCAGAGTAGTTTTAAAAGTATCTTTTTCTCATACTGAAGTCTCTGACCTAGAATTTATTGATGTCTTGTAATTAGTGTCAAGGGGTATGCTTTCAAAACACCACTCTGTTGCCATGGAAAATGCTGTAAATATAGATAGATAGATAGATAGGTAGATAGATAGACAGATAGAAACATAGAAACATGAGACAGAAAAAGACCACATGGCCTATCTAGTCTGTCCTTTCCATATCAACCACTACAAGTCCCCTTTTTTTCCTTTAGAAATCCTCTGTGTTTGTCCCAGGCTTCTTTGAATTCAGAAAAACCAGGCAGCAAATGCAGTGGCAATACAACCAGATTCTAAAAGGGGTGCAGATGGGAGACATTAGAAAATGTACAATCAAAAGTGGTGCTCGTTACTGACTATGGTAATAAAAATAACCAGCCTTATGTAAAAAAAAAATGAAGCACAGAGGCACTGTGAAGGCATATTTTAGAAAGCACATGAAGTTTGGAATTAAGAAGTTGAGGTCATGATGTGTGCAATTCTGGCAGTATTTTAGTAAAGGATCTATCAAAAGTGGAGCCAGGGAACCCGTTTTGCAAATCTGTATTTGGGAAAATCAACAGGGGAAACTCAGCAACTTCCACGTTTAGGAGCAGGCACTTACACATATACAGTGTGCCAGCCATTTTGCTTATGTACACTTATTAATAATCAAAATAAAAGAATTCCGATTTACCAAAAATCACCCTATGTTAGAAAAATATTTTTGTCGGAGACTATCTTCCCAGTGCTGTGTATTCAAACAGAGCACCGCCGTGATGTCTCCTTTTATTAATTTTAAATTTATAAAGAACAAAAGTACTTAACTTTAGTAAAGAGATGCCATTGCCATTGCTGCCAGAATGACTATCCGACGTAGCGCTCATTTCTGGTTCAATATTTTATTCTTTTAATAATTAATTAAAGGAGACATCACGGCGGTGCTCTGTTTGAATACACAGCACTGGGAAGATAGTCTCCGACAAAAATATTTTTCTAACATAGGGTGATTTTTGGTAAATCGGAATTCTTTTATTTTGATATATACATAATTCCGGTTGGGTCTAGTTTTTCCACTTATTAATAATGCCAATTAACTACAGATGATGTTATCTTTAATTCCAATTGGAGGGGGAGAAAGCAATGGGGCAGACTGTTATAAAGGATAACCCCCTTAATCCCTCCTGGATGAAACAAGGGCTTTTTAAAAACGTATATATGCTAGGGAACAGCTGTAATCAAACATGGACAATTTTGGTTGTAGACATGCAGTGTCTATATTTAATTGTAACTAATTTAATTTCAGCATTTCTATTCTGCTTTTACCTCAAAGAGCTCTAGGCAGATTACAATAATTAAAATGATAAAAACAATTAACACGGCATTCTTAAAAATATCCAGTTATATACATCCTATGGTCGGATTCGGCAGGTATGTACCGATTCGCGCAAACCTGTTACTAGAATTTCCCGAGTTAGCTGAACCGGTCCCTATAGGCCAGTGTTTCCCAAACTGTCAGTCGCAACCCCTAATGGGGTCACAAAATCTTCATTTGGGGTCATGGGCACATGTTCGGTTTGGAATGGGGTAGATAGCGCTTTTGGAAAGCTACCTCCTGTCAAATTCAGCTCGCTCTCCAGCACCGGTAACAAAAGAAAGTACAAGTGTGTGCCTGCTACCAAGACCCTACCGGCCGACCCTTCCTGTTCCTCCTCTCTGATTCTCATCAGAGGAGGCAGGACAAAGAAGACCAGCAGAGCCTTAGAGGCACACATACGCCTCTAGGACCCTGCTGACCCTCACTGTCCACTCTCTCTGATGCATACTTGTTGGTCAGAGGAGAGGGGACAAGGAGGGCCGGTAGTGACTTAGAGGCAGGCACGCGCTTGTATCAGAAAGGCCCTGTGCCTGTACTAATTTTGTTACCAGTGGTGGACAACGGACTGTATTTGACAAGAGGTGGCCTCCCAAAAGTGTGATTTGCCCTGTCCCAAACCCACATGTGACAAATATGAGTTAAAGAGGGCAGGACAGGGAGGGCTGGCAGGGAGGCATACGAGCACTTCTGTCAGAAAGGGGTGAAGGAGGGGCATAAGGAGATGAAGGTGCGATGCTGGATATGAAGGGGGGAGACAAAGGGAGACAGAGGCCATGCTTGACATAGGGAGCATAAGGACACAAAGGGATGATGATACCTGCCTCTTTGCAGATGATACCAAAATCTGCAATAGAGTAGACACCCAGGAAGGTGTAGATAACATGAGGAGGGATCTAGCTAAGCTTGAAGAATGGTCTAGAATTTGGCAGCTGGGATTTAATGTTAAAAAATGTAAGGTCATGCATTTGGGCTGCAGCAATCCAAGGGAGCAATACAGTATAGGAGGTGAAGTACTTTTGTCCACTAAATTAGAACGGGACCTAGGCGTGATTGTGTCTGATGATCTTAAAGTAGCTAAACAGGTAGAAAAGGCGACAGCAAAAGCTAGAAGGATGCTTGGGTGCATACGGAGAGGAATGGCTAGCAGAAAAAAGGAGGTAATAATGCCTCTGTATAAGTCTTTGGTGCGCCCTCATTTGGAGTATAGTGTGCAATTCTGGAGACCGCACCTTCAAAAGGATGTGAACAGGATGGAGTCGGTGCAGAGGGTGGCTACTAAAATGATTAGTGGGCTTCATTATAAAGCATATGAGGACAGACTGAAGGATCTTAATATGTACACCTTAGAGGAAAGGCGGGATAGAGGTGATATGATTGAAATGTTTAAATACCTCCGTGGCATAAATGTTCAGGGAGAGAGCCTCTTTCAATTGAAAGCAAGTTCTGCTACGAGGGGACAAGGGATGAGGGTGAAGGGAGATAGATTCAGGAGTGATATGCGGAAATATTTCTTTACGGAAAGAGTAGTGGATCCATGGAATAGTCTCCCAGTGGAGGTGGTAGAGATGAGGACAGTAACTGAATTCAAAAAAGCATGGGACCAACACAGAGGATCTCTAAAGGTAAAAAGTGGACTGTTGTAGTTGTTGATATGGAAGGACAGACTAGATAGGCCATGTGGTCTTTTTCTGTCATCATGTTTCTATGTTTCTATGTTACAGAACCGGTTCTTAAGATTTTTGAATCCCACCACTACATATATCACTAATACAGTATGTATTTTCATTCCTAATCTATCATACATATTATTTTGTAACCAAGTGAAAGCAGGGCATCATACAGCTCTAAAATACTTCTGGAAGAGCCAGGGTTTTAGTGCTTGTCTGAACTGTTTATGTGAAGACACTGGGCCCGATATTCAGCAGCAGCAGCAGCTAGCTGTCGTCACCGAAACATAGGCCCAGATATTCAATGCCGGGACCAGATCCGGCCAGAAGCATTAAATATCTAGATCTGGCATATAGCTATATCTGGTTAGTTTTAATGGCAAAAGTTTGGCCAGCCTTTACAACGGCTGGGTTTTTCTGCCAAGTGATAACTGGACAATGCCTGAATATCCCTGGGTGCCACCCCTATTCTGCCCTGATGCTAACCGCTTAGCATCGGGCTTGCGTAGCAGTAGCACTCATGGATATTCTGCGGCACTAACTGTGTTAGTGCCTCTGAATATCCTGCCAAGTGGATTACCATGGTTAACAGGTCTGCTAACCGCTTTATTTTCTTTCAGTATTGGGCCCATTAATTTTAGCCACTAACCAGTTAGCACTGCTGAATATCCCCACAGACCGCAGAAAAACTGCCTGATTAAAAATAGGGTGCTCTTTGGACAGATCAGGGCAGTGAAGGTGCCTAGCTGATTAATGGCGATATTCAGCCACTGGCTGGATTGCTTTATTGGTTAAAGTCAGGACAGGTGCCTTATCTTAATTGGTTAGCAACATCCAGTCAGTGGTTAAAGATCACCACTATTTAGATAGTGATGCTGATGTCCATGACCTGGATATTCTGCAACAGACACTAGCTATCTTCCACCACTGAATAGTTGGGTTTTGTTAAAGTGGTGGCAGTTAGGACTTCCGGTGGGACTATGAGCTGATCGGACGTGTGCAGATCGGCTCCGGGCACTATTCCCCTGCAAAGCGGCAAAACTTAACATAAATCAGCAATTTAAATCCCCCTGTTGAACGGCGGTTTAGCACAATTAGTGTTGGAAAAGTGGTTGGAACATTCTGTGTGCAAGAAAACCTCCGATGGCTACTAAAGTTACTCGAAGGGAGAAGACCCGAGGCCCGGACACGAAGATGGCGGAAGGGGCACCCAAAAGTCCAGGATCGGATAACGAGCAGAATATGGTGAGAGAAGTGAGTGCCGCGGTAGTGAGGGCCCTAGATGACCGCTTTCGCGATCTGGGAGATCAGCTGCACACAGTAGCCCAGAATATCGCTGAGTTCACGGGCAGAACGGAACAGGCTGAAACGCGAATATCCAACCTCGAGGATGCCCAACAATCCCTGACTGCCAAAGTGCAAACTCTGGAGGCCCTAGTGAAGCAGCAGGGGGACAAATTGGATGACAATAAAAATCGGGGGCGACGAAAAAACCTCAGATTCATTGGAGTCCCTGAGAATATTGCGGATAATGCTCTTGCTGAATACCTGCAAGTTTGGATACGTGGGATCCTCCCGAGTGGGCCAGAGAACTCTATCCACCTGGAGCGCGTGCACAGGCTGGGCCCCCGGCGGGAACAAGCGAGGCGGCCTCGAGCGGTGCTAGCACGCTTCCTCGACTACCGGCAAAAGGAGGAGGTGCTGCGAGCGGCCCGCAGTCATCGGAGGCAAGCCGGAGAAACGGAACCGCTTTTAGTTTTCCAAGATTATTCCGTGCTGGTGAGCCAGCAGAGACGTGCCTTCTCTGCGGTCTGCACGCAAATGGTGAGCAAGGGGGTCTGCTTCTCTCTACTTTACCCAGCGAAGCTCAGGGTGGAACACCAAGGACGCACTCGCTACATGAGGTCCCCTGAGGAGGCTCTTACCTATCTGGAACAGTTCACGGAGTCGGAGGCAACTTCCCCCTGAGCATGGAAGAGTGGATTTCTGGACGCTTACTGGCCTCGGAGTGCAGATTCGCTTTATCGGGAGAGCTTAGACTTCGAATGCAGGAGATCCTGTAATTGTTGCACTGTGCTCGTCACAATGTAACCCTGAGTTATAGTGCTCTGGACGGTGGCTGGGACTATGTAGCGGGAGGGTTAAGACCAGGGATAATGGAAACTGTGTGGTTGTTGCAATGTGATTGTCACAATGTATTCCTGTGCTAAGGTGTTCTTGCAGCTTATTCTCTTCTGTGTTTCTATTCTTGGGTCTCTCATTTCTCTTCCCCTCCTTCAATTTTATTTTATTTTATCTTATATATTTTTTTTTTTGGGGTTCTTCTTTTTTCTCTTCTTCTGTCCTTCCCGGACGTGGGAGTATCGGATCCCTGTAGGCCCAGGCCCCAAAACTATTTTCTATCTGATGGCCCCTCCCCCCCCCCCGGAGGGGTTATTGCGCGTAGGGTGGACCCCAAGGGGGGTTGGGGGTTGGGGATGGGCTGCCAGGGGAGTCAACAGGGTAGGCCCCGAATGGCGGTGAGGCCTATATCCGGGGGGTTTGAGGGAGGTGGATGTAGAGACCCCAACGTCAGCGGCTTCGCACCTTTTTATTCGCGAACCCAGCGTGACCGGAGCACTAGGTGAGTCACCAAATCCTCGGCAGCTATTTAGCGCTATTGGGTCCGGGGGGAGGTAGCCCTTAAGTAGGAAGTCATCCCGGGTGTTGGCTGTTTGGATGGGGGGGAGAGGTGGGAGCAATGCCCCACGTTAGAGGCCCTGGGTTGGGTGGGATGTTTTTTCGGGGGGGGTGGTGGTGCTCCTTTTCCTTTAGCCCTGCTGCTGGGGCCTGGTGATGGATCCACGTAGCTTGGGCCCACCCCCGCCCCCCGGTCGGACAAGCAGTCATCCTGGAGTTTTTCACGAGGGAGGGGTCGGATTGTAATAGCATCGGGAGGCAGGAGGGGGTCTGTTCTTTAGACAGATGGGGGGTATCTGAATGCGGGGGAAGGATGGCTACATGCTGTGACTTCGGGTGTACCTGGGGTGACTGACACACCCTTTAAAGCCTTCTGTAAAGATATGTTTGTACAGAGATACTAGGGTGGGATGCTAGTATAAGTATAATTTGCTGTGGAGGGAATAGACTCCCGCTTAGCTGCTATTACAGGAGGGGTTTCAACTGTTTAGAGTATTGATAAGCCATATAGTATTGATTTTAAACTTCTCTGTTAACTAATGGTTTAACTGTTCCTAAAATAATGGGATGCTTACTGATTTTGGGGGGGGGGGGGGGTACTGGGGCAGTTTTTTCTGTGGCTATGTCCAGGATGTAGCTCCTACAAATATATCTTAGGTTAAGAAGAGGGAGGCGGCTAAATCTCTATTGATGATATGCCCAGTACCTATGTACAGTTGGGATTGTGGGGGCGCTGAGCTGGGAAGGGATTCTTCGGGAATGAGGGGGATATAGGGCCCGGTTGTCACAGGAAGTCGACAGGCCTTATTAGGCTGGGTGGAGTGGGACAGGTTGAAGGGAAGGGAATAGATGGGAGGGTGCAGGGTGGGATATTAGGAGAGGGGCAGGGTATAGGGACAGAGATGGGGCATGGGATAGGTATAGAGGGGGAAGACAGCGAGAGGGTAGGGGGGGAGGAGGGAGGGGGGGGAAGGGGTGGGAAAGGGTGGGAACAGCCGGGGTGGTGCTACTATTTGCAAGGGAGATTGTTCCGTGGACCCTTTGGAAAGTTCAGGGGACGGCCGCAGGCTGGGACGGCCGCCCTCTTCTTGGTTGGTATTACTGCTTGGGTAAACATGGTACTGCATGTTAAACACTGAAGCTCATATCTTGGAATGTATGTGGGATAGGGAGCCCCGTCAAGAGATATAAGGTATTGCAGGCCCTAGCCCGCTTTCGCTGTGATGTGGCTATGCTGCAAGAAACTCATCAAACTGCAATAGAGCATACTAAGCTACAACGGGATTGGGTGGGAAAGGTCTGGGGCGCACCGGCCCTTGGGAAAAAAGGTGGGGTAGCTATCCTAATTCATAAGCGCCTTCGCTTTGAGGCAATACAAGAATACGCCGACCCGGGGGGTCGATATTTTTTGTTATATGGCGCCATCGATGGGAAGCCTATTATCCTTGGAACGTTGTACAGTCCCAACATATTAGATAGAGCATTATATGCCCGATTGGCCTCCAAACTGGAGCAGTGGCCCGATGTCCCTCTGGTACTAGCGGGTGACTTGAATGGGGTACTCGATATAGATTTGGATACTTCGACAGGTGCAGGGGAGAGATCCCGGATGCAGACTACTAAGGCGTTGTGTGCCATGTGTAAGCGCTTAAGACTCGTAGATCCATGGCGCTTACTACATCCGATGGAACGTGACTTTACCCATCAGTCCCGCGCCCATGGCTCCCACGCTCGGATAGATTATACTCTAATCTCTGAGCGCTTATTCGCACAAGTTGAAGATGCGCAAATAGGTCCGTTAGAAATTTCCGATCACACTCCAATCTGGGTTAGCCTCACCTGGGGAACCCGGGCCCCGCGGTCGCAGACCTGGCGTTTCCCGATGGACTTGTATCGTGATCAGGCCTTTCATAGTTATCTCAAACAGCGTTGGGTGGATTTTCAAAAAAATCACGAGCGGCAAGTGGTGGATCCAGAGTTGTTGTGGGAAACCGCAAAGGTGGTGTTACGGGGGGACATTATCGCGTACGCTGCCAAGAAACGGAGGGTTCTGGCTTCTCGAATCGTTCATTTAGAAAGACAGACTACGAAGGAGAGGAGGAGGTGTGCGGGTGATCCTAATCCAACTAATAAAAAAAGACTTTGGGAAGCCCAGGCGGCCCTGAATGAGCTATTGCACCAACGAGCTAAAAAATCTCACTTGTATTATCGCTACCAATTATATCGGTTTGG
The DNA here is from genome assembly GCA_033557465.1 of Ichthyophis bannanicus. Classification (NCBI taxonomy): domain Eukaryota; kingdom Metazoa; phylum Chordata; class Amphibia; order Gymnophiona; family Ichthyophiidae; genus Ichthyophis; species Ichthyophis bannanicus. The sequence continues at coordinate 1,464,698,025 of CM066032.1, read as the reverse complement.
TGATAAACCGGGGAAACTTCTCGCGCGCTGTCTTCGGGGCAGTCAGGGGAATCGTGCAATTGTGGCGGTGCGGGACGAGCGGGGGCAGTTACAAAAGGAGAGTCGGGAGATAGCGCGCGTTTTTTGAACTTATTTTCAAGATTTCTATGCTAGTCGGCCGGGGTCCCCGGAAGACATGGTTAACTACCTCCGGGAGACACACCTCCCTCAGGTGACTACAGCTCAGCGGGCCCTCCTTGACTCACCGGTGATGGTGGAAGAGGTGTTCCGAGTGATTCAAGGGACCAATAGTTGTCGGGCACCAGGACCCGATGGATTTGGGGCGGAATTCTATAAGTTGTTAGGAGAGCAAGTGTCCCCTGCATTACAGGGAATGTATCATCGACGGGTTGCTCAAGGCACCTTTACCTGGGGTACGAATCATGCTCACATTACGTTGATCCCTAAGCCGGGCAAGGATCCAACGCATACTACTTCCTATAGGCCCATCTCCCTGATCAACTTCGATTTGAAAGTGTTAGCCAAAATACTGGCGGACCGACTGGCTGGCGTATTGGGCGAGCTGGTGCATGAGTCGCAAGTGGGGTTTGTAAAAGCTCGTTATGCGGTTCGGAACTTGCGCAAAATACTGGCCTCACTCGAATGGGTCCGGGAGAGGGAATTGCAATCTTTGTTGATAAGTTTCGACGCCGAGAAGGCTTTTGATCAAGTTCACTGGGACTACTTGCAATTTCTTTTACCCAAGTACGGCCTTGGGCCGTTGTTTTGTCAAACCGTGGATTTATTGTACACGGGTCCTACGGCGGACATTCTCTGCAATGGGGTACTCTCGGAGTCTTTCTCATTGGGGAGGGGTATGCGACAGGGATGCCCCCTCTCCCCACTGCTCTTCGTACTGTCCCTAGATCCGTTGGTGCGTAGAATAGAATCTTCACCGGGTATAGCGGGGGTCCGGCTAGGGGCTCAGACATTTAAATTGGCGGCCTTTGCCGATGATATGTTAGTGCATGTATTATCGCCTCAGGAATCACTTGCTAACCTCATTGCGGAGTTTGCCCTTTTTGGGAGGTTCGCAGGCTTGCGCATCAATAAGGACAAATCTGAGGCTTTGGATGTCGCGGGTTCACTGCGGGGAATGTGGCGAGGGGAATTCCCACTCCGCTGGGCGGACGAATCTTTTGTGTACTTGGGTATTCTGCTACCCCGTGATCCCCGGATGCTTTATAAACTTAATCTGGATCGTTTTTTTTCCAAGTTGCAGACACAGCTGCAAGCCTGGAAGCCCCTGCCGTTGTCACTCTCTGGCAGACTTGCGGCGATAGGAATGGTTATCTTCCCTAGGTTATTGTACTGGCTACAGACCTTGCCAGTGTGGTTGCTCCGCCGGGATGTCCGGAAGATAGAGCGGGAAGTCCGGGGATTCCTATGGGGGGCGGTGAGGGCCCGGATTCCGCTAGGTCGACTACGAGGGGGCTGGAAAGAAGGGGGGATGGGTCTCCCGGATTTGTCTCAGTATGCTCTGGCCTGCCAGGCCCGGCACTTGGGGGATTGGCTAGGGGAGACTGATTACACAGGTACACTAAAAAAAATATTTTTTAAACTGCCTCTAATGTTTTGATTGATTTTTACGTTTTTTGGTGCGCTGAATCCAAATCTGGTAACCAATTTGCTCCATCACGTACAGATTTTTTGCTACATTGGGTTAGCAGTTTGAGGTGAACGTTTCAGATTGAGTGCGATCGAGATAAAAGTTTCTTGGATGAATTCTTTATACTAATTGTTTAGTAGTTATTCAAATAAGAATAAAGAAAATTGTAACAAGGCAGCACATAAGAATAGAGTAATGTCAACAAAACACACTGTGATGGTAGCAAAATTGTCTGCACTTAAAACAGCCACATACATGTGCACAAACATTGAGCATATAAGAGCGAGGTTAGACACAAAGCAAAGCAAAGAAATGTGCAAAAAATGTTGTACAGGTATGTATGTAAGAATAGAAAACGCAAACCGCACCATTGCAATACATGAAGACAAACACCCGATGGTGTGAAAATAAAATTCTAATAAATGAGATCCGACACTGTGGTAATAACTAGCAAATTTTTATTTCAAAGTTTAGTAAAAACATGATATTTGTCAACACAGGTTAGATTTTAAAGTCATTCTTGGGTCAATCAATCTCCTGGTGGGCCCGTTTCTTCTTCCCCCGAATGCTTCTCTTGGTGCGCTGCTTGGCATATTTTTCATCTGGGGTTTCCCGCAGCAGCAACCAGCAGAAATCAGCCATCATAGTGGTGTTCCATCTTCCTTGGTACCTTCTCTCTGCGTCCTTGATGTCCTGGTGAAACCTTTCACCTTGTTCTTCACTGTACGCCCCCAAGTTTTCGGGAAAGTAGTTCACATGGGAGTGCAAGAAATGGACTTTCAGGCTCATGTTACAGCCTTGTTCTTTGAAGGCATTGAGCATCCTGGCAACAATATCCTTATAGTTCTCATCCCGCCTGTTCCCCAAGAATTTGAGAACAACATCCTTGAAGGAATCCCAGGCTTCTTTTTCCTTCTCAGACATCGTTTCAGCGAATGCTCCATCTGAAATGAGTTTCCTTATATCAGGGCCAACAAACACTCCTTCCTTTAGCTTTGCTTCAGAAAGTCGGGGGAACTTTGAGCAAAGGTACCGAAAGCACTCACCATCTTTTGGAAGGGACTTGATGAATTGCTTAATGAGACCCAACTTAATGTGGAGAGGTGGTAATAGAATTTTATCACGAGGTACCAAGCTCTCATGAAGAACATTTTTCTCACCGGGTCTCAAATACTCCCGAATTGGCCAGTCTTTTTTCCCCCAGTGTAGGTCGCGGGCCCGGCTATCCCACAAGCAAAGGAAGCAGGGATATTTGGTGAAACCGGATTGCTGCCCTAATAGCATGGATAGAATTTTAAAGTCTCCACAAATCATCCACTTATGCTCATCGTAACGCCTTTTATGCTGTCTTTTGACGAATCAATGAACAGCCGCCATTCAGCAGGATCATACTTGAGTTTAAACTTTTCCATCACTCCGTATATATCGTTGCAAAATACCAAATCTTCCTCTTTGCTGAAATACTTCAAAAATTGTGTCTCGCGGTTGCAGTACCAATAAAAAGTTGTTCCTGGTGACAATAGATTTTTCTGTTTAAGCCGAGAACCTAGCAGTTGGGCAGCATCTTTTGGGAGTCCTAAATCCAGGACTAAATCATTCAATTCAGCTTGAGAGAAAAGTTCAGGTTTCGGATTTGGTTCAGTTTCAAACTCGGAAGTACTGGACTCATCGGGAAAAGCCATCTGATGAGTCTCATCATGATCAGAACCGTCCACACAAATATGATCCAAAGATTTTGGTGGTTCAGGCACAGGTACTTCGTTGCTATGAGGCATAGGCCTAATTGCTGAGGGAAGGTTGGGGTAACTTATTACGTTCTTATTTTTTAAGTTGTATCCCTTCACAATGCAAGAGCAAAAATAGCAGTCACTGCTGTGGTCTCTTTGTTCACGCCACATCATAGGTATTCCGAAATGAAATGCTTGTTTTTTACCTTTCATCCATAAGCGTAGATCTTCCTCACATGTCTTGCACACTTTGTGAGGAGCCCACGGTTTGTCTTGATCGCCTAACTTCAAACCCAAATAGGCGAAATATACTTTTTTAATAAATGCAGAAATGTTCCTCTGCCGATTTTTCACGGTATATTCCCCACAAATAAAACAAAAACTGTCCGGAGAGTTGACGCAACCTCTGGCTCTGTGAGCCATCACAAATACACAGCACTGCAAACTACAACTGTAGTGAACCACTTCGGAATAAAGATGGATTACGACTGAGCAAACAAAAGGTAATAATGAACTTGCAAGAAACTGAAATTTGACAGGAACGTTCATGTCACAACCACCGTGTTTGAGCGAGCGAGCGAACGAGGCGAGGCGAACAGGAAAGAACATGCGCCAGCGCGAGTACTGGATTTAGCCCCCCGCCTCCCAATTGTCCTGTTAATGTATAAAATGAATACAAAACACTCTAAAATATCATGAGGGAGTGTTTCTAGTTAGTTAACCATTACAACCTCTATTTTGGGCCAAGAAAATAAACTGCAGTCGGCTAAAAAGAAATTATGTGAACATTCCTTATATGGGTAAGAAATCTAATTTTGCAAGAAAACGTGACGTGATGGAACATTTTGGCTATTTTTCCTGGATTCAGCACCCCAAAATCTATAGGAATCAGTTGCAAAACTGGAGGCAGTTTTTTGGTAGTGTACCTGTGTTATTATACGCCTAGGGCTTATGAGGAGGCTCTTTTGACACCACATGCGCTTCCGGCAGTGGTTCATCTTGAGAGTGCCCTGCTGCCGACTAGGGTGAAACAAAGTGTTTTGGTGTCCCCGCTTCGACATGCCTGGCAATGTCTTAATCGCATGTGGGCACCTCTCCGAGAGTTTCCAGTTGGCTCCCCTTACGAGGTAACGCTGCCTTTCTGCCGGGAACTGAGTCCACGCGATTTCGGCACTGGCAGGGGCAGGGGATACAGTGTCTAGGACAGGTCGTTACGCTGGAGGGTTGCTGTAAAACCATCGATACACTTTGTATAGAATTTGATTTAGCACGGGCACTTCCTTTTTTGCCTATCTTCAACTTAAACACTATGTTGATTCGTTGCCACGGGTGGGACTACATGAAACACACTCCGCACGCATTATAGCTTCTTTGGGCTTGGGTACGGATTGTCCGCCGAGAATAGCGGTACTAAAGAAGGGGCTAGCACAATATGTTACCCCGGTGGACTACTCGGGGGAAGAGGCCGCTTGGGCGAGGGAGCTGGGTAGTGAGGTTCCACCGGGCTCGGTTGGGGCGGCTCTCAGGCGGATTGCTCGGTTAGTAGAGGGGGCTAAATGGTGGGAAATGCAGTTTAAGTGCATTACACGGGCCCATTTCTCTCCGAGGCGGGCATTGCGCACAGGGCTTACGGATTGTGGGGAGTGCCCCAAGTGCACCCTACCCCTGGCTGATTTGGGACATATGTGGTGGGGCTGCAGACCCGTCAAGGCCTACTGGCGGCGTATTGAGACCTACTTGGGTGCTTTATTGCTACACCCTGTTCAGTGGTCGGGTGTATTAGTTACCCTGGACTATTTAGGCCCATCACAGCTTAAGGGGCGATGGGGACGCATTTTGGTACGAAAGGCTTGTTTGGTGGGAAAGGGTCCTATCCTTCATAAATGGCGAGAGTCATCAGCACCCACATTCTGGGAATGGCGGAATAGATTTCACCATCTCATGTTAATGGAATGTAGGGTAGCTAGGGGGACCCCGCAGCGCTGGGCCTCCTTTTTAATGGTCTGGATGCCTTATATACAAAGCTTGGGCCCTAAAGCCCGCAGTGAAGTCCTAGCGCTGGGGTAGGGGTGCGGCTAGGTGAGGGAGGGGCATATTGGAGGAGGGAGGATAGGGGGAAAATACTCTCCTTGTGGTTAGTGGTAGGGCCCTGGCTGGGGGTAGGGGGGGTGGGAGGGAGTAGGAAGGGGGGAGGGGGGGGTTAGGGTATACACCCCTCAGAGGCATCTTTACATCATTGTGTGATTGGGGGAATTCTCCCCCTTCTCTTTATCCTCCTGCTTCCCTCCGTTGCTGGGGGACCTCTGGGTAGGGATCAGAAAACACCCTGCCTAGAAGACTGATATGAACGAGTTGTGGATACATAGATGCCCCTGGTGGGGAGGGGGGAAAGGGGGGTGTGTGTGGGGAGAAAAGTGTGAAAATATGTTCTTACACTCGCTGACATTGTTGCAATGATGTTATGTTGTTTAATAAAAAGATTTTGAAAAAAAAAAAAGTGGTGGCAGTTAGCCAGAACTAGCAGCCAGAACTAAAAATACCCACATAGTATTTAATGAACTTTCATTTTATTTAATTATTTAACATTTCTTATATACCACCTTTCATGATATCAAGATGGTTTACGTTGAACAAACTGAAATTACATTGTTGTTGTTGTTAAGTGCAGTCGAGTCGGAGTCGACTCATGGCGACCCTCTGGATAGCTATCCTAAATTGTGTTTGGTCTTCAGTCAGGCGGCTCATTGTTGACAGACTGGTACCCGTAGCTGCTGTTATTGTATCGATCCATCTCATTGCTGGCCTTCCTCTTTTGCGTTGACCTTCTATCTTGCCAAGCATAATGTCTTTCTCTAATGATCTCTCTCTTCGCATGATGTGTCCAAAGTATGAAAGTCGAAGTCTTGTCATCTGAGCTTCTAAAGAAAGCTTAGGTTTGATCTCCTCTAGTACCGACTGGTTTGTTCTTCGGGCAGTCCATGGTATACACAGTATTCGCCGCCAGCACCATAATTCAAAGGCATCAATTTTCTTCCTGTCTATCTTTTTCACTGTCCAGCTTTCACATCCATATGATGTTATTGAAAATACCATGGCTTGAACAAGTCGAATCTTTGTATGGAGAGAGACATCTCTGCTCTTGAGAATCTTATCCAAGTCTTTCATAGCCATTCTGCCAAGAGCAATGCGTCGTCTGATTTCTTGACTGCTTGTTGCTTCTTTATTGATAGTTGATCCAAGTAGGTTAAAGTTGTTCACAATTTCAATTTCTTCTCCTTCAATGATGACCCTGTTGATTATGCCAGTTGTCATGATCTTTGTCTTCTTTACATTAAGGTGCAGGCCCATTTTGAGACTATGTTCTTTGATTGTGAGAAGCAAATGTTTCAGATCATCTTCACTTACAGCCAGTAATGTGGTATCATCAGCATAGCGAAGGTTGTTGATGAGTCTTCCACCAATCTTCACACCTCTGTTGTCTTCATACAATCCTGCTTCTCTGATGATTTGTTCTGCATATAAATTAAACAGGTAGGGGGAAAGTATGCAGCCTTGTCTTACACCTTTGCTTATTTTAAACCATTCTGTTTCTCCTTGTTCCGTTCGAACTGTTGCTTCTTGATCAATGTACAGATTGTGCAAGAGAACGATCAGGTGTTCTGGTATACCCATGCTTCTTAATGTGGCCCAGAGTTTCTCATGGTTTACACAGTCTAAAGCCTTGCTATAGTCAATAAAGCACAAATAGATATCCTTTTGGTATTCTTTAGTCTTTTCAAGGATCCATCTCACATCCGCAATGATGTCTCTCGTTCCTCGCCCTTTCCTGAACCCTGCTTGCACTTCAGGTAGTTCTTGTTCCAGGTATGGTTGTAGTCTCTTTTGAATAATCTTCAGTAGAATCTTGCTGGCATGTGGGATCAGAGCAATTGTGTGATAATTTTCACAGTCAGTTGGATCACCTTTCTTTAGTATTGGTATAAACACATCTTTTCCAGTCAGTTGGCCATGATGTTGTCTTCCATATTTCTTGGCAGAGCCTTGTGAGTACGGTAACAGCTGCATCAGATTGCTGCAATACTTCTATGGGAATGCTATCAATGCCTGGTGCTTTGTTCTTTGATAAGGCTTTCAATGCTGCTTCAATTTCTTCTTTCATCACCAATGGTTCCCGATCATAAGGTACAGGTTGAAACGGCTGTTGGTCCACTTGATCTTTATCATATAAGAACTCTGTATATTCCTTCCACCTTTCCTTGATCTTCTCAGCATCATTCAACATAGAACCTTGAGCATCTTGTAACATTCCAATTCGAGGCTGGAACGTTTTCTTTAACTCTCGTAGCTTTAGGAAAGCCGATCTTGTTCTTCCTCTAAAGGTTTCTGCTTCTATTTCCTTGCAAGTGTCATTGTAGTACTTTTCCTTGTCCTGTCTTGCTGCACGTTGGAAATCTCTGTTGAGTTCTGCGATTGTCTTTCTTTCTCCTCTGGCTTTAGCTTCTCTGCGTTTCTGGGCAATTTTCAGAGTTTCTTCCGTCATCCATTTTGGCCGTTTTTGCTTTTTCACCTTTTGTAGAGACTTCTCGCTTTCTTCCAACACAACCTTCTTGATGTCATTCCATAATTCTTCCGGAGCTCTGTCATTTGTATCTAAAGTAGCAAATCGATTTTGCAGGCAGTCTTTAAATTCCAGTGGTATATTCTCAAGGTCATATTTTGCTGCATTAATGAGTGGTTTGCTCTTTTTCAACTTTAGCTTGAGTTTGCATACTAGTAGTTGATGATCTGTACCACAGTCAGCTCCAGGTTTTGTCTTTGTTGATGTTACAGAGCTTTTCCATCGTTGACTTCCACATATGTAGTCAATTTGATTTTTATATAATCCATTCGGTGAAGTCCATGTGTACAGTCGCCGCTTGTGTTGCTGGAAGAAGGTGTTCTAGATGAATAGGTCATTGGTCTTGCAGAATTCTATCAGTGTTTCTCCAGCTTCATTTCTGTTGCCAAGTCCATATTTTCCAACTACTTTGCCTTCTTCTTTGTTGCCAACATTTGCGTTCCAGTCACCCATGACTATCAGAATATCCTGTTTGCATGTTCTGTCAATTTCAGCTTGTACTTGTTCATAGAACTCTTCAATTTCATTCTCTTCTGCAGCTGTTGTTGGGGCATATACTTGAATTATAGTTGTGTTGATAGGCAATCCTTGTAGACGAATAGAGATTAAGCGTTCGCTGACTGCATTGTATTTCATTACAGTTCTTGCAAGTTTCTTCTTTATTATAAATGCAACACCATTTCTTCTTTGTCTTTCATTTCCAGCATAGTAGACCATGTGATCATCTGATGCAAAGTGCCCCATGCCAGTCCTTTCAGTTCGCTGACACCCAACAGATCAAGTTGTACACGTTCCATTTCATTCTTGACCACCTCCAACTTCCCTTGGTTCATGCTTCGTACGTTCCATGTTCCAATGTGTAAGACATCTTTACAGCTTCTGACTCTCGTTTCATGCACAGCTACATCAGCAGTCAGACTTCCCGAGGGCTTTGATCCAACCACATCATAAATGCTGGCTTTACTCTGAGAAGTCTTCAGCTCTTCCCCAGTAGCTAGTTGAGTGCCTTCTGACCTGGGGGTCTCATCTTCCAGCACCATAGCACAATTTGTTTTGTTGTAACTATCCATTGGGTTTTCATGGCAAGATACAGAAGTAGATTGCCGGGCCTTTCTTCCGCGCAGTTTAAGTTTGGTGTTGTTGCCGTTGTCACAAAAATGTGATCCTCCGCCGTCAACACTGTCCCATTCTGCTGCTGCCCAGATAGGTGGTTTGTCTTGGTCTGGCACCTCAGCTGAGACCTGTCCATCTTGGGAGACCCTGCCAGTAGTTAAACTACTGATAGTTTAGCTCTCAGCATCACTGATGCACGCAAGCCCTCACAGCATGACAAGCTGCAAGCCAAGTGAGAGGAAATTACATTAAACAGGGCATTATAACTTGGAGATAGCTACTTTACAGGGAACAAGGGCAACGAAGGGTTAAGTGGCTTGCCCAAGACCACAAGGAACACCCATGGGACTAGAAACCCCAGTCCTTCTTGCCCAAGGTTGCTGTTCTCTAGTGGGATTTGAACCCCTGACCTTTTGGCCTGAGGTAACTTACCCCAACCACTAGGTCACTGGACTTTGCTACTGGCATGAAGATTTTCCAGAAATCGAGCTGATCTTAAATTTCAGTTTAGAATATAGGTTTTCAGAAAGCTTGAAATATAGGCTGGAGCTAAGCCCTGTGGGATTTTGAGTGCAAATAACAACATTTTAAACTCCAGTATGGCCTTAATATTGTAAGTAACCAGTCCAGAGCATATAAAACTGTGATGCAGATTAGTTTGAAACAACATGGGAAATACCAACATATTTTTAATCCAGATCTCACCTTCCCCTCTATTTTCATCAGAGATTGGTCACAAACCAGTAACCTTGAAATTGAAAGGCAGGCATCTTGCAGAAGAACCATCATGTCTCAGTGGTGGCTAGTTTGAGCCAGCCTTCTCTGCTTATAATATTCCTTCCTGTTTCCTGATAGGCCAAAGAAAGATTATCAGCAATTTATAAGAGTAGTACAGCTGCAGCCAGTACCCATGGAGATATTATGGTTCTTCCACAAATGGCTTCCCTTTTAATCCAACATTCAATGGTTTGAGACCAGCCTCCGACTGAGAAAAGAAATCCAGCTGCATTATTTATTTGCCTGAAACCTCTAGTAATCTTTCAGCTATGTTTTTCATTTGGGCAGCAGCTACAGTTATTTCATTAATTAACAAATGTATTAAAACAAAACAAAATTAAATTAAACAGATTGCAAATGATACAGGACTCAGGAATGAAGAGGTTATGCTCATCTGGGACATTCCCATTCTGACGGATAAGAAACTGGATGCAAGGAAACCCGACACAGTGGGAAAAGAGAAAAAGGCCAGAACAGCATTGAAAGTAGAGGTGTCAGTTCCAAGTGATTATTCTGTGAATCCTGTGGAGAGGCAGAAGATCCTGAAGTACCAAGAAATACAGTCAGAGACCAAGAAAATATGGCAGAACGATACAGAAATATTTCCAATCATATTGGGAGCCACAGGCTTAATTAAGAATTTTCAAGCACATCTTGACAAACTACCCATACATGTTACAAGTACATGCAAGTACTACGCAGTACACCTTAGAGACTGAGATCATACTCCACATACCCTGACTTAGAAGTGAGGTTCATGACTGTCATGGTATGCGCAAAACTAAACTAACTCACAAAATACACCCTTAGGGGTATGTTTACTAAACCGTCTTAATGTTCCCGGCACTAGTTGCAGCGATAATGTAAAGGATGCCATATAAGGAGTGGGCGTTCTGGTCTTCAGGTAGCAATCGCGGGTTATCGCGCGATAAAGTGTGCCATGTCCATTATCGTGCAATAGATGGAGCTGCGCATGTTACCGCGCGTTAACCTTAACTTCGCATACTGACCTGCACTTATATTGCTAGAGGTATAGCACACTGGTTAATACAATGACTGCTAAAACAGGAGTCATGAGTTCAATCCCCCAATGGGCTTAATGAATAATGGTGACCAAAGCAATTCCTTTGCTGCTCATAACAGTCCAACAGTCTGTGCTGCCAGCTAAAAATACCTGCACTCCAGTGCCATAAACGAATGCACCTTTTAGGGCGCACCAAAAGGCACATCCTATACCACCACGTCAGCCAAGGTGGGTTATAATGTGTCCCAGAGGGCGTGTTGAAAGGTTGTCAACCCCCAAGGGACCATATTAGGCGCCCCATAAGCTGGCTGAATCTAAGGTGTGGCTAAAGATGCCCCAAGGATGTATAGGGCACTCAAGAAATGTTTGCCAATGGCAGTAAGGTTCCCCAAGTTGAAAAGCAAGAAAGGTATGGGCCAAACACAGATGTAACCCTAACATTGCACAGAGCACCAAGGAAAGACAATGCACAAGTGATGGATGGAAGTAGATCTGAGCTGATGGATCAGACAAATCTGCGTTCAGCCCATGTGGCAGTTTGAAAAATGGACAAACATATCGGGGCCAGCTGTAGTGATGCACAGGGTGATGGTAATGCACCATGCAACAATGACAGTGTGTGGCAGAGGATGGGAAGATGTGTCCAGCAGAAGAGGTGGAGGTGGCAGGATAGGTGCAATGACAGGAGGACAGAGGAGTAGCAGTGCCATGCACAGCACATACAGGAGAGGCAACCAGGAACAGCTGCAATGCAGAAACGTGTACCAGTGCAGGACATGGGGTAGGAGCTTGCACATCAGGGCAGGACGGCACACAGCTGCCAGACACACATAGAAGGACAGAAGGATGGTTGGCAACTGTGATAAGGGTACAATGTGCTAACAGCACAGATCTGCACAGATATGACTGTTACAGGAATGAAAAATAGCTGTGCAGGACAGGCATACAAATGAAAGAGAACAGAGAGAAATCAAACCTATGACCATCAGCACAAACGTCAGTGCACAAACCAGTAGGCTACACCACCAACGTGAGGTCGTTAGCAAAGGCTGCATACAAGAATACTGCAGGGCATCACACAAGAAGCCTGCTGGCTGCCAAGATAGGCAAACCTCCAACAGTAACCATGATGGAATGCATATGCAGATCTGGTGTGTACAGCTCAAATCACAGTCTGTAATTGGGACCAGAACCACATATAACTACATGCACACACACAATGAAATGTTATGCCGTGGATACAACATGCAAAAGAGGAAAGAACCTAAACCCAAAGGGCGGCAGGGGATGCCCTGTGGAGCGGGGCAAAATATGGAACAGAACAGAAACATGTGAGAATTTAACCTGCAAACAGGTGTGCCACAGACCAACTAAACCACAGCAATGCCAATCCCCCAAACAGACTGCCTATGTGAGCTCTACAAAGAAAGAGACATATGTAACAGCTAATATGTGATGGATAGGCAGCACAGAGGGTACACTTTGGTGTACAGTGAAGAGGTGGAAGAGTGTGTGGATAGGTGATGAACCTGTAGTTAGCTCATGGTCAGGTTAGCACAATACAAAAACAAAAAACTTGTATTCACTTTCTACAATACCTAAACATAACAAACTCAATAAAGCATTCACAACCTCAGGATGGCCTAACGCCTACATTTGGTGAAACTAGTCACCATAGGGAAGTGGCATACACTCACATCATAGGTCTCTAGCCTTTATTATTATTAATTTTTATTTATTTTTACATTGCACAAATTTACCATGAATTAATAAATCTACATCCACAAAAGTACTTTTAGGGATTCTCCAAAATTCAATAAAAATACATAAATTCAAGAGTGCAATAAAGAGAAAGTGTCTATATTTCTACATGGAACCAGAGCCCACAAATTGTAGTCCATTTCCTACAACAAAATAGAGAAAATTCTCTTAAATGTAACTTATCTATACACCTTTAAATAATATATATTCACTTATCTGAGCAAGTTCCTGGGTTCGACACTTGTCATTAGCCAAAGAGCGCTTGATTCAATTGCAACCACAAAACTGCAATTGTTGAACAGCCCAAGCTGTCCACTGTCGCAACTAACTGCCCGACAAAAGCTTTTGTTTCACCAGATTGGCTTCTTCAGGGGTTCTTAATGCAGTTACTTCACCAGACATGAAAGATGTCTCCAGGCACCTAAAACATCAGACATAAAGAATGCCTCCCGCTGCTATCATATCCTCGGCGTCTGATGTCAGCTGTTTTTAAACAAACCTCCTATCAATAGAATCGCTCACCAGAGCTGACGTCACTTCTTATACCAACTTTATTCCTAACCCTTATAAACCACAGATAACACGCAAAGAAACAAGATTTATTTTTTTTTTATTAAAAAAGAAAAGAGGGATTGGAACTTCAGAGCTACCTGACCAGGCATCACATAAACAGTGTCCAGTCAATTTTCTCATTCAACCCATACGGGTCTAATGTGTTAAATTCATTTCTGTTCTTTCTGTAATAATAAGTGTCCTCTGTCTCCTCTTCGTATATTTAAAGAGACATATTCCAATACTGTACATCGTAATTCTTCAAAGGTGTGGCTAGAAGACAAGCAATGCTGAACCAAAGGTTGTCTCAATTTTTGCTTTATTGATACTATATTTGTGCTCTGCCAATCGCGTTCATAAAGGATGTGTAGTTTTACCAACATATAATTTAAAGCAAGGGCACCATAGTACATATACTACAAAAGAAGTATTACAGGTTGTATTATGTTTAAGTAAATTACTTTTTTGTAGATATTTAGTGCAAATCTTGTCCGCCATAACATCACAATATGAACAATGACCATATTGTACGTGCCCATAAACCCCAACTGAGGCTCTCTGTCGAGGAACTGCTGAACATAACAAGTCTCTCATATTTTTACCTCTACTCTATGCTATACGGAGAGAATTGCTGGAAAGCTTAGGATGAATCGTCAAGAGACTCCATCTCTTACATATTGCAGTTACTATCTGACCTGATAAACTAGAGAAGAGCATAACACATGTAATGGATGATATATGAGATGACACATTTAAATCTGAACTCGTAGGTTTCGACATAAGGAGCCATTCCCGATGGTTATATTTGGATCTTTTATAAGCCTTCCGTAAAACTGAATTTGGGTATCCACATTCCTGAAACTTAGGGGTATGTTTACTAAACTGCGTTAGTTTGATTTGTGTTAGGATCCGCGTTAGAGGCAGAAACCCCAAATAAGGACATGGGCGGTACATCGTTACCAATAACGCGCGTTATAAGGCGCCGCGCAGCAACGATCGTTACAGGGCCCGTTACTGTGTTAAGCTTAAGAAGGCGCGCAGACACCCAAACACAGAAGCAGAGCTGTAGCACAATGGTTACTACACAGACTGATGGTACAAGGGTCATGGGTTTGATTCCCCAGTGTGCCTAATGAATAAGGCTGGCTGAGGTGCCATGTGTAACCCTTTAAAGGCCTACTATAATATTTTAATCCACATTCTTGCAGCCGGGTTAATGTTTGCATATTTCAGGAAATTTGTACCCGTCTTATTCAATATGTTCCAATAGTGACGTTCCCTCTGCCATGGTCATGTATTATATACCATTTGATAGGAATATTTAGGCAGAAGTGTGGATCCCGAATGTTTTGGGCTTGGCCTGGAAAGGGTTAAGTATTGGGCTGTGAGGAAGTTTAGTTGTACTTTAATAGTGCTGCCAGCAAACACACCTTCACAGTGGCCTAACCTAAGGTTCCACATAAGGCACTCTAGAAGGCACTCCATAGGGCACATTATAAAGTGCGCTGTCTGCCAAGGCACCCTATAATGTCCCCTATAGGACACCATATAAGGCACCTTATAAGGCACTTTATAGGGCGCCTTATGAGGCACCCTAAGGTGACAGTACTCTGAGGGTGTTTCTGCTGGCAGCACTAATATACAATAAAAATAGACAATGACTAAGACAGCCCTATTGATGGACCCCACTGTGGGTTTTGAACCCATGACCTCTGGCTCCACAGGCAGTGAAGTAACCAGTGGGCTAGAGCTGCTAACAAACACCTGGCTGGCTACAGGAGGACTGCACGGCACCACACCCACATCTGCTGTGGTTACCAGGATAGGGTCAATGCATCCGTACCCAGGTTGCACAGCACATGTAAATCAGCAGTCTACAGATGATCACAAGATGGGGTATGCACCCCACAGCACCTCAGCCTCGTAGGGGGTGCCGATGGTGTGTGTTAGTGGCACAGAGTAGCTACAGACCGTCACAGTGTGCGGGTCCTGTGCTCACGCTGAGGGAGATGTATGGTGCCCAGCACCATTCTCACAGCACCTGGCTTTGCTGAGATAGGCTATGCTGCAGGTCCCCATCAGTGCCAAAGTGTGATAGGTAGTCCTTGCAAACACCCCTAGAATACGCCTGTGTTCATCTGTATGTCATATCTAGCCCTTGTGGATTATGATGCACCCATAAAAGTGCATACCCTGTGTGGGTGCCATGGTCACATGATGTAAGTGAAGGAGGGTATTGGGACCCAC
The DNA here is from genome assembly GCA_033557465.1 of Ichthyophis bannanicus. Lineage (NCBI taxonomy): Eukaryota > Metazoa > Chordata > Amphibia > Gymnophiona > Ichthyophiidae > Ichthyophis > Ichthyophis bannanicus. The sequence continues at coordinate 1,464,682,558 of CM066032.1, read as the reverse complement.
AGGGAGATTACATACCACCACCCAACGCACCCTCTGGGGCTCAGGATGGGGGACAGGATCTCCCACCAACAGATCCACTTTCTACCCCCCTGCAATGGTGGCAGTAGAGGGGACCATCACCCCAGTCCTGCTAGAGATCAAACACCCTACTGAGCAGGCAATGCAGAGCTGTACACATCCATAAAGCAATAGCAGACAGAAGGCCTAGAAAAGCACAGCTGCCCCCCGCCCCCCCTATCTGACATTCTCCAGCAGCAAGCCTCCAGCCGCTGCACCCTGCAAAGTGTTCCAGCAACACACATGCTAGCTACAAACAGTCTGCTAGCTAGTCCATAATGCATGGTCCTGGAGGAGATGCGTGTACCCAAAACTGAGAGATCAGCATACACACCAAGCAGATAAGTCAGTGATCCGGCCACAAAAGAAAACCCATAAATATCACATGAGAAAAATATTATACAGCACTAAGGGGGAACCTAGCCATGCCGTGGTCACTGCTCAGTCAGGGTGAGAGTGACCTCCCAGCAGGACATGCTGTGGCCACTCTGTCCATGCAGGTGGTGGCCGGCCACTACAATGTCCGAGCCATTGCCCTATGCTATGTACAGATGGACCCAGGCCAGGCCATCCTATCCTGGCTGTTCCCACAGTACCTTGCTCCTCATTATGCACATTGGCAGGCCACTACTGGCAACAGTGCTAGCAGTGTGGGCTGTAGAGGGTGTTTGCAGCCACCACACACTGGATAGACAGAAACACACTCCCCATACCTATGCCAGCATTGTGCAGCTATAGAGGTGTTTGGCAGCCCTGGCCACCACACCAGTCCTGGGCAGAGTGCAGGCATGGCTATGGTAAGCAATACTGTTGGGGTCACTCCCCAGGGTGGTAAACACTGTCAGACACAAGACCTGTAGCACACTCCACAGACATCAGATAGGTTGCTATGCTGCAGCTCAATCAGCAAATTGTGCTTAACTTAGGGATTGCTATCTGACAGTAATCATAGCAAACTTGTGATAGCTGTGTACCGTATTCCCAGGTTTAGGGTGGCATTGCTAAGGTATGCAAGTGCTAGCATTGGGAGATGCACGCAGGGCCCAGTGTCCTGCCTCTCCAGGACGCATTGGATAATGGAGCCTGTGGGCTCGGGTGTGTCTGCCCCTGTTGGCTGCTGCTTTACAGCAGAGGTTCCCAACTCCAGTCCTGGAGTGCCAAACACTGTTCGGGTTTTCATGCTGTCCCTCATGAATATGCATGAGATACAACTGCATACCATGGGGGCGGTGCATAGCAAGACAGCACAGACACATTTATTAGAGGCAGCATGGAACCTGAATGGTGTTTGGCCTTCCAGGACTGCATTTGGGAGACTCTGCTCTAAGTAATGTGCATGGGTATGGTGTCTGTGCTCTGTAGGGTAAGATGTAGGTGTTTTGGGCATGTTTACGTCATCTGCAATAAAGGTTCTGTCTGTATTAGCACATTATAGTAGTGGGTAAAATATGAGGACTGGGTTGGTGGAAACCACAGCTGGGACTTGAACCTGTGATCTTCTGCTTCTGAATACACTGCTTTTGTGCACTGCCCCACCATGTTTTCACAGAGATGGTGCATTCCCTGGTGATACCATGACTGTTGGTCAGACAGGGCCTGTCTGTTGCAGTGCATGGCACCCACCTACACAAGGCTAGGCCACGGTCTGCTCTGGGCAGCTGCCACTGCCCCCTCCACCACCAGTAACCCTCTGCCACCATGCTGACATTCCCTTCTGCAGGTAGTGCTGGTGGAGCGCAGTCTCAGGCCATCCAGTGTGCGGGTAGGCAGCTACCTATGGTGCGAGTTCTGGGGTAGAGGTGCCTTCATAGGTGTCCACGCTTCCCCCCAGCACCGCCTGCCAATGTTCCGTGCCCTTGGGGGTAGCTGCTGGGTACTATCCCCTGTGACACTGTGGGACACACAGTCGTGCCCATGTTGGGCCTTCAGCAGTTGCTGTCTGGCTGCTCTGCTGTTTCGGCATTCATATGGGCCACCTAGGCATCACCCTAGTCTGAACTGTGGCCCAGCTTCACCACAGCATGTGCCGCCTGTGGCCCTCTGTATCCCCTTTTCTGGCATCTGTCCAGTTGCCGTTCCGACATGCCTGCCCTGCTGTTGCCGCACATGTGCATGCCATAGGACATCTGTCCAATGGAGAGGAAAACCCTGCACAGCGCAATTTCACTGTGGGCTCATTCTCTTTGTATGGGGACGGAGCATAGACCCTTCCACGATTAATATCATTTTTTAGAGCTTTCCCGGGGGGGGGGGGGGTTGATGGTACACATTAATATCACTATTGGCCAGCTTGGTTATGGGTTTTTTCCTGTTTGTTGAGGTCATTTTCAATGTTTATGTGCCCTTTTGTTCTGTGCACATGTATCACAGTTTTTTTTTGTTTCCCTGACTATGCTGTACATTGCTGACACTTAAATGGTTTCTCTCCCCTGAACTGTGCATTTAACGGCAGGTTTTCAATCTCGTTAGGATTCAGCTCTTCAGACCAGCGCGTTAGTGTGCAGGGAGCCTCTCCCCGCCCACACTCCGCCCATTGACCCCTTCTCTCCGCCCTCTCTCCACCTTCTGCGGTGTTTTACCGCACTGCGGAGCTTTACTATCGTTAACGCATCAAAACGCGCGTTATGTAACGTTAACGCTCGTTAGTGCATCATAACGCGTGTTATGATGCGCTAACAATAGTTAACATTACATAACGCGTGTTATGTACTGTTACCGCAGTTTAGTAAACATACCCCTTAGACATCATGTTCTTTGCCTGCAATTTAAATTCTTGTTTCGTAGAGCAAATGCGGCGACAATGAAGCAGCTGTGGATATGGTAAACTACATTTAAGATGATTTGGATGAAAACTAGAATATTGTAAAAAAGTGTTTTTATCTGTAGGTTTAGTATAAATGGTGGTAAAAAATCCTTCTGCATATTGAACAACCTTAACATCCAAAAAATGTAATGAAAATATTTGAATGTTAATTTCAAACTTAATATTACCCTTGCAACCATTCAGGTAATTAAATAACTCGTTCAAAAGATCCCAGGATCCACTCCATGGCAAAAAAATGTCATCAATATATCTATACCACTTCAGGATATAAGATGCATAGTTAGAGGAATACACCCATTGGTTTTCAAAAGAGTGCTTGTATAAATTAGATAAAGATGGTGCAAAAGTAGCTCTCATAGCGGTATCTGAAATTTGTTGAAAAAATTCTTACTTATAAACAAAATAATTCTTCTTTAATGCTAGTTCTGCTAATGTTAACAAAAATGTGCTTGGTAACCTATGGGGTCTAAGGGATATGTTTACTAAACTGTCTTAATGTGTGCCCAGAGATAATGTTCAGAATGCCATAAAAGGAGTGGGCATTCCGGTCTTTAGGTAGCAAGCATGGGTTATCGCGTGATAAAGTGTGCTGCGCACATTATCGCACGATAGAGGGAGCCGCACACGTTAACGCGCGTTAGCCTTAATTAGGCATGCTGACCTGCAAACCTAGCAGCAGAGGTGTAGTGCAATGGTTAATACATTGACTGATGAAACAGGGGTCATGAGTTTGATCCCCCAGTGGGCTTAATGAGTAAGGTTTTCTGAGACATTGCCCTTTATTTTACTTTAAATCAGTGCTGTCTGAGGCATTTTCTTTTTTAATTTAAATTAGTGCTGCCAACAAACACACCCTCACAGTGCCGTAACCTAAGGTGCCACATAAGGCGCCCTATAAGGCACTATAGAGGGCACATTATAAAGTGCACTGTCTGCCAAGGCACCTTATAATGTTCCCTATAGGGCACCTTATAAGGCACTTTATAGGGCGCCTTATGAGGCACCTTAAGATTACAGCACTGTGAGGATGTTTTAGCTGGTAGCACAATTTTAAAATAAAGAAGGAAATGCCTCAGACAGCCCTATCAAATACCACCACTGTGGGATCAAACCCATGATCTCTGTCTCCACAGTCAGTGAAGTAACCAGTGGGCTACATCTCTATAGCTACTAACAAGCTCCTGGTTGGCTACAGAAGGACTGCAGGTCACCACACAAACTGTCTGCTGTGGTTACCAGGATAGGGTTAACCTACCCGAACCCATGATGCAATGCACATGCAGATCAGCAGTCTACAGATGATCACAAGATGGGGTATGCACCCTCACAGCACCTCGTCCTGGTAGGGGGAACTGACAGTGTATGTTACTGGCACAGAGAAGCTACAGACTGTCACATTGTGGGGTACTGTGCTCACCCTGAGGGTGAGGTGGGGCGCCCAGCACCAGGTCCGCAGCACCTGGCTTGGCTGAGATAGTCTATGCTGCAAGTCCCTATCAGTGCCAGTGTGTGATAGGTAGTTCTTGCAGACACACCTAGGATACACCTGTGTCCATCTGTATTTCCCAGTCCTATCTAGCCCTTGTGGACTATGATGTACCCAGAATAGTGCATATTCTGTGTGGCTGCCATGGTCACATGATGTAAGTGAAAAGGGGTGTTTGGACCCATAGGTGGATTATGTAGCACCATCCAACCCATCCTCTGGGGCTTAGGGTGGGGAACAGGATCTCCCACCAACAGATCCACGTTCTACATACCTGCAATGGTGGCAGTAGAGGGGATCATCAACCCCACTGCTGCTGGGAAGCAGACACCCTACAGGGCAGTCATTGCAGATCTGTACACATCCATAAGGCAATGGCAGACAGACAGTAGGCCTGGAAATGCTCAGCTGTCCCCCACTACTATCTGACATATCACAGCAGCAAGCCCAGTAACTCTACAGCCACAGCACCCTGCAAGGTGTTCCAGCCATACACATACTAACTGCAGACCATCTGCTAGCTAATCCATAGTGCATACTCCTGGAGAAGATGTATGCACCCAAAACTGGGATATGAGCACATCCACCAAGCAGATAAGGCAGTGATTGGGCCCCAGAAAAGAGAACCCATAAACATCACTTGAGAAAAATACAGTATAGCACTATGGGGGAACCTAGCAATGCCATGGTCACTGCTCAGTCAGGGTGAGAGTGACCTCCCAACAGGACATGCTGTGGCCACCCTGTCCGTGCAGGTGGTGGCCAGGCACTACAATGTCCCAGCCATTGCCCTATGCCCTGTGCAGATGCATCCTGCCCAGGCCGCCCTGTCCGGGCCATACCCACAGTACCTTGCTCCTCATTATGCACATTGGCAGGCTAAGACTGGAAACGGTGCAAGCAATGTGGGCTGAGTAAGGTGTAGGCAGCCACAACACACTGGATAGACAGACACACACTCTCACACCTATGCCAGCATTGTGCATATACAGAGGCCTTTGGCAGCCCTGGCCACCACACCAGTCCTGGGCACAGTGCAGGCATGGCTATGGTACTCAATACTGTTGGGGTCACTCCCCGGGGTGGTAAACACTGTCAGAAACCAAAACTTAAACACACTCCATAGATATCAGAAAGATTGCTATGATGCAGCTCTATCAGCAAATTTTCCTTAACTTAGGAATTGCTATCTGCCATTAATCATAGCAACCTTTTGATATATGTGTAACGTATTCCCAGTTTTAGGACGGCATTGCTAAGGTATGCAAGTACTAGTATTGGGAGATGCTGCTGTGCGCAGGGCCCAACAGCCTGACTCTCCATGAGGCTTTGGATAGTGAAGACTATGGGTGTGGGTGTTTATGCCCCTGTTGGCCGCTGCTCTAGGGCAGAGGTTCCCAACTCCGGTCCTGGTGGGCCAAACACTGTGCAGGTTTTGATGCTGTCCCTAATAAATATGCATGAGATACATTTGCATACAATGGGGGTGGCGCATACTAATGCAGCACAGGCATATTTATTAGAGACAGCATGAAACCTGAATGGTGTTTGGCCCTCCAGGACTGCCGTTGGGAAACTCTGCTGTAGGGATTGCACATGTTTATGGTGTCTTTGCTCTGTAGGGTAAAATGTAGGCGTTTCAGGCATGTTTATGTCATCTGCAATAAAGTTTCTGTCTTTATTACCATGGTTTAGTACTGGATGAAATATGGGGATAGGGATGGGGGATAGGGTTGGCAGGAGCCACAGCTGGGACTTGAACTTTTGACCTTCTGCTCCTGAACACACTGGCTATGTGTATTGCACCACATTGTTGCCACAAGGACAGTTCATTCCCTGGGGATACCATGACTGTTCGTCAGACAGACTCTGTCTGTTGGAGTGCACGACACCCACCTAAACAGGGCTAGGCCATGGTCTTCTGTGGGCAGATGCCACTGCCCCTTCTGTCACCAGCACCCCTCTGCCACCATGCTGCCATGCCATTATACCGGTTGTACTGGTGGTGCACAGTCCCAGACCATCCAGTATGCTGGTAGGCAGCTGCCTATGGTGTGGGTTCTTGGGTAGGGGTTCCTACATGGACATGCACGCTTCCCCCCCCCAGCACCGCCTGCCAATGTTCTGTGCCCTTTGGGGTACCTGACACTGTGAGAAACACACTCGTGCCCATCTTGGGCCCTCGTCAGTTGCTGTCTGGCTGCTCTACAGTTTCAGCATTCCTATGTGCCACCTAGGCATCTGCCTAGTCTGCACTGTTCCCCAGCTGCACTACAGCATGTGCCTCCTGCAGCCCTCTGTATCCCATTTCCAGCATCTGTACAGTTGCCCTTTCCTACATGGCCACTCTGCTGTTGCGGCACATGTGCACACCATAAGAAACCTGCCCAATATAAAGGGAAAACCCTGATCAGCGCTATTTCAATGTGGGATCATTCACCTTGTAGGGGGACAGAGCATAGACCCTTCCAAACATGATATCTTTTTTTTTTTTTAGCTTTCTCAGTAGTGTTTCTTTATGTTTCTCATTAATATCACTATTGGCCAGCTTGGTTATTGGGATTTTAAATTTGGTTCCGGTCATTTTCTATGTTTATTTGCCTTTTTGTTCCATGCACATGTATCAAAACTACCACTTTATCTAGGTTTCCCTGGCTTTGCTGTACATTGCTGACGGAAATGGTTTCTCTTTCCTGCAAATGTGCCTTAACGCGAGGGTTTCACTGGCGTTAGTGTTCAGACCCGGATTCCACAGTGTTAGAGTGCCAGGAGCCTCTCCCCTCCCACTCTCCACCAATTGACCACTTCTCTCCGCCCTCTGGGAAGCCTTACTCCGCCCTTTAGAGCTGGATTTCAAGGTGTTAGGGTGCCTTAACGCCACAGGCGCGTTATCATACTCTAAGTGATGTTATCGTGCTATAATGTTACATTATCACACTGTAACATCACTTATCGCATGATAATACCGCTGCTGCACCATTAGCGCCATTTAGTAAAGATACCCCTAAGTCTAGCATCCCATATATTTGATAAAACCTGCAATGCTTCGTCATGAGGGATAGATGTATACAAGGCTGAAACATCCAGAGATGCCATCCATGTAATATGTTCTGTCATGCCAAAATCTTCTAAAATTTGTAACCCATTTGGAAAAACTGCCCTGAAACAAAACAACCTTTTCTAAAATAACCATTTGCATGCGGATGCAAGTAACATTTGTATATGCCTGATTATATATATGCAAATGATGAATAAGACTTCTAAAATCACTCCCACAGAGTGCTTGGATTTCTAGGTCAACATGTTGCTGTTTGAGTTTCTAGAGTTTGTTTATGTTCTTAACAGTTACACGCCTGTTTCTCTACTTTCTGAATAAGCTATGATGTTCTTTAACACTTCATTGGGTAATAAAGTCATTATTGTGCATAAATGGCCTCTTAGAAAATGCCAACTGGTATAAAAGTATACATACAGTAAAGGTGCCTACTTTGCCGATATGTGTATAGCCAGGAGCAATGACAATCATAACTACAATGACTAGACTCCGGCATGACTCTATACCCATAGGGGTATGTTTACTAAACCATCTTAATGTCATAGCGGTGGTATTGTCTCGTGATAAGTGATGTTATTGCATGATATTATCATGTGATAACGTCACTTATCACGCAATAACGCGGTGGCGGCATTAAGGCACACTAACGCTGTGAAATCTGGGTCTGAAGGGTGGAGTAAGGCTTCCCAGAGGGCGGAGAGAAGGGCTCAATGGGCGGAGAGTGGGTGGGGAGAGGCTCCAGGCACACTAACGCTGTGAAATCCGGGTCTGAACACTAACGCCAGTGAAACCCTCGCGTTAGGCACATTTGTAGGAAAGAGAAACCATTTCCGTCAGCAATGTACAGCAAAGAGAGAGAAACCCAGAAAAGTGATAGTTGTGATACATGTGCAGGACCCAAAAAGGCAAATAAACATATACAATGACCGGAACCACATTAAAAAATCCCAATAACCAAGCTGGCCAATACTGATATTAATGATAAACATAAAGCAACACTACTGACAAAGCGTAAAAATTAAGACATCATGTTTGGAAGGGTCTATGTTCCGTCCCCCTACAAAGTGAATGACCCCACATTGAAATAGCGCTGATCAGGGTTTCTGTCATTTAGATTGGGCAGATTTGTTATGGCGTGCACATGTGAAGAAACAGCAGAGTGGGCACGTAGGAAAGGGCAACTGTACTGATGCTGTAAATGTGATATAGGGGGCTGCAGGCAGCACATGCTGTGGTCCAGCTGGGGCAGAGTGCGGACTAGGCAGATGCCTAGGTGGCACATAGGAATGCCAAAACTGTAAAGCAGCAAGACAGCAACTGATGAGGGTCCAACATGGGCATGAATGTGTGTCCCACAGTGTCATAGGGGATATTACCCAGCAGGTACCCCCAAGGGCACATGACATTGGCAGGCGGTGCCGGTGGGAAGCGCGCATGTCCATATAGGCACCCCTACATAGGAAACCTCATCATAGGCAGCTGCCTACCAGAACACTGTATGGCCTGGGACTGCGCGCCACCAGCACCACCGGCATATTGGCACGGCAGCATGTTGGTGGAGGGGTGCTGGTGGCGGAGGGAGCAGTGGCATCTGCCCACAGCAGACCTTGGCTAAGCCCCGTTTAGGTGGGTGCCATGCACTGCAACAGATAGAGTCTGTCTGACAAATAGTCATGGTATCCCCAGGGAATGATCTGTCCTTGTGGTGCAGTACACACAGCCAGTGTGTTCAGGAGCAGAAGGTCACAAGCTCAAGTCCCAGATGTGGCTCCTGCCAACCCTATCCACATATTTTACCCAGTACTAAACCATGGTAATAAAGAAGGAACCTTTATTGCAGATAAAATAAACATGCCTTAAACGCCTATATTTTACCCTACAGAGAACAGACACCATAAACATGTGCAATCCCTAGAGCAGAGTTTCCCAACTGCAGTGCTGGAGGGCCAAACACCATTCAGGTTTCATGCTGTCTCTAATAAATATGCCTGTGCTGCATTTGTATGCACCGCCCCCATTGTATGCAAATGTATCTCATGCATATTCATTAGGGACAGCATGAAAACCTGAACAATGTTTGGCCCACCAGGACTGGAGTTGGGAACCTCTGCCCTAGAGCAGCGGCCAACAGGAGCATAAACACCCACACCCACAGGCTCCACTATCCAAAGCCTCATGGAGAGTCAGGCTGTTGGGCCCTGCGCAGAGCAGCATCTCCCAATACTGGCACCTGCATACCTTAGCAATGCCGCCCTAAACTTTGGAACACATTCCACATATATCAACCGTTTGCTATGATTAATGTCAGCTAACAAATCCTAAGTTAAACACAATTTGTTGATAGAGATTCATCATAGCTACCTTTCTGATATCTGTGGAGTGTGTTTCAATAATTGATTCTGACAGTGTTTACCACCCCGGGGAGTGACCCTAACAGTATTGAGTACCATAGCAATGCCTGCACTGTGCCGAGGACTGGTGTGGCGACCAGGGCTGCCACAAACCTCTATATTTGCATAGGTGTGGGAGTGTGTATCTGTCTATCCAGTGTGTTGTAGCTGCCTACACCTTACTGCAGTGTTTCCCAACCCAGTCCTATGGGGCACACCGGCCAGTCAGGTTTTCGGGATATCCCTAATGAAAATGCATGAGATATATATGCATTAGAGATATCCTGCCAACCTGACTGGTTTGTGGCCCTCCAGGGCTGGATTTGGAGACCCCTGCCTTACACCTCTGTCATTTAAGATTGTGAGTGGGCAAGGTGCAGATGTCCTAGACATCGAAAGGGTATATAGAATGTGACACATTCCTCCTCGATTCTCACCACCACCAAAAAGTTGTCTAATAGACAATATTTTGGTGGTGGTGAGAAGTGAGGAGGAATGTGACACATTCTATATACCTTTTTGATGTCTTGGACATCTGCACCTTGCCCACTCACAATCTTAGATGACAGAGGTGTTAGGCAGGGGTCTCCAAATCCAGCCCTGGAGGGCCACAAACCAGTCAGGTTGGCAGGATATCTCTAATGCATATATATCTCATGCATAGTGTGATACAGTGGAGCCAATGGAGGTTAGTGAAAATATAGAACTCACCTCAAAATGGGCTAGGCAGAGAGATCCAGCATGGCTAAAAAGGGCTGAGCACCCGGTGCCATCAGCACAGGTAGGAAAGAAAGGGTTAGAACGGAACTTTCCTGTCTGCAACAGTGACGCAGTTAGAATCCAGGATTCTAATTACCAGCACCTGCCCCCAGGAGCAGACGTTACGTGCAGAGAGGGGAGGTACAAAGGGACCTGGTTAGAACCAGGAAGGCAGTACAGCTCAGAGAGCAGCCCTAAGAACAGTGCTGAGAACAACTTCGGGAATAAGGCTGAGAGCAACTACGAGAGAAAGTCTGAGAGACAGAACAAATACCTGAGAGCAAGTAAGCAGGACTCTGCAGGGGAAGGTGACACTCCGATGCAGCTAGAGTTTCAGCAGCAATCAGGCAAGTCACGGAAGCAGAGAGGGTTCCAAAGCTCCCGGAGAAGTTTTAATCCCAGGGAAAGCATTGAAGGTCTGGGAGGTCCAAAAGCTCTCAGAGAAAGCTCCAGGCAATTACCAGGGAGCGTTAGAGAAGCGTACCACTGGCAAGACAGCCCCCAGGAGGATTTCCTGGTAGGCAGGAAGTGGAACACTAGCCCCGAGAGTTTTTACAAACCTCGGAGGAACTGGCTACACGAGGCTAGAACTTTGCCACGAGAGAGAAAAACCCCACAGCTGATGCCTGCAACCTAGATAAGGTAAAGAAGATAAAACCTTACATTGGGGAAGGAAGTGAAACTGGGTGTTTTTATAGTCCTTGTTGGCAGCAAGGTTTTAACCTGGGAAAGGGTTCCAACTTCCAAGTGAGAGAGCCAAGAGAGACTGGCTATAAGAGAACTGATTACAGAAGAGGTTTTTACAATCCCGAGTTAGAGCAGTGCCTGGGAGAAGGGAAAGTTTACCCTCCCCCGACCAGTGAAGCTACCACTTGTTATATGAGTGAGCCTGGCTGCGTCAGCTGCCAGCCAAGTATAAACCAAGATACAAGCAGTAATAATTACATTGACCAGGAGCCAATGGATTGTACAATTTGTCTGAATGATGAAATAACCTCTTTGCGTTAGACCTCTCTGTGCAAGGAACAAGAGAGAAGAATTGCTCAAGCTGTGTTTTGTTTAAGTTCTGCATTATTGTATTCCAAGCATTGATATTCGCCGGGGAACGGGAATAAACCCCACTTTACTTTATCACCTTGACTATCTGACTCTCTGTCTTAAAAAGAAGTAGCAACAAGGTGACTCAAAACACCCTAGGCGACTGCCTAGGGCACTCACTGAGTCTCTCCCTACGAGGCTTGGTGACAGGAATGGCGTAGTTGGGGCGGATTTTTCAATCTGGAACAAGCCACCAGGACGTGCACAAGGCCCAGCTGAGGAGCAGAAGTTGCCACGCCCGGAAGGAAATCCAGAGGGAACCGGAGTGGACTACGGCGCGCAAGTACCTTCTCAAAGCGAGACCCTCCACCTAGTCCAGGTAAAAGGTATATGGGCATAGGCTGGGGAGGATCCGGAGTGAGAAGTGGTGCTCTTGGAAAAAAAAAAAAAAAAAAGAGAATAATAAAAGTGAAAAGGGCAGAAAAAGTCCTCTGCCCAAGGATACCGCACTTGGTGTTTCTTGTGTTTGTGTTTTGCAGCAACAGCTAAGCGATGGATGCCCAGGAGGTGCTACGCTGGATGAGCGCCCAATTCGAAAAGCAGAGGGAGCTGGCTCAGCAGAGCCAAGAACAGGCCCTGGCTGCTCTCCAGGCACAGCAAAAGCCCCTGGCAGACCTCGTGAAAACGCTACTAGAAGAACAACAAGAAAAGAAGACACCAGAAGGCTTCAGTGGGGTAGGCCCACCCCAGTGTGGGATATGGACATTTGGACATATGTCAGATGGAGACAATTTTGATGATTTTGTAGAATCATTCGAAAGAGTAGCTCTGCATGCACATTGGCCTAAGGAGCAGTGGGCGGTTAGACTCGCCGCCTCCCTAAAGGGAGAAGCTCAGGCAGCGTACCGAGCGATGCCTGCCGCATTGGCAACAGAGTACCTAGAAATTAAAAAAGCGGTACGGGATAGGCTAGGCTTAACACCAGCTGTGTACCGTAGAAGGCTTAGATCCACAAGGTTACAAGTAGGCGAAACGCCAAAAGCACTGTGCCATAGGGTGCGCAGTTTAGCCCTAAAATGGCTAGAGCCTGAGGGTAAAACCGTGGATAGCTTAATTGATCAAATTGTATTGGAGCAATATTGTGAGGCAGTACCCTCAGATGTCAAAGCCTTTTTAACACTGCAAGACTGCACAACCTCCATACAAGCAGCGCAGCTTACTGAGCGGTTTTTAGAAGCCGAGCGGAATAAAAGAATGTCTAAAAGCGCTGACTGGAAGTTGGGCTGTACCAGTCCTGCAAGGTTAAAGGAGGGTTTGCCATTTGACACATATTGTACAAAGAAATGTTTGCTTAAAAGAAGTAATTCTAATGATGGTATAACATGCTTTAAATGTGGTAAAGTAGGGCATGTAAAAAGGTTTTGCCCAAATCGCATAGCCTTGGTAGCAGAGGGTAAGGAGCCTGTACCACAAGGATTCCGCCTGGATGTAGAGGTGGAAGGGGTACCGGCCAAAGCCTTGCTAGACTCGGGGGCCGATCAAAGTATGGTCTCCCGGAAGTTTTGGGACAGCATACAGGCCAAAAATGATTTTCCCCCGAGTCAGCCAGAAGGTGTAGCTAAAATTAGATGCATTCATGGCTCATCCACATGTTATCCTTTGTTCAACCTAGTGATAAAAGGTTTAGGAACACAAAAGAAAACACTGATAGCCCTAGTACCAAACTACCATTTGATGTGGTCTTAGGTAGGGATTGGCCCCCATTTGACAAAGGGCTAAAGGGAGGTCTGCATTCAGTGGAAGCCAAAGCATCAGAAGGAGCCCAGAACCCTGAAAAAACTCCAAGGGAAAGGAAGGAGTCCAGGGAGGATTCCCACAGAGAACAGTTAAAAGAAAAGTCCCAGCCAGTAAACAAGGGGGGAGGGGAAGCCCTAGTGACTTTGGTACCCGGGCCTTTGTTTGGAAAACCCCCTAAGGAAACTCTTTGTCCCAAGCAACAGACAGAAGTACGTACACCCACTAAGGAGGGTTTCACTCTGAAATTTTGCAAAATGTCCCCAGATGCACAAAGCCCCCAAAAAGCGACAGCAGCATCCGCAGGTTTTGACCTCTGCAGTGTTATAAACACAATAGTGCCAAAAGGGGGAAAAGCCCTAATTGCTACGGGGATACAAATCCAACTGCCCGCAGGGTGTTATGGGCGGATTGCTCCCCGGTCCGGCCTGGCGTCAAAATATTTTATTGATGTCGGGGCCGGGGTTATTGACCCTGACTATAGGGGAGAGGTCAAGGTGCTATTATTTAATTTTGGAGAGCGGGACTTTGAGGTGAAAAGTGGGGATAGGATTGCCCAACTTGTGTGCGAGCGCTTCGGGTCACCTGAGGTGACGGAGGTACCGCAACTGTCCCCTACAAGGCAGGGAGACGGCGGGTTTGGCTCCACAGGCAAAAGGGAGGTTCAAGGGTTCACCGCCACTTCAGAAGAGCCGCTGGAAGATGATCTAGGCCCCCAGGTAGAAGACTGCAAAGCAGAGGTAGCTCCAAGGATGGGAACAGAATTGTCATTGCAGCAACAGTACCAAGTAACCCAGTTGCTGGCACAATTCAGGGATGTTCTCACTCCAGTACCGGGGGAAACAACACTAGTAGCCCACGAGATTCTCACCCCTCCCGGGAAGATCGTGCGGCAACGACCTTACCGCTTACCAGAAGCGCGTAAGAAAGAGGTCGTATCACAGGTGCAGGACATGTTATCCATGGGCGTCATTGAGGAGTCGAAAAGCCCCTGGTGCAGCCCAGTGGTCCTGGTCCCGAAACCCGATGGCAGTCTCAGATTCTGCATCAACTTTCGACAGGTCAATACCATTTCGCTCTTTGATGCGTATCCGATGCCACGCATCGAAGAGCTGCTAGATAGACTGGGGCAGGCCCGGTACATGACTACCCTTGACCTCACCAAGGGGTACTGGCAAGTACCGCTTACCCGTGCCTCCAGACCCAAGACGGCATTTAGTACGCCGCTGGGTTTATTTCAATTCAAACGTATGCCCTTTGGCCTGCATGGCGCCACCGCGACGTGTCAGCGGTTGGTTGACCAGGTCCTGCGCCCACACCAGAGTTACGCGGTGGCTTACATGGATGACATCGTCATCCATAGTACCACATGGGAGCAACATCTTCCACGGGTGGGAGCAGTGCTAAAGGCCTTAAGGCAAGCCGGATTGACCTTGAATCCGGGGAAGTGTCTGTTCGCGGGAACAGAAGTAAAGTACTTGGGACACATGGTGGGAAAGGGGATGGTCCGACCCTTGCAAAATAAGATCGAAAGTGTACAGAATTTTCAGAGGCCCGTAAACAAGAAGCAGCTCAGGAGTTTCCTGGGTTTGATCGGGTACTACCGGCGCTTCATACCCAGGTTTGCCGAGGAAAGCGCAGTACTGACAGAGATGTTACGGAAGAACGCCCCTAATAACCTGTGGTGGACTCCGGAAGCGGATGCCACCTTCACATTGCTGAAGGGAAAGTTGTGCAAGGCTCCGGTCCTATATGGGGTGGATTTTGAGCGCACCTTTATCTTACAGACTGACGCATCAGAATCTGGGCTAGGTGCAGTACTCTCCCAGGAGTTTGAGGGTTCTGAACATCCCGTACTTTACTTAAGTAGGAAATTGTCCAAGGCAGAGGGCAATTACTCCACTATTGAAAAGGAATGCCTTGCTATTAAGTGGGCGGTTGAAGCGCTCCGCTTTTACCTCACTGGCCGGCATTTTGTCCTCATTACTGATCATGCACCTTTAAAATGGTTGGGCACGATGCATAATCACAACCCTCGCCTCACCCGCTGGCACCTCGCATTACAGGCTTTTAGTTTTACCATTCACCACAGGGCAGGTAAGCTACATTTAAACGCTGATGCGTTGTCCAGGATTCCGGGCTGTGAGAAAGATAGTTCCCCATCCCGGAATGTCTTAAGAGGGGGGATATGTGATACAGTGGAGCCAATGGAGGTTAGTGAAAATATAGAACTCACCTCAAAATGGGCTAGGCAGAGAGATCCAGCATGGCTAAAAAGGGCTGAGCACCCGGTGCCATCAGCACAGGTAGGAAAGAAAGGGTTAGAACGGAACTTTCCTGTCTGCAACAGTGACGCAGTTAGAATCCAGGATTCTAATTACCAGCACCTGCCCCCAGGAGCAGACGTTACGTGCAGAGAGGGGAGGTACAAAGGGACCTGGTTAGAACCAGGAAGGCAGTACAGCTCAGAGAGCAGCCCTAAGAACAGTGCTGAGAACAACTTCGGGAATAAGGCTGAGAGCAACTACGAGAGAAAGTCTGAGAGACAGAACAAATACCTGAGAGCAAGTAAGCAGGACTCTGCAGGGGAAGGTGACACTCCGATGCAGCTAGAGTTTCAGCAGCAATCAGGCAAGTCACGGAAGCAGAGAGGGTTCCAAAGCTCCCGGAGAAGTTTTAATCCCAGGGAAAGCATTGAAGGTCTGGGAGGTCCAAAAGCTCTCAGAGAAAGCTCCAGGCAATTACCAGGGAGCGTTAGAGAAGCGTACCACTGGCAAGACAGCCCCCAGGAGGATTTCCTGGTAGGCAGGAAGTGGAACACTAGCCCCGAGAGTTTTTACAAACCTCAGAGGAACTGGCTACACGAGGCTAGAACTTTGCCACGAGAGAAAAACCCCACAGCTGATGCCTGCAACCTAGATAAGGTAAAGAAGATAAAACCTTACATTGGGGAAGGAAGTGAAACTGGGTGTTTTTATAGTCCTTGTTGGCAGCAAGGTTTTAACCTGGGAAAGGGTTCCAACTTCCAAGTGAGAGAGCCAAGAGAGACTGGCTATAAGAGAACTGATTACAGAAGAGGTTTTTACAATCCCGAGTTAGAGCAGTGCCTGGGAGAAGGGAAAGTTTACCCTCCCCCGACCAGTGAAGCTACCACTTGTTATATGAGTGAGCCTGGCTGCGTCAGCTGCCAGCCAAGTATAAACCAAGATACAAGCAGTAATAATTACATTGACCAGGAGCCAATGGATTGTACAATTTGTCTGAATGATGAAATAACCTCTTTGCGTTAGACCTCTCTGTGCAAGGAACAAGAGAGAAGAATTGCTCAAGCTGTGTTTTGTTTAAGTTCTGCATTATTGTATTCCAAGCATTGATATTCGCCGGGGAACGGGAATAAACCCCACTTTACTTTATCACCTTGACTGTCTGACTCTCTGTCTTAAAAAGAAGTAGCAACAAGGTGACTCAAAACACCCTAGGCGACTGCCTAGGGCACTCACTGAGTCTCTCCCTACGAGGCTTGGTGACAATAGTCATTAGGGATATCCCGAAAACTTGACTGGCCGGTGTGCCCCATAGGACTGGGTTGGGAAACACTGCCTTACTGAGCCCACATTGCTTACACTGTTTCCAGTGTTAGCCTGCCAATGTGCATAATGAGGAGCAAGGTACTGTGGGTATGGCCCGGACAGGGTGGCATGGGCACGATGCATCTGCACAGGGTATAGGGCAATGGCTGGGACATTGTAGTGCCTGACCACCACCTGCACGGACAGGGTGGCCACAGCATGTCATGCTGGGAGATCGCTCTCACCCTGACTGAGCAGTGACCACGGCATGGCTAGGTTCCCCCATAATGCTGTGCAGTATTTTTTTCAAGTGATTTTTATGGGTTCTCTTTTCTGAGGCCCAATCACTGATGTAACTGCATGGTGTTTGTGCTGACATCCCAGTTTTGAGTGCACACAGTTCCTGCAGGAGCATGTGCTATGTACTAGCTAGCAGACTGTCTGCAGTTAGCATCTGTATAACTGCACACTGACTGCCCTCTGCTGTTGAATGTCAGATTGCAGTGGGGGCAGCTGAGCTGACTGGGCATTATCTATCTGCCAGTCGCCCTGTCCCAAGTGCAGATCTTCAACAGCTCTCTGTTTGCCATCAGGACTGGGGCTGCTGGTCCCACAGCCTGTCCTCATGTACCTCCACTGCCCCCTTGCAAAGGGTGAGAGTGTGGGTTTGTTGGGGGCAGATCATGTCCCCCACGCTGACCCACAGAGGGCAGTTTGCTAAGTACATTGTTGCCAGGTGAGCCCTGACACACACCTGCTCCCTAAACAGGTGACCATAGCAAGCACAGTGGATATGCACTATGTTGTGTGCATCATGGTCCACAAGGGCCAGCCATGACTGGCAATTAGAAATGGACACCAAGACCTCCTAAAGGTGTCTGCAACAAATACCTGTCACACCCGGGTACTGCGGACCTGGTAGTGGCCACTCCACCTCACCCTCAGGGTGAGCACATAACACGCACATTGGCATGGCCTGTGCGTACTCTGTGCCAGTAACTCGCACGGTCATTCCCCCTTACCAAGCTGACGTGCTGTAGAGGTGCATAACCAATCTAGTGAGCAGATGTAGACTGCTGTTCTGCATGTGAATTGCCTTATGGGTACTGTTGGTTCTATCCTATCCTGGTAGCCACAGCAGACAGTTTTATGGTGATGTGCACTCTTTTTGTAGTCAGCCAGTAGCGTGATAACTCCCATAGTGATGTAGCACAATGGTTAATTCAATGACTACAATAGCAGAAGTCATGGGCTCAATTCCTCTCTGTTCCCCTTTTTTTTTATGGCTGCCCTACACAACTACGTTTCATTCGTGTAACAGTCATATCCGTGCAGATCTGTGCTGCTGCCACATTATACCTTCATCACTATTGCCATCCATCCTTCTGTCCATCTATGTGTGTGTGCCAACTGTGTGGCGTCCTGCCCTAATGTGCAGGCTACTACCCCATGTCCTGGACTGGCACACTTTTCTGCATTGCAGCTCTTCATGCTTACCTCTCCTGTGTCTGATCTGCATGGCACTGCTCTCCTCTGTCCTCCTGTCATTGCACTTATCCTGCCACCTCTACTTCCTCTGGTGGACACGTATCCCCATCCTCTGCCACACACTGTCATTGTTGCACTGTACATTACCATCATCCTGTACATCGGTACAGCTGCCCCCGATATGTTTGTCCACTTTACCTGCTGCCACATGGGCTGCACGCAGATTTGGCTAGTCCATGAGCTCTGTCATCTACTTCCTTCCATCACTTGTTCATTGCCTTTCCTTGGTGCTCTGTGCAATGTTATGGTTACATCTGTGTTTGAGCCATACATTTCATGCTTGTGACTTTGGGGCACCTTTGTGCCCCTAGGCACCATCTCCTGTGTCACCTTGGCATCCCTGTGGCATCTTTCGCAGCACCTTAGGTTTGGCCAGCTTATGGGGCGCCTTATATGCTGCCTTGGAGGGTGCCAACCTTTCCTGCCGCCCTCTGGGGCACATTATGACCTCCTTGGATGACGTGGTGCTTTATGATGTGCCTTATGGTGCGCCCTAAAAGATACATTAGGTTGTGGCACTGGGGTGAGGCTTTTTTGGCTGGCAGTGCAAATTGTTGGGATGTATCTGACTGTTACAGGCAGGAAAAGGGATTGCTTCAGACGGTCTTTTAACTGAGCCCACTGGGGGATCAAATTAACGACCACTGTATCAGCAGTCAATGTATTAACCAGTGTGCTGCACCTCTGTTGCTGTGATTGTAGGTCAGCGTGCCTAATTAAGATTACACGCGTTAACGTGCAACGGCTCCCTCTATCGCATGATAATGGACTTTATCGCGCGATAACCTGAAATGATACCTTAAGACCGGAACGCCCACTACCTTATATGGCATTCGTCACAGTAAGACTGCAACTAACTCCGGTAACATTAAGACGGTTTAGTAAACATACCCAATAGTCTATAATGTAAAACATGTGTGTGCAGTATTTTATAGAATATGCCCCAAACGTTTTGAGCCTAGTTAACATGTGATTTTGCATGCATCTATTTTATAAGTACTACTAAGACTGCATGCTTTATAAAACAGGAGTGGAAGTGATGGGATGTGCATGACAAATATAGGCACAATCACTTACACTAACCCTAGACTTGATGTAAATGTCCATGCCTAGATGCAGTATGTAGAGGAAGTGCATAACTTAAATTATTTTAAATCTTATGCATGTAAATTTCTGCTCCATCCAAGCTCCACTCCTGTGCACACCTACACTAAAAGTATGTGTTATCAGCCTGACATGTTCACTTACAAAATAGTGCCTAACTAAAAGATGCATGTAAAGGACCATCCACGCATGCAAGTCATTGAAAATATATGACTTATGCAAGTTGATGACATGAGAAATGGCATTTTAGAAATGATGTCCACGTGAAATCTGGGGTGTCAACGACAAATTGTCCAAATAGAAGTCAGGGATGTTTAAGTGTTGGCATGACTTTGAAAGCATGGATCCCCAAAATTGACTGCCGCATTGGTAGTCACATAGATGTCCTTGCTAGAAAAACTGGTTTGGGGACATTAACTCTATGTTGATCGTGAGCTATTTTGTATGCAGGATTGTGCATGAGCGTGCTGAAATATAAGGGGTATCAGAGTACCTTCTTCTCTATAACATCTGGGTATCAATATAGCAGAATGAGAGCTTTTCCTATGCCTATGCTTGCCCTGGAACAGGTATAAACTTGGACGCTGCTCAGGACATGCAGGGCATTTCTGAATTGGATGAGGACGTCCAAGATCTTGAGAATGCTCTGGATAAGGCTACACCACTCCTTCAACCTTGGATATCCTTGCACCGGAGATGTCCTTAGAACTGATTTCTAAAAGCACTCTGGGGATGTATCCATGCTTCAGACATCTTAATGCCAGTTTTCAGACATTCAAAGCATAATTTTATGTGGCTTCATACAAAATTACCTCCTTAGTGTACAAATAACACAGTCACAGTCACCATTTTATAAGTACACACATTGTTCCGATGGCACGCACTTTCACTGTGGACATGTGCATGGACAGTTTGGGTGGGGTGGATAAATACATTTATTTATTTATTTTAAAGGATTTATAGCCCACACAAACAGCGAGGTGGGCAACAAAAAACATACACAGTATACAGGATGGCCCCAAAAAAGTGAGAACATCTCGTAGCATATAAGTTATTTAAAAATTCAAAAAGACAGATGTAAACGATTGACAAATTAAAAAAAACAAAATTATGGCGACCGGAAATTGTTGAAATAAAGACATTATATAGCTAAAAAAGGTAAATAAGTAAACTATTTAAGCTTTTAATTTACGAGATGCTCTCACTTTTTTTGGGCCATCCTGTATAATAACATGCAAACAAAATCATACAAAATAAAATAACACAATATGAGATTATCTGAAAACCACACTGGATTAGTTTTGCCATAAATAT
This sequence comes from Ichthyophis bannanicus, assembly GCA_033557465.1. Lineage (NCBI taxonomy): Eukaryota > Metazoa > Chordata > Amphibia > Gymnophiona > Ichthyophiidae > Ichthyophis > Ichthyophis bannanicus. The sequence goes on along the minus strand of CM066032.1, from coordinate 1,464,661,620 downwards.
AGGTGTCCACAGTGTTTCATCTACCAATCAAACAAATCCAGGGAAAGCCTGATGAAATAAATAAGTTTTCAGTTTTCGCCGAAAAACCATCAACTCTGTTTCAGCACGAAACTCATGCAGAAGAGAGTTCCAAATAGATGAGCACTCATAGAAAAAAATTCTCTTACGTATTGACTGAAGATGAATCTTTTTAAAAGGAGGAAAAGGAGGAACAACTAATAATTGTGCGTCCTGAGATCATAATGGATAAGAAGGACGATAAGGCCTAAGCAAAGTTGCTAAATAAACAGGAGCCACATTATACAAACATTTAAAAGTAATCATAATCACTTTGTACAAAACACAAGATTAATAGAAAGCCAATGCAAGACAAATAATTGATGCATAATATCTTCAGAGCGCTTGCATCCAGTTAAAAGACGAGCAGCGACATTTTGAATTGATTGTAAAGGAGACATAGGGGTATGTTTATTAAACTGCGCTAATGTGCGCTGCGCACTTGAGCGTGTGCTAAGGTACCTTAGCGCATGCTAATGTCGCGTTACGGGGCATTTTTGTGCACGCTCAGGTGCGCGGCGCACTATTGTGCACGCTCATGTGCACGGCGCGCTAATGTGCAATGAAGGCGGGGAAAGGCTCCCGTAGGGCGGAGGAAGGCTCCCCAGGGGCAGAGAGAAGGGGTCAATGGGTGGAGAGTGGGAGTGGAGAGGCTCCCCGCACATTTGTGAGGTTGAAATTCAAAGCAAAAAATACCGCGAGTGAAAACCTTGCGTTAGAGACGATTTAAAGGGAAGAGAAACTATTTCTGTCAGCAATGTACAGCAAAACCAGGGAAACCTACAAAAAGTGATAAGTGTGATACATGTGCACAGAACAAAAGTACAAATAAACATTGAAAAGGACCCCAACAAAATTTAAAAAAATTATAATCAAGCTGAGCAATAGTGATAGTAATGGGAAACATCAAAAAACACTCCCAAGGGGGGGGGGGGGCGCTAGTGAGCCCGTTGCAGAATGGACGCTTATTAGTGCTGCTCCGTTCTCAGGTTCCCCTACCTTTGGCTAGCATCCGCAGTAGCTCTGCATCTACCCCAAAACGCCACCCGATCTGGACAGCTAATAACTAGGCACTCCTAATTGCACCCCTTTGTGAGCCGCGGAGCACTGCGGCGCCGGTACATTCCAAGCCGGCCTTGCCGCTTTACTCCTGCCTGGCGACGCTGCCCAGATAAAGCCTCTGCACCTAGGGACTCCTGTGCAGAGCTTGCGGCCCGCATTTTAAAGCCTTGCTTCCGCTATCCAACGCATCTCGGAGAAGAGTTACCTGGCCGCACTGAATGTTCTCAGGAGCTCGGAGTTGGAGAGGAGGGGGAGAGAGGTGCTCTGGTGCTGGTGCTGCCGAGCCGACTGAATCTTTCACCTCGAGACGGAGCAACATCTGAGTGGCAAAGGTGAAAGCGCCTGAAACTTGACGCTGAAGAGCTTCCTTGGGGTCCGTGGTGGGGCCTGATACCACGGCAGCCATCACCGCATGGTCTTGGAACGCATGGTTCCTCCTGCGTTCCAATGTGCTCAGCAAGGCCCTGATCACGTGGGCGCTCCTCAACGAATCACCCGCAGCCTACAACAGCAACTCTGGTCTTCGCCATCATGCCCTGCTCTCCTCTCCTTAATATAGAACCTGTACTCGACTCAGAGACTCCCAGTGAGAGCCTCATCGCTCTCAAGGCACTTCTAGAGGCTGCTGCCACTTCTCAACGCTGCCTGACTGGCCTTTGTTCCATTGCTGGCTTTGTGCTTCGTCTCTCCCAACACTGTGTGAACTTTGCTGCCTTGCACGATCCTGGAGCTCCCCCTGCTGACCCAGAGCGGGACTGCTTGGCACTATTCACCTTCTCTGCTCATTGCCCTCTTTTGGATTGCTGGATAGCTAGGCTGCTACCTCTCACATGGCTACTAAGGCTAAAAATCCCGAGGCCCGGGAGGGAATGCGATCATCTCAGTGGTTGCAGATTAAGAGTGGTGCTCCGACCAGCCCGACTAACAAAAATCTCTCGGCAGGCTCTGATGATGAGACTGTGAGCGAAAGTGAGTTGGGCCTTCCCATGCAGCCCCCCTACGCTCCGCTCCAACGAGAACTTTGGCGAGGTTTTGAGGACCTGGCTACGGAATTTCGCTCCATGCACGAAGAAGTGATGAGCACTATTGCGGAACTGCGGAGTGACATAAAGGATCTGGGTGCACGGGTGGAAGAAGTGGAGACAAAAGTTGGTGACCACGATGGTACCCTAGTGGACTTACAATGTGCGCTCGACAGACAACATGCGCAAGCCATGGAACTGACCTATAAAATTGATGACATTGAAAACCGCTCCCGTCGCAATAATGTGCGCTTTCGGGGTATCTCGGAAGCTGTGGGGGGTGGTGAGGACCTTCCGACGGTACTCAAAACTCTGATCGCGGAATTGCTCCCGGCGGAGGAACTGGCTGCTCATGAGTCTGGAATGGAAATTGAACGAGTTCACCGTTCCTTGGGAAAACCTCCTAACAACCAACCCCGGGATGTCATTGCAAGATTCCTGCGCTACACTGATGCCGAGCTTCTCATACGCCGGGGTCGAGAGAGAAAGGCGATCCGTTTCCAAGATGCAGCGGTAACGATATACCAGGACCTTTCAGCGTTCACACTGGCCTGACGGAGGGAGATGAAGCCAATCACGATGGTCCTGAACAACAAAGGGATCCGCTATTCCTGGTCCTTCCCGTTCCGTATAAACTTTCTTTTGGGGAACAAAAAGATTTCAGCAAAGGACCATACTGAGGCTTGGCGGGCCCTGCGTCAGGCGGGTCTAGTTGAAGACAACGCGCTGCCTCGCCTCTCGCCTTCTAAGCCCCAACATTCGAAATGGACCCGGGCAGGCAAATCTGTCTGATTTTTCCTGAAGTTGGAGTGTGAATTTTTTGGCTCGGGGAACCCTGTTTAAGGGCTCTCCGCTCCCATATCCAAAGGCTGATTGTCTAGTTCTGTTAACTTTGCTGTTTTATCCCATCAGCTTTTGGCCTGGAAGGGCCCGGGGCACCTGAATTGTGTGCAACTTGGGGGTGGTGGGCAATCTGAGGATGTTTTGTTGATGAAGATGTTTGGTTACGGGGGCACTACGGGAGTAATATGCTGTTGTGGAGGCAAGTTATGGGGAAATGCTATTAAATGTTATGCTTGTAACTAAGCTATGTGGGGACCTGGACGGAGTTTAGTTTGGGGTCAATTTACCGTGCCCTGTTTTTATTTTAACAGGCAGGTGGTATTGACGGGAAGGGGGGTGGGACTGGTGGGGTGGGTGGTATACATAGTTCGGGGATGGTGGGGATGGTGGGGTTTTGGGTACGGGGGGGGGGGTTATAGTAATTTTTTTTCGGGATAGGGAACATGCGGGAACTGGGAGGTCAAAGCACTATACATCTTATAAGTGTTATGGGGGCGGAATCTCCTGGGCTCTCGGGGAGGCAAGGGGCGGGGAAGACTTGGTGTTTAGATACCCATGTTGCGCTTGATCTCTTTGAATGTTAAGGGTCTTAACTCCCCAAGAAAGCGCTCTCTACTGTTCTCAGAACTGCGGGCTCTGAAAGGGGATATAGTATTTTTACAGGAGACACATCTTCGGGCTAGTAAACAGGGATGGTTAAAGCGTAACCCTTACACTGAGGTATGGGTAGCTTCGGACATGCATGGCCGGAAGAAATGTGGGGTAGCCCTTTTATTCCACCAGAGCTTATCTCTCCAGGTGGAAGAGGTCAAAAGAGATACTCTGGGAAGGTGGCTTTTTGCGAATATACGCTTGGAAGGTCATCTCTTAACCTTAGCTAACATATATGCCCCAAATGAAGGCGAGGGATCCTTTTTTACGCGGTTGAAGACCTTGCTGGCGGACTTCGCGAAGGGCCCCATTATTCTCGGCGGAGATTGTAACACACATCTGGTGCCCCATTTGGACTCTACGAGTAGTACTGGGAGGGTGGTGGGGGGACCTAGTAGGGCTTTATAGAATCTTCTAGTAGATTTAGGCTTGAGGGATGTCTGGAGGGACACTCATGAGGGAGAGAGAAGCTACACATACTATTCGCCTGTCCACCAGGTGCATACCCATATAGATTATTTTCTGTTGGACCAGCGCTTGATGGATGGGAGGGTGGAGGCTGGTAATGGGGCACTGACCTGGTCGGATCATGCCCCATGTTGACTCACCCTTCCGATGGACTTGTGCAACGAGTGCCAATGGCTTTGGAGAATCGATGTGCGATTCCTGCGTCGACAGTGCGCAGTACAGGAACATGGCCGTTTCATAACTGAGTTCTTTGAGCTCAATGATTCTGGGGAAGTCCCACTCCCCCTGGTTTGGGATGCCTTCAAGGCCACGGCTAGGGGCCAACTTATGGCGGAAGCTGCCCGCACGCGGAGAGCTTGGAAACGGGAATATTATCAGTTAGTGGGAGACTCTACCCGATTGCGTTTAGAGCATGCCCAGACTGGATCACAACGGGCTCTGCGTCAGTGGAGAATTGCCCGGGCTAACTTGGATGCATGTTTACAAAGAGAATTGGATAATAAGTGCCGGAAACTGAGGCAAACTTTTTATGAGCACGGGAATAAGACCGGCCGCTTTCTAGCCCTGCGTCTCCGGCAGCAGCAATCCGCAAGAGTGGTCTGTGAGCTTCGTGATTCTGGTGGGCAGAAGCGGGTTATCTCTCGGGAGGTACGCAACATTTTTGCTGCATACCTGGAACAGTTATATAAAGCCGAACCTTTTGACTTGGCACACGTGCAGGGCTTCTTGCGGACGATCACCTTGCTGCACCTGACAGACTCCGACCGGGATCACTTAGAATCTGACTTCACGGTGGAAGAGGTGGAAAACGCAATTCGACGGCTGAAAACCGGGTGAGCGCCGGGTAATGATGGCTTTCCCGCGGAATACTACAAGACATTCCGCGGACAATTAACGCCAACGTTGGTAGTGCTTTTCAACGAGGTTCTGAGGGGGGCGCCTTTGCCCCCATCTCAGCGTGAGGCTCTGATAGTGATGCTCCCTAAGCCAGGTAAACCGTTGCAAGACGCAGCCTCATATCGTCCCATCTCCCTGTTAAATACGGACATCAAAATACTTGCAGTCGTGCTGGCTGCGCGATTGAATCGGGTTCTCCCACTTTTGGTACATCCCGACCAGGTTGGGCTTGTACCGGCCCGCCAGGCAGCAGATAATATTCGGCGCATGCTACAGGTTCTTCACGTGGCTCAGCAGAACCCACAGCCGGCTTTAGTTGTGGGGGTGGATGCAGAAAAGGCCTTCGACCGTGTTAGTTGGGGTTATCTCTGGTGTGTGCTAGAAATGATGGGCTTTGGTCCTAACTTAATCCGCTGGGTTCATAGCTTATACCAGGACCCTAAGGCATGTGTCCGGGTTAATGGCGGTCAATCGAGAAATTTCTTCTTGGAGAGGGGCACTCGCCAAGGCTGTACCCTATCGCCGCTGTTGTTCGCGCTTGTGATGGAACCTTTGGCGCAAAACTTTTGTGAGCATCCAGGCCTGCAGGGTGTTCGCGTGGGCCTAGGGTTGCCAACTGGCCGGTTTTCAGCCGGCCTGGCCGGTTTTTCCATGGCCAGGCCGGCTGCCGGCGCAGAGGCAAAACCGGCCCTTGAAAAGCCGGTTTTTTTGCTCTGGCCGCAAGATCGGGAGCGGCCAGAGCAAAAAAAACGGTTTTTCTCCCAACCCGGAGGGCTTCAGAGGGAGCCGGGGAAGCCCGCGCGAGGCCCCGGCTCCCTCTGAACAGCCGCCAGCGTGAAGAGCCTTTTCCTTCACGCTGGCGGCTGTTCCTGTGAAGCCGCGAATGCTGGGAAAGGTTAAAGGGCATTGCCTTTAACCTTTCCCACCAATCGCAGCTTCACAGGAACAGCCGCCAGCGTGAAGGAAAAGGCTCTTCACGCTGGCGGCTGTTCAGAGGGAGCCTGGGCCTCGCGCGGGCTTCCCCAGCTCCCTCTAAAGCCTCAGACAGCCGCGGTTTTGGGGGGGAGGCCAAGGACTACCAGGGCTGGGATGGGGAGGGGGGCCGGGACCGGAAAAGGGCTAGGAGGGGGGAATTTGACTGGACATGGGTTGTGATGGGGGGGGGGGACCTGGACCGGAAAAGGGCTATATGGGGGGGGGGGGACTTGGACTGGAAAGAAATGGGCTGTGATGGGAGGGGACCTTGACTGTAAAAGGGCAATGGGGGTAACAAGGACAGGAAATGGGTTTTGATGGGGAGGGGGACCTGGACTGGAAAAGGGCTGGGGGAGGGGGGACTTGGACTGGAAGAGGGCTATGGGGGGGGGGGACCATGGACTGGAAATGGGCTATGGCGGAGGGAGGGGGAACTTGGACTGGAAATATGAAGTGAGTACGGGGACATGGACTGGAAATGGGTTGTGAAGGGGGGGGGACCTGGACTGGAAAATGGCTATGGGGGGGCATGGGACTGGAAAGAAATGGGCTGTGATGGGGAGGGGGACCTGGACTGTAAAATGGCTATGTGGGGGGGGGGACATGGACTGGAAAAGGGTTTTGTTGGGGAGGGGGACATGGACTGGAAAAGGGCTATGTGGGGGGGGACAAGGACTTGAAATGGGTTTTGATGGGGCGGGGGACCTGGAATGGAAAAGGGATATGGGGGGGGGGGAACTTGGACTGGAATTGGCTATGGTGGAGGGAGGGGGAACTTGGACTGGAAATAGGCTGTGATTAGGGGGGCTAGGACTGCAAATGGACTATGATGGTGGGGGGGGGGGTAGGACTGGAAATGGTCAGTGATGGTGCGGGGGGACTCCGACTGCAAATGGGCTGTGATGGGGGGGGGGCCTAGGACAGGAAATAGGCTGTGATGGAGGACTTGGACTGGAAATGGGCTGTGATTGGGGGGGGGGGCTAGGACTGGAAATGGTCAGTGATGTGAGGGCTAGCACTGGAAATGGGCTGATGAAGAGCTGGAATAGGACTGGAAATGGGCTGATGTGGGGCATGGGAGAATGGGACTAGAAGGTAGTGGATGCTGGGTGGGTCTAGAACTATAAGGGAACTGATTTTGGGGGAGGACTAGAATAGATGGGGAATGAGAATGGAGAGGGGAAAATATTTTGTGTGGAAGAAAAGTCTATGATGGGCTGGGTATTGGGAGAGTGAGGGGCTTGAGAATAGAAGGGTGAAATTTAAATGGATGATAAAGGAATAAGGAAAGAATTGGGGGAAAGAGCAAAAGGGAAACAATCAGTATGTTAAAGCAGAAATAGAGAGAGAATGGAAAACATCTAAAAGAGAAGAAAGGACAAATGGATAGCTCGCAGAAGACACGAAGAAACCAGAAGAAAGTGACTGGAGCAATTGCAACTGAAAAATAAAACGCCCAAACAGAAGGTAGAAAAATACTTTTTATTTTGAATTTATTAGCTGGAATATGTTTGGTCTGGGAAGTGTGTATTGATAACATCTTTGCGTTTTTGTTTAGTGCAAGAGGAAATTACTTTATAGTTTTATTTCTACAGTGTTGTACATTTCATGTTTGGATTTTAGGGTTCCCAGTTTAATTATTATTTATTTATTTTATTTATTTATTACAATTTCTTATATACCGCACTATTCGGCACCAGCGCGGTTTACATTATAACACAATGACCATAACAACAAGCTGTTTGGTTTTACATCGAACAAGGAAGTTAGCCTACACGTATCCTCGGTAATTTTTGTGGGTGGGGCTGGGGGCGGGGCAGGGGTGGGACTAGGGGCGGAGAATGGGTGGAGCATGGCGAGCCACAGGTGTCGGGTTTTTCTCGGTGAAAAAGTTGGTAACCCTACGTGGGCCCCGCAGATTACCGGATTGCGCTCTTTGCGGATGATATTATATTATCCTTGGTGAATCCCCTTGCATCCCTTCCTACCGCTATGCAGCTCTTTGAAACTTTCTCCCAGGTGTCTGGATTCATAATCAATTACACTAAATTGGAAGTTCTAAACGTCGGAGTCTCCACGGTGGTTTGTGCGGAACTTCGAGCCGCCTACCCCTTTCGCTGGGTGACTGGTGCTTTACACTACCTAGGTGTGCAACTGACAGTGGAGCGAGCGGCCCTATTCAAGGCTAACTATGATCCCCTACTTCGCCAGGTTCGGCGGGATTTAGACACTTGGCATAGTTTAATACTTTCCTGGTTTGGGCGTATTGCGGTCGTTAAGATGGTGGTTGTTCCCCGTTTCTTGTACCTCTTCCAGGTTCTCCCAATAACGTTGGCTCGAGGAACACTGGCCGCCTGGCAAACTCTGCTAATGAGGTTTATCTGGCGGTATCGTCGCCCGCGGTTGGCGCGCCGAGCTCTCTATGCCCGTACGTGTTCTGGGGGTATGGGGGTCCCTAATCTGCACTGGTATTATGCGGCGGTGCAATGTCATGCTGGGGTGGAGTGGATGATCGCGGATAGCTCCAAGAGGTGGGTGCAGATGGAAATGAACTTAGCGGGGGGAGTGGGACTGGGGGACCGGCTGTGGCTTGGATCCAAACTATGGAGTGGTAAGCACCCAAGTAATCCCTACATCCTTCATACCCTCTGCTGCTGGGACCAGTTCTTTCGGCCTCGTGGGATGGACCTGACCCCTTTGGCACCTATAGTGGATAATGCCTCGTTTCCCCCAGGGATGGCTGATCTGGTCTTCCGGCTGTGGGGGCACAAGGGCCTTAGCCAGGCTGGACAACTGTTTGATGACGGTAAGCTACAATCATTTCGTACACTTCAAGAGGATTTTGACCTTCCTGGTACTCCCCTCTTTCAATATACGCAAGTAGCGCATTGGGTTCAGTCTAGAACCGTTCGACTCCATGTGGCTCGAGAATTGACGGACTTGGAGCGTTTTTGTGAGGGGTGTACTACTACTAAAGGGCTTATAGCTGCCTTATATGCCCTCCTACAGGGGCAGCACTTGAACTTCACCAAGCATAGAGCACTTTGGAATTCTGATCTGAACCTTCATTACTCTGAGCAGCAGTGGGAACGGGTGGAGGGTAAATTGTGGAGGAGTTCGGTGGCGGTTAACGCTCGCGAAACTAATTATAAAATATTATATCGCTGGTATATGGCCCCTGCACGGATTGCCCGCATCTATCCGGGAGCTGCGGATCTTTGTTGGCGGAGGTGCGGGCAGAAAGGTACCCTCGCGCATATCTGGTGGACTTGCCCTCACATCAGCACCTTTTGGAGGGGAATTCAATCCCGTTTACAGCAACTTCTTGGGTTGAGCATTCCCTGGGACCCGGGTATTTTTCTCTTTGGGGCAGTAGTGCCCGGGGCACGCAGCCTGCAGCTAGCTTTGCTTCGCCATGGTCTGAATGCGGCTCGCCTGTCTCTCGCATCTGTTTGGAAGCACGCCCTTCCTCCATCTCTTTCGGCCTGGTCGGAACGGATGTGAGATACTTATACAATGGAATGAGGGGTGGCTATTGGTAGAATGCGTCTGACGCATTTTGAGCAGGTGTGGGAACCCTTTGTCCTTCGCTATGGTTCCTGATTGCTCAGTACGGCGGCGCGGTCTGGGAGCCTGGGGGCCACAGACTAGATTGCATAATGATTCTTTGCGGAAATGCACTTTGCTCCATGGGCGCTGATTGGCTGGCATGTTTCCTTTCTTATGGGCTACCATAGAGTTTTGTGGGTGGGAGGGAGGGAGGGGGAGTTTAGGATGGGGTGGTTCGGGGGAAGGAGGGGGTTGGTGGGAGGGGGGGTGTTGCCTTACTTTGGGTGACAGGTTCTGTGATATAATGCTGAATGGGGGGGGGGGGGGACAAAGGGAAAGGGAAAGAGGGAGCGTAACATAATCATAACAAAAATAAAAGAAGGCATTTCATTGGCCAGCCTTGTGTTTCCTGTTAGTGGTTTTGGCTTTGTTATCTTTGGTTATTGTAATATGTTTATGATTCATGTTCTTATGTATTTAATGGCTGCCTTTCAATAAAAAATAAAATAAAAAAAAACACTCCCAAGAAAGCCCCAAAAAATAAATATGAATTTTGGAAGGGTCTACGCTCCTTCCCCATACAAGGTGAATGATCCCACAGTGAAATAGCACTAATCAGGGATTTCTTCTCCATTGGACAGGTTTCCTATGGCATGCACATGTTCCACAACAGCAGGGTGGGCATGTCGGAATGGGCAACTGGACAGATGCTGGGAAAGGGGATACAGAGGGCTGCAGGCGGCACATGCTGTGGTGCAGCTGGGGCACAGTGCGGACTAGGCAGATGCCTAGGTGGCACTTAGGAATGCTGAAACTGAACAGCAGCCAGACAGCAACTGATGAGGGCCCAACATGGGCACGAGAGTGTTTATCACAGTGTCACAAGGGATAGTACCCAGCAGGTACCCCCAAGGGCACAGAACATTGGCAGGCGGTGTTGGGGGGAAGCGCGGATGCCTATGCAGGCACCCCTACCACAGAACATGCACCATAGGCAGCCGCCTACCTGCACACTGGATGGCTTGAGACTGCACACCACCAGCACCACCAGCAGAAGGGCATCTCAGCATGATGGCAGAGGGGTACTGGTGGTGGAGGGGGCAGTGGCAGCTGTCCAGAGCAGACCATGGCTTAGCCCTGTGTAGGTGGGTGCAATGCACTGCAAAAGACAGGCTGTGTCTGACAAACAACCATGGCATCTCCAGGGACTGCACAGTCATTGTGAGCACAGTGTGGTGCAGTGAACACAGCCAGTGTGTTCAGGAGCAGAAGGTCACAAGTTCAAGTCCCAGCTGGGGCTACTGCCAATCCAATCCCCATATTTTACCTGCTACTAATCCATGATAGTAAGGACAAACCTTTATTGCAGAGAACATACACATGGCTCAAACGCCTATATTTTACCCCACCGAGCACAGACATCAGAAACATGCACATTACCTGGAGCAGAGTCCCCTAAATTCAGTCCTGGAGGCCCACAAATCAGTCAGGTTTTATGCTGTCTCCACTATAAGGCCATGTCAGCATAGTGGCGGAGGGGTACTGTTGGTGGAGGGGGAAGGGGCAGCTGCTCAGAGCAGACCATGGCCTAGCCCTGTGTAGGTGGGTGCCATGCACTGTCACAGACAGGCTCTGCCGGACAAACTGTCATGGTATCACCAGGGAGTGCACTGTCTCTGTGGCAACACAGTGGGGCAGTGCACACAACCAGTGTGTATGAAGGCAGAAGGTCACAGGTTCAAGTCCCAGCTATGTTGCCTGCCAACCCAGTCCCCATATTTCACCCACTACTACAATGTGCTAATACAGACAGAACCTTTATTGCAGATGACGTAAACATGCCCAAAACACCTACATTTTACCCTACAGAGCAAAGACACCATAAACAGGTGCATTACCTAGAGCAGAGTCTCGCAAATGCAGTCCTGGAGGGCCAAACACCATTCAGGTTCCATGCTGCCTCTAATAGAAATGCCTGTGCTGCATATCTGTGCACCACTCCCATGGTATGCAGATGTATCTCATCCATATTCATGAGGGACAGCATGAAAACCCGAACAGTGTTTGGCACACCAGGACTGGAGTTGGGAACCTCTGCCGTAAAGCAGCAGCCAACAGGGGCAGACACACCCACACCCACCACAGGCTCCATTAGCCAATGCCTCCTGGAGAGGCAGGACATTGGGCCCTGCGTGCATCTCCCAATACTAGCCCTTGCATACCTTAGCAATGCCACACTACATTACATCTGGGAATATGGTGTACACAGCTATCAAACGTTTGCTATGATTATTGGCAGATACCAATTCCTACGTTAAGCACAGTTTGCTGATTGAGCTCCATCATAGCAACCTTTCTGCTGTCTGTGGAGTGTGCTTCAGGTCTGGTCTCTGACAGTGTTTACCACCCTGGGGAGTGACCCCAACAGTATTGCGTACCATATCCATGCCTGCACTGTGCCCAGGACTGGTGTGGTGGCCAGGGCTGCTAAACTCCTCTAGAGTGGCACAATGCTGGCATAGGTGTGGGAGTGTGTGTCTGTCTATCCAGTGTGTGGTGGCTGGAAACACCCTCCACAGCCTACACTGCCAGCACTGTTGCCAGTATTGGCCTGCCAATGTGCATAATGAGGAGCAAGGTACCATGGGTATAGCCCGGACAGGGTGGCCTGGCCAGGATGCATCTGCACAGGGCATAGGGCACTGGCTGGGACATTGTAGTGCCCGGCCACCACCTGCACAGACAGGTTGGCCACAGCATGTCCTGCTGGGAAATCACTCTCACCCTGACTGTGCAGTGACCACAGCATGGCTAGGCACCTCCATAGTGCTGTATAGTATTTCTCCCATGTGATATTTATGGGTTTCTCTTTGGGGCCCAGTCACTGACTTATCTGCTTGGTGTGTATGCTGACATCCCAGTTCGGGGTGCACGCATTTCCACCAGGAACATGCACTATGGACTAGCTAGCAGACTGTCTGCAGCTGGTATGTGTCCTGATGGAGCGCCTTGCAGGGTGCAGCGGCTGAAGGATTGCTGCAGGAGAATATCAGATAGTGGTGGGGTGCAGCTTAGCATATCCAGGCCTAATGTCTGTCTGCTATTGCGTTATGGATGTATACAGAGCTGCATTGACTGCCCTGTAGGGCAGGGGTGGGGAACTCCGGTCCTGGAGAGCCGCAGACCAGTCAGGTTTTTGGGATATCCCTAATGAATATGCATGAGATATATATGCATTAGAGATATCCTGCCAACCTGACTGGTTTGTGGCCCTCCAGGGCTGGATTTGGAGACCCCTGCCTTACACCTCTGTCATTACATGTCAAAGCTGATGCCTCAGCCAGCCTTACGTATTGGGCACACTGGGGTTGGAACTCATGACCCCTGTATCATCAGTCAGTGCCTTAACCATTGTGCTACACTGCTGTTTCTCCATGCATTTCAGCACACCTACTTATGCTTTCCATGCGTTTAACTGCACAGTGCTGCCATCAAAAACAGTGCTATGACCTTGCTGTGCCTCATAGGGCACCCTATATGACGCCCTATATGCCACCCTTTATGCAACATTGTAGGGTGCCGTGGCGGACAGTGCACTTTACAGTGTGCCCTCTGGGGTACCTTATGGGGTGCCATATGTTACAATGCTTTCAGAGTGCGTTTGCTAGTAGCAGTAATTAAAATAAAATTAATATGCCTCAGATTGCAATATTACACATCACAGGTAGTGCCTCAGCCAGCCTTATTCATTGGGCACAGTGGGAGATTGAACCCATGATCCCTGCCCCATCGGTCAGTGTCTTAACCATTGTACTGTGGCTCTGTTCCTGTGCTTGCACATCAGAGCACCACTTATGCTTCCCGCGCGCATTTCTCATGCGCTAATGTGCGCGGCACACATTAGTGCGCCGCGCACATTAGCGCATGAATAATCCCGGTTTGCTTTTTTCAAACTGACACGACCACTCCTTTTATGGCATCCCGCACAATAGCGCGGCGCGCACCTAACGGGGTTTTAGTAAACATACCCCATAGTAGTTTTTGAAAGGCCTAAAAAAAGACTATTACAATAGTCCAAAGATGAAAGGACAAAAACTTGTAGTACAGATCAAACATTACTACAAGATAAGTATGGTTTTAGTCTCCGAAGAAGATACAATTCATAATAAGCGGCTTTAACAAATTTTATATATTTATTTATTTATTATTAGTGCTTATTTACCGCCTTTCGTGAATCAAAGCGGTTTACAATGAACTCAAAACTGGTAACAGTTACATGCAACAGTGTTGACATAATTAACAAGATTAACTGGTAACAATTACATTTAACAGTGTTGACGTAATTAACAAGATAAGCAGGCTATTACATAAAACAGCTTAGCATGAGTTATAGTTAACTTGGACTGAGTGGGGGTTAGGAAAAACAACTTAGAAGTATTGTCGGTTTACTTTTGTAATTATTTAAAAGAGAGCGGCAAGCTCATTGGAGGGATATAGTTCATAATAATCATCGTGTAGGGCGGATTTGAATAATGTTTGATTGAGTAAGTTGTAAGAAATGACTGTTCTGTGGAGTTTTATTTAAGTAATTAATTCGCGAAAGTGTTAGTTGAACAAATAAGTTTTTAACTGTTTACGGAAGGTTACTGGGTCCTTGGTGGCTCTTAAGTCTTCTGGAAGGGAATTCCATAATTGTGGTGTGTATAAAGAGAATACTCTCTTTGAAGATGAAGATTTGCAGTTCCTGAATTCGGCAGGAACAATGAGAAGGTCTTTATTGATGCTTCTCCTTGGTCTGTTATCAGGTGTGAATGATATTAACATTTTCAGAAATGTAGATGAATCATCTTGGATGGATTTAAATATAGTGTGGATAGCCTTATATTTTATTCTGCTCTGGATTGGCAGCCAATGAAGATGCATTAATGCAGGTGAAATATGTTCATTGATTGGTACTTGAGAGATTACTCTGGCTGCTGTATTTTGAGCTAGTTGTAGTCTGTGTATTGTTTTCTTTGGGAAACCCATTAATATGGCGTTATAGAAATCAAGGTGTGGGAAGATCATAGCCTGTAATGTTGTTCTGAAGTCACTTGTGGATAGGAGAGGTCTTAGATGTTGCAGCATCTTTAGCTTATTGGATATTTATTTTATTTATTTATTTATTTATTTGAGCACATTTTTATACCGCTCCTTCCAGTGATCAGCAGCGGTTTACATTTAACAATTAACTCTGCATAGATTAGCAGTTACATAAAACAGTAGGATCATAACATTGGAACATTAAAAGGTGATATTGTTTAGGATAACTCAATAAATAGAAATAGAAAAAAAAACTAAACTAAATACATGATAGAGGGGGAACATGTTAACATACATGCTAATTTGATTAACTATATACATTATTTGTGTAGATAATATAAGTAGATTCATTATTTTGATTCTTCGTGGACTTGAGGGAAACTAACTGGTAAAAGTGGAAGAATATCTCCCTTTAATTGTTTTCATCACGGAATTACTCTATGTTATTTCTGACTGATTGAAGTATTCTTGAAATAGATGTGTTTTAAGGCTTTTACGGAATGATGGGAGATCTTTGTAAGATCTGAATGTGTCGGGGCGTTTGATACATTGTTGTGGAGCAGTGTATGTGAATGCTCTATTAGTAGTTAATGCCTTTGTTTGCAAATGGAGAGGGGGGTTTGTAATATATTTAGGTTGTGAGTTCGTCTTTTCCTGTTTGTAGTTTGCGGCATTATGAGTGTAGCAAGATGGGATGGGGCAGAATTGTTTATTAGTTTGAATGTTGTAATTATTATTTTGTATCATATACGTGCATGTATAGTCAACCAGTGAAGTTCTCTTAGAATAGGTGTGATGTGATCAGAGAAGGGTACATTCATTAGGATTCGGGCTGTTACATTTTGTGCCATCTGAAGTATGTTTGTTGTTTTTTTGGGCAGGCTTTGTAGTATGCCATTACAGTAGTCTAGATGTGGCATTATGATTGCTGATCTAAAGTCTGATAGTTCAATGATGTTACGTAAGGGCTGTAGGGTTCTTAGTTTGTAGAAAATGGTTCTATTTAAAAGTCTTAGGTGGGTTTCCATGTTAAGTGTGCTATCTAGTGTGACACCTAGGTACTTTAGTTCTTGTTTTGTGTTATAAGTAGTATTATTTAATATGATTGTGGGGGGGGGGTGTTTAAACTCCGGATTTGGCCCTTGTTATATTGCTAATATTCTTGTTGAAGCTGAACTGGTGGTCAAGAGTAACTCCCAGGTATCTCACCTCTTTTTTGACTTTGATGCTTGTTTCTTTAAACATTATTAATTCTGGTGGTGTGTAGGAACAGCCTTTTGTAATTATTAGAATTTCTGGGTTTTTTTAGGTTTATTTGGAGGTTGTGGTCTGCCAACAAGGTGGCGGTACTATTGAGACATCCCTTGATTTTTTTGAAAGCATGGTTGTTTAGTGTTGAATTGGGTGTTGTCACAGGGCCTACCTTGGCAGCGTACTGGAGCGAGGTAGGTGGGACATAAAAACATTTAAGGTTGGGTTTGGCCAATATCTTACAGGGCCCAGGGACTTTCAGCCCTGGTAGCGTCCTTTGGTACCAAAATCCCACAGAAAACAACAGGTCCGCATTTATTTCCCCTTTCATGCAAAAAGGTTCATATGCTTGGACACAAAACATCAAACACAAATTCCTTGCTTCAGGTAAAAGAAAAAGAAAGCATTAAAGGAAAACTGTTATCTTCACAGTAAATGGTATAGCAGGCAAACAAACAGTCTCAACTCCCAAGACTAGCTTAGTTGCTTAGTAAGGACTCCAAGCTTCCTGTCTTACAGAAGCTACAGTCCATCTCAGTGTCTGATGCAAATTCCCACCTGCATCGGTTCCCCTTCTGAAGCCTCTGAGCCTAAGTCAGTACTTGTTGGTAAGTTGTAATAAGGCTTTTTAAATATCTTCTGCACAACCTCCCAATGCTCAGGGTTGAATACAGGGCGTCGGTCCTGCGCCCTCGGATACTGGGAACTGTCTTCCTTTTGCAAGTGTTTTGTCTTTGCTTTCTGTAAAGCTTGGTCACTAACAAGTCTCTTAGTTGGTGCTTGTTTCTTGCACCTTATCTCATAAGCATTCTCACAAGGATAATATTCCTGTGCTCCCTGTACTCCCCATACATCAGCAGTTTGTACCCTGCTGTTAGTTAAATATGGGTTACCTTTTCTTCTCGGCTTGTCTGCTCCAGGTGAGGTTTGAAGCCTGCTCCAGTTGGGATCCTGCCTGGCCTGAGCAATAGGCCTTGAGCTCTCCAAGCGTCTTGCTGTTGGCTTTAGACCACAGTCACAGCCACGCCTTTGCCTCTCTGTACAACAAACACTCACTCTGGCTGGAGTTGTCCCACCTTCTCCACGGGGTCTCCTTTCTCCAAGCCAATGCAGCTGCTGCTGCCTCCTGCGGAACCATGGTTCAGGGATTACTGCTCCTTCTGGATATCTAGCCCATTCACTCGGATGTCCTGCCCAACCTGCTGGTTCTACTGGTTCTCCTGGCAGTCCTCCTTTCCCAGGCCGTCCTGCCTGTGTCTTTCTCCAGGGCTGTCCTGTCTCCCCAGGATATCCTCCTTTCCAGGGCTGTACCACTTTCCCAGCCTGTTCTCCTTTCCCAGGCTGTTCTGCTCCTGATTCTCTCGGGTCTGAATCCGGTTCTCGCTGCTCTGAATCTGGCCGCTCTACCTGTTCTGCTCCTGGTTCTGCCTTCCAACCTTCCAAATTCCCTTTAAGAGGCACTCCTCTCTTTCTTGATTGGAAGCTGGCTGGCATTACCTCATGACCTAGGAGGTGTGGTTCCTCTGTTCCTCGGAGGTCCCTCCTGCTCCCCCTATGTGGTTCCTCGCGATATTGCAGGTTGTGCTTGACTTTTCCTGCATTTAAAACATTTTCTTCCCCTCTCAGAGGGTCTGCAGCATCACAGTGTATAACATAATATCATCAGTGTACAAATGATAATATATGTTGTGGTCCTTAATTATACTGCAGATAGGTTGGATGTATATGTTGAAAAGGAGCAATGATAATGCTGATCCTTGGGGTAATTCAGTTCTTTGATAAAATGGGATTGACATGTTGTCGCCCATTTTTACTTGAATGCTTTGGTTTGTTAAATATGATTCAAACCATAACAACACTTTGTCATTAAGGCTAATTTGTTGCAATCTGTGTGTGAGATAGTCATGCATAATGGAGTCATAAGCTGCTGATATATCCAGGAATATTAATATAAATCCAATGTTAGCCTTTTCAATTCCCTTTAGGAGCATGTCTGTTAAAGCCACGAGGAGGGTTTCTACTCCATGTCCTATTCTGAACCCGTGTTATTGAGGGTCGAGTGGAGTGAAGCTGTCTACATGATTTTGTAGTTGTATCTGTGCAGCCTTTTCAAGGATTTTTGTCATAAATGGCAGACTTGAAATGGGCCTCTAAGAACATAGTTTAGATTTGTCCATATCCTTGCCTTTAAAGATAGGGTGAATTGAGGCACTTTTTAGTTCCGCTGGGATGTAGCCTTGCTCTAATGAAGAGCTGATTAGATTCAGCATGTGTAATGAGAGAAAAGGTAGGGATGCGGGCAGGGTCCTGGCACCCGTTTGTAACCGGGTGCTCAGCCTGGTGCGGGGAACCTGCGCGTGTCGGGTTAAGAAGAGGCAGGGTGGCGGCTATTGGCAGCCGCAAGTAGGCATCTTTTAAATGCATTGGCTCCACCCGCGGGGACAAGCACGGGGGAGCCAATGAGAGAGAGGGTGCTTGCATGTGCTCGGGCAGCTGTGAACACGCCCGAGCACATGTGGCTATTGGTAGCGGGGACGGTGTGTTGGCAGCATGGTCAGAGGTGTCGCGTTGAAGGCGGGTCAGCGGTGGTGGAGGTGATTTGAGTCAGCTGCGCGGAGGTGATGGGTTTATTTATTTATTAACATTTTTTATATACCGCACTATTCGTTATCAGCGCAGTTTACATGGAACAAGAAACCTCAGACAAGTTACATTTATCTGGTCATTACAGTTAACAGGAAGATCAACTTGGATAACAGGAACAACTATTTACAAAACAACTGTATACATAGCAGTGTCATAGTGTCTGAAAAGGGAACTGTTAATCTGGTGAAGTAGTGTATTGTGCTGTTGAGACAGGAAAGTTTACGTGGTTGGAATGTAGTTATTGATATTTGGGGGTGACTGTGTTTCTTTGTTCCCTGGGAAGTATTTGAGGAAAAGGTGATGTTTAAGGGCCTTCCTGAACTGGCTGAGATCGGAGATGGCCCTAATGTGTGATGGCAGGGTGTTCCAAAGTTTTGGGGCACATAGACTGAAGACTCTGCTCGATGTTGTAGAGTTGTATCTTATAAAACAAATCCACAGGTTTATCGGAGTAAATATCCAAAAAATACAAAAATTACCCCATTCATTCATCAATATCAAAAATATTAAAAAGCTTTGTTAGGAACAGGTCTCAGACTTCAGTGGGGAGAACCCAGGAGGTATACCTCTGCTGTGGTTAACAGACCCCGTATCTTGCATTAAGGACCTTTGCGTTCCCTATCTTTTTCTACTAGATTGCTCATGGAAATATATCATATCCAACGGATGTTGCTTCAAACACAAAACCGATTGACAAGCACTCTCTCCAACAGTCCCAATCAAAACAGTCCTTATCTTCTAAATATTTTCACATATTTTCAATATTTATGGTCTGTTGTACTCTTCAGGCTGTGTTATATTAACAATGATGGCACTTAGCACAAAACCAGACTTATCTGTAATCCCAACGACAGTCAGGCGCTCTCGTGCGTTTCACTGCTTGAGCAGTTTCATCGGGGGATCCAACTGAAATGTTGTGCCAAAGAAAGATATAGCCATGTAGCTTCACAAATTCTTTTCCTCATATGCGGCTGCTTTGCTCCAACTCAGTCTTCTCGCTTCAACAGCATACTCTGTCTGAAAAAACTCCAAAAAGATGAGTACGAATCCATGCCGGATGTTGTCAATGCCGGAGTTAAGGTTATTGAGGAGGGTGGTAAGGAGAGTCTCAACACCATGTGATTCTCTGAATCCATGTTGGTATGTATCCAACGGAGCTGCAGAGTCAATGTGGTCTTGTAACTGCCTATAGATCACTTTTTCAATTATTTTTGCAAGCGTAGGTATGCTGGAAATGGGTCTGTATGAGTCTGCTTTTTGTGGGTCTAACTTGCAGTTTTTTAGTAAAGGTCTGATGGAGGTCTGTTTGAGAGCAGAAGGGAATGAGCCGGTGTCAAATGATAGACTTAAAATCATGGATATTATTGGAGCGAGATCATTGCGGAGATCCTTTATCCAAAAGGCTGGGCAGGGATCAATGTGTGCTGTGGAAGTATTGAGTGTTGAGATAATGTCTTCAATTAGTTTTTAATGAGGGAGTAGTGAAGGACATTAAAGGTGTTGGGTGCCCTTGAATTATAGGGGCAGAGGGTATTGCAATTTTATTTGTCCGGCACATCTTAGATTGTATGTAAGCAGAAAATTCTTGCGGGCTGATTTCACACTGTTGTTCGGGTTGGACATGTCTTGGCAGTGGCAGCCGTGGCAGGAGCCGAAGTTCCCGGGATCGGGGATAACGCAGAAGGAGGAGCTCGCACAGGCCTCAAGTTGCGTCGGGAGTGCGGGTGTGCGGTGGGCTGGCCGAGGAGCGACAGGTGATCGCAGCGGGGCCTGCCACTCTGCAGGCGAGTACAGCTGCCTCAATTTATACAGCTAAGAAGGGAAATAAATGGCAGGAGGACTTTGGGGGCAGGCAGCTAAGGGAGATGCCAGGTGGGAAAGGAAGGCAGCGTAAGGGGCAGGGGGCACATAGGGTGGGAGGGGGAGGCCTGGGAGAGGTCGGGGGCAGACAGGGAGTGGCAAAAGGGGTTACCTGGGCAAGCGGTGACCAGAGCCTCTAGCCAATCAGCTGAAAAAGCCAGAAGGTCCACAAGGGGGAATGGGGGGGGGGGTCGCCGGCATTGCAAGGGGTGGGGGGGCGCAGAGGTTGAGGAAAGGGGGTACAGGGACAGATGGGGTCGGGGCATGCTATGTGGGTTGGTGTATTGGCTAGTTCCAGCACAGGAAGGGGGCTGGCGAAGTGCGAGGAGACCTGGAGCAGGAGCCTGGGGTGGTGACCCCGGCCCAGCTGGGTAATGTGGTGGTGGACAGCGAATTACCAATCTATGGGGCCCTAAGGGATGTGGGCTGTGGGTAGCTTCCCCTTCTGGGGGGCTGGCTTGGCAGTTGAATTATGGGCCCGTGGGGCACCAGGCAGCTTGGGAGCATTGGATTGGGGGAGGGCAAGCTCCTTCTGGGGGAGGGCAGGGTCCTTCTCTGGCAGAAAGGATAGGGGCGTGGCAACTGGTGTGGTCGCAGGATTTTCCTGCAGCAGCTTTCCCCTCCGTCTTCCCTTTTTTGTCTTCGCAGATGCCGTTTGCGAGTCTGCACGGAAGGGAACAAGTGCCGGTGGTGCCATCGGGAGCATGCCAGCTGGGCCAGTGGGCCACGGTGACGCAGGGTAATGCTGAACAAGGGGCTGCAGCTCGAGGAGATGGTCTGCAGCAGACAGCAGAGGGTCGTCCACAAGGAGTGCATCGCCCACCAGCGTCAGGGATGACGGATAGCGCGGAGATTGGTGAGTTGCCTGTGGTGGATATAGAGGCGGTTGACGGGGGTGGTTCCCGGGGTGAACGGATGGGAAAAGCGAGCCGGAAGAAGAAGCATTCTTGTCGGCGGTGGCGCAGGTCAGATTTGTCCTCCACAACGTCATTGGTCTCTTTCTCTGGGTCCTCTGGGGCGGAACAAAGAGAACCGGAGTTGCGCGAGGGCATAGCGGCTAGTTGCTGGTCTGAGGGTGCTACTCCGTTGCTAGCAGCGTTGTCGGAATTATGGGAAGGTGTGCCGAAGAAATTAGGAAGGGGTGCTAAATTGATATTTTCCGCTTGCTCGAGGATAGGAAACGTTCCGGTGAGAGAAGGAAGAAGCGGAAAGAGGATGAGAAGGCAGGGCATATTAGGAAGGTCTCTCGTAATGTTGTGAATTGGGTGAGGGCTTTCTTGCATTTGGCGAGTGTTTGGGGCCAGCATTATCCAGCGCATTACGAAATGTTATTGTTGCACGCTGACTCGATTTTGGAAGCATCGAAGACACACGGAGGGTGGGCGTGGTTGAATTATGATGAAAGGTTCCGGGATAAGATGGAAGAGAACAAATTATTAACGTGGGGTACACAGGACATTAACCTGTGGCTAACTCAGATGTCGGCTAGAGCAACAGCGGGTGGCATGAGTGCGGGAAAAGGGGGGACAGCAATCGTGGTGGGGTGAATCATTCCTTTCGTGGTGGAGGACCCATATAGCAAACCAGACAGGTGGCCAACGGTGCAGGGGACATCTGCTGGAGGTTTAATAAGGCCTCATGCCCTTTCCAAGATTGCAAATTCAAACACGCGTGCGCCATGTGGGGCGGTACACACTCGGCTGCAAAATGCATCAAAAAGGGGGCATCAGTGGCGGTGTTGCCAGCCCCCAAGTAAAGGGGCCGTGGTGGACATAACCCCCACTCCGGTACGGGTATAGGTGTTAAGCTCATGGCTTCATCTCTACCCTAAGCGGGAGGAGAGGAACGTTTTATAGTTGGGGTTTCAGTTCAGTTTTGTTATTCCAGTTCATGGGGAGGTGGTGGGATCGACGGCTCAGAATTCCCCTTCTGTGCGGCGCTTTGCAACCATATTGAAAGAAAAGTTGGCGGTGGAGTTGCGGTTAGGTAGAATTGTGGGTCCGTTTACACAGCCGCCTTTTGATAATTTTGTGGTTTCACCATTGGGGATCATCCCTAAAAAGGAGAAGGGGAAGTTTTGGTTGATCCATAATTTGTCATTTCCGTTCGGGGCCTCAGTTAACGATCATATCCTCCGCAAATGTTGCACGATGCGATACACTTTGTTTGATAAAGCGGTCGAGTTGGTCAGGAAATCTTGGCATGGGGCATTGATGGCAAAAGTGGATATCGAATCTGCATTCCGCTTGTTACCAGTGCATCCTTCAGCATTTCCCTTGTTAGATTTCCAATTTGATGATAGCTTCTATTTTGATAAATGCATGCCGATGGGATGTGTGGTTTCTTGCGCCTACTTTGAAAATGTAGTACCTTTCTTCAGTGGGCAGTCATACGGCGGGTGGGTTCGACGAATGTAGTCCATTATCTTGATGATTTTTTGTTTGTCGGGGCTGCCCAGTCACCCTTGTGTGGAGCGCTGTTGGATGGTTTTGTGAAATTGACGGAGGAGTTGGGTGTGCCTTTGGTGGAAGGCAAAACCGAGGGCCCGTGCGATGAGGATCACCTTCTTGGGTGTGGAATTGGACTCTGACAGCATGGTGGTGCGTCTACCGGTGGAGAAGGTGTCATGGTTGCAAGTTTTAGTGGCGAACGTCTTGGCATCCGCCAAATTAACGTTGAAGGAAATGCAGTCATTGATAAGCTCACTGAACTTTGACTGCAGGGTGATCCTCATGGGGCGGGTGTTTATTAGGCGTCTAGCATTGTCGACTGCTGGGGTCGTTAAGCCACACCACTGCATTAGAGTGTTGAGAGTCATGCGAGAGGATTTGGGGGTTTGTGACCGCTTTCTCAAAGATTTTAATGGGACGTCGATGTTGTTGGAATCAGAGGTGTCTAGTGATGCGTTGAAGCTCTACACGGATGCAGTGGTGGGGGGTTTGGGTTGGGAATTTATTTTCAAGGTGCCTGGTGTGCAGATCGTTGGCCTTCGTCCTGGCAGGATGAGGGGCTCTTAGGTAATATCACTTTCTTGGACTGTTTCCCATATTAGTGGCATTGGAGTTGTGGCCGGATAGGCTATGGAACCGAAGAGTCATATGGTAATGTGATAATGAAGCAGTTGTGAGTGTGATTAATCATTACACTCTGCGATGTGTGCAGGTAGCATCTTTAATGCGGGCGGTGGTGCTAGCGTGTTTGCGCCTGAATGTCTCGTTGAGGGCGCGTCATGTACCAGGCCATATTAACAGCTTTGCTGATGCTCTCTCACATTTTCAGTGGTACCGGTTCCAGAGGTTGGCACCGGCGGCAGGCGCGGCAGGGCTGGTGGTCCCTTGGAACTTATGGAGCATTGGCCAATGGAGTTGAGGAACCTGCTTTGGAGTTCGGTTTCAGAACGGACCTGGGAAGCGTATTGGCGGGGTTGTCAGACCGTCGAGTGCTTTTTGGAAGGCTGCGGGTGGCAAGGGGGGATGGTGCCAGACCAGCTATTCGGGCAGTATATCATTACGGCCAAGGCAGAGGGAGTTGCCCGATCGACGGTCCGTAGCCATTTAGCGGGTTTTGCCTTTTTCGCAAAGGCTGTGGGATGAGGCAACACAGGAGGAGGTTTTCCTGGCACACAGATTGCTGCGGGGGTGGGAGCGAGCAAGGTCGACACCGCGGGACCAGCGGCGGCCAGTTACACTTACATACTTATCAGATTATGTGAGGCTTTGCCGCAAGTGGCGGAGTCCCGCTATGAAGCGGTACTCTTTCGGGAGTTTTTTGCTTGGCCTTTTTCGGGACCTTCCGTGTGGGGGAATTGGTAGCGGACTCAGCTAATGCGGGGGTGGGGGCAGCTTGTAATGCCAGCACGTCCACATAGAAAGTGGAGGACTATGGGTTCTGTTACCAAAGTCCAAAACGGACCAGCAGGGAAAGGGTTTGTGGGTGTGCCTGAAGGAGATTGTAGGGCTCACGCGCCCTGTAGCCGCTGTGAGGGACTACGTCCAGTTTTGCCTGGTGCTTGGGGAAGGATTATTTCTTCATAGCAACTCTTGGCTGTTGACGCGTTTTCAGGTTTCTGCAGTTCTCAGGCTGGTTTTGCGGCACATAGGCGAGGACGCTAGCCTGTATGCTGCGCATTCCTTCTGCATCGGCGCGGCTACGAGTGCGGTGGTGGCCAGGCTGTCAGGAGGGCAGATATAGAGTATTGGCCAGTGACGGTCTAGGGCTTTTCTCAGATATGTTCGTTTATGATTCATAAAAAAAAAACAAGGCAAAGCGAAGCCATAGGCATCATTAACAGACCTTTTTTCTTGCAGATGGGGGCAAGAGCGTTCGGGGCTGTTGGATGCTGGGGCATTCGTTTGTGTATTGGGCTGGTCAGCAAGCAGCAATGCGGCAAGTCGGGCTGAACCTGGGACTGGATCCTGCGGTGGTATCGATTTCATGGCTGGGTGAGCGCGGTTTTAAATGGACTCAGCTGATGCCTTTGCTTCAACACCACGGGCGCATATGGGGGCAACCTGCCACTATACTGTTGCACTTGGACCCATCAGCTGAGTCCATTGCCAAATCATTGCCAGGTGCAGTATAATCATTGCACCTGGCAATGATTTGGTCTCCTGGACTTGTAAGCAGTTGATCCGAGCAGCCAAAAAGGATTTTGCTGCGATCCACAAGATGTTTCAGGGGGTGATTTTAATATGGTCATCCCAAGGCCGGCCTGTAGCAGGCAACGGCGTTGGTCCCGAGGGTTAACAAAAATCAATAGGCAAATAGGGCGTTGGGTGTGTGACTTGGGTGGGTACCAGGTCCAGCATGGCTGGGTCAAAGTGGGATGTGCTGGATTGTATAGGGCAGAAGGGCAGATGGGATGCATCTCTCCCTGGTGGGGGCTGATTTACTATTTAATGACTGGCAGGAGGCACTGGAGCGGGTGGTTCAGCAGGATGCTCGCTGGTCACAGCTTGATGTCAGGGGGAGGGGGGCGGCACAGGCGCATTAATGAGCCAGTGCCAGTGGCAGGATCCCGGAGGTTTCCGGGGTCCGGAGCCTTAGGCTATACTTGGGCGGGGGAAGGGTGCCCGTGACCCAGATAAACCCTGGCAGACCTTTGCTACTGATATTGCGAAGTCAGGACAGGGTGGTTGGAACTTTGCCAGTGGCTTGACCATGGCAGGAGCGAAGGTGAGCTCACTTTGCTAGTTGCATGGCTGGTGAGCATCGCTACGCTCTGATTGTTAGATGAATATTCTGGTTGATAATGTTCAACATGTTGGAATGTTAATAAAGCTGCGACCAGTTGCTTCCAAAGAACGGTTGTCTGTAAAGTTTGTGGGGGCAAAAGTAGGAAGGGATGATATGGGTGGGAGGCTTGATCAGGAGGGCCAGAGCATCGGGTCCGACTACCCGGTTAAAGGTAGGGATGTGGGCAGGGACACGGCGCCCGTTTGTAAACGGGTGCTCAGCCTGGTGTGGGGGCCCTGTGCGCATCGGGTTAAGGAGAGGCAGGGTGGCGGATATTGGCAGCCGTGGGGAAGCATCTTTTAAATGCATTGGCTCTGCCCGCGGGGATGAGCGCAGGGGAGCCAATGAGAGAGAGGGTGCTTGCATGTGCCCGGGCATCTGTGAATGTGCCTGAGCACATGCGGCTGTTGGTAGCGGAGATGGTGTCCCGCCTACCCACACATTAGGGGAGGTGGGACGGAGGATGGAGTGTCGCAGCGGGGGTTTGGGGGTATGCGGGATCCCGGAGGTTTCCGGGGTCCGGAGCCTTAGGCTATACTTGGCTGGGGGTGGGGTGCCCATGACCAAGATGAACCCTTTTGCTACTGATATGGCGAAGTCAGGACGGGGTGGTAGGAACTTTGCCGGTGGCTTGACCGTGGCAGGAACGGAGGCGAGCTCACTTTACTAGTTGCATGGCTGGTGAGCATTGCTACGCTCCGGTTGTTAGATGAATATTCTGGTTGATAATGTTCAACATGTTGGAATGTTAATAAAGCTGCAACCAATTGCTTCCAAAGAACGGTTGTCTGTGAAGTTTGTGGGGGAAAAAGTAGGGAGGGATGATATGGGTGGGAGGCTTGATCGGGAGGGCCAGAGCACTGGGTCCGACTACCCGGCTACATCTTAGGTTGGGAGCGTTCCTGTTGAGAATGGTTTTAGTTGATTCCACTGCGCTTAGGTTGATCTGAATTAGATGTTGCTTGTGCTCAATTTTGTTAATGAATGGGTCATAAATTTTTGCTTCAGCGTCTTGATGGTGGAATGTGTGTATGACTGGTTTAGGATATCCATAGGGAGATAGGGCTTGAGAAGTGGAAGAGATTGTCAGTAATATTAAGAGGGCAAGTGACATTAGTGGATATAGTGGTTGCATTTTTCTTCTTCTTTTTTTTATTTGTTTATTACAAACATTTATGAATGCAAGTTTATTCTTAAAGATTAGGCTCTTTTCATAGTTAATATATATTTTCTGCAGTTTTTTGGTACTTGTAAGAGACTTTTATAGATGAAGAAGTATACTTGTGTAAAATTCTAGTTAACTATTCGCAAGTTTGTAGTGTTAGTCATATATGGCTGTAATATGAGAGGCTAGATTATTTGTTCTAAGTGCTAAAACAAATTAAAGATTCTTTTGTTTGTAGTTAGCCAAAGGCGTATAATTGATAAGCATACCTCTTAAGATCTGACAGCTAGGTAGGTGTCTTCAAAACGGTGTTAACTAGGTGCCCTCTTATAAAATTAACAAGCACCAGTGTAGTGTTTTACAATCTAGGGCTGATAGAGTTGATCTTGTATATTCCATAGTAACATTTGGAGGTCATGTGCGCTGATACAGTTTAATAATGCTCCTTCTCTTCTAAAATAAAATATATATACAGTAATACAGTATACACTTTCTCTCTCTTTCCTTATATATAAACGGTATCTGGTGGCACCTAATATCATGGTCATTTATTTTACAATTCTACCAGTAGTTTGGGATACAGGAGAACATGAGAATTGGCAAGATTTGCTTTCTGTTTCACTAGCAGAAATATCGCAGGTAAGGACTTAGAACCCTACATTTTAAAGTAGTATGGAATGTAGCCTAAAGTTTCAACTATACACTTCCCTTATCATAAAAGAGTTATTGTTGACCAGTCCAAAGTATAGCTTCTGGGACACCAGGATTGTAAGGGGAAGGGGGGGATATTCAGCGTCTAGTTGTCTCTGCTAAAACTTACACCCGGATATTCAATGCTGGGGCCATATCCCACCACCGGCATTGAATATCTAAGTTAGCAGGAGAAGCAGGAAGCTAACTGGGCAGTTGCAATATTCAGCTGCTGCTGCCCAGTTAGTTTCTGTGATTAAAGCTAGACCACCCTTCCAGGTGCCTTACTTTCACCACTTAGCAGTAATCGAGCAATAGCTCAATATCACTGCTGCCCGATTATCGCTGGGTGCCGCCTCTCTTACGCCCACGGAATGCCCTGATGCTAACCAGCAGCAGCTGGGTGGCATTAATCATGTTAAATATCCCCCCTCCCCCATAATATACAAAAGAGAAGGACTTCCTCTCTGCTGTAGCTTTTATGTTGCTATTACTTGTCATGCACCCTCCCCAGAAGTCTGTTCTAACAGGTGTTTATGCAACTGATGCAGCATGCCACTTTTGGAAAGAGCCTCCAGACATGTGAAGGCACATTTTAGATACTGTTCAGAGATCAACATTTAGAAAAGGCTCTGCCTAATGTGGAGCCTCTTCTAAAATACGGAGAAAAATGTACAGGAGTATAATGTGTTTGTGTGGAGCCAGAGGAGCCAATTAAAAATCCTACAAATGGGAAGAATCAACAGAGGCAACTTGGCACCTTTGACATGTAAGTGCTGACACATAGGAGTATGTTTACTAAACTGCGTTAGTGTGATTCACGTTAGGATCCGCGTTAGAGGCAGAAACCAAAAATAAGGACATGGGCGGTACATCGTTACCGATAACGCACGTTATAAGGTGTCGCGCAGCAACGATCGTTACAGGGCGCGTTACTGCGTGTTAAGCTTAAGAAGGCGCGCAGACACCCAAACACAGAAACAGAGCTGTAGCACAATGGTTACTACACAGAGTGATGGTGCAAGGGTCATGGGTTTGATTCCCCAGTGTGCCTAATGAATAAGGCTGGCTGAAGCGCCATGTGTAACCCTTTGAAGGCCTACTATAATATTTTAATCCACATTCTGCAGCCGGGTTAATGTTTGCATATTTCAGGAAAATTGTACCCGTCTTATTCAATATGTTCGAATAGTGACGTTCCCTCTGCCATGGTCATGTATTATATACCATTTGATAGGAATATTTAGGCAGAAGTTTGGATCCTGAAAGTTTTGGGCTTGGCCTGGAAAGGGTTAAGTATTGGGCTGTGAGGAAGTTTAGTTGTACTTTAATAGTGCTGCCAGCAAACACACCCTCACAGTGGCGTAACCTAATGTGCCACATAAGGCACCCTAGAAGGCACTCCATAGGGCACATTATAAAGTGCGCTGTCTGCCAAGGCACCCTATAATGTCCCCTATAGGACACCATATAAGGCACCTTATAAGGCGCTTTATAGGGCGCCCTATAGGGCGCCTTATGAGGCATCCTAAGGTGACAGTACTCTGAGGGTGTTTCTGCTAGCAGCACTAATATACAATAAAAATAGACAATGCCTAAGACAGCCCTATTGATGAACCCCACTGTTGGTTTTGAACCCATAACCTCTGGCTCCACGGGCAGTAAAGTAACCAGTGGGCTAGAGCTACTAACAAACACCTGGCTGGCTACAGGAGGACTGCACGGCACCACACCCACATTCTTCTGTGGTTACCAGGATAGGGTCAACCCATCCGTACCCAGGATGCACAGCACATGTAAATCAGCAGTCTAGAGATGATCACAAGATGGGGTATGCACCCCACAGCACCTCAGCCTGGTAGGGGGTGCCGACAGTGTGTGTTAGTGGCACAGAGTAGCTACAGACCATCACAGTGTGCGGGTCCTGTGCTCACCCTGAGGGAGAGGTATGGTGCCCAGCACCATTCTCACAGCACCTGGCTTTGCTGAGATAGGCTATGCTGCAGGTCCCCATCAGTGCCAATGTGTGATAGGTAGTCCTTGTAAACTCCCCTAGCATATGCCTGTGTTCATCTGTATGTCACATCTAGCCCTTGTGGACTATGATGCACCCAGAAAAGTGCATACCCTGTGTGGGTGCCATGGTCACATGATGTAAGTGAAGGGGGGTGTGCGGACCCACAGGGAGATTACATACCACCACCCAACGCACCCTCTGGGGCTCAGAGTGGGGACAGATTCACTTTCTACCCCCCTGCAATGGTGGCAATAGAGGGGACAATCACCCCCGTCCTGCTAGGGCAGGCAATGCAGAGCTGTACACATCGATAAAGCAATAGCAGACAGAAGGCCTGCAAATGCACAGCTGCCCCCCCCCCCCCTGACATTTTCCAGCAGCAAGCCTCCAGCCGCTGCACCCTGCAAGGTGTTCAAGCAACACACATACTAGCTGCAAATAGTCTGCTAGCTAGGCCATAATGCATGGTCCTGGAGGAAATGCATGTACCCAAAACTGAGAGATCAGCATACACACCAAGCAGATACGTCAGTGATCGGGGCCCCAAAAGAGAACACATAAATATTACATGAGAGAAATACTATACAGCACTATGGGGGAACCTAGCTACGCCGTGGTCACTGCTCAGTCAGGGTGAGAGTGACCTCCCAGCAGGACATGCTGTGGCCACTCTGTCCGTGCAGGTGGTGGCCGGCCACTACATTGTCTGAGCCATTGCCCTATGCTATGTACAGATGGACGCTGGCCAGGCCATCCTATCCTGGCTGTTCCCACGGTACCTTGCTCCTCATTATGCACATTGGGAGGCCACTACTGGCAACAGTGCTAGCAGTGTGGGCTGTGGAGGGTGTTTGCAGCCACCACACACTGGATAGACAGACACACACTCCCCACACCTATGCCAGCATTGTGCAGCTATAGAGGTGTTTGGCAGCCCTAGCCACCACACCAGTCCTGGGCAGAGTGCAGGCATGGCTATGGTAAGCAATACTGTTGGGGTCACTCCCCAGGGTGGTAAACACTGTCAGACACAAGACCTGTAGCACACTCCACAGACATCAGATAGGTTGCTATGCTGCAGCTCAATCAGCAAATTGTGCTTAACTTAGGAATTGCTATCTGCCAGTAATCATAGCAAACTTGTGATAGCTGTGTACCGTATTCCCAGGTTTAGGGTGGCATTGCTAAGGTATGCAAGTGCTAGTATTGGGAGATGCACGCAGGGCCCAGTTTCCTTCCTCTCCAGGAGGCATTGGATAATGGAGCCTGTGGGTGCGGGTGTGTCTGCCCCTGTTGGCTGCTGCTTTACGGCAGAGGTTCCCAACTCCAGTCCTGGTGTGCCAAACACTGTTCGGGTTTTCATGCTGTCCCTCATGAATATGCATGAGATACAACTGCATACCATGGGGGCGGTGCATAGCAAGACAGCACAGACACATTTATTAGAGGCAGCATGGAACCTGAATGGTGTTTGGCCTTCCAGGACTGCATTTGGGAGACTCTGCTCTAGGTAATGCGCATGGGTATGGTGTCTGTGCTCTGTAGGGTAAAATGTAGGTGTTTTGGGCATGTTTACATCATCTGCAATAAAGGTTCTGTCTGTATTAGCATGTTATAGTAGTGGGTAAAATATGAGGACTGGGTTGGCGGAAACCACAGCTGGGGCTTGAACCTATCACCTTCTGCTTCTGAATACATTGGTTTTGTGCACGGCACCACCATGTTCTCACAGAGATGGTGCATTCCCTGGTGATACCATGACTGTTGGTCAGACAGGGCCTGTCTGTTGCAGTGCATGGCACCCACCTACACAGGGCTAGGCCACGGTCTGCCCTGGGCAGCTGCCACTGCCCCCTCCACCACCGGTAACCCTCTGCCACCATGCTGACATTCCCTTCTGCAGGTGGTGCTGGTGGAGCGCAGTCTCAGGCCATCCAGTGTGCGGGTAGGCAGCTGCCTATGGTGCGGGTTCTGGGGTAGAGGTGCCTTCATAGGTGTCCACGCTTTCCCACAGTACCGCCTGCCAATGTTCCGTGCCCTTGGGGGTAGCTGCTGGGTACTATCCCCTGTGACACTGTGGGACACACAGTCGTGCCCATGTTGGGCCTTCAGCAGTTGCTGTCTGGCTGCTCTGTTGCTTTAGCATTCGTATGGGCCACCTAGGCATCACCCTAGTCCAAACTGTGGCCCAGCTGCACCACAGCATGTGCCGCCTGCGGCCCTCTGTATCCCCTTTTCCGGCATCTGTCCAGTTGCCGTTCCGACATGCCCGCCCTGCTGTTGCCGCACATGTGCATGCCATAGGACATCTGTCCAATGGAGAGGAAAACCCTGCACAGCGCAATTTCACTGTGGGCTCATTCACTTTGTATGGGGACGGAGCATAGAGCTTTCCACGATTAATATCGTTTTTTTAGAGCTTTCCCGGGGGGGGGGGGGGTGATGGTACCCATTAATATCACTATTGGCCAGCTTGGTTATGGTTTTTTTCCAGTTTTTTGAGGTCATTTTCAATGTTTATGTGCCCTTTTGTTCTGTGCACATGTATCACACTTATCACTTGGTTTAGGTTTCCCTGCCTATGCTGTACATTGCTGACACTTAATGGTTTCTCTCCCCTGAACTGTGCATTTAACGGCAGGTCTTCAATCACGTTAGGATTCAGCTCTTCAGACCAGCGCATTAGTGTGCAGGGAGCCTCTCCCCGCCCACACTCCGCCCATTGACACCTTCTCTCCGCTCTCTCTCCACCTTCTGCAGTGTTTTACCGCGCCACAGAGCTTAACGATCGTTAACGCATCATACCCTCACTTGGTTTGCAACTTGTCATGCTGTGAGAGCTTGTGTGCATCAGTGATGCTGAGAGCTAAACTATCGGTAGTTTTACTACTTGTAGGGTATCCCAGGATGGACAGATCTCAGCTGAAATGCCAGATCAAGACAAACCACCCATCTGGGCAGCAGCAGAATGGGATAGTGTTGACGGCGGACAATCACATTTCTGTGACAACGGCACCAACACCAAACTTAAACTGCGCGGAAGAAAGGCTCGGCGATCTACTTCTGTATCTTGCCATGAAAACCCAATGGATAGTTACAACAAAACAAATTGTGCTGTAGTGCTGGAAGATGAGACCCCCAGGTTGGAAGGCACTCAACTAGCTAATGGGGAAGAGCTGAAGACTTTTCAGAGTAAAGCTAGCATTTATGATGTGGTTGGATCAAAGCCCTCGGGACGTCTGACTGCTGATGTAGCTGCGCATGAAATGAGAGTCAGAAGCTGTAAAGATATCTTACACATTGGAACATGGAACGTACGAAGCATGAACCAAGGGAAGTTGGAGGTGGTCAAGAATGAAATGGAATGTGTACAACTTGATCTGTTGGGTGTCAGCGAACTGAAATGGACTGGCATCGGGCACTTTGCATCAGATGATCACATGGTCTACTGTGCTGGAAATGAAAGGACAAAGAAGAAATGGTGTTGCATTTATAATAAAGAAGAAACTTGCAAGAACTGTAATGAAATACAATGCAGTCAGCAAACGCTTAATCTCTATTCGTCTATGAGGAATGCCTATCAACACAACTATAATTCAAGTATATGCCCCAACAACAGCTGCAGAAGAGAATGAAATTGAAGAGTTCTATGAACAAGTACAAGCTGAAATTGACAGAACATGCAAACAGGATATCCTAATAGTCATGGGTGATTGGAACGCAAAGGTTGGCAACAAAGAAGAAGACAAAGTAGTTGGAAAATATGGACTTGGCAACAGAAATGAAGCTGGAGAAAGACTGATAGAATTCTGCAAGACCAACGATCTATTCATCTCGAACACCTTCTTCCAGCAACACAAGCAGCTACTGTACACATGGACTTCACCCAATGGATTGTATAAAAATCAAATTCACTACATCTATGGAAGTCAACGATGGAAAAGCTCTATAACATCAACAAGACAAAACCTGGAGCTGACTGTGGTACAGATCATCAACTACTAGTATGCAAACTCAAGCTAAAGCTGAAAAAGAGCAAACCACTCATAAATGCAACAAAATATGACCTTGAGAATATAGCACTGGAATTGAAAGACTGCCTGCAAAATCGATTTGCTGCTTTAGATACAAATGATAGAGTTCCAGAAGAGTTATGGAATGACATCAAGAAGGTTGTGTTGGAAGAAAGCGAGAAGTCTCTACAAAAGGTAAAAAAGAAAAAATGGCCAAAATGGATGACGGAAGAAACTCTGAAAATTGCCCTGAAACGCAGAGAAGCTAAATCCAGAGGAGAAAGAAAAACAATCACTGAACTCAACAGAGATTTCCAACGTGCAGCAAGACAGGACAAGGAAAAGTACTACAATGATGCATGCAAGGAAATAGAAGCAGAAACTATTAGAAGAAGAACAAGATCAGCTTTCCTAAAGCTACGAGAGTTAAAGAAAATGTTCCAGCCTCGAATTGGAATGTTACAAGATGCTCAAGGTTCTATGTTGAATGATGTTGAGAAGATCAAGAAAAGATGGAAGGAATATACAAAGTTTTTATATGATAAAGATCAAGTGGACCAACAGCCGTTTCAACCTGTACCTTATGATCTGGAACCATTGGTGATGAAAGAAGAAGTTGAAGCAGCATTGAAAGCCTTATCAAAGAACAAAGTACCAGGCATTGATAGCATTCCCATAGAAGTATTACAGCAATCTGATGCAGCTGTTACCGTACTTACAAGGCTCTGCCAAGAAATATGGAAGACAACATCATGGCCAACTGTCTGGAAAAGATCTGTGTTTATACCAGTACTAAAGAAAGGTGATCCAACTGACTGTGGAAATTATCGCACAATCTCTCTGATGCCACATGCCAGCAAGATTTTACTGAAGATTATTCAAAAGAGACTACAATCATACCTGGAACAAGAACTACCTGAAGTGCAAGCAGGGTTCAGAAAAGGGCGAGGAACGAGAGACATCATTGCGGATGTGAGATGGATCCTTGAAAAGGCTAAAGAATACCAAAAGGATATCTATTTGTGCTTTATCGACTATAGCAAAGCTTTTGACTGTGTAAACCATGAGAAACTCTGGGCCACATTAAGAAGCATGGGTATACCAGAACACCTGATCGTTCTCTTGCACAATCTGTACATTGATCAAGAAGCAACAGTTCGAACGGAACAAGGAGAAACAGAATGGTTTAAAATAAGCAAAGGTGTATGACAAGGCTGCATACTTTCCCCCTACCTGTTTAATTTATATGCAGAACAAATCATCAGAGAAGCAGGATTGTATGAAGAGAACAGAGGTGTGAAGATTGGTGGAAGACTCATCAACAACCTTCGCTATGCTGATGATACCACATTACTGGCAGAAAGTGAAGATGATCTGAAACATTTGCTTCTCACAATCAAAGAACATAGTCTCAAAATGGGCCTGCACCTTAATGTAAAGAAGACAAAGATCATGACAACTGGCATAATCAACAGGTTCATCGTCGAAGGAGAAGAAATTGAAATCGTGAATAACTTTAACCTACTTGGATCAACTATCAATAAAGAAGCAACAAGCAGTCAAGAAATCAGACGACACATTGCTCTTGGCAGAATGGCTATGAAAGACCTAGATAAGATTCTCAAGAGCTGAGATGTCTCTCTCCATACAAAGATTCGACTTGTTCAAGCCATCAT
This sequence comes from Ichthyophis bannanicus, assembly GCA_033557465.1. Taxonomy (NCBI): domain Eukaryota; kingdom Metazoa; phylum Chordata; class Amphibia; order Gymnophiona; family Ichthyophiidae; genus Ichthyophis; species Ichthyophis bannanicus. Next base: position 1,464,626,461 of record CM066032.1, on the reverse strand, counting down.
ATGGATGTGAAAGATGGACAGTGAAAAAGATAGACAGGAAGAAAATTGATGCCTTTGAATTATGGTGCTGGCGGCGAATACTGTGTATACCATGGACTGCCCGAAGAACAAACCAGTCTGTACTAGAGGAGATCAAACCTAAGCTTTCTTTAGAAGCTCAGATGACAAGACTTCGACTTTCATACTTTGGACACATCATGCGGAGAGAGAGAGAGAGAGATCATTAGAGAAAGACATCATGATTGGCAAGATAGAAGGTCAACGCAAAAGAGGAAGACCAGCAATGAGATGGATCGATACAATAACAGCAGCTACGGGTACCAGTCTGTCAACAATGAGCCGCCTGACTGAAGACCGAACACAATTTAGGATAGCTATTCAGAGGGTCGCCATGATTCGACTCCGACTCGATGGCACTTAACAACAACAACAACAACGCATCATAACGCGCGTTATGTAACGTTAACGCTCGTTAGCGCATCATAACACGTTATGATGCGCTAACGATCGTTAATGTTACATAACGCGCGTTATGTACCTTTACCGCAGTTTAGTAAACATACCCCTTAGATTTGGAAAATGTGAAATACCAACTTTTAAATATACGTGCCCACACTTACATGTGTAATGTGCCCATTTGGCGAACTTACACATATAAATGCTACCAATTAACTACTGAGGCTGCTCTCTTTACCTAAGCTCAATTTGGAGGGAGAAATAAACAAGGAGGGATTAAGAGAGATAATCCCCTTATTCCCTTCTGTAAAGGACTAGCCAAATGAAGCATTTTTATAAAGTTAACTGTGCCAAAGAGCAGGTGTAAATCCTGACATAGGCAATTTGGTCATACACATGTATTCCTTATCGGATATGGAGAATGGACTTGTAAATTTTTGACTAGCCCAGCCTACTCCCTAACCATATCCCTGATATACCCGCTTGCAATTTCTACATAGTAAAGACATCCATGTGTAAACTGAGTTCTTTCTAAAATAATTTATATCTGAATGTCATTTCCATGTACAAATGCCAAATTGTACACATGGAAATCGCAAATAAGCCTTCTAGGATAAGCCCCTAGATCAGGGGTGGGGAACCCTGATCCTGGAGAGCCGCAGACCAGTCAGGTTTTCGGGATATCCCTAATGAATATACATGAGATATATATGCATTAGAGATATCCTGCCAACCTGACTGGTTTGTGGCCCTCCAGGGCTGGATTTGGAGACCCCTGCCTTACACCTCTGTCTTTTAAGATTGTGAGTGGGCAAGGTGCAGATGTCCAAGACATCAAAAAGGTTAGATAGAATGTGTCACATTCCTCCTCACTTCTCACCACCACCAAAATATTGTCTATTAGACAACATTTTGGTGGTGGTGAGAATCGAGGAGGAATGTGACACATTCTATATACCCTTTCGATGTCTAGGACATCTGCACCTTGCCCACTCACAATCTTAAATGACAGAGGTGTAAGGCAGGGGTCTCCAAATCCAGCCCTGGAGGGCCACAAACCAGTCAGGTTGGCAGGATATCTCTAATGCATATATATCTCATGCAGATTCATTAGGGATATCCCGAAAACCTGACTGGTCTGCGGCTCTCCAGGACCAGGGTTCCCCACCCCTGCCCTAGATGCTTCCTGAAAAATGTCAGTCCTCAAGCACTGTAATATGCCTCCATATCTCTGATTTTTATGGGATCTCCTCCCTGTATCCTTGATGTCTGTCACCACTGGAACTGGTGCTAAGGCTGGAGCAGAAGGTGAAAGATAATTGGCATTCCATGCACTCCCTACCACCTTCTTTACCCTATGCCCTATGGTTACTTACTACCTAACTCGCCAGCAACTACCTTATCCAAACCATTCTCAGCTGTTAAACAACCAATCTGTTCTGATTCTGCAAATCCATCATATGATGATTCATTCAGTTCAGTATCTTCCCAAACCTTCCCTATTTACTTCTCTGAGAGAACACAGTATATTTACTAGTATATATTTTTTTAATATACATTTATATACCATGTTTTCCCAAGTATCAAATACGGTTCCCAAGTATACTCTCCTGGCTTTATCTGATGGCCTTCTGTACCTCTACCCTATACTTCCTCTGCCTTCCTTTGCTCCTATGTGGAGATGGGAGCAGAAAAAACATTTCAAATTTTCTCCAAAACCTGCATCTGCAGTTACAGGTACTCTCCTCTTATAAACATCTCTTTATTTTAGACTATGGTGGTTTCAAAATCCAAGTCCTTGACCATCATCACCAGTACTATTGTTAGTGATCTAGATCTCTCTGGAGGGTCAACTATATTTCCTCATCTGCTTCTCCCACCATTCCCATGACTACCTTTAGCAAGCATTGTCATGATTTAATAAGAGAAACAGTTTCAATATATAGTATAATGTGAAGGGATTTTACTGTTAATGTACAACACAATATATACAACGTACCCTATATTAGAGACAGTGGAAACTGTAGCAGAGTCAGTTTTTTTGCAACCTGTATGGACTTATAAAGTGTGCCAAGCTTTTACAAGTGAAGTGATTCTCACACATACCGACTCAATTTATTTTAATAATGTCTTGCCCATTCCTATGTCTCAGCCCTATCTATGCAGTGTTCTTTTCAGTTTATTTTCTATAAAGCTTTTCAGAATGGTGTCAGTACCCTCTGCAGCACAGAGTCTGATTTTTCTGTGATGCAGTAACTCTGTCAGCGCCTAGCTATGTATGTCTCTAAGGGGCATGTTTACTAAACTGCGGTAACATTACAGACCACGCGTTAGGTAATGTTAATGATTGTTAGGTAACGTTAATGCCCGGTATGTAACGTTAATACGCGTTAATGTTACCTAACGATCATTAACATTCCCGGCCGCAGTAAACACCACAGAGGGTGTAGAGAGGGCGGGGGGAAGGGGTCAATGGGCGGGGAGAGGCTCCCTGCACACTAACATGCTGAACTGAACGGCTGAATCCTACCGTGAATGAAAACCTGCCGTTAGATGCACATTTGCAGGAGAGAGAAACCATTTAAGTGTCAGCAATGTACAGCACAGACAGGGAGCCCAAGCAATGTGATAGTAATGCTCCATTTCCAGCAACAGCATAGTGCCCAAGTATGAAAGGCCACTATGGCATTGGTCCAAGTGAGGCATAGGGGGCTGCAGGTGGGACATGTAGCGGGGGCAGCTGTGGAACAGGGTGGACTAGGCTGGTGCCTAGATTGCACATAGGAACATAGAAACTGGAAATCAGCATGACAGCAGCTGACAAAGGCCAAACACAATCCACCTACATCTGCCTGGTCCACCCAAGCTAACAGTTGCCAGGGCACTGACCTGATATCCCCCCCAGCCAACCCCCAAGCGGAGGGGACATACTATTGGTAGGCGGTGATGGGGGGAGGGATGTGAGGATGCTCATGTATGCCCCATGTCCCAGACCCCGCTCCCTAGGCGACCACCTACCCACACAGTGGATGGTCTGGGACTGCGTACTACCAGCACCAAGAGCATATGGTCATGTCAGCATGGCAAGGGAGGGGTGTGCCTGTGCTGGAGGGGGCAGTGGCACCTGCCTGCAGTGGACCTAGGCCATGCCCTGTACCAGTACGTGGTGTGCAGTGCAACATAAAAGGTCTGGCTGAGGAAAAGTACAGGTAGCCCCAACACACATCCATGGCAACAGTGTGGTGCAATACAACCAGCCAGCATGTCCAGAAGCAGAGGGTCACAGGTTCAAGCCCCAGCTGTGGTTTCTGCAGAGCATGTCCCTATGTTTTACCCTACAATGCAGATACAGCAGCAACATGTGCAAAACCCAAAGCAGTGGCGAACAGTGGTACAAACACCCACTCACACAGGCTCCACAATCCAAAGCTGCATGGAGAATCAGGCTGTTGGCCCCAGCATTGAGCTGCAGTTAACACCAGAGCACTACTACTACCTCCTGCACAGTTTAGCAATGTCAGCACTGTGATCAGGACCAGTGTGGCAGTCAGGGTTGCCAACTACCCCTATTTTTGCACTGTGCTGCAAAAGGAATGTGTGTGTGTATATCTATCCATTGTTTTGTGGCTGCCCATACCTCACCGGGCCTACAATGTCCCACTGTTACCAGCGTTAGCCTGAATATGTGCATAATGAGGAGCAAGGTGTTTTGGGTATGGCCCGGACAGGGCGGATTGGCCAGGATGCATCTTTACAGGGTGTGGGGCAATGGCTGGGACACTGTAGTGCCTGACCACCGCCTGCATGGACAGGGTGGCCACTCACTCTGACCGAGCAGTGACCATGGCATGTCTAGGTTCCCACATAGCGCTCTATGCTATCTGTCTCCAGTGATACTTTTGTGTTCATAGTGCTGGGGCTTCAATCACTGAGATGCCTGCTTGGTGCACATAGGTCCTCTGTGAGCATGCACTGTGGACTGTCTGCAGTTCAACTGTGCATGGTTAGGACACCTCTAAGGGGCTTGTTTACAAAGCCGCGGTAGCGGTTCGCAATTGTTATCGGAGCCGCGTCCCCATTGTTTTCAATGGGGCCACGGCTCCAATAACGATCGCGAATCGCTACCGCAGCTTTGTAAACAAGCCCCTAAGGTGCTGTCTGCTGGTGACTGGCAGACAGTGGTATGAGGCAGTTGGGGTTTTCCAGAGCTTACTCCATCATCTGGTTGGCCAGATATGGCTCTGGCCAACCAACCCTAGAGGGCTTTCTTATACAAGCAAGATGGAGGTTGCTTCAGGGGGGCTGGGGCATCTGTCCCTTACCTACAAAAAGGGTGATGTGAGCCCTTTGGGGTAAGTAGTGTATACCACTTTGATCTATGAAGGCTCTGCTACACACACCTTATGCAAGTCTGGAAACCCTTCTGCCCTGATAACAGGTGCCCATGTCAGCCAGACCCTAACAAGGGGTACACACTAATCTTGGTGGTGTCTGGTCTCAGAGAGCCACATGTGACTGCAGGATAAAGATGGACACCAAATTACCTTCAAATGCACTGCAAGGAACACCTAGCACACACTGGTAGTGACGGGGATGTACAGCAGGACCTATTTCTAGCACCACATGTACTGCGGACTAGTGCTGGGCACCCATCCTATCCCTCAGGGAGAACACAGAACCTGCACAATGGCATGGTCTGTAGCTACTCTGTGCCAGTATCACACACTGTCAGTTCGTCTTTCCAAGCTGAGAACTGTAGACAGCTATTCAGCATGTGCATTGCATCATGGGTACTAGTGGGGTTACCCTATCCTGGCATTCAGAGCAGACAGTTTGTGCGGTGACCTGCAGTCCTTCTGTACCCAGCCATTGCTGTGACATACACCACGGAGGTATAGCCTACTGGTTAATACAATGCCATTCTTGGCAGTGTTCATGGGTTCAATTCCTCATTGTTCCCTCCTCTCATTCCTGTCCTACTCAAACAGTGTGCATGCTTGTAACAGTCATAATTTTGCAGATTTGTGCTGCCAGCCCATAAAACCCTTGCCACAATTGCCAACATTCCCTCGGAGCAAGCCGTATCAGCTAACACATGTTGCAAGGCGCCTTTGACTAACGCGCGTTACAAGGCACCTTACAAGGTGCCTTTTAATGTGCCTTGTAAAGTGCCTTGTAACGTACGTTAGTCAAAGGCGCTTGTAACATGCATTAGCTGATACGGCTTGCTCTAACGATGCACCGCCCACGCCTTTGTATGGGCATCTGTACCTTTACCGCGGAACCTAACGCGAGTGACATTACTGCAGTTTAGTAAACATACCCCTAAGCTTGATAATTGTCACCTCTTCTCCCTTTTAATATGATGCCTTCCTAATGCAAGCTTCTTTCCCTATGAAATCCAAGACAAAAATGATAGAAAATAGAGCTGGTCTCAGATTTAAAAAAGAGACAACTTTTATTCTAAGCTACACGTAGGCATATGTTTACCAAACTGGACTAACGGTTAACCTGGGCTAATCTGCATGTCAATGGGACCTAGTTGTAGATAGCCTAGGTCAGCGATGGCGAACCTATGGCACGCGTGCCAGCTGTGGCACGCGAAGGCCTTGCAGCTGGCACGCGTGAAGGTCCGCAGAAAAAGAAAAAGCGGGCTCTGGCTGCTGCCGCGGACGCGGCAGCATGCAGTGTCCCGCGGGGCCCCCTCCGCCCGCTAAGCCCCTCTGCAAGGGCTTTCAGATTCGTGAGGGAGACAGCGTCTCCCTCGCGTCTCTGTTAAGCCCGCAGGGGCTAATGGGAAATTTCCCATCAGCCCCTTTAGACCGAGGGACTGATGGGAATTTCCCATTAGCCCCTGCGGGCTTAACAGAGACGCGAGGGAGACGCTCTCCCGCGCGAGTCTGAGAGCCCTTGCAGTGGGGCGTAGCGGGCGGAGGGGGCCCCACGGGACATTGCATTCTGCCGCGGCCGCGGCGGAGGCCAGAGCCAGCTGCTTTTTTTTTTTTTTTAATTTACCATGGGGGTGGGTTAGGACTGCTAATGGGCTGGGGGGGGGTTAGGACTGCTAATGGCTGGGGGGGTAGGACTGCTAAGGGCTGTGGGGCTGATGGGGGCTGTCTGGAAATGGGTGATGGGGGGTTAGGACTGGTAATGGGCTATGGGGGGGGTTAGGACTGCTAATGGGCTAGGGGGGGTTAGGACTGCTGATGGGGAGGGTTAGGACTTGAGGTGGGCTGTTGGGTGGGGTTAGGACTGGAAATGGGCTGATGGGGGTTAACACTGGAGGTGGTCTGATGGGGTTAGGACTGGTATGGGCTATGGGGGGGTTTAGGACTGATAATGGGCTATGGGGGCTGGACAAGAAATGGGCTGATGGGGAGGGGTTAGGACTTGAGGTGGGCTGATGGGGTTAGGACTGGTAATGGACTGTGGCTGATGGGGGGGTTAGGACATGGGCTGGGGGCTGACTGGAAGTGGGCTGATGGGGGGTTAGGACTGGAAGAGGGCTGATGGGGTGATAGGACTGAAAGTGGGCTGATGGGGGTTAGGACTGGTAATGGGTTATAGGGGGGGCTTAAACTGAAATTGGGGTGATGGGGGGTTAGGACTGGAAGTGGGTTGATGAGGGGGGGATAGGACTGTATTGGGTTGGGGGGGTTGCTAGGACTGGAAATGGTTGGGGGGCTGCTAGGACTGGAAATGGGCTGATGCAGGACTAGAAGGGAATGGATGCTGGGTGAGGCTGGAACTAGAAGGGAGCTGGTGTTGGGGGAGGATTAGAATGGGATGGGGCTGGGAGAGTAAAATGGAGAGGGGAAAAATATTTTGTGTGGGAGGGATAAAAAATCTACAATTGGCCGGGTATTGGGAGAGTAAGTGGGGATTGAGGATGGAGGGGTAAATTTTGAGTAGATGAAATAGGAATGAGGAAGAGCAAAAGGAGAAAGATTAGTATGTTAAAGCAGATGTAGAGAGAGAATGGGAAAAAACCCCAAGAAGACAGAAGAAAGGACAAATGGACAGCAGATGGAGAGTTAGCAGAAGACACGAAGAAACCAGAAGACAGGGGCTGGAACAATTGCAACTGAAAAAAAATGCACAAAAGGTAGAAAAATATCTCTTTATTTTGAATTTATTAATTGGAATATGTCAGCTCTGGGAAATGTGCATCATTAATTTTGCGCTTTGTTTAGTACAAGAGGAAATTAATATAGTTTTATTTCTACAGTGTTGTTGTATATTCCAAGTTTGGCTTTTGGGGTTCCCAGTTTAATTATTGTCTTCCTGTTTCTAAATTGTGATTCCTTGTTTGGTAATGGTCTGTTCTGCATGTGTAACTGAGCTGAGGTATTCTGTTTATATAATTCCTATTTGACATTGGCCACTTGTTCTTTTCCCCAGTAGGTCATGTATTGTTGTTCTCTGAGATGTATTGGTTTAATATTTGCAGTGTTGCCTTTTGATAGGTAGAGTATGGTGCTTTGTGAGTCCTGGTAGTGCTGTTAGGATACGGCGGGTTTGCTATGGGTTCTAAATGGCCGCGTTTGTATTAGTTCCAAATGTGCCTGGCGGTTGGTACTGGATTATAGTAATGTAGAACCTTTAGTCTTTCTTTATCCTATACTCATTAAGAGGCATGTTTACTAAAAGTTAGTGTATGGTAACATTATGCAAATATTTATGCAAATGAAGCACCTTATGCAAATGGAGCTTTAATTGACGTGCTGGCACTTTGAGGAAATTCTTTGGTTTTGTGCGGCAGTTTGGGCACTCGGGCTCAAAAAGGTTAGCCATCACTGGCCTAGGTTAACCATTTGTCCACTTTACTAAACATACCCCTTAATTTCTCTTTTGTGTGGACCTCAGTAAAAAAAATATGCTACTTATCTATTTTCTTAACCCACAATATTTTGGGTTTTTTTTCCAGACTCTCCTTGTTACCCAATGGGGCAAATCATGGTACCGTCTCTACAGTGTTGAGAGTCTCTAAAACTGCTGAAACTAGAAATTAAACTTAACTCATTATGACCTTTTATTTGACAATGTGCTAATTTTTCTTTTGAGATTGCAGAGCATTACTTCTCCATGATAATGCAAGTCTCAATCATATCCTTATCTTAATTGGAATAATAATAAAAAATAACACTGCTGTAACAAAAAGCTAATTCAGGAGCATGAAAATTGTCCCATGGGGTGTTTCTAGATTCTAATGAAACATATTTTAATATGGGGAAATGAACTGCAAAAGACCTGAGGATTTTTCTGATATGAGTAAAATGATTATTTGACAATGGGAATTTTACAAAATTTCCTCTCTTTTTTTCAAGTATGGCTTTGCTGATATTGCACTTTCAGAAAGACATTAAATATAAATTGATAATGATGACATGATATTGTAAAATGCTTGCTACATTGTTTGGACTGCTAGCCAAGCAATTCTTTCCCATTCAGCACCAGAAGTGTAATGTCATTGCTTTTATGATTTCTAGTCTGCATGAATTTCCAACAGGAGTACTGCATAGAAATGAATGCTATGAAGCTGAAAAGAATTTGATAACGTGAGGCTTTAAGATTTGATTAAAGATGTGAAAAGATGCTAGTGAAAACACAAAAGTAGATATAATGATTTTCTTAGTGAATAAACTTGTCAGTTGACAGAGTTTATTTTGCTGTGGAAGTGGCTAAAAAAATATGAGCATTTGAGAAACTGATTTTTTTAGTCTAGGGAGATTTTGGAAAAATATTGTCTGTAGTTTTCTAATTACCTAAAGACTTTCTAAGATGATTATATTTAGGTTAATACATTTGAAGGCACATTTTAGATAGGGCATGGAGATCAGAATAGAGACATCAAGGACGGGATGGACTCAATTCTGTTGGTGTTTTAGAAACAGTTCTGCAAAACCTGGATCCATTTCTAAAATATTAATAAGGAGGTGCAGGAATGCACAAAGTGGCATTGTAGAAGGGACATCTAGGAAGAATGTGGGACATCTAGAGCAGAACGTCCCAAAAACCTTAGGAATCACAGCAATGAAGGGAGGCATGTGCATTGAATGTCTAAAATCTTTGTCTCCACCCCAAAAAATAAACATCTTGGTAGCCAGTTTTGAGGACGCCTCTTCCCCTCCTCCTGCACATAGCGAGACTGGTGCAAATTGGATGTCTGCAGAACAGGGTACTTGGATATTCTGGCCATAGTACTGTATTTCAAAATAGGGGGGGGGGGGGAGAGCATACTATACCATGAGACTAGCACATCCTGGCCTGCCATTTCAGATACTCAGACATGTTGCGGCAGGCCTTTAATGTTTGGAGTATATATTTACATTCAGATTTCTTCAGGCAGATAATAATAGCTGTGGTATGAAAGCACATTTTGAGTTTCCCTCTGGAAATGTTGTGTCCATGAAACAAGCACCTTTTTTCACCGTATTTATGTTCAGGAGCAGGTATAGGCATGGATTCCTCCCTACCCAGGGCCAGACATGCTTATGGTGTTGTGGAATTGCACTGCGACATACATCATTGTTGCTCTGCCCAGGTCACTTCTCCAGTGTGCCCCATTCTACATGATCATCTTTGTGCAGGGACATTCATAAACCCAGTTTCTAAAATGGGTCTGAGGAATTTGGATGTCGAAGTACCCATTTTCAGACATCCAAAGCACAAATAGGGCTTCTAAAATAATCCTCACAGGGATTAATATACATGTTCAGGAAGAGGAATCATTTTTATAAATGTACATAGAGGAAACCCGACAACTTATATGCGTAAATGCCAGGATGTTACAATGAGCACATGTAAATATTGGCACTTAACACGTGTATCTGCGCCATTTTGTCAACATGGATGTTCAACTGCTCTAAATTACCTACAGAGGCCTTTATTTTTACCTCATTTCAATTTTCAGGGGAAAATAAACCTTGGGGAATTAAGGGGGATATGCCCCTTAAGGTCTCTTGTAAAGAGCTGGCCGGAATATGCATTTTTTAAATCCTTATTCATATCAGGGAGCAGGTGTAAATCTGGACATGGACAATTTTGCTCTTACATCGGCATTCCCTGTATGAAATGGGGAATACATGCGTAGATTTTTGTCCCACCTAGGCCACACACCCAACATACCCCCATGCACTTTCAACTTTGTATGGGCAGCCATATGTAAATCGGAGCCTTTCTAAAATGACATTTGCACGTGGATGCCGTTTACACATTTATATACCTGATTATATATGTGTCAATTACAAATAAGATGCCTAGAATAACCACCATAATGTTTACATGTAAAGACTAACTAGAAGTAACTAAATACTATCACAAATCATATACTCTCCTTAAACCCACAGGTTATTTAATAGGTCTACTGGCGAAAGGAATATACCCGCATGAAAAACAACACTGATATTTACAAGTAGAATAGCATCTTGGGAAAAAATGATCTTCGAGGAATTTTGCAAAGAATGGAAAAAGTGTAAGTCTTAGAGGTATGTTTACTAATCAGCAGTAGCGGCTTCTGTGCAATATTGGAGCCGTGGCCCCAGTGAATTCAATGGACCCGCGGCTCTGATATCGCATGGAAGCCACTACCGTTGATTAGTAAACATACATCTTAGTTTCTAGGGATGTGTACAGGGCAAACATGTTTGATTTGTTTGTAATTCTTTTCCCTATTTTGGATGCTTTTTCTGTTTGTTTTACACTTGTTTTAATAAAAAATATTTAAATACAGATTAGAACTATTTAAGGCATAACAATTGACTTAATGTGCATTAGATAATGGGATTTTTCAGTTGTTGACCCCAATATGGTATGAAGACTTCACGAAAAAAGAGGATCCAGCCCTTGTGTATATATTTAAAATTGACTGATAAAGATGTACCCCCTCCCAGAGGTTTCTGCCTTTAAGGACACAAATCCTGGCATGGACGCTTGTTATAAGCTTTTGGAATTACAAATGTGAACATTCAGACTTCTAGCAGCAAACCCCAAAGTGGATTACATTGAGGAAAAAGCTTTAAACTGCTAAGAATTGCTGAACTGACTTTTTAATCAGCAATAGAGGGGTTGGATTTTGCATCAGAGTATAGTCCTCTGTGTTGGAAATGAGTGTCTATTGCTAGCCAGTCTCTGACTAAGAAGCATCAAGAGGCTGCCCCTGGCTTTGGGAAAGACAGTCTAGGTGTTGGGTTTCAACATTCCTGTTTTCTCCCACACGTGTGCGTGTATAAGAATCTGAAGAGACTGACTTTAACAATGGATTGCTTTGCTCATTTAAATAGACCTACATAAATAGATGTCCTAATTTAAGCAGAGAGAAGGAAGATAGGCCAAGTTATACGGACAGTCATCTACTACTAGCATTACTACTGATCTTTGGTAAAGCACTAGTAGGCATATACAACTCTGTAGAGGTACAAATAAGAGAGAAAGTGCCCTTGTTGCAAAAAGTATCAAACCTAGCCTTATCAAATCACAGTGCTTAGGAGGAGTTTGCATGGAAATAATGGTAAAAGTAAAGAAAGCAATCACAGGGAATATAGAACTATCAGCAGCACTAGTGAAGAGGAGCAGATAGCATGTTATCTAATCTTCTGTAGTCCATCAACCAAGCCGAAAATAGATTTTTTTTTAAAAGGAGAGTACCAACAGCCCCAGCTTCCAGTGGAACTGTGAAAGAAAAGATAGATACACTCATCACTACAGAGGTGCAAAGGAAAATAGGCAGTGCAGGGCGTGGGGCAGGAGATTAGCAACAGGTGAAGTCACTGAAAACAGGGCAGAGTATAAAGTGCACCTTATTCTTTGCTGAGAAGTGTATGAAGTAGGTTTTGGCAGATTAATCCTCAGGTGAGACATTTCCAGAATCAGATATTTCAAATTATGTAGATGAGGAGGGTCTCCCTCCCAAAATCTGTGATGCTTTGGGTATTCATAATGTTGCTGTTGCATTCATCTTCTCCACATACTTTGGAGTCTTCATTCTGCTCTTTGTGTTGCTTTGCCCCTCCCAAGATGTCTTGGACTCTTCGTGCCACTGTTAGTGCCCTTTGCCCTCTTTTAGTGATGTGGGGTCCTCATGCCAAACTTGATGTTTTGAAGCGCTGTTGCCTCTGTGGCAGATGCTTGCCCACTAACTAAGCAAACTTGATTAAAAATGAATTGAAAACCCCAGTGTCAGAATGCAAAATCACTTGCATCATTGCCCTAATTGATCCTGAACAGTGGCATATCATGCGTCTGCTGTTCCTGAAGCCCATTGTTATCATTGGTGCTTCACCCCACCATACCTCCCCATACCTCCTATGACTCTCTGCTCCCTTCCCTAGTGGCCCACAGTCCAATCCCAGTTGGTAGAAGGAGAATTCAGCCGACAGTGCAGCAGGCCTAGTACTTCACTAACCTGCTCTTCCTGCCACTGGTACCTCTCCTGCCCAAATGATTTACAGCTAAAATCTGCATGAGTAGCCTCGTGCTTCACAGATTTCTGCTGAACGCTTGGAAAGACATTAGCGGCAAGAAGAAGAGGTTAGAGGAGTGCATGGCCTGCCATGCCACCACTCCTCTCCTCTCCTGATATTAACTAAGATTGAGTGGCAGAGTGTTAGCAGGAAACTAGAGAGGTGGATGAGAAAAGAGGCTATGGACACAAGGCCGGCCCAAGGGTTTCTAACGCCCTAGCCAGAAACCCTAGCTACGCTTCCACCCCCCCCAACCTGTGCCGAGACTCTGCTGCCGCTCCTCTGTCAAACTACCGCCATCCCCCGCTGCTGCCAACTCATTCTTGGGGGAGGCGAGTGGCAGTGGTGGCAGTCTTTTAAAAGCAGCAGCTTTGTGCCGCCACTTTGCTACCATGGCAGGCTATATGCTTCAGCACATATGGCCTGCCGCTTCTGACACCCCTCCAGCAGTAAGTTGCATCGGAAGGGGATCAGAAGCGGCGAGCCATGTGTGCCGAAGCACATGGCATGCCACAGGCAAAAAACAGTGGCATGAAGCTGCCCGCCCGGGCTGGCTACCTAGCTCACCTAGTGGACAGACAGGCCCTGTATGGACAGCATTTATGAGCACTGAGAAGAGGCATTATTAGGTATTTATTTATTTAACCAGTTTTCTATACCGCCTTATCCTTCAATCAAAGCAGTTCACATTATAACTTAACTGTGCACAAAGAACACTAAACAGAAGGAAGGACGAACGGTATACAGAAGAAGATAACAAGTTAACTTATGAATAATGCAACATATAGGGCATAACCTATGTACAACTTAGGTCTATGGCATTGGGGAGCCATTGTTAGTCCATGACCTGGAGTTGTCGGGGGGTGGCTTGGAGCTTTTCATCGGATAGGAGGCTAAGTAATGTGTTCCAGATGATTTCTGTATAGTAGAGTTTTCAGCTTCTTCCAGAAGTCTTTGATGTCTGTTATCACTCACGTGTCATTTGGAAGCGAGTTCCATATTGATAGGGCATATAGTTAAAGTGCTCTTCCGGATGTAGATTGCTTGGATTTTGGTATTCATGGGCCGTGATGATCATATGCTTGTTGATGTTTCTCCTTGGGTCGAGTACTTGTATCTCTCAATATTAGTATCTCTTAATATGTACACCTTAGAGGAAAGGCGGGATAGAGGTGATATGATTGAGATGTTTAAATACCTCCATGGCATAAATGTTCAGGGAGAGAGCCTCTTTCAATTGAAAGCAAGTTCTGCTATGAGGGGACATGGGATGAGGGTGAAGGGAGATAGATTCAGGAGTGATATGCGGAAATATTTCTTTACGGAAAGAGTAGTGGATCCGTGGAATAGTCTCCCAGTGGAGGTAGGCAGCCTCCTCCTCTGCTACCCCGCTCCCAGTTGATGTACCCCAAGGATCTGTCTTGGGTCTGCTACTTTTCTCTCTTTATAACCAGTCCCTTGGAGTGCTTATCTCTTCCCATGGCTTTCAGTACCATCTGTATGCTGATGACTCCCAGATCTACCTCTCTACGCCTGAAATCTCTCCGGCAATTCAGACCCGGATCTCTGCCTGCTTTTCTGACATTGCTGCCTGAATGTCTCACCGCCGCCGCTTGAAATTGAACATGTCCAAGACTGAACTTCTTATCTTTCCCCCTAAAACCTCCCCTCCTCTTCCTCCTTTCTCAGCCTCTGTGGATAACTCTGTACTCCTTCCTGTTTCCTCAGCCCGCAATCTGGGGGTTGTCTTTGACTCCTCTCTCTCTTTCTCCACACATATCCATCTGATAGCTAAGACCCGCCGTTTCTTTCTGTATAACATCAGCAAAATCTGCCCTTTCCTTTCTGAACAAACTACTAAAATGCTTATCCACTCCTTAATCACCTTCCGTCTTGATTACTGTATCCTACTCCTTGCTGGTCTCCCTTTGAATAATCTCTCTCCCCTTCAATCTGTTCAACACTCTGCTGCACGGCTAATCTTCTGCCAGCCTCATCATGCCCATATTACTCCTGTTCTCAAGTCACTTCACTGGCTCCCTATCCGTTCCCATATCCAATTCAAAATTCTCCTGCTGACCTATAAATGCATTCACTCTGCGGCTCCTCACTAACTTTCTTCTCTTATCTCTCCTTACACCCCCCTCGGGAACTCCGCTCTTCTAGAAAACTGCTTCTATCTGTGCCCTTCTCTTCTACTGCTAACTCCAGACTTCACTCCTTTCACCTTGCTGCACCTTATGCCTGGAACTATCTGTGTCTGTACGCCAGGCACCTTCTCTAACCCTCTTCAAATCCAGGCTGAAAACTCACCTCTTCACTGCTGCTTTTGGATCTTGACTCACCTGATCTCCTTTTTCTTTCCCCTTGTTTTATCCCTGCCTACACCATCAGTGTTTGTCTTGACTAGATTGTAAGCTCTGATGAGCAGGGACTGTCTCTTACATGTCTGTGCAGTGCTGCGTATGACTTGTAACACTATACAAATGCTCAGTAGTAGTAGTAGTAGTAGAGACATTTAAATTTGTTCCATAAAATAAATGCATAACAGGTAGCCCTCTTTCATTTGAAATGAAGCTCTCGAAGAAGGGGCCATAGGATGAAGGAGACAGAGGATAGACTCAGGAGTAATCTGTGGAAATATTTCTTTACAGAAAGAGTGGTGGATGTGTCAACCTCCCAGTGGAGGTGGTGGAGATGAGTACAGTATCGCATTCAAGAAATAATGGAACAAATACATATGATCTCTGAGGGAGAGGAAGGAATTGTAGAACTTAATAGCTGGGCAGATTGGATAGGCCATACAGTCTTTGTCTGCTGTTTTCTATGTTTCTATGCTTATGAAGAGAAATGTATTTAGAAGGTATGCTACGGGTCAACCACATGTATGGGAAGAGGAGCTCATTATGGAAAACGTTTTAGTTAACAGCAGTACTAACTATCAGAGCAGAGGGATAGCTTAATAGTTAGTGTTTGAATCCCACTGTTGATCCTTGTGATCTTGGGCAAATCACTTAACCCTCCATTGCCTCAGATACACACTTAGACTATAAGCCCTCTGGGGACAGGACAATGCCTACCATATCTGAATATGTCATCTTGAGCTTCTGTGAAACGGCATGAGCTAAATCCATTTCCAGCTGCAGAAGTTACAGACCCAGCAAAGATGAGGACTGTTGAACAGAGGATGGAGAAAGACCTGACCCCCATCTCATGCAGATTCAGGACCTCTGAGGCCAATTGTTTACCACAATCTATTCCCAGATTTAATTACATGTTTTTCCAAATCAGAACTCAAGGTGAGTTACAAATTCAGATACAGTTGTTTATTTTTAGTACTTAGCTCACACATTTCTAGTAGTAGTTCAAGGTGAGGTGAGTTACATTTGGGTACAGTAGACATTTCCCTGTACCCTGAAGGCTTATCATCCAAGTTTGTACCTGAGGTAGTGGAGGGTTAAGTAATTTGCCCAAGACTAACAGGAGTACCAGTGGGATCTGAACCCTGGTCTTGCTGGTCCTAGTTAGCTGCTGCCCTAACTATTAGGCTACTCCTCCACCTACCTGCTGTTGCATATGCACTTATGAGTGAATGTGTTTTATCTTACTGAACTCCATCTGTGTGCTTCTTGAACTCATGTGGGTAACTTTCCAGTGTTGGTCCCTTGATCCACACAAATTCTACAGTATAGGAAGGATAAGCACTTACATGTGGACAAAAATGAGGGAATCAATGTTATCTTGCTCTATCTGATACAATTGATATACTTACAGTATCTATTTTTCTAAGGCCACAGAACTTAGATGTGCAATTTTCATGGCAAGGGAAAGTTATGTTCCTACAGGTCTTAATCTACAGACAAAGGTAGAGCAAAATGGCCACCAGCTAGCTCCACAGCCTCTGTTATCCTGCTTTTCCTTCTTTCTATATTCTTGCCATAGGCAAGCCCAAACATAGAAAAAGGTCCAGGAGAGTATTTCATAGCCATCTCACCCTCTGAATCAGGTATTTATGGATAAACCTCTAGCTCTGAAGACCATTACTCTTGATGGAGGTGCCTCACAATATTCAGCGGCATGGGAAGGAGAGCTGCCACTTCCCCAGGAGGTAGAGGTTATACAGAATACTGTCTTGCAGGTCCTGCTGCTATACTCAGGAGGCTCCTAGAAGTCTGGGATCTTGCAGCTCAAACCATTACTGATGACAGTTGGGGAGGAGGGTGTTACATCCCCAGAAAAAATGTGTCAAGATAGCTTGGAGTCTTTTGAAACCTGGCAGCAAAACTATATCTACAACTGGACTGAAGTAGCAAACAAAGCTGCCACCATCCACAAGCATCCATTGCTATGAGAAGGCACCATGCAGTCACCTGGTACACTACTGAATTAAGGAAGACCAAGTGCAGGCTCAGGCAGATGGAAAGAAGATGCCACTGCTCGAAGAATTCAAATGACCATGATGCTTAAATGACTGATTTCTGCGAATTCCGGAACATGACAAACAAGGCTAAGAAGGAATATTACTCCAAACTTATCTCAAACTCCTTTAATTATCCCAGGGAGCTTTTTTGAAATAGTAAAATCACTCACAAAATCCCCCAATCTCAAAACAAGGGAGAACAATTGACACCTTCAAACTGTAGCCAACTACTTTCAGAGAAAATCCAGCACAACCAGCAGCAATGAAGACATAATCCCATCAACACTTGCCCTTGGTCCCAACTCCCCCTCCTGGCAAAGCTTCAAACCAATCTTGCTTGAATAATTTGACAGCATCATCTTCAGCCTCAACACGACCACCTCCCCACTTGATCCATGCCCAGTGAGCTGGATCAAAATAGCTCATGCCACCCTCCTCAAGATTACCCAGCTATCCCTCATGCAAGGCCATATGCCCACCAGCCTCAAGATTGCCTCCATTTGCCTAATACTAAAAAATTCCCTTCAGGACCCAAACTTCCCCAGCTCCTATAGGCCCATAGCAAGTCTACCTTTTATTACAAAAATCATTGAAAAAGGTAGTTCAACACCAGTTTCAGGACTACATCATCTCTCATGCCCTGCTCGACCCAGAGCAATATGATTTCAAACCCACCCACAAAGTCAAAACTCTCTTAGCAACACTCATGGACAGACTCATAAAGGGCATGGACCAACCACGTCAAGGATTCATCTTGATATTCCTCAATATCGCATCAGCTTTTGACTTAGTTCGCTACAATCTTCTATTACTATGCTTGCAATCTCTGGATCTAAAGAACACAACTTTGAAATGGTTCCACTCTTACCTAACAGGTAGACAACAGCAAGTCAAAATAAGATCCTATAAGTTTGAACCCTACTCTCAGCAAAAAGGAGTCCTGCAAGGCTAAGCCCCATCATCTCTACTATTTAACATTAACCTTCAGTCCATCTACACAATCATACAAGCCCACAACATATTTTATCGCATATACGCAGATAATATTATGCTTTTTATACCCTTCACCACAAACCATATATCCACCTCTTTGATAAAATATTTCAATGCAGTCACAAACGGGCTCTCCAGGCATAACCCTTCTGTGAATTACAAGAAAACTGAAGTTTTATACACCAGAGACACAACTTTTGACTCCCCCCAACACCTTTGAAAATTCCTGGAACTGAACTAGTGGCTAAAATTCAAATACAGTACCTTGGAATAATACTGGACCAGTTCCTCATCTTACAACCACACAACAGCATCATAAAACTGTGTACCACTAAATGAGAACAATACAATGCCTATGACTACTATTGGACCTCACTGACGTCTGTACAGTCTTTCAAACCCTGGTATTCCCACATATTGATTACTGTAACATAATCCTCCAAGGTTTACCAAAATACACCCTTCATCCATTACAGATGATCTAAAATAGCATGGCCCGCATTCTACATGGTGCATCCAGAACTAATCACATCATGCCAATACTGAAACAACTTCACTGGCTCCCTATAACAAGTTGAACAAATTACAAGATCCTACTAATCATCTTCAAAGCTTCACACAATTTATCCCCAGAATATCTTAAATCACTCCTACACAATACATCAGATAACAGAACCAGAAGGTCTAACACGCAGAATAACTTCAACATCCCTTCACTGAAGATAAAAAGACCAAACCACCTCCAACCGAGCCTTCTCACTTTATGCACCAACAATTTGGAACACACTCCCTGATATCTTACGAGTGATCTTTGACCTTAAGGACTTCTGGAAGGCCCTTAAACACACCTCTTTAACAAATACTTTGATAGCAAAACCTAAACCCCTTCTTCCCTACATACGCATCTCCTTTATTTAATGATCCTCTGTTTCCCCTTCGCTGCACCCAGGTCCATTAGCCATTGCCCATGTAACCTAGAAGGAAATGAAATAACTCTACTCTATATGTAACCCATATGTGAATAGTTATTTACTATTATGTATTAATTCCAGAGTTCTATGTACCTGTTTAATGTTCTTGGCAACATTCTAGCTCTCCATGTTTCATGTACGAGTTCAAAGTTCTGTGCATCTGTAAACTCCTTTGACCCAAGAAATAAAGTGATCTATAAAAATAGCTAAATCAAGGATGGCCAACTCCAGTCCTGGTGCACCACAATCCAGCCTGATTTTCTGGATGTCCCTAAAGAATATTCA
Organism: Ichthyophis bannanicus; assembly: GCA_033557465.1. Lineage (NCBI taxonomy): Eukaryota > Metazoa > Chordata > Amphibia > Gymnophiona > Ichthyophiidae > Ichthyophis > Ichthyophis bannanicus. The sequence goes on along the minus strand of CM066032.1, from coordinate 1,464,606,875 downwards.
TGAGTTATATTTGCATGCCACGGGAGACAGTGGATGCAAATATACCTCATGAATATTCAGTAGGGACATCCTGAAAACCAGGCTGGATCGTGGTGCACCAGGACTGGAATTGGCCATCCCTGAGTAAATTGCCTCTCTCTCCAAATGATGTCATTATGGGCTGTATGCTGATGACATTCAATTTGTCTTTCCTGTTACACTATTATTTTCAAATACTTTTGATTACTTAACCTTTGTATTTACATGATTAAAACATAATAGGTTAGCTTTGAACATTCCCAAGACAGAGTATCTATCTTAGTTGGGCACTTCCACTGTGTTGGCGCATAGAGTGCCCACTGACTGCCTAACTCAGATTTTCCATGCCAGGGTCATATGCAGCCCCAGCAATGAAAATCCATGTGTCGCTGCACAAACAAGAAGCTGCAGGAGCTTACCATGTAGCACCGATTTTCGATGCTACATAGCTAGTCCCAGTGCCTTAAAGATAGGCAAGGTTTTCCCACACCTATCTTTAAGGTACAGAGCACTAACCGTGCCATGGCCTGCTTCCAATTCACCCTGGAATGCCCCCAACACACCTTAATGCTATCCGCATAGCAACTGGATGCATTAGAGACATATCCGGGATTTTAGAAGGGCACTACCTCTGTAGGTGCCCTTCGAAAATCCCAGATAAGGCTTTTACACGGGTAACTAGGGAAGTTACCTGTGTAAAGGCCTTCGAAAATCGTGCCCTAAGTTTCTATTTTAAGAAACACCAGGAGGCATTTTCAAAGGCATTTACATGGTTTGCAGAACTGCAAACCATGTAAATGCTGCTTTGCAGGATATTTAGCATCACTAACATATGAATCCTGCATTGAATATCCGAGTTTAGATATCAGCACCAGTAGCTAGCTGCTGATGCTGAATATCCCCCTCTCCCACTTTGTTTATTAAAAGTATGGATACTTCTCTTAAATGTTGCCTTATCAGAAATACAGGATACTTCAGACTACTCAAGATTACTCAGATAAATATGTATATATTTTCTTTTTTTACTACTGTTCCTTTTATACTATTAGGGGTATGTTTACTAAACTGCGGTAATGTTACCCGCGTTAGGTTCCACGGTAATGGTACGGATGCCCATATAAAGGAGTGGGCGGTGCATCGTTACAGCAAGACGTGTGAGGTAACGCGCGTTACAAGGCGCCTTAGACTAACGCATGTTACAAGGCGCCTTATAAGCACCTTACAAGTCACATTGCAAGGCACCTTGTAAGGTGCCTTATAAGTAAGGTGCCTTATAAGGTGCACCTATAAGGTGCCTTAGAAGGTGCCTTGTTAGGTGCCTTATAAGGTGCCTTATAATGTGCCTTATAAGGTGCCCTCTAAGGTCCCTCATAAGGTGCTTTGTAAGGCACCCTATAGGGCTCCTTAGGCTAAGCACCGTATTAGGCACCCCTGAACAAAGCACCTTAGAAGGCACCCTGGGTTATGGAACCATAGGTTAAGGTGGCCTAACAAGGTTACGGTGCCCTAAAGGCTGCAAGGTGCTTCAGGATGGCATGCATGACCTGTGAGGCATAGAAACAGATGTAGCTCTAACACTAGATAGAGCACTGAGGAAAGGCAATGAACAGGTGAGTGAAGGGGGGACAACTGGGAGCTGCTGGACCTGCCATATCTGCGGGCATCCCATGTGGCTGCCAGTACTGTTGACAAACATGGTGGGAAGAACTGTACCACAGCACAGGCTGTTGGCAATGTAAAGTACTAGAAAGACAGTGGGTGGCAGATGATGGGAATACGTGTCCTCCAGTGGAGGCAGAGGTGGTGGTGCCATGCAGGAGTGGTGGTGCCATGCAGATCAGGCACAGGCGAGGCAAGCACGAAAAGGCACAATGCAGGAAAGGGTAGCAGTGCAGGACATGGGGTGGCAGCCTGCACAGGCAGACAGGACTCTATACAGCTGACAGACGCAGATAGACGGACCGAAGGAATGTCGGCAACTGTGGTGAGGGTATTATGGGCTGGCAGCACAGATCTACAAAAATATGACTGTTACAGTCATGCAAACTATTTGAGTAGGACAGGCATGAAAGGTGGGAACAATGAGACATTGAACCCATGACCACTCCTGAGAGCAGCATTGTACTAACCAGTAGGCTATACCTCCATGGCATATCCCACAGCAATGGCTGGGTACAGAAGGACTGCAGGTCACCTTACAAACTGTCTGCTCTGAGTGCCAGGATAGGGTAACCCCACCAGTACCCATGATGCAATGCGCATGCTGAATAGCTGTCTACAGCTGATCACCAAGTGGAGTCTGCACCTCTCCGGTACCTCAGCTTGGAAAGACAAACTGACAGTGCGTGATACTGGCACAGAGTAGCTACAGACCATGTCATTGTGCAGGTCCTGTGTTCACGCTGAGGGATAGGATGGGTGCCCAGCACTAGGTCCGCAGTACATGTGGCGCTAGAGATAGAGCCTGCTGTACATCCCTATCACTACCAGTGTATGACAGGTGTGCCTTTCAGTACATCTGAAGGTAATTCAGTGTCCATCTGTATTCTGCAGTCACAAATGGGCCTTTGGTATCTGACACCATCCAGATTAGTGTGTACCTAGTGTTAGGGTTTGGCTGCCATTGGCACTTGTTATCAGGGCAGAGGGGTTCCTAGACTTGCAAGAGGTTTTTATAGCAGTGCCTCTACAGGTCAAAGTGGTATACACTATATATCCCAAAGGTCCCAGAATCATCCTTTTTGTAGGTAAGGGACAAGTGCCTGAGCCCCCATGAGCAACCTCAATCCTGCTGGCATAAGACAGCCCTCCAGCGTCGGTGGGCCAGAGCCATATCTGTGACTGGGGTAGTGGCAGACTAACAGTAATGCTGGGGTTAGACCTGGGAAACCTCAACTGCCTCATACCATGAGTCAGACTGCAACTGCAGTATCCTACTAGGTACTCCAACCATGCACAGACTAACTACAGACAGGCCACAGTGCATACGCACAGAAACACTATGGAGCTTGTTTACAAAGCCGCGGTAGCGGTTTGCGATCGTAATCGGGGCCGCGGCTGCGATCGCGATCGCAAACCACTACCGCGGCTTTGTAAACAAGCCCCTATGTGTACTAAGCAAGTATCCCAGTGATTGGGCCCCCACCACTGCGAACACACAAGTATCACTGAAGACATATAGTGTAGGGTGCTATGTGGTTACCTAGATATGCCATGGTCACTGCTCGGTAAGAGTGAGAGTGTCCTCCCAGCATGACATGCTGTGGTCACCCTGTCCATGCAGGTGGTGGTCGGGCACTAAAGTGTCCCAGCCATTGCCCTACATCCTGTGAAGATGCATCCTGGCCAATCCGCCCTGTCCGGGACATACCCACAATACCTTGCTCCTCATTATGCACATATTCAGGCTAATGCTGAATGTGGCAGCTAGAATCATCATGGGAATCGGCCTGAAGGATCATATCACACCAATACTAATAGACCTACATTGGCTCCCAATCACTGCACGCATACAATATAAAATCATTATCACCGTATTGAAGCTCATTCATAATATAGCACCCTCTTACCTCAACACCCTTATCACCTTACAGCCAAATAACAGAAGCAGAAGATCTCCAAACCTCCATACCCTCCTGGTCCCGGGGAGCCTGACATCTGTCAATACAAATACCAGCAACCGAGCATTTTCATTTATAGCGCCTCTGCTATGGAACCAACTACCATGCGAACTGAGAGCAAACAGTTACTTGTTGGACTTCAGAAAAAAACTTAAGACTCATCTGTTCCAGACGCATTTCAATCCTGCCTAATCACCATGTACTCACACTGGGTCACAACAGGCACAAAGAAAGAACTCCGCGTTCTAGCCAACAATAGACCAAGCGACATGTAAATATGTATATACTTGTGAAATCACTAGCCTGCAATCAAGTGTGAATCATATAATTCGAGTGATATGACTTGTACTTTTCCACTAAATCATTATGTATGTTTTTGATTCCTGGCCTGTACAGCCGCACTGTTATGTATAGCAATCCGCTGCTGATCGCTGGAAGTAGCGGGATACAAGTGTACACTAAATAAATAAATAATGCTGGTAACAGTGGGACATTATGGGCCCAGTGAGGTGTGTGCAGCCGCAAAACAATGGATAGAAATACACATGCACGCACTCCTATTGCAACATTCTGCAAAGATAGGGGTGGTTGGCAACCCTGCCTGCCACACTGGTCCTGATCACAATGCCGACATTGATAAACTATGCAGGAGGTAGTAGTAGTGCTCTGGTGATAACTGCAGCTCCTTGCTGGGGCCAACAGCCTGACTCTCCATGCAGCTTTGGATTGTGGAGCCTGTGTGAGTGTGTATTTGTACCCCTGTTTGCCGCTGCTTTGGGCTTTGCACATGTCGCTGTTGTATCTGCATTGTAGGGTAAAATATAGGGATATGCTCTGCAGGAGCCACAGCTGGAACTTGAACCTGTGATCCTCTGCTTCTGGACACACTGGCTCCGTGTAATGCACCACACGTGCACAGTAGTCCCTGGAGCTACCTGTACTTTTCCTCAGCCAGACCTTTTATGTTGCATTGCATGCCACGTACTGGTATAGGGCATGCCCTAGGTCCATTGCAGGCAGATGCCACTGCCCCCTCCAGCATGGGCACACCCCCCTTGCCATGCTGCCATGACCATATGCTGTTGGTGCTGGTAGTGCACAGTCCCAGGCCATCCACTGTGTGGGTAGGCGGATGCCTAGGGAGCAGGGTCTGGGGTGGGGAGGGCATACATGGACATTCTCACATACCCCATCACCGCCTACCAATATTATGTCCCTTCCGCTTGGGGGTGGGTTGGCTGGGGGGATGTCAGTTTAGTGCCCTGGCAACTGTTAGCTAGGGTGGACCAGGTAGATGTAGGTAGATTGTGTTTGGCCTTTGTCAGCTGCTGTTTTGCTGATTTACGGTTTCTATCTTCCTATGTGCCACCTAGGTGACTGTCTAATCCACCCTGTGCCCCAGCTGTCCCCACTGCATGTCCCGCCTGCAGCCCCCTATGCCCCATTTGCACCATCGCCATAGTTGCCTTTCATATTTGGGCACTATGCTGGTGCTGCAAATGGAGCACTACTATCGCCTTTTTTGGGCTCCCTGCCTATGCTGTACATTGCTGACACCAAAATGGTTTCTCTCTCTTGCAAATGTGTGCCAACGTCAGGTTTTCAGTCGCGGTAAGATTCAGCCCTCCAGTTCCCCGCATTAGAGTAGAAGGAGCCTCTCAGTGCCCACTCCCCGCCCATTGACCCCTTCTCTCCGCCTTCTCTCCACCCTCCATGGGACATAACGCGGCCGGTGATGTTCCCGTATGCTATGTAACGTTAACGCGTGTTAAGTAAAGTTAATGTGTGTGAACATTACTTAACGCGCGTTAACGTAGCCACAGTTTAGTAAACATACCCCTTAGATTCAAAATTATCCAAATGTAAAATTATTTAAAACTTGCAACACAGATTCCAAAGAAAATGTCTCTCTTTTTTTTAAATTAATCCTTGACAGCACTTCTGAAGATAAAATGATCAAATAACCTCTGTCCAGAGTCGATTGTGATGTACACTTAGCTCTCCTGTCGCCAAACATTTTCTCTCATTCTCTTTTGTTTATTCAAGCCTGTTCTGACCTGTGGTGTCCTCTGGTCATTCTTCCTTTCTTCAGAGATATGATCCCTACTAACCTATCTCACATGAGACAATAAAGGAAAACCCTCTCTTTTCTTTCCTGACTTTTATTTCTTTTGCTGTAATTATTATGAACTCGGTGATTGGTCAGGGGCAGTAAATTGTATCAGAGAACCTATCAATTCCTTCCTACCTAGTGGAGATCAGGATTCGTCCAGGTTAATTTCTATTTTCACACTTTCTTAATAGAGTTCTCTACTTCAAACAGCTCAACGAAAAATTCTTAGAAAATTCAATTCTGGAACAGCATGTGCTGATCCACCAATTACGGTGCTGAGGTAGATTTAGGGGTATGTTTACTAAACTGCGTTAGTGCAATTCGCGTTAGGAGCCGCATTAGTGAAAGAAAAGCCAAAAAAGGACATGGGTGGGACATCGTAACCAATAACGAGCAGTTACGCGCGTTATTGCGCGCCGCGCAGCAACGATCATTACCGCGCACGCTACTGCACGCACGCTTAAGACAGCGCGCAGACACCCAAAGACAGAAACAGAGCTGTAGCACAATGGTTACTACACAGACTGATGGTACAAGAGTCATGGGTTTGATTCCCCAGTGTGCCTAATGAGTAAGGCTAGCTGAGGCACCCTGTGAAAGCCAACTATAATATTTTAATTTGCAGGCGGGTTACAGTTTGCATATGTCAGGAAAGGTGTACCCTTCCTATGAAATATGTTCCAATAGTGACGTTCTCTCTGACATGGTCATGTATTATATACTAGTTGATAGGAATATTTAGGCGTGCCCTATAGGGAGCGCCTAAATATTCCTCTCAAATGGCATATAATACATATAATATAGGGCGAAGTGTACTGTGCGCCCTATAGGGCGGCACGTAAGTCACGCCCTATTGGGTGCCGCGTAAATCGCGCCCTATAGGGCGCCACGTAAATCGCGCCCTATAGGGCGCTCCATAGGGCGCCTTTTGAGCTACCCTAAGATGACAGTACCCTGAGGGTGGTTCTGCTGGCAGCACTAATATACAGTAAAAATAGACAATGCCTAAGACAGGCGTATCAATGAACCCCACTGTGGGTTGTGAACCTATGACCACTGGCTCCATGGGCAGTGTAGTAACCAGTGGGCTAGAGCTGCTAATAAACACATGGCTGGCTACAGGAGGACTGCACAGCACCACACCCACATTCTGCTGTGGTTACCAGGGAGATTACATACCACCACCCAACACACCCTCTAGGGCTCAGGGTGGGAGACAGGATCTCCCGCCCACAGATCCACCTTCAACCCTCTGCAATGGTGGTAGTAGAGGGGACCATCACCCCAGTCCCACTTGGGATCAAACACCCTACAGGGCAGGCAATGCAGAGCAGTACACACCCATACAGCAAGAGCAGACAGACGGCAATTCTGGAAATGCTCAGCTGCCTCCCACCATTATCTGACATTCTCCAGCAGCAAGCCTCCAGCCGCTGCACCCTGCACCGTGTTCCAGCAAGACACATACTAGCTACAGACAGTCCGCCAGCTAGTCCTGGAGAATATGCATGTACCCAGAACGGGGATATCAGTATACACACCAAGCAGATAGGTCCATGATTGGGCCCCAAAAGAAAACCCATAAATATCACATAAGAGAAATGCTATATAGCACTATGGTGGAACCTAGCCATGCCATGGTCACTGCTCAGTCAGGGTGAGAGTGACCTCCCAGCAGGACATGCTATGGCCACCCTGTCCGTGCAGGTGGTACCGGGCACTACAATGTCTGGCCATTGCCCTATGCCCTGTGCAGATGCGGACAGGCCAGGCCACCCTATTCAGGCTATTCCCACAGTACCTTGCTCCTCATTATGCACATTGGCAGGCCAATACTGGCAACAGTGCTAGCAGTGTGGGCTGTGGAGGGTGTTGGAAGCTACCACACACTGGATAGACAGACATGCACTCCCCTCACCTATGCAAGCACTGTGAAACACTAGAGGTGTTGGGCATGCCAAGGCCACCACACCAGGCCTGGGCACAGTGCAGGCATGGCTATGGAACGCAATACTGTAGGAGTCACTCCCCAGGTTGGTAAACACTGTTAGACACAGGACCTGTAGCACACTCCACAGACATCAGAAAGGTTGCTATGATGCAGCTCACTCAGGAAATTGTACTAACCTAGGAATTTCTATCTGCCAGTGCTCATAGCAACCTTCTGATAGCTGTGTAACATATTCCCAGGTTTAGGGTGGCATTACTACGGTATGCATGTGCTAGTATTGGGAGATGCACGCAGAGTCCAAAGTCCTGCCTCTCCAGGAGGCTTTGGATAATGGGGCCTGTGGGTGCGGGTGTGTCTGCCCCTGTTGGCTGCTGCTTTATGGCAGAGGTTCCCAACTCCAGTCCTTCGGTGCCAAACACTGTTTGGGTTTTCATGCTGTCCCTCATGAATATGCATGAGATACATCTGCATACCATGGGGGTGGCACATAGAAATGCAGCACAGGCATCTTTATCAGAGGCAGCATGGAACCGGGATGCTGTTTGGCCCTCCAGGACTGCATTTGGGAGGCTCTGCTCTAGGTAATGTGCATGTTTATGGTGTCTGTGCTCTGTAGGGTAAAATGTGGGTGTTTTGGGCATGTTTACGTCATCTGCAAGACCGGTTCTGTCTGTATTAGCCCGTTCTAGTAGTGGGTAAAATATGAGGACTGGGTTGGCGGAAGCCACAGCTGGGACTTGAACCTGTGACCCTCTGCTTCTGAATACACTGGTTCTGTGCACTGCACCACCATGTTCTCACAGAGATGGTGCGTTCCCTGGTGATACCATGACTGTTGGTCAGACAGGGCCTGTCTGTTGGAGTGCACTGCACCCACATGAAGGGGGCTAGGCCACGGTCTGCTCTGGGCAGCTGCCACTGCCCCTCCACCACCAGTATCCCTCAGCCACCATGCTGACATGCCCTTCTGCTGGTGGTGCTGGTGGTGTGCGGTCTCAAGACATCCAGTGTGCAGGTAGGCGGCTGCCTATGGTGCGTGTTCTGGGGTGGGGGTGCCCGCATAGCTGCCCACGCTTTCCCCCAGCACCGCCTGCCAATGTTCCGTGCCATTGGGGGTACCTGCTGGGTACTATTCCCTGTGACACTGTGGGAAGTACACTCTTGCCCATGATGGGCCCTCAGAAGTTGCTGTCTGGCTGCTCTACTGTTTCAGCATTCCTATGGGCCAGCTAGGCATCACCCTAGTCCCCACTGTGGCCCAGCTGCACCACAGCATTTGCCGCCTGCAGCCCTCTGTATCCCCTTCTCCAGCATCTGACCGGTTGCCCGTTCCGACATGCCCGCCCTGATGTTGCGGGACATGTGCACGCCATTGGAACCCTGTCCGATGGTGGGGAAGTCCCTGAACAGTGCTATTTCACTGTGGGCCCATGCACCTTGTTGGGGACGGGGTATGGACCCTTCCGCGGTTTATAACTACATAACTGAAATAAGGAAATACATAAATATCTGTTCAATGGAGCTTACCCGGGGGGGGGGGGGGTTGATGTTTCTCATAGATACCACTATTGGCCAGCTTGGTTGCTGTTTTTATCCAGTTTGTTGGGGTCATTTTCAGTGTTTCTCTGTCCTTTTGTTTTGTGCACATGTATCACACTTATCACCTTTTTTTGGTTTCCCTGCCTAGGCTGTACATTGCTGACATTTAAATGGTTTCTCTCCCATTTCATATGCCTTTAACGGCAGGTTTTCATTCGCATTGGAATTCAGCTCTGAAATTCAGCGCGTTAGTGTAATGGGGGCCTCTCCCCGCCCACTCTTCGCCCATTGACCCCTTCTCTCCGCCCTCTCTCCGCCTTCTGCGTTGTTTTACCGCGCCGCGGAGCATCACGCGTGTTAGCGCGTGATAACGCGTGCTATAGCGCGTTTACGATCGTTAATGCGCTACAGAGCGAGCTATAGCTCGTTAACGATTGTTAACATTGTACAACACACGTTATTCACGTTTACCGCAGTTTAGTAAACATACCCCTTAATCAAGTACTGAAACGATCTCTCTTTCTAGGAGGAATTTCCTCTCAATCGGCTTTATATGCCAACTATAAGACAAATGGGTTCCTCCCAAACTGCCAACCAATTTCTGGTAAATCAAGACTTTTTTTTTAGCTCTTGGTTGCAGATGTAATCTACTTTTTCCTCAGAGAATGAAATCCTTTCCCTGGAGTATTTGCTTCAGACTCTCAGTCACCTCATATGCCCCTAAAGCAGCAGAGGTTTGTGAGCTGCTCAGTGATTAAACTTAATTCATCCACACTATGATGGTCATTTTAGAAGCTCTATTCATAATCTGGGCATGCCCCAGAAGCCATTTTAAAACTACACAGGATAACACGTGTCTGGCTATGATAATGTCCAAGTTGGCTAGAGGGTATCTGGGGCATGGCTTGGGCAGTTCTATAAAGATATACTCACACACATGATTTCAAACCAGTGCTGCATGTCTGAAATTCCCATCAGGGTGTATGTGGTTATCCCTACTCCAGGGCACAAAGAGGATTGTAAGAACCTAAGAGCATAAGATATGCCACACTGGGTCAGACCTAGGTCCATCAAGCCCAGTATCCTGTTTCCAACAGTGGCCAATCTAGGTCACAAGTACCTAGCAGTTTCCCCAAAAGACACAGGTTTCACAATGCTTGTATTGGGGCAAGCAGTGGATATCCCGGGTCTCCTTTAATAATGGTTTATGGACCTTTCCTCCAGGAGCTTGTCCAAACCTTTTTTAAACCCGGCTACACTAACAGCTTTTACTACATATTCTGGTAACAAATTCCAGAATTTAATTACGCGTTTAGTGAAAAACTATTTTCTCTTACTAATCTTATATGGGTTACACTGTAGCTTCATTGCATGTCCCCTAGTCTTTCTATATTATGAAGACATAAACAATCAATCTATGTTTACCCATTCCACTCCATTCATTAATTTATAGACCTCTATCATATCTCCCATCAGCCGTAAAAGGTGCTCGTTTCTACAAGTCAACAGTAAGATGAAGAGGGCAATGCCTGTTCGTTCCTCCAATATTTTCCGCTTCTTGTGAAAGCTAATTGCCAGCAAGTAAATAAGAAAGCATCTCTCCAGACTTCCATGACACTGCATGTCCCTGTTTGGAAGAGAAATCCATGGGCATGTTCTGCAATAGGGCTGTGTGCACGTCTATGTTCCCTATTCTAAGGATAATCATATATAACACATGCACATTTCTGAAATATGGAGACATCCTGCACATATCTAGCCCATACCTCCATGTGTCCTCATTTTCACTTATATGCAGCAGATTTAGAAAGCTGATTTTACAAAGCACTTACCTTCTTGGCTGTCTCTCCCACTGTATATTGGATGGTTTGACTTGGATATCCCATTCTGCAGTAGACATCCTTTCTAAAATGTGCCTTCACATACTACACACAGTTTTCCCCTTTTCTGTATTTTCTCAACACTTCAATTCCTGTCACAGGCTTCACAGCATCCAGAACCCTTTTGCACTACTCAGCCATCACCCTGGATCTCCTAGCAAAAACAATTAGGCTACTATGGTACTGTGCATTACTTCCCCCTTCTATCAGGCGGTTTCCATGCAACTGCCAAGAATACTTCAATTAGCAGTCAGCTTTTGGCTTGGGTTCCCAACTGTGTCTGCAAAAATGTTAGCTAAATTTGAAATTTCTTAAAGTAATACCAGATTATTTTCATCAAAGGGGTATGTTTACTTAACTGCGGTAACGTAGCAGTGGCTAAGTTAACGCGCGTTAACGTTACCTAACCAGTGTTAGCATTCCCGGCTGTGGTAAACACCGCAGAGGGTGGAGAGAGGGCGGATAGAATGGGTCAATAGGCGGGGAGTGGGCGGGGAGAGGCTCCCATGACACCAACACGGGGAACTGAAGGACTGGAAACTACCGCAAGTGAAAACCTGGCGTTAGATGCACATTTGCAGGAGAGAGAAACCATTTCAGTGTCAGCAATGTACAGCCTAGGCAGGGAGCCCAAGAAGGTGATAGTAGTGCTCCATCTGCAGCAACAGTATAGTGGCCAAGTATGAAAGGCCACTATGGTGATGCTGCAAATGGGGCATAGGGGGACTGCAGACAGGACATGCAGTGGGGGCAGCTGGGGCACAGGGTGAACTAGGCCATCACCTAGGTGGCACATAGGAACATAGAAACTGGAAATCGGCAGGACAGCAGCTGACCAGGGCCAAACATGCCCAGTAGTCCATGTTCCACAGTGTCCCATCCAGGGGACATTACCCAGCAAGTACCCCAAACGTCACACAGGTACCACTATGCCTGTAATAGGGCAAGCAGTGCACATCTGGGGACCACATGAACAAGGGTCCATAGACCACACCCAGTTCGTAGACCCAAACAGTTCGTAGAACCAGTTAACTGAACACACTTTACGGCAGCCCCTAGTAAGGCATTGCAGGGTGTGCCCAAACGTTTTCGGAAACATATATATACCCAGTAGGCCAAACTGGGTGCACCGTAACTGAGGTGCATACCCTAGCCTGTCCACAGTCGGCAGTAACAGCACACTCCACCTACATCTATCCAGTCCACCCTAGCCAATAGTTGATAGAGCACCAGCCTGATATCCCCCCAGCCATCACTCCCCCATGTGGAAGGGACATAACATTGGTAGGCAGTGATGGGCGGATGTGTGGATGTCCATGTATGCCTCACCACACCAGACCCCGCACCCTAGGCACCCGCCTACCTGCACAGTGGATGGCCTGGGACCGCGCATGACCAGCACCGACAGCATATGGTCATGTCGGCATGGCTGGGAGGGGTGTGTGTTTGTGCTGGAGGGAGCAGTGCCACCCACCTGCAGTGGACCTAGGCCATGCCCTGTACCAGTACGTGGTGTGCAGTGCAACAGAAAAGGTCTGTCTGAGGAAAGTAAGGGTAGCTCCAGGGATTGCTACTTCTCTGTGGCAATAGTGTGGTGCAGTACACACAGCCAGTGTGTCCTGAAGCAGAGGGTCACAGGTTCAATGACCAGCTGTGGATCCTACAGAGCATCTCCCCACATTTTACCCTACAATGCAGATACAACATCAACATGTGCAAACCCCAAAGCCGCGTCGAACAGGGGTCAAAAAACCCACTCACACAGGCTCCACTATCCAAAGTTTCATGGAGAGTCAGGTTGTTGGCCCCAGAATGGAGCTACAGTTATCCACAGAGCACTACTACCCCCTGCATAGTTTAGCAATGTTGGCACTGTGATCAGGACCAGTGTGACAAGCAGAATTGTCAACCACCGCTATCATTGCACAATGCTGCAATAGGGGTGTGTATGTCTATCAATTGTTTTGTGGCTGCCTACACCGCTCTGGGCCCACAATGTCCCACTGTTACCAGTGTTAGCCTGCAAATGTGCATAATGAGGAGCAAGGTATTGTGGGTATGGCCCAGACAGGGCATATTGGCTGGATGCATCTGCACATGATATAAGGCAATGGCTGGGACACTGTAGTGCCCGACCACCACATGCATGAACAGGGTGGCCACAGCATGGCATGCTATGAGGTCACTCTCACCCTGACCGAGCAGTGACCATGGCACGTCTATGCTCCCACATAGTGCGCAACACTATTTGTTTTCAGTTATGTTTGTGTGTTCCCAGTTCTGAGGCCTAGTCACTGAGGTACCTGATGGGTGTCTGTGCTGTATGTCCTGTTTCTGGGTGCATAAGGTTTCCCTGTGAGCATTGTGAAAGGGGGTGCTTGTTATGAAGATACCATCATCTTGGCAAGTATGTAAATTAACTGTCTTGCAAAGGATTGTGGTTATTGAAGTCAATTCACACAAAGCTTGCCTTTTAAATAAATGAAGAAACTTGTAGTTGGTCAAGTGTAAGGCAAAATTAGAGTTTATTTATAGGGTGAATATTCCATGCACAGATATACTTGGTAACACATCCAGGATAACTTCTCCAGGGTTTATTCAATATAACCAAGGCAACTGAAAAGCTTATGTAAATAAGTATCAAAGTCCTTTATGGAACAGAAAGGCTTTCTTACAGCTACTGCTAATCATACTGAAGAGGGCTTTAAACTAGATTCGTTGGGGATGGGTGAAGAAAGCCCCCAGGTAAGTGAAAGCCCCCAGGTAGGTGATACATTAAATACCTTTATGGAAATGGGTAACAGGGGTAACATATGGAAAGCAGTGTGTATTAATGCCAGTAGCATGGGAAATAAGATCCCTGAAGTTGAAGCTTTGGTGGGAGTGGCTGACTTGGATTTAGTGGCAGTTACAGAAACATGGTTCACAGAAAACCATGACTGGGATGTAACTATACCTGGCTATACTTTATTCAGAAAGGACAGAGTAGGAAGAAGGGGAGGAGGAGTGGCACTATATGTAAAAACTACTATTAAATCTTTGGAATTACAGAGCTTAAAAGGGAGAGAGGAGGCATTGTGGGTTAAACTAGAAAGAGGGAAAGAGAAATCTATTTGCATTGGTGTGATATACAGACCTCCCTCACAAGAGGAAGAGGTGGACAGAGAGTTAATTGAAGACATACGCAGCATTGCTAGGAAAGGGGAAGTGCTACTGATAGGAGATTTCAATATGCCAGATGTTGATTGACACATTCCTGCTGCAGTATCATCTAGAAGTAAGGAGATCCTGGATTCTCTACAGGGAGAACTATTCAGGCAATTGGTAACAGAACCCACACGTGAAGGGGCCATACTGGACTTGGTGCTTACCAATGGTGAAAGTGTTTCTGATGTTGTAGTGGGAGATCATTTTGCATCCAGTGATCACCAGATGGTGTGGTTCAGTATTAGGACTAGGGCTGTTAGAATCCATTCCAAGGTGAGGATCTTAGACTTTAGGAAGACTAACTTTGCGAAGATGGGCCAATACCTCAGGGAGTCATTAGTGGGATGGGAACAGCTGGGGGATGTAGAAAAACAGTAGGAAAAACTAAAAGGGGGTATTTTAAGGGCAACAAACCTTTTTGTTAAAATGGTAAATAAAGGCAAAAGGAACAGGAGACCGCTATGGTTTTCGAAGGAAGTAGCTGAAAAAGTGAAGAAAAAGAGGGAGGCCTTCATGAAATACAAGAGATCAAAGAGAGAGGAAGACAGGCATCTGTATTTGGAAAAACTTAGAGAAGCTAGCAAAGTAGTCAAGAAGGCAAAGATTCAAAAGGAGGAGGAAATAGCCAATGCAATAAAATGGGGGGCTAAGACATTTTTCAGGTATATTAGTGAGAAGAGGAAGGGCAAAAGTGGTATTGTCAGACTCAAGGGTGCAGGGGGGGAATATGTAGAAGCTGATAAGGATAAAGCGGAATTGCTTAACAAATATTTTTGTTCTGTGTTCACAGATGAAGAACCAGGAGCAGGACCTCAGAAAACACCCACAAATAAGAACAGAAGCGAGGGACATCTTGAACAATTTTCAGAAGACTGTGTTCGTGAGAAACTAGCTCAACTTAAAGTAGACAAAGCGATGGGACCGGATGGGATACACCCTAGAATACTGAGGGAACTTGGGGACGTGCTAGCAACTCCACTGACTGACCTTTTCAATGCCTCGTTGGAGTCGGGAGTGGTGCCAAAGGACTGAAGAGAGGCTCATGTGGTGCCTTTACACAAAAGCGGAAGTAAGGATGTGGTTGAAAACTACAGGCCGGTTAGTTTAACTTCGGTGGTGAGTAAATTATTGGAAACGCTGCTGAAAGAGAAAATAGTGAGGTTTCTGGAGTCCAGCAGATTACAGGATCCGAGGCAGCATGGATTCACCAGAGGCAGGTCTTGTCAGACAAATCTGATTAATTTCTTTGACTGGGTGACCAGGGAGTTGGACCGAGGGAGAGCTCTAGATGTGGTGTATTTAGATTTCAGTAAAGCCTTTGACACTGTTCCTCACAGGCGACTTATAAACAAACTGAGCGACAAAGAACAGAGCCTTTGTGTTTTACGCACCTATACTTTGGAATGCCCTCCCTACCACTATCCAGTCTATTTCTGACCTCGCACAATTTAAGAAGGCTCTAAAGCACCACCTTTTCCTTCAGCATTACTCTCATACCGGTGACATGACATAACCTAGTATACCCTCCCTATTCGTCACGATGACATAACCCAGCAACCCTTCCTATCTGTCATGTTGACATAACCATATCCTTTGATTCAATTACTCAACTTGTATATAGTTATCCCTGTTGAAACCCAAGTTGTATTGCCTGTTCCTTGTAAAGTTCAATGTATGTTTCAGCCTACATTGTACAAATTAATGTTATTTGTAAGCTGCACTGATTCTAAAAAGTGCGGTATAAAAAAGACTTAAAATAAATAAATAAAATAAATAATGTGGACAAGTGCAAAGTTCTGCACCTAGGAAAGAACAACCCAAATTATGATTGCACAATGCAAGGTTCCCATTTGGAACCACCACCCAGGAAAAAGATTTAGGCGTCACCATGGGTAACGTGTTGAAACCCTCCGCCCAGTGTGCAGAGGTGGAAAAGAAGGCAAATAGAATGCTATGAATCATGAGGAAAGGAATGGAGAATAAAACAAAGGAAACTATAATGCCTTTGTATCATTCCATGGTGTGACCACACCTTGAATATTGTGTGCAATTCTGGTTGCTGTATTTTTAAAAGGATATTGTGGAATTACAAAAGGTATAGAGAAGAGCCACAAAAATGGTAAATGGGATGGAAGGATACCCCTATGAGGAGATGCTTAAAAGGTTAGGGCTCTTCAACCTGGAAAAGAGATGGCTGAGGGAAGACATGATAGAAGTCTTTAAATTAATGAATGGAGTGGAAGCGTAAACATAGATTAATTGTTTACGCCATCAAAAATTAGAAAGATTAGGGGACATGCAATGAAGCTACAGTGTAACCCATTTAAGACTAATAAGATAAAATATTTTTTCACTTAACGTGTAATCAAACTCTACAATTTGTTACTCATAAAGAAAAGGAAAGGGACAGAAAGAAAACAGATGTTCTTAAGGTTTTCATCTATCTTTGCACATTGGGATCTTCTTTGCATCTTCGCCCATGAAGTCCTTCTTTGTTTCACGAGGAAGCAACAGAATTTGCAAAGCAAGGATTTGGGGCTTGATAGGGCTTGACCCAGTATGGCAAATCTTGTGTTCTTATGAATGACTGAATATCAGCCCCATTGGTAAGATGGAGCTCCAAATCCCAGGTCAAATGAGATAGTGCCCTATGTGTGGACTTTTTTAAGGCACGGTGTGATTGAATGAGTGATCCCCTAAGATCCTTTTTGCTATTGAAACTCCCCATTCAAGAAATTGAGTTCCAGACAATACAGTTCAAGACCTTTTTTATACAATAGCCTCTGAATGTCCTACCAAATGTGGGTAAAAATACCATTTAGTGGCATTTCATGCTCCTCTCCTACAGAGTTAATGTATGTGTATGGGACACTATGGGGTCCTTTCCTTGGGAAAAATCACAAAAACAAAGTATACAAGTGCTTTTATTTTGAAAATCCAGCAAAGTCACAGTGTGAAAATTGTACATGTGTTTTTCAACTGTGTAGGCATTTGTAAAATTACCCCATAAAAAGTTAGGCTTGGAAGATATGACCTTCATGTAATCTCATCGCAGAGGAAGAATAATAACAGATGGCAAATGCCTACAATATTGGACATACAGAGGTTTTATACTCTTGGCTAGGATTATAGCATTCTAAAATGGACCCTAAAGGATGGACCCTAAAGTTACTGCTTGGGTTAGAAATTGGTTGGGTGGGAGGCGACAAAGAGTACAAGTGAATGGAGCTCACTCTGAACAGAAGGATGTTACCAGTGGTGTGCCCCAGGGATCTGTCCTTGGTCCGATTCTTTTTAACATCTTTGTTAGTGATATAGCGGAAGGGCTGTCGTGTAAGGTTTGCCTCTTTGCAGATGATACCAAAATGTGCAATAGAGTAGACACCCAGGAAGGTGTAGTTAACATGAGGAGGGATCTAGCTAAGCTTGAAGAATGGTCTAGAATTTGGCAGCTGGGATTTAATGTTAAAAAATGTAAGGTCATGCATTTGGACTGCAGCAATCCAAGGGAGCAATACAGTATAGGAGGTGAAGTACTTTTGTCCACTAAAGAAGAGCGGGACCTAGGCGTGGTTGTGTCTGATGATCTTAAAGTAGCTAAACAGGTAGAAAAGGCGACGGCAAAAGCTAGAAGGATGCTTGGGTGCATACGGAGAGGAATGGCTAGCAGAAAAAAGGAGGTGATAATGCCTCTGTATAAGTCTTTGGTGCAACCTCATTTGGAGTATGGTGTGCACTTCTGGAGACCGCACCTTCAAAAGGATGTGAACAGGATGGAGTCAGTGCAGAGGGTTGCTACTAAAATGATTAATGGGCTTCATTATAAAGCATATGAGGACAGACTTAAGGATCTTAATATGTACACCTTAGAGGAAAGGTGGGATAGAGGTGATATGATTGAGATGTTTAAATACCTCCGTGGCATAAATGTTCAGGGAGAGAGCCTCTTTCAATTGAAAGCAAGTTCTGCTACGAGGGGACATGGGATGAGGGTGAAGGGAGATAGATTCAGGAGTGATATGCGGAAATATTTATTTACAGAAAGAGTAGTGGATCCATGGAATAGTCTCCCAGTGGAGGTGGTAGAGATGAGGACAGTAACTGAATTCAAAAAAGCATGTTACCAACACAGAGGATCTCTAAAGGTAAAAAGTGGACTGTTGTAGTTGTTGTTATGGAAGGACAGACTAGATAGGCCATGTGGTCATCATGTTTCTATGTTTCTATCTTTCTAATCAACTCCTTAGCAGTGCTGAGGTGGAAACAAACCAAAAAGGAAAACTTATTTTTACAAAAAACATAGCTCTCTTTCTCCACACAGAAAAGAACTTTTAAATCCCATGTGTGCACGGCTTGTGCTGTGCTGTGCTCTACCAACAAGTGACAATTAGCTGCAATCAGTAGCTTGTTTTCAGCACACGTGCAAACTTTCCCAAAAGCTTTTTTTCTTTCCAACAAAACTTTATGGGAAGCCAGTATTTAGAATGTTTCCTTTTGATGTTTACTCTTATTTTTTTAGGATTTACCTAAAATAACAACCTACTCAAAGAACAGTCCATATAAACATTCTCTTCATCAGATATTAAACCTTGCTCCTGAAATTGCATAGATTCACTTTCACTGTCTGGCTCAGAGGGTTTTATGAACTGACCTCTATACGGAGAGAAACTGTTTCCCTGCTGTTTGCATTGCTCAAAGCTAGAGAAACGTTCACAGTTCATACCTGAATCCAGGCAAGCATCAGGCTGCTTCTTCTGGTATTCTGGCCAGTATGCAATAGAGCTTCTGTGTCCTGTCCTCCAGTTGGTATCTCTGGACCTCAGGATCCTTTCTCCAGATGTCCTCCAAGAGGTATTTGGGCTCCTTTTCTCCTTACCTGCAGCAAACCTCTTCCTAGGTGCGGCTTGAGGGTCCCTGGCTGTGGATTTCCAGACCTCTTGCTTTCTCCTGTCCTCTGAAGGTTGTTTCCCCCAGGAATCTCTCCAGGCCTACGTACTTCTCTGAGCTCCTCTCTTGGACCGTCTGCTTCCTTGTCCTTCTTCCTTCTGCTTCTGTTCCTCCTCTCCTTCTTCCTGGTCTCCTGGTTCTGGTTCTCCTTTCCTGAAGAATCCCTTCTAGTTTTAAAGGGCATAGATTGCAACTCCTCCCTTGCATTCTTCAGGTGTTGTGAATTAAGCTCTCTCCTAGAAGATGATTGATTAGGGATGACATAATGCTTTCTCTGATTAGACTCATGCTTTTCCACTCTAGCTCTCCTAGGGACTTTCTGCATACTGGTGCATTCTGGAACATGTAGTCTTTTAGGGAAACAAGCTGTCTTATTTCTATAACCTGCCAGCACAGGTCCCTTAATCAGAGTAAATTCTCCCCTTTTGTCCTTATTCCCTGATCTTTGATAAGCTTCCTTATCACAGCATGCACTGTGGACTGGCTAGTAGAGTGTCTGAAGTTAGTCTGTGCAGGGTTGGAACACCTTGTAGGGTGCTACAGGTGCAATCTGACTGTGCTATCTGCTGGTGAATGGCAGACCATGGTGTGGGAAGTTGAGGTTTCCCCAGCTTATCCTAAGCATTACTGATGGTCTGCCAAAGTCACAGGTATGGCTCTGGCCCACCAGCCCTGGAGGGCTGTTCTCTGCCAGCAGGACTGTGGTTGCTTGTCCTACAGGCAATGCTCACACACCTGTTCCTCCACTCCCTCATCTGAAAAATGGGTGATTGTGGGTCCTTTGGGGTATATAGTTTATAACACTTTGACCTGTAGAGACAGTGCTACATCCACCTTATGTGAGTCTAGACACTCCTCTGCCCTGATAATAGGTGTCCAGGGCAGCCAGACCCTAACACTGGGTATGCACTAATCTGGGTGGTGTCTGGCCCCACAGGACCACATGTGACTGCAGAACACAGATGGATGCAGAAGTACTTTTCATTGCACTGCTAGGAACACCTGGCACACACTAGCAGTGCTGGGGATGTGCAGTAGGACCTAGCTCTAGCACCACATGTACTGCAGACCTAGTGCTGGACACCCATCCTAACCCTCAGGGTGAACACAGAACCTGCACAATGGCATGGTCTGTAGCTACTCTCTGCCAGTATCACGCACTGTCAGTTCGTCTTACCATGTTGCAGTACCGGAGAGGTGCCGACCCCATCTGGTGATCAGCTGTAGACCGCTGTTGTGCATGTGCATTGTATCATGGGTGCTGGTGGGGTTACCCTATCCTGGCACACAGAGCAGACGGTTAGTGCGGTGACCTGCAGTCCTTCTGTACCCAGCCATTGCTGTGCAACAAGTTATAGAGGTATAGCCTACAGGTTAGTACAGTGGTCATGGGTTTTATTCCTCATTGTTCCCTCTTTTCATGCCTGTCCAACTCAGATATTTTGCATGCCTGTAACAGTCATATCTTTGCAGATCCGTGCTTCCAGCCCATATTACCCTCACCACTGTTGCCAACAATCCTTCGATCCATCTTTCTGCATCTGTCAGCTGTGTGGAGTCCTGTCTTCCTGTGCAGGCTACCACCCCATGTCCTGCACTGCTACCCTTTCCTGCATTGCGCCTCTTCATGCTTGCCTCGCCTGTGCCTGATCTGCATGGCACCACCACTCCTCTGTCCACCCATCATTGTAACTACCCTGCCACCTCCACCTCCACCTCCACTGGGGGACACATATTCCCATCGTCTGCCACCAACTGTCTTTCCAGTAATTTACATTGCCAACACCCTGTGCTATGGTACAGTTGTCCCCACCATGTTTGTCAACAGTACTGGCAGCCACATGGGATGCCCGCAGATATAGCAGGTACAGCGGCTCCCCGCTCTCTCTCCTTCACTCGCCTGTTCATTGCCTTTCCTCACTGCTCTATCTAGTGTTAGGGCTACATCTTTCTCAGTGCCTCACAGGTCATGCATGTCGTCCTGAAGCACCTTGCAGCCCTTAGGGCACACTAAACTAGGGCACCGTAACCTTGTTAGGCCACCTTAACCTATGGTTCCATAGCCCAGGTTGCCTTCTATGGTGCCTTGTCCAGGGGTGCCTAATACGGCGCTTAGCCTTAGGATCCCTATAGGGCGCCTTACAAGGCGCCTTATGGGGCACCTTACAAGGCACCTTATAAGGCACCTAACAAGGCACCTTATAAGGCACCTTACAAGGCACCTAACAAGGCACCTTACAAGGCACCTAACAAGGCACCTTCTAAGGCACCTTACAAGGCACCTCATAAGGCACCTAACAAGGCACCTTATAAGGCACCTGTCGCCCCCACTTGGCCAGGTAGATAACTGGTACCAGGAGAGGTTGCCTTTTGTTACCTTTTAAATAAGTTTCCCTAAAAATGGCTGCCAGGAGGGCTGCTGGGAATTGTAGTCTTATCTTAAGGCAAAGGAGTTGTGATCCAGTGGTTAGGCATAAGACAGAGAAAATTTATTTGTTGTAATCAGGGATTCCTTCATACACAGGATACAAGTGGAACAAATCCAAAATATAGGATTTTACTCCTGCGCAACAGCTTCTCAAAAGAAAACAGGTACAACTTTGCTTGTATTCAAAAATGTAACTTATTCCAAAAACTATACTTCTTAAATGTTTCTCTTTACAGGAACAAAAATCTCATGAAGCAAAAACAGCTCTTTGAATGTCCCTTGATTATTACTATCAACTTTCAGCTTTATAAGTTGAGCTTAGCACTCAGCTGTTTTTCTTCGGTCGTGATGTCTTCACAAATCAGGTTGCTCTTTAAGCATGCACACATTCAACGGCTCTCTAGATTAGCACTCTTCCACATCAGAGGCTTGACATAAAGCACATTGCATTTCAAAGGAATTGTCTTCTACATCTCCTATTTCCATTTCTTCAATGCTATCATTCTCACACACATCCAAGGGCATCTGTAGGGAGAGCTGACTGTTCTCTTTCTTAATTAATTCATTCAACTTTTTAAGCAGGGCTTGCTTTTGCACTAGCTCCCCTGCTATGTGAGCCACTTGATACTCAGATAAACAGTCTCTCTTTATCTTGGGGTTTTGCTTATTGCTAGAATCAGCTTTTAACTCTAAAGCTAATTCTCCTAAGCTTTTACTGGTTAAGAACTGAGGAGGACACACTTGCCTGGAGTCAGAGGTGTTTAGAATCTCTCTCTGCCCTGTAAGCCAGTCATGCTGTCTTCCGTCTGCAGTAACTTCGTTTGATTGCAACAGCCTATCTTTCAGCTGGAACTGTTTTGGCACCTTTCCAAACAGTTCTCCCTGAGCAGTTGGAAGCTTTAAGTCAGCAGCCTTTATCTCTCTCCTGCTGCCTTCATTCAAAGGTTCACCAATACCTTTATCGGATCCTCCTTCCCTTGCTCTCTCAGCTGTTCTTGGCAATCTCTCATGAGCTCTCTCTCTTCTGCTTCCACTCTTTCCTTCACACTTTCTTTCACTCTCCCTCTTCCCCCTCTTCTCCTCTGTGCTTCTACAAGTCAGCTTTTTGAACTGTTCTTCTTCCTGTGCCATGCCTTGCTCCCAGCACATGTGATTAGAGTCAGGCTTCCCTCTAACCCTGACGTGCTGCTGTGGGCGGGGCTTAGGGATGACTAAGTTATGAGTCATAGACTCTTGGTTACCCGGGAAACCCTTGATACTTTCAGAATTAAAGGTACAGGTCTCATTTCCCTGTGTATCTCTATGCTCAGCAGTGCTCTCCTCACCACACACCTAACAAAGCACCTTATAAGGCGCCTTACTTATAAGGCACCTTGTAAGGTGCCTTATAAGGCGCCTTGTAATGTGCATTTGTCTAAGGTGCCTTGTAACGTGCGTTAGCTGATACGGCTTGCTGTAACGATGCACCGCCCACACCTTTATATGGGCATCTGTACCTTTAGCGCTTAACCTAACGCGGGTGACATTAATGCAGTTTAGTAAACCTCAAAGACTTACCCATTCAAGAAGCTTACAACACACATCTTTATATGTCTCATTGAGGGTCTCCAAAAATGAGACTCCCATAGGTCTCGTTACAATCACCGCAGACATCTCCAATAATTCCCCTGCTCTCTGACGGCTTCGCCATTTTTCAGCAACATTGCAGCACTCTTAAAATTTGTCTTTTGTTATCTCTATCTAAAATGCTTACACGAAGACCAGGCTCAAATCCCTGTTTTAGCTACATTAGCAATATTATAAACCCTGCTCAGAAGGGGAGAAGGGGTTTCAGGATCAGGTTGCGGTTCAAACTGTTTGTGTTCCAGTTCCAGTCCAGAATCGTGGGCAGGTTCAGAGAGTTCAGCGTGTTTCAGCTGTTCCAGGAGTTCAGGGAGAGGAACTCAGAGGAGGAAACATCAGGGGAAGGAGAAGGACGTGGAAGGAGCCTGAGAGCCAAGAAACCACGTGTGCTTTGCTTAGAGAAAGAAAGCAGGGAAGTCTTCTACCTCAGGTCTCGACTGCTCAAAGGTGGGTGAACAAGGCTTTAGCTAGAAGTAACCAGAACCCAGCCTGGAGCAAAGAACAGTGGCTGAACAGCGGAGAGGAACCAAGGCAACTGAACCAGGGAGAGATATCCCATACTAGAGGTGCAGACATTCCTTACCAGGGAAACCAGTGCTGGAGGGAGGTCCAGGGATTTCCCCAGAGCATTCACCGAGGAGCAGATTGTGGGAGTTCAGAGCCAGACGTATATGCTTTAGAACCAGAGGATATGCAAGTGGACTGTGCGGAGCAAAACTCCATATCAGGTGAATTGCCAATGGATTGTACATTATGCCAGACAGAAGCTATGAAAGTCTGTTGATAAGAAATGGTTGATAAAGAAAGGTCTTGAGAAGCAGTGTGAATGAACCTAGTTTTGTTTTGCTAAGAAATACCTACTAACTCAAGAGAACGTTGCCAGCTTCTACATGTTTGTGTTTAAAGGAGCAGAAGGTAAATGAGGACATTTAACTTTGCTTAAACGGAGAAGTTGTATTTTGTTTTGCTGATTACCTTATGAAAACAACTGCACATGTTTTAAAAGCTTATAAAGCTTCCACAGTTCCAACTTATGTATAATTTCTGAAGTATTGCTTGGAGTAGAATATCCTGACGTTGCCTGTTTGAACCTTAGTGTTTTTGGGGAAAAATAAACTTTTGTCTTTGCCTTTAACCCTTGGCTTACACGACTATCCTTGAACGAGGAAAAACTACAAGTCCCAGAATGCCTCCCTGTGGACAAGAATAGAGTTTAATTCCTTTATTAGAGGACTAAAATTGGCAGCCCTATGCCTCTAGGCCCTCGGCCGGGGCTGGGGTCACGACAAAGTATATCCTCTATTATTATACTCGTTTTTACTTAAATTTATATGTATTTTTTATTTTTAGTTTATTTTAAAGTATTACCCCTGAAGAAGACTTCACCGAAACACGACCGTGTTGGTTAATGACGTCTGTTCACATCTAATAAACTTCTTTTGTGCTTTATCATCTTGTTCTGGACCTGTGCTCTTTGACTTTGTGAGTGTGTTGTGCTTCTTTGGTTTGGGCAGATCTAAACTTGTACAGGTTTGCAGATGTCCCTGACATTTCTGAAATCAAGCAGCTATGTCAAAGTCCATTAGAACGACCCAGATACACCTCCACTATGCCCTCTGCCTTCTTGGCTGTCCCCACACAGGAGATGTCTTTAAAAGTCATTGGTAAAATGGCTCCGGGGACATCTCTATGATTTGTATGCCTCATGAATGTATTTGGACATCCAAATCACAACAAAGGCTTTTAAAATGACCCCCCAGTGTGGATATTCTCTTCTCTTTCTGCTCCAGGTTGAACCAGGCAATTCCCTTACTTGCGGACTGACTGGAAGGGAGAAGCAGGAACAGAATGCCCTTCTGGAGCCTGAAAAGAAGTGGCAGAACCATCTTCCATCATTGCCCTTAACTTAGGCCTTTGTGAGTTAGTTGAAAAAAAAAAAAAGAACTGAATAGAATTTATCGTCATGGTAAGGCATTCTCCAGCACTTCCTGTAAACGATGCCTATAGATTGTTTACTTTGGTAAAAAGTAAGCAAATGAAAAGTCCTTTAACATTAGAGCAATGATGCCATATAATTGTAACAATAAAGCCACTAATATAATTAACATACTGCATACAAATCTTTACATTCTGATTCACTACTGCAGTCAAACTTTACCTGGCTTATAGACAAATCTAAGCTTAAACCTTGAGGGACAAATCTTTCTCATGGTTACATTGGTAAGAACTGTACCTTGACTAGTAAATATTTAATTTGTTGGCCACAAGAATACAGTGGGTTAGCTCAAGTATAGTATTGCATTAGCCCTCAGTACTATGATCAATCAAGTGTTTAAGCATAAGATAAATTTCTAAAGAGAGGGAAAAAAAACCCCAACACATTCTCCCCATCTCCTAAAAATCTATTTATTTTTCATTGAGAAGCCTTGTTCTTTGGTGTTCTACTTGATGGCTCATTTTAAATTCCGCAGAGGTTATTTTTCCCAGATAGAATTGTCACTAGTTTCTTTTTTAAATTGGGGTCTGCAAGGCTGTGTGGAGCGGAGTACCTGATAATTGGTTCTATTATGAAATACTGTCATGGCATATATGTGCGATACAAAGAACACTCCTTAACACAAGTTTCTAAGCAAAAGCTATATAGCAAATCTTCAGTGGCAGCAAATTCCATTTCAAATGGCATGTGATTTGAATCCGATTAGGTTTCATAGATTCCAGACTTGACATTCAGATTTTTTAAAAAAAAGTAAATGTAGACATAAAAACTTAAAATAACAGCAGTATGCATATGAAGTTGAAGGATTTAAACCAGTGCATAACTTCCTCGTATTCATTCCTCTGCTGGGAATGGCAGAAAGGATTAGACAAAACTGGGAATATAATAATGCTTCTGTATTGATCCATGGTGCAACTATACCTTGAGTGTTTGTTTGTTTGTTTGTTTGTTTGTTTTCTGGGAGTGAACAATAGGGAGATGGCTTCTGTTGGGATCTGACTTGGACTCTGCATTTTCAGATAGAATACTCAGCACAATGGATCACGGATCTGACCCATGGTATTTGTTGTGTTCTTAGGTTTTCATATTGTTGTACTAGAATGTTTTGAACTCTAAATAATACATTTTAGAATTTATGTGTTACGAGCTTGTGCAAAGGAATAGTTCCTGGGGCAGATTTGTGAGTTAGTTGATTAAGGAGTCTATCTTCTAAGCAGGATTAATACATGTTAAATTCTAAATGTGTTGCTTTGTATGCTTTAAAATGTGTTCCATGCTTTATTTTTAATCCTCATTTAAATTTTACAGTATTTATAAAAAATTTCTTGCCAGCATGTGGTGAATAATAATGAACTGATTTATATGCATATGCAAGGACAGGGGCGGCCCAAGGGGGGTGCGGGGCCATGTGCAGAGACTCGGTGCTGGGGCCTCATTTGCATAAGGGACCTCATTTGCATAAATATTTGCATAATGTTACCATACACTAACTTTTATTAAACATGCCTCTTAATGAGTGTATGGATAAAGAAAGACTAAAAGATTTCTACATTACTATAATCCAGTGACAACTGCCAGGCACATTAGAAACTACTACAAACACTGCCCATTTAGAACCCATAGTAAACCCGCCGTATCATAACAGCACTACCAGGACTTACAAAGCACAAGACCCTACCTATCAAAAGGCAACACTGCAAATATTAAACCAATACATTTCAGAGAACAGGTGCTTGCTCTACTCTCTTCCTCCAAAAAGACCTCCTGCCCCCTTGATCCTATTCCCTCCTCCTGGCTGCTCATTCCCTCACTAGCCCTCATTCCTCCTGCTCTCTCCATCATCAACTCCAGCCTCTCCCTCGGTGTCTTTCCCGAACCCTGGAAGCATGCCCTGGTCCGTCCCATTCTTAAAAAGCCCTCCCTTGACCCCATGATCCCTGCCAACTACTGTCCTGTTTCCAACCTTCCCTTTCTTTCTAAAATCCTAGAAAAAGCTGTTTTCTCTCAGCTATCCACTTTTCTGGACTCCACCCATTTCCTTCACCCCCGTCAGTCTGGGTTCCATCCCGGCCATAGTGTCGAGATGGTCCTCCTTGGTTTTTTGAATGAGCTTCACACAGCTCATGATCACGGTGATCTGTCGGTGGCGGTCTCTCTCGATCTTTCTGCCGCCTTCAACCTTGTCGATCACTCCCTCCTTCTGGCTCAACTTCGGGAAGCGGGCCTTTGTAGCACCGTCCTCCACTGGTTTCACTCTTTCCTTTCTTCCAGGTCCTACTCCATTCTTCCTTCATCTCCCTCCTCCTCTCCCTCTGAGTCTGTTCCTCTCCCCTGTGATGTTCCTCAGGGTTCTGTTTTGGCCCCCCTCCTTTTCAACATCTTTCTCACTCCCCCTAGCCCTACTTGTTCAACAGCACGGGATCTCCGCATATTACTACGCCGATGACCTGGTTCTCCTCCATCACACTTCTCCTCATTCTCCCGACCTCTCCCCTCTGAACACCTGCCTCACTGCTGTTGCCAACTGGCTCACTACGCACTGCCTCCACCTTAATCTCACTAAAACTCTTGCCATCTGGTTCTCTCGTGGTGACACTTCTCCCCAGATTGCCCCCTCTTTTTCCGGCTCCCCAGTTCCATTGGTCTCCTCCTTCCGTTATCTGGGAGTCTTCTTTGACTCTCATCTTTCCTTCCGCGATCACATTGCTCACGTGTCAAAATCCTCTTTCTATTTCCTCCGTCAGATTCGCGCCATCAGGCCTTTTCTCACTGCACAAACACTCACCACCCTTCTTCTTTCACTGGTCATGTCTCGTGTTGATTTTTGTAACTCTGTTCTAGCTGGTCTCCCTGCCACTCAACTTCACCGCCTTCAACGCATCCAAAACACCGCTGCCCGTCTCATTTTCCACTCCTCCCCCGGTGACCATGTTACACCTTTGCTCATCCACCTCCATTGGCTTCCTGTCAAATCTCGCATTCACTTCAAAGTTCTGACAATCCTGCATCGTGTCCTCTACTCCCATTCCCCTCAGTATCTCGCTGACCTTGTCCATTTTCATACCTCATCTCGTTCCCTGCGGTCCTTCCACCTCAACCGCCTTCATCTCCCTTCACCTGCCCAGGCTCACCTTCAGTCTACTCGTTCCTCCGCTTTCTTTTTCCTTGGCCCTGCCCTATGGAACTCTCTACCCTCCTCCATCCGACTCGAACAGACACATACTGCCTTCAAGAACAAACTCAAAACCCATCTCTTTGCCCTTGCCTTCGATCTCCCTGACCCCTCTGTGTAGCCCTCACCCCTTCTCTTCCCACTTCCCCTCTTTTCTCCTCTTGTCCTGTCATTTGGTTCTGCCCGGTTTGCTTTCCTGTTAATATTGTAATTTCCTTTCCTCTTTTCACTTTATGATTTCTTTGTTTTTTATACCATGTAAACCGCTTTGATATATATTTGTAGAGCGGTATATTAAATCAATAAACATAAACATAAACAACAATACATGACCTACTGGGAAAAGAGAACAAGTGGCAATGTCAAAAAGGAATTACATAAACAGAATACCTCAGTTCAGTTACACATGCAGAACATAGACCGTCACCAAACAAGAAATCACAATGTAGAAACAGGAAGACAATAATTAAACTGGGAACCCCAAAAGCCCAACAACACTGTAGAAATAAAACTATAAATTAATTTCCTATTGTACTAAACAAAGCGCAGACGTTAATGATGCACATTTCCCAGAGCTGGCATATTTCAGTTAATAAATTCAATAAAGAGATATTTTTCTACCTTTTTGTGCATTTTTTTTCAGTTGCAATTGCTTCAGCCACTTTCTTCTGGTTTCTTCGTGTCTTCTGCTAACTCTCCATCGTCTGCTGTCCATTTGTCCTTTCTTCACTCTTCTAGTTTTTTTCCATTCTCTCTCTACATCTGCTTTAACATACTAATCTTTCTCCTTTTGCTCTTTCCTCATTCCTATTTCATCCACTTAAATTTTACCCCGCCATCCTCAATCCCCACTTACTCTCCCAATATCCGGCCAATTGTAGATTTGTCTTCCCTCCCACACAAAATATTTTTTTCCTCTCCATTTCACTCTCCCAGCTCTATCCCATTCTAATCCTCCCCCAACATCAGCTCCCTTCTAGTTCAAGCCCCACCCAGCATCCACTCCCTTCTAGTCCCCGCATCAGCCCATTTCCAGTCCTAGCTCCCCCATCCGAGTCCCTCCATCAGCTCATTTCCAATCCCAGCCCCCCATTGACCCATTTCTAGTCCTTTCCTAGCCCCACCATCAGCCCATGTCAAATCCTAGCTCCCCTCCACTCAGCCCATTTCCAATCCAAGCCCCCCATGAGCCTACTTCCAGTTCTAGCCCCTCCATGAGTCCATTTGAATCCAAGCCCCCCCAACAGCCCATTTCCAGTCCTATCCTAGCCCTCCATCAGCCCATTTCCTGTCCTAGCCCCCCGTCACTCAGCCCATTTCCAGTCCTAGCTCCCTCCCCTCACAGCCCATTTCCATTCCAAGCCCCCTTCCCCATCAGCTATTTGTAGTTCAAGCCTTCCTTCCACTCAGCCCATTTCCATTCCAAGCCCCCATCCCCATCAGCTATTTGCAGTTCAAGCCCTCCTTCCACTCAGCCCATTTCCAGTCCTTGCCACCCCCCATCCCATTACCAGTCCTAGCCCCCCCATAGCCCATTACCAGTCCTAAGCCCCCCATAATCCATTACCAGTCCTAAGCCCATCAGCCCACTTCCAGTCCTAAGCCCCCCATCACCCCATTTTCAGTCTTAGCCCCCCCCATAGCCCATTACCAGTCCTAACCCCCATCAGCTCATTTCAATCCTAGCTCCCCCATCTGAGTCCCTCCATCAGCTCATTTCCAATCCCAGCGCCCCATCAGCCCATTTCTAGTCCTTTCCTAGCCCCACCATCATCAGCCCATGTCAAATCCTAGCTCCCCTCCACTCAGCCAATTTCCAAACCAAGCCCCCCATGAGCCTACTTCCAGTTCTAGCCCCTCCATGAGTCCATTTCAATCCAAGCCCCCCCCAACAGCCCATTTCCAGTCCTATCCTAGCCCTCCATCAGCCCATTTCCTGTCCTAGCCCCCCCTCACTCAGCCCATTTCCAGTCCTAGCTCCCTCCCCTTACAGCCCATTTCCATTCCAAGCCCCCTCCCCATCAGCTATTTGCAGTTCAAGCCCTCCTTCCACTCAGCCCATTTCCAGTCCTGGCCACCCCCCACAGCCCATTACCAGTCCTAGCCCCCCCATAGCCCATTACCATTCCTAAGCCCCCCCATATCCCATTACCAGTCCTAAGCCCCCCATCAGCCCACTTCCAGTCCTAAGCCCCCCAACACCCCATTTGCAGTCCTAGCCCCCCCATAGCCCATTACTAGTCCTAACCCCCCATCAGCCCATTTCCAGTCTTAGCACCCCCATAGCCCATTACCAATCCTACCCCCCATCAGCCCATTTCGTCTTAGCCCCCCATAGCCTATTACATTCTAACCCCCCATCAGCCCACTTCCAGTCTTAGCCCCCATAGCCCATTACCAGTCCTAACCCCTCTCCCCCCATCAGCCCTGATAGATTAAAAAAAAACAAACCGGCTGCTGCTGCCGCTGCCGCTGTGGCAGCGGCAGAATCAAATGTCCCGCCACGGGGCCCCGCCTACCCGGCAGAGCCTCCCTTCACCATCAGCTCCCGAGTCCCTCCCAATGCGCGGGCTTTCAGAGCCACGAGAGTTTCCCTTTCTTCTCGTGGCTCTGTTAATCCTGCCGGGGCTGATGGGAAATCCCATCAGCCCCGGCAAGATTAACAGAGCCGCGAGAGGTCAGAGAAGCTCTTGCGGCTCTGAAAGCCTGCGCATTGGGAGGGACTCGGGAGCTGATGGTGAAGGGAGGCTCTGCCGGGCAGGTGGGGCCCCGCAGCAGGACATTTGATTCTGCCGCTGCCACGGCGGCAGCGGCAGCAGCAGCCGGTTTGGTTTTTTTTCTACTTGTGCAATGAAGAATGTTTTTTGCGCGGGGCCCCGCGGGGCCTTAAACGCGGGGCCCTGTGCAAAAAACATTCTTGCTCAATGGACGGGCCGGCCCTGTGCAAGGAAAGCAGCTTAGTAATACTACATTTAGCTTAACGTTGATTGCAATAAACTTTATGATTCATGTTAAGTAGTTAGCTTTTCATTGGAGTAACAGGTGGAGTGGAGAGGAGGAGTAGCTTAGCAGTTACAGCAACAGTCTAGTACCCAAGAAAGCTGGGCTTGATTCTCACTGGTGCTCCTTGTGACCTTGCTCAAGTCACTTAACTCTCCATTGCCTCAGGTACAAACTTGGGGGTATGTTTACTAAACCGTCCTAATGTTACCGGCGTTAGGTGCAGCAATAACGTGAGGAATGCCATATAAGGAAGTGGGCGTACCGGCGTTAAGGTAGCAAAACCGCGTTATCGCGCAGTAGAGGGTGCCTCAACCATCATCGCGTGAGAGAGGGCGCCTTGGCCGTCATCGCGCGAGAGACAGCGCCTTGGCACATTATCTCGTGTTATGCTTAATTGTGCACCGTGACCTGTGATCAAAGCAATAGAGGTGTAGCACACAGGTTAATACAATGACTCCTGAAACAGCAGTCATGAGTTCAATCCCTCATTGGGCTCATATAAGAAGGCTGTCCAAGGCAGCCCCTTTTCCTGCCTGTAATAGTCAGACACATCTCAAAATTCTGTGCTCACAGCCAAAAACACCCTCACCCCAGTGGCCTAAACCAAGGGGCCCAAAACGCATAGTGAAATCGCATTTTAGGGCATCATATAATGTGATATCAAAGCGCGTGTTAGGGCACTGTAGGTTAGGGCACAGAGGTAAGACTGTCTCTGGCTCGTAGAGGTGATGAGGCTGCAGCCATTGCATGGGCAAGTTAGCAGAACAAAGGAAAGAAAAAGGAATGGACCGTGTGCTAATCAAACCTGCAACCTATGAGCTCAGAAGGGATGTCTGTGACCACTATCCCAAACAACCCCAACAAGCACAATGCAAACAGGTTCCTACAAAGGGCATACCGTGGATCACAGTGCAGAGATGGAAGGCCCCTCTGCTCCAATGCTAACATAAGACACCGCTCCCCTCACCTTGCTGCACTGCACGCCTGGAAGAAATCTCCTGTGTCTGTGCGGCAGGCACCCTCTCAAACCCTCATCAACCCCAGGTTCAAAACTCACCTACTCGCTGCTTTCTGTGGAACCTAACTCCCCTGACATGCCCCCTCCTCCCCCTGTGTTACCCCTGCTTGCACAATCACAGTTTATGCTGAACTAGAAGGGAGGCACTGATGAGCAGAGTTTGTCACTGATATGTCTGTGCAGTCCTGTGTATGAGGGGTAGCACCATACAAAAGCTCAGGTGCAGTAGGTGTGGTATATTATATTTATTGACATATGTACATGGAAATACATGTGGCACATATAGCCTCTCATGATGTCAAGGTTGGAGATGCCCCAGATATGAATGCCAGGTGGTGTTGCAGAGTCACAGCCCCTGGTGGCTACCATGTCTGGATGGCTGGCAAGCTGCGTTGCCCAGGACATCCTCACGCAGCAGGCGGAGCTCCTCAGCCATCCAAACAATGGTGGCTACCACCTGCTCCAGGGCGTGGGTCTGTGCCCGCTGTTCGTGGCACACAGCACACATTGCCACTGACAGGCGGTGCACACCCATGCCACCACACAGATACACTGTACATGCTGTCTGTGTGGTGGAATCTGCAGACCGTGTGTCAGTGTCAATGTGTGCCTGTCTCCCGTCCAGGCGGGCAATATCCCTAGCACTGTGGGGCAAGTGGCAGGACCATCCTGTGGCTTATGCCAGCCTGTGGTGTGCAGGACTGGCCACACACTCCCCCACCACAGCCACCAACCCTCCTACCACCACCTCTCCCACACCAAACACCTCGCTCAGTTCCCCATCCACCTCTCCAGCCCCATGCTCTGACCCCACCTCCCCCTCCCTCTCCCTGGGCCCCCCATCCTCCCCCCCTCATCCTGTCCCTCCTTCACCCCCACAGGTCTGCCAAT
This sequence comes from Ichthyophis bannanicus, assembly GCA_033557465.1. NCBI lineage: Eukaryota > Metazoa > Chordata > Amphibia > Gymnophiona > Ichthyophiidae > Ichthyophis > Ichthyophis bannanicus. The sequence goes on along the minus strand of CM066032.1, from coordinate 1,464,573,469 downwards.
CACTGCCTCCTCCAATGGCATGGCACTGGTGTTTGAGACCTCCACCACCATGACATGCGGCCCTGTGGCTGGGACCACTTACAGTGGCAATGCAAAGTTTGGGCCGCCAGGATCTGCTTCCACTGTGGAGGGAGAAAAAGCATCAACACCATGCTCATGGACACATAGAAGGTGGCACCACAGGATGATGGTCCAAATGTTCATGCTGTGCGACACACAGCCTGCCATACTCACCATGTCTTCAGATCATCACCTCCCTCTATAGTTGGTGCAGGAGCCGTGGCCAGCACAGCCGCAGCCACAGCCCCATCCTGCACAAATCCACCACCTGTGGGTACAGCAATGGAGACAGACCTTTAGGGGACAGACATCTATGGCCATCAGCTGTTGCACATTACACATGGTTGTGGATGGCAGGGTGCTCCACCTGCTGTACACTGTTGGTCCAATGCGAGTTGTTGGCAATGCCACCTGCATGTGTGCTTGTGCAGTGCAGGATGTGTGGTCTTCTCCACTGCATACTGTGTCCAATCACGGAAGCAATGTATGGCCACCAGATGGGGTGCCTCTGCATGCCATGGTTACCCCATGCCAATTGTGGCATTGTCAAGCTACAGAACACATACATCCTATCAGCAGTGCTGTATGGGGGCATTCCATGTGGGCTGGAGCATCCTGTCCCCAACACCTGGCGACTTGCCAGAGACATGTGTCGAGCGTATGCTGTGCCAGCCTATGATTGTGCCACGGGTGTCCATGGCAGCAGTGCTGCACCTGTGGTAGACAATGTGTCATGCATACAGCACCAGACTCACCTATGAAGGTCCAGAGGATGTATCACAGACCCCGCTGTACAGACCAGGGGCCACCTGGGGTCAGACTAGCCCAGCACACATCAACTGCCGCATCTACCATAGCACCAGGGGCAAACACAGCCCTCTGTAGTGAGGCCAGAGGCCACCTGTGGCAGCAGCAGACATGTGCACATTAACGGCGCCACCTGTATTGTTTCCTGGGTGAACCACAGGCCTGTCCCTCACCCATGTTGTACCTGTATCATATGTGTGATGATAGTGGCCACAGTGTTGGCAACCCTGGTTTGTGTGGACAACACCCATGCACCTACCTCATGTGGGTGCATAGCCTGACAATTGTATCACCTGGTGAGGCACACCCAGGCTCCCCTGGCCCTGGAAAGCAGGTGCCTGACAGCATAGGCACTGAAGAGGTGCCCCTGCCTGCAGCAGGTGTGGCGTCACAGCAGCAGATGGTGAGACTGTGCACTTCTGGAAATGCTATCCATCTATACAGTCCCTGAGCTCGTGACACATAAAATATGTATCAACGGAGTGTGGCGCATACCGAAGCGCATGTGTGCACGCATGTGCACATGCATCACCACACGCATAATGTATCTGTGGGTCAGGATGTGACATGTGTTGCCAAGAGAAACAGAGGAGGGAGAGGGGATCAAATTTGTATATGGAGGAGCCAAAACACAGCTGACAGACACCAATAGCAAACCACTGAGCCAAGTGGTCGCACTGACAACAGTGCTGCGGGTAAAATGTGGTGTCTGCACTGATCTGCACAGACATGACAACTACATAAATGAAAGGTAGTTGTGTGGGACGGACAGTAAAAAAAAGTCATCACTGAGAGGAATTGAACTCTTGACCACCAGCTCCCAAATCAGTGCAGAAATCAGTAGGCTAAACCAACAAGGTGCATTTCATAGCAATGACAGCATACAAGAACACTGCAGGGCAACACACAAAAAGGCTGCTCTCAGACAGGATAGGGCAACCACGACACAAAGCATGATGCTACATACATGCAAAACAGCTGTCCACAGCCCATATCACAATGTGTAAGTGGGCCAGAGACACATATAAACACATGCACACACAGACTGATGTGTTATGTAGTGGTGACAGCATGCAAAGGAGCTGAGAACATAAAACAAAAGGGACACACGCAATGGTCTGTGGACCAGGGAAAGATATGGAATGTGCCGGAAAAGGATCACCCGAGAAAACAAACCAGTAAAACGACGTTACACCGATCAGCTCGACAACAAGAATAGCAATCCCCCAAGCCTACAGATCACATGGACATTACAAAGAAAGAGCCATATGTAACTTCTAAAATGCAACAGATAGGCTGCATAGGGGGCACACTGTACCCCACAGTGAACAGATGGATGGGTGTGTGAAGAGGTGATGAAGATGCAGGCAGGTTATGGTCAGTGCAGCTGAACACAGGAAAAATAAAAATAAAATGTGTGAATCAAACCTGCAACCTCTGGTGCCCCAACACACATCTGTAACCACTATCCCAAACAACCACAACAAGCACAAGCCAAATATGGTCCCTCAAAGGGAATGTGTGTAAGGAAACCCATAGCACACAGTGATATGGCAGACGGCAGGCAGATATACAGCTGCCCCTGTCTAAGGATGTGAGCACAGGTGGGCCATGTACATCAGCATAATCCACAAAATATATGTGTGGCAGTGTGTTCAAGAAGCAGGAAACACAAATGTGCATCCAATACCATATATTCATTTATGTTAAGGAGTTGACATATCTTATATACACCCACTCATGATATCAAGGTGGTTGGTGTACAGTGAACAAACTGAAATAACATTGAGCATGGCAACAACACACATGCCACACGAAAGTCATTGGCCCATCGAAAGATGATGATCAGCGCAGAGAATGTCCAGTAGTTTCATGGTCTGCAGCATGCAGACGTCCCCCGGCCCCCGCATGTAGCCGCATGGCCCAAATGCCATAGTCACATATGTGTACATGTAGACAGTAGCCAGTGCATGATGGCGACATAACACACATAGGTCAGGAATGGCCCCAAACACACATCTTTCCTGCAAAACAGGAGGCACAACTCTGAGAATGTACACCAAGCAAAATGTCATCAAGTGTACACACACATAAATATAAATACACACAAATATGTCACGGTACATGGACTGCATACATGAAGGAATAAAATGGACAACCACACTGTCACCGTGCAAAGCTACTGGTGCAATGTGAGTGGTGGAACGTCAGGGTATACATAGGACAGTGCAGACATGCAATACCATGTTCGTAGATCAACGTAGGGTGGCACGTCTGTACAGTAACTGAACACAATAATATGTACATCCCGTAAGACTGAAAGGTCAAACAAGGGCCACTAACACATGCATATTCCACATGCAGTGGTGTAACAACTGAACGAGTCACACATGCATACACCGTGTACGTTGAACCATGACACAGTGATGCCACAAATGCACTGTAACACCCGTGGTGAGGGTAAACATAAATCAAAGATGTTGCCATGCGCCAAAGGCTGTGGTGGCAAATGGCATGTCATGGGCAACTGCAGGGTAGAAATAGGAATACAAGACAACCCGCACAATGTTTCCCCTGTGACACAGCTATGGCTGTATGCTCCTGTAGAAACAAAAAGATGAGGAAATCCTGCATTGCATGTCACACACATGGCCTACACACACAAACACAATGTCGGATGGATGTACAACATACAGAGAGTATGTGAGTTCCTGCTGCACACATAGGTACCAGTACACAGTGTCCACAGTGCAAATGGCATTTGCGGCCTTACATGGCCGGTTACGACTGTCTTATGAATCCCTGGCCATGCATAGTCTGGTGTGACATCCTGTGTGTCCGCTGTCATGTCCAAAACACACTGGCAGAGCACGGCAGCAACGGTGTGCTGGTCACCTCTGGTATGTTCATAGCAGGAGTCGCACAACTATGTCCATCATAGGCAGGTGTCATACGCGCATCAGTCAAACATCACATGGTGCCATCTCTGATGGGACATTGCATGGTGTTGCTGTGTCCTCAACAGGTGGGTGATGGTCAACGCAGATGTGGTGTAGTAGATATGCTGTGTGTGTCCGCTGTCCTGTGTGAGAAGAAGGATAAACACCGTAATGGTATGCTGCACACAACATCAGGCCACATTGCAGGAAGTCAAACATCAACACATGATCACAACACACGGCATGTTGGGGCATATGGACATAGCACCGCAGACGAGGGTGACATATGGACATGGCCATGCACATGCCCATGTCACACAGGCGGCTCAGACATCGACCTCATGTCCAGCAGCAGTGGTGCACAGAGACACCACCGAAAAGCTCCACGAAAGAAACAGCAATACACAAGCACCTAAAGTATGTTGTCATTACAAACATATCCAAGGTGTAACGTTCTGTGTGTGTGCAGCAAGTGTCTGTCAGGGATGTGTTTCAGCAGGCAAAGGACACAAGACTTCAGAGTAAAGGCAGAAGATGACACAGAAATGTGTAGAATCACCAGGTCCTCATGTAGAGCCATCGTTGCCACATTTCAAATGTATGGTGACAGCTGTAAAACACAAATGCAGATGCACAGTGGTCTATCAGCACACAAAAGATAGGTCAGTCCCCAACCAAGAACAGATGCACAGCATGATCACATGGTCAATAGCAGCAAGGTAGCACACAACACAACACAGGTATAAAGACACATCACACTAAATGAGAATGCAAAATCAAGGCACAGTGTATCAGCACACAGACACGCCAAACCCATGCACACACACAAAGTATGACTTGTTGAGCATGCCACCAGTAGAATACGTGTCCACCAAAATCACCAAAAGTGCCCCCTAAAAAACATTTCATAATATATTTTTTTTGTCGGATGCCGCTGAAAAAGGCACACACTTTAAACTGTGCCCTCAATTCAGTTGAATACGACCTGTATGTGCATATCATGAGATCAGTTTAGTCCATGCAAAGATACACCGATATTTGCTGATGCCACAATGGAAGGCTAGGGTGTACATGCCATACACCACCATGATACCTAGGACATGTAGAAACACACAGCTCGTTTGGATGTGTCCCAAATACAGTGCTCTATTAAATTTACATGTCAGGAACACATGCGCATACTTGTGCCAACATGAACATATTGGGTATGAGGGTGGAGGCCAGAGAGGTATACAACAACATATGTGCAGTGGACACGAAAATACAGACATGTGCCATGCAGGACATTCAGCACTGAGCAGTCACCTGTATGTCTACCAAACCCAGTCTCCCGTGTATCCGATGACGTACACACAGTTGCCAGTGCAGCGCAGCACCAGGCATGGCCCAAAGCATATTCTGCGGAGTCATAAACAGATTTGTCATGTACACATGTCATGATGGAGCTGTGCAACACACATGGCAGCATGTACATGTAGATGCATATGAGTGAAGAACAGCACCAATAACCAAAGACATGACCCACATCAATACCACATTGCCCAAAGACAACACGCACAATCAAACCAGTACCTACATCACCAAACATATGAAGGTGCATCTCACGTATATTTTCATCGACAAACAATCATATGTAACAGTGTGTTATAACTATATCAAGCAATATTAGGCCAGACCTCCTTACAACCACAAGGATAGTAGTGGGTTCCCTTACCCACTCCATTGCTGTAGAGTTTTAAACTTTCTCTTAGCCTACCTAAGGGACTACCCCTCCCCCCCTGCTGGATTAGTGTTGTGGACCTCCATTTCTTGTGCTGCATGTGGGCTTGCCCAGATTGCCTTTCTGTTCCTTAAGAAAAGGAGTGCTTTCCAGAGCTCTGTTCCTTAAGAAAAGGAGTGCTTTCCAGAGCTCTCCCAAAAGGTGATTTTTGCTGAGTGCTGCATAACTGTGAGTCTTTGTCTTCAAATAACTGTGAATCTGTTTGCCTCCACAAATTTATCTATCTATCTGTCCTTAGTAGTGGGTTCCCTTACCCACTCCATTGCTGTAGCATTTTAAACTTTCTCTTTGCCTACCTGAGGGACTACTCCTCCCCCCTGCTGGGTTAGTGTTGTGGACCGCCATTTCCTGTGCTGCACATGTCTATTTGTCCTTAGTGGTGGGTTCCCGTGCCCACAGTTCAGGAACAGCATACTGGCCAGAGACACTTAGGTTCCCGCCCACCTACCCCTCGCCCCACCCACCCCAGGGGCTACATTACCTATATAGTGGTCACATACGTGCCATCTATCGTTCCTAACCTGGGTTAAAAGCCACATCATCTTCATCTTTTCTTCTTCTTCTTCCTCTTCTGGGACTGCATAAACAACATGTGTATTCAGTGCAATAACTGTGGTACTTTCATTCCAAGATGAATCATTTGAAGCCTAAGAGCTTGTCCTATATGCCTAAAGTCAGCCGCCATGCATGAAGAAGTGACTTTGCTAAGGAAAGACCTAGCTGCCATGCATAAAGAAGTGTCTCTACTGAGGGAGGAACTGGCTGCAATGAAGCGCACCTCTTCTAGGATACAAACTGAACAAAGTCCACCACCGCTCCCACAAAGAATCAAACGCCCCAGGAACAAATGGATCACAGTGGGTTCTGGTAGATTGCGACCAGTAACACAGAGACATCCTGTACATCAAGAGATATCCCTGCAAAATGCCTTCTCTGCCTTGGCTAATGAGGATGCCCAATCCAAAGAAACTGAAGGGCCCTTAAATGAATTAGACAATGCCCAATCCCCTGCTAAAGCACCAAATATGAAGAAAACCTCACCAAACAGAAAACTACTACTACTTGGAGATTTCATCATCAGAGGCACCAACTTGGGAACACAGTTCAAAGGAGAGAAGATAGTCATGTGCCTACCAGGCTCTTCAGCCAGCAGGAATACAAACCAAGTTGTTGAATTACTTAGCGCAAAAAGTGAACACTCCAAACTTGATGTTATTATCCACTTAGGCACAAACGACCTGGCTAGGAACAGTGCCTCCAAAGCCCAAAAGGACTTCCAATCTCTGGGAGAGAAACTCAAGCGCATTGTTAACACTGTTGCATTCTCAGAAGTTCTACCTGTTCTTGGTAAGGGAACAAAAAGGCTGCATCGCATTAACAGCTTTAATACATGGCTCCAGACCTGGTGCAAACAAGAATGATTCAGATTTATTGGTAACTGGGACAACAGATGGACCAACAAGAGACTATACTGTGCTAATGGACTACATCTCTCTGTCGCAGGGAAACGAATCCTAAGTGAAAAATTCAGGCAGTATGTGGATATGCATTTAAACTAGGAAGAGGGGGTGACGGATGTGGAAGGTCAACATCTGCATGCCACCCCCAGCAAAAGCAGAACACCATCAGAAACAGCCACACTTTTAAACCACACATCAAAAACATGTGGGAAGAAGTAGGCAGAACAAAATCATTGCAAAATACACACAAGCCAGGAAAATGCTGGAAAGCAATGAGCACAAATGCTCGAAGCTTAGCCAACAAAATTCCAGACCTGGAAGCCCTAATTGTGGAAACGAATTTGGACATTGTGGCCATTACAGAAACATGGTTTAATGAATCGCACGATTGGGATATAGCCATAGCTGGCTATAATCTATTCAGAAGAGACAGAGAAAATGGAAAAGGAGGAGGAGTAGCCTTGTGTGTCAAAAGCAATATTAAAGCTACTGAAACGCAGGGGACATGGGGAAAAGAAGAAGCACTCTGGATTGCGTTGGAAAGAGGAGATGGCACTGTCATCCATATTGCTGTAGTCTACAGACCTCCGATTCAAATTGAAGAGAGAGATAAATTGATTAAAGATATTGCCAGGATAGCAACAAAGGGGGAAGCGATCATATTGGGTGACTTTAATCTACCTGATGTGGATTGGATTACTCCTTCTGCACATCTGGAAAGAAGCAAAAAAATTGTGGATGCTCTCCAAGATGCATTATTTAGACAAATGGTGATGGAACCAAACTCAGTAGCTTGGAGATGTATCCCAAGATGGTAAACTGGATTAGAAATTGGTTGACTGACAGACGACAGAAGGTGATTGTACATAGAGCTCACTCGGATGAGAGGAAGGTGATTAGCGGGGTGCCCCAGGGTTCAGTCCTGGGCCCGGCACTGTTCAATGTATTTGTGAGTGATATTGCTGAAGGACTGAATGGAAAAGTCTGTCTTTTTACAGATGACACAAAAATTTGCAACAGAGTGGACTCCCCCGAGGGAGTGATTAACATGAGGAAAGATCTACAAAAGCTGGAAGACTGGTCTAATGCTTGGCAACTACGATTTAATGCGAAAAAGTGCAGTGTCATGCACTTGGGTAGCAGAAATCCAAGGGAAATGTACGCGATAGGGGGCGAGAGGTTGGTATGCACTGTTCAGGAGAAAGACCTTGGTGTGATTATCTCTGATGATCTCAAGGTGGCAAAACAGTGCGACAAGGCGGTGGCAAAAGCCAGGAGGATGTTGGGCTGCATACAAAGAGGGATTACCAGCAGAAAGGAAGAGGTACTTATGCCAATGTATAAGTCACTGGTGAGGCCTCACTTGGAATACTGTGTTCAGTTTTGGAGACCGTATCTTGCAAAAGATGTAAAAAGACTGGAAACTGTTCAGAGGAGAGCGACCAAAATGATTTGGAGCCTGCATCAGAAGCCTTATGAGAAGAGACTTGAAGACCTAAATATGTACACTTTGGAGGAGAGGAGGGACAGGGGAGATATGATTCAGACCTTTAAATACTTAAAGAGAAATGATGAACAAACAAACCTCTTCCAAAGACGGGGAAGCTGTAAAACTAGAGGGCATAACATGAAGCTGCAATGTGGTAAATTGAAAGGCAATGTCAGGAAATATTTTTTAACTGAAAGGGTATTGGATGCTTGGAATGCCCTCCCGATGGAAGTGGAAGGGGCAAACATGGTGACGAAATTCAAAAAGGCATGGGACAAACACAGTGGAACCCTTTACAGCAATAGGATAAAACAAGATAAACAGTACCATCTAACTTCTGAACCATATAACATCTCAACAAATAGGGGTGTCCTACATGGAGTGGTGGGTTTACCCCTAAACAAAGACATGGGGAGGGGTGGCCTAAACAGAGCGGCAGGTGCACCTACTCTTGCCATCTTGCTGGGCAGACTAGATGGACCATGCTGGTCTTTATCTGCCGTCATTTACTATGTTACTATAATAAATAACTACATTCCCGAAACCACATGCTACATACTGTCACACCTCACAACACAGGTACTAATACAGAGCTCACCACATTTACGAACGCCCTCCTGATATCAACAGTAATAGAGCTGTTCTGTATCTTAACGGTAGATCCGAATGCATCGTCAGATCACATGAAGGAATTAAACAGCAAGGATATGTGTTGATCTAAGGATGAAGGTGTCATATGTACATACCTCAGTAATAGTATGTGTGGCACGAGGTGTCATTGTATGTAGCATGTTGTATCAGCTATGCAGTTACTAATGTCTGTGGTATGTAAATCTGTCAGGACAATATTAACAGATATGTATGTAGCACCCTGTGAAATCAGAGTAGTCACATATAATAAATATGTGATCAGTGATGTCACACAAACTATAGCTTTAGATGATAATCTCACTGTGAGTGCCTATCCTTTTGCACTGTGTGTGCTCATGTAGACCCATATGCCTTTCCCCACATATGCAGTACTCACATGAGAAGAGCTCCTCAATCAGCTGTCGCCTGATTGCCATGCCCTCACGTGTGTCACCACGGGCATGTGCAGGATGGCACAGAGGATCATCTTCCAGATCATCATTAATGTCCACAGGGAGATTGTGCCTGAGAGCAATGTTGTGCAGGATGCAACAGGCCATAATAATCTGTGCCACTGTCACGGGTCTGTATTGTAAGACCCCACCTGTCCTATCCAGACACCTGAAGTGACTTTTCAACACACCAAAGGTGCGCTCGATGACAGAGCGGCTGGAGGCATGGGCCTCATTGTACCTCATATCTGCAGGTGTCCATGGTAGACACACAGGGGTCAGCAACCAGGCATGACACCCATATCCCACATCACCTGCAGAAGGAAATGTGGCAAGGTCAGTCAGGAGCTGATGTCCACACACATGCACACAAACATGTATATGCAAAGCATCATCAAACAATATGATGTCACATAACAGCTATGCAAAAGCATCTGAAGCAGTGACACACAGACCACCGGGGAAGGGTGTGGAGGGCAAAACACATCATCTGTACCCGTAATAAACACATGCCCAAACACCGGTATTGTAAAGGTGGTTTTGACAGGTGTGAACACATCATGAAGACACATGCCACAGCACCCAGGAAAATGGCAGAGATGCACAGTTATGCAAGCATGTGATGGTCATGATACTATACACAGACAGGAGATGTGACAGGAACCAGGACTGGAGGAGGTCTGACAGGAAGTCACAGACAGCAATACACTGTTGTTAGACCAGAGACATACATGTGTGTTTTTACCTGCCCTCAGATATCACCAAATGGACAATGCACAATTGGGTCAACCGTGAAATTGCTCTAAACACACAGTAGCGCTGCAATGACTGTAATGCCACAAACTCTAATCCCCCCCCCATGTCAGCACACACAGATGACACACACACACAACAGGTGACACACCACAAAGACAGACAGATGTGCATACGGCTACTCAAAGCAACAACAAGTGCATGTCACCCATGACAAATACCCAGCCAGCAGGACACAGTCCTCATATTGGCCCGCCTTAAATTGTTGGAATTGTGCAGAGTGATGCAGGATATAGGAGTCATGGGTGGACCCTGGAAACCACATTCAGAATATGCATATTTGCATCACATACAACCTGAACATTCAGTGAATGGTAGTGTTTGCGGTTGCGGAACACTTCCTCCCTGTCTCTAGGCGGGACCAGGGCAAAATGTGTGCAATCGAGAGCGCCCATCACATGTGGTATTATTTATTTATTTATTTTATTTATTTAACAATTCTTCTATACCGCGCTATTAAAATCAGCGTGGTGTACATCGAACAAAGATACTACAATGTATACAAACAACATCGAGTTTTACAGAGAACAGGGAATTGAACATGGAAGAAGAAAAACCGGGGAAACTATATACATATTATACTCAAACTATGTACAGTACTCTAATATAAAATGGTAGTGGGGGCTACCTATTGTCTGAGGTCTTGACGTGCAGGGGTGACTGGTGTCTGGCGGAGTTTTGCTGGTTGGTGGTTGTGCTATTATCGCTTGAAGTTCCTGGGTAACATTTTGTGAACAGGTGGAATTTTAAGGCTTTTCTGAACATGATGAGGCTTTTTATTCCACGGATGTCATGGGGGAGTGCATTCCAGTTTAAAGGGTTGAATAAGGAGAAGGCTCTGTTGGAGGTAGCCTTTGTGCATGTGGTCATTAGCTTAGGCACTGCTAATGTGTTCAGTGCAGTGGACCTTCTGCTTCTATTTTCCAGGGTGCCATGGACTAGTTTGCTGATTGGCGTTGGGGGGCAGTTATTTAGGGCTTTGAAGGTGAGGACCAATGATTTGTATTGGAGTCTGGCATGTAGAGGTAGCCAGTGGCAGATCCTTCATGATGGGTGTTATGTGATCGGATCTTGACGATCCGGAGAGAACTCTTGCGGCTGTATTCAAGGCTAAGCGGAGTGGGTTTAAGGTTGATTGTGGGAGGCCATGGAGGATGATGTTCGCGAAATCGACATGTGGAAGGACTAGTGCCTGGAAGGTTGTTCGGTAGTCTATGAAGTCCAGCAGGTGTCGGAGGTGGCGTAGCGTTCTGATCTTATGGTATATTGCCTTTGTAGTGTTTTTTATATGCGCTGTCATGTTCAAGTGCTGGTCCAGGGTGATACCGAGGTAGCGGATTGTGGATTTAGACTTCAGCTCTACGTCATTGACACGTAGTGATGAGGGAGGTGTGAATTTGTGGTTCCTTGTGACAAATAGGACATCTGTCTTGCCGTGATTGATGCGTAAGTTTTGTGATAGTAGCCAATGGGCTACTGCTTCGAAGCAGTTAATTATTGGGGAGAGCACTGGTTGGTCTATCAAAAAACGGCATGTAGAGGAGGATGTCATCAGCGTAGGCAAGGCATTTTACATTGAAGGATCGGATTAAGTCACATATCGGCTGCATATAGATGTTGAACATCAGTGATGATAAGGACGATCCTTGGGGGAACTCCTTGTGTTTGCAGAAATGGTTTGGAGGATGAGTGGCCAGTCCTGACTTGTTGCCACCTATTGGATAGGTAGGATTCGCACCATTTTAGAGCTGTATTTTGGATCCCCTTTTCCTTCAAGCGTTGTAGAAGTATGTCATGACTTACCGAGTCAAAGGCAGCAGAGATGTCTAGGAAAATAAGGACAAAGCCTTGTTGGATGCTGTTGGTTCCTGTGATCAGATCGTTGAGCAGGGTTGTGAGGACAGTGTCTACCCCATGTGCTTCTCTGAATCCGTGTTGGGCTGGATCTAATGGTGCTTCGGTGTCGATATGTTGCTGGATTTGTTGTTGAGCGGCTTTTTCGATGATCTTGGCTAGCTGGGGGATGCTCGATATTGGCCTGAAGGATTCTACTTTAAATGGGTCTAGTTTGCTGTTTTTTAGTAAGGGCTTGATGGAGGTGTTTTTAAGGCTCTGCGGGAATGATCCTGTGGTAAAGGATTGGTTCAGTATTTTGGCCAGGATGTTGCTTATGTCATGGCGGAGCTCTTTGAACCAGTTGGCTGGGTAGGGGTCATTGGGTGCTGTGCTGGGGTTAACAGAGGCAATGATGTCAACAACCTCTTTATTGGATACTGTGGTGAAGTTGCATAGTGGGGTTGCTTGAAATGTTTTGTATGGTGTGGAGGGATTGTTAGTGTCTATGTTTCTATTGGTCTTGACCATCTTCGATTGTAAATAGTCTGCATAGTCCTGTGGTTGAGGCATTGGGAGGTGGACTGAGACCGGCTCTCCTGTTATGGACTTTACTATATTGAATAAGGTATGTGGTTTGTTGATGGAGCGTTTTAATATATCAGTGTGATAGAGTTTCCTTTTCTGCATTATCTTCGCACGGTGGATCAGCAGGTATGAGTTGTATGCAGTGTGTGCTTCAGTGGAGTGGGTTCGGCGCCACTGTCTCTCGAGTTTGCGTAGATGGTGTAGAGATGCTCGTAGGTCCATGGAGAACCAGGGTGCATGTTCTCGTCATTTTGTGGTCTTTTCGGCGTAAGATGGACAAGACGCAGCTCTAAGGTTTTCGTCCCATTTAGATATGAGGTCATCCAAGCTGAGGGAAGTGTTGGTCATGAGAGGTTGGAGGTTCTCTAGGACTTCGCTCTTGTTGAGTGGGCGGAAGCGGACTTCTGGCGTTTTGGCATTATTTGTATTTGATGCTGTTTGATTGTTACTGGGAGTGCTTATGGGTATGTGGAATCTAAGGAGATGGTGGTCGGACCAAGGCACTGGTGACACGGATAGTGCGAGGTCTTGGGATGATGAGGCCTTAGGAAGAGGTGCGAATATGAGATCCAGTTTGCCTCCCTTAGTGTGGGTGGCAGAGTCAACACATTGTTTGTAACCTAGATCCTCTAGGGCCTCAAGGAATGCTACTGAGTGGCTATCTTGGAGAGATGGGAGGTTAAAGTCGCCGACTAACCAAGTTGGAGACTGTGGGTGGAGTGGAGGTGGTGCATGCTAGCTCAATTATTGTTGATAGGTCGTCTGGTGATGGAGTGGGTGCCCGGTATATGAGGTTGATTGCGCATAGTTCACTTGATATGGTGAGAACGTCAAGGTGAGTTGAGCTGGAGGCGTTCTGCAACTTGAATTGAAGGTCGGCTTTAGCAAGGATGAGTGTCCCGCCTCCTTTCTGAGTAGCCCTGTGGCATGTAAATATGGAGAATCCTGGGGGTAGCATTTGATTCAAGAGGATGTTGTCACAAGCGGACAACCATGTCTCGGTGATCATCAAGATGTCAAGATTGTGTAGTGGAATTAGGTCAATGGCTGCGGGCCATTTGGAGCGTATTGATCTGGCGTTTATCAAGGCACATTTTAGTAGGCGTTGCTGACGTTCTTTCTTGGTTTGTGTCTTTTTGAAGAGTTGGAGGGGTATGTTGATTAGGTGGGAGTGGGGTGAGTGGTTGGTTCTTGTTGAGGTATTGTGTGGAAGTTCAGGCCGTCTCCTTCCATGGAGTAGGATGGGAATGGAGTTGGAGCCCTGGTTGAACGCGTTTGAGAGGTTGGGGAGCCCAAGGATGAGGAGGGAGATGAATGCTATCAGGGGCTTGTACATTCTGGATTGGCAGCAGTATATGGTAGTAGTGAAGGGTGGTAATTAATGAGGGTGAAATTACTGGCAACAGTAGAGGAGACACAGTGAAAAGGGGAGAGTTACTGGCAACAGTAGTACGCTGATACAGTTGATTGGGGATAAATTACCTAGCAACAATGAAAAAAATAACTTTAGCACGGTGAAATTACTGGCAACAGTAGAGGAGACACAGTGAAAAGGGGAGAGTTACTGGCAACAGTAGTACGCTGATACAGTTGATTGGGGATAAATTACCTAGCAACAATGAAAAAAATAACTTTAGCACGGTGAAATTACTGGCAACAGTAGAGGAGGCACAGTGAAAAGGGGCGAGTTACTGGCAACAGTAGTACGCTGATACAGTTGATTGGGGATAAATATCCCAGCAAGACATCAAAAGCATGGTTCAGGGTCCCCCACTGTTGCCTATATTGTCAGGAATCGAAATATAATTCCTCACCCGGCTGACCATGGCCTGCAGTACCTGATGGAGACAGCGTGAGAAGTTTGGGCGGCTCATCCCACCAACTGTGGCCACTGATGACTGGAAACAGCCAGAGGCAAAGAAATGTAGGGCACCCAGGAACTTGACCAAACCCGGTATGGCATGTGACCGGCCAGTCAGGGGTACGAGGTCAGGTCTCAGATCCTCATAGAGCTCCCTAATAGCTTGTGTGGTCAAACAGTAGAAGGAGATGACCTGGTCCTTGCGAATCACCTGGAGTTGGGCCCTGGGTCTTTAGAGGCGAGGCTGCCGAGGCCGGACCTCAGCTTGCCTCCTGCGCCATTCCGGCACAGCCATGGACTGCGGATCCTCCACAGCTGCAGGTCTGAGTTGCACCGGGCCCTGACCCATGCCCTGTGCCACAGCCCCATGGACCTCATCTCCCTCCTCCGTGAAATGCAGTTCAAGACCCAGCTCACCCTCCGACATGGCACATGCAGCAATGACAAAGTTCTGTCATCATGTATGGCAGACAGAGAAGGGACAGACTCCTATCAACACCTCCCTAGCTCAACACCACCCCTGCTTGTCACCTGTCCAACTGCACACCTCACCTGGCCCACACCTCACCACACCTACCACTCCCCTGCACCTCAGCCCTCCAGCACCTCACCTTTCCTATACCTCTCCTCCCCTGCCTGACAACTCACCTACCCCTCAACCACACTACACCTGCCCCTCTCCTCCCCTGCTCCACGCCTTACCAATCCTGTCCCACACCTCACATGCCCCTCACCCACACCTCACCTGCCCAACACCTCCCTTGCCCCTCACCACTCCCATGCCTCACCACTTCTGCCCCACATCTCACCTGCCCCTCACCCACACCTCACCTTTCCCTCACCCACACCTCCCCTGTCCCTCACCGCTCCCACGCCTCACCAATCCTGTCCCACACCTCACTGGCCCCTCACAAACACCTCACCTGCCCCTCACTTCCCCTGCTCCTCACCGCTCTAACACCTCACTGCTCCTGCCCCACACCCCACCTGCCCCTCACCACCCCTGCTTCTCACCTCATCTCTGCCTCACCTCTCACACTGTACACCTCTCTAGCTCAACACCTCGCATGCTCAATAACTCTCCTGCACTACACCCACAGCGGCCCACACAATTGTAGAAACACCTATGCAATGACACGTAGAGCGTATATGCGCATTATTACACGCATTGTTGCACACATTGCACATGCACACGGTACTTGTGCACGTGCATGCAGGAGGAAAACCCGGCTGTCACGTAGTGCTGTACATCATACCCATTGGCCCAGCACACGGCCATACGCCCAATGCACACCACACTGTGTGTGCATGAGCGCATTGCGTGCAAGGCTGCATGGCGTGCCCATGCATAACGTGCGCCTGCGCACACAGTATGGCAAGTGTGCCGCATGCGCATGCCACATGGCCCTACACAACAGGCGTGTCCGCCCACTGCATGCATGGGTGCAACTATCGTGCGCATGCACAATGCGTGTATACGCTCTACGCGCCATTGCATAAATGCCTCTGCAACTGCATTGGGCACTGAGGGTGTAGTGCTGGAGAGTTGTTGTGTGAGCGAAGCCTTGTTCTGGTGAGGTGTGGAGCTGGAGAGATGCGGAGCGTGAGAGGAGTAGTGCAGGTGAGGTGTCGAGCATGGGAGGTGAGGGGCAGGTGAGGTGTGGCTGATGGGCAGGTGAGGTGTGGGGCAGGAGTAGTGAGGTGTGGGAGCGGCGAGGAGGAGGGGAGGGGAGGGGTACAAGAGGTGTGGGTGAGGGGCATTTGAGGTGTGGGGCAGGAGCGGTGAGGCATGGGAGCAGTGAGGAACAGGGGAGGGAGGCAGGTGAGGTGTCTGTGAAGGGCAGGTGAGTTGTGGGGCAGGAGCAGTGTGGAGCAGGTGTGGTGCGGATCAGGTGAGACATATGTGACCCAGAGGGAGATGACTGTGTGAGTAAGGGTAGCCAGGGAGAGGAGACAACAGGAGGGGAGGGTGGGGCTGGGCCTCACCAGCAGCCCCAAGAGGCTGCAGGGATGCGTGAGGCAGGGGTGGCGGTGGCTGGGCCATTGTGTGGGTCACAGCCGACACAGGAGCAGCATGAGATGGCAGCAGGGGGAAAGCGGAAGCATAGGCCAGTGCCTGCTGAGGAGAGGAGGAGGGCCCACAGATTCACAACACAGGAAAATGAACTACTGCTGGCCAGTGTCCTAGAGCATTCTGAGGTCCTCTATGGAAGGCTAAGCTCAAAGACACCAATGAACACCCGTACCATGGTGTGGGAGGGGGTTCAGGAAGCTGTGGCGGAAGCAGGGGGCCCACATCGAGACTTGGACAGCCTGCGTAAACATTTTAATGATATAAAGCATGGGGTCCATAAACAAATGACAGCCAATAGACATCATGCTATGGGCACTGGCAGGGGTGGACCCAGTGGACCTGGCCTGACACCCCTTGAGCAGGAGCTTGCGGAACATCTTGGCCCTGTGTACCTGTATGGACTGCCAGCAGCGCTGGACACCGCACATCCACAGGCAGGTAGGTTAGAGATATGCATTCCAAGTACAGATATCAAACATGCACATGCAGAGCCTGACCCAGGGGGGTGTGGGGCCATGTCCTGAGAGCAAGGGTGGGCCAACAAAGCTAGGGGGCCACACACACATCAAAGGGTGACTACTGGGAATGTGGGATGGTCAGGACAGGTACCTGGGTGTTTGTCCATGTCCACACATAGTACGGGCCATATGAATGTCATATGAACCAAATTCCAGGCAGTGTGTAGCTTGTTACATCAGTGAATGTCACCCTGTGGACAGGGATGTGCTGGTGCCATTGTGACCGCATTGCGGTATACACATTGCTGTACGTGAGGACAGAACATGGAGCCATACATATGTGCCCTGCCTAACCACATATTACTCAGTGTATCATGTTCCCATCCCCAGGTGACATGCGGGCCATGGTGGAGGCGGGGGATATGTCAAAGGATGGAGCAGCAGCAGGGGATGTGGCAGGGGTGGCAGACGCCAATGGAGATGGCAGTTGGCACTCGGAGGACCCAGGGTGCGATGTGCCTCAGGAGACGGATGTCATACCGTACCTCAACCCACTATCGGGGACCAGCTGCACATGCACAGTGTCCGTGGAGGGGCCAGAGGGAACATTGGCAGCACCAAGGCCAGAGAGCACAGCAAACACCAACCTGGTTGTGGTACTGCAGGAGCTCTGTGGCCATACCGCATCGGCACGCGAAAATGCTGAGGGTGGGTGTCAAGGTCCAAGTAATGGGTGCAGGGTAAAGCACTAATGTCCCACCCCTCTTGCCCGTTTGTTCCTGTAGCAACTGCTTCAGCCCCTGTCAGCTTGAAAACCCGTGCCATAAGTAGCTTTCTGCCATCTGCAGGCCATGTATCCTGGTGCCACCACTCAGGGTTAGGCCCATGTTGTCACCACATCTGCATTTAGTAGCAGTTTCTGTGATTCTTCTATAGAAGCTATTCTTGCAACAAATTGAACTCTAGGCTAATGAGGTCTCAGATATCATAGGTTGCCACTGTTTCATGAAACTTCAGTGGACTAATACCTAAAAATACATCAATGACCTCTGTCTTAAACTTCTAGCCATGTGAGTCCCCTTCTAATACAACATTCGTTGATGTGAATTTTTTCTTATACTGATTTAGATAAACGTATTGCTTAGTAGTAAATAATCAATAATAAACCAGTGCTTAGCTTTACGATGGACTTCCCTTGACGCTAGTTCAAGCGCTATGAGATGCGTTTCTCCTATTGGTTTCATCAGGGGAAGACATTCACATCGTCACTATAAGGAGAAATAAGTTCTTCAGTTACATGCTTCTAAAATTAACATTTTTATAAGTCATTTTATTAACATGTTCACCATTCCTCCTACCTATTACTGCACCAGCTTGGTTCGACAGAGCTTTGGAAATGGTGTGCTCCACTAACAGAAACGCCGCACATGCGGACCAGTGAAATGGTCTTTCTTAATTGATAACACGTGAACGGGTATTATCTCTTAAGTGGAAATATAGGCTGAAAATTGCATTTTGTCATATGCATAACTCCCATTCAATTCGGGAATTAAGCCCCTGAGGTGTTATTGTATCGAGAGTGTGAATCCATCATTGTTCACGATATAGCAACGTGTGATCTATTGATTTGCCCCGAATTGGAAAAAGAACTTGTTCTATGACGAAACATCGTAGTTCAGAAAAAGCATGTTGAAAATTCAAACAGTGATCAACAATCGGGGCTTCTCGTCGTTGACATCATAACTTACTTCTGTGTTCATTAATTCTCACTTGTAGAGAACGGATGGTTTTCCCAACGTAGAGAAGATCGCAAGGACAGCGAAGGGCATAAATGACCTGTATGGATTTACAATTAGTAGTACTTCGTAGTCGATAACGGGTGTTATGGTAACAAAAATCCTGTAGTTCTAAAGTAATTAAACAGATATTACATGTTCCACAACGTGTATAGCCTGCGGTCGTTAAAGGCATGGAAACAGAAAGAGGACGTAGAACTGCAGGACTAAGTAGCTCTTTAAAAAATTTTTGTCTCTGCCAAACACACCGCACTGTATGGTCAGCTAATTCAGGGATACCTTGTAAGACATTAGCATGTCGTTTTATACTTCATTGTAAAGAATGGCTAAATGGTGAAAATGCTGTAATAAGATTGACCTGTGGCTGTAAAGTAACGCTTCTTGTGGTTAGAGGATTAATGAGTAGATCCCGATTGAGATATTTTGCTCTCTTATAGGCTTGATGTATCACTTTAGGAGGATATCCTCTTTGCAAAAAATGGTTACGTAAAGTGGAGGACTGTCTCTTAAACTCACATAAATTGGTACAATTTCTGCGGTATCGAATAAATTGGGAAACCGGTAAACTATTCTTTAACCGCGAAGGATGTGCACTTCCATAATGCAGGAGAGTATTACGATCCGTCAATTTACGGTGTGTAGAGGTGTTCCATCCGGTTGAAGTTTTTCTCACCACGACATCCAAAAAAGTTATATGCTCCATATGATAATTTAAAGAAAATTTAATTTGATCATCCCGTGTATTCAACCATTGAAAAAACTCTAATAAAGCTCCGGTTGATCCTCGCCAGATAACAAACACGTCATCTACATATCTTCACCATACATTAAGAGATTCAGAATACGGGGAAGTTGTGATCCAATCATTTTCAAATCTTGACATATATAAGTTGGTGATGGAGGGGGCACTCCAGATGTTTGGTGATAGATAACACTATCATATACAAAATGATTCTGAAAAAGTGTTAACCTAGTAACTGCTGCTAAGAACGCCAACTGAGACTCTGAAAGGTCTCCTCGATTTTGAAGTGCTTGCATTACGATGGCGTAGGCTTTATTCTGTGGAATAACTGTATATAGTGATGTAACATCAAGTGTTACTAAGATAACATCCTGCATTTGTACCAAATTATTTTGCTCAACCAACATTTGTAAAAAATGTGTGGTATCTTTTAAGTAAGCTGGAATTGATGACATCAAAGGTCTTAAAAATGAGTCCAAAAAAATCGATAAAGGCTCTAAAAGTGAACCTCTGGTAGAGATGATAGGACGTCCCGGAGGGTTATTTAAATCTTTATGAACCTTTGGGACCAAATAAAATTTAGCCAATGTGTATGTTGTGGAATTCAAGAACCGCCATTCTTTTTTAGAAATTAGATGAGTAGTTAATGCCTCAGTGGTAAGAGCCCGAATTTGCTTTTGTAGAACCTTAGACGGGTCTTGCTGTAAAACTGAATAGGTTGATTGATCAATTGTTTGGTAGCTTCGATCTGATATTGAGTTCTATTCAGGACAACGATAGCTCCTCCTTTGTCCGCTCGTCGAATGACTATGTCTGTTCTGGTTTGTAAATCTTTCAGCGCTTTCCGCTCATTAACTGTTAACTTAGATTGAAAACAAGGACTGGTTTTTGTAAAACGTTCAGCGTCTTGCAATATAAGATCACGATATATTACCAGTGCTGGAGGAAGAGGTTCAGGTGGAGACCAAGTCGATTTGAATGGTAACTTAACTCGATTGGAATCGGGTTGTTGATTTACTGTTTCTTGTGAACCAAAATAGATCTTTAAATGTAGTTTCCGAATGAAGCGTTCAATATCTATACGAAATTGAAAAGTATCAAAATGAAGACAGGGAACAAAGGATAACCCCTTATTTAAAAGCGCCTCCTGCTCCTGCGATAAAGTGATCCCTGAAATGTTGATTACTAATGAGTCTGATTCCATCGTTTGGATGGTTCTCTGGATTGAATCTTTTCTTTGGAAAGAGGTTTCTTTTTCTTTTTGTCCTCTTTCTCGGTATCGTCCAAAAAAGCTCCTTTTCGTAGACGTCCCCCAGAATCTGTGGAATCAGTGTCTTCTGATGTAGTGTCAAAACTAACTTGTTTTCTTTGTGGTCTTTCTATACGTTTAAGGTTCATCCAGGGGTAGACATACCCCTTGGTATAATCATCGTAATCCCGACGCAGTTTCTTAAGTTTGATTTTCATCACTTCATCCTTTACCACTTGGACCTCCGAGGTAATGTTTTCAAACTTGGTAGTCGCTGCTTCTCCAGAAAGTGTAGTTTTTAATTGGGTAGTCAATTCATCGATCTCTATCGTCAAAACGTCCATTTCTTTTTTTGTTGTCTCGATGATGAGGACCATTAAATCAATAGAACACTTGTTGAGGATTTGGTTCCACTTTTCCACAAAAGAGGTATCAGTTGAAAACATTCTGGGTTCTTTATATATACGTAAACCTCTTGGGATATGCCGACATTGTACGTATTCAATGAGGGATAGCCTATGCAATTCTATCCGCACCCTGCGTTTTTGTAACCTTAATAAATCGTCCCAATTCAGATGATCTGCAGTATTATGTTGGTCTTCCGAAAAGGCAAAAGGAGTCGGTTCTTTACATGCTGAGGAAAAGAAGGGAAGTCCATCGTAAAGCTAAGCACTGGTTTATTATTGATTATTTACTACTAAGCAATACGTTTATCTAAATCAGTATAAGAAAAAATTTACGTCAACGAATGTTGTATTAGAAGGGGACTCACATGGCTAGAAGTTTAAGACAGAGGTCATTGATGTATTTTTAGGTATTAGTCCACTGAAGTTTCATGAAACAGTGGCAACCTATGGTATCTGAGACCTCATTAGCCTAGAGTTCAATTTGTTGCAAGAATAGCTTCTATAGAAGAATCACAGAAACTGCTACTATATACATTTTTTGATTCTGTGATAGATAACCACCTCAACAATTGTTAACCACATCTGCATTGACATACACATACTGCATCTCCTAATTGCCCCACCCACAGTCGTACCTCTGCAGCTCACATCCAACCCCATCAGCCCCAATCCCCTTTACCGTTCTCAATGCCCAGTCAATGGCAAACAGACCCTCACTACGCCAATATGTATGTGTCCTACCCCATCACACTCACACTCATACAGCCCAATCCTATTCCAACCCCCCCTCCACATTGTCTCCCCCATGGTTCCAGCTGCAGACAGCATCCGCTCCCAGCATGTCCATGCAGCAAACCAAGTCCAGTCCTCAACCCCCATCATCCCATGTCCAGTCCACTCCTAGCCTGACACCCACCACCTGTCCCAGACTTCCCACCCCCCAGCCATGGCGACCCTTATCTCCCTTCTCACTCCGGCCATTGCCATTCCATGCACCTCACCCCATCAGCTGGTTACATGTCATGCCCCCTCTCACTCGGCACATAATGTGGCTGTGGCTCCCCCAGTACTGCTTCATCCTCGTCATGTACCATCAAACCCTGGATTAATAGTCACTTGTGTTTTGCAGCATTCAAGTTTGTCACGTCGTATAGCATCTGTGCTGCGTAAAAGATTGATTGGTGCACATCCTAAACTTCCTGGTTGTATGCTACGTATGGCATATAGCCGTGGACATAATTTAAGAGACTATTTATGCCCTGCAGTGTTACGACGAGATGTTTTACCAACTTCGCCTTCGGGTCATGCAGCATGTCAGCGCTGCTCCTTCTGTGGCATTATGGTCAATGAAATTTGTGAGAAATATAGAAGCAAAGTTTGACGATTGTGAAGTAATACGACTTATACTACCACACATGTTGTATATGGACTCTGGTGTTCCTGTTCACAATTGTATGTTGGGAAAACTACTCGACCGTTACGGACTCGACTTGCTGAACATAAGTATAGTCTTCATAAATCTCGCGTGGATACACCATTGATACAACACTGTATGGCCTATTCATGCATAACCTTTATGCACCATACCACATGCACCTTTGCTAGGCTGCCAGTCACATGACACACACCAGTGGTGATGCATGTTGATGCTATGTGTGCATGGGGTGTCGGGGGGTGGGGCATGCGCAACTTCCCACCCATGCGCCATGTAACAGCATGTCACCAACACCTATCACTCTGCCATCAACACGTGTCAGACATATTCCCATACTGCACGTGTCTTTGCACCAGGACACCATGACCTGAGCGCTGATCATGCACATCAACATTGTGCCTTTGGCACAGCAGCAGCAGCGGCCAGGTTGGCCTGTGGGATGTGGCCCAACATGCAATCCCAGCTCCAGGGGACACATGGGGATTGGGCAGACAAGCACACATCAACTGGTGCAACTACCATAGCAACAGGACGACAGACGTTTATCTGTAAACAGGCCTGTGACCTCATGGGGACATGGCTGACTTGAACACTTCAACAGGTGCACATACCATAGCACCAGTATGGATGACAGACCACTGTGACCAGGCCTGAAGCCTCCTGGGGATAGGGATGACATGCACACTTCAACAGGTGCAGTTACCATAGCACCAGGATAAATGACAGACCTCTGTAAACAGGCCTGAGGGCTCCTGGGGATATGGCATACCTGCACACTTCAACAAGTGCAACTACCATAGCACCAGGATGAAGAATAAACCTCTGTAAACAGGCCTAAGGGCTCCTGGGGATATGGCAGACCTACACTCTTCAACAAGTGGAACAAATACCATTGTACTAGGATGAAAAATAGACCTCTGGGAACAGGCCTGAGGCATCCTGGGGATATGGCATACCTGCACACTTCAACAAGTGCAACTACCATGGCACCAGGATGAAAAGCTGACATCTGGAAACAGCCTGAGGCCTCCTGGGGATATGGAAGACCTGCACACTTCAACAAGTGGAACAAATACCATTGCACCAGGATGAAAAACAAACCTCTGGAAACAGGCCTGAGGCCTCCTGGGGATATGGCATAACTGCACACTTCAACAAGTGCAACTACCATGGCACCAGGATGAAAATGGGACCTCTGTAAACAGACCTGAGGACTCCTGGGGATATGGCATACCTGCACACTTCAACAAGTACAATTACCATGGCACCAGGATGAAGAGGAGACCTCTGTAAACAGGCCTGAGGGCTCCTGGGGATATGGCAGACCTGTACACGTCAACAAGTGGAACAAATACCATTGCACAAGGATGAAAAACAGACCTCTGGAAACAGGCCTGAGGCCTCCTGGGGATATGGAAGACCTGCACACTTCAACAAGTGCAACTACCATTGGACCAGGATGAAAAAGGGATCTCTGTAAACAGACCTGAGGGCTCCTGGGGATATGGCATACCTGCACACTTCAACAAGTGCAACTACCATGGCAACAGGATGAAGAAGAGACCTCTGTAAACAGGTCTGAGGTCTCCTGGGGATATGGCAGACCTGCACACTTCAACAAGTGGAACAAATACCATTGCACCAGGATGAAGCACAGACCTCTGGGAACAGGCCTGAGGCCTCCTGGGGATATGGCATACCTTCACACATCAACAAGTGCAACTACCATGGCACCAGGATGAAGAGGAGACCTCTGTAAACAGGCCTGAAGGCTCCTGGGGATATGGCAGACCTGTACACGTCAACAAGTGGAACAAATACCATTGCACAAGGATGAAAAACAGACCTCTGGAAACAGGCCTGAGGCCTCCTGGGGATATGGAAGACCAGCACACTTCAACAAGTGCAACTACCATGGCACCAAGATGAAAAAGGGACCTCTGTAAACAGGCTTGAGGGCTCCTGGGGATATGGCATACCTGCACACTTCAACAAGTGCAACTACCATGGCACCAGGATGAGGGAAAGACCTCTGTAAATAGGCCTGAGGGGTCTTGGGGATATGGCAGACCTGCACACTTCAACAATTGGAACAAATACCATTGCACCCGGATGAAGCACAGACCTCTGGGAACCGGCCTGAGGCCTCCTGGGGATATGGCAGACCTGTACACTTCAACATGTGCAACTATTATGGCACCAGGATGAAATGCATACCTCTGTAAACAGGTCTGATGCCTCCTGGTGATAAGGCGTACCTGCACACATCAACACGGGGGCCTTCATTGATCCTAGGTTGAACCACAGACATGTCCTTTCACCTTGTTGTGCATGTCTGATATGTGTGTAGGTTGCGGCCTATTGTGTTGCAATCCTGGATTTGTGTGACCGGTCCCCATTCACTTACCTCACGTGGGTATTCTGACACCCTGTTGTACTGCCTTGTGATGCATTGCCAGGCCCTCCTCACCTTTCTGAGGTCCTTCCGTCGTGAGGACCCTGGAAACAGGTGCTCCTGGTGGAAACATTTCTGTTTTGCCAGGAGGTGGAGATCCCCAGGGGTAAAAGCTGGGTTTCTAGACCGAGACGCCATCTTTGACAGGTGTTTGTGGTCCATGCGCTCATGACGTACTAAAACAGAGCATACGCGTTTTAACGCACATTCGTTATGTGCATTTGGTAGGTGTGTCTTCACGTGCGTTTCATACGCGCGTAACTCTAGCTGTGGCGTGTTGTTATAATTTTGACAAATTTCAGGTATGTTGTTGTAGATTCTGTACGTGCGACACATATCAGCTTGTCTAAACATGACTGTCCTCTGTGTATGTGAGGTGCCATGTTCCCATCCTGTTGATTTCGTGATACTCTCTTCCTGGATTTGAGCTCCATTGTTGCTAAGCACATTGCCTATCCACTGCACTACACATACCAGGTGATATTTTTCAGAGGGACCATGATCTTGTGTGAATTGGCGTTTTACGTTATGGCATAGCCACCTTTCAGCCATCTGGGCCTGTGGCGTGTTTTACGGCAAGCTTGTTTACGGTGTGTTAGAGCGTGCCTTATACCACAGTACGTTACAGGATGTGTTATAGCTTATCTTTTGGTATGTCGTGTTGCAAGGATGCGTTTGGATGATCTGAAGGAGTGTTGCCATCTGTGGTGAGGGTATTTCGGGCTGCTAGAACAGATCTGAAAAAATATGACTGTTACAGGATGGGCATGTGGTTGTATGGGACAGGTATCATAAAAGATGTGAACAAGGAGGAATCGACACCATGACCACTGGCCAGGGAAGATCTGTGCACAAAGCAGTGGGGCATACCACCACTGTGAGTTCCACAGCTATGACTGCATAAAGGAACACTGCACGTCATGACACAAACTGTCTGCTGTGTTTGCAAGGATAGGGTCAGTCCACAGGTAACCGTGATGCACTGCACATGCAGATCAGCGGCCTACATCTGTACACCAAATGGGGCATGCACCTCCCCAGCTGCTCAGCTTGGCAAGTGACACTGACCCAGTGTGATACTGGCACAGAATGGCCAGCTATCATTACATTGTGCAGTTTCTATGTTCACCCTGAGGGTGAGGTGGGGTGCCTAGCACCATGTCCGCACCACCCAGGTTTGTTGTGCTAGCCTTTGCTGCAGGTCTCCATCATTGGCAGTGTGTGATAGTTATTTCCCCCATTTACACCTGGGCTACTTCTGGGTCTGTCTATATTCCCCTGCCACGTTTAGCCCCTATGGTTACTTGTTACAGGTGCAGGGGGGTGTCTGGACACACATGCTGAATTTTAAGCAGCACTTGTCAAAATTCCCTCTCTGGGTCAAGGTGGTGTATATGATATGCCCCACAACAGACACACACTTTACATCTTTGCAATGGTAGCAATGGGGGGATATGCTGAGGGAATGTGGGACCAGCAACCCCAGTCCTTATGGCATAAGGGGGCTGTCCAGGGCAATTGACACAGATCTGAACATGTCACTGCAGCAGTGACAGGCAGGCAGGCAGTGGGCCTGGAAACACTCAGCTGCCCACCCACAATGACTTGACATGCCACAGCAGAGAGCACAGTCAGTCTGCATCCTGCAAGGGGTTCCAGCCATGCACATGTTAGCTGCAGATGGTCTGCTAGCCATTCCACAATGCATGCGCCCAGGAGAATTGTGTGCACCCAGACCTGGAATGTCAGCTCAAACACCAAGCAGCGATCTCAGTGATTGAACCCCCAACACAGGGAACACACAAATATCCCTGGAGACATACACTGTATAGCACTATGTGGGAACATGGACATGCCATGGTCACTGTTTGGTCAGAGTGAGTGACCCACAGCTTGTGATCATCTGGCCTTCCTGTCCATACAGGAGGTGCTCCAACACTACAGCGTCCCAGCCAATGCCCTCCACCCTGTGCATATGCATCTTGGCCAATTGGCACTGTCTGGCCCATACCTACAATACCCTGCTCCTCATTATGCACATTAGCAGGCTGACACTGGAAACAGTGGGACATTGTGGGGCCCGTGAGGTATGGGAAGACACAAAACAATGCAAAGATACACACACAAAACACACACACTCCTATTACAGCATCTCATTTAGATAGGGGTGTTTGGAAAACCTGCCCACCACACTGGTCCTGATCACAGTGCCGACATTGCTAAACAGTGCAGGGGGTAGTTGTGGTGGTAACTGCATCTCTGTGATGGCCACAACACCCTGACCCTCCATGAAGCTTTGGATAGTGGAGCCTGTGTGGGTGGGTTGTTTGTACTCCTGTTTGCCATTGCTTTTGTGATTGCACATGGTTATGTTATATCTGCATTGTAGGATAAAAGTTCATGACATACTGTGCTGGATGCACAAATGGGACCTAAACATGTGACCCTCTGCTCTGGAACACACTGGTTGTGTGTACTGTGCCACACAGTGGCTACAGAGGCACAGCAGTCCCTGGCCCTGCCTTAACATCTCAGTTGCATCTGCATTGTGAGGTAAAACATTAGAGCATGCTCTACAGATGAGACCTGAACTTGCAACCCTCTGCTCTAGAGCACACTGGCTGTGGGTACTGCACCACACAGGCACAGTGGTCCCTGGCCCTGCCTTAACCTCTCAGTGGTATCTGCATTGTGAGGTAAAACATTAGAGCATGCTCTACAGATGGGACCTGAACTTGCGACTCTCTGGGGTGCATATTCTATTGCCACCTTGGGTTCACCTGGGTCTGCTGCTTGTGTCTTTGATTATTGTGGTCTGTAAAATTTCTGCTGAGCAGTGGTGTAAGGTCTTGAAAATGATTAGTGTTGCCTTGAATTCTGCCCTTGCCCTTATCGGTAGCCAGTAGCTGTTGGAGTACTGGTGTTATGTGTTCATATTTAGCCATGCCTGTGATTATGCGTGCTGCAGTGTTTTGAACCAATTGAA
This sequence comes from Ichthyophis bannanicus, assembly GCA_033557465.1. Classification (NCBI taxonomy): domain Eukaryota; kingdom Metazoa; phylum Chordata; class Amphibia; order Gymnophiona; family Ichthyophiidae; genus Ichthyophis; species Ichthyophis bannanicus. The sequence goes on along the minus strand of CM066032.1, from coordinate 1,464,545,155 downwards.
GTGGGTGGACAGACTGTTTGCGTAACCCTTGATATAATGATTTTCCATAGTCTAGTATGGGGGTGATGACTGCCTGGCAAGCAGTGCAGAAATGTTCTTGGCTGAGGGTTGGCTTGAGTCGTCTTATGATCTTTAATCGGTGGTACGCTTTTGTGCAGTCTTGTTTATGTGGGATTGGAGATTCAGGTTCTTGTCTATGGAGACACTGAGATATTTTACTTTGTCCTTTGTTGTAATTGTTCTATTTAGTATGTTGAGTTCTTGGGGTGGGTTCAATGTGGTGCTCCTGGAAATGAACATTGCTTCAGTTTTATCAAAGTTTACCTTGAGGTCATTGTTGGCGAGCCAGGTGTTCATGTGTTCGAGGCAGTCGGTCATTGAGGTTATGTCAGGGGTGCTCAGGTCGATTGGAGTGTGCACCATGATATCGTCTGCATACAGGTGGTATTGTATGTTGTGCTGTTTGATGATCCTGCATATGGGCTGGATGTAGATCAGGGGTCACCAACCTCCAGAGGGCCACGGGCCGCACAGCCGACTACCGGCAGACTCGCGGGCTGCACCCCCCTCCCCCCCCCCACGCGAAAAGAAAACTGCTCATACCTGACCTTGAATAATCCATGTCAGCTCCCTCCCTTCTTCTGCAGCCGCGGCTCCCTGCCTCTTAGGGAACCGCGGCTGTGCTTGTAAAATCATCGCGGAGCCCTTCCTGTCTTGACGGGCTCCGTGCAGCATTGTCCCGCCTCTAAAGGAAGTTGTTTACCACTTCCTTTGGAGGCGGGACAATGCTGCACGGAGCCCGTCAAGACAGGAAGGGCTCCGCGATGATTTTACAAGCACAGCCGCGGTTCCCTAAGAGGCAGGGAGCCGCGGCTGCAGAAGAAGGAGTCGGTGAGTTTGCCTTGGCGGGCCGCACCGGGGTAGAGTCTCGCGGGCCGCACGGAGGGACCTCGCGGGCCGCATGCGGCCCACGGGCCGCAGGTTGGTGACCCCTGATGTAGATGATGAATAGTATTGATGACAGGGCTTATCCCTGTGGTATTTCTTGCATGGTAGGAAACTGGGCTGATTTTTTTCTCTCCGCATTTTACTTGCTGTGTGTGGTTGTTTAGATAGGAGGTGAACCATTTCAGGGTGTTGTTGCGCAGTCCAATTTCTTGGAGGCACTGTAGGAGTATAGAGTGTGACACCGTGTCAAAGGCAGCTGAGATGTTGATGAAAATTAGTAAGAAACCGTTCTTTATGTTGTCTAGCCCTCTCAGTAGGTTGTCAAAGGGAGAGGTGAGTAGAGTCTCTATGTTCTGATGGGGTTTGAAGCCATGTTGGTGCAGGTCTAGCAGAGCATGGAGGTCTATATGGTCCTGCAGTTGTCTTTGCACTACTTTCTCGATGATTTTTGAGATAAATGGCAAGCTTGAGATCGGACGGTAAGATTTTGGATCAGAGGTGTTTAGCAAGTTGCCTTTAAGAATTGGTCGTGTGGTAGCTTGCTTTAGAATCCATGGGAGGTGCCCTTGTTGGAGGGACTCCTGCACGATTTTGTGTATGTGGTGGCTTAGTTGGTTCTTGGAAGCCTTGATCCATTCTACTGGGCATGGATCTGTTGGTGCAGTTGTCGTATTGAGGGTGCCCACAATGTTTTCTATTTGCTGTGTTGTGTTCTCTATGGCAGCAGAACGCTGTGAAGTCCGGTGGGGTCACTTGGTTCAGGATGACCTGGTCTGTGTCTGTGTCAGGTCTCGGTGATGCAAATGATGTCCAGCTTTTGGTCCAGAATGTAATCAAGGATGGTGTTCGGTTTGTTTCGGATTGATCTTGCATTTATAAGTTCACATTTGATAGTTGCAAGTATGGAGTTGCTTGTGGGTGTTTGCGGTGGTAGGGCCTGCACCCTGTTGGGTGATCTGTTCACTAGTCGCTTGGGCCGGTGGCATCCTTGTGAGGTGGTGGTCCAGTCTGTGGGAGGCAGGAGAGGGTATCTAAGCATTGGCATATATATGTTTGGTTGGACTCCTTGCACGAGGAGTAGTAGAGTGCAGTATGCTATTAGGTACTGGTAGGGTGCGTGCATTTTTGCTTGCCTTGGGTGTGCTAGGGATCTCTAGGGATCTCCCTACCTCTTGTCATGTATAGGCTCCCGTGGGGTATGGGAGGGCTCAGGCTGTTTTGTCGGTTGAAGTGGGGGGAGACCACTGGAGTGGGCAATCGTTGGTGACCGAGGTCCTTCTGTGTGACGCGTTGAGGATTGTGATCTGGTCTGTTGGTTCTGGATCCTCTGACAGGGTTTGGTGCTGTGCACGGGTGTGTGGTCTTCTGGCATTATAGCTGTAGTTATGTGGTCTGTAGTATGGGTTTCTGGCTCCTTTGGTTAATTTGCGCTGTGTGAGGAAGCCGTGTGCAGTTGATCCTGTTGCTTACCTCTGTCTTCTCCGTCTCTTTCAATGTTTGATAGGTTTGGTGGGCTCCGGGGAGACTGACGGCTGGTGTGGCTCTGTCTCTTCAGGTGTGCATTCTGCGGTGCAGCGGTTGTTTGGCCAGTTCTTTCTTGTGGGTCTGTCCTTGGTCCCTGCCTAAGGGCCACGCCAAAGGGCCCTTTGGCAAGGCCCACCAGGCGCGGGCCCGCCTGGTGCAGGCACGCCTGATGGCTGCTGCTTTTGTAGGGGGAATCCCCAGTCCCGATTGGGCTGGAGCTTCAGAGCGGGAACACGGCTCCCTTTCCGCTCTGGTGCTCTACCCCGGTCAGGGGGAGCTGCAGCTGGTGGTGTTCATCGCAGCGTCTGCTGTTCTTCTCCGGCTGATGGCTGCTGCTTTTGTAGGGTGAATCCCCAGCCCCGACTGGGTTGGAGCTTCAGAGCGGGAACACGGCTCCCTTTATCTTCTTTTTTTGTGTCATACAAAATGCTGGTAGAACCATCTATACCACCTGTATGAAACAATTGAGTGTCATCAATTAGGGTGTTTGACTAGTGTAAACTGTGCTGCTATGTTTGTCTTGACTATGTTATAGCTCTTTTGAGCATCTACTGGAACCGTATCAGTCTATAGCATACTTGGCTTGTTTGTGGGAAAGTGAAGGGGAGATCTCCATATTGATTGTTTTTGTCCTTGATTTTTTTGTGATCCCAGATTTACATTTCTGTAGAAGTGATTAATTTAATTTGTCTCATTTTAAATTGTGCATAAATAAGCACTGCAAGCCTAATGTGCCTTGGAATGTTCCATCCCTATAGTAATATATATAGGCCTCAACAATCAAAAGGATGTAGATGGTATGCAGGACTAAATAATTTAAATCCTGCTGAGCTCTGCATTTTGCTGCACTATCCAGATAGTGCCATGCTACATTTCCCCCACTGCTATGACACTATGGGGAAAATGTTGCAGTGATCAGTGGGTGGAAGTATGAACTATTGCAGTACTAGTCATGTGGCTTCAGAGTGGGATCGTCATAGGAGTTTCCAGACATGGCTGCAATTGTCAAACAGCCATTGCTGTAACTAGCTCTGGGCAAGTGTTGCACACGCATAGGGCACAAAACAGGAGGGGTCACTTTAGGGGCGACTTCTGATCTAGCTTCATCCCCACAATGTCTGCCCTCTATTAGCTGGTGCATTCCAGCCTCTCTTGATGGTGGTGTCAGTGGAGTACAGCTCCAAGCACTTATAAACAACAGGTTGCCTCAGATCCCGCACTTGCAGGAGTGCTCTGATCATTTCCCCCTCTGATGTGAGAATAAGTCAGTAGATGGAGGTATGAGATGAGTGCTGCAAGTGCAGACTTGGAAAGATCCACATAGGTCCTTGCGTATTTGGAGGTCCACTCTGCTGATGCCAGTGCTGCTGCCACCAAGGGAACAGGATAAACAGTGGCATGACAAGGATTGCATGGACAGGAAGTGTGGGACTGAACCAGCTAGAGGAGAAGAGGTGAGGGGTAATATGGACCCATGATGGCATGCTGACATCATGCCATACTGTCAATAGTGGTATGTCAATAGAGAGGCCATACCACTATGCACAGTCACCACCATATGACAGCTCTGTGAGGCTAGATATAGCAACAGGCAAGTGGAAAATGTTGCTATGTAAGGAAGGGTTGCACATGAAGAACCCAGAGAAAATTGTCACATCTCATGCACACACATCCTGTGGTCCCCATGTCACATCCTTTAGGACACAGGCCATTGGTCACAGTTAACTCATAATAAGAAACTGACACAATATGTTTGTGCATGCAGCATTTATTCTAGGGTGATACACCCTGCCTTTTTCAGCTATTACACTTGTAGTAAACATGATGTCTACCTGAAAATAAGAGGTATCCTCTGTACAATACAGTATCTTGTGAAAGACATGGAAATATATCAACTGTATGTCCTCATCATATGTCAATTACATATGACAAGGGCCACCACACCAACAAGATCTGCAACTTACATGTATTCATTCAGGCAAAATAAACATTACATGAGTGGCACAGGACGACTGGCAGCCCTCACCAATGCAGTTGTGGTCAGCATCATTGGAACACTTACAGGTCTTGCTATATGGTGGACAATATCCTGAGAGGCAATTCTGAAGAATCCACACTTATGTCATCAGTAAATGTGAAGGATATGTTCCAAGGTAACCAACAAAAAGATAATGTTGCCACAAATAATGCTAAAGTTATGGATGCCATCAATGGCAACCCTCATGACTCTTTATTTGCACAACCCTTGACAGTGATGACAGCCTCTAAACATGTCATACTGCCATGTATATGTTTCATAGAGCTGTTTGCTGGTTGTGTCTCAAACTTTGCCAATGTGATGTCTTGAAATTCATTCATGTTTTCATGATTGCTTTCAACAATGGCAGAATTCAGCTGTGTCCAAACCTTTTCCAGTGGATGTAGATCTGTAATTATTAATGGGCAATTCTAAACAGTACATTTTCTCCCGCTGTTTTCCAAAATATATGTACTATTGGATGAATGCTTAAGGTCATTGTCATCCTAGAGGATACCTGACCACTGATCAAGACCTATCAGTCTGAAGCCAGCTAGCAAATCCTACTCTAAAATACCATGGCTATCCCCTGAATGCATGATTCCTTCAAGAACTGAACTGTATGAAGTATGTTTTCAAATCTGCCGAAGTGTCTCTTCTTTGACTACCAATGTATCAGTGGTGTGCATTGCTAAAGAGCTCACATATGTTATCATCTGTCCATAGAACATGTTCCTAGTGGGCTCTCTGTTTCTTATGATGAGCTAGGGCAAAGATTATGGTTGACTTTTCATCTGTGTCTGTTTGCAGAGGGCTCCTCCATAGCTGTCGCCCCTTAAGCCCTTTCATGGTTACTGTGCAGCTCATGGTGTGTTTGGAAAGCAATAATCCACATGGCTCCAGGTCAGCCTTTAGCTCATTAGATGTTATACAGGAGCTCTCCAGATCAACCAACAGTAAGGATTTAAGGATTGTTTTATTATATTAAATTGTTAGCTCTCTGACTGGGAGCTCTTAAAAGGGTTTTTGTACATTTTTTACCTTCTTTTTGGTGCTTTAGTGGGACTTTCCTTGAGCACAGTAGGTGGTTGAACTCCAGTAACCTCCTCAGCTTTGGGAACTGCTAACACCTAATCAGGAGTTAGTGGGCCTGATTACCTGAGAGCAGCTGAGGGCCTGCATAAAAGGCACCAGTGCCCTGTCCTGTTCAGGCTTTCCTACAGGAGCTCTCCAGATCAACCAACAGTAAGGATTTAAGGGTTTGTTTTATTATATTAAATTGTTAGCTCTCTGACTGGGAGCTCTTAAAAGGGTTTTTTGTACATTTTGTACCTTTTTTTTGGTGCTTTAGTGGGACTTTCCTTGAGCACAGTAGGTGGTTGAACTCCAGCAACCTCCTCAGCTTTGGGAACTGCTAACACCTAATCAGGAGTTAGTGGGCCTGATTACCTGAGAGCAGCTGAGGGCCTGCATAAAAGGCTCCAGTGCCCTGCCCTGTTCAGGCTTTCCTACAGGAGCTCTCCAGATCAACCAACAATAAGGATTTAAGGGTTTGTTTTATTATATTAAATTGTTAGCTCTCTGACTGGGAGCTCTTAAAAGGGTTTTTTGTACAATTTTTACCTTCTTTTTGGTGCTTTAGTGGGACTTTCCTTGAGCACAGTAGGTGGTTGAACTCCAGTAACCTCCTCAGCTTTGGGAACTGCTAACACCTAATCCTGGGGTACACCACTATTCACCTTTCTCCATTGGGAAAATTGGCCATTTAGCCCTACCCTCTGCTTTCTATCTTTTAACCAGTTCCTGATCCACAGTAGTACACTGCCTCCTATCCCATGACTCTTTAGTTTTGCCAAAAGTGTCTGATGAGGGACCTTGTCAAAGGCTTTCTGATAGTCCAGATACACTATATCAACCGACTCATCTTTGTCCAACTGTTTATTCACACTTTCAAAAAAACATAACAGATTAGTAAGACAAGATCTTCCTTGTCTAAAGCCATGTTGGCTGTCTCCCATTAGGCCATGACTATCTACATGCTGAGTAATTTTATTCTTTATGATGGTTTCTGCCATTTTTCCCGGTACTGACGTGAGGCTCACCGGTCTGTAGTTTCCCGGATCACCCCTGGAACCCTTTTTAAAAATTGGTGTTACATTGGCGATCCTCCAATCTTCAGGTATTAGAGATGATTTTAATGATAGTTCACAGATTACTAATAGCAGGTCTGCAATCCCATATTTCAGTTCTTTCAACACCCTTGGATGTATACCATCCGGCCCAGATGATTTGCTACTCTTCAGTTTATCTAATAGTTGTAATACATCTTCCCGATGTATCGATATTACCTTCAATTCTTCCGCACCTTTAAATACCACTTCAGTCATGGGTAACATCCCTACATCTTCCTCAGTAAAGACCAAAGCAAAGAATTCATTCAGTCTCTCCGCTATCTCCTTGTCACCTCTTAGTGCCCCTTTAACTCCTCTATCATCTAATGGACCAACTGACTTTCTCACAGGTTTTTTTGCTATGAGTGTACTTGAAAAAATCTGTATTTCACGTTTTTGCTTCCGCAGCAAGCTTCTTCTCAAATTCTCCCTTTGCCTGCTTTATCAATGCCTTGCATTTGACTTGCCAGTGCTTGTGCTGTTTCCAGGTTTCGTCGTTTGGCTCTTTTTTCCATTTCCTGAAAGATGCTTTTTTGAGCGTGGAATACAGCTGGTCTGGGCTTCCAAGATAGTATTTTTCAATGACACCCAAGCTTGATGTAAGTCTTTAACCTTTGCAACTGCTCCTTTTAGTTTTTTCTTAACTATTTTCCTCATTTTATCATAGTCTCCCTTTCGAAAGTTAAAAGGTAGTACTGTAGATTTCCTTAATATCCCTCCTCCACTAATTAAATCAAAGGCGATCATGCTATGATCACTATTGCCAAGTGGCCCCAACATCCTTATCTCTTGCACTAGATCTGGTGTTCCACTAAGGACTAGGTCTAATATGGCTTTCCCTCTGGTTGGTTCATGAACCAGCTGCTCCAAGAAGCAGTCATTTATGTCATCAAGGAACTTTATCACCCTAGCATGTCCTGCCGTGACACTGACCCAGTTGATACCAGGGTAATTGAAATCACCCCTTATTATTATTGCGCTGTAACTTTTGTTAGCTTCCTTGATTTCTTTGAGCATTTCATCATCCATTTGTTCATTCTGGCCAGGCGGTCGATAGTACACCCCCACTGCCATCGCCTTCCCCTTTTTACATGGAATTTCAATCCATAGAGATTCTACAACAAATTTTGTTTCCTGCAAAACTTTAATCCTTTCTGACTCAATGCCCTCTCTAACATAGAGCGCAACCCCTCCACCAATTTGATCAGCTCTATCATTATGATATAGTCTGTACCCAGGTATCACAGTGTCCCACTGGATGTCCTCCTTCCACCATGTCTCTGATATTCAAATTATATCTAACCTCTCATTTAGTGCTATATATTCTAATTCTCCCATCTTATTTTTTAGACTTCTAGCATTTGCATACAAGCATTTTAGAGACTGTATTTTATTCATATTAATTTGGCTATTGTTAGACATGGGTAATTTGGGATCTTTAAGCTCTGTCTGCTCCATACTCAAGGGCATTTTGGCTACTTTACTCTTTTTTGGAACCTCTTTGCTTTTGGTAGTATCCTTCAAGGATAAATTCTTCCAAACCATCCGCTCTTGGGCGACTGTCGGCTTTCCTCTATTATCTAGTTTAAAAGCTGCTCTATCTCCTTTTTAGTAGTTTCAAATATGGTTGTGGCCACTCTCCTTGCCCTCCTATGAAAATGGAATGATGTACATGCCTATACCCTTCTCCCCTCCTTAATACACTGCACCATTACCCTATCTGCTGCATCTCGGTCCCCCTCATACTTTTTTTGTTCTGATGGTAACCAACATTCAGCCATGGGACACCTCTACATCTGTCTACATGTGAGCTGTGGATTGAGATTTGCATACACTACCGCCATAGAATGCTAATCTTGCTCATTCATTGTTATCGTGGATCTACTGAAAACATGACAGGTTGTGGTGGGCCAAGGACTGATTTGGGAACCCCTGGACTATACACATATCCCCACAACTCAGCTATGTGCAAAATAGTCCATCTACTACTGCACACATAACAGGCAGGCACAGTGTCTGCACCACTGCTCATTTGCATTACATAATAGCTGTGATGAAGTCTCCATTGCTGATGTCTCCTCCCAGCCCAGCAATGTGTTGGGTAGTAATGTGTTCCCTATGACTATCAGTTCTGTGTCTCACAGCTTGTACCATAACTGGGTGGGGAAAGGGCAACCTCACACAGCTACATCATGGGACTGTGAAAACTGAATGCTATGGGTAACATTTTGTTCCACAAATCACATACTGCATAATGGTACACATTGCAATGGAGAACTGTGAAACCAAGTAACGTCTGGCTGTGGGTATATGTCCAGCTCTGGATGTCTGATAGTATGACAGAACTTGGGAGGGTGTGCTATGCTGTGCTGCTCAAACACCTAGGGGCATGTTTACTAAACTGCGGTAATGTCATTCGCGTTAGGTTCCGCGGTAAAGGTACAGATGCCCAAATAAAGGCATGGGTGGGGCATCATTATGGAAAGCCATGTCAGGTAATGTGCGTTATAAGGCACAGTACAAGGCATTATGCAGGTGAGGAAGTGGAGGAACATGTGCGTGAGCATTTCCTGTAGGACAAACAACCACAGTCCTGCTGGCAGAGAACAGCCCTCCAGGGCTGGAGGGTCAGAGCCATACCTGTGACTTTAGCAGAACCTCAACTTCCCACACCATGGTCTGCCATTCACAAGCAAACAGCACAGTCAGACTGCACCTGCAGCACCCTCCAAGGTGTTCCAAACCTGCACAGACTAACTGCAGACAGTCTATTAGCCAATCTATAGTGCATGCTCACAGGGGAACCTTGTGCACCCAGAGGTGGAATGCAGACACCAAGCAGGTATCTCTGTGATTGGGCCCCAAAACCAGGAACATACAAGTATCACTGGAAACAAATAATGTGTGGCACTATGTGGGAACATAGACATGCCATGGTCACTGCTCGGTCAGAGTGAGAGTGACACCCCCCCCCCCAGCGTGACATGCTGTGGCCACCCTGTCCATGCAGGTGGTGGTCGAGCACTACAGTGTCCCAGCCATTGCCCTCCACCCTGTGCAGATGGATCCTGGCCAATCCGCCCTGTCTGGGCAATACCCAAAATACCTTGCTCCTCATTATGCACATTTTCAGGCTAACGCTGGAAGCAGTGTGAGAAATGTGGGCTCAGTGAGGTGTTGGCAGACACAAAACAATGGAGAGACATACGCACACTCCCACACCTATCTCAGCATTGTGCAGAGATGGAGGTGATTGACAACCCTACCCGCTGCACTGGTACTTATCATAGTGCCGACATTGCTAATCTGTGCAGGAGTTAGTAGTAGTGCTCTGGTGATAACTGCAGCTCTGTGCTGGGGCCAACAGCCTGACACTCCATGAAGCTGTGGATAGTGGAGCCCTTATGAGTGGGTGTCCGTACCCCTGTGCACCACTGCATTGGGGTTTGCCCATGTTGTTGTTGTGGCTGCATTGTGGGCTAAAACTATGGGGAGATGCTCTGCAGGATCCACAGATGGGACCAGAACCCCTGCTCTTGGACATACATGCTGGCTGAGTGTACTTCACCACACTGTTGCCACAGCAGCATAGTGGTCCCAGGGGCTACCCTTACGTTCCTCGGTCAGACCTCTTCTGTTGCACTGCACACCACGTATGGTACAAGGCAAGGCCTAGGTCCACTGCAAGCGGGTTACACTGCTCCCTCCAGCACAATCACCCACCCCCTCTGCCATGCCGCCATGACCATATGCTGTCGGTGCTGGTGGTGCGCCATCCCAGGCCATCCAGGGGGCAGGTAGGTGGCTGCCTAAGGTGTGGGTTCTGGGATAGGGGTGCCTACATAGATTTCCATGCTTCCCACGGCATCGCCTGTCAATGTTATGCACCCCTTGGGGTGCCTGCTGGGTAATGTCTCCTGGATGGGACACTGTGGGCCACAGACCCATGGGCATGTCTGACCCTGGTCAGTTGCTGTCTTGCTGGTTTCCATTTTCTGCGTTCCTATGTGCCACCTCAGCAACTGCCTAGTCCTCCCTGTGCCCCAGTAGCCCCCACTGCATGTTCTGCCTGCAGCCCCCATGCCCCATTTGTGCCATCACCATAGTGGCCTTTCATACCACGGCACTATGCTGTTGCTGCAAATTGAGCACTACTATCATCTTTATTGGGCTCCCTGCCTATGCTGTACATTGCTGACACTGAAATGGTTTCTCTTTCTTGCAGGTTTTCAGTTGTGTTAGGATTCATCCCTTAATTTCTCCGCGTTAGTGTGGAAGGGGCCTCTCCCCGCCCACTCCCTGCCCATTGACCCCTTCTCTCCGCCCTCTCTCCACCCTCTGCGGGAACGTTAACGCGCGTTAAAGTTAAGTTAATGTGCCTTAACGTTACATAACGTGCCTTAACGTAGCCGCTGCTATGTTACCGCAGTTTAGCAAACATCCCCCCTAGTTCACTAGTGGGACGACCTGCCCTTTCCAGGTCTTATGTCATTTGTATCCTGGGACAGTTGTGGTGAACATTATTGCTACAATTGCACTTCAACCCCTCAATGTACAAGAACTCAGATAATTATATATTCCTGGAAATGGCTTCCAACTATAGATGCAAGCAGTGCACATTCATCCTATACCTCACAATATCAGCTCACACACCACAACTCAAAAGAATGCATTGTAGTTCATAGGCCACAAATGGAGTTATTCCCAGCACATGAGTATTATCAGCATTCAGGAAAAGCCCACATCAGTCTGACCAGAAGAAGCACCAACACATTGCAGTACAATATCTTGCACTGCTGATTGATAGTCATAAATCACATGCATTCATTCACATAAGGCATGCTGTATACAATTACAACAAAGTCTACATTCACTCCCCATGCCCAGTTGTCAATTGAGAACAAAGAATAGCTACAACAGACCATCTGAGAAGCCATTATCACAAAAGAGCAACCTGCAATGGGGTATAATGACATCTACAAAGACCAGTCAATTCCTATGTGCACAGTATACTAGATTGTTCAGGATACTGTGATTCAGAGGAACTGTGCAGCAACCACAAGGATGTGGTGGAAATGTGATACCTAATACCAAAAGCCTGCAAAGATTAGTGACAATTGTCTGCCAAACTGCAAGCACAACATCCAAAGAGCATCAGGGTGAACATCAGCAATCTGAAGTGGTGATTTCAACCCGCACCATTCACCATGCACTAAACCACAATCCCTCATGGAAAATGTTCTATGGACAGATAATACCAAACATAAATTCTTTGGCAATGCAGGCCAACCATACATTTACAGACAGAGATATGAAGTTGATAAAGACAAGAAACACTCTTCTAACAGTTCCTAGGAGGTTCTTGACAGTTCCATGAGCAGAACACTTCTTAATAACATTGCAAACTGTAGTCATAGGAATCCCAAGGTTTTCAAAATGGCCTTGCACCTCTTTGAAGTTTGTTAACGGCTTTTCTGATTATCTCAGGCAGCTCTCCTATTTTCACCATTGTGAAAATGGAACAGGGAGTGAATGTAACCATTTTAAACATTAGAGCTCTCATTCATTGGTTGATTCAAGTCATGTGAGTACTAACAATTGATCACAGGTGTGTCTAATTTTACAGCAATGGGAATGTGGTTCTTCTGCAAACTGATTTGAATTGTTTATTAGGGTGCCAATAATCATATCTTAGCATTTTCCTTTTTTTAAATTGGTCTTGTTTTATTTGATTTGTATGTGTCAAATATGTGTGCATATATAGGCCAAAGCCATTTCACTGGCCTTTTTTTTTTTTTTAGGAAATATTGGACATTAAGGGGTTGCACTGCAAGGGTACCAATAATGTTGATCACAACTGTACTCTTTGAGAAGGGAGCAATTCCAAACAGGGGCTCTACAGGCCAAACAACAGTAAGGATTTGATGGTTTATTTTTATTAAATTGCTCTTAAAAGGGTTCTGGTATATTTTTAAAGCAAAGTTACATTCTTTTTGGTGGTTTAGTGGCAATATTTTCTTTAGCAGAGTAGGTTTTAAACTCTAGAAACCTTCTTAGCCTTTGGGAACTGCTGACACCTAATCAGGTGTTAGTTCCCTCCCTAACCACCCCTAGTGAGCAGACTTGCTTTATAGGGAACCTCCCCATTTAACAAAGCACAGGGACTTGAAACAGCACATTTTGAATATAATTAAAGTGATTTAACTGATTTTCTCTGAAAGGACAACTGGGAAACTGGCTGGTACTTTGGTAGATCTCTCTCTTTTGCTTTAACAGATACCTAAGCTCCACGAACAGAACAATGGCTGGAAAAAATCATATTGCTAAAGTTGTTGCCCCCGTTACAGCTTCTGCCTCTGTCCAGACAGAAGTCCCAATGCCTGTTGAAGGATCGGTCAGGCACAAAAAGAGCAGCATCAGGAAACACAAGGAGCAAGAGAGATGATGACACAAATGCTTTATTGAAATTTCAATAACGCATTTGTGTCATCATCACTCTTGCTCCTTGTGTTTCCTGCTGAAGGACCGGTTCCATGTGCAGGGTGCCTGCATGCTGAAGCTCTGAGGAAACAAGTGGAGGAACTCAGAGAGGAGGTGGTGAGGCTGAGGAAAATTCAAGACAGTGAGAAATACATTGATGAGATGCTTCTTGAAACATCCAAACACTCTGGCAGAAGAGAAGATGGGTGCCAACAGAATGACGAAGGTTGGACACAAGTCACCAGGGCCAGCAGAATCACCAATCCAACTTCTCCAGCCCTTGAATTGGAGAACCATTATGCAGCTCTGGAAGTGGAGGAGGTGAAATTATCCCTGGAAAGGGAAGAACCAGAGGTCAAGTACCCCAAAGTGCAGAATCAGTGACCACAAGGAAGCGAAGGGCAGTGGTGGTTGGTGACTCTCTTCTGAGGGGTGCTGAGGCGTCCATCTGCCAACCATACTTGATGTGAAGAGAGTATGCTGTCTGTCTGGTGTCAAAATCCAAGAGTTTGCCAAGACTCATCAAGCCCACTGACTGTTACCCAATGTTGCTAATCCATGTCGGAACAAATGATACTGCCAGGTATACCTCTGAGCATATCAAAAGTGACTTCATGGCTCTGGGACAGAGTGTGAAGCAGTTAGGTGCACACGTGGTGTTCTCTTCAATCCTCCCTGTTGAGGGTAAAGGCCAAGGCAGAGAGGCTCAAATCCTGGAGATGAATGCATGGCTGCGTGGCTGGTGTCATCGAGAGTGTTTTGGTTTCCTAGACCATGGGATGCTGTTCCAAGGGTTGCAGAGCAGAGATGGCATCCATCTGTCCAAGAAAGGTCAATGGGTCTTCAGTAGTAGACTTGCTAATCTACTGAAGAGGGCTTTAAATTAGATTCATTGGGGATGGGTGAAAAAAGCCCCCAGGTAAGTGATGCATTAAATACCTTTATGGAAATGGGTAACAGGGGTAACATGGAAAGCAGTGTGTATAAATGCCCATAGCATGGGGAATAAGATACCTGATGTTGAAGCTTTGGTGGGAGTGGCCGACTTGGATTTAGTGGCACTTACAGAAACATGGTTCACAGAAAACCATGACTGGGATGTAACTATACCTGGCTATTCTTTATTCAGAAAGGACAGGGTAGAAAGAAGGGGAGGAGGGGTGGCACTATATGTCAAAAATACTATTAAAGCTTTGGAATAACAGAACTTAAAAGGGAGAGAGGAGGCATTGTGGGTTAAACTAGAAAGAGGGAAAGAGAAATCTATTTGCATTGGCGTGATATACAGACCTCCCTCACAAGAGGAAGAGGTGGACAGAGTTAATTGAAAACATACAAAACATTGCTAGGAAAGGGGAAGTGCCACTGATAGGAAATTTCAATATGCCAGATGTTGATTGGCATATTCCTGCTGCAGTATCATCTAGAAGTAAAGAGATCCTGGATTTTCTACAGGGAGAACTATTCAAGCAATTGGTAACAGACCCCACACGTGAAGGGGCCATACAAGACTTTGTGCTTACCAATGGTGAAAGTGTTTCTGATGTTATAGTAGGAGATCATTTTGAATCTAGTGATCACCAGATGGTATGGTTCAGTATTAGGACTAGGGCTGTTAGAATCCATTCAAAGGTGAGGGTCTTAGACTAGGAAGACTAACTTTGCCAAGATGGGCCAATACCTCAGGGAGTTGTTAGCGGGATGGGAACAGCTGGGGGAAGTAGAAAAACAGTGGACAAAACTGAAAGGAGATATTTTAAGGGCAACCAATCTTTTTGTTAAAATGGTAAATAAAGGTAAAAGGTAAAGGAGACCGCTATGGCTTTCAAAAAGGTAGCTGAAAAAGTGAAGAAAAAGAGGGAGGCCTTCATGAAATACAAGAGATCTCAGAGAGAGGAAGACAGATATTTGAAAGAACTTAGAGAAGCTAGCAAAGTAGTCAGGAAAGCAAAGATTCAAAAAGAGAAGGAAAAAGCCAATGCAATAAAATGGGGGGATAAGACATTTTTCAGATATGTTAGTGAGAAGAGGAAGGACAAAAGTGGTATTGTCAGACTCACGGGTGAAGGGGAAGAATATGTAGAAGCTGATGAGGATAAAGCGTAATTGCTTAACAAATATTTCTGTTCTGTGTTCACAGATGAAGAACCAGGAGCAGGACCTCAGAAAACACCCACAAACAGGAACAGAAGGAAGGGGCATCTTGAAAGATTTTTAGAAGACTGTGTTCGTGAGAAACTAGCTCAACTTAAATTAGACAAAACAATGGGTCCAGATGGGATACACCCTAGAATACTGAGGGAACTTGGAGACATTCTAGCAGCTCCACTGACTGACCTTTTCAATGCCTCGTTGGAGTCGGGAGTGGTGCCAAAGGACTGGAGAGAGGCTCATGTGGTGCCTTTACACAAAAGCGGAAGTAAGGATGTGGTTGAAAACTACAGGCCGGTTAGTTTAACTTCAGTGGTGAGTAAATTATTGGAAACGCTGCTGAAAGAGAAAATAGTGAGATTTCTGGAGTCCAGTGGATTACAGGATCCGAGGCAACATGGATACACCAGAGGCAGGTCTTGTCAGACAAATCTGATTGATTTCTTTGACTGGGTGGCCAGGGAGTAGGACCGAGGGAGAGCCCTAGATGTGGTGAATTTAGATTTCAGTAAAGCCTTTGACACTGTTCCTCACAGGCGACTTATAAACAAACTGAGCACCCTAGGGATGGACCATAAAGTTTCTGCTTAGGTTAGAAATTGGTTGGGTGGGATGCGACAAAGAGTACAGGTAAATGGGGCTCACTCTGAGGAGAAGGATGTTACCAGTGGTGTGCCACAGGGATCTGTCCTTCGTCCGATTCTTTTTAACATCTTTGTTAGTGATATAGCAGAAGGGCTGTCGGGTAAGGTTTGCCTTTTTGCGGATGATACCAATATCTGCAATAGAGTAGACACACAGGAAGGTGTAGATAACATGAGGAGGGATCTAGCTAAGCTTGAAAAATGGACTAGAATCTGGCAGTTGGGATTTAATGTTAAAAAATGTAAGGTCATGCATTTGGGCTGCTGCAATCCACGGGAGCAATATAGTATAGGGGGTGAAGTACTTTTGTCCACTAAAGAAGAGCAGGACCTGGGCATGGTTGTGTCTGCTGATCTTAAAGTAGCTAAACAGGTAGAAAAGGTGACGGCAAAAGCTAGAAGGATGCTTGGGTGCATACAGAGAGGAATGGCTAGCAGAAAAAAGGAGGTGATAGTGCCTCTGTGTAAGTCTTTGGTGCAACCTCATTTGGAATATGGTGTGCAATTCTGGATACCGCACTTTCAAAAGGATGTGAACAGGATGGAGTCGGTGCAGAGGGTGGCTACTAAAATGGTTAGTGGTCTTCATTATAAAGCATATGAGGACAGACTTAAGGATTTTAATATGTACACCTTAGAGGAAAGGCGGGATAGAGGTCATATGATTGATATCGTTAAATACCTCAGTGGCATAAATGTTCAGGGGGAGAGCCTCTTTCAATTGAAAGCAAGTTCTGCTACGAGGGGATATGGGATGAGGGTGAATGGGGATAGATTCAGGAGTGATTTGCGGAAATATTTCTTTATGGAAAGAGTGGTGTATCCATGGAATAGTCTTCCAGTGGAGGTGGTAGAGATGAGGATAGTATCTGAATTCAAAAAAGCATGGGACAAATACAGAAGATCTCTAAAGGAAAAAAGGGGACTGTTGTAGTTGTTGATATGGAAGGACAGACTAGATAGGCCATGTGGTCTTTTTCTGTCATCATATTTCTATGTTTCTATGTTTCTAATTCAAAATGCACAAGTAGTTCAACTAGATTCCATTAAGTTTCAAGACCCAAGCTGGACATGAATCGAGGAAAAGACACAAGTGGAACTATACAGAATGTCTGCTGCAGTATGGGTCTAAGAATGATCTGTCCTAGTCCTTATTTGGCAAAATAACAAAGCAGGATAATATACAAAACAATAATAACCTCATTTAAAGCATTAAACGACATGGCGCCGACAACACTATGTAATCTAATATGCAAAGAAACACCTAAGCCTACTCATAGAAAAGAACATTTAAATAAACTAAAGATTCCGAAGGACTTCATAAAAGCACATAAATTAACCAACAATAGAGCCTTCTCTCACATAGCCCCTACTATCTGGAATTCCTTACCAGAGGATCTACGTTCACTAACAGAGATCATGGAATTCCGCAAAAAATTAAAAACGTATCTATTCACTAAACACTACAATACCATGGAAAACCTTGCACTCAACTTAGATAAAGGCTAAACAGGTAACCGACCACATAAAGCACAAACCCCCACCTAAATGGACAACACACTTAGCTCTAACGAAATAACGATCCTATCTCTTATGCCCTAATACCTAAGCATGTATATAGTTGTATCTGTTATGTATTGTCTTATGTATTGTCTTATGTATATAGACACTACACTTTGTTAGTTAATTGTTTTAACACGGTTCCAGTTTAAACTCACTTTGTTTAATTTACGATATTTTAAGATGTTCTATGTAAAATTTAGATGTTCTATGTAAAACAAACTTCGCTTTGTTGACTGTTGTTATTTGTACACCGCAACTGATCTCTGGAAGATGCGGTATAGAAATGAGTGTTAAATAAATAAATAAATGACTGAGATGAAGATCTTTAGTTTCACTGTAATGTGGGAAGTAAAGTCATTTCATTGTTATTATTCACATATAAAATTTAGCCTCTGGATTTGAATCCAAGTTTGTACATGTTCATAATAGTCATCCACATCATCTCAAAATGATCTTTTAATTTATCATTTACTAAGACATTTCTCTACAACATTTCAATATTATTCTCAGGCTAGTGATATGACTGCCGGATTCACTGATTAGGTCTGCCTTGCGACTTGTATTATAAGCATGCACTGTTTGCAAATCGAATCTTTATTGTTGAACACTGCTCCCAAAGAGGATAATACAGCATATGTCTGTTCATTCTAATTCTGTTCATATGTTAGTGATATTTAAAAAAAAGTATTACATAAAGATCATTTTAAAATGTCATTTAGTGTTGTGAACACTTCATTGCTGCATTTACTAGAGCAGTGCTTCTTAAGCCAGTCCTTGGGGGCACACCAAACCCAATAGGTTTTCAGGATACACAATGAATTTGAATGAGACATATTTATATATCAAGGAGACAGTGCATGGAAATCTCTCTCATGCATATTCATTTTGAATATCCTAAAGACCTCACTGGGTAGGTGTGCCCCAAAGACAGTGAAAACCAGTGTACTAGAGAACACAATTTAAAAAATTGCTGAAGTTTTCAGAACAGATGAAAAAAAAAATACATTGAGGTGCCTCCTCCCCCTCCACACTGGTGCATCACCAAAAATTTGACATAGACAGCAAGCTCAAGATATTCTTACCCACATATTCCCACAGACTGGGGACTGTGTGAAGCTTGAAGCCATATCCCCATAGCAGCTCTCAAATTCTGTTTCCCCCACCCCCAAACATCACTGCTGTCACTGGCCAAAACTGGAAATTTTGCAGGTCTGATTCCCTAGAGGTTATGAGGGCAGGGAAGGAGGTTGGATACAGAAGGTAAGAAATTGGGTTCTAGAGTTTGAGGGAAAGGCGGCAGGGGACAGAAACCTGGGAAAGGAGTGAAAGATGAGGCTGGAAAGCTAATAAGTGAAAAAGAAAATGGAGGATTTTAGGTTGGAGAGAGGGTATGAAAGGCGGCACAAAATCTAGCTATGAGTAGATAGAGAGTCAAAGAAGAGTGAAAATAAAGTGTAAGATAAATGTTAGAGACAAATGTAGGGAAAGAAGAAAGAAGACAGAAGGAATAGAAAATGGAAAGGAGACTGAAAAAAAATGTAGAGGAAGAAAATTTTTAAAAAAGTTGAAAAACTGGGACCATCCCTATCAGAAATACAAATTGCCCATACAACAGTGGTAAAAAAAAAAAAGATTTTAGTGATTGGGAAAGTATAAGTTTCGGGCAGCGTATTTCTTGCATCTTTATATTTTGCTCGGTACAAGTAAAAATAAATGTTTAATTTTATTTTTATTTCTCCTGTGTTGTACTGTACAAAGAGACTATGGTTTCTTGAGATTTGCAGTTCTGATTTGTAATCCTTTGTCTATAATTAGTGAGGGTCAGTGTGTATGTGTGCAACTGAGTGAGCAATTCTTCCGGCTTGTAATATCTGAGTGGAGGATATATAGCATCTGACGTGTTTGGCTTTTCTAGTAGAAAGTGCATGTGTGTTCTCTGTCTGCAGTGCTGTCTTTTTAAAGGGGTTAAAGGTCTTGCCTATTTGTATCCTGAAAGTTGGAACTGTTAGGGCATGGAATATTTGCTATTTAGATTCAAATACTAGCAAAAGAGGTAAATTAGAGAATCTTGATAGAGAGGTTCCAATAAAGCTAAAAGTAACCCAGATGACTTTAAGTACAGAGTAGACAGAGCTGAAAGATTCCAAGTTACCCCTGACAAGTGATAACCAGATTGTTAATATGAACAAAATGCAACCTCTGAAATGACTATATGCAAAAGCTAGACGTCTAAAAACTAAGGGGTCTGTTTACTAAAGGCCGGTGTTGTGCGGTCCGCGGTACCGAGCGGGTGCCGTATAAGGAGTGGGCGTTCCGTCGTGAAGAACAGAAGCTGTGATTGACAGATGCGCTAAGGTGCGCGGCGCCCGTGTGGTTAGTGCCCTGTGACATTACGGCGTTTGATCTGTGCACATAGATCACACTGCTCACGGTTTTTTGGGCTTCCACTATTGTGCTGCACATTGCTGACGGAAACGGTTTCTTTTCCCTGCACAGCACCTCTAACGCGAGTGTTTCACTGGCGGTAAATTTCTTTGCAGATTCGGGCACGCTCCTGTGCGGCGAGTCTCTCTCTCCCCTCCCACATTCCCGCCCACTGACCCCGTCTCTCCGCCCCTAGGGGGCCTTCCTCCGCCCTCATTTCGCCTTGGCACGCCTCTTTCGCACATTACCGCCCCGCAAATGTGCGCGTTGTCGGCGCACGCTTGCGGGACCCGTTAATGTGCCGCGCACTCGTACGGGGCGCTTAAGAGCACTTAAATACATCTTTTAGAGCGCTCATGTGCGCCCCGTACAAGTGCGCCGTTTAGTAAACAGACCCCTAAGATAGAAAGTTAAAATATAGAGCACTAAACAAAAGGTTAGATATAATTGGCATCTCAGAGACCTGGTGGAAGGAGGACAACAAATAGGATACTGTGATATCTTGGTACAAACTGTATTGCAACGATAGAGTAGATCAAATTGGTGCAGGAGTTGTGTTCTGTGTTATAGAGGGCATTGAGTCAAAGATATAGGTTTTGCAGGAAACAAAATACATTGTGGAAACTTTATGGATAGAATTTCCATGCAAAAAGGGGAAGGCTATGGCAATGGGAGTGTACTACTTTCTGACTGGCCAGAATGAACAGATGGATGATGAACTGCTAAAGGAAATCGTGGGAGCTAACAAAAAATTACAACACAATAATAATGGGTCAATGTAATATCAGATCATGCTAGGGAGATAAAATTTCTAGATGAAATAAATTACTTCATCTTGAAGCAACTTTCAAAAGGGAGACTATGGGGTATGTTTACTAAAACCCCGCTAATGTGCGGGCCCCGGTAGTGTGCGGGTGCCATATAAGGAGTGGGCATTCCCCGCTAAAGAAGAAACGCCGGAATTTACATATGCGCTAAGGTGCGCGGCGCCCTTGTGCGCCCCGCACCTTAGCGCATCAGACAGCTGCGCGGGAGGCATATGTGTCACGCTGATGGGCAAGCAAAAGAGCAGAGCCACAGCACAATGGTTAAGGCACATACCAATGGTGCAAGAAATAGGGTTTCAATCCCCCACAGAGCCCAATAAAGACAGCTGGCTGAGGTGTTAATTTATGAGGCAGTGAAATAATGGTCCGCATAAGGTGATGTACTAATGTGTTTGGAGGCATATGAATGATGGGTGGCATAAGGTGGCATGGTAACTTTCTAGGAGGCATCTCAATATGGAGCGGCATAAGGTGGCGCGCTGATGAGCAAACAGCAGAGCAGAGCCACAGCACAATGGTTAAGGCATGCACCAATGGTGCAGGGATCAGGGGTTCAATCCCCCATAATACCCAATGAACAAGGCTGGCTGGGGCAATGTGTATTATGGGGAAGATTGCTTTAGGAGGCATTTTACTTATCAATAATAGCAAACACACTCTCAAAGCGTGTCAACATAAGACGTCCTATAAGGCACATAGTAAAGTGCACTGTCCGTCACGGCACCCTAACATGTCCCCTATAGGGCACCCTATAATTTGCGTCACAGGATAATGTATAGTGCACCTTATATGGACGGGAGCCAGAAGGTGCCCTATAAAGCGCCCTCAGAGGCACCGTATGGGTACAGTACGCTGAGGGTGTTTTTGCTGGCATCAAAAATGTACATAAAAAAAGATGATGCTATAGCCAACCCTATCAAATAACCCCACTGTGGGTTTGAACCCATGACTTTTAGTTTTACAGGCAGTGACACAACCATTGGGCTACAGCTCCATAGCTACTAGCAAGCCCCTGGCTGGCTGCAGAGAGCCTGCACGTCGCCACACAGACAGTCTGCTGCAGCCACCAGGACAGGGTTAGCCCACCCATACCCATGATGCACTGCACATGCAAATCAGCTGTCTACAGATGAACACAAGATGGGGAATGCACCCCCACAGCACCTCGGCCTGGTAGGGGGGAGTGACCGGGTGCACCCCCACAGCACCTCGACCTGGTAGGTGGTACTGACCATGTGTTTTACTAGCACAGAGTAGCTACACACCCTCACATTGTGCGGGTACTGTGCTCACCCTGAGTGTGCGATGAGGCGGCCAGGACCAGGTCCACAACACCTTCCATCGCTGAAAGAGGCCATGCAGGTGCTCCAAAGCAGTGTTAAAGTTTCAGATACGTAGTTTCTGCACAAATGCCTTGGATATCTCTGTCTGTTTCAGTCAGGTGTAGCTGCCATGGACCCACAGGTGGGCCATGCACCCCCCCAGGGCCAAAGGTGGCAAACAGGGTCTCCCATCAATAGATTCACCTTCTATCTCCCTGCAAAGGTGGCAGTAGAGGGAACATCAACCCCAGTCCTGCTGAGGGACATACACCCTACAGGGTAGTCAATGCAGCTCTATACATATCCATAACACAATAGCAGACAGACATTAGGCCTGGATATGGTAAGCTACACCTCCAACACTATCTGATATTCTCCTTTAGCAAGGCATCAGCCACTGCACCCTGCAAGCCACTCCATCAAGACACACACCAGCTGCAAACAGCCTGCTAGTTAGACCATAGTGCATGTTCCCAGTGGAGATGCATGCACCCAGAACTGGGATGTCAGCATACACAGCAAGCAGATAAATCAGTGACTGAGCCCCAAAAGGAAACCCATATCTATCACATTAAAGAAAAACTATATAGCACTATGGGGGTGCCTAGCCATGCTGTGGTCACTGCACAGTCAGGGTGAGAGTGAGCTCTCAGCAGGACATATTGAGGTCACCCTGTCTGTGTAGGTTGTGGCCGGGCAGTAAAATTTCCCAGTCAGTACCCTATGCCCTGTGCAGATGCACCCTGGCCAGGCCACCCTGTCCGGCCTATACCCATGGTACCTTGCTCCTCATTATGCACATTGCCAGCACAATACTGGCAACAGTGCTGGCAGTGTGGGCTGTGGAAGGTGTTTGCAGCCACCACACACTGGATAGACAGACAGCCACCCCCACACCTATGCCAGCATTGTGCCACTATAGAGGGGTTCAGCAGCCATACCCACCACACCAGTCCTTGGCACAGTACAGGCATGGATATGGTATGCAATACTGTTGGGGGTCACTCCCCAGGGGGGTTAACACTGTTGGAGACCAGACCTGCAGCACACACCGCAGACATTAGAATGATTGTTATGATGGAGCTCAATGAGCAAAATTTGCTTAACGTAGGACTTGCTATCTGCCAGTTATCATAGGAAATGTCTGATAGCTGTGTACCGTATACCCAGGTGTAGGGTGGCATTTCTAGGGTATGCATGTGGTAGTATTGGGAGATGCACGCAGGGCCCAATGTCCTGCCTCTCCAGGAGGCATTAGCCAATGGGGCCTGTGGGTGTGGGTGTGGGTGTGTCTGCCCCTGTTGGCTGCTGCTTCACGGCAGAGGTTCCCAACTCCAGTCCTGGTGTGCCAAACACTGTTCAGGTTTTCATGCTGTCCCTCATAAATATGCATGAGCTACATCTGCATACCATGGGGGTGGTGCATAGATATGCAGCACAGGCATCTTTAGTAGAGGCAGCATGGAACCTGAATGGTGTGGGGCCCTCCAGGACTACATTTGGGAGACTCAGATCTAGGTAATGCGCCTGTGTATGGTGTCTGTGTTTGGTGTGGTAAAATATAGGCGTATTAACCATGAGTATGTTCTCAGCATTAAACCTTTGTCCTTACTATCACGGTTTAGTTGTGGGAAAAATATGTGGACAGGATTTGCAGTAGACCCAGCTGGCCTTTGAACCTGTGACCTTCTGTTCTTGCACACACTGTCTGTGTGCACTGCACCACTGTGTTGCCACAGATATGCTGCAGTCCCTGGGGAGTCCATGACTGTACATCCAACAAAGCCTGTCTGTTGCGGTGGACGGTGCCAGCCTGCACAGGCCTAGGCCACTGTCTGCTGTGGCTTGCAGCCACTGCCCCTTTCACCACCTGTACCCTTCCGCCAACATGCAGACATGTCCTTATCTGGGAAAAAGCATATGACCTGATTGAGTTGTGGCACTCCAGGACTGAATTTGGGGTACTCGGCTGTAGGTAATGCCCATTGTTATGGTTTGTGTGCGGTGTAGGGTAAAATATGGTTGCTTGAACCATGCTTATGTTCTCTGCAATAAAGGAGTGTCTTTACTATCACTGTTTAGTGGTGGGTAAAACCATGGGGGCTGGGTTGGCAGGAGCCCCAGCTGGGATTTAAACTTGTGACCTTTTGGTCTTACAGGCACTGGCTGTGTTTGCTGCACCACACTGTGGCCACAGAGACAGTGCAGTCCCTGGAGATAGGAAACCTGGCCGGACGAGTCAGAAACCCTGCTCTGCACAATTTTACTGTGGGCTCATTTACCTTGTATGGAGACAAACGGGCAAATAAACCTCATAAAAAACCTCGAAAAAAGGGGCAAACACCCATAACCAAGCTGGGCAACAGTGATAGCAATGGGCAACAATAAAAAACACTCCCAGGAAAGCTCCAATAAAATGAAATGATTTTTGAAAGGGTCTACGGAGCGCAGACCCTTCCAAAAATCATTTCTTTTTTTTGGAGCTTTCCTGGGGGTGCTTTTTATTGTTGCCCATTTCTATCACTATTGCCCAGCTGAATTGTAATTTTTAACATTTTTGTTGTGCTTATTTTTTATTTTTATTTGCGAGTTTGTTCTGTGCACATGTATCACACTGCTCACGTTTTGTAGGTTTCCCCGGTTTTGCTGTACATTGCTGACGGAAATGGTTTCTCTTCCCTTTAATTCGTCTCTAACGCGAGGTTTTCACTCGCGGTATTTTTGGGTCTATTTTCAGCCCCGCTCCTGTGCAGGGAGCCTCTCCCCTCCCACTTTCCACCCATTGACCCCGTCTCTCCGCCCCTCGGGGGCCTTCCTCCGCCCTCCGTACGCCTTTCCCCGCCTCTATCGCACATCAGTGCACCGCAAACGTGTGCAGACCCGTTAATGTGAAGCGCACACGTGCGGGGCACTTAAGAGCACTTAAGTGCATCATTGCCATGCGCTACTGTGTGCCGCGCACGTGTGCGCGGTTTAGTAAACATACCCCTATGATAAAATGAGGAAAATAGTGGGTGTTTAAAAATACTATTTTGGAAGCCCAGACCAGATGTGTTCCATGCTTTAAGAAAAGTGGAAGAAAATCTAAAGAACTGCCAGCATGGTTTATAGGTGAGGTCAGAGATGCTGTTGTAGCAAAATAAATAAATAAATAAAAAGCCAACATCTTTCAGGAAATGGAGCCAAACAATGAAAAACGGGAAACATAAGCACTGGCAATTTATATACCAGGCATCGATAAGGCAGGCAAAGAGACAAATTGAAAAGCTTACCGTGGAAGCAAAAACGGATAATAAAAAAACTTTTTCAAGTACATTCATAGCAAAAAAATACTGTGAGTATAATTTGGACTATTAGATGAAAAAGGGGTAAAAGAGGTGCTACTGAAGATGTTTGGAAGTTACCCATGCCTTAAATGGTATTTAAAGGTGATATACTGGAAGAAATGAAACAAATCTCAATAAACCCAGGAAGATGTATTACAACTATTCAATAAAACTAAGCAGTAGAAATCACCTGGACTGGATGGTATATATCCCAGGAAGCTGAAAGAACTGAAATATGAGATTACAGACCAATTATTAGTAATCTCTGAACTATCACTAAAATAATTTGTAGTACCTGAAGACTGGAGAATGGTCAGTGTAATACCAATTTTTAAAAAAGGTTCCAGGGGTGATCCAGGAAACTATAGATTGGCAAGCCTGACATCAGTACCGGGCAAAATGGTAGAAACCATTATAAAGAATAGAAATGCTGAACACTCTGAAAGAAGACCAAGACTGGATTGTTTTAATACAAACATGGAAGGTCATACCTTATGGAAAGAGACTTTTAGTTTTACAAGTGACTATATTTCTGATCTATGTACAGTTGTCCCTCGCCACTTCGCGCTTTGACTTTCGCGGCTTCACTCTATCGCGTTTTTTTCAAATACATGTATATTCATTAAAAAGTTGATTGAGCCAGTGAAAACGATACAGTGCACGCTCGGTTGACTGAGTCAATTATACACCCCTGTATTACAATTAAAATTAAAATTACTGTATGTATGGACTGTAGGCCTTTATCTAGGCCCCACGACGTCTCCTAAACGTGCTGCTTCTTCTAAGCCTTCTGACAATGAAACTAAGCACTGGAGGAAGATGCTTACTATCCAGAAGAAGCTAAAACTCTTGGATATAAATAAAGAATCCTACTTCACGGAAATTCACTTATCGCGGTAGAGTCTGGAACTGATTAACTGCGATAAACGAGGGACGACTGTAGTGAAGTAACTCCCTTTACAATAGAGGGGGCTAATATGGATATTTTGGATACCACCAGTTGTGAGGAAATATTAAATTTGCAAAAGCGGATAGTGCGATCAGAACTGCATAGATTGTCATTAATTGAGTATGTGCGACGGCAACACATTCCACGAGGTCTCCGGATGTATAAGGAACCCCGAATGTACAACACTGATCCAGAGTTTATAGAGAAATGGAACTGCATCCTAAACAAATGTTCGCTGGATCTGATGATATTAATAATAGACACCACCAAAATCAACATGGGAAAGATGAACAAAGAAGTAGAATCTATGAAGGCTAGTTTGAAAGACACTGAAACAACAGAACAGTTTGAACAAAAGTCTGAAGAACTGAAGAAACAACTTGATATGCTGTGTGAGGAAGTAAAGAAGATTAAAACAAAAAAGTTAAAAAGAGATTACGATGATTACACAGTGGGATATGTCTACCCCTGGATCGTAAAAATAAGAAGTCACAAAAACATGTGGACTTTGAGATGACATCGGATGATACTAGTACCACGGACTCTAGCAAAATGTCTAAAGAGGATTTTTTAGACGACGGAGAAAGAAATAAGAAAAAGAAGGAAGGAGGGTGAGGATGATATCGAGGCTGGGGAGGGCCATGACACAAGATTTAGAAGGTCTTCAAGGGGATCAGGACGAATCATCATCATTGGTAGTGAATTTATCGGGTTACAAATTATCTCAGGAACATTTACAGGTACTTAATAAAGGGCTATCATTCATCCCAGAAACTTTTTTTTATGCTTTTCAATTTAGGGTGGATTTGGAAAGACTTTTGAGAAAACTAAATCTGAAGATATTTTTTGCATCTAAAGTACAAGTCAAGGAATCTATATCTAATCCAATTTCTAGAAGAATAAAGTTACTGTTGAAATTGACATGGTCCCCCCCTGGGCCAATTCATCCTGCTTTAGCACTTTTCAGAGAACTAGTTTTGAAGGATGTTAAACAGTTCGAAGATACGTCCAAAAGATCATATAGTGCATTATCTAAAGAAGAAAAATTAGCACTTAAAGATCTATAATCAAGATCCAATTTAGTAATCTGTCGGGCAGACAAGGGAGGTGCAATAGTGATCCTTAACCGGGAGCATTATTTAAAGGAAGCACAACGACAATTGTCTGAAACTAAAACATATAGGCTATGAACTGAAGATCCAACTCCTTGTTTACAAACTCATATAAAAGAAGTTACATTACAAGCTTTACAAGATAAGTTAATAACAAAAAAATAATGGACCTTTCTGAATGCTCCGGGACCAACAATAGCAAAATTCTACTTAGTACCGAAAATACACAAAAGTTTAATTGACCCGCCAGGGAGACCTATTGTGTCCACACGGGGCACAGTTCTTGAACCACTATCGGTATATATAGTAACTCTGGTAACCCGGAAGCCCTCCTCGCCTCCGTCCACATCATTAACACAGCCCCACGAGTACCTCGCCCCCCCCCCCCCCAACAAAATCACAAACAACTGTATTTGGTACAAACATTTTGGTCGCAGCTTTATTTACAACTTGTAAACCGCCCAAAGGGCCTGAATAACAATTAACATAACCCAGCCCCGCACCCCTTTACCGGAGGATGCCCCCCCCCACCCGCCATCTTAGTAGCAAGGCGGAGCATCCTCCTCCCCCCCAAACCCCGCCGCCTGCCTCGCCATCCTAGTAGCAAAGGCCGGCTCCCACCCCCCCGCTACCGGGTCGAGACCCCCAACCGGGCTGTCTCGCCCCACCCCAAGGAGCATTTCGCCCCCACTGCTCATAACCAGGTCAAGCCCGCGCCGCTCCTGCGAGCGCAGGCTCTGTACCCCCCCCCCCACCCGCGGCGACAACCTCACCCCCCCCCAGCAAAAAGGGGCGGGGGGGCGGGAACACGACCGGGGTCCCGAGGAGCCGCGGCCCGAAGAAGACGGCCCCGCGGCGCCGCGCCGCCACAGCGCCGCCCCCCCGCCGACCGCCGGCCAATGAAATCGCTCCGACGTTGTGACGGAGCGATTTCAAAACGCCACGCTCGCCGTTCCCTCTCAACCCTCCCCTCCCCCCCCCCCCAGCAACCAGCACGCTGGAGGCCGAGGCCGGGCCCGGGCCCAGGTTACTGACGGCCCGCGGGACCCGGCCCGCGGCCTCGAGCATTAACTCTGGTAACCCGTAAGCCCTCCTCGCCTCCGTCCACATCATTAACACAGCCCCACGAGTACCTCGCCCCCCCCCCCAACAAAATCACAAACAACTGTATTTGGTACAAACATTTTGGTCGCAGCTTTATTTACAACTTGTAAACCGCCCAAAGGGCCTGAATAACAATTAACATAACCCAGCCCCGCACCCCTTTACCGGAGGATGCCCCACCCCCCCACCATCTTAGTAGCAAGGCGGAGCATCCTCCTCCCCCCCAAACCCCGCCGCCTGCCTCGCCATCCTAGTAGCAAAGGCCTGCTCCCACCCCCCGCTACCGGGTCGAGACCCCCAACCGGGCTGTCTCGCCCCACCCCAAGGAGCATTTCGCCCCCACTGCTCATAACCAGGTCAAGCCCGCGCCGCTCCTGCGAGCGCAGGCTCTGTACCCCGCCACCGGTGCGAGGTATGAACTATCCTCGCACCGCCCCCCCCATAAAGCTGCGACCAATCAGTTCCAAAGCTTCTTGCCAATCATTGAGCAATAAGTCCTGGCCAACCGGGGACAAGTGTACCCCGTCGGTACGATACAGTCCAGCGCACCGGGGGTCCGCCCAAGGGTGCTGGACCTGCCACCCGCCAGCCTGCTGCAACCACCGGCCGATCTGCCTGTTGATCTTGGCTAGCCCTCTCGACCACCGCCGCTGCGACAAGCAGGCCGGCCGCGGGATGATGTCCGACCACACAATCGCCAAGTCCGGCCACTGCTCCTGCAGCGCCCGCAGATCCCGTTGTACAGCACGAATAAGTTGCCGGCACGTCCAACCGGAAAGATCATTGCCTCCCAGGTGTATCAGAAGTCCCAACGGCAGCTGCCGCCTCTCCGCGTGCTCTCGAACCACTGGAAGTAGCTGCCACCAACGCATGCCCCGCTGGCCGAGCCACACCAGCCGGAAATTACAGGACACCAAGCCCAGGTGTAGACCCAGCGGACGAGTTGATGCTCTGCGTTCCGCCCAATAGATGAAGGAATGTCCCAGAAGCCACCATACGCCTGGCGGGCCCCGTGCAGCACTCCATGTCGGCACGCTTGGCTGAACACCTGGAAAAGAAACACAGCATTAATACCCCCCCACGCCCCCCCCCCGACACCCCTGCAGTTCACAACTGTTCTGGGCGCACATAGCCCGTGTAGGCCCTGGAGCTCCAACGCCCGATGCGTTGAATCACCTCACACCCGAGGCCCGCGGCCGCAGCACTGGTCGCCGCACCTATCCGAAAGGAATGAGAAGCGTACCCGCGCTCGTCCACGCCCAACCGCCTCAAGGCCAGGCGGAAGACCGCCGTGAATTGAAACTGGGTGACGGCCGAACCGTCCTCATGACAAAAGAAACAGCCAGCCCCAACCCGACGCTGACGCCGGTACATCAACAAGTTCTGCACCGGACAAGATTCCAGACCAGGGATGGCCCGCAACAGCACCCACCGACCCCGCCCCTGCGGGTCAGTTTTCGAGCGATCCAGAAATATCCGAACCAACTGCTCCTGCAGGTCCACCTGATGCTCCTGCAACCCTCCCCGGCCCCCCCCCCCGCCCGCCGGGGGGGCCAGTTCACTAACTCGAAAGGCCCCAAAGAATGCTGTGACAAACAACGCCCGGAACAGGACGGCCTCCAACGTGGAAGCCGCGACCTCGGGCAGGACACCCCAAATACGCAGCAGCAAGTCATGCGACACGGGACGGCGCCAATCTGAGGCAGGGGGCTGCACTCGAGCCCAACCGGCTAGGAGCCGCTTCACTACGTACGAAGTGCCCGGATTGCCCCAACCCGCCACCCTGCAAAAGAAGGAGAAACCGACCAAAGCCGCCCGTGCCGCTGACCGGGACCAACCAGACTCCTTCGCCCAGACTATGAAAGACCCTGCCAAGAGGTCCCCAACGCTGCCACCCCTCCAGCCCCTTCCCCACAGAAACTCACGAACCCGTGTATACCCCCGCAGATAGGCTTTCCACGTACCTGGAGCCAGGGAAGAACGCAGCACAGCAACGAGATCATTCCGGCGTCCCAAGCTGCCAAAGGTGCTCCGGCACTACCGCCGCGGTCTCGTCCGCCCCCGGTGCCAATTCCCGAAACCGCTCCCACTGGAAACGAGACAAAGCATCAGCAATCCCATTCTGAACGCCCGGCACATGACGAGCCCGAGCCGTGATATTAAGACGAAGACAAGCCAGCACAAACACCCGCATCAACGCTGCTACCCGTGGACACTTGGGAGAATGGCGATTAATGACTTGCACCACCGCAGCGTTATCACACCAGAAAACAACTCGCCTATCCCATAACCTCTCCGGCCACAACCATAAGGCCACCACAATCGGAAATAATTCGAGGAACGTCACGTTGCGCGTCAAACCACCTGAACACCACGATGCGGGCCACGGCACCGCACACCACGCGCCCTGGAAGTACAATCCCATGCCCGAACCACCGGCTGCATCTGAAAACAATTCCAGATCCCGGTTGGAAATCTCCCTGGACTGTAACAAAGAGCAACCATTGTAGTCCGCCAGGAACGCATCCCACACGCGCAGATCGGCTCGCATCCCCGCATTGACTCGGATGCGATGATGCCCACATCGGACCCCGGCCATCGCCAAAGATAATCTTCGCGCAAAGGGCCTCCCCATAGCAATGACCCAACATGCAAAATTCAGGTGACCAACTAAACTTTGAAGCTCGGTCAAAGTCACCTTCGCAGCGGAACCAACCGCCGCCACCAAGAGCCGCAGCCGCTCTACCTTATCCGCAGGTAACCGGACCACAAACTCAATCGAATCAATCTCTATCCCCAGAAAGGAGATACGAGTCACCGGTCCGACCGTCTTGCCCTCTGCCAACGGGATGCCAAAATCCGCCGCCAAGCCCAGGAAAAGCCCCAGCAAAGATCCGCACACATCGGACTGGGCTGGCCCGACGAACAAGAAGTCATCAAGATAATGCACTATAGTCCGCCGCCCAGACATCCGCACCAGCACCCAGTGCAAGAAAGAGCTAAAGGCTTCAAAGTAGGCGCACGAAATCGCACAGCCCATGGGCATGCATTTGTCATAGTAGTACTGATTGTCAAAACGAAATCCCAGCAAGGGGAAGGCGGACGGGTGCACCGGCAGGAGACGAAAGGCTGACTCAATGTCCACCTTCGCCAACAGAGCCCCTTTCCCACATTGTCGCACCAGCTCCAATGCCTCATCAAAGGACGCATATCGCACAGAGCACAGCTCACGCGGGATATGGTCGTTCACCGAAGCACCGAGGGGGCAAGAAAGATTATGGATCAGCCGATACCGCCCCGGCTCCTTCTTCGGGATGACCCCCAGCGGCGATACGATAAAAGGCGAGAAGGGGGGCCGTTCAAACGGCCCAGCCACTCTGCCCAGAGCACGCTCCGCCGCAATCTTTCCCCGGGCCACCTCCCCCAACCGCATCACCGATACCGCATTCCCCCTTTCCAACCCCTGAACCGCCCCCCGCACTGGGATACGAAGGCCCTCGGAAAATCCTGCCCATAACATCGTCCCCGCCTTGCCATGTCTGGTAGCCGCATAAAGCTCCAGCCACGGCTGCAGCGCCAGCCTCTTAATGGGGGTAGGCGCTAGCCCCTCCGCATTCCCGTCACTTACTGGCAGCCGCCGCCCCAGGCACCGCTCTGCGGCTGCACCTGACGGCCGAGTGACCGGCGCCGCAAAGCGAACAGGCGTGCCGGAACTTACAGTCCGGGAAGGGGCAGGACGTTTTATTGAAGCGCCAGCACAGGTCCCCGCCGGGCCCGCTCGCCCCCGTTCTGCTCGTCTCGGGCCCCGGGCCCGCTGACTGAAAGGGCCACAGGCCGACCGGAGCCGCCGTACCCGCCGCCTTACCCCGACCCGTACCCCCCCCATACCGCCCCTTTTTGCCGACATTTGCGTGAGCCAAAGGTTGATATCCTTCATTCCCCACGACAACTGCCTGTTCTCCTCCATCCTGTCGCGGAACTCCTCATCATAATTGAGCCAGGCCCAACCTTCGTGCACCTGGGAAGCCGACAAAATGGCATCGGCGTAAGCTAGAAGCTCGCCGTAACAACTCGGGTCCTCATGGCCCCATACACTCGCCAGCCGCAAAAAAGCCCGCGTCCAATTCAACATGTTCCGTGACACCTTCCGTACCCTCCCCGCTTTCTCGTCCTCTTTACGCTTCTTGCGACTCTCCCCTGAACGTTTTCTCCCCTCCAACAACCGGAAAATATCCAGGTAACGCCGCTTCACGATCCGCCTCCGCAACTTGCGCGGAACACTCTCCCACAATTCCGCGCAACGGACCACCGCGGACCCCGCCCCCTTGGACCCCGCCCCCGCTTGCGGGACTACCGTGGAGTCAGCCGAGGAAGTGGCTGATGACCCGGACGACGAGGAGGAAGACGACTTGCTCCTCCGCCGACGCCGTCGGTGCTTCCGCTTCGCCTTGGCTTTCCATGCCGGCGGAGCACACTCGCTCGGCACCACCACCGCCCCACCTCCCCCCGCCGCGACCCCCGAGAACTCACCTGCTGTCAACTGCGCCGCCGTCGTCTGCGCCTCCGAAGTGAACTCCGTCTGCTCCACCGAAGACTGGCCCAGCTGGCTAGCCGTCGAAGACATCACAGTGGATCCCACAGCCGCCGCTGAGGACCCACTCGGAGGAACCGGAGCAGACCCCGACACCTGCAACGGGAGAGGAGAGCCAACACACGGGGAGCCAACACCCGGGGAAGGCGGAAAGCCCGTCCCCGGAGGCGCCCACCCATACGGCCCCATCCCCCCCCCAACACCCCGTCCCTGCGCCCCTCCAGAGGATCCTAACCCCCCGGCCGCCCAGTCTGCCGCCCCCCAGGGGGGGCTGCCCAACAGCCGGAAGCCCGGCACCCCAATGGTTCCCACCCCACCCCACCCCCAAGGCCGGAGCTTGCCCAGGTACCGGGGACCAAGCCGGCCACCCTCCCCCATGCAATCTGGCCCCCCCCAACCCATAGATAGGGGCCCATAAGCCCCAGCCGCTGCCTGCCCCCACCCAGGCCCCCCCTCCTGTACCATCCACCCCATCCCCAACCCCCCCGTGAGACAAGCTCGCAGCAACCACCCCCCCTTCAGTCACTCCCCCCCCCAACAACCCATCAACCTCCACCATTCCTGGCCCAGCGCCCACCCCCAGGGGGCTCCCCACCTCCCCAGGACCATTGAGACCACCTGCAGGGGCAGGGAGAGCTCCCCGCTTCCCGGCCCCGACCCGCCGCTTAGCCGCCGTCCTACTACCCCCCCGCACTACTCCTCGACCAGCTCCGGCGCCTGGTGCTGCCCCTGCCCCACGGAATCCCCGCGGAGTACCCCCAGCCCGTGCTCCCGACGTCCTCCTGGCTCTGCTGGAGCCAGCCATGTTAGGGCTGCCCTACTCAGTGCCACCCCCCAACTGGTATTCTTCCTTTTCCTCTTATTTTATATTTCTGAGTTTTTTTTTTTGTTTGTTTTTTTTAAACAGCCCCCTTCCTCGATGCACCCCCCCTCACCGAAGGCCCCCACCCCGCGACCCCAAAATCCCCCCCCAACGAATCCAACTCACCGGGACCCTCACCAGCCCGAAGAACACGACCGGTTTCCCGAGGAGCCGCGGCCAGAAGAAGACGGCTACGCGGCTCCTCGCTGACACAGCGCCGCCCCCCCCGCCGACCGCCGGCCAATGAAATCGCTCCGACGTTGTGACGGAGCGATTTCAAACGCCGCGCTCGCCGTTCCCTCTCAACCCTCCCCCCCCCCCCCCCCCCAGCAACCAGCACGCTGGAGGCCGAGGCCGGGCCCAGGTTACTGACGGCCGCGGGACCCGGCCCACGGCCTCGAGCATATTCCTTCCTGCACCCCTTATTGATAGGAATTCCATCTTACATTAGGGACACGACCCATTTTCTTCAGATATTAGCAAATCATTCAGAATGGGCAAGAGAAACGGATGTAGTTTTGGTTATGCTAGACGTAACAGCCTTGTATACCGATATCTCCCAATCAGCAATTTATGAGAGTGTAGAACTATCTCTACAACATCGGGGGAATTTATCTGAAGCTCAAATGTTGTTCCTTTTACGATTAACAAAGTTGACAGTTTTTCAAAATTATTTTATGTTTGAAAAAACATTATATCATCAGATATCAGGGGAGGCCATGGGGGCTACATGTGCCCCATCCATAGCAAATTTATTTATGGGGGAATACGAAGAGAAATGGCTTAAAATGTCTCCTTATAAGGCACATGTGAAGTTGTGGTGCCACTATATAGACAATGTGTTCGTTCAGTGGAAAGGACCAATAGATATTTTAGAATTTTTTTGAATGGTTGAATAAGGTTGATAGTAATATACAATTTACACATTCTTATCATTGTGATAAAATGGCATTTCTGGATGTAGTGGGTCTGTAAGGGTAATGCTGGTTGGACTACGTCGGTTCATCGAAAAGCTACTGACAGAAACACCTTTCTCCATTATAGCAGTGCCCATCCATTAAAGCTCAGCGATGGATTACCATTTTCCCAGTTCATAAGATATCATAGGAATTGTTCAGAACATCAGGATTTTAAAAGTAAATCCCAAGTCCTGTCAAATAATTTTATAAGAAGAGGTTACCCGAGACATGTAATAAAGCAGGCTTATCAGAGAGCACTTTTTTTTTTTTTTTTAAACGTTTATTTTCATTTTACAACAAACAAAGTAACAACACATCAAAAGAAACAAATACACACATACAATAAAGAAAGCAACCCCAATTACCCCCCACCCCAATGCTTCTTCTCTAAGCTGAGTAGAATCATCATATGAGCGCTTACATACAACAATTATTGTACAGCAAACAAACAGAAGGAGAATCTATGATACCGGATGAGCATGTGACAAAGATTAATACAGAATCAAACAGTCAACTGAGAGCATCGAAATTTTGAACATAATCGTTGAGCGTCTTCTAGCTAGACCAATAGTGAATAGTTTGACCGGAAGAGGCAGACATACTAGGTATTTGCGCACATTTACAATAAAGACAGATATGTTTCCCAATATTTCGTGATTGAGGAAATAGGAGACAGCAATACCCAGCATAAAGACTAAAAGAAGTAAGCCAATGTAGGAAGAGAGGGGATCCCCGCAGCTAAGCGGAGCCCCACAGACTTCCTAAAGAGGGAATCCGAAATATATAAAATAGAATGAAAACGACCTCAGACCCGACTCCAGTAATACTGTAATGCGGGACAATCATACATAACAGGAGTGTAGTAGACCAAAGGCCATATAGCATGTCCCGCATCAAGCGCACTGGATGGCATTCCAATTGGCGAACCTATCAGGAGTATTTGTCTACATGAGATAGCAGTACTGAGGAGAAAGGAAAAATCTGATCTAGAATGTGAGTGATGGGGGGGGCTGAGAAAAGGTGAGCTCTAAGTCTGAGGGGTGAAGCAACTTCCAAATATCAATTCACGCAAAATCTTTCATCAGGGCTGGCAGGGTGTGGAGACTCTTGGGCGGACCACTCGTTCTAGGCGGCAGGCTATCTATCAAAGGAACAAATACTTGGTAGAAGTCACCGCCGAATAACAATAACAGGGTCATCCACATTCAGAGCATAAATACCAATACACGCTAATGCACAATCTCTAACCTTAAAATATACACAGGCCCAGCTACCCTCCCCATCAGAGCTAGTATCCATTACAGTGATTGGCAAAATTTCTCAACTAAGATGGCTACCTCACCACGCTCAGAAACGGCGGGAGAATAGGCAGCCACCATATAAGGTTTGGCAGCAAGTTTCAGTGGTTCGACAGAAGTGAAATGGATTTCCTGAAGAAACACTAAAGCAGTATGATCATGATTAAAAGAACTAAGGATGGTCATTCTATTGATTGGACTATTGATGCCTCTTACGTTCAATACTAAGAGCATACATAAGGCCATACAACAAAGTCAAACATTCTGAGAAAGGAAACATGATGGCGCACCGAGTTGCGCAATGTCCCTCATATCAACTATAAATGACTGTACACACGATATGATAGAAAATAAGCCAATGAAAATCATGAAGCGCCCTATATAACAGTAGAAGCACCGAAGTGCCTTAGAGAAGAAGCAAAACCCCAGAAATTACAGGCGACCTGATGTCTGCGGGGTGAAACCCCAGAGAAGGCCTAAATTGAAACATATAACCGGTATAGCTGTGCGTGCACCGAATCCAACCGAGGTGCACATCATGGAGGAAAAGGAGACCAAGAAAGGTAGATATAAAAGAAAGGAAGGTCCAGGCAGTCTCTATTCCAGGCAATAATCACCGCGCCGGGCCATTCAAAATGGCGGGCAGTTCCAGCGGAGTCCACCCGAATTGTTGACTTAGCGCATCTGGTCTGCCTCTTTGGAATCCAAAAATGTTGCTAGCAGAGCAGGATCTTCGAAGGTTCTAGTTTGGTTATGAAGAGTCACTCTGAGCTTCGCTGGATATAAGAGGCCAAAGCGAGCCTGTAGCTGTTGAAGTCTAGGACGAAAAGCAAGGAGTCCCTTCCGCCGGTCAGCTGTGGGCTTTGCCAAGTCGGGGAAAAAGGAGACTTTATGATCGTCAAACTGCAGATGTGGCCTCACCCGGGCGGCTTTGAGAATTTGCACAACTTGCTGATACCTCAGTAAACGGAATATAATAGGCCGGGGGGTCGTCCGATTGAGTGCGATGTTGGTAGGAGCACGATATGCTCGGTCAATTTCCAGATCTCTGCAAAAGGTAATCTTCAGCAAGGAAGGGAGAGTTTTGACCAGAAATTCTCTGATATCTCCTGCTTCCGCCCCTTCTGGAACTCCTATGAACCTGACATTGTTGCGACGAGCACGATTATTGCAATCCTCTAACTCTTTTTGAAGATTCTGTATGTGACGCTCAGCCTTGTCCAGGTTCACCAAACGCACCACTTGCGAATCGATGACCCCCGCCATGTTGTCCAGCCGTAGTGAAAGACCTTCAAGCCGGTCCTGAAGCATACCGAAATCTTCTCGCATGGCTCGGAGCGCCTCTCCGTTGGACTGTACCAGTTCCTTCACACCACGTATTTCCTCCAAGATCTCCTGTTGCAGTTCAGGGCTTACCCGAGGTGGAACCATCTTAAGTGGGGAAGACAACTCTGTTTTGGAGCGTTTTCCATGTGAAGAAGAGGGAGACCCGAAGTCCAAGCGCACTGGTTTGTGGGTCGCCATTCCCCCCAAGGCACCCCGGTAAGTTCGGTATAAAATATTAAGTTTATGCAGATGTTAAGTCAGGATTCTAAGTAGGCCCCTCGGGAGCTTCAACGCAAAGCGTCTAACCCGCTGGACATCAGGCTCCGCCCCCCCAGAGAGCACTTTTTAACAATAGAGCACTTATTTTAAATCCAAGGGATAAGGGAACACTAGAAGATAACGGAAATATAAATTTGGTTACAAAATATTCTCCCTATAGCTTCCGGATACAATGCATCATAAAAAAACATACAAATGTCCTAAGTGCCATTCCGGGGCTAGAAAATAAAAGTGTGAGATGCGTATGGCAACGCCATAAAAATCTCAAAGATAAATTGAGCCCAGCCGTTTTACGACCCCCATTAAGTTCAGGGGAGGAGAGTAATTTAGGTCATAGTAAATGTGGAAGTTGTAAGATTTGTGAGATATCTAGTGAAATAATGGATTTTGAATATCATGGTACGACGTATAAACTCAGACAGAAGAAGTCCTGTGGAACGGCATTCGTAGTATATTGTATTCATTGTCCATGTGGGTTAATATACATGGGGAAAACAATAAGGTCTTTTAGGGTACGTATGAATGAACATCGGAGCAGATTGAACTGTAAAATACGGGAAGCCCCAATAGTACAACACTGTTTGGATAGGGGCCATCAGTTTGAGGAGCTAAGATGTTTTTGTATAGATGTGATCCTAAGGAGCAGAGAAGGAAAATCACGAGAACAGTTTTTACTGGTATGTGAACAAAAGTGGATTTTTACTTTACAAACTGTAAATCTGGGAGGTCTCAACGCACAAATTGATTGGGGTGCATGTGTTTGAATTAGAGAGAAGAAAGATTAGATCCCATAATATTAACGATCGGGGAATAAGCCATTATTGAAGTTTTAGTTTTGCCCATACTTAAGTGACAACTGTTCAAAATGAGGCTACAGAAGAAGTGAGGGTGTGAACATGAATTAGACCGCAATGGGGAACTAAGATAGTGTAGAGGTTCAAATTGTATATGTCACGTAAATAATATCATGAGCATGACATCACTGGATTGGTAGAGTATAATATGGATCCTTAGACAGTAACCCACATGTGTGGCATTTTTTGTGAAGCCATGAGGCTCAGATGAAAGCATACGAGAATATGGAAGATGTTTGCAACAAGAATAAGACAATATAGTTGGGTTAATTCGCACTAATAATAATTTTTACTGAAGGGTGATTACAAATGGTAGATAGATTTGTAGTACACATAATTTAATTTAATGTTATAGAAGTAACTAGAAAGAAAATGTTTTAACAAGGTTGTGTATTTGTTTTGTCAGTAGTGCTTTAAAAAGTAAACCCCCTGAAGAAACTTTGTGAAGTGAAATGCAGAGAGGACACCGAGGAGAGGCGTTGGGGAAGAACAGTGTGTTAAAGCTAAGAACTTTTTTCATCTCTGATTTTCATCTCTGGATGTTGTTTTTTGTGTTTTGTGAATAGGCATCACTATTGAAAAAGGAAGGTCATTGATGCAAAAAGGCACACAAATTTAGACGTATATAGGTCTGGAGTTTAGTGCCAGATGATTCTAAGACCTCCTTTTATAAGTTTTAACTTAAATTCATCTAGTGGATGAAAGAAGTATGAGAGGATTTACATAAAGTGGTTACTATGAAATTTTGATATATAACAATCTCTAGATATAAATGGAGTGAGGATTTATAAGTTGTGACAGATATTTCCACTCTGAAAGAAGACCAAGACTGGATTGTTTTAATACGAACATGTAGATAGTAATGGTTTAATGGGAGAAAGCCAACATACATTTAGCCAGGAAAAGTCTTGTCTTACTCATCTGCTATATTTTTTTGAAGGTGTAAATAAACAGGAGGAAATAAAGCAAGCCGGTTGAGATTTTCAGAAAGCCTTTGACAAGGTCCCTCATGAGAGACTCTTGACAATATTAAAGGTCATGGGATAGGAGGCAGTGTACTAAAGTGGATCAGGAACTGGTTAAAAGATAGAAAGCAGAGAGTAGGGCTAAAAAAAATTTTTAATCGAGAAAGGTGAATAGTAGAGTACCCCAGAGATTTGTGCTGGGCCCACTGCTTTTTAACATCTTCATAAATGACCTGGAAATTAGAACAATGAGTGAGGTGATCAAATTTGCAGATGACAGAATTGCAGATGACAAACCCATGCTACTGCTAGGAGACTTCAACCTCAAATCTACCACCACCAAAGATGCTGAAGCCTTCCTCCTAGTGATGAGTTCCTTTCAATACACCCAAATTATCAACACCCCGACACACAGACGCGAATCATCGCCAGACCTCATATTCACACCCAACTATCTACTCGACAGAGGACTCATATCAACCCCCACTGTCACACCTGTACCATGGTCAGACCACCACATAATTAAAATAAATATTGTGCCACGAGGAGGAAAGCAAGATGAGAACTAGGACAACCCACCCACACAAAGAAGATTCAAGAGCTTTGACAGGGACCAATTCCTACAGGACACTCTACCACACCTGAACTCAGAATCAGAGGATCTAGAGGTTCAAATCAGAAACTGGAACAACATCATCAATGCCGCTGCCAAAGCCACAGAATATAGACCCAAGAAAACTCGATGCACCAAACTACATCACAAACCATGGTACTCAAAAGTCATACGGAGCGAAAAGAGGGAACTCAGAAAGTTAGAACAGCGATGGAGACACAAGTCGACCAATACCCAGGCGCTATACCTAACAAAGCAAAAGGACTACAATGAACTCATCAACCAAAGAGAGAATACCACACAAACATGATACTCAAATCCAAAAACAAACCAAGAGAGCTCTTCGAAATTGTGAAAACCCTAACCAAGGAACAAAAGACCGAAAGCGAAGTCCAAATAGACCCACAAGCATTTGCAGACAACATCCAAGAAAAATTCCATTCCTCTTTACAACCAAGATCAAACACAACCACCAAACCAACCATGCTCCTGAAAACCTGGGGCACATTCAGCACCCCATCCACAGAGCAGCTCTCGCACATCATCACCACACTCAATACAAGCACGGCTCCAACAGACCCATGCCCAGTTACATGGATCAAAGCTACTAAGTCAAACTTCATCCACAACATAAACAACATGGTGCACAGTTCACTGACACAAGG
This sequence comes from Ichthyophis bannanicus, assembly GCA_033557465.1. Taxonomy (NCBI): domain Eukaryota; kingdom Metazoa; phylum Chordata; class Amphibia; order Gymnophiona; family Ichthyophiidae; genus Ichthyophis; species Ichthyophis bannanicus. The sequence goes on along the minus strand of CM066032.1, from coordinate 1,464,504,181 downwards.
AAACATGCCAAGCCAGCTAAAGCTCACCACAATAAGACCAATCCTGAAGAAATCCCCACTCGACAAGAACAATCCAGCAGCATACAGACCGATCTCAAGCTTCCCTCTACTGGCAAAAATTATTGAGAAGGCAGTACAGCATCAGCTACAAGACCACATTGACAACCACGCACCACTAGACATCAACCAACACGGCTTCCGCCCCAACCACGGAGTCGAAACATTTCTGTTATACCTCTTCGACAACATACTCCACCTCATAGACAACTGCAAAAATGGAATAAAGATGATCTTCATCGACATCTCATCAGCGTTTGACATAGTGGATCACAGAACTTTACTGGAAAGACTATAGAACATTGTGCTACATGGATCCACCATGAAGTGGTTCCACTCATACCTAAAGGACAGACAGATACAGGTCAAGGTCGGCACCAACACATCCCAACCCATAAAGGCCCTGCAAGGCGTACCACAAGGATCTGCCCTATCAGCGCTATTATTTAACCTCTACATCCAGCCAATATGCAACATCATAAAAGAATACAATATACAATACACAATTTATGCCGATGACATCATGATATACACACTTATCACACTCGACAACCCAGACTACTCCAAAATAACAAACTGTCTCACGCACATGACCAGCTGGTTTTAAGACAACAACCTGACCATAAACTACAGCAAGACTGAGGCACTAATCAGTACCTGAAACACCGACTTCATACCTCCACTCAACATCAAGATAGACAACACAACCATACCTATAAAACTGGAAGTAATATACCTCAGAGTGACTCTAGACAAATAACTGAATCTACAATCTCACATAAGCAGAACCACCAAAAACGCATACCACAGGATGAGACTAATCCGATGCCTCAAACCCCTCCTCTCCCCGGAGCATTTCCGTACAGTCTGTCAGGCACTAATAACCCCAATACTAGACTTCTGCAACCCAATCTATCTCGGTCTCACAAAACAGACTCTCAGACCTCTGCAACTAGCACAAAACACAGCGGCACGCATAATATCTGGCACAGCAAGACAAGAACACATCACACCCATTCTGAAAGATCCCCACTGGCTTCCAATCATCTCACGCATCAAATATAATATAGTCATAAACTGTGGTGATGCGGGTGAAGCACAGTCCTCTGAAAGAGAGAAAAAAGAGGGTTTTTTTTCCATAAAGGGGGGGGGGGTGGGCTCACCTAAGCATAGGTCCCAGAGAGAAAGTGAAACTAAAACACACACTTGCAGAGCTAGCCTGAAGCCACGCCCAGTCTCCAGAGCAGCTGCAGGGAGAGAGAGGTTGGGGCCAGAGAAGGAAGCAGGCTACAAGGCATTTAAACTGCGTCACTCAGCAAGTGAGGGAGAGACGGAGAGAGGCAGAGGAAAGCAGAGAATTGAAGGAATTCCAGGAGTCCAGAGAAGCCAGGAGAGGAGACAGCACTGCAGGGCTGTGAGACCTGGTGATTCTAAAGGGACCAGCCATAACTGCCAAGGCAAGTGGCAGGGCCAGAGGAAAGAAAGGAGCTGGGGAGAGTTCCAGAACTACAGTTCTGACTCTGAGGACAGCAGCTCAAGCTCTGGGCAAACAACCAAACAATTCAGAAAGCCTTGGAAAGGAAGGGTTTCTGCAAGCCAGGTAAACCAAACATTTCCTGAAATTGATTTAGTAAGGGGAAGAAGGGCAAGAGGTTCTGACCCCGTGCCAAAGGGAAGAAGGAATCTCAAGTGGGAAAAGCTTTTTAAACTTTTAAAGAAAGTGCAGCTAAACGTTCCAGAACGTGTCCCAAGCCCTGAGCCTTACAGCACAGAGGAGGAGATGGAAATTGGGTCTTATCAAGATAATCCAGTATCCTCTGATGAATCTATGGAATGTGGTTTTTGTACAAGCAATGCTTAGAAGTTTTATTGAAGGCTGTGTGAAAAGATAAGAAGTGCTGGTGCTAAGTAAAGCCATTGAGAAGGGCAGATATAAAGGTGGAAAACCTCATGCTTTTAAAACAGCCATTTTTACTAATGCTGGAGCTGTGTTAAAATGCTGTTAGTTTCTAAGCTAAGAGGCAGCACATAATCACACGCTGGTTTGTAGCAGCTGGGAGAAGCTGAGAAGATTGCTGGACTGTGCATGTAACAGAGTTTAAACTGTTTTGCTTAAGTGAAGAAGAATTTAAGTTAAAAAGCAAAGAGTGAAGAAACTGCTTTGCTAAAGCAGTGGCGTGTATCTTTTGGAAAGTTTTTGTTGGAGAAATTATCCTTCTTTCTGTTTGCTGTTTTGGGAACCTTTATCAAGGCCTGTTGCCAATTTGACGCTGCAAAGAAAAATAAAAAAAATTTATAACAAATTTTCCTGTGTCAGCCTCATCCACTCGGACTGCTTTAATAATAAGCCCACAACTACACTATAAGGGCCTCAGCTATTACGTTGAAGCATAGAATCAAGTGTGATGACCGGTCGCCCCCACTAGGCAGCCGCCTAGGAGGGCGCCACGGCGCCACAGGTGGCGTAGTTCTTGGATTTTTTTTTGTGTGGGTCAAGTTTGGCACGCCAGGAAGGAGATCCTGACTTCAGAAGGAGGAGAGAACCCCCAGGAGCAGCTGTTGCCAACACGCCCGGTCGGCGGAGCAGAGGAAAATCCGGAGTGGCAGTGGAGCTGGACTCAGGATCCACAGGGTTGACAAAGCGAGACTCTGCACCAGAGCCAGGTAACCCATAGGCTGGTGGGTTAGTGCTGGATAATGCTGGTGTAAGAGGGTGGCTTTAGGGGAGTGATCACCAAGAAAAGGGGAACATAAGGAAGTACCGCACTTGGTGTTTGTTCTCTTCTGTTTTCTTCACAGTGCTACAGGAGCAATGGAGACTCGTGACATCCTGGACTGGGTTGTTAACCAGTTTGCCAGAGAGCGGGAGATGTCAGCGCAGAGCCTAGAACAGGCAAAGGCAATGTTCCAAGCCCAACAAGCACCACTACTAGAGATGATGTCCAGCTGGCTTGCGGCGCAAGGAAAAAAGGAAGAAGCTGCAAGGACTGTACCAGGTTTAGGGGCAGGTTTCCAGGGGTGGGACTGTCCAGGTACTGGGACTTTCTCGTGTGGACGCCTCACTAGAGACGATGATGTTGATGACTATATTGAGGCCTTTGAGAGAATAGCTCTCCTGGCCAGGTGGCCAAAGGAACAGTGGGCGCTAAGGTTCGCCGCTTCTCTCACGGGCGAAGCTTTAGTGGCCTACAGGGCCATGCCTGCTAGTCTAGTTATGGATTACAAAGAAGTAAAGCAAGCTGTTAAGGATCGCTTGGGATTAAACCCCACGGTCTATCGCAGGCTGTTACGTACTTGTAAATTGAGGTTAGGTGAGACACCTCAAGCACTTTATTACAGAGTAAAAAGCTTAGTGTATAAATGGCTTATGCCATAGACTAAGGATTTGGAATCCATATTAGATACTGTAATCTTAGAACAGTTTATGGAATCTGTACCAAGCAATGTGCAAACTTTCCTAGTCCTCCAGGATTGTAAAAACACTCGGGAAGCCATTGCACTGACTGACCGCTTTCTAGAGGCTAATAAATTAAGCCTGGAGAAGGAAGGTATTTTTAAGAATGAAAAGCTGGAGTCACTAGAAAGGAAGGCCAAGCTTGAAAGCTTTGGGAAAGAGAGTATGACTGTGGATAAAGGGTATAATGCACAGAGAAAATGTTTCATGTGTGGAGAGTTTGGTCATCTTAAAAGAGATTGTAGAGCCAAAAAAGCCTTTGTAATCACCCATCACAGAGATGCAGGAGAAGGGTTCTTGTTAACGGTAGAAGTGGAAGGGATCCCAACTGAGGCATTATTGGACTCAGGCGCAGACCAATCGATGATATCTCAGAGGCTGTGGCAGAAAATAGAGGCAAAAGACAAACCCTCACCACAAACCTCTGGAAATCATATCAGGATTCGCTGTGTCCATGGCGCTGCCTCTACCTATCCCATACAGTCTGTGGAAATAGAAGGTTTAGGCATGAAAAAGCAAATAGATGTGGCTATAGTACCCAAGCTTCCACACGACGTAGTCCTAGGCCGTGACTGGCCTCAATTCAGAAAAGGTTTAGCTGAGGAGTTGCAGGGAAAAACCAGTCAACCAGCTACCTTTTCACAAGAAGATAACTCAGCCAGGGAGAAAGCCTTACCCCAGGTAGGAAAGGTTGCTGACCCCAGGCTAAGAGAAAACAGGGCAGGTATGATAACTACCCGCACAGGCTTTAAGCCTTTAGAAAAAGGAAGTGACCCTCAGAAAGACCCTATATCAGGGATGTCCTTTCCTGAGAAAGTGATTACTCCTTTAAAAGACATCTCTAGGAAAGGGAAGGCTGAAAGGAGGTGGGAAGGTCAAACCAGGACAAAGAATAGGGCTAGCTGGATAGCTAGACAAAAATTGCCTTGGGTTCCTGCAGAGTTAAAGGAACAATTTCCCTCATTTCCTAGGGAGCAGATGGCAGATCCTGCTTTGGTCCCGGTGTTTGGATATGCCAGGAAAGGATCTGGGACCCTGCCAAGATTTTTCTTGGTGAATAATCTCCTATACCGGGAAAGTTCAGACCCAAGAACAGGTGGTACAAGAAAGCAGTTAGTGATACCTCACTCCTGTAGGAACATAATCTTAAGATGGGCTCATTATCACCCAGTGAAGGGACATAAAGGCGTACCAGGCACATTGGACAGGGTACTAGCCAGATTTTATTGGCCCGGGGTTTTTAGAGAGACATTAAGATTTTGTGCATCCTGTCCGTCCTGTCAGAGGGTCTCCAAAGGACGCTTGCAGCAAACGGCTACAGCGGTAGAAGGGAACTTGAAAGTGAGTCAGGCCCGTCAGAAGTCTTATCATGACCGACGAGCAAGACCACGTGTCCTGAAGGTAGGCGATAAGGTAGGTGTAATGCTCGCAGACCCTAGCTCCAAGTTTGAGAATGCCTGGAAAGGGCCTTACAAAGTTTTAAAACGAGTAGGTCCTGTAACATATGCATTGGAGGCAGGGAAAGGGAGGCAGCAAATATACCATATTAACGTACTACGCCCATGCAGGAGCGTACTGTAGAAGTAGCTATAAGAGAAAATAGTAACCCACAGGCCCTAGTTAGGATTACCAGCTGTGCGCGGGTTGTGACGCCAGCCTGTAATAGCTTAAGGAGGGGGATATGTGGTGATGCGGGTGCAGCACAGCCCTCTGAAAGAGAGAAAAAATAGGTTTTTTTCTATAAAGGGGGGATGGGCTCACCTAAGCATAGGTCCCAGAGAGAAAGTGAAACTAAAACACGCACTTGCAGAGCTAGCCTGAAGCCACACCCAGTCTCCAGAGCAGCTGCAGGGAGAAAGAGAGTGGGGCCAGAGAAGGAAGCAGGCTACAAGGCATTTAAACTGCGTCACTCAGCAAGTGAGGGAGAGACGGAGAGAGGCAGAGGAAAGCAGAGAATTGAAGGAATTCCAGGAGTCCAGAGAAGCCAGGAGAGGAGACAGCACTGCAGGGCTGTGAGACCTGGTGATTCTAAAGGGACCCGCCATAACTGCCAAGGCAAGTGGCAGGGCCAGAGGAAAGAAAGGAGCTGGGGAGAGTTCCAGAACTACAGTTCTGACTCTGAGGACAGCAGCTCAAGCTCTGGGCAAACAACCAAACAATTCAGAAAGCCTTGGAAAGGAAGGGTTTCTGCAAGCCAGGTAAACCAAACATTTCCTGAAATTGATTCAGTAAGGGGAAGAAGGGCAAGAGGTTCTGACCCCGTGCCAAAGGGAAGAAGGAATCTCAAGTGGGAAAAGATTTTTAAACTTTTAAAGAAAGTTCAGCTAAACGTTCCAGAACGTGTCCCAAGCCCTGAGCCTTACAGCTCAGAGGAGGAGATGGAAATTGGGTCTTATCAAGATAATCCAGTATCCTCTGATGAATCTATGGAATGTGGTTTTTGTACAAGCAATGCTTAGAAGTTTTATTGAAGGCTGTGTGAAAAGATAAGAAGTGCTGGTGCTAAGTAAAGCCATTGAGAAGGCAGATATAAAGGTGGAAAACCTCATGCTTTTAAAACAGCCATTTTTACTAATGCTGGAGCTGTGTTACAATGCTGTTAGTTTCTAAGCTAAGAGGCAGCACATAATCACACACTGGTTTGTAGCAGCTAGGAGAAGCTAAGAAGATTGCTGGACTGTGCATGTAACAGAGTTTAAACTGTTTTGCTTAAGTGAAGAAGAATTTAAGTTAAAAAGCAAAGAGTGAAGAAACTGCTTTGCTAAAGCAGTGGCGTGTATCTTTTGGAAAGTTTTTGTTGGAGAAATTATCCTTCTTTCTGTTTGCTGTTTTGGGAACCTTTATCAAGGCCTGTTGCCAATTTGACGCTGCAAAGAAAAATAAAAAAAATTTATAACAAATTTTCCTGTGTCAGCCTCATCCACTCGGACTGCTTTAATAATAAGCCCACAACTACACTATAAGGGCCTCAGCTATTACGTTGAAGCATAGAATCAAGTGTGATGACCGGTCGCCCCCACTAAGCAGCCGCCTAGGAGGGTGCCACGGCGCCACAAAACATATTCAAAATCAAACAACAGACATCAGCGCTCAGCTTACAACCACTCATACAATCTGACAGGAGCACACGACCGAGGAGGAGGGGCACTTCCAACCATGTTAATACACCAAAAGCCTTCACCAAGGTCTGCAAGGACACCGCAGACTGAGCCCTTTCTCTGGCTGCACCAGCAATTTTGAACGCCCTCCCAGATGACCTACGATTAACAACAGACATCATGGACTTTCGGAAGCAGCTTAAGACAACACTCTTCATCGAACACTACGGGGTCGTCACATGAACTACTCACCAGTCAAGACCACAGACCAACACCCTCCCCTTCCCCATGTACATAGGATTGTATAATAGTGCATGCTGTAAATAGCTCAACACAAATCTACGGCACACCACCGCACACGCACTCACTGTATCACTGCATGCACACACATAAACCATTATTTGTTGATTGTTTGCTGTGTAGACCGCCTTGATTGAAAGAGAAGGCGGTATAGAAATCCTTTTAAATAAATAAATAAATAAAATTATTCAAAGTTATTAAAACACAAGAGGATTGTGAAAACTTGCAAGAGAACCTTGATAAATTGGAAGACTGGACGTCCAAATGGCAGATAAAATTGAATGTGCACAAGTGCAAAGTTATGCACTTAGGGAAGAACAACCCAAACTATGGTTACAAGCTACAAGGTTCTACATTAGGAATCACCACCCAGGAAAAGGATTTAGGCATCATCTTGGATAATATGCTGAAACCCTCTGCCAAATGTGCAGTAGTGGCCAAGAAAGCAAATAGACTGCTAGGAATCATAAGGAAAGGAATAGAGAATAAAAAAGGATATTATAATGCCTCTGTATCATTCCACTGTGTGACTGCACCTTGAATATTGTGTGCAGTTCTGGTCACCATATCTTAAAAAGGATATAGCGTTATTAGAAAAGGTACAGAGAAGAGCCACCAAAATGGTAAAGGGGATGGAAGGATACCCCGATGATGGAAGGTTTAGAATGTTGGAGCCCTTCAACTTGGAAAAAAATGGCTAAGGGAAGATATGATAGAGATCTATAAAATAATGAATGGAGTGGAACAGGTAAAGGTAGATCTGTACTCCTTCAAAAATATAGAAAACCTAGGGAACATGCAATGTTTTTTAAGCCATTTAAGAGTTTCAAGACATTTTAGACTAATAGAAGATTTTTTTTTTCACGCAAACTTTGGAATTCATATCGGAGTATGTATTAAAAGCTGTTAGTGTAACTGAATCTAAACAAGGTTTGAAGAAAAAATACATAAAACCATTATCAAATGAAAGAGGACTAGGGAAATCCACTACTTACACTGGGATAAGCAACGTGGAATCAGTGTGCCTTTTGGGGAACCTGAAAGGTACTTGTGACCTGAATTGGCCACTGTTGGAAACAGGATGCTGGGCTTGGCTTGATGGACCATGGCATAACCAGTATGGCATATCTTATGTTCTTATGTTAGTAGCTTATTTGCAGGACTTTGTGTTTTCACAGAGTATCTGATCTGATTTTATGGAGCTATTATTGAGGTGATGCCAATATTTGATAGAGTTTTTTTTATAAGCCAATCTGTAAGTGATAAAATCCTAGCTCTGTTCTGCATAGATTACAAAATAAGAAAAAATCCTTGATGTTGACTAAGTTAGTGTGAATTTGGCTACCATTCGACTACATTGAGAAGCTGTATGCAGCACATCTGTCCCGGATTTCTCACTGATTAATTGAGCAAAGACAAAACTTTCATTGAGAATAAACACAATTTTCATAATTTTAAGTTTATTTTAAAAAGTAAATAATGTTAAGAATAGTTTATATTTCCCTTGCATCATTTTTTATGACAATACACTGACATTTGGGCTTGTTTGTTCATTCACAGATTGTAGTGTTCAGGGATCAGGAACATGACCACAATCAGCCAGGGATCTCTCAGATGCTTTACAAAAGGTTTAAACAAGTTGCTAGAAGAAAAGTCCATAAATCATTATTAAAGGGGACTGTGGAAATCTAGTGCCAAGCTCGGCACTACCTGGTAAGCTAGGTAAGCATGGCAAGGGGGTGTCATCCTCTGGGGGATGCCATAACTAGATGTCCCTACCTCCAAGCAGGACCAGCCTTAGGCATGTTCGGGCACGAGGGGCTCAGCACATGTCTGATTGGCTCCCTTGCTTACCTCTGCACAGCCGCAGGAGGAATGTTTTCCTTTCTTCCTGCAGCTGTGCTAAATTGCAGTTCCTGGAGGTTAAACAGGAATGATTCCCTGTCTTGTACAAGAGACAGGAAGTGCCCATGTTTAACTTCCAAGAACTCAGCAGCGCCGACATCTGCAACTTAGCACAGCCAAGGGAGTAAGGAAAATGTTCCTCCCGTGGCTATGCAGAGGTAAGCAGGGAAGACAGTCTTTGTGAATCACCGGCTCCCTCTGAAGCCACTAGGCATGCATGGGAGCCCCTCATGGTGTGGGGCCATGTATGTGTGGGGAGGAGGAGTCGCTGACACTGTAAGGACTGGGGGTTAGAATGGGAATTGGGCTAATGTTGGAGGATGGGGAGACTGCTATTGAAAGGGAGATACTGCTGGGAGGGATGGGGACTGGAGGGGGGCTGATCCTGGGGGGCCAGGACTGGAAAAGGGCTGAAGCTGGGAGATGGGAGGAATAGGACTGAAAGAGAGATGATGCTGGGGGTGGGGGGTGGGGCTGGTACTAGAAAGGAGCTGATGCTTGGGAAGGACTGGAAAGGGGTGGGGTTGGGGCTAGTGGGACAAAAAAAGAAGCTGGGGAGTGAGGATGGATAGGGAGACAGATATTTTGTGTGGGAGGGAAGAAAAAAGATCATACAGAGGGAACAATTGAGAGGGAGGGGCATAAGAATGAATGCTGGGGTAAGAAGGATGAAAGACAGGGTTAATGAATATCGGAGAAGGAAGTAGCTGGATGGTGTATGGAAGGGATGAAGGAGACGATACTAGGGAAAGAGAGATGGGGAGAGCAAGAACTGGGACTTAGGTGAAGACTTAAAATTAGGTGGGAGAAAAGAAGAAGACCAAATCTAAGCTTGGCTGGATATGGAGATAGTAAGTGGGGACTCAGATAGTGGGCCCAAGAGCTGGCACAACTCACTGTGCATGCCGCTCCAACATTGTGCAGCACCATCCCCAGCATCATATTTCTTTCTCTGAATGAGCAACAGCAGCCAATGCTGTCCATAGCATTCACTTCCAGTGCGTGGGGCCATTCACTAGAAGTGAATCTTAGAGGCAGCACTGGCTGCTGCGTGTTGGCTCAGAGAAATAAAGATAATGCTGGGGATGCTGCTATGAAATCTTTCTATCCCTGACTCAGAAAAAGATAGAAGATGTCAAGGATAGTGTTGCATGATATTTTTTCCCAGGGGGGAGGACAGAGAGAGGGGAAAAAAGAGAGATGGGATATGCTGGATGGGGGGGGGGAGTAAGTGGAGGGGGGGGGAGAGTAAGTGAGAATGGGGAATAATGGACCAGTAAAAAGGAGATGGGGAATGGGAAAACCAGGGTGAGAGTTGAAAAGGGTTAGGTAGACGGAGTAAAAAAGAAGGAGATTGAGGAAGTAAGAAAGCATAATGAAGTCAGAGTGGACAGAAAGAGAGAAAAAGAAATGGAAGAAAACTGAAGGGAAAATATCAACATTCAAGAAGAAACAAAGTGAAGAAAACAAAAGAGGAGACGAGAAATGGTGGATGGACTAGAGAACATAGAACATAGAAAGAGAGCTAAGAAAGGAAAACAGAAACCTCAGATTGGGATCCGAATGATCAGAGAATATATATGATCAGACAACAAAGGTAGGAAAAATAGTTTTAATTTTCATTCTTTATATTTTATATAGTACAGGGAAATGTACCTCTATTTCTCTGGTGCTGCATTGTATGCTGAATCTGACTTCTTGTGGGTTGCAATTTAATTTTTATCTACATATTTTTATTTTTAGGTTGTTTATCACTTATTCTGTACTTGGTAATGGTCTGTGTTCTAAGAGTGTGACCAAGGCTAGGTGTTCTGTTAACATAGAACTTGTACATAGAGAGCTGTACTGTAGTAATCTGAATTGTTCAGCTTTTCAGACAGGTGTTTGGATGTTCCAGGGCCCTCTGCAGTATTTACAGTGCTGCTTTTTTTGAGTAGGCTCCTTATGTGAGTTTTGAAAGATGGTGCTGGTATGGTGTGGTGGATTTGCTCCATAGATCCTTAGTGACTTTTGTAGGGTTTTGTATTAGTTCACAATATGCCTGGTACTAGAGAATGTTTATGTTGTTGTTAGTAAGATGACCAGAATCAGATATTTTTAATTTTTTTTTTAGATATTGAGTTCTGTGGATGAATGTCCTAGTTCTGCTCTGCACCCATTGTCGAGGGAAGGGGTTCTGTGGATGCAGAATATATGTTCAAAAATAACTGGGGAACATTCTGGGGAAAGAAGGGGCTCTTCCGAAGAGATGGGCTTCACCTTAACCGGGATGGAACCAGGCTGCTGGCATTAACCTTTAAAAAGGAGATAGAGCAGCTTTTAAACTAGATATTAGGGGAAAGCCGACAGTCGCCCAAGAGCAGATGGTTCGGAAGAATGTATCTTTGAAGGATACTACCAAAAGCAGAGAGGTTCCACAAAAGAGTAAAGTAGCCCAAATGCCCTCAAGTATGGAGCAGACAGAGCTTAAAGATCCCAAATTACCCATGTCTAACAATAGCCAAATTAATATGAATAAAATACATTCTCTAAAATGCTTGTATGCAAATGCTAGAAGTCTAAAAAATAAGATGGGAGAGTTAGAATATATAGCACTAAATGAAAGGTTAGATATGATTGGAATATCAGAGACATGGTGGAAGGAGGACAACCAGTGGGACACTGTGATACCTGGGTACAAACTATATCGTAATGATAGAGCTGATCAACTTGGTGGAGGGGTTGCTCTCTATGTTAGAGAGGGCATTGAGTGAGAAAGGATTAAAGTTTTGCAGGAAAAAAAATCTGCTGTAGAATCTATATGGATTGAAATTCCATGTAAAAGGGGGAAGGCAATGCCAGTGGGGGTGTACTATCGAGCGCCTTGCCAGAATGACCAAATGGATGATGAAATGCTCAAAGAAATCAAGGAAGCTAACAAAAGTTACAGCGCAGTAATAATAATGGGTGACTTCAACTGCCCCGGTATCGACTGGGTCAGTGTCACGTCAGGACATGCTAGGGAGATAAAGTTCCTAGATGAAATAAATGACTGCTTCTTGGAGCAGCTGGTTCATGAACCAACCAGAGGGGAAGCCATATTAGACCTAATCCTTAGTGGAACACCAGATCTAGTGCAAGAGATAAGGTTGTAGGGGCCACTTGGCAATAGTGATCATAGCATGATTGCCTTTGATTTAATTAGTGGAGGAGGGATAGTAAGGAAATCCACAGTACTACCTTTTAACTTTCGAAAGGGAGACTATGATAAAATGAGGAAAATAGTTAAGAAAAAACTAAAAGGAGCAGTTGCAAAGGTTAAAGACGTACATCAGGCTTCGCTGTTGTTGAAAAATTCTATCTTGGAAGCCCAGGCCAGCTGTATTCCACGCTTTAAGAAAAGTGGAAGGAAGTCCAAAAAACTGCCAGCATGGTTTAAAGGTGAGGTCAGAGAGGCTGTTGTTGCCAAAAAAGCATCTTTCAGGAAATGGAAAAAAGGGCCAAAGGACAAAACCTGGAAACAGCACAAGCACTGGCAAGTCAAATGCAAGGCATTGATAAGGCAGGCAAAGGGAGAATTTGAGAAGAAGCTTGCTGCGGAAGCAAAAACACGAAGTAAAGACCTTTTCAAGTACATTCGTAGCAAAAAACCTGTGAGAGAGTCAGTTGGTCCATTAGATGATAAAGGGGTTAAAGGAGCACTAAGAGGTGACAAGGCGATAGCGGAGAGACTGAATGAATTCTTTGTTTCAGTCTTTACTGAGGAAGATGTAGGGATGTTACCCATGACTGAAGTGGTATTTAAAGGTGCTGAAGAATTGAAGGAAATATCGATACATCGGGAAGATGTATTACAACTATTAGATAAACTGAAGAGTAGCAAATCACCTGGGCTGGATGGTATACATCCAAGGGTGTTGAAAGAACTGAAATACGAGATTGCAGACCTGCTATTAGTAATCTGTGAACTATCATTAAAATCATCTCTAATACCTGAAGATTGGAGGATCGCCAATGTAACACCAATTTTTAAAAAGGTTTCCAGGGGTGATCCGGGAAACTACAGACCGGTGAGCCTGACATCAGTACCAGGAAAAATGGTAGAAACCATCATAAAGAATAAAATTACTCAGCATGTAGATAGTCATGACCTAATGGGAGACAGCCAACATGGCTTTAGACAAGGAAGATCTTGTCTTACTAATCTGTTATGTTTTATTGAAGGAGTGAATAATCAGTGGACAAAGGTGAGTCGGTTGATGTTGTGTATCTGGACTTTCAGAAAGCCTTTGACAAGGTCCCTCATGAGAGACTTTTGGCAAAACTAAAGTGTCATGGGATAGGAGGCAGTGTACTATTGTGGATCAGGAACTGGTTAAAAGATAGAAAGCAGAGGGTAGGGCTAAATGGCCAATTTTCCCAATGGAGAAAGGTGAATAGTGGTGTACCCCAGGGATCTGTGCTGGGTCCGCTGCTTTTTGACATATTCATAAATGACCTGGAAAGTGGAATAACGAGTGAGGTTATCAAATTTGCAGATGACACAAAACTATTTAAAGTTGTTAAAACCCAAGAGGATTGTGGAAAATTGCAAGAGGATCTTGATAAATTGGAAGACTGGGCAACAAAATGGCAGATGAAATTTAATGTGGACAAGTGCAAGGTTATGCACCTAGGGAAGAACAACCCATACTATGGTTACACGATGCAAGGTTCCACATTAGGAATCACCACCCAGGAAAAAGATTTAGGCGTCATTGTGGATACCATGTTAAAACCCTCTGCCCAGTGTGCAGCAGCGGCCAAGAGAGCAAATAGAATGCTAGGTGTGATAAGGAAAGGAATGGAAAATAAAACAAAAGATATTACAATGCCTCTATATCGTTCCATGGTGAGACCGCACCTTGAATATTGTGTGCAGTTCTGGTCGCCGTATCTTAAAAAGGATATAGCGATTTTAGAAAAGGCTCAGAGAAGACCCACCAAAATGGTAAAGGGGATGGAAGGATACTCCTATGAAGTAAGGCTAAAAAGGTTAGGGCTCTTTAACCTGGAAAAGAGAAGGCTGAGGGGAGATATGATAGAAGTCCATAAATTAATGAACGGAGTGGAACGGGTAAATGTAGATCAATTGTTTACCTTATCAGAATATAGATAGACTAAGGGACATGCAATGAAGCTACAGGGTAAACTATTTAAGACTAAGAAAAGAAAATATTTTTTCACTCAACGTGTAATCAAACTGTGGAATTTGTTACCGGAGGATGTAGTAAAGGCTGTTAGTGTAGCTGGGTTTAAAAAAGGTTTGGACAAGTTCCTGGAGGAAAGGTCCATAAACCATTATTAAGAAGGGACCCAGGATATCAATGCTTGAACCAATACAAGCATTGTGGAACCTGTGTCCCTTGGGGAAACTGCTAGGTACATATGACCTAGATTGGCCACTGTTGGAAACAGAATACTGGGCTTGATGGACCTTGGTCTGACCCACTGTGGCATATCTTATGTTCTTATGTTAACCATAATACAGTATATAACAAAATAAAATGGCGGGCTGGCACCGATGGGGTGCAGGCCCCATAATGGGGCAGCTGGATGGGGGAGGAACTGACAAGGGCAGGCGAGATAGACAGGGAAGGATGAAGGGATGAGCCGGGCCAGAGAGAAAAGGAAGGGGATGAGAGATGCCCCTTCCTCTTTGCAGCGGGCGACGCAGCTTACCTGGCTGGCCAGCAGTGGACAAGTGCAGGATCCAAGTGAGCAGCAGGGTGAGTGTCAGCAGTGGTTGGTGAGCCCGTGTGGATAGACAAAGAGAAGCAGCCTGGGGGAAGGCCTGAGCAGGAAAAAGGCAAACGGGGCCTGGTGGGTGGCGGCAGTGGCAACAACGAGTAGCAGGAGCAGCACGATTCTGCGGCACATTTACCGTCCCACCCCCACGGCGCAGAGATTCAAGGCAAGAGAGCACATAGTGGAAGAGCAGCAGGCGGAAAGCAGAGAGGAGCTGCAGGACAAGGCTACCACCTAGTGGCCACTGAGTGGTAAGGCAGCTGACTTGTCAGACGGATGCCTGGGTGAGAATGTTCACAGTCTTGGCAAAGGCATATATCAATATGATTTGCAAGGGATTGTGGGAAATGCAGTCCATTCACACCAGACACAGCCGCTCACAATAATTAGTTGTGCTTGAGTGTAAAGCCAATAAGATATTTATTTATGGGGTTATTTCTCCCAACACAGATATGCTTGGTAGCACATAAAACAGGATACTTGCTTTCAGTGTTAAACTTAGTAAAACAAAAACAACAGCTGAACTTGTCCGGCAATCAAAACAAAAGAATAAAGACCTGGTTGGTAACAAACTGGTCTTTTCTGTAGGCTCTAGCTAATATTTTCTTAGCAGTGCATCAAACAACAAGCAAAACCCACAAAGAAGGGAAAAACTGTTCTTTTCAGGTTAACTTCTTATATCTTCACACATAGAATCAGAAGTGCTTCCCTCAGAGCTCACAAGCAATTAGGTAAGGCTCAATTGCTAGCAGTTATCCAGCTGAAACCCCTTAGCTGGCTTACTTTCCACTGCCTGGCTCAAATCCTACTCAGGAACTTTTCTGAGTAGATTTAAAGAACAAGTTTGTATTTCTTTGTGATGGTTGTTTTACTTTGTAACAGTAAATTACCAAAGGAGTTTAGACAGAGAGCAATCCATGTATTCACAGCCTGGATCTATAACCTCTCCCCCTTCTTCAACAATCATGGGTTCAATATCATGGATTGGCACAGAGGAATTTCTCAATGGAGCACTCTCAGGAGAATACTTGTTTCCCTGCTGTCTTTCAAGGGTATAGCTAGGGCATAGATCAGTGTTCATACCTGAGCTTTCATTGCTGTTAGAGTTCCTCTCTAAATAGCCTGGCCAGTATGTAGTCCAGTTCTTATGTCCAGCCTTCCAATCCAGACTCCTGGACACTGGGTCTCTCTTCACATACCTTCTGGCACGGGTCTTAGGGTCCCTTCCAAGTGCAGCCGTCTCCCTCACAGGTACCGTCTGGAGATTCCTAGCTCTGCAGCACCACTCCTCTGGTTTTCCCCAGTCCAATGGTGTATGCTGGCCTTTTGAATGTCTCCCAGTATACGTACTGCTCTGGACTCCTTTAGACCTCCCAAATGCTTTTCTCTTCTTTCTTCCAAAGGGTTTCTTGCCCTCTCTGTCCGTCCGCTCTGGCTTCTGCTTCTGATGATCCTCCAGATGATGAAGCTGTCCAAGATCATGAAGATGATGTCCAAGATGAATCTGAGGATGAGGATGATTCTCTGTAGAATAAACTCTACCTTTATTCTGCTTAGATGAGTGTTCCACCCTAGCACAGCGCAGCTGTGCTGAATCAGGCCCTGCCCTTTGAGATGAGTGCTTGGGGATTACCTCATAGCCCTCCTGATTGAACACATGTTTCCCCACTTCAGCTCCTCTAATGGCTGTTGGAAACCTGGTGCATTCTGGGACTGGTAGTCTTTTATGGAAAAATTCTGTTTTCTTATTTCTACCAGAACTGACAGGTTGCTTGTTCAGAGTCACTTCACCTTTTCTATAGCTCCTTCCTGAGCTATGATAAGCTTCCTTATCACAGACTTTGATCCACCCCTCTGCACAACCTAAAGAACTTAAAAAAAAAAAGAAAGAAAGAAAGAAAGAAAAGAAAAGCAGAAGTCTGAGTGGACCTTGGGGGACTGACTGTGGGCTGAGTGGACCCTGGGGGACTGACTGGGGGACCTAGGAAGGCACCTAAAATGAAAAAAAAAACAGCAGTGGTGCAGCCATCTGCGAAGGTGATGCGGAATGGTGAACATCATGACCAAGCAACAAAGCTCCACAGGAGGGGATGGTGGACCAGCAGGGAAAAAGCAAAGAAGAGTGAAGGGCAGATGAGAACAGCCAAGAAAGGGAAGGAGAACTGGCGCAAGGACAGCGGAAGGAAGATCAGTGGGGGCGAGGCGCAGATGAGTTGGCACGGTGCTCAGCGGTGCACGGAACCTGGAACAGGCCCAGGAGGGGCAGAGACAGAACCAACAACCAGTGACCTCCCCCAGGCCGTGCGGTGAGGGGGGCAGGTGACCAAGCTCCCTGGTATGCATGACCTCTTGAACCGGGTTAGGGCCATGACTGCTATCCATGGAGAGGGAAGCATGCAGGCTCTCCTGAGTTCAATGGATGGAGCACGGATGCGAGCTGTGCAGCGACACCCAGAAAGGTCTGAGTGAGGTGTGAGTATGAGCCTTCTGTTTCGCTAGCCAGTAGGGCTGGGGGCCAGGGGGAGGCGGAGTGGGGGGCAGCAGGCAGTCTGTAGCGAGGGGATGGGGGCAGGGGGAAGGGATTGCGGAAGGGTTTCAGCAGCCCATGCATAGGGGTTGGGGGGATGATGGGGTGGAATGGAAGGGCATCAAGGAGCTGCTGCAGTCCCCCATGTGGATTGTGGCCAATATCGGCATGGCGACAGGAGTCTTTCAAAGGGCACAAAGTGCAGTTGAGAGGCAGGGCAGGGAACCCTGATCTTCTCCCCCCAGCCCCACTGCCAGTGGCACCCTTCTGGTGAGCACCGGAGGTACCATAGGAGTCGCGCATGCAGGGGATGGGGGGTTGGTATCCAAACTCAAGCTGGCCAAATACGTATGCATGACTAGCTCTTTGGATAGTCACGTGCCGGCCACCTTTAAAGAAAAAATTTGGAAGGGCAAATACATCAACACTTTCTCACTGCTCATACGGAGGAGCAACGATAACTGCGATTGTGCAGTCTGCCGCAACAGGTGGAAGATGGTCTCCAAGAAGGCAGGCACCATCCCACAGATGATAGAGAACTGGTGTGTGGCATTTTGGGTATTGGCCAGCGTGGTTGGCAAAAAACATCCAGAGCAGTGCTGGGGGCTTTTCAAATACCAAGAAAGCATCTGTGAGGCATACCAGGTGTACAGTAATACTGCCTGGCTAGAGTACGATGAGCAGTTTTGTCATAACACGGCATGCAATTTTGGGCTGTGCTGGGACAGGAGGGATATCGACCCATGGATATGGTTGATGACACAAGTTCAGCGGGGCAATAGAGTGAACAGGGTCACAGAGGGGAGTTGGCCCAGTAGGCTGTCCGAGTCCATACAGCCATTTCAGGTGTATGGCATGCCTAACAGTGGTGAAGGCAACTCCTCCCACTTGCCACCCTTCTACACCAGGCACAGGTGCATATGCCAGCTGTTTAATGGCAGGAACTGCAGATTTAATAGTTCCTGGAAGTACAGGCACACATATGCCAGCTGCAGGGAAGGGCACCCATAGGTTAGATGTGGGAAGAGGCAAGGGACCTAGCAACAATGCCTACGCTGAGGCCTCCTGGCTGGGTCGGGCCAAGACACCCATTAATGTAAGGACTCTGGGAAGGAATTTGCAAGGATATAATTATAGCAAAACACAGTCGTTGCTTAATGGTTTCACTTGGGGGTTTTCTATTCTGTACAACAGCCCTCCGGGCCCATGGATGACTGGGAACTTGAAATCTGCCCTGGAGTAGAAGAAGGTGGTCCATTGGAAACTCCGTGAGGAATGGGAGCAGGGCAGAATGGTGGGCCCTTTCAAGAGCAAGCCTCTGCCCAACTTGATAATTTCCCCGCTAAGTCTGGTGCCCAAGAAGGAGCTGGGAGAGTTATGGCTCATTCACCACTTGTCCTATCCTAATGATACGTCGGTAAATGACCACCTGGACCCAACAGCATGCCCTGTGAAATATGCCTCCCTGGACCAGGCCCTAGAGTTGCTCTGGGGTTTGGTGGTAGGAGCATGGCTGGCTAGGATGGATGTCAAATCCACTTTTTTGACTGCTCCTGATACATCCAGACAGCTTCCACCTGTTGGGGCTGCATTTCGGGGGACAGTATTATGTGGACAAGTGCCTCTCAGTGGGGTGCTCGATACCTTGCACTGATGGGTGGTCGAAAAGGGTTGCAGCAAGGCAGTATAATACATTACCTGGATGATTTTCTGCTCATGGTGGGGAACAGGCAGGGTTGCCTGCAGAACCTGAGGGTGTTCCAGAGGAAGGCTGTGGAGCTGGGGGTACCAATGGTGACAAGCAAGACGGAAGGGCCAGCTCAGCGCCTGCCTCTCCTTCCTAGAGACAGAGATCAACACCAGGGAGATGGTGATGTGCCTCCTGGCCGAAAAAGTGCTAGTCTTGAGGGCCATGGTTCAAACGGCAGTGGGTGCAAAGGAAGATCACTCTGTGGCAGATACAGTCACTGATAGGGCACCCAAACTTTGCCTGCAGAGTGATGGCAATGGGGCATTCGCAGGGGGCACCACTTCCTTAGGGTCAATGCACCCATGAGGGAAAATCTGGCTGTGTGGCAGCATTTCCTGTCCTGGTGCAATGGCAAGAACACATGGAAGGCACCAGCCATGTTTAACGGAGCTAGAACTATTTACAGATGCCACAGGGGGGTGGGCTTTGGAATTTATTTTACGGAGCAACGGTGCCACGAGCACTGGCTCACCAGCGATTGAAGGATGTTTGGATGCTATCGAAGATAAGTTAAGTCACATTTTTGCACTCTTCTGCAATGATATGCAATAATTAAAAGGGGTCTTATGGACACCGGAGTCCAGCATTTGCTCAGCTCTTCTCTGGTCTGCTCGATCCATTAAAAAGACTGCAATATTGGTTTACAACAACAGCTAAGAAAAGGGTTTGTGCATGTTTGCGCTTTGGACGATCTTCTTGTGTAATTATGTTAGTTTCTACTGACAATGCAGATGCCTGTGTGTGAGAGTTCTTTCTTTCACCTCACTCTGGAGGAAAGCATAATTTTGGGAAGAAATCCTGAAAACCTAAGAGTAGTGGAAAAATCATGAAACTTGTACCCTGGTCTACCTGGAAAGCGGACATATGATTTTTGCTTTTCTGTCGCTTCTGCTTCACTTTCTGCTACCAGTACATTGTCTGCATGACTGCCAGTAGGAAATGAAGCTAGAGTGAGAGAAAAGTTAGAACACATTCTTGATCAAGAAATGAAAACATATTCTGTGATCCCACAAGGGGAAAGCATAGATTTATTGGTTTGTCATTGAAACCTGCTTAACACATGTTGTTTAAATCAGAAATACATTAATGCTGTCATGTCTTCCTATACTGCATCAACATTATACCAATTTTACTTATGACTTCTAGATGTGCATTGACTGTATGGTTATCATGTTTTTGATTTCTACATTCTGTACAAAATCTTTTTCCTGCATAATTTTAAAGTGAGTAAAATATTTTTGAGCTGTTCATACAGTTTTTCTTTTGATCCATATCTAAAATTTAGCATGCTCTTAGACTATCACAGTCTGTTCATATGATGCTAAGTATTTACTGCTCAGCAGTTATTTTTATTCTGTCTATGCAGTTGCCCCTTCATAGCAATTTTTATTCAACACTGGACTTGTAGGAGAAATACTAGCATCATGTGAAGAGTTCACAAAGGAGTTTGGGGAAAAGGGGGGTGTAGCCATCATTAATATTAATGAGGGAAGGGGGCTCAAATCTGTAGGTTGAAGGAGGGTGCCAGAAACCCCAGCACCGGCCCTGTCCACTGCTTACCCCTGGGATAAGTAGCATGGGATCTGTCTACCTTTTGGGAATCTGGCAACTACTTGTGACTTGGATTGGCCACTGTTGGAAATAAGATACTGGACTTGATGGAGTTTTGGTCTGCCCCAATATGGCAATGTGCCTTCTTAAGAAAGGTTGAGAACCATGTGACTAGGCTGAATGTTTGACCATAAGAGGATAGCCGATCAGCATGAAGTACCACTCAGCTCCCCCTTCTCCTGCCACTGGATGAATTGCTGCTTGGAAAGAATACTCCAAAACAGGTTCAAAGTCTTTCTTGTAGAGGATCCAATCAAAGGAATTGAGTTGGGGAAGGATTAGAGAGACAAGCTAGCTGAATAGTTTCAAGATATACATCACAATGAATTTAAACTAGATGAGAGGGATGATGAACAAAAGGTGATTAAATTGAGCTGCCACTCTCAAAGTTAGCCACGAGACACACAAACCTGAAAAGAACAGGAAAGGTAGGGAAGGAAATCAACTACTTGACTTCCTAAGTAGGATTAGGAAAGGCAAGCGAATGGAACATATCTAGAAGTCTATCAACTTGCAAATCCTAATGGTAAAGGTAGATCCAGATAAATATTGTGGAGGCTACATAAATGTGGTTCAATTAAACCTATGCCGGAATAAAGCTTTATTGAGTAATTTTTTTTTTGTTATTTCAGGAAACTCTGAGTAGATAGAAAAGAAGTAAAAAGTTGTGTTTAACATTAATCAACAGAAATACTAAGGAAAGGAGGCTTAGTGGCTTCCCTGGAAAAAGAGAGATAGTTACTCTAGTGTAGATGGAAATTATAACAGATCTTTGGCATACACAGTATTAGAAACTTATTCAGTAAAGACTGCATTAATATGTTTAGCATGTATAGCCATAGAAATGTAGCACACGCTATAGCAAGGAAGTCTCAAACAATTCACTGGGGGAGAAGGAGGTAATTTTAAGCATGACATCTATGTTGGAAGTCCAAAAAGGTGTAAATGTTATGCCCATTTGAAAAAAAAAAAACAGGTTGTATTTGTGTCTTTAGAACACAGGCACCCAGAAACAGGCCTAACAGCATGCCAATTAAACACACAAAATTTACACCTGCTCTAAAGAGAACGTAAAGGTGTGCATGCATTCTACACATATACCAATGTATTTTATTCCACCCAGGGGTATATTTACTAAACCGCGGTAGGCTTTTGTATCTAAGCCGGGCAATAGCTGCAAAAATCCAGTGCTGGCTGCAAAAGTCCCGAGATATGTGCAGGGGGCGTTCCCAGTATTTCCTCTGCAGATACCCTGGAAACAATGATGGGATCATGGGGGACCAGCTTAGTGGATGCAGCTTTGACCACCCATTGAGGTAGCGTTAGCTGCATCCACAAAGCCTGCAAGCTTGGGCGATTACTGCATACTGGTAATGTTCGTGGTAATCACCCATTGCAGACATACCCACTCTCCTCCCACCCTCTGCCCTAATTCAGCCCAAGCCTGCACTTACCACACAAAAAGCCCACATCGTGGAAATTCACTGCAATGTCTGCAATTTGCCTGGCTTAACTGCTACCACCGTGTGATAATTCCACATTAGCACCATGGCAGCAGCTAATGCCGTTTAGTAAACATGCACCATAGTCGTAATACATGTACATGCAATCTTACAGTGCACATACTTTACACATCTGCATGAGTATGCAAGGTTATAAGAGGGCTTTTCTGCATTTAAAACTGTCTTTCTCAGGGCAATTTTCATGCTTTCTGCATGCTTGAAAATCCATGGATACTTTTAACTTATGGACTTTGCATCAGTTTTCAAAATGGAAAATGATCAAAATGATCAAAGGACATAGTACCTGCAAGCACTTGGGCCTCCTTTTCCTGTGATATCCTGTCTGACCAAAACAAGGGATGTAATTTTGAAATACTATGAAAAGCATATTTTAGAAATCCCTGCCTTACTCCCACCCCAGCAACAACTCTGCTAAATATAGATATTCTGGGACATAATACACAAACCCAGCTACAGTATATACTGTGAATCTGCTAATGTCTCTTTTGCACATAATATTGTACCCTTTGGCATGGAGAAGTAGCCTAGTGGTTAGAACACTGGCTTAGTAGCCACATAGCCAGGGTTTGATTCCCACTAGCACACCTTTTGGCCTTGGGCAAGTCACTTAACCTCCATTGCCTCAGAAAGACAGCCTGGCAATCTACTTCTAGTGACACTGCCAAGAAAACCCATAAGTTTCTGGGTCACCAGGAGTTGGCATTGACTCAATGGCACTCCATCATTTACATATGGATGTGTGCTCATTTTAGCTATTTGGTCTGACATGTAGTATATCAAATAAGTCTGAAACTTAGCTCTTTCCTTTTAACATATTAAGGGACTACTTCATCATGCGTGATACGGACTTATTTCATAAGATGCAATTATTAAACTGTGAAAAAAATGGCCTTAACAGGCACAGCAACCTTCGTTGCACAGACCAGTTGGACTCTTATTTATCAGTCACATGCACTGATAGCACATCTATACAATTGCTTCTGAAACTTAGTGCAATGGCTTTAGTTCAGAAAACATTACACTTCGTGAATTTTAAGCAATACAGTTAGCTACTGCCTGAAGAAAATTTGCTGAACTTTGTACTTTATTCTCCAATAGATCCGATTGTAAAATACAGGATTTAGTAATGTTGGAATGTGCCATATAGCTCAGTCGCTTTATTATTCAAGATTGCTACTACTCAAAAGAGAAAAGATGCCGCATTTTCTCAAACTGCAGGCCAGTGATTAATGTGCTATCCTATGAATACAACTGCTGCTTTGCATAAATACGGTAATAAGAGAACTATTTTTCATCAGGACTACAGCAGAATTAAGATGTTTGATAGAGTTCTAGCAACTCCCTGATGAGTTTGGACTACTAAGCCTGTTCTATAGGCTTGGAAAGAAATGCTCTTAAAACGGATTGGATTTATTGCAAGTCAAGATGAGCAGTGCCGCCAGTTGGGAGGAATCACTCTGAGACTGTTCCCTGGCACGAGATACTACCTTGAACTTGCTGATTAGGAAGATATAACAAAGTGCCCTGGTAATATACTATTTTGATGGATGCCTTATGCTGGAAAATATCCAGTTGTATTTACTTTCTTTCTGTTTGTTGTCAGCGGCTTAGCATTCAGCAAGAAGCCCATACTGTAAGAAGTTGCCGGAATGAGTTATTTCTGGTCTGTAATGAATGCTTCCCCGGCATGTTATTATTGAAATAACAGGTTTCAAATGTGTGACTGTATGGTATACAATTAATTTTCCTTGACTGTACAGCAGAATATTGACTATTTTTCACAATGAGCATGAACAATATTGCACAGCTAGAAATTATGACTGAAGATATCAACTTTTACAAATTTGTTTTCAGTGCATTTGTTTTATGAGGAAGTAAACAGAAGGAATTTTCAGATAACGCTTAAAAACAGAGCACATCCGCTGAAGCTCCCGAGAGGCCTACTTAGAATCCTGACTTAATACCTATACAGGGGGGGCGGAGCCTGATGTCCAGCGGGTAAGACGCTTCGCGCTGAAGCTCCCGAGAGGCCTACTTAGAATCCTGACTTAATACCTATACAAACTTACTATTTCGCTCCGGGTTGACCGGGGTACCTCGGGGGGGATGGCGGCCCATAAACCAGCGCGCTTGGACTTCGGGTCTCCTTCTTCTTCTCACGGAAAACGCTCCAAAACAGAGGTGTCCTCCCCACAGAAGATGGTTCCATTTCATGAAAACCCCGAAATGCACCTGGAGATTTTGGAGGAACTACGCGGCGTGAAGGAATTGGTGCAGTCCAATGGAGAAGCGCTTAGAGCCCTGCGAGAAGACTTTGGAGTGCTCCAGGACCGACTTGAAAGACTCTCATCACGGCAGGACAATATGGCGGGGGTCCTTGATTCGCACGCGGTGCGCTTGGGCGCACTGGACAAGGCCGAGCGCCAGATACAGAATCTGCAAAAGGAGTTAGAGGATAGCAATAATCGAGCCCGTCGCAACAATGTGAGGCTCATTGGAATACCGGAGGGGGCGGAAGCGGGAGATATGAGAGAATTCCTGCTCAAAATTCTTCCCTCCTTGCTGAAGATCACCTTTCATAAAGAATTGGAAATCGATCGTGCACACCGTGCTCCTACCCACATGGCGCTCAACCGAACGACCCCCCGGCCTATTATCTTTCGCTTGCTACGATATCAACAAGTGGAACAAATTTTAAATGCTGCCCGGGCGAACCATCATTTGGAATTTGAAGGTCACAAAGTCTCCTTCTTCCCTGACTTGGCAAAGCCTACCGTTGACCGACGGAAGAAACTCCTTGCTTTTCGCCCTCGACTTCAACAGCTACAGGCTCGCTTTGGCCTGTTGTATCCCGCGAAACTCCGAGTGACTCTCCACAACCAAACCAGGACATTCGAAGATCCTGATCTACTATCAGCATTTTTAGACTCCAAAGAGGCAGAGCAGATGCGCTAATCCAACGACGTGGACTTTTATTCGCCGGCTCTGTCCGCCATTTTGAAGGGCCCGATGCGGCGGTCATAGTCAAGCACAGAGACTTCCTGGACTTTCTTTCTTTCTTTCCATGACTCTTGTTTTGTGGTCTCCTCTCCCTCCATGATGTGTGCCTCGGTCGGATTCGGAGCACGCACAGTCCTACAGGTTATGTGTTTTTCAATTTTGGCCTTCTCTGGGGCTTCTCCCCGCAGACACATGGTCGCCAGTAATTTTTGGGGTTTTGCTTCTTCTCTACCGCGCTGCGGTTTTTCTTTTTTAATGTGGGGCGCTTCATTATGTTATCTAAGCTTAGTTTCTTTTATGCCATATGTACAGCCTGATACAGTCAATATGAGGGTCATTGTGAAATTAGGTGCGCTATCATGCTCAGAATTTTTAACTTGTCTGAATGGCTTTATGTAAAATTTTATCACTCAACGTAAAGGGCATTAATAGTCCAATCAAAAGAAAGAAAATCCTTAGCTATCTTAGCCATGAGCATGCTGATTTAGCGTTTCTTCAGGAAACGCACTTAAACTCTGCTGAAACACTGAAACTCAATGTTAAGCCTTACATGGTGGCTGCCTATTCTCCCGCCGTTTCTAAACGGTGCGGGGTTGCCATCCTGGTTAAGAAATCTTTGCAAGCTACTGTAATTGATACTAGCGCTGACAAGGAGGGTAGATGGGCCCGAGTACATCTTAAGGTCGGAGATAGTGAATTCACATGTATTTGCATTTATGCCCCGAATGTGGACAACCCTGCTTACTATGCAAGCATTGCGCAGTTGGCACAGGCCTCTGCCAATACTCCATTAATACTTGGTGGTGACTTTAATCAAGTGTTAGACCCTCTGATAGATAGACAGCCGCCAAGAACGAGTAGTCCACCCAAGAGTCTTGCTACCCTTACAGCTCTGATGCAAGATCTTGCGCTGGTAGATATATGGAGGCTGCTTCACCCCTCCGACTTAGAGTTCACTTTCTTTTCTGCCCCCCATCACTCCCAATCTAGAATAGATTTCTTTCTCATTTCCAAAACACTGATTTCTCAAGTAGACACGACTAGGACTCATCCTCTCCATATTTCAGATCATGCTGCCATATCTTTATCATTACGTGTCACTGCGCGGGACGATTCTCCCCGAGCTTGGTTTTTTGATAGATCCCTACTGGGTCAAAAAGATTTTCAGATCGATATAAAGGCCGCTATCCAAGATTATTTTCATTTTAACTCACCCCATGATACAGCGGGCTGGGCGTGGTGGGAGGGTTTTAAAGCATCTATCCGTGCCACTATAACTAGCTATCAAATTCGGCAGGGGAAACAAAGAAAGCAGCTTTTACTGACTCTAGAGCAGCAGATACAAGCTGGGGAGCGTCTCCTCACGTCCCGTACTGACCCATGTATTTTACTCCGTTTACAACGCTTGCGTTTTCAATACAATCAGCTTTTGCACACTGCTGCTGTTAAAAATATTGAATCGCAACAAGGGCTTTATTATCGGGAAAATAATCGTGCTGGCAAATTATTAGCAAATGCCCTAAAAGGTCGAAAAGAAGCCAAGCGTGTTACCGCCCTCCGCAATCCGTCAGGGGGGGGCTTGGTCACTAAAGATACCGAAATCTTAGAACTCTTTCGTGACTTTTATACTCGGCTTTATCAATCTGAATGTGATTTTGAGCCAGATGTTTTTGAACGCCTACTTTCAGGAGTACAAAGACCGACCCTATCTGACGAAGATAGAGTGGCCTTAGACACACCATTTACTGTCTCAGAAATTCATTCTGCTATCAAGAAATGTGCCTCAGGTCGAGCCGCAGGCCCAGACGGTCTCCCCGCTGAATTCTACAAAACCTTTCACGCTGACTTAGCTCCAGTTTTGAAAACTTATTTTTCTGCTCTGGCCGAGGAGGGTTCTCCTTCTGGGTCCTTTTCAATGGCAAATGTAGTAGTTTTT
Source organism: Ichthyophis bannanicus (assembly GCA_033557465.1). Classification (NCBI taxonomy): domain Eukaryota; kingdom Metazoa; phylum Chordata; class Amphibia; order Gymnophiona; family Ichthyophiidae; genus Ichthyophis; species Ichthyophis bannanicus. The sequence continues at coordinate 1,464,477,254 of CM066032.1, read as the reverse complement.
GAGAAAGAGGGGAGAGACCCGCAACTAACAGCTAATTATCGTCCAATTTCCCTCCTAAACGCGGACTATAAAATCTTTGCCACCATTCTCTCTACCCGGCTCTCGGATAGGATGCCTACCTTAATACACCCAGATCAATGCGGTTTCATTCCTGGTAGATCGACTGCTGACAATGCTCGGACTCTATGCCATGTATTGACTACCGCAGTTAATCTTGATCGCCCATTTGTTGGCCTCTCACTTGATGCTGAGAAGGCCTTCGATCGCTTAGAGTGGCCCTTCCTGTTTGCAGTCCTCCGCTGGTACGGATTCGGGGAAGGTTTTCTCCGTTGTCTTCGCACCATGTACGCTCAGCCTACAGCCAGTATATGTGCAAATGCTTTAAAGTCTCAACCTTTTCCCCTTCAACGCGGCACTCGCCAGGGATGCCCACTGTCTCCACTCCTCTTCGATCTTGCACTCGAACCCTTGGCTTTACTAATCCGGCAATCGGAGGAGATTCATGGAGTCCCCTTCACCCATAGGGAAATCAAAATTTCAGCGTATGCTGATGATCTTATGCTCTTTGTCTCTATAGACTCAGTACCGGCTGTCTTAGAGCAAATTGGTAAATACTCACAACTGTCCGGTTATAAGATAAATTGGACCAAGTCGGTAGCCTTTCCATTAAATCCTCTGCTTCATCAGGCAGATATGCAATCCTTCCCCTTTTTATGGCAACCTCGCATGGTCAAATACCTTGGGGTTCACTATTGTTCTCCTTTGGAAGACACTATCTCCTTCAATGCCAAAGACTTAACCTCTAAAGTCCGGGCGCTTACTCACCGCTGGACTCCTTTAACGCTTACCTGGTGGGGCCGATTAGAAACCATAAAAATGATGATTGTTCCGAAAGTGAATTATATCTTAGAAATGGTGCCCTGTCTCTTCCCTCGACGTATATATAAAGATATCGAGGGCCTTCTGACTAGATACTTGTGGCAAAATAAGACACCTAGGATAGCGAAACATAAGCTGCAAGCAGATAAGGAATATGGGGGTGTCAGATTCCCTGATTTCCTGAAGTATCATCAATCTTTTCTTCTCAAACAAGGTGCTCGTTGGCTGGAAGATCCAGTACCGAGTAGACCTGTGTGGCTAGACATAGAAGAGGACCTTTGCAAACCAATTCCTCTTACTTTTCTCCCTGGTATGACTCTTCCATCAGACTCTCACTTCCCACCAATGCTTTTAGACACCTTAGGTGCCTATAATAATCTCATGCAATCTTTAGACTCCCGACTCTGTCCGTTAGACAAACTCCCACTTTGGTACAACACTCGATTTAGAATACAAAATAAACCGATGGCGTGGAGCCCCTGGTACACTAGGGGCATTTGGTTTCCTAGCCAATTGTTCCATGAAGGTCGCTGGAAAACTTTTAGTGAATTGCAAATTGAATTTGGTCTCCCAGCGAAACACTACTTTCAGTTGGTGCAACTTCAGCATTGCCTTAGGAGTGCTAAGGTGCTCCCGCCATCGGCCTCCCCTACACAAGGTTGGTTGGAGACTATCCGATCTATCGGTAGTTCACCGGGTGTAGCATCCAATTTTTACAAAACCTTATGTAATGCTATAACTAGGGATACCCCTATAGCGCAGAAAGCATGGGAGAGAGAACTGCATGTGACTTTGACCCCGGAGCAATGGAGCCTTGTCTGGAGTAGAGTGACACGGGTCTCCCGATCCGCCTCACTCACTCAGACACTCTTCTTTCTAGCCCACCGGTGTTTTTACACTCCTGACAGATTAGCCAAATGGAACACTGCTCAGGGCAATAATTGTTGGACATGTCATGCGGCCATTGGTTCACTACCTCATGTTATGTATGAATGTCCCGCACTACAGTATTACTGGAGTCGGGTCTGGGGCCGTATCCAGGCTATTTTGCACTTTCAAGAGCCCCTTTCTTGGAGGATAGTGGGACTTCGCTCAGCAGCGGGGATCCCCTCTCTTCCAAAAACGGCTTACTTCCTTTTGGACTTTATGCTAGGTATTGCTATTTCCCTAATTACGAAATACTGGAAAAATAGCTCCCAGTTGAGCCCCAATGAATGGTGGAATCATGTCTGTCTCTACAGTAAATATGAACAAATACCTCGTATGTTTGCTTCCCCCATTCAGACTCCTCATCATCGGTCTAAATGGAAGATGCTCAATGACTATGTACATTCTGCTCAATGCTCTCATCTGACTGTCTAAATTTATATATCTTTGTCTCATGATTATTCTGTATCGCAGATACTCTTTTGATTGTTTTGCTGTACAATCACGTTTGTTTGGAAGCGCTCATATGCTGACATAATCAGCTAGAGAAGAAGCGTGGGGGTGGGGGGTAATTGGGTTTACTTTTCTTTATTGTATAATTGTATTGTTTCCTTTGGTGTGTTGTTTCTTTTGTTTGTTGCAAAATGAAAATAAAAGTTTCAAAAAAAAAAAAACAGAGCACATCCTCCATGTGAATTCATACATATTAATAAAGATGTCACTCTAGGACAAGCATATTTATACCAATCTTCCCCTCAGATTTTAGTTTTGAGCTCCCCTCCCTCTTGTGCTGAGACCCAAAGGATACAGCCAAACTAGGGCAGCAAAAGTAGCTCTCAAGTGGTCTAATGTTACCAGTTACTTCTGCAGAAAGTTTCTCCTGTTGTAATCAAGAAAAGGCCTCACAGAAGAGACTGGAGGCAATTTATTAAAATAAGAAGTTCTATTGTTAACACCAGTACTTGCAACTACCACCTCACTCTGCAAGCTTCTCCAGATAACCTCTTCCCTTTCTTCTAGGTTCATTCCTCATAGTACTATCTAGTTTAAACCAGGGCTCGCCAACCACCAGGCAAACTAAGCAGTCATCAAGAGCTGCAACTTTCAGGGAGGATGGCAAAGAGCAGGGTGTTCAAAGCTAAACAATAGATTTTGACTGCTGAAGAGATGTAAAGCTTAAGGTCTGCCTGAAGTGCCAACACTTTGAACCAACTCTGGGGTCAGCCCTGGTTTTAATCCATTAATAACCCAGTTGAAGGAAGAACAGAAGCGCCACCCCCTCACCATCAAGAGCCAGCCAAAGATTCAGCAGGTATTGCTCTACAAGGAGGCCATCAAGGCAGTAGAAAAAGTTACCGACTAGTTTGCTAAGGAGTTCTTAAAAAACTGCTGGCAGAGAGAATGCAAGCTTGAGCTGCAAGAACTGGTGGCACCGATACAAGATCAAGCTGCAAGAGGGGTGGTTAAAAGCCATCGAGCTGCTTGTGAGTGGGATACGATGACTCTGCAGCAAGACTTAGATGAATGATCCAGTAAACTCCAGAAAAATCAGTCTACCCATTCCACCACCCTGCTAGCTCTTGGAACACCTTTGCTGAGAAGATGGTCTGACGCGTCTCTACCATGGCACCTTGTGAAACTCTCTCTCCCAGTCACGGGTAGGCAACTCCTCTGACACAGTGCATTCTGTGACTGCTGCCACATCTGAGGAACCTCCACTAGCATAAGTGCCAGCTTGCTACAGTAGGTCAGAGGGCTAATTGCTGACCTTTTCAGGGCTAACAACCTTCAGGAATGCTGGATGAGGAGTAGCTGCATTGGCAAGAGGGTGGAGGGTGAGAATAGGAAGAAGGGAAAAAGAAGGGCAAAAAAATATAATTTTGATATTACTGACAGATTCTCACTGGCTCCTCCTATGATGCAGGTTCTGTATCCTCCTCTGTCTGGTATAGTCTGCACCTTTGGACCAAATTAACAAGCCTGCAGAATGCCGTGAAATATCTCACACTATTGTAGAGCTATTCAATACACCTTTCATGAGTCCAAAGATTCTCTGTGATCGCCCTGGTTTGGTGATAGGGGTATTACACGCTTCACTTCCTTTGTCTGGCATGCCACTGTGGTGGGCGGTCATAAGCCATCTCCTTTGAAGGTACTCTACCACCTGTGTGGCAGAGGAAAAACAATAAAAACAGACATGCATAGAAAAACTGGTAATGAGCCACGTTGAATAGGCACTGCAACAATTTTTTTCAGAAAATGTGGTATGAGCCTAGTAGGGCACAATGACTTCATAGCATGTGTAAGTAGAGGTGTCAGTGTGGGATATTTCACAACAGGTGCCAGGTAGATTGACAGCTAAGAATCCTCCAGAGTTCAGTAACTCCAGTGGTAATATCTTCAGCCTTTTAAAGAAAATCATTGTTAGAATGAATAAAAAATTGAGTTGGAGTCCATGGGAACGGAAGCCAAGAGCTTACTGATGACAAAAAAAATGTTTAAATTCAATGAAGAGTTCATCATTTTGCCTTCCATACCTATTTCTTTTATATCGTATGCAACATTCTTTACAAATAATTTGATTAGGGACACTTAGGGGCTCTCTCACTAAAGGTGTGCACCATCTGGGTTAATTGCAATCTTTGCTATTAGCTCAGGATGTGCTGACTGTAAGGCACTCACTACAGCCATTCTCCACCTCTAACCCACCCAAATTCCAACCCAATGCGCTATGCACTGTTAGTGATCCATGCTAGCTGTGATGGCCCCAGAGTTATCATGGGCTTGAATGTGAGCTTACTGTATGCTGAAATCCACGCTAACTGCTTATTGCACTTTACTAGATGAGCCCCTTGAATTTCATTTTTTAACTTCAATATTAGTGCTTAAATTGATGGTTTTATAAATTGCATAGAAACAATGCCGAGCTAATAAATATCTTCCCTGTTTTTATCTTCCTCTTTAAATCTGCACTTTGATAATTTTTTATAATTTTTTTTTAAGTTATACCTTTCATTGACCAATCAAGATGGGTTTTATTTTGCAACAAGCTCATATATCATTAGCTGGTAGGAGTTTTTTTTAAAGCAGATTATACATACTTTTTAATATATGTGGTTGCTGCTGGGGGGGGGGAGGAGTAGCTTTTTGATTAGATATTCATAATTAATCATTTTGGTATTTTGTATTTTATTATGCAGGACAGTGTATCAATTGATTTCAGTCTTATTGTATGACCCTTGATGCAGACAAGAAGCAGAAAAGCAGAAATCTGTGATTTGTATAATAGCGATTTCATTTGAATCCACATCCTTTTGCGCCTTCGTTCTTGGCTGTGTATTGCAGTAGATTAGGGAGGTAGTCTTCTCTTTTTATTCTTCGTCTGGAACCTTCATTTACTAAATTTAATCTCAGCTCAAAACCCACCTCTTTAAAATTGCCTTTGATCTATCTCTCTGACCGCTCTTCCGCCCCATCCTCTCTCAGCCTCTCTCTCTCTCTCTTTCCCTCACCCCTCCTCTTGAGTGTGTGTGTACTCTATTTCTTGCATTCTTTACTGGAGTTCCTTTTTATTTTCTGATTAACTTTATATTTTTATATTGTAAACTACTCTGTTGCCTTGCGAAGGGAGATATATCAAGTTTTAATAAACGTAATAAACATAAACATATGTAATTTAATTCAGACCATTTTGAATAATAAAGATTCTTATGAAGGACTGAGATAATTTGTTTACATCTTTTACATGGTTTGTTTGTCTGCATTATCCTCTTTTCTAAATTGCTTATTTTCAGTGCATTTTTCCTAGACAAGGAAATGCCGGTACTCATTAATAAATGAGGATCATGGGTCAATTTTAGCAGGCAATGAAAAAGATGCCAGTACTCAAGACAACAATGCAGACTACTTCTTATGCTTGTAATTTCTTCATCTCTTTACAAATCTCATATACTAGCTTACTCAAAGTTACAAGGTGTCAATGGAATGATCATATGTATTGTACAACTAAACATAAATTAAGGCAGTTTTAATAATCCCACTCCCTAATTTCTAATGTTAAAAGATTTGGTTTAATTAGGACATACCTTTTAGAATGCTATAATCCTAGCCAAGAGTATAAAACCTCTGTATGTCCAATATTGTAGGCATTTGCCATCTGTTATTATTCTTCCTCTGCGATGAGATTATATGAAGGTCATATCTTCCAAGCCTAACTTTTTATGGGGTAATTTTACAAATGCCTACACAGTTGAAAAACACATGTACAATTTTCACACTGTGGACTTTGCTGGATTTTCAAAATAAAAGCACTTATATACTTTGTTTTTGTGATTTTTCCCAAGGAAAGGACCCCATAGTGTCCCATACACATACATTAACTCTGTAGGAGAGGAGCATGAAATGCCACTAAATGGTATTTTTACCCACATTTGGTAGGACATTCAGAGGCTATTGTATAAAAAAGGTCTTGAACTGTATTGTCTGGAACTCAATTTCTTGAATGGGGAGTTTCAATAGCAAAAAGGATCTTAGGGGATCACTCATTCAATCACACCGTGCCTTAAAAAAGTCCACACATAGGGCACTATCTCATTTGACCTGGGATTTGGAGCTCCATCTTACCAATGGGGCTGATATTCAGTCATTCATAAGAACACAAGATTTGCCATACTGGGTCAAGCCCTATCAAGCCCCAAATCCTTGTTTTGCAAATTCTGTTGCTTCCTCGTGAAACAAAGAAGGACTTCATGGGCGAAGATGCAAAGAAGATCCCAATGTGCAAATATAGATGAAAACCTTAAGAACATCTGTTTTCTTTCTGTCCCTTTCCTTTTCTTTATGAGTAACAAATTGTAGAGTTTGATTACACGTTAAGTGAAAAAATATTTTATCTTATTAGTCTTAAATGGGTTACACTGTAGCTTCATTGCATGTCCCCTAATCTTTCTAATTTTTGATGGGGTAAACAATTAATCTATGTTTACGCTTCCACTCCATTCATTAATTTAAAGACTTCTATCATGTCTTCCCTCAGCCATCTCTTTTCCAGGGTGAAGAGCCCTAACCTTTTAAGCATCTCCTCATAGGGGTATCCTTCCATCCCATTTACCATTTTTGTGGCTCTTCTCTATACCTTTTGTAATTCCACAATATCCTTTTAAAAATACAGCAACCAGAATTGCACACAATATTCAAGGTGTGGTCACACCATGGAATGATACAAAGGCATTATAGTTTCCTTTGTTTTATTCTCCATTCCTTTCCTCATGATTCATAGCATTCTATTTGCCTTCTTTGCCACCTCTGCACACTGGGCGGAGGGTTTCAACATGTTACCCATGATGACGCCTAAATCTTTTTCCTAGGTGGTGGTTCCAAATGGGAACCTTGCATTGTGTAATCATAATTTGGGTTGTTCTTTCCTAGGTGCATAACTTTGCACTTGTCCACATTATTTATTTTACTTATTTATTTTAAGTCTTTTTTATACCGCACTTTTTAGAATCAGTGCGGCTTACAAATAACATTAATTTGTACAATGTAGGCTGAAACATACATTGAACTTTACAAGGAACGGGTAATACAACTTGGGTTTCAACAGGGATAACTATATACAAGTCGAGTAATTGAATCAACGGATATGGTTATGTCAACATGACAGATAGGAAGGGTTGCTGGGTTATGTCATCATGACGAATAGGGAGGGTATGCTAGGTTATGTCATGTCACCGGTATGAGAGTAATGCTGAAGGAAAAGGTGGTGCTTTAGAGCCTTCTTAAATTGTGCGAGGTCAGAAATAGACCAGATAGTGGTAGGGAGGGCATTCCAAAGTATAGGTGCGTAAAACACAAAGGCTCTGTTCTTTGTCGCGAGAGAGCATTTTGTTAGCGCATTGGGGACAGCGAGTGTGTTAGCATCCACCAATCTTCTGGATCTATTCTGAGGAGTGGGGTGAACAAGGTCTGTGAGGGAGGTGGAGGATAGTTTGTTAAGGGCTTTGAAGGTAATCAATAGTACTTTAAAGGTGAGCCTGCAGTAGATAGGAAGCCAATGGAGGTGTTGCAAAATAGGAGTTATGTGGTCTCTTCTGGAGGCTCCATGCAGGATGCGGGCAGCGGCATTCACTGCCAGTTGTAGTGGGTTAAGTGTTCTCTTAGGGAGACCATGTAGAATGGCGTTGGCGTAGTCGAAGTGGGGGGTTACAAGGGCTTGAAAGATCGTTCGGAAGTCAGCAAGCTCCAGTAGGGGATGTAGGTGGCAAATTGTACGTATCTTGTGGTAGATTGCCTTGATGGTGTTACTTATATGTGCTTTCATGTCGAGCTGCTGGTCTAGGATGACACCCAAGTAGCAGATGGTGGGCCTACTCGGAAGCTCTGCGTCTCTCACCTTAATTGAAGCGGGAGGGGTGAAGGATTGATTTCTTGTGATAAATAGGACGTCTGTCTTATTGAAGTTGATTCTGAGGCTTTGTGTGCGGAGCCGATCAGTAACAGTGTCAAAGCAGCTCATTAATAGTGAGAAGTCAGGCTGGTCAATAGAGAATGGTGTGAACAGCAGTACATCATCAGCATACACAAGGCAGGAGATATTAAAGGAGCAGATGATTGAACAGATGGGCTGTATATAGATTTTGAAAAGGAGGGCAGAGAGAGAGGAGCCTTAGGGATGCCTTGCTTTTTCTGAAAAGGCTCAGGGGTAGTAGAGTCAATTCATACTTGTTGCCATCTATCTGATAGGTAGGACTTGCACCAACTCAAGGATGAACCATGGATTCCCTTCTCTTGAAGATGTGTAAGGAGCAGCTCGTGGTTGACTGAGTCGAAGACGGAAGCAATGGCCATGAAGATTAGTGCATAGCCTTGTCTAATGTTATCAATCCCGGTGAGTAGGGTGCTGAGTAGATTGGTGAGGAGTGTCTCAACACCATGGAATTCTTTAAAGCCATGCTGACATGGGTTGAGAGGAGCAGAAGTCTCAATGTGGTGCTGGATTTGGAGTTGGACGACCTTCTCAATTATCTTGGCCAACAGGGGGATGCTGGAGATTGGTCAATAAGATTCTGCCTTCTGGGGATTCAGCTTGCTGTTCTTTAGAAGGGGCCAGATGGAGGTTTGGTTTTAGAATCTGGGGGAATGCCCCTGTTGAAAAGGACAGCTTCATAATCTTAGCTAAAATTGGGTTGAATTCGGCAGGCAGCGATCTTATCCAGAATGCTGAGCAAGGGTCATTGGGGGATGTGGTTGTGTTAATAGATGTGATGGTGTCCTCTATGAACCTTTCAGAAGGGGGTGTGAAGGAGGTCAAAGGTTTTTAGGGAGCGTGGCGTGTGACTTGGTGTGGAAATAGGGAGGGAGGTGTTGGTTAGGCTGGTTTTGGCAAGTAGATGGTCAGTGAATTCCTGAGGGTGTAGCAAGCCTGGTTGGGTGGGGGAAGGCTTTTTAGTAAGGGTCTTGACGATATTAAAGAGGTCACGAGGTTTGTTTAGGGAGCGGAGCAGGAGATCGGAATGGTATTCCTTCATCCCTGTTATCCATGTTTTTATTCCCTGTTCTCTGTAAACTTAACATTAGTTTTTATGTTTAAGTACAAAACTTGTTAAAATGTAAACCGCGCTGATGTCAAAAGTGCGGTATATAAAAGCTGTTAAATAAATAAATAAATAAATTTTCTTGGAAACTGCTTCATGGTATACTTTAAGGTGGGAAAAGTAGGCCACATGATCGTCTGAGGACCATGAGCGTCACCAACGTCTTTCAGGCTTCCTGAGGAGGAGTAGTGAAGTCTGTAGATCTGAAGAGTACCATCATGCTGTTTGCCTTCTTGGTAGCTTATTTGGGGCAGGCAGAAGTGCAAAGGAGCTGAGGCTGCTGTTTCACGTGGATATCAGTGAATCAAGGCTGGGTGATGCCATGCTGAGGTTTGGTAGGATTATGTCAATGATCTCCTCTTTGTTGAAGGGCCAGAATTGTCCTGTGAGAGCTGAGGAAGCATTGGCAGCCTTCTGAGGAGTATTGTGACCCTGAAGCATGGGCATCTGAAATTTAATTAAGCTGTGGTCGGACCATGGGACTGGGTGATATAGAGGGAGGAGTTGTAGTTTGGGCTGGTGGCTCATAGCGGTGCAAAGACAAGATCCAGTTTATTTCCTTTTGAGTGGGGAGGGGCATCGATTATCTGTTTGTAACCTATCTCAGTGAGTGCTTTGAGAAAAGCTTTGGAGTGGGTGCTTTGGAGAGCTGGTAAGTTAAAGTCGCCCATTATCCAGTTTGGTTTGAGAGGGTTCATGGGGTTGCAAGCAAGGTCTATTATAGTCGAGAGGTCTTCAGGGGAAGAAGACAGGGATCTGTAAATGAGACAGATGGAAATGTATTTGTTGGTTATGATGATTGAGTCAAGGTGTGTGGTACTAGTGGAAGAGAGTAGTTGGAATTGGAGATCCGTTTTTAAAAGGACGAAGGCACCTCTGCCTCTGCGGTTAGTTCTATGGCAGATGTAGATTGAGAAGTTGGGAGGGATGAGGTGGTTAAGAAGGACTGAGTCTGAGTTGGTCAACCATAATTCTGTGACCAGAAGAATGTCTAGGTCGTAATTGGATACAAGGTCAGAGATAGACAGCCATTTCTTGCGGACAGAGCATGCATTTATGAGAGCACATTAAATTTGATCTGCCATTTGAACATCCGGTCTTCCAATTTATCAAGGTCCTCTTGCAATTTTTCACAATCCCCTTGGTTTTTAAGAGCTTTGAGTAATTTTGTGTCATCTGCAAGTTGGATTACCTCACTCATTCCAATTTCCAGGTCATTTATGAATATCTTAAAAAGTAGCAGACCCAGCACAGATTCCTGGGGTACTCCACTATTCACCTTTCTCCACTGGAAAAAAATTGGCCATTTAGCTCTACCCTCTGTTTTCTATCTTTTAACCAGTTCCAGATCCACAATAGTACGCTGCCTCTTTGTCAAAGGCTTTCTGAAAATCCAGATACACTATACCAACCGACTCACTTTTGTCTACCTGTTTATTCACACCTTCAAAACATTTAAAAGATTAGTAAGACAAGACCCTTCCTTGGCTAAAGCCATGTTGGCTTTCTCCCATTAAAGCATGACTATCTACATGTTCAGTAATTTTGTTCTTTATAATGGTTTCTACCCACCTCTGGCTTTCCTATTCCTTTTGTTATTCTTTCTAGGAGAGTAGTAAGTAATGTCTCCACACTACAGTTCAATCTGAAATGATGTTGTTGCAGATCAAGAGGTGCAAAGGCATCTATATGGTCTTGCACCTGGAGTTGTACATCCTTTTTAATGATTTTGGCGATGAATGATATACTGGAGAAGGGTGTATATAGGAACTTGGAGATATCAAGTCTAATGTAGGGTTCTTTAATAATGGTCTTATTGAGGCATGTAACCTTGTGTTAGGGATAGCTAAACTATCTTGAGTAGTATTATTATAAGCTTGGCCTTAGCAGTTTTGATCCATGATACTGGACATGGATCTAGAGGGGACATTGTAGTGTTGAGATTCAAAATAATACTATTGAATTGTTCTGCAGAGATAGTTTTGAAAGTGTTCCAACCATATTTACTGGTAGCATTTTTGGAAATAGCTGTTACATTTGCTGAGATGTTGATCAGATTACTTCTGAGAAATATGGCCATTTTATGTGGACATACATTAGTGTTGATCTTTTTTGAACTGGGATCATTTGTAAGGGACTTTGTTATTTAGAATAGTTTTCTCCTAAGAACATAAGAAATGCAATACTAGGTCAGAACAAGGTCCATCAAGCCCAGTATCCTGTGTCCAACAGTGGCCAATCCAGGTCACAAGTACCTGGCAGGTTCCCAAAAAAGGCATATAGTTTACACAATGCTTGTCTCAGGGTAAGCAGTGGAATTCTCAGGTCCTCTCTAATAAATGTTTATGGACTTTTCCTCCAGGAACTTATCTAAATCTTTTTTAAACCCAGCTACACTAACAGCCTTCACTACATCCTCCGGTAACAAATTCCAGCGTTTGAATATGTGTTGAGTGAAAAAATATTTTCTTTTATTTGTCTTAAATGGGTTACATTGTAGCTTCATTGTGTATCCTCTAGTCTTTCTACTTTTTGATGGCATAAACAACCGATCTATGTTTATCCGTTCCAGTCCATTCATTAATTTATAGACCTCTATCATATCTCCCCTCAACCATCTCTATTTCAAGTTGAAAAGCCTAACCTTGTAAGCCTTTCCTCATAGGGGTATCCTTCCATCCCCTTTACCATTTTTGTGGCTCTTCTCTGTACCTTTTCTAATTCCACTATATCCTTTTTGAAATATGGTGACCAAAATTGCACACAATATTCAAAGTGCAGTCACATCCAGGGCCGGCCCAAGGGTTTCTGCCGCCCTAGACAGAATCCCTGGCTACGTGACACCCACCCAGATGCTACCTTCCCCCATCTGCCGCTGCTGCCGCAACCCACCAGCTACCGCCCCACCCCAACTGCCACTGATTCCGTCTCGGGAGGGAGAGGCAGGCAGCGGCAGTGGCAGAATTTCTAAAAGCGGTGGCGGCAGCTACGAGCAAGAAAGCAGTGGCAAAAAGCAGTTGCTTTTGGAAATGCTGATGCTGCCTGCCTCCCCTCCTGAGACGGAATTGGCGGCAGCTGGGGGGGTGGCAGTGACAGCAGGTGTGTGGGTGGCGGCATGTTTGCTGCTGCCACCCTCACCCGGACTGGCTACCCTAGGTGGCCACCTAGCTTGCCTAGTGGATGGGCAGGCCCTTGTCACACCATTGGAATGACACAGAGGCATTATAATATACTTTCACCACTGAGAAAATTGGCCATTTAGCCCTACTATCTGCTTTCTATATTTCAAACCATTTCCCGATCCAAAATAGTACACTGCCTCCAATTCCATGACTTTTTAATTTGGCCAAGAGCTTCTCATGAGGGACCTTGTCAGAGGCTTTCTGAAAATCCAGATACACTATATCAACTGGCTCACCTTGGTCTACCTGTTTATTCATACCTTCAAAATATATAACAGATTAGTAAGACAAGACTTTCCTTGACTTAATCCATGTTAGCCTTCTCCCATTATATCATGACTGTCTACATGTTCAGTAATTGTATTCGTTATAATTGTTTCTACCATTTTGCCCAGTAGTGATATCAGGCTCACCGGTCTGTAGTTTCCCGGATCACCCCTGGAATCCTTTTTTAAAAATTGGCGTTACAATGACTATTCTCCAATCTGTACTACAGATGATTGACGTTACAATGACTATTCTCCAATCTGTACTACAGATGATTTTAATGATAGTTCACATATTAGTAATAGTAGGTCTGCAATCTCATCTTTCAGTTCTTTCAATACCCTCAGATGAGTACCATCCAGTCCAGGTAATTTACTATTCTTCAGCTTATCACAATACTTGTAGTACATCTTCCCGGTATATTTATTTAGCTGTATTTAGCTGTATTTATTTAGCTGTATTTATTTAGCCGGTATAGCCATATATATTTCAACTCTTCCCATATATCACCTTTAAATACCATTTCAGGCATGGGTAACTTCCCTATATCTTCTTCAGTAAAGACCAAAGCAAAGAATTCATTCAGTCTCCCCACTATGGTCTTGTCTTCCCTTAGCACCCCTTATACACCTCTGTCATCCAATAGTCCAACTGACTTTCTCACAGGTTTTTGTTTGCTACAAATGTACTTGAAAAAGATTTTATGCATTTTTGCTTCCATGGCAAGCTTTTTTTTCAAAATCTGTCTTCACCTGCCTTATCTATGCTGTACTTCTTATGATCAAGATATCTAATTCTATTTTAAAGTAGTAGGTGAAAAGCAAAACTGTCACTGTTATCAAAGTTCATCTAATCAGCACATTTTAGAGATCTGTATCAAAAAATTCAACTATTTTCAATTACATATTGGGGATTCTGGTATCCCTCTATCTGTCCATTCCAACAGTACATACACTTCATATAATATAGAAAAAGATTACAATCATCCTGTAAATTAGCCCAAAACCATGTAACATTGCTTGCTCTTTCTAAGTCTCAATACAAATGTGTACAATTGTAAATAGTTTCTATGCTTATACTGTTTTTTGTAAATAGTTGCAATTTTGCATAATGTCCTATGTATGTTTCCTTTGTTCCATGTAAACTGCCCCTGATCTTGGGAAGGGGCGGTATATAAAAGTTTCCAAATAAAATAAATAAATAAATACAGAGAATAAGGCTTTACCAACCATTCTTGCAAGCACTATCTCTTCTAGCAGTGGCCAACTGTTTCTCATAGATCTTTCAATAGTTCCGAGGTTAGTCACCCACATTGTGACACCAGTCATTACTCCAGAATCTCAGCAGCATCTTTTCTCATCATGGGCTGTGCCATGCACATCTTAGACAGAGCTTTTTTAGTGACTGTCCATGAACCAGCTTCTCCAAGAAGCAATCATTTATTTCATCTAGAAACTTTATCTCCTAGCATATCCTGCTATGACACTGATCCAGTCGATACTGGGGTAATTTAAATCACCCATTATTACTGTGCTGTAACTTTTGTTAGCTTCCCCGATTTCTCTTAGCATTTCATCATCCATCTGTTGATTTTGGCCAGGCAGTCAGTACTACACCTCCAGTGCAATCACCTTTCCCTTTTTTACATGGGATTTCTATCATGTAAAACTTTAATCCTTTGTGATTCAATGCCCACTCTAACATAGGGTACAACCCCTCTCGGACGGATGAGTGAGTTCATAATGGGGATTATTCTGTGTCTCAAATAGCGGGGATGTCCATCCCTGCTATTTGTGCCTTTACCCGGCCTTGACTAAATTCCCTGCCAGTTGTATGGGGAAGTTAGATGGGTGCAGGGAAGGGGCAGCTCGGGGACATAGTCTGGGCAGTCACCAGCCTGGGACATACAGGGCTGATTCTAATGTTGACCCTGTACGTCCAGGGCTGGCGACTTATATGGGGAAGTTATTCCACCTCTGAGGTGGAATAACTTCCCTGTATGTCATTTTGCGGTGGGCCCGGGGCTTGCAGTGGGCAGGGGAGGCCTGAAGGCAGTCCCAATATCTCAACCCTGGCCTTTGGAAGCCAGATTGGGGGTCGAGCTGTGGGGAATGAGGTCCTGCAGTCCGGCAGCCAGCATCACGGCTCTTCAATGGAGCTGCGGTGCCATGTCAAGATGACGCCATGGCACCGCGGCTCCATTGAGGAGCCTTGACTGAGTTAGCTGGGGACAGTCCTGCACATGCAGACCAGACTGAATCGCAGTCCGGGCCTGCACATTCAGGACTCTTTGCGATTCTGATCCTGTGTGGCTAGATGTGCCCTGCGGGATCGGAATTGCGATCCCTTCTGTATGTCCGGTTCAGACAGGATATATAGAAGGGATTGACATCAGGGACGGAATCAGGCCCATTGAGTTTAGCATAGTACTCCTTTTGTGCGTGTACTGATAAGAGAACAGTATTCCTTTTGCTTAGCAGAATAGGCAGCTTGGTGGCCAGGGTATTTTGTGCATTTACATTTGCATTCAGACTGTTAAAGTTTGCACTTCAACTCTTTTATATCAGAGGAGTAACATGGGTCTTGGTGTTGTCTTCAAGTGGAATTTATAATGTGGGGCATTAGAATGACAGAGGATATAGTATTCCAGTTATAGATAAGAGCATCAATATCTGTTGTGTCAAGATCCAATCGTGGTTACTTCTGCCGGGAAGGATTGACTGTCAAAGTGGCAATATCTGCAATTATATTTTGTGAATGATCATCAGCATATCAGTAGGAGTAAAGATTAGGTCAAGAATCCCTCCTTTATGTGTTGAGTCTTTTATGATTTGCTTATAGTGGAGTCCTTCCTTGACATCAAGAAAGGAGGTTGCTTGTAGGTTTAGATCACCTAGTAGAATGTACTATTTCTTGTGAATACTGTTGATACATGCCTCCTCAAGTAGGGATGATAATCATCAGCATTTATGGTTGGTGATCTGAATTATCAAGTGCTTGCCAGAGATTGTGAGAATATCTAGGTCATATGCGGAACATGCTGTAATAGTGTTGAATTTAAGGTGGATTCTTGCTGGTATACATAATCCACCTCTCCACCTAGTAGTTCTGGGGCAGTTAAACAGGTTGTATATAGGTGTAATTAACTAGTTGATTAAAACCATATAATGTGATGCATATTATATTTATATGTGGTCTTTGATGTAATCTGCTAATGTAGGGAGATCTTATTGTGAGCAGAACATGCTCATGTCAGGTACTGGTTGTGGTTTTGTCCTGCATGTGAATGGATTTCTGGAAGAAGCTTGATCGTAATTAAATTGCATGGGACTATTCCGCAGCTTGTATGTGTGGGTCCAATTTGAAGTGTGTCTGGCTCTGTGTGTAATTAGGATAATTATTCTGTGGGGGATGAGAAGAATAAGAATGAGTAGCAGAGTGAATAGGGAGCTATGCAAGAGCATGGTGTACAGCTGTAGCTGAGACTGATTATGTTTGAATAGCAGTTAGTGTTTAACTAAGTGATGGGGGAGACGTGAATGATATTTGGCTGAGGTCTTATAAATCCATATACAATATCCACGTGTAATGGTTGTAAAGTTATACCTAAAGTCAAGGAGAGCTTGAGGGTGCTGATCTGATACTTGGTATATTTAATGAAGGAAGAAGTTGATATCTGCTTTATTTGAATAGAGTGCATCAAGTAATTTGATTAGGCTCTTACTGTGTTACTCTGATGGTGTACAGCTAGTGGGTCTCTGGTCCACAAAAAGGGCCACGTTTCCTTTAATAAGCAGAGTTGGCAGCAATTGATGATGCCATGTTTTGGGAGGAGCTTACCATCACATGAGTTCCTGTGCTCTGCTGTCTGTTCCTGTAGCTTCTCCTATGCTCAAGGGGGCATTGAGGCGAAATCGAGGGTTGAAGTGATCCGTGGAGTAAGAATCTGGGCGATCGGGCTTCTTCTTTTCCCATGTTGCTGCAGAAAAGTGCTTAACTGATTTTCTGTGTGTAGTTAATTGCACTGACCTCATAGTATAATTCAATGTAAAGCTAAGCTTATTGGTAAAGAGTACCCTTGGTTTGCCTGGGATCAGAGGTATTTAGAACAAGATTTCCCAGGACGATATAGTGGTGTGGAACCATCTTACTTACACTTATCCCTGCCTACCAGCCCTGATTAAATTAGCTAGTGAGTAAAAGTGTTTTTTCCCCACTTTTCTGGCAGTGACCATCCTCCTCCCATCCATACACACTTTCTGTTGGCAACACAGTATGAGATCTGACTACAACACTACACACATTCTTCCCATAATCTTATATTACTTTTATAAAAGGCTCCATGTTCAGTGAGTCTTTTCTAAAGTACCCTGCAAGTTTTGAATATCCCACATTGGACACCCATTTTCTAACCTATATAGAAATTAGCTTCACATGCATTCCTCCATATCTCAGTTTAACAGATTCAAATGGTGACTAAGAGGAATGCTTATCAAAGTCCTAAGGGCCCAATATTTGAAAGGCATTTACATGGTTTACAGTCCGGTAAACCATGTAAATGCCTTAAGCCCGGATATTCAATGGCAATTACAGGTTTAGTGCCGTTGAATATCCCCTCCTAACCCCCTTACGTGCCTTGAAGCTATCCAGTTAGCATCGGGGAATGTCGAGGGCATTCCAGGGCGGAGTGGAGGCAGAGAGTACCGTTAACTGGGTAGCGGTGGTATTGCACCGCTATTCAGTTAGTGACCCTTGACTAAAACTAGGCCAGCTTTTGGCTCGCCTAGTTTTAGCTGTGGATGCTAACCAGGGAGCAGTGCAACATTGCTGCTACCCGGCTAGGTTCTGCAGCGGTTTTCTCTGAATGCCAAAACTGGATATTCAGTGCCATCGCTGCAGCATTAAATATCCAGGGTTAGGGGTGAGAAGGTAGGGCTAAACGCCATAGCGGCACATAGCCTGCCTAATTGAATATTGAGCCCTAAGTAATTAGTGTGGACCTGAACTAATGGATAGCCCACACTATAAACAGCCATGCAGTACAAATTCCACACTAACTTCTTAGAGTTGATTGAGGTAGGAACTGGGCAAGTTATGTGCATAGACAGGGTTTGCCAGCACCGACATCTAGTGCATAGAAACACAGAAGCATGATGGCAGATAAACCGTATGGCCTATCCAGTCTGCCTAACCCAGTCTGAGACGTGGACAGCAGTGGCAGGCAGGGCCGGATTTACCTATACGCCATGTACGCCATGGCGTAGGGCCCACAGCTGGCAAGGGCCCACAAAAAGCTGCCGCGGCAGCATGGATGTTCCTGCGGGGCCCCCTCTGCCCTGCCGAATCCCCGGCTGAGCCCCTCCGTGCCGGCTTTGAGAGGCGCGAAGGGAGAGTGTCTCCCTCGCGTCTCTGTTAAGCCCGCAGGGGCTTAACAGAGACGCGAGGGAGACACTTTCCCTTCGCGCCTCTCAAAGCCGTCGCGGAGGGAGGGATTTGGCAGGGCAGAGGGGGCCCCGTGGGACCGTCCATGCTGCCGCGGCCTTGGTAGCAGCCAGCGGTTTTGCTTTTTTTAAATTTCATTTTACTTGAGCCGATGGGGGGGGGGGTAGGACTGGAAATGGGCTGGGGGGGTTAGGACTGGTAATGGGCTATGAGGGGGGGGGGGGTTAATACTGATAATGGGCTGTGGGCTGATGGGGGCTGTCTGGTAATGGGAAATGGGGGGGCTAGGAATGGAAATGGGCGGGGGGGGTTAAGACTGGTGGTGGGCTGTTGGGGTTAGGACTGTTAATGGGCTGTGGGCTGAGGGGGGGGGGGTTAGGACTGGTAATGGGCTATGGGGGGGGTTTTAAGACTGGTAATCGGCTGTGGGCTGATGGGGGCTGTCTGGTAATGGCTATGGGGGGGCTAGGACTGGAAATGGGCTGGGGGGGTTAAGACTGGAGGTGGGCTGATGGGGTTAGGACTGGTAATGGGCTATGGCTGTTGGGGGAGGGGGTTAGAACTGGTAATGGGCTTTGGGGGATTAAGACTGATAATGGGCTGTGGGCTGTTGGGGGGGTTAGAACTGGTAATGGGCTATGAGGGGGGGGTTAAGACTGATAATGGGCTGTGGGCTGAGGGGCTGTCTGGTAATGGGCTATGGGGGGGGCTAGGACTGGAAATGGGCTGGGGGGTTAAGACTGGAGGTGGGCTCAAGGGGTTAGGACTGGAAGTGGGCTGATGGGGGGTTAGGACTGGTAATGGGTTATAGGGGGGGGCTTAAACTGAAAATGGGGTGATGGGGGGTTAGGACTGGAAGTGGGTTTATGGGGGGCTAGGATGGTATTGGGTTGGGGGGTTGCTAGGACTGGAAATGGGCTGATGGGTGGCTAGGACTGGAAATGGGCTGATGCAGGGACTAGAAGGGAATGGATGCTGGGTGAGGCTGGAACTAGAAGGGAGCTGATGTTGGGGGAGGATTAGAATGGGATGGGGCTGGAAGAGTAAAATGGAGAAGGGAAAAATATTTTGTGTGGGAGGGATAAAAAATCTACAATTGGCCGGGTATTGGGAGAGTAAGTGGGGATTGAGGATGGAGGGGTAAAATTTGAGTGGATGAAATAGGAATGAGGAAAGAGCAAAAGGAGAAAGATTAGTATGTTAAAGCAGATGTAGAGAGAGAATGGAAAAAAAAAACAAGAAGACAGAGAGAAGAAAGGACAAATGGACAGCAGACAATGGAGAGTTAGCAGAAGACACGGAAGAAACCAGAAGAAAGTGGCTGGAGCAATTGCAGCTGAAAAAAAATGCACAAAAGGTAGAAAAATATCTCTTTATTTTGAATTTATTAATTGGAATATGTCAGCTCTGGTAAATGTGCATCATTAACGTCTGCGCTTTGTTTAGTACAAGAGCAAATTAATGTATAGTTTTATTTCTACAGTGTTGTACATTCCAAGTTTGGCTTTTGGGATTCCCAGTTTAATTATTGTCTTCCTGTTTCTAAATTGTGATTACTTGTTTGGTGATGGTCTATGTTCTGCATGTGTAACTGAGCTGAGGTGTTCTGTTTATATAATTCCTATTTGACATTGCCACTTGTTCTCTTTCCCCAGTAGGTCATGTATTGTTGTTCTCTGAAATGTATTGGTTTAATATTTGCAGTGTTGCCTTTTGATTGGTAGAGTATGGTGCTTTGTGAGTCCTGGTAGTGCTGTTAGGATACGGCGGGTTTGCTATGGCTTGGCACTGGATTATAGTAATGTAGAAATCTTTTAGTCTTTCTTTATCCATACACTCATTAAGAGGCACGTTTACTAAAAGTTAGTATATGGTAACATTATGCAAATATTTATGCAAATGAGACCACTTATGCAAATGAGGCCCCGCACCCCCCTTGGGCCTCCACTGCTGGAGGCCCACAATTTTTGTTGGCGTAGGGCCTCACTCAAGGTAAATCCGGCCCTGGTGGCAGGACTTACTTTATTTATCTAAGCCTATAGATAAATAAAGTAAGTCCTCCCACTGCTGTCCACGTCTCAGACTGGGTTTGTAAGAAGCATGTGAACTCGTGCTAGCTTGGTTGGTACCTATCCAGTCTGCCTTCCATACCAACCACCATAGTCCCTTTTTTTTTCCTTTAGAGATCATCTGTATTTGTCCCATGCTTTCTTGAATTCAGATACAATCCTCATCTCTACTACTACATTGGGAGACTATTCCATGCATCTACCATTCTTTCCCTAAAGAAATATTTCTGCATATTACTCCTGAGTCTATCCCCTTTCACCTTCATTCTATGCCCACTAGTTGCATCCTTCTGGCTTTCACTGCCACCTTTTCTACCTGTTTAGCCACCTTAATACCATCATAAACAATCACCCCCAGGTCCTGCTCTTCTATGCTGTACTGCTCCCTTTGATGTTTGCAACTCAAATGCATGAACCTGCATGTTTTAGTGTTAAATCTAAGCTGCCAAATCCTTGACCATTCTTCAGGCTTTGCTCAGTCCATTCTCATGTTACCTAACATAGCAACATAGTATATGTCGGCAGATAAAGACCAATATGGTACATCTAATCTGCCCAGTAAGGTGGTTAGAGTGGTTGTAACTGCAGCTCCATGCAGGAGACCCCTTCTATGTCTATGTTTAGGGATGTACCTGCTGCTCTATTTATTGAAGTATAAAAGATATTTAAGTTTACCTCCTGGGTATCTACTCTACTGCAGATTTTGGTATCATCTGCAAAGAGGCAAATCTTACCCAAAAACTCTTCTTCAATATCACTAACAACAATGTTTAAAAAAATTGGATCATGGACTGATCCCTGCGGCACACTACAGGAAAGCACAGTTACTTACCTGTAACAGGTGATCTCTGGGAACAGCAGGAATAAGTCTTCACATATGGGTACGTCGGTACCAACGGAGTCTGCGCGGGAACGCTTCCCAGCATCCAATCAGAAAGCCTTTGGAAGCATCCCAACACGCCTGCGTGCTGCCTTCCCACCTTCCCAACTGCCTCTCCTCAGTTAAGTTTTAAAGCTGAGACAAAGAGAGAGAGAGAGCAAGGAAGGGAAAGATAGAGATAGAGAAATTCAACTCCTAGGGGAGGTGGGTGGGTTGTGAAGACTTATTCCTGCTGTTCCCAGAGATCACCTGTTACAGGTAAGTAACTGTGCTATCTCCAGGAACAAGCAGGAATGAGTCTTCACATATGGGGACTCCCAAGCACAGATGCCCGGAGGGAGTCCTAGCATGTTGCAAGTCTAGAACGAGCCATGCTATTCCTCAGGACCTCAGGCATCCTGGGGATGGAGGGTAGGAGTTGAATACAGAAAAGGAGCTGTGGAACAGCTGGCTAGAACAGGGCTTCAAAAGGGGAAGACCCTGTATCGAGGGCATTCAGTAGTAAAATATTGTAATCTGGGCCTCCCTTGTTGGCATTGCACAAGTGCACTGAGCTACATATGGATCTGATAGAAGAGCCAGTGAATGTGCTCAAGGGGTACCTCATTGAGAAGTAGAGGTAATAAAGTAGAACAAAAACAAGTGGAGGTCAGAACCCTTCAGGGTGAGAAATAGCTCCAGGGGAAAACTGGGGTAGTATAAGAGGTAGAGCTTCAGCGGAGATGCAGAAGGTACTATGAAAGGAAGCTTAAGCTGTTTTGGTCCAAAAACAGTACAAATGTAGGACCAAGAGAAAAAATGAGTCTGACCCAACTGGACTGGGGTTGGAATCAGTCCATGTAGGGGAGAAAGGGTATGGAGACCCTTGTATCTGATAAGAAAGTAAGGACAGACTCAGGAGCGCTAAGCTTTAGAGCAACTGAAGCTCTGCAATGTCTTTCCGAAATGGGGTCAATTAGGAAAGAAAAAGGTACATGGAGAGCTTCAGAAGTACCTAACCTGAAAAGGTTATGGTAAGGAAAAAGTTTGTTAATTACCACAGGAAGTGGTTATAGGTGTAGCCCCCTAAGTATGCTGGCACAGCGTTGATAGGGATAGTGCCCATCTGTCAGGATCATATAGGAATGTAAGGATATCTGAACCTAACAGACAGATAGATAAGTAGATGGATACAGATCTATCTAAAAATATATCTCATTATATCTATAAATATATATGTATATATATATATATATATATAGTTAAATATATACACATATAAGGTATATATGCATATATCTATAAAGAGATATGTATGGGCAGAAGACACACAGATAGATATAGACAAGTATATATATATATATATATATTATATATATATATATATATATATATATATATATATATATATATATATATATATATATATATATGAATAGGCAGGGATATAGATACATGTCTCCAGGTATATGGATGGAGAGATGTCCATAGAACCCCATCCTCCCTAGGGATATAGGGAGAGAGGAAGATTCATCTGACAGCAAGAAGGTTGATACCTGCTTGAATAGATAAATAGAGAATCCTTTTTTCCTGGTTATGACTGGCAGAGTCAGAGGAAAGGTCTCTCTGACAAGAAGAAGGCTGAATTCTTTGCAGAATTTGAGCTCTTGAATAACCAGGATGGCCTACGTGAAAATTGCAGAGGATAACTTCAGTCTGCAGACAGGAAGTCCAGATATCTCCAGAATTGCAGTATGGAGAATGGATAGAGGACGCCTCTGGAGGAAGATACCCTAGTGATCCGCCTATGAGGGCAAGATGGGTATTAGGCGTCCTCTAGCTGCCATTAAAGAAATTTATCTCTGACGAGAAGACCCAAGGAGATATGGGCCAAGCCAGGGAATTGAATGTAATGAAAGGCCTGAGGCTTTTGCCTCAAAAGAGATTTAAGATGAGATGGAAAGGCTAGGGAATACCTGCCAGACATGAAACATGACTGGGGGACCCCCCCCCCCCACACACACACACCTAACCATCTGGGGTTATCTGCTAGGCAAGATACTAATGCTCTCTAGCAAGGGCCCATAGTGCAAAGCTACTCTGTAGAGATGCAGAGAGCATGCTGCAGGTTGGTTAGAAGAAAAAACTGGCTGTGGAAAGCCAGCAGGTAACCAGCTATTCTGCCAAGGACAAGGGGGTGAAGAATAGAAGTTAACCAACCAGACTGTGATAATAGGGTTTCCCAAACGAGGTTCATAACCTGTTTGGGACTTAGCACTGAGGCTAGGAGGATTGCTAGTGGAGGGGAAGCCCTGGTTGTGTAGTGAACAAAACCAGTGGCTTAACCACTAGGAATTGCTGTATCTGCAGCAACTACCAGGGCAGCATGGAAAATTTATTTTCCCTGTTCCTTTTTTAGATTGGGAAAAAGAAACAACAGACATGGTAGGACTTCCTATTGTCTGATGAGCTGCCTTAAGGTAACAAGGGGAAAGACAATTCCAGAAGGGAGAATCCCCCGGTAGAACAGGTAGAGGACTATAGGGGCTTACCCATGGAAAAGAGCCACTCTTACAAACCAAATGTTGTAGTAAGAGGGAGGTAAGACAGAGTTGCAAGAGACCGACTATGGAGGAAGTCTCTGACAGGTGAGATGATACATGCCAGTACAGGGAAACAACTGTCTATTGATAGTTGTTACCTCTCGCTCCTCCAAGAGGAAGAGGAAAATCTGTTAAGTATGGGCATGATCATCATAAAGACTCTTAGAGAAAAGATGTCTCATGAAGAGATATCTAGGTAGGTTAGGATAAATTTAGTGCAGATGCTGCAAGTGAAAAGAAGCAGACTGCCACCCTAACCACCAACCAAGAGGGACAATGATCTATTTGAAACCCTGCGACTGCTGGGTTTGTTGACCCTGTTGAGTTTGTGGATTCTTCAGACCAGGGCGATGTTTCCCCTGTTTGGGAACATCTGTATGATGGGCAGATGATGGATAAAACCTTCTCCCCCTAGGGGAAGAAAGTTTGGTAGGACATTTCCTACCTAATGGGAAAGAAGAAGGCGTAGAACAGCCTCTGGAAACAGGAACGTCAGTGGATAACTGAATAACCTGGAGTAAAGACTCCTTGTTGAAGAGATTTTCTCCAGTGCAAGGAGTATTTCCCAGTCTTTCTTGTGCCTATTTGTCCAAGTCTGAAGCTTGGAGCCAGGCTCTACGTCGTGCCCCTATAGCTATAGCAGAAGTCCTGCTAACAGACTCAAAGGAGTCTGGGTAGCAGGAGTAAGAAACCTAGAGATATGTTGAGTATGACTAACCAGTGAGGAATAGTCTGTACACCTGGGCTCTTGAAGAAAAGGAGTCAAAAGATGTAATTGCTTTGTGACCTCCTCAAGAGATAGACCCATATAAAAAATATATGAGAGAATTCTTGCTGAAAGCATGGATGTCTGGAAGATTTGACGTCCAAAGGCATCTAGTGTCTTAGACTCACGACCTGGCGGACAAGAAGAGTGCTTTTTATTACTCTTCACTCGCCTCATTGCTGATTCTACCACAATGGAATGATGAGGAAGTTGAGTCTTTTGAAACCCTGGAGAGGGGGGCACCTGATATAGAAGATCAGTTGCTCTAGAAGGTGGGGGTACCTTTAAAGGAGCTTCCCACATTCGTAGAAGGAGGTCCTGCAAAGAATGATGCAAAGGAAGCATTATGTTCTCCTTTGCTTTGCTAGGAACAGAGAGGTATTCTGTATTCCTATGTGTAGGATCTTGTCCAGGAATAGGAATGACAAGTGATTTTGCCATATCCAGGAGGAAAGTCTGGAAAGAAGGATCCCCAGAGGGAACTTCCCTTGGATAGGCTAGATCTGATGAAGAAATAGCATTGTCACCGAGGGATCTATCCAAGTATATAGGAATAGAAGATCCTGAATGGTGCAGTATGGGATCCTTAGATGGTGGTCGCTGGTACCGCAGGTCAGGACCAGCGACAGTCGGTAACAGGTCGTCCATGCTAGGGATCGATTCCAAACTCAGCATCGAGGGAAGCGAACCTGACGAGAGAAGCATGGAAGGCACCGACAACAAAGGTAATGTGGATATCGGTACCGAGTTCGGTACCGTATCTGATACTGGTGGATGAAGGCCAGCTGGTGACAACTCTAACGGTATCGGAGGAACCGAGAGTTGCGGATCCGAAATATCGGAACCCAGCCTTCGATACCGACGGGAGTCAGTACCAAGGCGAGTCGGTACCCAATCCTCCAGACTGGAGATCGATTCGAGACTCGGCATCGAAGGAAGCGAGTCTATCGATGCAGGTCTGGAGGGTACCGATGTCGGTACTAGTATCGGTGTCGGTACCGATACTGGAAAGTCGGTCTGAAGTGTATCCACCGGGCCCGTAGGTACCGAGGACACCAGACGACGATCCTTGGTGAGGAATGATTTATCCAACACCAGTGCCGATGCTGGGGTATCGGTACCGCTAGAAGCGGATGCCACCACCGGGCATGGCTCAGGTATGTTCTATGAGGGGTGATCCTCAGGAACAACCTGAAACCCCACACAGGCTTTGGAGTCTGAAGTCTCCCACCGGGGTTTTGGAGCCAGTGGATTCTCGAGAACAAGGCCGGAGGCATCTCTATGCTGTGCATGAGAACTGCAGCTCGAGGACTGACTAGTCTTAACAGACTGTTTTTGGGTTACCTGATCCTGTGGAAAAGAAGATTTGGTCGGTGCCCTGAAGCTGGAGGGGGACCGCGTGTCAAGGGGAACTCGATGTTGAAAACTTCTTCTCACAATACTATTGCCCGAGGTCTCCGAAGGAAAATGGTCAGGACCCAAGCAGGTTAGACACCAATTGTGAGTGTCTAAAAATAAAGTTGTACCTCCACAGTTTGTACATTTCTTGGAGAAAGTGGCTGGAGGTTCCATGAAGGAAATGGAGAGGCCTGGAAGGCCTAAGAAACTGTGAGACACTAGGGAAGAAAAAAGTATTCCTTAAAAAGGAAAATTTTACAAGAAAAGAAAAAAGAAACACTGGCGGTACCGGTGGCGTCGGGGAAGGCAGCCGCGACCACAAGAAAACTAAAAAATAAAAGAAGACTTTTCTGCTGTGACAGGAGGACGTCCTGCCGGCTCCGCGGAAAAACGAAAACTGAGGAGAGGCAGTTGGGAAGGCGGGAAGGCAGCACGCAGGCATGTTAGGATGCTTCCAAAGGCTTTCTGATTGGACGCCTTCCCATATGTGAAGACTCATTCCTGCTTATTCCTGGAGATATATCCTTCTCCCCAGAGTAAGCTCTATGTACCTGTACCCTTGGTTGCCCTCCACTCAACCAATTTCTAAACCAGTCAGTCACTTTAGGGTCCATTCCTAGGGTGCTCAATTTATTTATAAGTCGCCTGTCTGTAACAGTGTCAAAGGCTTTACTGAAATCTAGGAACACCACATCTAGGGCCCTCCCTTGGCCCAACTAGCTGGTTGCCCAGTCAAAGAAATAAATCAGATTTGTACAGTATGACAAGAGCTGCCTCTAGTAAAACTATGCTGCCTCAGATTGTGCAATCCATTGGACTCCAGAAACCTCACTATGCTGTGTTTTAACAGTGTTTACATTAATTTACTCATCATAAAGTTCAGACTAACTAACCTATAATTCTGACCTCATTCTTATTTGTTTTTGTGTAAAGGGATCACATGTGCCTTTCTCAAGTCCTCTGGGCCTCTCCCAACTCTAAAGAAGCATTGAAAAGGTCAGACAATGGAGCCACTAGAACTTCCTTCAATACTGTTGGATGTATCCCATCTGGCGGCCCCGTTGCTTTGTCTACTTTTCATTTAGCTAGCCTCTCATGAAAAGTCTTCTGAAAATCATGAAAGATCCTTTTCACTTTAGTTCCTAGTTGTAGGTGTTTTCTGATGCTCTGCTCCAGGCCCTTCATCTGTGAACAGAGAGCAAAAATATTTGTTAAGCAATTCCACTTTATCTTCATCAGTTTCTACATATTCCTCCCTTTCACCCTTGAGTCTGATAATACTGCTTTTGTACTTCCTCATCTCACTCACATACCTGAAAAAGGTCTTGTTCCCCCCATTTTACTGCATTGACTATTTTTAATTCCATTCATATTTTTTGCTTTCCTGACTACTTTCCTAGTTTCTCTTAGCTTTTCCAAACATGTACTTTAGTAAAAGGGCCCCTAAGATATTGACTGAAGCACACAAAATATATTGTGAAGTTGTGACTTAATATAATTCTACATGTAATGATGAACATTTTTTGTAAACCATAAAGTTAGTGTAGCTGCACTAAAAGTTGAACTGTGAGAATTCCTATGAATGGGAACATAGGTAATCAATGGACAAATAATGAGCTCTTCTGACCTGATAGTAAAGAGAAAAGGGCAATCAAGAGCAAGGACAACCTACAAAGGCAAAATGTCTAATCCTGTCACAGGTTGTAGATGCCCCATATTTTATTAGAATGCTCAATTTATCTCCCTGAATATGTCAGTTAGAAATAATGAGGGCATAGGACTCTTGTTCAACTTTATTCATTTTTAAGAAGGATGTCTGATTAAGAATGAGAATAGCTGGGGGCATTCATTTTGTGTCACAGCTATGGTTAAAGTCTTATAGAAGTGAAGGGGAAAAGTTTCCCAATGGGAGAAATTTGACACGACTGTTCAAGGGAATTTTTATGCATTATTAAGAATGATGAAGCTATTTCTGGCCAAAAGAAACCTGGCACAAAATAGGGCACTGGACAAAGAAGCTTAATACTGCCCACAAAAGTCAGTGAAACAGTGGCAAACTGGTAGCTCTCCAGGAAAGTAAGAAAAAAAAAAGCTCCTTGTTTTTCATCTCTTTAATCTTTTACTCTCTTTAGTTCAAGGTAGGAATAATAGAGAACAGGAATCCTAGAGTGAAGTGGTAGGGGGCTATTTTGCTGGGTAGATACGCATTCACTCTGTTGTACGCAATAAAAATTGAAAATGGTCTCCCTTCAAGGAGGCTATAAACAATATGGGCATTTTTTAGCCAGATTTAAAAGAAGTGCTTCCTGGGGGAGGGGAAGGAGAGGGAGAAAGTATTTATATTAGAGGAGGAAAAAGGTAGACATCATTTGTATCATTTGGATTTTCAGACATATGTATGGCATTTAGCCCAAATGCTGCCACACACAGAAACAGAAGGCATAAAGTCTATGGACATTTGGTACCCATGTGCAATCTTCAAGGGGAAAGTACCAGTGTTGTGAGGGGACTGGTGTTTGATATCCACGGTACTAATATTAAGCATGTGGAGGGTAATTTTATAACCAGTCACCTTGGTAGGAGTGCTGAGTAAATGCTTTTTTGAGACTATTTTATAAAGCCACATAGGTGAAACCTGCCAAAATTGTGGTTAGCTATATAATACAGCCAAACACATTTACACCAGCTCAGAAGCAGGTACAAATGTACATGACTGAAGAAGACGCGTAGGTGCATATTTTGTAACTTACAAAATACATACGTAACTCTGCCCAAAATTCTCCCCTAAAACCAGTTATATCCAGGTCATGTACCAGATGTTCCTACTTGTCATAGCTGGCAAATACGTACAAAAATGTATTACCCCCTAATGACTGCCTAGTCTTTCACCGACCTTGTTGGATCTGCTGATTTTTAATTCTGATGTTTATAGGGATTTTACTGTGTTTTCACAGCCTATCAGATGCTCTGTTTGATTTGTACCACTTGTTTCTTTGATGAAAATAGGAGTTGAAATGAATATTGCCCCAGTAAAAATTAGGAATTCCATAATGCAGTATAAAGCAGTGTTGCTCTCCTACCACAGGAATTTTCATAAGACAGTGGGATTGATAAAATGCACAAGTGAGCAACATCATCTGAAGGCACCAGTAAGAACTGCTCTCCCATAGCTCAGAATTTTACCCTAAAGTTGTCAGTGACCAAGGCCCTTCCCAAGCAGTGGTCTCCTCAGTTTCTCACTTTGTTTCAAAGCTCAAGACCATAGACAACTATCAGAGAAGTGACTGAGGTAATTGCTGCTAGCAAGATCATTTTCCAGGTAAGAAACTTAAGAAATAGTGGATTCCAGTGGCTCAGATTGGCTTCATGAATGAAGCTAGCATCAGATTAAGATCCAGTGGCACAGGAGGCTTCTACAGAGGGGGTGTGACATGAGAAGGTCTGTTAGGATGCATGAAATGATTTGACTTTGAGATTCTGGAAGGTTATCCACAAAAACATGGTAAGCTGAAATAGTAATGGAGGATGTCTGTAGACCTAGATACAACTGGTAAAAAGATACAGCAAGATGATAGTAGGCAGACATATCATAGAACTATGCCTATTAGTAGAACACCAGTTCAAAGATCTTCTCCTTTTGAAGCAGTAGGTTCATCCAGTAAATGGTTTCCTAGTAGCAATATGGGTGTTTTGTATAGGTACTTGTAAACTAAGACCAGAGAATAGGCATGTCTCAATTTCCATGCTGAAAGGACTAAAGGCCCAATATTCAACTGGGCAGGGTTAAGCGCAGTAGCTGCTTAGCCCTGTCTGCCCACTCCCAAACCCCAGATATTCACTTTCACAGCAACGAAACTGAATATCCGGGTCTGGCTGTGTTGCCCGGAAGCCATCGAGGCTAACCGTGCAGCATTGATATTGGATGATGCACGGTTAGCCTTGGCGCCTATAAGATCAGTGAAGATTTTCCTTGCCTATCTTATGGGCGCCGAGCACTAACCGTGCAGCTTCCAATATCAGTGCCGCATGGTTAGTCCCGGTCTCCACCTCTGCTCTGTCCCAGAACGCCCTGATGCTAGCTAGCTAGCTAGCATCGGGGCATGTAGGGGACTTAGTTGGGGATATTCGATGGCACTACCCATGTATGTGCCCTCAAATATCCGGATAGCAGTCATTTACATGGTTAACTAGCTATATTGGCATTTACATGGTTATCTGCTTGGATGTCTCACCGCCACTTGAAACTGAACATGGCCAAAACTGAGCTTCTTATTTTTCCCCCTTAAACTCTCCTCTCCCCTTCCTCTTTTCTTATTCTCTGTGGATAACTCTCTACTCCTCCCTATTTCCTCAGTTCGCAATCTTGAGGTCATCTTTATTTATTATTATTTATTTATTTGCAGTCTCTTTTATACCGCGCTATTCGACATCAGCGCGGTTTACAATGAACATAAGAGTTGCACATCTCAATTTCGTGATTTGTGCTTACAGTGAAACAGGTATAATAACTTGGGTATACATTAAACAGGAAAATTAATTAATCTTTGACTCCTCTCTCTCCTTCTCCACACACATCCAACTGATATTTAAAACCTGCTGTTTCTTTCTCTACCACTTCAACAGAAGTCACCCATTCCTTTCTGAATACACTACTAAAACACTTATTCACTCCTTGCTGGTCTCCCTCTGAATTATCTCTCTCCCCTTCAATCTGTACAACACTCTGCTGAGCAGCTAATCTTCCACCAGCCTCATCATGCTGATATTACCACTCTTCTCAAGTCACTTCATTTGCTCCCTATCCATTTCCACATCCAGTTCAAACCTCTCCTGCTGACCTATAAGTGCATGCACTGTGCAACTCTTCACTTCCTTTCCTCTCTTATCTCTCCCTGCGCCCCTCCTCGGGAACTCCGCTCTTCTGGCAAATCACTTCTATCTGTGCCCTTCTCTTCTATTGTTAACCTTGCTGCTCCTTACGCTTGGAACAAACTACCTGAGTCTGTACGCCAGGCGCTTTCTCTGGCCCTTTTCAAAACCAGGCTGGAAAACTCATTCTATTCCAGGCTGGAAAACTCAAAACTCATTCCCCCTAGATGTATGTCTGTCTTGACTAGATTGTAAGCTCTGATGAGCAGGGACCGTATTTTACATGTGTCTGTGCAGCAGTGTATACATCTTGTAGCACTATACAAATGCTCAGTAGTAATAGTAGTAGTAGTACGTTTGACAAAGTCCCTCATGAGAGACTCTTGAGAACACTAAAAATGTCACGGGATAGGAAGCAATGTCTTGTATGGATTGGGAATTAGCTAAAAGACAGAATAGGGCTAAATGGTCTATTTTCTCAATGGAGCAAGGGGAACAGTGAAGTACCCCAGGGATCTGTACTTAAAAGTGATCTGGAAGGGGAAGGACAATCAAATTTGGAGATAGCACAAAATTATTCAAAGTTGTTAAATCACAAGATGATTGTGAAAAATTGCAAGAAGGCCTGGAGAAATTGTGAGACTGGGCACACAAACTATAGCTACATGACGCAAAGTTCCACATTAGGAGCCATCACTCAGGAAAAGGACCTAGCAATTATCATGGATATTATTTTTTTATCTTACTTATATTGTTCACTGAACTGGTTATATGTAATTAAGAGTTCTTGTTCTACGTACAACAGTTGCATCCCTGCATTGTTATTCTGTTTTGTTACTTGTAAACCACCTTGAACAGTAGAAAGATGGTATATAAATAAGTTTAAATAAATAAATAATCTTCAAGTCCTCTGCGAGTGTGCAGTTATGGCCAAAATAATTTATAGATACCCCTATGAGAGAAGACATAAAATGTTAGGCCTCTTCAGCTTTCAGAAGAGATGGCTTAGGGCAGATATGATCGATCTCTATTAAGTTAGTAGAGTGGAATGACTAAACATGAACTGATTGTTTACTCCTTCAGAAAGTATAACTACTACACAGGTCTGCGACTAAAAAGCTGTTTGATTATTTTCACCTAATTTCCATGTATTTTGGTGTGCTGAAAACAAATAAAATATTGAAAAAACTCCTAGACATCATGATTTGCCACAACATGCAAAATTGTCTTTAAATTTATCAAATTTTTTCAAATTTTTATTTATTTATTTATTTCTTCTATACCGCCCCTTCCAGAGATCAAGGGCGGTTTACATGGAACAGTTAACAATTTTGTATACTTCGGTATACTTTACATAGAACGGTATTTGTAACTATGTACAGGTAACATTGCATGGAACAGTTTCAAAACTATTTACATGGAACTATTTACATAGGACAATAGACATTAGACAATAGACACCATGTTGCATAGGACAATAGACATTAAACATATATTTCAATTGAACATGTGCGAGTTTTGGGTTTTCCTTTTCCATCGTTAGAGATGTGTATTAATAGCGGAGGGTCTGTCTGAGTTAATCATTTGTGATTTCATGAGCTTTTTGGGTATGTTTCTGTGTTTGCTGGCGGTAGGGGAGTTCAAACTGGTCAGAGAAGAGGTAGGTTTTGAGTTCTTTTTTGAATTGATGAAGGTCATTCATCACTCAAAGAGTTATTGGGAGTTCGTTCCAGAAGGTGGGGGCAGCGAAGGAGAAAGCCCTAGAGCTTGTGGTTTTCTTTGTTTTTCTTATGGTTGTTTGTATGTTGAGAGAGTGAGTTGCGTTTTGTCTGCGTGTCCTTGATTCTGATGGGGTGTGTAGTAGGGTGGACAAGTGTGAGGGGGAGATGTCGTTAAGGAGTTTGAAGGTTGTTAGTAGAATTTTATACTTTATTTGGCTATTTATTGGAAGCCAATGAAATTCCAATAGTATTGGGGTCACGTGGTCAGTCAGTCGAGCTTTTGAAATTACCTTGGCACATATGTTCTGGGCTCTTTGTAACAGATATGTGTTTTTTAGTGGGAGGCCAATTAGGAGACTATTACAATAGTCGAAGTGGGGGGTGATGAGTGTATTGACTAGTGATCTAAAATCATTTGTGTCAAGGAGGGGTCTTAGGTGCTGTATTGTCTTGAGTTTATAGAATATTGTTTTTACTGTCTGTTTTATGTGAGGAAGCATGGTGAGTGTGTGATCTATTATTACTCCTAGGTACTTTACTTCTTTTTTAACAGGTATAGTTGTTTTGTTTATTGTGATTGTTGTTGGGTAAGTGTCATCAGCAACAGGTTTTCTTGTTACAAACATTGCTTCCGTTTTTTTAAGGTTGATGCTGAGATAGTTGGCTTCAAACCAAGAGGTGGTCTCATTCATGCATTCGGACAGGATGTCATATGTGGGGCTGTTAGTGTTTATGGGGATA
The DNA here is from genome assembly GCA_033557465.1 of Ichthyophis bannanicus. Taxonomy (NCBI): domain Eukaryota; kingdom Metazoa; phylum Chordata; class Amphibia; order Gymnophiona; family Ichthyophiidae; genus Ichthyophis; species Ichthyophis bannanicus. Next base: position 1,464,443,939 of record CM066032.1, on the reverse strand, counting down.
GCGAGCATGATGTCGTCAGCGTATATAAAATGGTTAATTTTGTGTTTTATAAATATACTTGTAATGGGTTGCAGGTACAAGTTGAAGAGGAGGGCGGAGAGGGCTGAGCCTTGGGGGATTCTCTGTCCTTGGGGGAATGTTTCAGATGTGTCTTGACCTATTTGAACACGTATTAATCTGTGTGAGATGTATGACTTGAACCAATTGAGAACTGTCCCTCCTATTCCTAAGTTTTCTAGCCTATTGATCAGTGTATAGTGGTTGATGTTGTCAAATGCGGTGGATATATCTATAAAGAGGAGTAGGAAGCCTTGCTTGTTGTCATCTGTACCTCTGATGAGAAAATCCATCAGTGTAATTAGGAGAGTTTCAACTCCATGGAAGGGGCGGAATCCAAACTGGTGTGAATCAAGGGTTTGTGTTCACACAATGTGTTCTTGTAATTGTAGTTGTATGTTTTTTTCTATTATTTTGGCAATGAATGGTATGCTGGCTATGGGCCTGTATGAGTTTGGGTCTTTTGAGTCGAGTTTACTGTTTTTTATGATGGGGCGGATCGAAGTGAGCTTTAAGGCATCAGGCATGATGCCTTCTGAAAGTGATTGGTTGACTATGTGTTGAATGTTTTCAGCAAGATCATCTTTTGTGGAGTTGATCCATGATACTGGGCATGGTTCAAGCGGGGAGGTTGTGGTATTGATCATTGTTATGATTTTAAGGAGGTGTGTTTGTTCGACCATGTGAAAAGTTGTCCATTCATTGTTGATTTTTGTATTTGATTGTAATATTGTTGTTGGAATAAGGGGTTTTCTCTTTAGTTTCTCGGCAAAATGTGTTGCTAAAGTTTGTGCATTCATTGTGGATTGATTAGGTTCTGAGTTCTGTGTTTTTGTCAATGTTTTCACAATCGATTGATGGCTAAATTTATTACTTTGGAGTAGTAGTCTCTTTTTGATTTGTTAAATGCATTCTTATATTCATTGAGTATGCTTCTGTATTTGGTTTTGTTTTCATTTGATTTTGATTTTCTCCATCTTTTTTCTTGTTTCCTCAGTTGTTTTTTTAACTTGGCAAGGTCTTTCGTGAACCATTTTTCTGATTTTTTCGTTTGTTTATGTGTGAGTTTTGCAGGGGCAGCTGCTTCCCGGATTGTTAGGTTCCAATGATTTATAGTTGAATTGATGTCTTGTAGGTTTGTAGTGAGTTTGGGTAATACCTTGTCGAGGAATGTATTCTTATCAAAGTGAGTGAAACGTGAGTAGTGTGGTTATGTTTGTAGATTTTGAAGGTGTTTGTGCCAGGAGGTGGAATGTTATCAAGTGATGGTCAGACCATGGTACTTCCATTATGATTGGGGGGGGGGGGGGAGGTGTAGTTGGTGGTTGTTAAAGGGGGTAGGGAGGAAGATGAGATCTAATGAGTTGCCCTTTGTGTGCGTGGGGGCATGGATTATCTGTATATAACCCATTTGTGTCATAGAGTCCATGAAGTTTTTTGATTGGGATTGGTTTAGAGATGGGAGGTTCAAGTCCCCTAGGATTATGAGTGGTTTGCTTTGAGATGCTGTGCATGCGAGTTCAAGGATAGGGGTGAGGATTTTTTGATCAGTTGATGGGGGTCTATAGATGAGGGTGAATACAAGGGTTTTATTTTCTATATTGATGATGTCCATGCCATCCACATTGTTTGAGTTTGTTAGGGTGTATTGTAGGTCTTTACTATTAATTAATTCAAATTACTATTAATTAATTCACATAAGTGCATTTAAGATATAAAATGCCAAAAAAACCTTAAAGGGGTTGTCCGAGTTATGTAATAAAAAAATATAGCACTGTAAATCTGATGGTCAGCAATATACATAAGCTAAGCAAGTTTTAAGTCCGTGCTTCTAATGGTAGAAGGGGTTAATCTTTCCTGAAGAATCCAGTGGGAGGGAGACACAGGGCAGATAGCAGCAGCTCCGGTCAGTGCAGGGGGGCGTGGCCAGCACTGTGATGTCTCGTGTACAGACACAGAGCTGCTCTCTCCTGCATGCCACACTTGTGCACGAATCATCATCAGGTTCTTGGTTCTAGGCTGTTCACACTTTTTCATCGCAATTCGTGTTAGCTCGTCATTCTTCAACCATTATGTTATGGCTCCGCGAAAGTGTATTAATTCGCCAGACAGTTTCTGTTTCATCTGTGGTGAATATACAGTGTTGAAGCAACAGCAGAATATTACAGACTTTGTGAAAAAAGTATACTTTGCATACTTTGGACTAAAAATTGGAGATCAAGATAAAGTCTGGGCACCTCATAAAATGTGCAAACGGTGTGTTGAGGACCTTCGAAACTGGTTCAAGGGTAAGAAAAAATCTTTCCGTTATGGGATTCCTATAGTATGGCGAGAGCAAAAGAACCATAGTGACGACTGTTACTTTTTTTCATGCGATGTGAAAGGGTTTAATTCCAAATGGAAGCATTCTATTTCATACCCCAATCTTCACTAGGCAATTCGTCCCATCCCCCATGGCACAGATATACCAGTACCCAAGCCCCCTGCTACCTTAGAAGAGATACCTAGCTCTGATGAAGGTGAAGTCATACCTGAACCAGATGACGAATCAAGTTCTGACTTTGAAGATGATACAAGACCAAAATTGTTTTCTCAGGAGGAGATGAATGATTTGGTAAGAGACTTGAATCTTCCCAAAGATGCCGCTGAGTTACTCGGATCAAGGCTGAAAAGCAGGAATTTATTGTTGCCAGGAGTGTCATCTTCATGGTTCAGACATCGTGAAAAGGAGTTCGTTCCTTACTTTGCCCAGGAAGACAAGTTGGTTTATTGCATCGATGTTGAAGGTCTGATGGATCAATTTAAAATCCAATATGATTCAGAGCAATGGCGTCTTTTTATAGATTCTTCAAAAAGAAGTCTCAAAGCAGTTTTACTCCACAACGGTTTTTACGCTTCCATACCTGTAGGTCATTCCGTACACTTGAAGGAAACCTATGAGAACTTGGAATTGGTTCTTCGTAAACTTAAATATGAAGACTATGGTTGGCAAGTGTGTGGGGACTTGAAGGTCTTCTGCATGCTGCTTGGGCAACAAGCTGGGTATACCAAATATCCTTGTTTTCTGTGTCTATGGGACAGTCGAGACCGACAAAATCACTGGACCAATAAGAGTTGGCAGCCACTCACTGCCCACTCTTTGCCCATTGACCCCTTCTCTCTGCCCTCTGGGAAGCCTTACTCCACCCTTCAGAGCCGGATTTCACAGCGTTAGGGTGCCTTAACGCCGCAGCCACGATATGGCGCGATAAGTGACGTTATCGCACGATAGCGTCACTTATCTCGCGATAATACCGCCGCTGCGACATTAAGACGGTTTAGTAAACATACCCCCAGGGCTCCATGCAGGTGCCTCGGGTGATTTGTATAGGGAGGGAGCTGGATGTGCAGCAGGCCATAATTGGGGCATGCCCTGCCCATCCAGGCCCAGTGCACCCAATTCTGCTCCCACTGGAGCATTTAGCTCCTGTGGGTGCAGAATCGAGTGCACAGCTGCCCATCCAGATTTTGGATATCCGGATGGGCCAGACATGCCTTGTGGGGAATTGGTCTCTGTCTGGAAGGACATGACTCGGAAATCGTTCATGGGGAGCCTACTATGATGACCTGTAAAAATATACTTACATATTAAGGTAATCTCTCTGAATGCCCAGAGAGGGGGGCCTTCACCAGAGAAATGTTCCGGGATTTTAAAGTGCCTTAAAGGCCATGGTGCCCAGATAGACTTTTGTCAAGAAATGTACTTAACCAGGACAGAGCAGAGGAAGTTGTATTGGTTGTGGTTGGGTCAGTCTTATCACACCTCATTTACTTCTAATGGCAGGGGTATTAGCATCTTAACACATAAGGCCCTTGTTTTTCATGTACCATAGACCTGGACAGTTGGTGTATGGTTGTTCAAGTCTTTTAGCCTCCTTTAAAATTGCATTGGTTAATATGTATGCTTCCAGTCATTCACAGGGTTTCTTTTAAGAAGAGCCAAGTCATAAACTTGCTGTGATGCAGGAGCATATTTTATTACAGTATAAGATTTGCCATACTGAATTAGACACATGGTCAATCAAACCCAGTAATCCTATTTCTTACAGTAGCCAATCCAGGTCAAAAGTACCTGGCAAGGCCCCAAAAGATACAAGCTGCTTATCCAAGTGATAAGCAGTGCATTTCCCCCCCCCCCCCTTTAGTCTTTAAGAATGGTTAATGGACTTTTCCTCCAGAACTTGTCCAAACCTTAAACCTAGCTATACTAACAGCTTTTACTAATTAGGGTCAGGACATTGGATCCTAGGCTTATGGATTTAGTTTGAGAATTTGGGTAGTTATCAAGTTATAAAGTAACAGAGCTTTGATTCTAACAAGTCTTCAGGGGTTTAGAATAGGAAGGAAAGATTTGTGCATCCAGGGATTAGCATCACCCCAAGGGTCTTAGATCTTTCAGAGAAACTACATCTCAGTCATTCAGAGAATTAAGAGGGACTTAGAGAATGAGGTGGATTCTACATGTCCTAGATGGGTAGAATTAACCCCTTGAAAATGTGTGTCTTACCAAGATTATTGTATCTAATTCAGCAGATGCCCTGTCATATCTCATCTAATGTATCTGCAGAGCTGTATGGGCACTTGTCTAGTTTTATATGGAGCAATAAAGCCTCCAGCATTAAGCTGCAAGTGCTGCACTAACAAAAGAGTGGAAAATGGAATGCCCTAATCCGCAAAGTACTATTATGCTTCCAGATGATCATGTATTAGTCAGTGTCTAGGGAGAAGACCAGGGACAGATAAAGAGGATAGCTGCTAAGGGTATCAGTTTAGAGGTGCTTTGGATGACCAAGCCAGGAATGCCCATGGTTAGGGAAATTAGTAGACTATGAGGAGGTCACCATCCCTGGACACTATCCTTCTGGATTTTATAAGTAGTCTACTCTAAAATGGTCCTTCTTGATTGAACCCTTTAGCTCATGCATCAACACAGTAATAAACTAGGGTCCTGCCCTTAATATTAGACAAGACTGGGGCTCCCAACCCTCCTTGGGTCCTCTCCAGCAATAGTCTTTTTGGGGAAGGCCATATCATTATCTTCTTCTTTCAGTCCACGCTAATAAAGTCCATCAAACTGCTTAATAAGCAACTGTTTTAATATTAATACAGTCCAAAACTCCACAAATATAAAGCATCAAAAGAAAAATGAAAAGCCAGGCACCTGGGCCTGCCTGCTACCTCCCTCTTAGTTCTGGGCTCTAATGGCACCCCAAGGTACCACCACTCACTGACAGGTAAGTCCAACAATGACAAGTTTCCCTTTTACCATCAGGTAATCAGTCTTCAGATAAAACTCCCAGGACTTCTAGACATCCACATATACAAAGCAACAAAAAATTCCTTTTAGTGAGGCAATAGTTTCACAGGTCCCACAAGAGATCCATGTATTTAAATAAGCACTACTTCAACTTAAACGTGGCTTGAATAGACTATTCTGAAGCTCCTCACTCTTCAGCCTCACATCAAAGAGTGAATCCTGTTCCTGCTTTTTTTTTTTTTATGGGGCTCTTCGCTCCTCTTCTTTCCATCTTGTCCTAAGAGCTTATCCTATATGCCTCAAGTTAGCTGCCATGCATAAAGAATTGACTCTACTAAGGGAAGAACTAGTTGCAATGAAACACACCTTTTCTAGGATACAAACCAAAGTCCACCACCGCTCCCACAAAGAATTAAACATCCCAGGAACAAATGGATCACAGTGGGCTCGGGTAGATTGCGACCTGTAATGCAGAGACACCCTATACATCATGAGATATCCCTGTATAATGCCTTTTCAGCTTTGGTTAATGAGGATGCCCAATCCATGGAAACTAAAGGGCTCTTAAATGAGACAGTCAATGCCCAATCTCCTGATAAAGCACCAAATGTGAAGAAAAACTCACCAAGCAGAAAATTACTACTACATTGAGATTCCATCATCAGAGGAACAAACTTGGGAACACAGTTCAAAGGAGAGAAGATAGTCAAATGCCTCCCAGGCTCTTCAGACAGCAGGAATACAAACCAAATTGTTGATGTACTTAGCGTAGAAAGTGAGCACTCCAAAATTGGTGTTGTCATCCACTTGGGTACAAATGACCTGGCTAGAAACAGTGCCTCTACAGTTCAAAGGGACTTCCAAACTCTGGGAAAGAAACTCAAGCCCATTGTTAACACTGTAACATTCTCAGAAGTTCTACCTGTTCTAGGTAAGGGGGCAGAAAGGCTATATTGCATAAACAGCTTTAATACATGGCTCCAGGCCTGGTGCAAACAAGAAGGATTCAGATGTATAGGCGACTGGGGAAACAGATGGACCAACAACAGACTATACTGTGCTGATGGACTACATCTCTCTTTTGCAGGGAAAAGAATCCTAAGTGAAAAATTCAGGCAATATGTGGATATGCATTTAAACTAGAAAAAGGGAGTGATGGATGGGGAAGGACAAGTTCAGGACATCACTCCTGACAAAAGCTGAATAATATCAGAAACAGCCACACTTTTAAACCACACATCAATGACAAGTGGGAAGAAGTGGGCAGAACAAAATCAATGCAAAATACATGCCAGCCAGTTAAATGCTGGAAAGTAATGAGCACAAATGCTCGAAGCTTAGCCAACAAAGTTCCTGACCTGGAAGCCCTAATGGTGGAAATGGATTTGGACATTGTGGTCATTACAGAAACATGGTTTAATGAATCGCATGAATGGGATATAGCCATAGCCGGCGATAATATATTCAGAAGAGACAGAGAAAGAGGAAAAGGAGGAGGAGTAGCCTTGTATGTCAAAAGCAATATTAAAGCTACTGAAATGCAGAGGGCATGGGGAAACGAAGAAGCACTCTGGATTGTGTTGGAAAGTGGAGATGGCACTGTCATAGATACTGCTGTAGTCTACAGACCTCAGACTCAAATCAAAGAAATAGATAACAAATTGATTATAGATATTGCCAAGATAGCCACAAAGGGGGAATTGATCATATTGGGTGACTTTAATCTATCCGATGTGGATTGGATTACTCCTCCTGCAAATCTGGAAAGAGGCAAAAAAATTGTGGATGCTTTCCAAGATGTGTTACTTAAACAAATGGTGATGGAACCAACCAGGGAAAGCTCAATGCTGGATTTAGTGCAAACCAATGGTGATAGCGTGTTGAATGTCTGGGTGGGTGCCCCTGTGAGCAGCAGCGATCATCATATGGTCAACAAAGCCACCCTATCCAGTCCCAGTAACAACTCACCCCAACTTAAGACATTCACCTCCCTCAGAACACCATCAGTTGTGAGTATTGAAGACATCATCACTAGCATCAACGCCACCATTGCTCCAAACGACCCTTGTCTAGCACTCTGGATAAGGTCACTACGTAAGGAAATCAGCCCTATATTAGCCAAGATCATCGATCTGTCCTTCGCAAAAGGACTATTCCCCTCTTGTCTCAAGCAGACTTCAATCCGGCCCCTTCTGAAGAACACTAAACTAAATTCCCAGAAGGTAGAATCATACCGACCAATATCGAGCATCCCGCTGCTAGCAAAGATAATCGAGAAGGTGGTACAGAGACAAATACAGGACCACATCAACTCTAGAGCTCCCCTTGATCCAAACCAACACGGCTTTAGGGAATCACATGGAGTGGAAACTCTTCTCGCCATACTCCTCAACACATTAACGACTGGGATCGATAACATCAAACAAGGATATGCCTTAATCTTCCTAGACATTGCTGCTGAATTTGACTCCGTAAATCATGAGCAACTCCTGATACACCTTCAGGATAAGGGAATTAACGGCTCAGCTTGGAGCTGGTGCAAATCCTATCTTTCGGACAGATGGCAGCAGGTACGGACAGGAACCACAATCTCTGAGCCTTTCCAGCAAAAACACGGTGTACCCCAGGGCTCCTCACTCTCCGCTCTCCTATTCAATTTATACATGCAACGCATCTGCAAAATAATCCGTTCATTTAACATATCATGCCTGATCTATGCAGATGATGTACTACTCTTTACTCCGTTCACGATCGACCATCCAGATTTCTCCCAACTAACAAAATGCTTTGAGGCCGTAACCGATTGGCTCCACTCACAAAGCCTCAAAATAAACTTCAGCAAGACAGACATACTGTTCATTACAAGAAACCAATCCTTCTCACCACCACCTACATTAAAAACAAGAGACGCTGAACTCCCAAGTAAACACAACATCCGCTACTTAGGCGTCACACTAGATCAGCGGCTCGAAGTTAAAACACATATCAGCAACATCATCAAGCAAATTTACCACAAAATATGAACATTGCAACATCTCTGACCCCTGCTGCAACCTGACAACTTCAGAACAATTTTTCAGGCATTAGTGACCCCTCACTTTGACTACGCCAACGTAATCCTACATGGCCTACCCAAAAGTACGCTAAATCCATTACAGATGGCAATGAATGCAGCTGCACGCTTCCTACACGGAGCCTCCAGAAGAGATCACATCACCCCAATCCTAAAGGACCTGCACTGGCTACCAATCTATTGTCAGCTCACCTATAAAGTAGTCCTGATGACCTTCAAAGCCATCAACAATATATTCTCCACCTCCCTAACTGACCTACTCCACACCACTCCAGCAAACAGATCAAGGAGAACATTCGCCACAAATACCCTACAGACCCCCATCGAAATAACAAAATGTACCCAGGCAACAAGGAACCATGCATTCAAGTTCTATGCTTCCAGCTGCTGGAATGCACTCCCAACCTCCATTTGATCAATCACGGATCTCGCACATTTCAGAAAAGCACTAAAGCACCACCTCTTTCTCCTACACTACTCACAACACAACGACCCAAACGCACCCACCATTCACTTGTAAGCTATAGAATCATGCTTATACTGTAGATAGTTGTAGATATAAATAAATAAACTGTAGATAGTTACCCCAGTTTTATACCAAGTTAGACCTCCTGTTCAATGTAAGTGCATGACAGTCCCTGTCTACGCACAAAGCTGTTATCTGTAAACCGCACTGATTTTAAAGAGCGCGGTATATAAAAGCAATAAATAAATAAATAAATAAAATAAAAAATAAATATGGTGTGGTTTGAGATAAAAGCCAAGGTGCAGTCCAATCATAGCAAGTCCAAAGTCCTAAACTTCAAAAACACTGACTTCAGTAAAATGGCCAAGTACCTGAAGGAGGAGATGGCAGGGTGGGAGGGGATAAGGGAATTGGAATTGCAATGGGCTAAACTAAAGATGGCGATAAAAGGGGCAACAGATAAATATGTAAGGAAAATAAATAAAAACAAGAGGAGAAGGAAACCTATTTAGTTTTCCAAAGAAGTGGCTGCTCAAATAAAGGCAAAAAACGCAGCTTTCACAAAATTCAAAAGCTTGCAAACAGAGGAACACAGAAAGGAATACAGGATCAAACTAAAAGAGACAAAAAGAGAAATAAGGAAAGCAAAATCAAAGACGGAGGAAAAGATGGCTAAAGATGTGAAGTGAGGTGACAAAACTTTCTTCACGTATATTCGGGAGAGGAGGAAAATCAGAGGTGGGATTGAAGGACTCAGAAGTGCTGGGAACGGACTCGTGGAAATTAACATTGAAAAAGCAAAATTCCTAAACAAATACTTCTGCTCTGTTTTTACTAAAGAAAATCTTGGAGAAGGACCACCTGTGGCTCCCAAATATAAAAATGGGAATGAAGTAGATACCACACCATTCACAGTTAGAACAACTTGCAAAACTGAAAGTGGACAAGGCCATGGGACCAGATGGAATACTGAAAAGAGCTCAGAGAGGTTCTTGCAGGGCCGTTAAAATATGTTTTCAACAGATCCTTGGAAACAGGAGAAGTTCCTCAGGACTGGAGAATGGCTGATGTGGTACCTCTTCACAAAAGTGGTGACAGGGAAACTGCAGGCCCGTGAGCCTTACCTCGGTGGCAGGAAAAGTAATGGAGGCGCTCCTGAAAGAGCGAATGTGGACTTATTCAAAACCAACAGGTTGCATGAACCAAGGCAATATGGTTTTACTGAAGGATGATCTTGCCAAACAAATGTGATTGAGTTCTTTGACTGGTTGATCAGAGAACTAGATCAGGGGCATGCGATGGATGTCATCTACCTGGATTTCAGCAAAGCCTTTGATACTGTTCCTCATAGGAGGCTTATCAATAAACTCAGTACTTTGGGGATGGGTCCCAAGGTGGTGAACTGGATCAGAAATTGATTGACTGACAGACGACAGAAGGTGATGGTAAATGGAGCTCACTCGGATGAAAGGAGGGTGATTAGAGGGGTGTCCCAGGGTTCGGTCCTGGCCCAGCACTGTTCAATGAATTTGTGAGTGATATTGCTGAAGGACTGAATGGAAAAGTCTGTCTTTTTGCAGATGACACAAAATTTTGTAACAGAGTGGACTCCCCTGAGGGAATGGATAACATGAGGAAAGATCTACAAAAGCTAGAAGAATGGTCTAATGCTTGGCAGTTAAGATTTAATGTGAAGAATTGCAGTGTCATGCATTTGGAAAGCAGAAATCCAAGGGAAATGTTCACGATAGAGGGCGAGAGGTTGGTGTGCATGGACCAGGAGAAGGACCTTGGTGTGATTATTTCTGAGGATCTCAAGGTGGCAAAACAGTGTGACAAGACAGTGGCAAAAGCCAGAAGGATGCTGGTTTGCATACAAAGAGGAATTACCAGCAGAAAGTAAGAGGTACTAATGCCACTGTATAAGTCACTGGTGAGACCTCACTTGGAATACTGTGTTCAGTTTTGGAGAACATATCTTGCAAAGGATGTAAAAAGACTGGAAACTGTTCAGAGGAAGGTGACCAAAATGATTTGGAGCCTGCGTCAGAAGCCTTATGAGAAGAGATTTGAATACCTAAATATGTACACTCTGGAGGAGAAGAGGGATAGGGGAGATATGATTCAGACCTTTAAATACTTAAAGAGAAATAATGAACAAACAAACCTTTTCCAAAGACGGGGAAGCTGTAAAACTAGAGGGCATAACATGAAGCTGTAAGGGGGTAAATTGAAAGACAATGTCACGAAATACTTTTTCACTGAAAGGGTGATGGATGCTTTGAATGCCCTCCCGATGGAAGTGGTGGGGGCAAATACAGTGACAGAATTCAAAATGGCATGGGACAGACACAGTGGATCCCTTTACAGCAACAGCATAAAATCAAAATAAACGTAACTATCTCTTATATCTCAACAAACAGGACTGCTCTACACAGAGCAGTGGGTTCACCCCTAAACAAAGACATGGGGAGGGGTGGCCTGCACAGAGCAGCAGGTGCACCTACTCTTGCCATCTTACTGGGCAGACTAGATTGATCATACTGGTCTTTATCTGCCGTCATTTCATTTTTTTTTTACATCTGTTTGATTGCTAATTCTGTGTTTCTTCATCCTCCTTGCCTCTTTTCCAAATGGGTTGATTTTGTGGTTCTCACTTAACTACTGTCCTTTTCTCTCCCTAAGTCCTGCAGTCACAGAGACAAAACCCTATTATAGCTCATACATGGCTGGGTGGGAGATGTAGGATATCCCGCCGGGACATCCTTATTAGGAATCCTTACTTAGCAACTTGTATGATGTATCCAGAAATGGCACAGTGGAGGAAGAGAGACCTGAAGTTTTTGGGGCAATTGCGGCATGGCATGGTATTCAAATCATTCGATGATTTGGTGATTGGACTCCCTATGTGCATCTGATAAATTTATCTACAATTGAGGGCTGCTTTGGATAACTACCTTTTTTATACAGTAGATGCCCTCTCTAAGGATGAGAATGTGGTAGAGGAGATGTGGGAAACAATTATATGCTCTACATTGGTTACCAGCAATATAGAAAGTCTAACTTAACATATTGACACTTCTGTACCACTCAGTTTCTGCTCTTCTATAATCCTTGCTATCTAAAGGTGTGGACTTAGCTATTGTTTCTTACATCAAATTTTTTCATTTCATTTCAGGGACAAGCACTGCATATCGCCATGCTATCATTACCGATCAAGCTATATATACTATCTCATTTTTTTATGTTTTCAGAAGCAGCTTACGGCCTATTTATTTCAGCAGACTGTTAACAACTTACAATAATGCTTATGGATGCTATCAGAACAGATATTGATAAAAAAGGAGGTGACTTGGTTGTTTGAAATATTTTTATTTTTGTTGATATTAGTGTGAGATGTAGATCTGCTCTTAAAATTACATCATGCATTATGTCATGATCTTTGTGCTTTTGTGTAATGCTTTGTATGTTTGTTTTATTATTGTATTTAATTTTATTATGCATACTTTTATGCAATCCACCTAGATTGTAAAACAATGTAGATAATAAATGTGTAAATACATAAACAAAGACAATCGGTGTGCAGTTTACAGTGTTCCCAAAAATGTGTTTCTTGGGCTTTTGGGCAATAAGGAATGACGAGCTTGCTTAAGAAATTATGTTCACATTTGATACATGCAGCTTGCTATGTTATTGCCTTCCATTGGAAAAAGAGACCTGGCTTCAGAGTCTGGAAGGCACCAACATTTTGTCTGCTCTGTATATCTGTTGCAATGGTGTAACAATAAAAGGTAAAAGTAAATAAAACATGGCTAAAAGACATAGGTACTGAAATGAATGAATTTATAAGACTAGCAAAAAGCAAAATAAGAAACTAGATCAAGACATTGCTTACATGACTCATTTATGCTAACCTTTAACACTTGTTGTGAGTGCTGATGAAGGGCTACCTTAGAAATCCGTGCAAAATGCATATATGTCCAGCAATTAAGATTTTGCTAATTGATAAAACTGATGAAATATTAATCATGGAAGGGGGAAGCCAATTAGAGATATGACAAGCTAATCATGCTTTACACAGCCTCAACTGTCTTTATTTTCCTGTTCATAGTATTTCTAACTCAGCAAATTATTCTTCTAATTGATCCCTAAGATGTGATAAATTACTGTATTTTAGTGCAGAAGATGTGGAGAGTAGTTTTATAAGCAGTCACTTTGGGGCATGTTTACTGAAGTGCCATAAGCAGCGCAGGGCAAACACACATTAAGTGAGTGTTTTTACTGCAGTGGGGCCTGGCAGCCATGGTAGAGGCAAGGGACATGGCTATGATAGCCTACTACCACTGCGCTAGTTGGGAATGCGTGGCCATAGCTTATGTGCACTGTGAAGACGCACCCTACAAGTGTAAGCTCCAAATGAATTATTCGGGCAGCAGTGGGCTACAGAATCATTGCAGACAGTAATAAATGTGCCCCAGCCACACCTACAGGAAATAATAACTGGCCATTTCAGAATAGAGAGTGATGACGGGGAATAGGAACTCCAAAACACCCGGCCTGTTTTCGCCATTTCTGAGTATCTCTGGAAACATCTGGGAAGATCCAAATTTTTTGCCCAAAAAAAGGCGCAGAACATTTAGTATAACATAAATGAATTAACCAGTCTCTGTCAGATATTAAGGCAAATATTACGACCAAAGTAGAAGTTTGTAATATAGTTGGGTCAGGAGACTTCAAAAACTCAGAGACATTGAGAACATCCAAAGACAATGGCTCTCCCATGACTCCAGTGACTCTTTTCCCCCGTAGGCAAATGAAAAGCCTTTACTATTGGAGGCATTAACTCTACAGAAACTGCCAGATTCTCTATCAAATACTTTTTGAGAAGGTCAAGAGGCAAAATACCTGGGACAACCAGAAAGTTGAAGATATGAAGATTAGAAGCCTGGGCAGCATTCTCCATATTTTCCACCTTTGCCCTCAATAAAGTATTATCCTTGATTAACGCAGCACTGGAGTCTTCAAAAGTGACCAGCTTTGTCTCATGCTCTTCCACTTTCTTCTTAAGTAAATCTATTGTTCCCATACATAGTTCCACCTTTTCAGTAACATCGTTAACCTGAGACAGAAACCCTGCACATCGCCTTGCCAAATTCTCTGAAAATAGTGTAATTGCCTCCCAGATATTATCCAAAGTAATCTTTTGCAGACGCTGAAGAACAAAGGAAACTGAGGCTTTTGAAGCTCCAATGGAGACCTCCTACACAACCTCTCTTCGAACCGGGTACAGCTCCACCACTTTCAATCTCCCTGCCAAAGACCCAGAAGACAACAGATCAGCTGCTATGCTTCCCTCTGCGCCAGGCACCTGTGATGGCATGAAAGGGACACCTACTTTGGGCTCCACAGTCATGCATGTTGACGCTCCAGGGGCAGAAGTGCCAGGGAGCGGAGGTGGGATTCAGATCTAGGGAGACAAGCTGACATCTAAAGCAGGCAGGATAGCCAATCCCTCCAGTGGCACCCCTGCAAAGCCTGCATGAATCTCCTAGAAACCATGATGTATCAGTCCATAGGACCCAAAATGGCTGTCTGGGGCTTCACAAGGTAAGCCCTAGCCTTCCCCTTTCGTTTTGGCATCAAGCAAGCAAGCACAGTGCTCTCCTCATGTGGTCATCTTTGAAACACCAGCGGCCAGCTTTTAATGTCTTCTTTCCCTCCCTCCCCGACTCCCACCCACCCCTGGGATAATTGTAGCTTTATAGGTGCTTAAGCCTCTTAAAGAGAATGAGGTGGCATAGTCATTCTCATGTGCAGCTGTTTATCCTCATCCAGCATACATTAAAGACCTGATATTAATTAATCTTGAGATGAACAAAGTCCATTAAACATATTAGGTATAGTTTTATTAGCATAAGGATCCCCAGAAAACCTAAGTAAGTAAACAACTTAAATACCTAAACACAACCTTAAAACTAAGATGCAGACAGCAGTCCAGCAGTGAGATGGGGGCTTTCCAGTCTTTTGCATTGAATGTCACATGTATGATTTTCTCCTAGTTGGTGAGAGGTCTTAAATGTGCACTAGATGCAAGGAGCTCTTTGCTCTCAGGGAATGCATCTAATCTCTGGAGGCTAGAGTAGCAGACTTGGAGGACATAAGGAAGACAGAGAGGTACATAGATGAGATCTACAGGGATGTAGTACTGAAATCCCACCTCCAGTCTGGCAGCATCCCTGTTGCCATGGAGGAGAGGGGTCACGTGATAGGAGAGCATCACCCTGTGTGGCAGGAAGTGATTCTGTAGCTAGGACCTGTCCTCCAGGTGATGTAAAACCCTCTCTCACCAAGGAGGTTTCTCCATGGCCATGTGCCTATGAGGGAAGGTTTAGGACTGCTGTTATAGTTGGTGATTTGATCATTAGGCATGTAGATAGATGGGTGGCTGGTGGATGTGAGGATTGCCTAGTAACATGCCTGTCTGGTGCGAAGGTAGCAGACCTCATGCACCATCTAGACAAGATCTTAGATAGTGCTGGAGAGGAGTCTGCTGTCTTGGTACATGTCAGACCAATGACATAAGAAAGTGTGGTAGGGAGGTTCTGGAGGCCAAATTTAGGCTTTTAGGTAGAAAGTTGAAATCCAGAACATCCAGGTTAGCATTCTCTGAAATGCTTCTCGTTCCACACGCAGGACCCAAAAGTTAGGTAGAGCTCTGGAGTCTCAAAGCATGGATGAGACGATAGTGCAAGGAAGAGGGTTTTGGATTTGTTAGGAAATGGGGAACATTCTGGGGAAAGGAGGGGCTTTTCTGAAGGGATGGGATCCACCTTAACTGTGATGGAATGAGGCTGCTAGCATTAACCTTTAAAAAAGAGATAGAGCAGCTTTTAAACTAGATAATAGGGGAAAACCGACAGTTGCCCAAGAGCGCATGGTTCCGACCAATGTATCCTTGAAGAATACTAGCAAAATATTGAAGTTAGGGCATATCGACAAAGAAGTTCCAATAAAGACAAAAGTAACCCAAATGTCCTTAAGTACAGAGCAGACAGAGATTAAAGATGCCAAATTATCCCTGCTTACTGATATCCAGATTAATATGAATAAAATACAGCCTCTATAATACTTGTATGCAAATGTTAGAAGTCTAAAAAATAAGATGGGAGATTTAGAATATATAGCACTGAATGAGAGGTTAGATATGATTGGTATCTTTGAGACATGGTGGAAGGAAGAAAACCAGTGGGAAAGTGTGGTACCTGGGTACAAACTATATCAAACAGATCAAATTGGTGGAGTGGTTGTACTCTATGTTAGAGAGGGCATTGAGTCACAAAGGATTAATGTTTTGCAAGAAAACAAAATTCACTACAGAATCTCCATGTAAAAAGTGGAAAGGGAAGGCAATGGCAGATGGGGTGTACTATTGACTGCCTGGCCAGATATGAACGTTACAGGACAGTAATAATAATGGGTGATTTCAATTACTCCGTTATCGACTGGGTCAGTATCACACAGGACATGCTGGGGAGATAAAGTTTCTAGATGAAATAAATGACTGCTTCTTGGAGAAGGTGGTTCTTAAGCTGACCAGATGGGAAGCCATTTTGGACCTAGTCCTTAGTGGAACACAAGATCTGGGTGTTAGGGCCACTTGGCAATAGTGATCATAGCATGATCGCATTTGATTTAATAAATGAAGGAAGGACAGCAAGGATATCCAAAGTACTACCTTTTAACTTTCAAAAGGGAGACTATGATAAAATGAGGAAAATAGTTAAGAAAAAACTAAAAGGAGCAGTTGTAAAGGTTAAAGCATGGGTGTTGTTTAAAAATACTATCTTGGAAGTCCAGACCAGCTGTATTCCACACTTTAAGAAAAGTGGAAGGAAGTCCAAAAAACTGCCAGCATGGTTTAAAGGTGAGGTCAGAGAGTCTGTTGTTGCCAAAAAAGCATCTTAAAGAAAATGGAAAAAGGAGCCAAACGACAAAACCTGGAAACAACATAAGCCCTGGCAAGTAAGATGCAATGCATTGATAAGGCAGGCAAAGAGAGAATTTGAGAAGAAGCTTGCTGTGGAAGCAAAAACATACAATAAAGACTTTTTCAAGTACATTTGTAGCAAAAAACCTGTAAATCACTTAGACCATTAGATGATAGAGGGATAAAAGGTGCACTAAGAGGGGACAAGGCCATAGTGGAGAGACTGAATGAATTCTTTGCTTCGTTCTTTACCGAGGAAGATGTAGGTATATTATCCATGACCAAAATGGTATTTAAAGGTGATGCCACAGAAGAATTGAAAGAAATATCAATACACCGGAAAGATGTATTACAACTATTTGATAAACTGAAGAGTAGCGAATCACCTGGACTGGATTCTAGACATCCAAGGGTGTCGAAAGAACTGAATATGAGATGGCAGACTTACTATTAGCAATCTGTGAACTATCATTAAAATCATCTGTAATCCCTGAAGAATGAAGGATAGCCAGTATAAACGTCAATTTTTTAAAAGGCTTCCAGGGATGATCCGGGAAACTACAGACCGGTGAGCCTGATATCAGTACCAGGAAAAATGGTACAAATCATTATAAAGAACAAAATTACTGAACATGTAGAGAGTCATGGCTTAATGGGACACAGCCAACATGGCTTTAGCAAAGGAAGGTCTTGTCTTACTAATCTATTATGTTTTTTGAAGGCGTGATTAAACAGGTAGACAAAGGTGAGTCAGTTGATATAGTGCATCTGGATTTTCAGAAGCCTTTTACAAGGTCCCTCATGAGAGACTCATGGCAAAATTAAAAAGTCATGGGATAGGAAGGCAGTGTACTATTGTGAATTAGGAACTGGATAAAAGATAGAAAACAGAGGGTAGGACTAAATGGCCAATTTTCCCAATGGAGAAAGGTGAATAGTGGAGTACCCAGTGATCTGTACTGGGTCTGCTGCTTTTTAACATATTTGTAAATGACCTGGAAATGGGAATAACGAGTGAGGTAATCAAATTTGCAGATGACATAAAATTATTCAAAGTTGGTAAAGCCCATGAGGATTGTGAAAAATGTAAAGAGGATCTTTTTTTTTTTTAAATTCTTTATTTCTCAGTTTCCAAACAACAACAATCATAAACACAACTGTCAATAATATTTACAGAACAGATTTGACAGAGACAGACAGGTACACAACTTATCAAATACAAAGAACTAGCAGGCTAGGGATAGGACTGCGAATGCCATATCTCATGCGCACCAGACTACCACAAGGCGTGGTATGACCTAGTTCAATGCAAGGGTATCCCACTTTTCCAGAAGATTACGAGAAGCTAGATTCTGATTCACATATGCTATTTCACAGGAATGATGATAGCAAACCAGGTTCCACCAATATTGTAAAGAGGATCTTGATAAATTGTAAGACTGTGCATCCAAATCACAGATGAAATTTAACGTGGACAAATGCAACATTATGCACCTAGGAAAGTACAACCCAAACTATGGTTACACGATGCAAGGTTCCACATTAGGAACCATCGCCCAGGAAAAAGATTTAGGAGTCATTGTGGATAACATATTGAAACCCTCCACCCAGTGTGCAGCAGCAGCCAAGAAAGCAAATACAATGCTAGGAAACATAAGGAAAAGAAAGGAGAATAAAACAAAGGATATTCTAATGCTTCTGTATAGTTCCTTGAATATTGTGTGCAATTCTGGCCACTTTATTAAAAAGGATATAGCGTTATTTTTAAAGATACATTGAAGAGCCACCAAAATTGTAAAGGGGATGGAAGGATACTCCTACGAAGAGAGGCTAAAAAGGTTAGGGCTCTTCAGCCTAGAAGAGAGAGGGCTGAGGGGAGATAGTAACCGAGGTATCCGGATGCCCAACCCTGTCTTGAGCCCACAACTTCTACCCCCACCCCACCCCTCCACACTTGAACAGAACACGCCGACATCGGATATTGGTGAAAATTGCTTGGTCTTAGCTTTATTAACAGTATTAGAACACCAGCCCAACATGGGCCAACTCAACACTCACAACTAGAACAAAAGACACCCCCCCCCCTCCGTCATCCGGATGATGCCCCCCACCAGCTGTTTCTAGCAAAGTGGTGCATCATCCACCCCCCCATTTCCCCCTACCGCCCGCCTCGCCATGTTATTAGTAAAGGCCGGTTCAAGGTTGCCTTTTACCGGGCAGAGACCCCAGCCGGCACGTCTCCCCCACCTAAGGAGCAGTGCCGCTCCCGTGGAAAGCGGCATCAGCCTGAAATGCCCCGCCGGGTCAGCGAGCACCAGCTCGCCACCCCGCGCCACTGGCCCTGATCAATGCCCCCCCACCAGCTGCAGCACCCTCCCCCCCACCAGCCTGTAAGACAAGGGAGGGAGGGTAGGGAAACCTGAACGCAGCGCGAGCCAGGAGGAAGAGGGAAACCGCCCGCCGGCGATTACCCTTGCTCACGCTGCCCCACCCCCGACTGCATGCGCGGGCCAATCGCCGGGCTCCATGTCACCAGCGTGGAGCCACCGGCCCGGATGCCACGCCTCGCACCTGGCCGAGGCCCCCCCATCCCCCAACGAATGATGCACGCTGCAGGGTCGGGCCCCGGGGACCCGGTTACTAGGCCGGCCGCGGGACCGGGCCCTGCGGCGCAGCCAGAACAATGCAAATGCAACGTGTACCTTCGAGTCAGTGCTGACTCCTGGCAACCCAGAAGCTCCTGGGTTTTCTAGAGATCTTTAAATTAATGAATGGAGTGGAACGGGTAAATGTAGATTGATTGTTTACGCCATCAAAATACAGAAAGACTAGGAGGTATGCAATGAAGCTACAGGTTAACCTATTTAAGACTAACAAGAGAAAATATTTTTTCACTCAACATGTAAACAAACTCTGGAATTTGTTATTGGAGAATGTACTGAAAGCTGTTATTGTAGCCGGGTTTAAAAAAGGTTTGGACAAGTTCCTGGAGGAAACGTCCATAAACGATTATTAAAAAGGGACCCATGATATCACTGCTTGCCCCAATACAAGCATTGTGGAAACTGTGTCTTTTGGGGAAACTACTAGGTACTTGTGAGATAGATTGGCCATTGTTAGAAACAGGATGCGGGGCTTGATGGACCTTGGTCTGACCCAGTATGGCATATCTTATGTTTTTATGGTTTACACCAAAATATTTTTTTCTTCATCAAAAGTGAAATCAGGTTTTCCCAAAGCAGTTGTTCATATTGATCCTATATCTGTATAATTTTTCCTCTAGCATATAGGGTTTTAGAGATATCATGTATAGACTTTTCTTTAAAACGTTACATATCATAAACACATGCTAACTTTATTTGGCATGTTTGCATCTAAGAAATGCACTAAATTTGTTCTACAGAAGACTGTTTGCTGTGAAGTTTGACAGGATTGTCATGATGCAATATCCAACAGTAATCTACCATCGTGCTCTTATCCCAGAATCTTGGTAACATTTTTCCATGGCCTGAATGTCACCCAAGTCTGGTAGAAGAAAGTGAAGATGCGAGTGCATGAAGTGCATTTTCAATGACATGCAGCAACCATGTTTATGATATGCGTCAAGTAACCTCTGTACTCAATCAACATAATCTGTCAATTTGTGATTACCCAAACAATTTTCACAGATCTACTTAAAGGCTTGCCATGCTTCAAATTCCAAAGCATCCAGGCATTTTTCAAATCTTTCATCCTCTAGCACCTGTCTTATTTGTGGCCCCACAGAAATTACAAGCAGTTCTTAAAGGCCTGTCGTGAACAGCATAATGATCTTTGACAGCATGACTGTCCCAGAGGCAGAGAAAACAGCAATATTTGGTAAATCCACCTTGCATGCCCATCAGCATTTCAATAATCTCATGATTCCCACAAATGTTCCACTGGTAAATGTCATAGCATATAGATTGAGCAATATCTGCAGGCTATCATATGTCTCCTTGAGTGTGCAATTGGAATAGACGGCTTTACGTTGCCATTATGAATAAAAACGGTCTTGAGGTTTTTTGTCGAAGAAACAATGAATAAGTGCCATTCTGACAGTCTATGTATCTGTGAGAGGGCTCCAAAAAGTTTGTCAAATCATGTGCAATAACACATTGGACCGTCTGCTTTATAGAAATTATGATTGTGCATGCGATAGTGGCAAATAAGAACATTCTTTTGAAGTAACTTCTTTTCCTTCAGCCTTGAAGCAAAGAGTTATGCTTTATCTTTAGAGAATGCCAAGTCTCATATAAGATCATTATGCTCTTTTTGGCTGAATTTCTCTAGGTTGGTATCGCTTTCATCTACATCTTATGACTTTTTAGGTTGGCCGCCATGTGCACCTTCATCTAACTCAATTTTGTCTGGTACAGAAGACAGCCCGCCCTGTGGAGGAACTGGAACAGGCAGTGTTTCGTCATAAGGGATTGGTCGCATTTCAGACATAAGATTTGAATACACAATGTTGTGCTTGTTCTTCGCAGAGAAAGCCATGATATTGACCAGACAAAAATAGCAGTAACCGGGTAGCCGGACCGGCCCGCCCCTGCTCGTGCTTACTCCACTCCCCTATTCTAACCACCCAATATATCTTAAGTATCCCATCTGCCACCTTCAACCCCGCCCCGACCCATCTTCCCCGGGCATTATACCCACAAAATTCACATGACGCACAGTTAATGGTAAGCAACTGGTCACAGCTTTATTACTAATACTCAAATGTTTAACATCCAGAACAATAATGCAACATAACCGTAACTCAAAGGAGGGATCCGTCACCAGCCATACTATTAGCAAGGTGACTTCTCATCCCCCGAGTTATGGACAATCCCTCGGCCAAGTCCTATCACCCATCCGCCGACTTCGCCATATCAATAGCAAAAGTCTGCACGGGTTTTTCCGGGACATGGGCACCCCGCCCACGCCCCAAAGGCCTAATATTCGGGCCCTCAGAAACCTCCATGAACCCGCCACCGGCACAGACCGGCTGAACCTCTGTGCCGCCCCCCCCCCAGCTTTAAAGCTGCGACCAGCACGCCCTGCCCTGCACCACCCGCTCCAATGCTTCCTGCCAGTCATTCAACAATAAGTCGACACCCACCGGCGATAAGTGGACACCATCAACTCTATACAAACCCGAACAATGCACCTCCACCCACTCATGTCGCACTTGAAAACCCCCCATTTCCGACACCCAACGCCCAATTTGTCTATTAATCTTGACCAAGCCCCTGGACCACCTCCGCTGCGTCCTGCAGGCAGGTCTGGGTATAATGTCCGACCAACCCAATACCACCCCCGGAAACCAACGCAGCACAACCGCTAGATCCCTCTTCGCTGCATTAATCAGCTGCTTGGAGGTCCAGGACGTCAAATCATTGCCGCCCAGATGAACTAGTAAAATCCCAGGTGATGGGAGCCCGCTCTGCTGATGTCTAAGCAAAGGCAGCAGCTGCATCCACCGCAGTCCTCGCTCGCCCAGCCATGAAACTGACACCAGCGCAGGATCAAGGCCCAAGTTTCTTCCAATTGGCCTCTCATCGGCCCGCTGTCTCGCCCAAAAGATGAAAGAGTGCCCGATGATCCAACAATTCAGCAATCGATGCACCCTATCTGCAAAAGAAATCAACAGTTATTGGCACCCCCCCCCTTCGTACCTTCCGCAGCCTATAAACGAACATATCCTTGGAATGCCTTCGATCTCCACCTGCCAATCCGTTGAATCTGTCCGCCCGAACACCCGACCCCCGCCGCACTGGTTGCCGCACCAATGCGAAAGGAATGCGGAGAAAAAAGACGAGGATCCTTGCCCAGGCGACTAATCACCAAACTCAATACCGCGGACACTTGAAACCATGTCAAGACCTGACCATGTACCCATAGACTGCCCTCCGACACCGGACAAACTCTCAAATAGTCATGCATCGCTGCTACAGGACAAGTTGCACCGCCTATTGGAGCCAACAACACCCATAAACCCCTGCCCTGCTGATCCGTCTTGGATTTTGCAAGTAGTATCCGCATGTTCCCCCCGTCGAAAAGCACATGCCTCCACAATAACCCGCCCAGCCCGACCGCCTTTTTTGATCTAGCGGCTAATTCACCCACTTGGAAAGCCCCGAAAAACGCCAGAGTAAGAACTGCCTTAAACAGAATAGCCTCATAGCCCGACTCCACAACAGTAGCCAATTCCCCACAAATCCGCATGAGTAAGTCGTGGGTAATCGGCCGCCTCCAGTCAGGCGGTGTCGGATGCAATCGCTCCCACCCCTTCAGCAGCTTCTGAACCATAAACTTCCCCCTCGGCAGCCCCCACCCAACCGCGCGCGAGAAAAAAGCGAATCCACCAGATGACCCTTAACCGCCGATCGGGACAAACCTATACTCTTTGCCTTAACTATATATTGCCCCAACCCATGCTCTGACACCCCCCCCCCTCGCCAACCACAGTCTCACAAAAATTCTACCACCAGTCTGCAGCCACTCCGGTATGCAGCCCAGGTCCGTTCAGCCACAGAAGATCGTAGGAGCTCTTTCATCTCTGTTGGCCAATGGTCCACAAGCTCCAAGGGACAGAATGCCCCACACGATCTGCCTCCGGTGCCAACCGCCGAAAACGGTCCATCTGCAAACGGGAAAGAGCATCAGCAATGCTATTAGTATGGCCCAGAATGTGCCGAGCCTTCAACAGAATACTGTAACGCAAACACCTAAGTATAATTGCTCTCATAAGCGCTGCCACCTGCAAACAAGGCGGAGAGTAGCGATTAACCACGCTCACAACTGCCTCGTTATTGCACCACCACACTAACCTCCGGTTAATCAATTTCTGTGGCCAGAGCTCCAGCACCACTAGCAGCGAGAAAAGCTCCAAAAAAGTGATATTGTTTATAAGACCTCTCTCATGCCACGCCGCCGGCCACTTCTCGGCACACCACTCCCCACTGAAGTAAATCCCCAACCCGACACCTCCTGCTTCATCGATGTAAAGCTGTAAGTCATCGCTGGTACATTCCCCCTCCAAAAAGATAGATACCCCATTGACTTCCTTCAAAAATGTATCCCAAATCCGAAGATCTTCCTTCATCATTCTGGTGACCCGTATTCGATGATGCGGCTTCGCTACTCCTGCCAACGCAGCCGCCAATTGGCGCGCAAATACCCTCCCCATGGGGATGACTCTACAAGCAAAATTAAGGGATCCAATCAAGGCCTGCATTTCGTTTAATGTTATCTTCATAGAGGCCAAAACATTTGCCACCAACACCCATAAACGCACGACCTTCTCAATCAGCAAACACGCCAACATCCATACAGAATCCAATTCCACTCCCAAAAAAGTGATTCGGACACACGGTCCTTCAGTTTTTTCAGAAGCCAAGGGCACTCCCAATTCGCTAGCTAAATCAACAAAACCATCCAACAGCTCCTTACAAGCAGTAGTCTTCCCTGGGCCCACAAACAGAGAATCGTCTAGGTAATGCACAAAATCGGACCTACCGACTCTACGAATCAATGCCCACTGCAGGAAGGAACTGAATTTCTCAAAGTATGCGCAGGAAATCACACAGCCCATGGGCATACACTTATCGAAATAAAAACCTTCCTCCAATCGGAAACCCAAAAGATGAAAGCATGAAGGATGGAGTGGTAACAAGCGAAATGCCGACTCGATGTCCACCTTCACCATAAGCGCCCCAGGCCCAGCTTCCTGGACGAGCTCCACGGCTTTGTCAAAAGATGCATAACGCACTGTGCACAACTTGCGCGGAATATGATCATTCACAGACGCACCGTCCGGAAATGACAAATTGTGAATCATCCTGAATTTGCCGGGAACTTTCTTCGGAATAATTCCAACCGGCGATACTACAAAATCTGGAAAGGGTGGCCGGCTAAACGGCCCCGCGAACCTACCCAAGTCCAACTCCACCGCCACCTTCTCCCATACAACTGTTGCAAACCGACGCACTGAGGGGGAGTTTCTTAAGGCTGTCACTGAAACAATACCGCGCACAGGGATAACAAAGCCAAACTGAAAAACAAGCCGTAACATATTTCGCACCCTTGGCTTCGGGTACCCCTGGAGCAACTCCTGCAACTTGTCGCCAAGAATGGGCGTCGGAGCCACTCCAAAATCCCCCCCCCCCCTGTAGGGCTGGTACCCCTGCAATTCTACATGCAAATCTCCGGCCTGCTCAGCAACTCAGGCCTGAACCAAAATGAACCACACTGCACAGACAAGATGGATTCTTCACTACACGTTTGCTGTGTTCAGCTATAAGCCTGTCCTTCAAGCAACTGCTGGATCAGCGTTTCTAAGCATGCATACAGAGGCTATTGTCCGTGGCTGGCCTTGGACACTTGTACATGCCCAGAAGTTACATACTGTTGCTTCTGCCTGACTTTTTACCATGGCTCCTTTGTTTGCAAGAAGCTGCTCATCATCGACCTCCTGATTCGCTGAGAACACCTCAGACTGCCTGGTGCCCACCAATCATCGGACCTATGACGGAGGATTCTCACACAGAATTATGCATTCTGTGCTGGAAACTTTAGTTGTAAGTTGGAGAGTAAGAGAGAGTTGGGGCTTTTCCCCACCTGGACATACAGACTTCTGCACCGGTCCTGCTGCTGTGCACTGCGTACCTGATTCCTGCGCCCTGAGCCTTCCACCAGACGGCTCCTACGTGTGGGCTAGGCCGTCCTCCACAGGTCTGAGATAAGACTTTCACAGATACCTCCGGTTCGGACTTACTGCGGCTCGCCTGATGAGGCTAGAGCCCGCACCAGCTAGAAGCTGCTTCTGAGTGCCGACGGAGCTAAGGTACTGGCTTATCTCTCCTCTCCTGGATGGGCAAAGGGGTTAGCAATATATTTCTTGCTTTTCCTCAGTGCAGAGCGAATCAGTGACGTCTGGTTACTAATCTGATTTCTTACGTTGTCCAATTGTATATCTGTACAATAACAAATTGTTACTTTATGTTTCTAATTAGCCATATATGTGTGTGTATATTTTTCTATTTGGTTGCCTATAATAAAGTCTAATATATATCTGCAGACCAGAATTCTTTCGTGGCTCATTGCCAGAATAACTCACAGAACTTTGGGCTGGGATAGTAGCCATATTCCCCTAGACAACAGAGAGTCTAACTTATTTTTATGCTACTAATATACCCTACATATGGGAGCTCGTCCGGGATGAGTGTTTCTGAATGTGCCACGCCTCTCAGAATTTGTGTAATATTTCTGCATTGTCCTATTGTGGTCAACGCAGCTGTTTATGCTGAGGTTTTTGTGGCCAGAGAGCATTATCTGTGAGACGGCTTTGCAACCCCCATTACAGGCTCTCTGCATTAGAGTACTTCTAGCGTTGCCCTGTGTTTGTTTTTACAGACAGTCTCAGCTATTGATTTACGATGGCTCACACAGATAAGGTTGATTTGGCATTCCAGAAATTAGCTTCCCTATGTTGGTCGAAAGATACCACTGCCGACCACATTGAAAGAATTTCTAAGTGCCTTACAACAGATACACAAGAGCTTGTTAGGGCTTATAGCTTTTTCAGTGAGTTCCTAGACCGGCTTCTGGCTCATAAGGCTAAATTACCGGTGGATATGGTAGCCGAACATGCCTGTGTGCTGCATATTTTTACTGACAAACTGCAGAAGGCATTATGTCACCTGCAAACTAAATCTGAATCGCTAGAGTCTGATTTAAGGACTGCTCACAGTCAGATACAGTGTGCTAAGGAGACAGCTAACCAGTGTGAAAAGCAGAGTGCTGAGTTACGTCATCAAGTTGACGAACTTCAGGCTGAGGCGACCAGATGAGCTAGCGGTAGCCTCTTTTCACCAGGCACTACTAGCCTGTGGTGTCTGCGATGCCAAGAGCTAGTGGCTCAGGTTTCCGCTCTTAAGAGGCGGGGTGAACAGGATCAAAAGGAGTTGCAGTTTCTAGCAGTTTGTAGGTCTGAGATGGCTTCTCAGACAAAGAAATTAAAAGCAGACGCGGCTCTTTTTGAGCAACGAGAGAGTGCTTTGATGGCTGAGCTCGAAGCCACAGAGTCTGCTCTCAGGGCAGAGAGACGGCGTACAGCCGATCTGCAAAGGCAGCTAGTTGTTGCACGTCAGGAATGTGGGCAGGAAATGCAGAGAGTTAACCTAGAAATCCAGCAGTTAAGAGCTGACTGTTTTGAATTGGCTTGTGTGTCCACTTCTCAGAGTAATGAGACAGAGTACAGGGATAATTTCAGCCCTCTAGGCTTCTCGAAGTACCAGAGGGTAGATGACGGCAGTTTGCCACTGGAAACCCTGCCCAGTGTAGAACGGCAGCTTTTCCAGAACAGAGTCAGTTCTCTCCCATCAGCGCATGAGCACAGGAGAGACACAGGGCGGAGTGAAACACCCTACTCTCGACCCCTCCCCATACAGGGAGCGGTAGAGGGGGGGGGGAGTCTCCCTAGTGATGGCAAACTGTACCAGCAGCGACCACCAGAGGGAGCTGAAGGGACGCAAAATCCCTTAGGCTCCCGTGTCCTGCAAGGAAAACACACAAATGAAGGCGCTTCTACCGCACAATTACAAATTATCAAGACCTTGCGGAGCATGGTCACTCCTTTTGAGAAAACTGGTCATGCCACCATAAATGAACATTTAGCTGCAGTCAAAGATGTCTTTTGGGCACTGAACATTACCAGGGGGGAGGACATGGTTTTGTATCTTCCATGGTCTTTTGATGTGCCTTGTCAGCAATTCATTCGGGCCATGGCAGACGATGAAAAGAAGGACATTGTCATTTTTGAACAGGCACTAAAGAAACATTATGGGCCATACCCTGATGATATTGCTGCAAAGCAGGCAGCATTTAGTATGACTCATAAGGAAAATGAAACCCCCGAGAGTTTGCTTACAGACTTAGGCAGACTTTCTTCCAGAGTGACCCTTCTTGGGAAACAATAGAACACCATCAGGAGTTTCGTAATCTTTTCTGTCAGTTGCTCCTTCCATCTATTAAACCTTATATGTCTGACAAGCGTCACGAACCCCTGTCACGTGTGATAGAACATGCTGAGTGGATTTGAGAAGCTGTTCCCAACATGAGAGCAACCAATACTGGCAGCACAGTCCGGGCTCCCAGCAAAGCCAGAGAGCCAAAACAGTGTGTTAGTGCTGTAAAATCCACTCTTTCGTTAGAAAATAACTCTTCTCCTTCTGCTCCACAGAATCCTCCCAGGCCACCCCAGAATAACCAGTCATCTGGGTCTAAGAAGCGCTCTGGGAATCAGCGTTTCACTCCACAGAACCGGAACTGGAAGAGAAAGCCCGGTTTTGACAAATACCTGGAGCTGGAGAAGAGAATAAGCGAGCTGACAGATATGATGAAGGCTACCATTGCATTCAGCTCCTCACAGGCGGCTCCTGCTAGTAGTGTGCCTCAGAAGCCAGAGGAGGAACTGGTTGACTCCTCTTCCCCTTCTAATGCGACTGAATGACTAACCGACTTTGTTTCTGTCCCACAGGTCACTATGGCACAGGTGCAGCCAGTTCAGACATCCAGACCATCTGGAGATGCCACCCCATGGACACAGAGTGACAGTCCTGCAATGGACAGCGAGGGTCCAGCCTTTGACACCATCAGGAAGCACAAGTACTTTCTGGGTAAACTCAAGCCAAAAGGACAGAGGTATACTGTTCCTGTTACAATTCATCAGGCTTTTCTCTGTGAGGGCCTGATAGATTCAGCCTCTGAGGCTACCCTGATTACCTCGAGTCTCTTTGATAGACTCACTGCTTCCTTGGGGAGTCAGAGGACCCTACACGTCACACCCAGTGATTTGTCACTCGCAGCTTATGGGAATCAGCCCATAGAGTCTATGGGGCAGGTCTGGCTTAACCTCCAAATTGGAAAATTACAGGTGAAACATCCTGTAATCATTACTAAGTGCCCTGGGGAAGAATTCTTGATTGGCAATGAGCTCCTGAAACGGTTACGCCCCATTCTGGACTACGTCCAGGAAGTGATCTGGACACAGGTCACACATCCCATACCTTATGCTAGGGTAAAACATGACAGCAGAGTCAGTGGTCTTTGTTCGGTGGAACGCACAAACAAGTCCATCAGGATTAATTTCCAGAGGTCAGCTGATCTCCAAATCCTTCAGCTCCAGTATGAAAGGGCTGGAGATGAGGATCAGGGCATCAGCGACGTGGTTTCCATTGCAGTGGGTTCAGTAGCTAACATTGTCCTTGATACTGACTGCCT
This sequence comes from Ichthyophis bannanicus, assembly GCA_033557465.1. Lineage (NCBI taxonomy): Eukaryota > Metazoa > Chordata > Amphibia > Gymnophiona > Ichthyophiidae > Ichthyophis > Ichthyophis bannanicus. The sequence continues at coordinate 1,464,414,772 of CM066032.1, read as the reverse complement.
GCAGATATTCCTGAAGGAACCTGTGGAAGGTTGTGAGGTGCAAACCTCTCCTCCATCCCATCCCTGCCTAGATCACAATGCACTGACACCAAAATTACTCAGTCCCCAATCTGCCGAGGAACATGCGGAAGGCCCGAACTCGCCTGGTCCGAAGAAAAAATCGGTCCCTCGCTGCCCGCACTCTCTGCCGCACAGTCCCGCCGGCTCCAAAGGATGCCTGGCCTCACTAGCTCGCACAGAGCCGAGCCCGACTTCTGTCTCGATCCGCAACAAAAGAGAAATGTACCGGCACAAAATTTCCTAAGCGTCAGCCTCACCGCCTTCCTTCCCGCATGTGCTCAGCACTGCCAACGAGCTGAGCACATGCACACGCACGCGTCATTGCCACCGCGCATGCACCCCGTCCTCAGCCAATCAATTTGAAAGACGCACAGCATCTTGACCTGGTTTTTTCCCCCTGTCCCCCACCCCCTTCGAGTCGGTGCCCGATGCCGGCCGTGCACCCGGTTACTGGCCGGGCACCCGGGACCTCGCCCGCGCCCTTTTCTATTGTCATGATGGTTTCTTGGCTCCCTCCATATAATCAGTACAGCAAATGGCATCACTGTTTTCCTTCCATTTAACAAATTATGTAGTTCATCTGCACAGACAGTGTAAATTAAGTGAGGCACCCATGGCTTATCCTGGTCACCCAGTGGGCATCCAAAATATAACTTGTACATTTTGCGAAGATGTGACGTTGTGGTATGACATTGAGATGCAGTAGCAAATGAATCACAAATGTAACAAAAAGCATTGGAATGACTTCTACGCTGTCATGGCATGATTATTGAATTTCTGATTTCTTCAGTGTTACTATTAGCAAATATGTAATCAAAATAATTAACATGAAAAGCAAAATAAATACCAATCAATATTAGTAATCACTGACACAGTTTATATCAATTTGGCTAGTATAGCAAGACGTCCGACATTATCATCATTCAAACCTGACGTGATACAACAAAAACAAAATTGTTTTTGAGCATTGTTCATCATAGGTTATCTAATACCCACAGAATTATTTGTGATGATTTTTTCATGTTGACTGGTGAAATTATCCACAGAATGTGGCTACTGTATAAAACAAAATGTAAAAAATATAGTCTTATGTGGCCAGCACCCAGATTCACATTCTGACACTCATTAGAGACTGAGTCTCAGCATAAAATACTAGAATCTTGTTGTTTTGACCTAAATGCTAGATCGTCATTTGCCCGACACCATATTAATGCTGAAACCTAGCAACATTTTCCCTGTGATTAAATTTATTAAGCAGCTCCATTTTCTGCAGAATGGACAGCACATACTCCAGAACTAATCTCTGATTTTTCAAACTCAGAGCTAAAGGACCTTTTGTTTTTTTACAACTGGAATCACCACTGCCACCAGCATGAGAAGCATTGAGAGGAAGGAGCAAGAATGCTTATCTGCCATGCTTAGTATTAGTATTTAGATTTCCATTTAGCATGTTTATGTAAATGTATAGCCATTGCTGCTGAGCTTTAAAACTAGATGCTTAAGGCTGGGGACATATCTGGCTACCAGCACTGAATTTCTGGATCAGCCAAATAGCGTTATTCAGCCACTGCCCAGTTAACTACAGCAGTGAAAGTTAGGTGAGCCTTTCAGGTGCCTAGCTTTCACAGTCATGAGATAACTGGCTAGCGGCTGAATATTGTCGCTAGCCATTTATCCTCAGGTGCTGCTTTCACTCCACCCCCAGAATGCCCCAGTGTGGCAGCACCCAGAGGTATTCAGCGGCACTAACCGTGTTAATGCTGCTGAATATCCCAGTCAACATGGTCTGCTAACCGTGTTAATCATTTTGAATATCGGCTCCTATATGTTTATAAACCATCTTGAATTCTTATGGCTAAAGTTGGTGGCATATAACCTTTTCTGCAGGGTTTTCCACTTCCAGAAATAATGTGAACAGGGGAAGAGAAAGGTTTTGTTCTATTGTTTATTCATTCAACACATGCTAACTCATACACACACAAACATGAAATAATTCACGCTAACTTAAAATACAAATGCAATGTGTGCTTCTGAGTCAATGCTGACTCCTGGTGATCCACTAGCTTCTGCGGTTTCTTGGCCGTGTGACTTACATATTCAGGTACATGAGTTATTTTCTGTCTATATGGGATGACCATCTGAGGCAAAGAAGGGTGAAGTGATTTGCCCAACGTCACAAAGAGCATCACTGAAAGAACCTGTTTCTCTGGTTCTTAACCCATTTTTCTATCCACCTAGACGTTCTTCGACTCCATGAGATACTAATGTGCATCCTCCGTAATAGGCATCATGGCCATGTGAACTTCCAAAGGCATCAGGATGCCAGCAGTAGACTATGACATGGGATAAAGGAGGATTAGGAATCCCAAATGTTTTCATCTCCCTGTGTTTACTAGCTTTTCTCTCTCACCTTCTTGTTAGCAACTGTGAGCAGGGCCAGCCCAAACACCAGGTAGACTAGGAAGTCACCTAGGGCAGCAGATTCTGTGAAGAAGCAAAGAATAGCTATAGTCAAAGCAAAGCAATGGGTCCTGGCAACCACAGAAACACAAAAAAAAAAAAAAAATCATCAGCGTGGGGCGGAGCCCGATGTCCAGCGGGATGGTCGCATAACGCTGAGGCTCCCGAGAGGCCTACTCAGAATCCTGAATTAACACCGGACATACTTGAATTTCTGCTCTGATCTTGCCGGGGCACATTGGTGAGATGGCGGGGACCAAACCCACGCGCCTGGAATTTGGATCTCCAGCGGCTTCTCACGGCAAACGCTCCAAAACTGAACCCCCGTCCCCGCAGAAGGGGCTGGCTTTGTGCGAGGGCCCCGAAATGCAGCAGGAAATCCTCGCAGAGATTAGAGGGGTTAAGGACCTCGTGCAGTCAAACGGTGAAGCACTCCGAGCGCTGCGGGAAGATCTCGGCGTACTGCAGGGCAGGCTAGAGGGGCTCTCCTCGCGTCAGGACAAAATGGAGAGCATATTGGACTCCCATGCGGCCCGGTTGTCCAAACTCGACAAAGTTGAACGTCAGGTACGGGCCTTGCAGAAAGAAGTGGAAGATGGCAATAATAGAGCGTGCCGCAACAACCTACGACTCGTGGGCATACCGGAGGGAGCGGAATCGGGAGACATGAAAGAGTTTTTATATAAAATCCTCCCTTCCCTGCTCCAAATCACCTTTACCAAAGAATTGGAGATCAACCGCGCTCATCGTGTACCCACAACCATAACGCTCAACAGGAGGACCCCGCGGCCTATCATCTTTCGTCTCTTGAGATATCAACATGTGGAGCAAATTCTCAGTGCCTCTCGGGCAAAGGGCCATATGGAGTTTGAGAGCCACAAGATCTCCTTCTATCCTGACTTGGCTAAACCCACGGTCGACCGCCGAAAGCGCTTTCTGGAATTCCGGCCGAGGCTTCAACAACTACAAGCACGCTATGGCCTGCTGTATCCGGCCAAGCTCCGAGTCACGCTTCACAATCAGACAAGAACATTTGAGGACCCTGATCTACTAGCGGAGTTTTTGGATTCTAAAGAAGCCGACTTGATGCGCTGACTTCCAGAATATTCCTGCAAATATTCTCATATCCGCTGTACCTGCCATATTGAGTCTGGCGAGGGCGGTTTGTTGCCTTATTTTGATGATATCTGTGACCCGACTCCATCTACCCACAGTAGCCTCGAAGAGTATCAGAGACAGTGTTAATTATGGACTCTGGTGTTTCTTTTCTTTTTTTCATGTCTCTATTTTCCTCTCTAGGGCCTCCTCCCACAAACATATGGTCGCCATATTCATGGGGGGTTTTGCTTCTTCTCTAAGTTACTTTGGTACATACTTGTCAATATGGGGTGTATTAGCCAGCCTACTCGGTGATTATGTCATTGTTGCACAGATTCTGATTATGTTGTATGTTTTCAAGCGCCCTTACCTAAAATGTCTCTTACCGATTGATGGCACCATGTAAGATTTTCTCATTGAACGTCAAAGGAATCAATAATCCGATAAAACGGAAGAAAATCCTAAGCTATCTAAGTCATGAAGCTGCGGACCTGATTTTCCTCCAAGAAACGCATTTAAATTCGAAGGAAACTCTTAAACTCAATATTAAACCTTACATGGTGGCCGCCTATTCCCCAGCCGTTTCTAAGAAATGTGGGGTTGCCATACTGGTTAGGAAATCTCTGCATGCTACTATTATTGCGACTAGCTCAGATACAGCAGGTAGATGGTCCAGAGTTCACCTCAAGATAGGTAGCCTTGAAGTTACATGTATATGCCTTTATGCTCCTAATGTGGATGACCCTGCCTTTTTTGCTACCATTGCTCAGGTTGCGCAGGCCTCTGCTAATACTTCATTGATAATAGGGGGGGATTTCAATTTAGTTCTTGATCCCCTGATTGACAAACAGCCACCTAGGACAAGTGGTCCCCCCAAGAGTCACACCACGCTTACCTCTTTGATCAAAGATCTTGCTTTAGTTGATCTATGGAGGTTGCTACACCCCAATGAGCTTGACTTTACCTTCTTCTCTTCCCCTCACAAATCCCAGTCTCGCATAGATTTCTTTCTAATATCAAAACTGTTAGTTCCTCAGGTGGACACTGCAAAGATTCACTCCCAACATATTTCAGATCATGCTGCCATTTCTTTTCAATTACACACTACTGCACCCCAGGGGAATTCGGGGGCCTGGTTCTTTGATAGAGCCCTGTTAACTCAGCCAGAGTTCCAGTTAGAAATTCGAGCAGCCATACAGGATTACTTTCATTTTAATTTACCCCAGGATACTGCGAATTGGGCTTGGTGGGAGGGTTTCAAAGCGGCCATTAGAGCAACGATCACTAGCTATCAAATCCGCCTGCGGAAACAACGTAAACAGCAGCTACTCATACTAGACCAACAAATCAAAGCAGGCGAACGAGTTCTAACTTCACGTACTGATCCATGTGTCTTAATTCGCTTACAGCGTCTCCGTTTTCAATATAACGCAATCCTTTCAACTGCAGCTTCTAAGAGTATAGAGCTTCAACGAGGGACATACTATCGTGAAAACAACCGAGCCGGTCGACTTTTAGCCAACGCCTTGAAAGGTCAAAAAGAAGCCAAACGCGCAGCGGCCCTTCGAGCCCCACAGGGAGGGGGCATATTGACCACAGACTCCGATATTGTAGAACTCTTTCGGGATTTCTATACCCGCCTATATCAATCTGAATGTGAGTTCTCATCAGAGACCTTCGAGCGATTGCTTTCTGGTATTCAGCGGCCGACCCTTTCTGAAGCTGATCGGGATGCGCTGGATGAACCCTTCTCTACTTCAGAGATCCAATCTGCCCTAAAACGAACAGCTTCGGGTCGAGCCACAGGGCCTGATGGTCTCCCGACCGAATTCTACAGAACGTTCAGTGCAGATTTAGTTCCCTACTTAAAACTCTATTTTACTGCCCTTGCGGTAGATACATCCTCTTTGGGAAACCTTTTCTGCAGCTAATGTGGTAGTATTTGAGAAAGAAGGCAGAGACCCGCTGCTAACCGCCAACTACCGTCCAATCTCCCTACTTAATGCCGACTATAAGATCTTCGCAACGATCTTGGCCTCCCGGCTATCTGACAGGATGGCCACCTTGATCCATCCCGACCAATGCGGTTTTATACCCGGCCGATCCACCGCTGACAATGCTCGGACCTTGTGCCATGTGCTAACCAGTGCTGCCAATCTAGATCACCCATGGGTGGGTCTTTCCCTAGATGCAGAAAAAGCCTTTGATCGTCTAGAATGGCCCTTCTTATTTGCAGTTCTCCGATGGTATGGCTTTGGGGAGGGCTTCCTCCGATACCTCCAAGTCATGTATACTCAACCCGTCGCCAGTCTTTGTGTAAATGCCATTAAGTCTCAGCATTTTACTCTCCAAAGAGGCATGCGTCAGGGTTGCCCCCTATCCCCAATGCTCTTTGATCTAGCTCTTGAACCCCTCGCCCTCCTTATTAGACAGTCCGCTCGTATTCGAGGTGTCCCCTTCAGTCACAGAGAGATTAAACTCTCTGCATATGCAGATGACCTTATGCTTTTCGTATCCCTTGATTCGGTTCCAGCTGTTTTGGATCTGATTGATGGATACTCGCAATTATCGGGCTATAAAATTAACTGGACCAAATCTGTCGCATTCCCACTGAACCGCTGGGTACATGAGGCTGACATGCAGGCCTTTCCTTTCCTTTGGCAATCCCGCATGGTGAAATATCTTGGGGTCCATTACTGTTCTCCTTTAGAAGACACTATCAGTTTTAATGCCAAAGAGGTAGTCTCCAAAGTCCGTGAGCTCACAAATCGTTGGTCTCCCTTATCCCTTACATGGTGGGGCCGCCTAGAAACTGTGAAAATGATGATAGTCCCCAAAGTGAACTACATTTTAGAAATGCTGCCATGCTTCCTCCCGCTACGCACTTACAAAGATATTGAGGGCCTTCTCGTCCGCTATCTCTGGCAGGGCAAACCACCAAGGATAGCTAAACAAAAACTACAGTCTACGAAGGAACTAGGGGGTACCAGATTTCCTGATTTTCTCAGATATCATCAAGCCTTCCTACTTAAACAAGGTGCCAGATGGCTAGATGCCTCGACAGACAGCAGACCAGTTTGGCTTGACATCGAAGAGGAGCTTAGTAGCCCAATTCCGTTGACCCATCTCCCCGGTATGTCCTATCAAGTAGACACCCGCCATCCACCAATGATTGTCGATACTCTTGCGGCCTTTAACACTCTCATTCTATCACTGGGCCCAAACGTATGTCCTCAGGACGGACTCCCGCTGTGGAATAACCCCCGAATTCAAGTCCTAAATAGAACGATAGCATGGAAACCCTGGTACTCTAGGGGGATCTGGACACCCCGACAGCTCTTCTCTGCAGCTCGTTGGAAAACCTTTTCTGATTTACAAAAAGAATTTGCGTTACCAGCGAAACATTACTTTCAATTGATGCAGCTTCAACACTGCCTCAAAAGTGCTCAAATCATGCCGCCCTCTGTCCCTACTGAGGACGGGCTACTAGAACTAGTTCACTCTATTAGTAGTACACATGGGGTGGCCTCTAACTTTTATAAAATATTATGTCAGGGTACAGATACTGCCACTTTTAGAGCCCAACAAGCCTGGGAGCGCGAACTGCAAACCACTTTAACCCCTGTGCAATGGAGCGTTTTCTGGAGCAAAGTAGTGCGGGTTTCCCGGTCTGCCTCAGTTACCCAAACTCTCTTCTTTTTTGCACATAGATGCTTTTATACTCCAGAAAAAATAGCTAAATGGAACACAACTGCTAGGGACCAGTGTTGGTCTTGCCATACTGCTGTGGGAACCCTCGCTCATATTATCTATGAATGTCCTCAACTTCAGGTTTACTGGGGGCGGGTCTGGGGTCGTATTCAATTTATCTTACACCTTCACGAGCCTCTCTCTTGGAAGATTGTGGGACTCCGTTCAGTGGCGGAGGTCCCCTCTCTTCCTAAGACGGGTCGCTTTCTCCTTGATTTCATGCTGGGTATAGCCATATGTTTAATCACGAGGAATTGGAAGGATAGCTCTCGACTTACTGTCAATGAATGGTGGAACCTCGTCTGCTTATATAGTAAATATGAGCAGATATCTCGGAGAGCTATTCCCCATACCCAAACTCACTCTCGCTTGTCTAAATGGCAGATGCTCAATGATTATGTACAATCTGCTCATTGTTCCGATATGTCTGTTTAATGTGCACTCATCATGTTTCAGATCACCGTTAGGTTTTGTAACACAATAATGTCAATACACGCCCGCTTCGGGAATGATTAGTTTTCTAGAGAAGAAGCAGGGGGGAGGGGGGTGGCAGGGGTTTACTTTGGTGTATGTATCACATTCTATGTATCTGTCTTTTAGCTGTATGTCTTCCTTTCCTTTGTTGTTATAAAACGAAAATAAAGAATTTAAAAAAAAAAAAAAATCATCAGCGCATACTTTGACCTACAGAAAGAATGGGTGATGCAAATAGTCCATTTACTCTTGTGACTTTTTGAAATCTCTCTCAGAAAGGAGTGCTAGGGCTCTAAAAGTTAATTGAAAGATGTTGCAAGGCTTATGTTCCACCTAGGTTGCCTAGTATCCCTGCACTAGCCCTGATGGTGAGGCTGATATGGGACCTAGAAAACTCTATGTACCAGCAAGCTCTGCATGCTCCAAAGCTGATGTTGAGGCTGTGAGAACTTCAGAGAGGTGCCAGGATGTCAGGAGCAGCAATAGACAGCTACATCAAATGCAAGTTGCAGCCAAAGGATGGATTCAGGACCCCAGTGTTAGCATCCTTTGAACCTTTTATGCCTTTGAGTAACAGCCCTGTACATTAGTTGACCCTGCTAGAATATCTGCTCTGCTTGGAGTCCATGCATCCTATCCAATAAGTTATTTCTGCCCTTTTTAGCTCAAACCTGTTCATTTTCTCTAGCTTGTTTGCTGTTTCAATATATTGCTTGAAAAACACCTTAGAGAGGGTACCATATCTATACTTCACATGCCATTATGTCCATTTTACCCTTTTCTCAGATCACTACATCGGGGTCCATTCCCTATATTTGCATTCACTCTGTTGCACCTCGTTACTTCTCTCTCATTTCATCTGCACCTTTCTTCCCAAACATTGTTCTTCAGTCAAGCCAATCTTAGCTTTATTTTTCTCCTCCATTCCCAAATCTTAAATGTGTGTCGTCCATCTTGCTGTGACAAATGGCTGGAATAGCCTTCCAGAAAATTTGTGTAATGTTCCTTCTCTCATTGGACTCAAAGCCAACTTAATAATGCAGTTTTTAAAACGTCAATCTTAATTCTTCCTGCAAATTTGCCTTTCATTTTAACCGTTTTTCAAGGTAACAAATCGCCTAGAACCTATTTGTCTTGGCAAGGAGCAGAGCTAATTGTAAACTCTGTGAAGCAGGGACTGCCTAAGATATATATGCACAGCTCTGTGTATGTCATGCATGGCTACCGCCACCCAGTCTGGGCCCCAAATCTGCCCTAACCCTGCCTTTTCGCACGCTGCTCTGCTAGCACTATATAAACAAATGACAATAGTAATATTATGCAAAGCTTAAGTCGATCAAGCAACATTACCACATATTTAAAGTTTATTAGATGTAATTTTAAGAAAGAAGGCACAATTTTAAAGTATGCAAGACATATCACAGTGGTTAGATTATTTTTCTATTTGTGATTGCATTTATTTTGTAAAAGAAGTGAGTTCTTTCACTCAGTTCATTGAATATTCTTGTACAATATGCCTTAATCTTTGAGAGTTAGCATTTCCTACCAAACATCTAGCACTCTGCATTACTCCCTTCCAGAATGTTATAATTCTGTTGGCTTATTTCTTCTGCAGGATGTCCTAGAAGCAAACAATGCCACTTAATCATTTTGATGCTCCCGTGGTAGGTTCCAACAATGTCCTTGTATTGCTGTGACCACTTGTTCTTTCACACCTGCTTCGATTTATAAAACATATGCTGTGGTCTCAGGCCAGAACTACTGGAGACATGATGTGCTCCCCTCATACATACATCATAAATTTGATGTTTTCTGTACTTCAAAAATAATTTGAAAGCATAGATAACATAGTAACATAGGGGTATGTTTACTAAAGCGCGGTAATGTTGCAGCGAAAACGTTAGCGCGTGGTTATGTTGTCAGATGCAACATTAACATGTGTTAACATCTCCGGCTGTGGTAACTCCCTCAGAGGGTGGAAAGAGGGCGGAGAGAAGGGATCAATGGGCAGGGAGTGGGCGGGGAGAGGCTCCTGCTACACTAATGCGGGGACATGAAGGGCCAAACATTACCGCAAGTGAAAACCTGTCGGTAGATGCACATTTGCAGGAGAGAGCAACCATTTAAGTGTCAGCAATGTACAGCACAGGCAGGGAGCCCAAGAAAAGTGATAGTAGTGCTCCATTTGCAAACAACAGCATAGTGCCCAAGTATGAAAGGCCACTATGGTGATGGTGCAAATGGGGCACAGGGGATGCAGGCGGGACATGCAGTGGTGGCAACTGTGTCACAGGGTGGACTAGGCTGTCGCCAGGTGGCACATAGGAACACCGAAACCAGAAATCCGCATGGCAGTGTCTGAGCAAGGTCAATATGCCCAGTACGCTGTGTACCACAGTGTCCCATCCAGGGGACACGTACACAGCAGGTACCCCAAACATCACACAGGAACCACAATGCCCATAATGGGGCAAGCAGTGCACATCTGGGGACCACTCTAACAAGGGTCTACGGACCTTCCCCAGGATAAGTACCAAACAGTCCGTAAACCCAGCAAACACTCATTATCACAGCCCCTGGTAAGGCAGTACAGGGTGTGACCACACATTGGGTGAAATATGTAAAGACCCAGTAGTCCATAATGGAGTCACCGGACCCGCATTGCATGCCCCAGTCTGACCACAGTCTGCCGGCAGAACACAATCAACCAGGTCCACCCGAGCCAAGTGTTGCCAGATCACACAATGCACACCCCACAGCCATCTCACCCCCATGTGGAAGTGACAGAACAGTGGCAGGTGGTGATGGGGGGGATGTGTGGATGTCCATGTATGCCACCACACCCCAGACCAATGTTCCCTCTAATTTTCTGTAGGCTGTGTGCGCATAAAATATCAGCTGTGGAGCTTTTGAAGGAAGGTTAAATTTTTGTGCGCCACATAATGACACTCAGAGTTATATACTTTAAAATTTGACTACACGTCAGAATACAGTATGCACACCACATTGATTTTAATCAAATTAAATGAAAATAGATGATTACTAAATGAAGCGGAAAATTTCTAGTAATTACAATCACAACTTTTAAATTTTAAGATGTCTCTGTTGTTTTCTGTCAGAATCAGAACTGTAATTTTTGTGCGCTCTGTTGTAAATTATGTGCGCTCGCTCGGCAAGATGTGTGCGTGCGCACACGCGCACAGCTTAGAGGGAACAGTGCCCCAGACCCTATACCTAGGCACCCATCTACCTGCATACGTTCTGTTATTCACACCTATAACGGTCACATGCCCAAATCTCACAATGTTAATTAAGTGCTTCGATGATTCTACCCCATACAATATTATAGCTCTCTAACTTTTCTTTACCAGCAGAGTACAAACACGCTGTAAGCTAAACTTGACAGCAAAACCTTGTTATGAGCCCAACCTGTTAATTAGCTAAATCTCAAATGTATATAGTTTCCCCAGTTAATCCATGTTCAAATTCCTGTTTTCTGTAAACGTAGGACTATTTGTATGTCTAAGTGTTTATTGTTTCGATGTAAACCGCACTGATGAGAAATAGCGCGGTATATAAGAATTGTTAAATAAATAAATAAATAAATGGGCTGGGACTGCACACAACCAGAACCGACAGTATATGGGCATGTCAGCATTGCAGGGGGGGGGGGGGGGTGCCGGTGGTGGTGACACCTGCCTGCTGTGGACCAAGGTCATGACCTTCCCCAGTGTGCCGTGTGCAGTGCAAGAAACAAGGCCTGTCTAAGAAAGAGCAAATGTAGCCCTAGGGACGGCACTGCCTCTGTGGTAACAGTGTGGTGCAGTACACATAGCCAGTGTGTCCTGGAGCAGAGAATCACAGGTTCATGTCCCAGCTGTGGATCTTGCAATGACAACATCATTATGTGCAAACCCAAAAGCATCAGCCAACAAGAGTACAAACATCAACACACACAGGCACACAAACCAAAACACCATGGAGAGTCTGGCTGTTTGCACCAGCTTGGAGCAGCAATTATCAGCAGAGCCCACAACTAGTTCTTGCACCCCTTAGCAATGCCTGCACTCTGATCAGGACCAGTGTGGTAGTCAGGTTTTCCAACCACCCCTATCTTTGCACAATGCCGCAATAGGAGTGGGTGAGTGCATGTCCATCCATTGTGGTGTGGTGTCCTACTCTGCACTGGGCCCACAAAACGTACACTGTTGCCAGCGCCAGCCTGCAAATCTGCATACTGAGGAGCAAGGTATTGTGGTTATGGTCCAGAGAGGGCGGACTAGGCAGGATGCGACTGCAGTGGTGGTAGGGCAATGGCTGGGACATTGTAGTGCCCAAACACCACCTGCATGATCAAGGCGGACACAGCACGTCTTGCTGTTAGGACACTCTCACACTGACCGAACAGTGACCATGGCACAGCTATGTTCCCACATAGGGCTGCATAGTATTTGTTTCAGGTGATATGTGTGTGTCTCCTTTTCTGGAGGGCCAATCACTGGGGCATCTGCTGGTGTCTGTGCTGTACAACCCAGGTCTGGGTGTGCATAGTTTTTCTGTGAACATGCAATATAGACTGGCTAGCGGACTGTCTGCAGTTAGTTTGTGCATGGCTGGAACACCTGGTGGGGTGCAGCAAGTACATTCTGACTGTGCCTGCTGCTGGTGAATGTCAGACCATGTTTGGGGGCTGCAGAGACTCCTAGTACTACTGTTGGTCTGCCAGTGGCCTAGAAACAGGTCAAGATCTGGTCTGACCCCTTGATGACATCCACAACCTAAGGCACCTTAGGTCTAAGGTACTCCAAGGACTGTAAGATGCATCAGGTTGACAGGCATGAGCTGGAAGTCAGAAGAACAGCTGTAACCCTAAAACTGGAGTGAGCACAGAGGAAGGGCTATCGACAGATCATAAAGTGCCTCAGCCTGTCTACTATAGTGTGCACAGTACTGTGGCGCTGCACTCATTGCAGTGCCACAGACGCACAGTGCTCACAGTAACACATGTTGACGTTTGTTTGGGATGTGCGTTGTTACGCGCTATAACCTGCCCATATAACCTAAGGCACCTAAACGTATCTCATAAGGCACGTAGGAACATCTCTAACGTCACACACATTATTGTGCACACTGCACATCAGTGGCTCTGCAACGCGTGTCGCGGCATATGGGTGTACACGCGTTCTCCGCAACACGCGTACGCTGCAATACTGCATCATAATGTAATGCGTATAATATAACAGACACAATGGCCACTTGGTGGAACACATTTGTGCTGTGGTTGTTTGGGATAGTGGTTGCAGATGTGTGTTGAGCCACCATAGGTTGTGGGTTTGATTCCCACAAGTTCCTTTTTCTTTTGTTCTTCTCACCTTACAATACAATGGCTGCAGCTTTGTCACTTTTCCACATGCCCTTCCCTCTCTTCACTGTGCACTAGAGTGTGCCCTCCATGCAGCCTAGCCGTCACAGATTAGCTGTTACACATGGTCCCTTTCTTTGGGTTTTCTGGGAGGGCAGTTGGCTCAGTGGTTTGGAGTTGCTTTTGTTGAGCTGTGTTTGGACTCTTCAGTGTACCAGTTCAATTCTCATATACTCCTTTTTGGATCACTTCCCCATATTGCCCTTGTACACACACCATTCACACAGCTGGCCCTTCAGACCGGCCCCTGACACCCTTTCAGTTTAATATGTTTACTCTTCTGCATGCTGTTTTCACTGCACACCATTTCATGGTGTGTGTGCATGTATTTCTATGTGGCTCATGTCCCACTTACAGACTGCGATATCAGCTGCCTGTGGTCTACGGCCTTACACCTACGGCTCCATTTCTTATGTGGCACCATGTCTGCACATCCCTCAGTGTGTTTTCTACTGTCTGTGCGCCTTTGATTGCAACCCCTTTGGACACGCTGCTGCTTCCCGTCGGCTGTGACGTTAATGCACGGTAATCCAGGGCGCCCTGTACCGCACGTTACATGGCCAGGGCACCCTGTGCCATGCGTTACCGGCCCAGGTTTGCCTTAACGCTACACCACCCACTTCTTTATATGGGCATCCGTAACATTAGTGCGACACTTATCGATGGTAACATTATCGTGCTTTAGTAAACATACCCCATAGTATATGGCAGCAGCTAAAGATCACTATGATCCATTTAGTCTGCCCAATTAGGTAGCTAGAGTGGATTTTACTGCCGCTCCATGCAAGTCACTCCCCTCTATGCCTGTGTTTAGGGTTGTACCCGCTGCTCCATGCAGATCACTCCCCTTCTATTTATGGGAGTATAACAGATACTTAAGTTTGCTTTCATTTTATTCTCTTGCTATAAAGGGATCCACTGTGTCTGTCCCATGCCGTTTTGAATTCTGTCACTGTATTTGCCCCCACTACTTTCATCGGAAGGGCATTCCAAGCATCCTCCACCCTTTCAGTGAAAACGGTTTTCCTGATGCTGCTTTTAAAAAAACATTGTGCTGAAAACCCAAACAGATACTAGATAGATATGACTCCAATGTAGAATGACTAGGGTAAAAAAAAAATATGATGAGACTACAATCATAAAATAAATAAATAAACAACCCATATCAAAGCTTAGGGGTATATTTACTAAGGAGCACTAAGGGAGCAAAGGTGTTGTTAATGGGGGTTATCGGCACCTGTGAGTGATTAACACTGCAGAAAGCACCGATAATGCTGGATTAACGTGCGGAAACTGGTCCCCTAGCATTAAGGTAAAAAGAGGTGGAGAATGGGCGTTAATGGGGTGGAGACTAGGTGGGGATAGCATGTGCTCCATTAATGCTGGTTTGTGTTATTGTGCATTAGAGCCCCTGGCTCTGGGAACCCTAATGCCATCTGAAAGTTTGTGGTAAGGGCCATTTCTGAGAGAACAGAGCCGTATCTAATGTATGCAATGTGTTCTGCCCACCGTAGTTCTCAAATTAGTGATAGTAATGCTCCATTGGCAGCAAAAGCATGGTGCCCCATTAATATAAGGCACTATGTTGTTGGTGACAAATTGGCAAATGTGGTGTTATGTGGGTGATGCAGTGGGGCTGGCTGATTTTTCTAGGCTGACAAGGCTGTTGCTTAGGATGTAAATCTGTGATGTTTGGTATGACTCTACTGTGACAGTGGCAGCACACATATATGCTGCTGCAGTCAAAAAGGAGTCATGCCAGCCCACACTGTCACCATGCTGCCATGTCAGCATTATGTGGGGCTAGGGTGGTGGCCACAGAGACTGTGGCCTGCTGCAGAAAAAAAATCTATGTCCTGGCCCTGTGTGTCAGATGCAATACTGCAGTTACCACTGTGAAAATGGTTTGAGTTAGGTGTATGCGCAAGTGTACCTATCTTGCAGTTTACAGCACCAGGGACTGCACGCCTTGCACATGTGCTGCCTCAAGGGTTAGTGCCACACTGCAGAGCAGCGGACCTCGTCATGTGACTGTTGTTTGGCATTGGAGGTACAGTGGAGGGACAGGGCATCTTGACCTCACATGTGGCTTGGCCTTTGGACAAGACACATATTCTGCAGCTGCATGTCTGTTATGCAGCTACAGTACTGAGTGTCCAGTGCAGTATATTCTACATGTGTGCCATTATAGGCAGGCCCTAGGTATGGTGTACCACTGTTTCAGAATGTGCCAGCCATGTTGTGTCATGTCCTGAGTTTTGGCCAGTGCAGGCAGGGACCTGCAGTCTCTTTGATTTTAGACATTGCTGAGTAGACTGGTGTGGAGGCATAGCCTAATGGTTAGAACACTGGCTTAGTAAACAACAGAACAGGGTTTGAATCCCACTTGCTCTCTTTATGGCTGCAGAAAACTCACTTCAATATACTGCCAGAAACAGTCCAGGGTCTGCATTGACTGGAGGACACACATTCCTATACTTTTTTATGTGTTACGATAGCACATTGGATCTACAAACATTCACATTGCAATCATGCCCATCTGACAGTATGACTTTATTGGCTCTGCTGTAGCCCATTGCAAAGGGTCAGACATGTTCACCCTGCAAATGTATGACACATGAGTTGTACATGATCATCATGACTTTGACTGAACATCTTTGGTTCCATCACATATATGCAGTACATGCAGGCACATCCCATTCCTGGGATGGCCACCTGCAGGGATCATTTCACGTCCTTACTTACTCCATATGACCAATATGAGAGACACTTGTCAATTTTTTATATGCACATGTGTCAGGAAGATTGTATGGTGGTTAGAAAAGCTGAGACAGCTGTCATATCCAAATATTGGGTACTGAACTTCCCTGTGGCACAGGTACTATTTTTTCACACACACTACAACTGTAGTTGTGTGGTCACATCAGGTATGTTGGGGCAGCAAGGCCATACTGCATTCTCATCTATCACCATCCATCCTTCAGCCCATCCATCAGCATATGCCCATCATGTACAGTCACGTATTCTCCTGCCAGCTGCTACACCATGACCCACACAGGAACATTTTAATCATTAGGATGTATCACTCACACCTCTCCTGTGAATGATCTGCATGCCCACTCATGCTCAGTCATTCTTTTCATGCCCACATGGTAGTGATACTGGCTCCACCAGGGGACACTCTTCCCAATCCTATGCCACACACTGACATTACAGCAGATAATGTGGGCATCCCTCAGTGATTACAGATGCCTCCTGCATGCTCATCCCACTTAGTGACTAACATGTAGGATACATATGGATCCGATATGTCCATCACCAAAAATGTGACTTTCACAAGAGCTCCCTTATCCTGCATTAAGGTGACTGCCATTTTTGGGCATTAAGGTCTATGTTTGGCACCTTAACGTCCGGTGTCCTGTTAGCGCCTGACAAGTGGAACCAAGCGCCCTTAAGGTTGGAATGCCTACTTCCCACCCCAGCCTTTACTGCATGATAACACCGTTTACAGCTATTGTTAACACTTACTAACCAATGTGCCCTTAATGCTCTTTAATAAACATACCCCTTTATTTATTTATTTTATTTATTTAACATCTTTTATATACTGCGCTATTTGTTTTCAGTGCGGTTTACATGTAACAAAGGTTGCACATTCAGAGGACAATTGTGTGCTTACATTATAACAGGAGATTTGAACTTGGAACAACAGGGTAAACTATATACATCTGTACAGAACATTTTAGATTCTTTAGTATTCTTAAGAAGGGCTAAGGCAAACAGCGGAGAACTTGTGGCAAAATTGCTTATGTGGAAATTGAGAGTGGAGATTGAGAGTTTGTGAGTTTTGGAGTGCGGATGATCGGAAGCGGATTGGATGCTTGTGCAAAGTGGAGAAGGAAAATGTGGTGCTTGATTGCCTTGCGGAATTGAGTGAGGTCTTTAATTGCTCTTATTTCAGGTGGGAGGTCATTCCAGCATTTTGGTGCATAGAAGGCAAAGGTCCTTTTCTTGGTTGTCTGGGTACACTTGATGGACTCTTTGGGGATGATCAGGGTGTTGTCAGTTGTTGATCATCTCATTATGTTTTTCGGAGTGAGGGAGATGAGCTCACTGAGAGACGTGGGGGCAAGGCTGTTAATGATCTTGAAAGTGATGAGAAGGATTTTGTAGGTTAACCTGCAATGAATTGGTAGCCAGTGGAGTTCCATGAGAATCAGGGTGATATGGTCTGATCTTGCTAGACCACAGAGCACCCGTGCAGCCGCATTCATAGCGAGTTGCAGCGGATTAAGGATGTTCTTGGGGAGCCCATATAAGACGATGTTTGCATAATCAAAGTGAGGTAGTGTGAGGGCCTGGAAAATGGTCTGGAAGTTATTATGAGGTAACATGGGTCTGAGGTGCCTTAGCGTTCTGATTTTATTGTAGACGGATCTGGTGGTGTTCCGTATGTGTTCCTTAAAGTCAAAATGCTGATCCAGTGTAATCCCTAGGTAGCGAATAGAGGGTTTACTAGGGAGTTCCGCATCTCTTACTCTTAGAGAGGATGGGAGGAGAATTCTTTGTTTCTTGATATGAACAAAACTTCAGTCTTCTTGAAGTTTATGCGGAGGTTTTGAGATAATAACCAGTCTGTGATGGCGTTGAAGCAGTGGATACGGTTGGTGAAGTCTGGTTGTTTGACTTTAAATGGAGTAAACAGCAGGATGTCATCAGCATAGATTAGCGTGGAGATATCGAAGGTGCGTATGATGTCACATATAGGTTGCATGTATACATTGAACAGCAGCGCAGATAAAGAAGAGCCTTGCGGGACACCTTGATGTTGGTGGAAAGGTGCGGATGTGGTAGAACCAACTCTGACGTGCTACCAGCGCTCTGATAGGTAAGACCTACACCATTCCCAGGCGAGGCCGCGGATTCCCTTCTCCAAGAGGCGAGTGAGGAGTTGATTGTGATTAACAGAGTCGAAGGCAGCGGATATATCTAGGAATATTAGGGCGAAGCCATTTTCAGCCTTATCCAGACCTCTGTTCAAAGCGTTGTTTAGGGTGGTAAGGAGGATTTCTACACCGTGTGATTCCCTGAAGCCATGTTGACAGGGATCGAGCGGTGAAGCTACATCGATGTGATGTTGTATCTGTCTCTGAACAACCTTCTCTATTATTTTGGCTAATAGAGGTATGCTCGAGATTGGGCGGTAGGAGTCAGACTTTAACGGGTCGAGTCTAGTATTCTTCAGGAGTGGTCTTATAGAGGTATGTTTGAGGAATGAGGGGAACGAGCCTGTTGCAAAGGATAGCCCAATGATGTTGATTAGGATTGGACTCAGTTTGGCACGCAAAGTTCTGACCCAGTATGCTGGGCAGGGGTCGCTTGGGGTTGTAGAGGTGTTGATGGAGGTGATGAGATCTTGGATGTTTTTCTCGGATGGTGTGGCAAACATTGTGATAGAAGTGAGTGATGTGTGAGAATGGGAGAACGCGGTAACTGGCAAGAGAAAGGTGCTACTATATGGTAGTAATTTTGTAATAGGACACCCAGGTTAATAGTGCAGAAAGGCATCTATTTTTTTGCATAAATGCTAGTAGAGCTTCTGCAGGATTTGATTGAATGGGTGGACATTATGCCTGCCTATGAGCAGACATTAATGTTAGCACATAAAGTATACCTGGATGTATTATATAAAATACGCATGTAAATTTTGACTCTGCCCAAATTCCACCCCATGGATACTGTACCAGAGCCCATTTATGTGTATAAAAGACTATTTTATGCATGAAGTTGCTGTATAAAATTTCCCTTAGCATGTATATCACTGTATATCAGTTATTTTCAAACAAGGTCTTGAGACATACTCACTCAGTTTGATTTTCAAGATATACAATACATATACATGGGAAAGATTTGCATACAATGGAGGCACTGCATGCAGATCCTTCTCAATGGATTAGATTTAGCTCAGAAGTTCAAGGCGAGTAATATTCAGATACAGTACAGTGTGTATTTACCTGTCCCTGGATGGCTTTCAATCTCAAAGACCTTTTTACTAAAATGTGTTAAGGTGTTTGCACTTAATGCAAATTTAGCACTAAAACTAGCATGTATTAGCTGTAAACACATACTCTAATGCATGGTGCAATTACCACGAGTGCACCTAATACCATCCATTAAGGTGGTCTTCAGTGAACCTGCACTAATTGCAGCATTGACATCACCTAATATGTTCTCCTGCTCTAACTGCAATGTGTTGTCTTTGCCCACTCTCTGCCCCTAACCAGCCCATTCCCCTTCTCAATGAATGATTTGCCGTTAGCGCAAAAATTAGCATGTGGTAACTGTCATGCCCCTGTGGTAACAATTACTGGTGGATATTTTAGAATCTCTATTCGTGATTTGGATGTCTGAAAATGGCCGTTGTGAAATCACAGAGATATCCCCAGACCCATTTTAGAAACTGGGTATATAGATGTTCCCAGTCCTCTTACATCCTGTCTTGGTTTCTTCGTTCTTCACAACACAATGTTTTGGTTGTCCCTTCTTATTCGGTGGTTCATCTGCAAAGCTGCCATCATTCTTGGTTTTCAGTTGCCCCTATTTTATGGAATATATCAGCCACTGAGCTTTTTTTTGGAGTCTTCCATTCAGGAATTTATGGTTGCTCGTAAACATTTATTTCATGCAGGTTGATATCAATTCTTTCTTTTTTCTTTTCCCCTTAATTTTAGCTGAGAGAGGTTTGTGACTTCCAAATAATGAAGAAAAACCTTGCACACTCCTACAAAATGAAGGCCTTTATCTATCCCTATACACTGATCTGGACAGAAGTACAGCAGAGAAATGACTTGGTTGGCATTAAGGAAAGACAGCACCTTGGGCAAAAAGGAAGACACTGGATGCTAAGTGACTCTTTTGGGTGAAAAGGACAAGAATGGATCACAACAAGAGAGTGCCTGCAACTTTGACATGTGATGCACCAAGATGATAGCCATCAAAAAGACCATTTTTAAGGACAAATCTTTAAGAATCAAGGGCTCAAAAGGAGAATGCATGAGCAATTGAAGAACAAGCCTGAGATCCCATGGCAGAACCACCAGTCAGACCAGAGGATGCAATCTTCCTCCTCCCCTTCCTTTCTAAACTACTTGAATGTGTGTCACTGCTGCTGCCTTGATTTCCTCTCCTCTCATGCCCTCCTCGATCCTTTACAATCTGGCTTTTGTCCTTTACACTCTACTAAAACGGCTCTTGCCAAAGTCTCCAATGACTTGTTCCTGGCTAAATCCAAGGGCCTTTACTCTGTCTTCATCCTTTTTGACATCTCTGCTGCTTCTGACACTGTTGACCACAACCTTCTCCTTGATACCCTGTCCTCGCTTGGTTTTAAGGGCTCTGTTCTATCCTGGTTCTCCTCTTATCTCTCCCATTGCTCTTTCAGTGTTTGTTCTGGTGGATCCACCTCTGCTGCTATCCTGCTCTCAGTTGGTGTATCCCAAGGATCTATATTGGATCCACTCCTTTTCTCTCTATATACCCAGTCCCTTGGTGCGCTCATTTCTTTCCATGGCTTTCAGTATCATCTTTATGCTGATGACTCCCAGATCTACCTCTCTGCACCTGAAACTTCTCCGCCAATCAAGACCCGGATCTCTGCCTGCATTTCTGACATCACTGCTTGGGTGTCTCACCGCCGCTTGAAATTAGACATGGCCAAAACTGAGCTTCTTATTTTTCCCCCTAAAACCTCCTCTCCTCTTCCTCCTTTCTCAGTCTCTGTGGATAACTCTCTACTCCTCCCTGTTTCCTTGGGGTTGTCTTTGACTCTTCTCTCTCCTTCCCAAAACACATCCATCTGTTAGTTAAGACCTGTCGTTTCCTTCTCCACAACAACAAAATCCGCCCATTACTTTCTGAACACACTGCTAAGATGCTTCTCCACTCCTTAATCACCTCCCTTCTTGACTACTGTAATCTACTCCTTGCTGGTCTTCCTTTGAATCATCTCTATCCCCTTCAGTCTTTTCAACACTCTGCTGCACAGCCAGTCTTCCACCAGCCTAGTCATGCTCATACTACCCCTCTTCTTAAGTCACTTCATTGGCTCCCTATCCATTTCCGCATCCATTTCAAACTTCTCCTGCTGACCTATAAGTGCATTCACGCTGCATCTCCTCACTACCTTTTCTCTCTTATCTCTCCCTACACCCCCCCTCGAGAACTTCACTCTTCTGGCATATTATTTCTATCTGTGCCCTTCTCTTCTATTGCTAACTCCAGACTTTAGTCCTTTTACTTTGCTGTACCTTCCACCTGGAACAAACTACCTGAATCTGTACATCAAGCGTCTTCTCTGACTATTTTCAAATCCAGGCTGAAAACTCACCTCTTCACTGCCGCTTTTGAATCTTGACTCACCTGATCTCTTTGTGTTTCTTTACTATTGCCCCTAGATATATACACAAAACAGCAACGTTATAAAATCTATCACTAATGTACCATGGTCAGACCACAAACTCATAATCCTACAAATTCCCTTGGACAACACTCATTACCGAAACAACAGAAACCTTGACAACACACCAAGAGCCCCACCAAGAGGCTTTCGGCCCTTCAATAAGGATTTTATAATGACAAATACCCAACCACTCCTCAACAATACAACACTCAACCTGGAAGAAGCAATTGAAGCCTGGAATAACAATCTCAATGCCATTTCTATCCAACCACACAAAAATAACACTTCAAAGAAAGAACCTCCGCTCCATGGTTCTCTCCTGATCTGCGAGACTCTCTTAAGCACCTTAGAAGACTCGAAAAACGCTGGCGCCGATCACTTGCTGCTGATGATCATACAGCTTACAATCTCTATTTAGAGACTCACCGTGAAGCAATCACAACCAAGAGGAAGCAGTATCACACTGAGATACTCAAAAGATCATTAAACAAACCCCGTGATCTTTTCAGCCTAGTAAAATCACTATCAAATGAACCATCATCAGAACAAAAACATGATATTCAACCACAAGAATTTGCTGATTATTTACAATCTAAACTTCTACAGACGGATGAGCTACAGAAAGTAGATATCCAAGAATCAACCTGCCAAATCACCTTAACATCACTTTCCGCACCTTCACCTAAACAAATTGAAGACACAATCTCCTCACTCAATACCTCCA
Source organism: Ichthyophis bannanicus (assembly GCA_033557465.1). Classification (NCBI taxonomy): domain Eukaryota; kingdom Metazoa; phylum Chordata; class Amphibia; order Gymnophiona; family Ichthyophiidae; genus Ichthyophis; species Ichthyophis bannanicus. The sequence goes on along the minus strand of CM066032.1, from coordinate 1,464,392,326 downwards.
CCGCTCAAACCGATCCTTGCCCAGCCTTCTGGATCAAGGACCTTAGAAGTGCCTTTAGTCCGTTCATTGCAAGAATCATGAACCTCTCATTTACAACTGGATCTTTCCCATCTGTACTAAAGCTCACATCCATCAGACCACTTTTAAAAAAACCCCAAACTAGACCCAAAAAGACCTGACTCATACAGGCCTATTGCTAGCATTCCCCTCCTAGCAAAAATCTTTGAAAAAGAGGTGCAACGTCAAATTCAAGACCACATAGACGCAACAGCCCCTCTCGACTACTTTCAACATGGATTCAGGGAACATCATGGAGTTGAAACACTCCTCACCACTCTCCTCAACAACTTACTCACCAGCATAGACAACATCCGCCAAGGCGTTGTGCTAATCTTCTTAGATATAGCAGCAGCCTTTGACTCGGTAAATCACGAGATACTCATTACACGTTTGATGGAAAAAGGCATTGGTAGTTCAGCTCTGGAATGGTGTAAATCATACCTGGACACCAGAATGCAATATGTAAAATCTGCGACGGGAGAATCAAATCTCTTCCATCAAAAACAAGGGGTGCCACAAGGGTCTTCTCTCTCATCTCTCATGTTTAACATCTACATGCAGCCTATCTGCAATATCATCAGATCATTCAACGTGAAATGTATGATATACGCAGATGATATCCTACTTTATATGCCATTTTCTACAATGCATTTAGACCTACTGCCCATAATAAATTGCTTTAATGCAGTATCAGAATGGCTTCTCTCACAGAACCTCCGCATCCAACACAAGAAAACTGAGGTTCTCTTTGTTACGAGAGACCCCAACTTCATTCCACCATCACATATAAGTGTGAAAGGAGCGGATCTAACCACAAAAGAAACAATAAGATACCTTGGAGTCACGCTGGACCAACGTCTCAATCTGAAAACACATGTAAACAATATTACAAAAGCTGTATACTTCAAAATACGCACACTCAGGCATCTTCGCTCATTACTGGACCCAGATGATTTTAGAACCATCTTCCAAGCACTCATATTACCGCATTTCGATTTCGCCAACTCAATTCTACAAGGTCTCCCACAATCCACCCTAAGCTCTCTTCAACTTGCCATGAATACTGCTGCAAGGATTCTACAAGGAGCGGCCAGGAGTGATCATGTGACGCCAATCCTCAAACAGCTTCACTGGCTCCCGATACAAGGCAGACTCGAATTCAAAACCCTAGTCCTTACATACAAGGCCATCCACGGTTTATCTGCAAACTCAATAATCGATCTCACACAAACACTACCACCAACAAGATCCAGAAGACAAATAGCGATAAACACCCTAATAATACCGAAGGCCATAACAACGTGTAGCCGATCAACAGCGAACAGAGCCTTCATGTTCTGTGCCCCAAAACACTGGAACTCCCTACCACCCGAAATTCGTGCTATAACTAACATAGGCCAATTCAGAAAGGCCCTCAAGCATAACCTATTCATCAAATACTACCCTACATAAAGCTTCCCCTCTCAAGCATAACCTAATCAACAAATATTACCCTACATAAATTCAAAAATATTCACTACAATCTTAACCACTTTGCCTCCTTTCACAACCCCCACAGTCAACATCATATAAATACCTCTTTCATGTTATCAAATTAACAGACCAACATTCTATGTATATAGTTTTACCCCATATTATCCAAGTTTATCGAATCCAAGTTTATCTTCCTGTTTTATGTAAAACCGAGCAGCCTGTTGTTCTGGTCTTTGGTTATCTGTAAACCGCGCTGATTGTAAATAGCGCGGTATATAAAAAATTGTAATAAATAAATAAATAAATATATCCCTGTCTACATTTTCTGTGTTGTCTGTCTTGACTACATTGTAAACTCCAATGAGCAGGGACTGTCTCTTACATGTCTGTGCAGCACTGCTTACATCTTGTAGTGATATACAAATGCTCAGTAGTAGTAGTAGTAGTAGTAGTAGTAAAAGTAATGTACAAACCCTCTTGAGAAAACGTGTGACATCCCTGTGTGCCACCAGAGAGTGACCTGCCACCGGCTCCCAGAAACAGGAAAGAGCAGTAATCTGTACCCTGAGAGAGTTCCAGGCCAAACATTTTTCAAGCCCAGCATTGAGGAAGGCCAACACCGAAGGTATCTGAGCTTGCCATGGTGAAATGTGCTACCAGTGACAACAGCTTTCAAATAGGCACCAGACATGGACATAAGCAAGAGACATGGAGCTACATCTAACCTTCAAGAATGTCAATTACCGCTGCGAAATAACCTCTCCTGCCACCTCTCAAGGGCCAAGCCATAAGCAAGAAGGGAGCTGGATCATCCATGAAGATTGGCGCCTGCTATAACAGAGCTTGATGATTCCCAAGACTCAGAGGCTGGGCCATCAGAAGGCAAACCAGGTCTGCATACCAGGGTTGCCGTGGCCAGTCTTGGGCAATGAGGATCACTAGACAAGAGTTTCCCTCTATCCTTCAAAGGATCCAAGTGATCATGGCCCACAGGGGGAACACATACAGAAGAGTCCATTACAGAGGTCATGGCTGGACTAGTGCATTGACTCCTAGGTACTGGGCATCCTTTCAGTGACTGAAAAAGATGGAAACTTTGGCATTGGTTCTTGTAACCATCAGATCTGCTTCTGAAACTCCCCAGCGCTCTACTATTCATTGGAAGGCCCAAGGGGCCAATTACCATTCCCTGGGATTGAGCAGATGATGGCTGAGGTAATCAGCCTCCATGTTCTCCTCCCCTATAATGTGTTTGGCCAAGAGAGTCTGTAGGTTGCACACTACCCAAGAAAACAAGAGACTCATCTTCCATGCTATACCTGGGCATTTGGTGCTGCCCTGACGATTGACATATGCCACTGCCATGGTGCTGTCTGACAGATTTCAGACCGTGAGACCCTGTAGCAACCAGACAAAGCAAAGTAATATTTAGGTTGATAGCCCTTGGCTTGAGACATCTGATGGCCTATATGGCTTCTATCTGGGACCAATGACCCTGAGTTGTCTGTCCCAGTGAGCTCCCCAGCCCCCCAAACTAGCATTGGTGGTCAGCAGCACCCAGTCTGTTATCTCGAGTGGTATCCCTCTGAGCACATATGTGGTCGGGGGTAGCCTATCAAGACAGACTGCTGTGCACATTCCAGGGCAGGGTCAGATGAACTCCATAATCCTGTGAACAAGGGGACCAGTGAGTATGCAGCGGAGGAGGGGTAGGCAGAATTATGGTTCAGCATGGCCTGCTGCCCACAGATGTCTGACATCCTAGGCGACCACCTATTGGGCAGGCTGGCTCTGATGAGGGTGTTCAGCTGAGCTAAGAGGGGATATTCAGTGACACAAACTGGATATGTGCCACTGAATATCCCTCTCAGCGGGATTAATGCAGTTAGCAGGTCTGCTAAACACATTAAGCCTTTTGACTATGCCTTGCCATGTGTACAGAGTGATTGTTGGGAAGAGAGATATTATTTTGAAGCAAAAGAAAATATTTCCCTGTGTGAAGGTCCTTAGAGAGCTGTAAAAGAGATTAGTGATCTGTGCTGATATATTTTTCGCACCATCTATCCCTAATCTCATGCTGTGATTTATAGGCTGTTACTCCCAATGCAGTAAACTAATGGCATGCAGATTAGCAGGCATTAAGAGTATGTGCTGTCAGAAAAAAACAGTACCCGCCGCTGCAGCAATATTTAGCTACAGCATGGAATGTCTAGGAGAGGATCCACATGCCCTGGCCAAGTAAGAAACTTTTTTCACATCTATACCTACATCTCACAGGGAGACAGCTAGCTGCCGACTGACACACATTATGTAGGCAGGGAAATCAGGGCTGGCATAAGCATTAGGCAAGATTAAGCAGTCACCTAGGGCAGCAGCTTCTGAGGACCAGTAAAGGAACAGAATTTGATTTAGTTCACATCTTTTCTCAGAAGTTCAAGGTCAGTTATATTCAGGCACAGGAAGCAAAGGGGCATGTTTACTAAAGCACAGTAGCTGGGACTGCTGTGTTTATCTACTACTACTACTAATAGAAACATAGAAACATAGAAACATGATGACAGAAAAAGACCACAAGGCCCATCTAGTCTGTCCTTCCATAACAACAACTACAACAGTCCACTTTTTACCTTTAGAGATCCTCTGTGTTGGTCCCATGCTTTTTTGAATTCAGTTACTGTCCTCATCTCTACCACCTCCACTGGGAGACTATTCCACGGATCCACTACTCTTTCCGTAAAGAAATATTTCCGCATATCACTCCTGAATCTATCTCCCTTCACCCTCATCCCATGTCCCCTCGTCGCAGAACTTACTTTCAATTGAAAGAGGCTCTCTCCCTGAACATTTATGCCACGGAGGTATTTAAACATCTCAATCATATCACCTCTATCCCGCCTTTCCTCTAAGGTGTACATATTAAGATCCTTAAGTCTGTCCTCATATGCTTTATAATGAAGACTACTAATCATCTTAGTAGCAACCCTCTGCACCGACTCCATCCTGTTCACATCCTTTTGAAGGTGCGGTCTCCAGAATTGCACACCATACTCCAAATGAGGTCGCACCAAAGACTTATACAGAGGCATTATCACCTCCTTTTTTCTGCTAGCCATTCCTCTCCGTATGCACCCAAGCATCCTTCTAGCTTTTGCCGTCGCCTTTTCTACCTGTTTAGCTACTTTAAGATCATCGGACACAACTACGCCTAGGTCCCGCTCTTCTTTAGTGGACAAAAGTACTTCACCTCCTATGCTGTATTGCTCCCTTGGATTGCTGCAGCCAAAATGCATGACCTTACATTTTTTAACATTAAATCCCAGCTGCCAAATTCTAGACCATTCTTCAAGCTTAGCTAATCATTTGTATAGCTCTACAAGGCATACACAGCACTGTACAGACATGTAAGAGACAGTCCCTGCTCATCAGAGCTTACAATCTTATCAAGCCAGACAACATAACACAAGAGAGGTTACATGAGAATAGCGAAACTAGTGGAAGATTAGTCATGCAGCTGAATTTTGAAGAGACTGAAGTTGGGAGAGATGATTCAGAGGAAGACCAGCAAAGAGGAGGTTGCAATAGTCTAGATGTGAGGTGACTAGAGAGTGGATAAGGGTCTTAATAATATGTTCAGAAAGGAAGAAGCAAATTTTGCTGATGTTACAGAGAAAGAAACAACGCGTTTTAATTATAAGTTGGATGTGTGTGGAGAGGGAGAGGGAGGAGTCAAAGATGACCCCAAGGCGTGAGCCGAGGAAACAGGGAGGAGTAGAGCATTATCCACAGAAATACAGAAATAAAGAAAAGAGGAACTGGGGAGGTAGGTTTAGAGGGAAAGATAAGACAAGTGCAATGTTATGCACCTAGGAAAGAACAATCCAAACTAAGGTTACATGATGCAAGATTCCACATTGGAAACCACCACCCAGGAAAAAGATTTAGGCATCATTGTGGATAACATGTTGAAACCCCTCCACCCAGTGTGCAGCGGCGGCCAAGAGAGCAAATAGAATGCTAGGTATCATAAGGAAAGGAATGGAAAACAAAACAAAGGATAGTATAAAGCCTCTGTTTCATTCCATGGTGCGACCGCACCTTGAATATTGTGGGCAATTCTGGTCACCATATCTTAAAAAGGATATAGCATTATTAGAAAAGGTACAGAGAAGAGCGGATGGAAGGATTCTCCTATGAAGAGAGGCTAAAAAGGTTAGGGTTCTTCAACCTGGAAAAGAGACGGCTGAGGGGAGATATGATAGAGGTCTATAAATTAATGAATGGAGTGGAATGGGTAAATATAGATCAATTGTTTACATCATCAGAATATAAAAAGACTAGGGGACATGCAATGAAGCTACAGGGTAACTTATTTAAAACTAATAAGAGAAAATATTTTTTTCACTCAACGTGTAACCAAACTCTGGAATTTGTTACCAGAGGATGTAGTAAAAGCTGTTAGTGTAGCTGGGTTTAAGAAAGGTTTGGACAAGTTCCTGGAGGAAAGGTCCATAAATCATTATTAAAAGGGACCTAGGATATCACTGCTTGACCCAATACAAGCACTGAGGAACCTGTGTCTTTTGGGGAGACTGCTAGGTACTTATGATCTAGATTGGCCACTGTCGGAAACAGGATATTGTGCTTGATGGACCTTGGTCTAACCAAATTGACTACAGCAGATGCAGTAAGACTGCCCCTGATGCCCTTCACTGGGCTGTGTCAGCTAAGCACAAACTAACTAAAGTTGGTCTGCTAGTCAGCATGCACAGCACATGCATAGAGCAACCACAAGCACCCAGCTATTTGCTCAGTGATTGGCAACCCCAGCCAGAGAATACACCCACATCACTGGAGCCAGACATTACAACAAGTTCTATGTGGATACATAGCCGTGTCATGGTCACCTTTTAGTCATAGTGAGAGTGTCATCTCAGCATGTCATACAGTGGCCATCCAGGCAATGAGGGCAGATGGGCAAAATGGCATCTCAGCCAGTGACCCTACCATTGTGGCAGATACATCCAGGCCAATCTGCACTGTTTCAGGCAATACCCACAATCCTCTGCCTTGCCTTATTCACATTTTCCACTTGATCGATAAGAGAGAAAGTGCAGTGCAGAAAGCCACAGGACAAAGGGGACACACACACACACACACACACATGCGCACACGCATACACTCTCATTGGTGCACTGAGCAAAAGTGGAGATGATTGGCATTCCTGCTTGACACTCCTGTCTCAATGTCAGCTCAAGGACTGATAACATGTGCTCTGTTTGCACATTACCATGCCTTGCCCTCACCACAGATTGATAATGTGTGCACTGTTTGCACGTGCTATATTACCGTGTGCTATTAGCCTCCACCAGCTGTGGATAGTAGAGATCCTATTAGTGCTGCTTGTGGGTGTTTCCACCCTAGCTGGCCATCTCCTTGAGGGTTGCACATGCTGGAGCTGTACTTACATTAGCAGCTAAACTTTGTCCACAGGAATATGCAATACAGAAAGTGCAGCAGGAAACTGAACCTGTAACCCTCCACACATATACACACCAACTGTGTGTGTTGCACCACAGTGCTGCCTTATGAGGATAGAAGCTCCTGTTGCTGATATGCTTCTCTTCAGCTGACCTTTGGCACATGCTGCAATGCACATGGTGCACACAATCAGGACAAGGCTTCTGTCTGCTGAAGGCTGGTGCCACTTCCCACGCCGCCACCAACACCCCACCATGCGGACATGTCCATTCACTGTCAGTTGTAGTGGTCACAGTCCCAGCATGTTAAACATGTGGGTTTGGCAGGCACCTTGGGCAAAAGGTCCACATGGGGGTGGACACACATGGAAAGCCATGCAGCCCCCCCCCCCACCAGTTGCCCATGCAGGGGCCCCATCACCGCCTGACACTGATACGTCTTGGGGGGAGGATGACACTCACTGCTGTAGTATTTCCCCAGGCACCTGCATTGTCCATCTACCTGGAGGGCTACAGCATCTGGCACTATCGGCCTCTTCCCCCATAGCTGGGTTCTGTGGCAGCAGGGGGGTGGAGGCAGCCTAGATCTCTGCCTGGGGTGCCAGGCCCCTTGGACCACCTTATGTGGCACATTGCCTTTCCGCAGCAGTATCAGGACTGTGTGCTGCCACTGTCACTGTGGGATCATGACGAATATCACAGATGGTTCTGTGGATGGCAGAATACCTCTTTGTGGAGAGGATAAAAAGGTTGGGGCTCATCAACTGGGGAAGAGACAGCTAAGGGGAGATATGATAGAGGTCTATAGATTATTGACTGGAGTGGAACAGGTAAACGTAAGCCACCTTTTTATGTCATTCGACTGTGAACAGACTAGGGGACCTGCAATGCGGCTACAGTGTAACCCATTTGGGTCTTCTAGGTAAAAATACTTTTTCAGTCAACGCGTAATCAAACCCTGCAATCCATTACCGGAGGCTGTGGTAAAAGCTATCAGTGTAGCTGGGTTTAAAAATGTTTGGGTTCCTGGGTAACAGTCATGGGTTCCTGGATAACAGTCCATAAACCATTGCTAAACAGGATCTGAGAAATGCCCTGCTTGTCTCATTACAGTTATTGGGAATCCTATGTGTCTTCTGGGGAAACTGCTAGGTACTTGTGACCTAGATTTTGCACTGTTGGACATAGGATACTGGGCATGATGGACCTTGATCTGACACAGTTTGGCATATTTTGTAGTCATATGCTCCTATGTGCCATCTAGGCAGCTTTCTAGTTCCCTCTGTGCACCATCAGCCCCACTGCCTGACCCATGTGCCACCTCCTTTGCCCCCATTTGCACCATAAACATAGTGCCTTTTCAAACTTGGGCACTATGCTGTTGCTGCAAATGGAGCACTACTATCACTTTTCTTGGGCTCTGTGTCTGTGCTATACATTGCTGACACTTAAATGGTCTCTCTCTCTCTCCTGCAAAAGTGCATTTACCAACAGGTTTTCACTGGCTGTAAAGTCCTGGCATTGCTATTCCAACGTTAGTGTAGCAGGGGCTTCTCCCCTCCCACTCCTTGCCCATTGACCCCTTCTCTCCGCCTTCTCTTTACCCTCTGGGACATTTGCCGCTGCTGCTAACATTACCCCACATTAACGTTACATTAGGTAACGTTACCACGCGTTAACGATACCGATGCTACAGTACTGCGGTTTAGTAAACATACCCCCAAGAATTAGAATGTACCTTCAAACAGAGGAGTACATAGATCCATGCCCCAAATAGAATAGTTATTCACCTGTAACAGGTGTTCTCCAGGGACAGCAGGAATCAGTCCTCACTTATGGGTGACGTCGGCACCGACAGAGCCCGTGCAGAGCAATTCCCCAGCTTTCAAAGAAAGCCTTTGGGATTGCTACCGTGCATGCGTGGTCCTCTTCCTGCCCAAGGGTGCCATCTGGCTCAGTCAGGTCCCTTAGCTCAAGCCCTACCAAGCAGATGGCAAAGGAAGGAGAATTTTTCAGCAACTCATCAGGGGAGGTGGGAAGGTAGTGAGGACTGAATCCTGCTGTCCCTGGAGAACACCTGTTACAGGTGAGTAACTATTTTTTCTCCAGTAATAAGCAGGAAGTCAGTCCTCACTTATGGGACTCCCTAGCTACAGGCTCCTGAACTTGCAAGCAAAAAAACACCTCCGCGAGGCCGTAAGCAGAAGCTGAAGCCCGAAGGAGACTGAGTCCTCAGGTCCTTGGGGCGAAACCCTCGGTAGCTATGAAGAAGGGTCAGAGGGCAGGAGTTGCTTATACCCCAAACAGATTATGGAGTACAGCCTGGCCGAAGATAGGATTCCCTCTCGGACCCCATGTGCAGTGACTTGATGATCCAGAGGGATACCCGCCTTCGCACGAGTGAACGCGATGCAGTCCAACATCTAAACAGAGAGGGTGCGCTTGGTGACTGCTTGTCCCTCCCTATTGGGATCATAGGTCATGAAGAGCCAGTCAGACTTGCGATGAGTCTGGGTATGCTGCAAGTAGAAGGTGAGGGCCCGCTTTCAGTCGATGGTGTAGAGAGCCGCCAATGCCTGATTGGCGTGGGGCCTTGAGAAGAAGGTTAGGAGCACTATCTCTTGGTGGAGATGAAAGGCCGACACGACCTTGGGTAAGAACTTAGGATGCGTCCGGAGGACCACCCTGTTCCGAAAAAACCTGGTGTAAGTGGCGCCAGCCATGAGCACCTGAAGCTCACTGACTTGGCGAGCCGAGAACAGTGCCACCAGGAAGGTCACCTTCCAGGACAAATGCTGGAGCAAACACATCGCCATCGGCTCGAAGGGTGGACAAGTGAGCTGCGTGAGCCCCACGTTCAAGTCCCATTCCACCGGAGGGGGACGGATGGGCGGCTTAGATAACAGAAGGCCCTGCATGAAGCAGGAAACTAGTGGTTGCCCCGAGAGAGGCTTTTTGTCGATAGGGAGATGATTAGCCAATATGGCACTCAGATGAACTCTAACAGAGTTTGACTTCAGCCCTTCCCTCGAGAGGTGAAGAAGGTACTGGAGAACCCACCGAACCGGGCATGAGAAGGGGTCGATCTGGTGCTCCGAGCACCAGATGGAGAAGCGTTTCCACTTAAAGGTGTAAGCTTGCCTAGTGGAGTCCTTCCTCTAGGCAAGGAGGATTTCCTCGACCTCCTCCGGATGGGCCATAGAGGCTAGAGAGACTCGTTCAGCCGCCAGGCTGTGAGGGATAGGGAGGGTAGATTCAGGTGTAGCAGCCGGAGCAGGAGTCGGAATGAAGGCTGCCGAGGCCACGAGGGGGCCATGAGAATCAGCAATGCCCCATCCCATTGGGCCTTGAACAGAGTCCTTGCAATGAGGGGGAAAGGAGGGAATGCATAGAGAAGACTGGAGGACCAGTTCTGGAGAAAAGCATTGGGGCCCTCCCTGCCTGGGTGCGGCACCAGGCCGCAGAAGCGAGGGAGTTGTGTGTTCTGAGGGATGGAGAAGAGGTCCATCGCCGGAGTGCCCCAGCGTAGAAAGAGCCAGCCTGCCACTCTGGGGTCGAGGTGCCACTCGTGGGAGCGAAGGATTCTGCTGAGCCTGTCCGCCAGGCCATTCTCCTGACCCGTGAGGTACGTCACCTTGAGGGACATCCTCTGCCGGGCGGCAAAAGAGCAGATGAGGACTGCTTCCCTGCAGAGGGAGCATGACCCTGTGCCCCCCTCTTTGTTGATATAGAACATCACTACCTGGTTGTCGGTCTGCACCAGAACCTACTTCCCGCTGAGGACATTCTCAAAGGCCCTCAGGGCCCACCGGATGGCCCAGAGCTCGAGCGGGTTTATCTGCTGCTGAGCCTCCACTAGCAACCACTGCTCCTGTGTGCAGAGAGACCCACAATGGGCTCCCCACCCTAACAGGGAAGCATCCGTGGTCAGTACTACATCATGCTGTGGGGCATGGAAGGGCGATCCCCGCAGGAGATTGCGGGGGTTTTGCCACCAGTTCAGGGACAAACAAAGGTCGGGGAGAACCCTGACGGGGTTTCTGAGGTGTCCGAGGGATTGACTCTATTTGGCGCTGAGACACCACTGGGTCATCCGCATGTGCAGGAGGGAGTGAGGAACCACATGCATGGTCGAGGCCATGTGGCTCAAGAGACATAGTATGTACTGAGAAGTGACCTGGCAGGTGCTCTGGATGCGAGCCGCCAGAGCATGGAGGTGGGTAGAGTGATCCACCGGCAAGAAAGCCATGGCCTGCCGAGTATCGAGGCGCGCCCCAAAGAACTCGAGAGCATGTGCTGGCTCGAGCTCAGATTTTGGGTAGTTGACCAAGAACCCCAAACTCTCCAAGAGGAGGACAGTGCGCGACATCGCTTGCCGGGCCTCCTGACAGAGGAGCCCGTAACGAGCTAGTCATCGAGGTAGGGAAACACCGACATGCCCCAGCGCCGAAGGTGAGTGGTGGCCACAACGAGGCACTTCGTGAAGACCCGTGGGGCGGATGCAAGGTCGAAGGGGAACACACTGTACTGGAAGTGCTCTCCCTGCACCCTGAAGCACAGGTACTGCCTGTGTTGGGGGTGTATCAGGATATGGGGGTAAGCATTCTTTAGATCCAAGGAGCATAGCTAGTCACACTGCCGCAGGAAGGGCAGCAACACACCAAGTGATAACATCTTGAATTTCTCCCACACCAGGAACTTGTTTAGCTTGCGGAGGTCGAGGATGGGCCGCAGACCCCCCCCCCCATCTTTTTCAGGATGAGGAAGTACCGGGAATAAAAGCCCTGACCTTGAAGGTGGCAAGAGACCTTCTCGACTGTCCATTGGGCAAGGAGGGAGTGTAATTCCTGCTACAGTGAGAGCTGGTGTGCGGGGAGTCAAGGAGGCTCCGCCGGGGAGAAAGAGGGTGGGAGCTTGTCAAAGTGGAGTCGATAGCCCTCCCTGATGACCTGGAGGACCCAGGTGTCAGAGGTGATAAGCACCCACGACAGGGCGAAGCAGGACAGGTGTCCCCCCACTGGCTGCTGTGCACTAGAGGGCAAGGGGCCATGCCACTGGTGTTAAAACCCCTGAGGGGGTTGTGGGGGAGCCAGCATCTGGGCCTTCGGGCCCTTTGGTTTACAGTGGCCCTGGCCAGGCTTCCCCTGCGCGGGAGTGGTTGGCGTGGGGTAGCCAGGTACGGCGGGTAGCCACAGTACTGGAGGCCTTTCCTGGGAAAGAAGGGCTTCTTGGCAGGCTGCTTCTTCTGAGGCAGTGTCGAGGTCTTGCAGGAGACGCGGGTCCTAGTGATGTATTCCGTCTCAATCTCTGCAGCCTTCTCCTCCATCAGCTTACCAAAAAGTTGTTTGCCGAGGCAGGGTACATCCAGGAGCTTTTCCTGCATCCACTGCCCCAAATCTGAAGATTGGAGCCAAGCCTGGCGGCAGGCTCCAATGCCTGTGGCCACCACCCGAGCCAATGTCTCGAAGCGGTCATAGGAGTCTCAAGAAATATACTTGGAGCACACCGCCACTGATTTCAACAGAATGCGGAACCTGTCGAGGGGCTCACCCTCGAGGCCTGCGGAGAAGCCTCCAAGTTCTTTTGCCAAGTTGCAGAGGAACATACCCATATATATATATAAATGTAATTATTGTATAACTGTAAATATGTAAATATGTAAACCTAACCTTGAAGTGCCAAATCCTGCGTGATGTGACAGACCCCAAATCTATGTATATATTATCCCAATTTTTCTGTCCTGATTTGACATCTCCCAAATTTGTAATCAAACCGCTACTGATCGCTGGAAGTAGCGGTATATAAGTGTAAACTAAATAAATAAAATAAAAATAAAATAAATATATAAATGGCATACCTGGATGTGACAGGAGAGCATGGAACCTTGATAGGCCTTGCGGCCCAGGGCATCAAGGGCTCTGGAATCTCGGCCCAGTGGGACCGAGGAGTGGGACTTCGTACTTTTCTGCTTCCTCATGGCTGATTCTACCACCATCGAGGTATGTGGACGTTGAGTCTTACGGAAGCCTGGTCCTCGCCGCACCTTGTACATAGTGTCAAGGAGCTTGCTCACAATGGGGACCAAGGCTGGGGCCTCCCACATGCAGAGCAACATTTGGGAGAGGATTGGCAGCACTGGCACGGTGAAGGATTCCCTGGGCGGGGCATCATACTGAAGAATATCGAGTTCTTCAGCACGAGGGTCTTCCTCGGCCTGGGTGACCAGGTTGAGAGCCCGAGCCATGTCCCGAATAAACACCAAAAAGGAGGTGTCCTCGGGTGGTGAACGCCGCTGGAGACCAGGCGGCGAGGGGTCCAACAGAAGATCCCGGTGGGTGCGGGTCTCTGGGGATGTGTCCCCATCGGATTCCCAGTCTAAGAAATCGGTCTAGGGACCCGATCCAGGCGGTTCGCCCTGTCCGATGGCCGGCGGCAAGGAGCCAGAAGCCCTGGATGATCTCGCCCCCGAAGAACGGGAGAGCAAGCGAGACTGATGTTGAGGACCCTCACTAAGCCCATTGCTCTCGGGGGTTTCCTGAACGGATTGGGGTATCCCTCATGAGGGACCTGCAGTCTCTGGGTGCAAGTCAGTTAAGCTGGCCGTGAGCACCTGCTGGGAAGCAATGAATGCAGAAACTCTGAGTTCTAGTGACAGCATACGGGACTCCCACGTGGGCATGGGGCCCTGGGATGCCGATACTGGGTTCACCGGATCGGACATTGAGGAGGAGAGGGGGGTCCTCACCAGGACGGCCCTCAGGAGACTGGGCGCCTTCGCCGGAGGTCTCCGTTTCTCTGCGAGGTACCTTGCAGGGCCGCTCCATGTCCAACTCTTAGGAACGCCGAATGGGGCTAAGTGACCGGGCGCGGGAGCGCTTGCGCTTGTCGGGGGCCCCAGACAGCGACTTTGAGGCCTTCTTCTTTTTGCACCGTTCTACCTCGGGGGTCCCCTGGTCCGAATGTCACCTGGAAACGCGGAGCCGCAGGGGGAGAACCCACCAGGGGAAGACGACCGAGGGTGCCATCGGGGACTCCGAGGCAGCATTTCAAAAAATGTCTTTGGACTTCTGTTTTATGGCTGAGCAGGGCCTTAGAGGACATTTTCTTACAGAGCAAACAGAGCTCTGGGTCATGGTTGGCTCCCAGACACCTTAGACAGCAGTCCTGAATGTCCATAAGTGACATGTTCCTAGAGCATCTATCGCATTTTTTAAACCCGGTGGCCATGGGGGCAAAAATAGCCCCTGCGAGGTCAAAGACCCACGTGGCCAGTGGTTGGAAAGAAAAAAGGGCGTGAAGCCCGGGAAGAAAATTTTAGAGAAGGTATCCCCGCAAGCTCCAAAAGAGAGCAAGGGGAGGATGGGTAGAGGACCGGTGCAACCGGAAAAAGAGGTATAGCCTGTTAAGGCGAGGAAAACAAAAACGTTTTCTGAGGAACAAGGACGTGCGTCTGAAGGGCTCCACTGAAAAAGGGAGAATGAGCAAGATGGCACCCTTGGGCGGGAAAAGGACCACACATGCGTGGTAGCAATCCCAAAGGCTTTCTTTGAAAGCTGGGAAATTGCTCCACGTGGGTTCTGTCGGTGCTGACGTCACCCATAAGTGAGGACTGACTTCCTTCTTGTTCCTGGAGAAATCCCTCCTTCCTGCCTCAAACAAAAGCCAGACCATGGGGAACAGGCAGCTTCTTATGTATACATGTGGGTGATATCCATTCAGGTGATAGACCTGCCCATATCAAGCAGAGTGCCCCCCTCCAATATGTGTAAAAAGTGGTGGAGTAGTGCTTGTCACAAAATCCCTACATGATACATGAGGAACAGGTTTGGTAGTAGAAGTCTCATCACAATAACATTCCATGAGCAAACCATTTTACAATCAACCATGTGTCGATAAGATATGCTTGTTTGCCCTCTTGCAAAATGATCAGTATCAATGTCTGTCACCCATACATGTGCCCAATTGCAGGTCATTTCATATGTAAAATGTTGATGTGGAAAGACTACCCCATACATGTATATAAAACCAGAACTTGCACGTATTACAACACATTTTAGAGAGCTCATCCAAAAGGACAACTTCTGCCCAGGGGAGGTCAAGTTGGTGCTTAGAGAAGTGCTGAAGCATCAGCATATTCTTTTAGGCCATCCTTGAGTATGAGTCAGGACTTACAAAAAGCAAAATATATGGCTTAGTATATGCCAGAAAGTCAATGTCATCTATTATCACAATATAGACTCTTTGAAGAAAATGGTGTGCGTTCAGGAAGGAAACCAAGTGAAATGCCAGTGGGAAAGGTCCCAATGGCTAACCAAAGGCCCTAACTAAATTTGAGCGGCAGGTGCTGGACACTATGTATGAGGACTCTGTGTGGGGAAAGAGTTGGAAACTTCCAGAGCCACACCTGACAGTAGTAGGCATCTCTAGCACACCTTGCATTCCATTTTCATCACTTCCTTCATGTTCTCCTACATATGCTTGGGACTTCCTCTTCACCTATGCTTCACCTATGCAGGAGAACCATGAACTCTGACACACTAAGAGTTCCAAACAGCTTTAGACACGTAAAGGTCAGTACTAGTCGCAGAGCGTTCTCCTTATCTGCCCCCACGTTATGGAACCAGCTCCCACACGAGCTGAGAGAAATTAAAGACATAAGCAATTTCAGAAAACAACTGAAGACGCACCTGTTCAATTGTCATTATACCAGATGAAAATCCAAAAGGACAAAAGAAATTGAATTGCAGTATGTACAAATGTAAATATATGGTGGTTAGTGCCTGTGTAAATGTATGATAATAGCTAAGGTCTTTATATGGACCCGCATATGTGTGCTGTGTATCCCCCCCCCCCCCTGCTCTCTCTATCTAATCCCCAAATAATTCTGTCTGTAATTTATGACAAATCCCGTAATTGTAATCAAACCGCTTCTGATCGCTGGAAGGAGCGGTATATAAGTCCTTACTAAATAAATAAATAAATATAGGAGCATGCAGTTGTAATCTTCTGAATATGTAATCTTCTGGTCTATTCTCTGTTTGGTCCTGGGTTCATTTCACAGAGACAGTAAGGTAAGCAGCACAAATAAGACAACCAAACAGGTGTGGCTTGGAAACAGGTCTTTATGTGGAAATAGGCTTATTACAAAGTTACAGAACAGAGGTAGGAGGTTGTTAGAAAGCTGCTTCAGTTTACTTCAATGAATCTGTGTGTGTGTGTGAGTGTGTGTATGAGAGAGAGAGAGGTAAGAAAATGCGGGTCAGAGCCTCATAGTAAGAAGAATAGGGAGAGAAAGAGAGAACAAGGGGGAGGGGAGAGAATTGGGTGTCAGAGCCTCAGGGCAAGGTGTGTCCGATGAAAATAGGAAGAGAGTGAGAAAGAGGAAGTATTTCTGTCCTTTATAGTGAATTTTCTCTAGCACTTCCCTTTGAGGTCTGCTATTGTTTCCAGTCACCTCCCTTTGAGGTCTGCTATTCTTTCCAGCACCTCCCTTTGAGGTCTGCTATTCTTGATTTAGCAAGGAGGGGCTGCAGACCAATCTCATCAGGCCCGGAGACTGACATCACCAGGGGGTCAGAGTTGATCTCATCTTGTAAACTACCCTCATTAAGTTTGGAGACTGATATCACCAGAGTAACAAAGCTGTTTGAAATCCAAGGTCTGGGAACAGCCCTGACACCTATGCTAAGCATAATGTCATGTTGATGTATGCTGACATCTCCCACACCTTTTTTATTTTTATTTATTATTTGTGCCTGGAAATGGTGGAAGCAAACCTGTGGTACCTCTCCCAGCTGCAATAACATGATAGTAGGCAGCTTGACTAATACCTCCTGTATTAAATACCTTGCTATGTCTAGCAGGTCCCCTGTCCTGCACAGTACTGTCTCTAGTGTTCTAGAGATAAACAAGTCCCCTTATGAGTCCAAACCTCATGTCTTAGGTAGGGCAGCCACTACTGGGGGGGGGGGTGGGGGGGACCCAATATGCTACCTCCTCTGTGCCCGTCTTAGAGAGAGTGAACAGTGCATAAGGGCTGCAGGAATTTTTGAGGAGGTTAAAGCCGAAAGGTATCAGGATGCTATGCGTGAGGATAGGAAGCAATACTAGACTGCAGCTGACTCTGGTATTCAGTGTAATAGGAAATGCCAAATTAGCAGGCCAAATGAGCCTGGATGTAGGGGTAGATGCTGGAGAAATTCAGTGTAACTACCTTAAAATGTTGTTGTTCTGTAGGACATGCGCTGCAAGGACATATACATTTGTTTCATTTTACAACACAGGACAATTATGATAATGCATAGCAATATTTGTACAGCAGTTAAAATAATAATAGGGTGAATAAAAACATTAAAGACATGATCAGCAGTAGGTGAGTAACCAAATAACAATTCCCACACAGACACATGAGCATCTTGTAGCAAGTGTCCAACAATTTGTTGAATGTGTCCATTCTCATAAACGATGGTGTGATTCACTTCAGTGGATGTTGTTTTAAGGTGATCAATATAGGCATGGAGTTCTGTAAAGTTGAGCAGTTTATGTAGTGTCTCTTCTCCCATTCCAAGTGGTAATGGATGCACAGCATATGAGATAAAGTCTGGAATGTCCATAGAGTCATTGGTAACCAGCGGTGTGGAATAAGTTGTCCCGTTAATGGTGATGGAGACCAGTGGTGTATGTCTGCACCAGGTATTGTTTGGTAAATAGTTTGAACTGTACAACAAAGTGTTCTTGGGAAGGCGAATGTCATGCATTCTGTGAGCAATCGAAAAAGAAACACTCTGGAGAAAGAACAGATGAAAACAAAAGTGTCCAGCTCCAAAGTAATACAAACTGTGTGAGGTAGTCAGGGAATATGAGAGCTTAAGTCAGGGAGCAGGAGGAGGAGTTGTTCCAGCAGGAGGTGTCAGCCTCTTTAAACTGGTGAGGTTGACACTTGAACTGAAATGTAGTCTGCTCACACAAACTGGGGTCCATCGGTTTGAATGAATTCCCGGTGTCGTCCAGTGGCTGCACCCATGTGAGATGGTCCACAGGATACATAAGCATATTATCAAACTGCACCCCAATATTAACAATAGGATAAATAACTGTGTGTTGTCCTGACCATGGGATCAAAGTACAGATAGAGCAGCCTTGTGGTGAACAAATGGGAACACTAACTGTCCACCAATCAAGGTGAGCTATAGCAAATTCAGGTATTTTGGTGCTAGCCATATGGACAAGAGATGGTGGCCAGTGTCCTAACTTAGCAGTGATCAGAATTTCCTTTAGTAATAAGCTTGATCTGTACTTGATCACAGGCAAGAGCCCAGGAATTTTCTGTTCTATAATGGGAGATATAAGAGCAAAGGTATCTACAACTACATTGGACAGTTTAGAGGAAGCTTCATTAATAATATGTTGTGAGGTAAAACCATCAGCAGCATGCTGAGCAGTGGATCCCATTTTATTACAGAGCACCTCTATATCAATTATATTAAGGGCACCCAGTGCAGTCCCTGTGCCACCTAAAATTGTATCAATTAATTCACGCTTGTGTCGAAATTGCTTGGTTCGGGGTGTTACTGACTGCATATCAAACCAAGTATTGAGCATTTGTATGTGGTTGGCAACAAACTGAGAGCAATTTGGATATTTGTGAGTAACTAGAAACAATTTAGGAAATAGATGCCAAGTAAGAAAATGGTATTCTACATCATATAAAACATTGTGTGGTGCATCATATTTAATCTGAAAGGGATGTCCTTCCTGAAATGGGTGGATATCATAAAGGTAGAGTACAGGAGGAGCAGAAGTGGTGGCTTGCTAAATCAAGAATAGCAGACCTCAAAGGGAGGTGCTGGAAAGAATAGCAGACCTCAAAGGGAGGTGACTGGAAACAATAGGGGGTCAGAGTTAATCTCATCTTGTAAACTACCCTTATTAAGTTTGGAGACTGATATCGCAAGAGTAACAAAGCTGCTTGAAATCCAAAGTCTGGGAACAGCCCTGACACCTATGCTAAAGTGAATGTTCCATACCTTTCCAGGTATGTGTGTGTGGTGGGAGAGAGGTGTGCACTAGCCACCAAAGATGTCTTAATGCCATGATATGGTTCAGAGTGAGCTCACCTCCTAGCATCTGTAATACAGCAATGGGATAGCTGCTGCCCTGTCAATGTCTCCTCCATGTGGCACTGTGAGTGTAGATGTATAAAACCAAACCTATGTGCTCTAAAGGTCAGGATATTCCATATGCAGAACCCTACAACTAGTAAGGATGGAGTATCTGAGTTGGGATTCGGAAGGACACATAGGGAACTCTCCAAGCCTGCTGATCTGGTGGTTGGAGAGCACTATTCACTTCTAACAGAAATGTTTGCCATTTCAGCCTTTGCTCTGCACAAAACACATCACCACTCTCTTGTCCAACAGCAGTTTCAACACTTGAGAGTTGTTCTGCAGAGTGCCCTGAGGTGTGGCCAACATGAATTTCTAGCCAACCAAGCATCCACTGCATATGGTGAGGTGCATGACCAGTATTTTGATAGGGAGATGGGCCACCTTCCCACCCTCCAGCTCAGCCCCACCCACTACACATATGCAGAAGGTAACTTTTCACAAGCTGCAGACATGCAGAGTGTGTGGCACTAGATGATACAACGTTTTGCTCCTTCACAGGATGGGTCTTACTATATAGGGATGGGTCTTAGGCGTTTAATTTGTATAGCGCAAGTAGGCCTAGGCAGCACTTGGGTAGCACTGAGAATGCCAACTTCAGTCACACACTGTGAAAATCTAGGCAGGAAAGGATATCTTAGATGGAAAGAGCATACATTATTTTTGTCACAAGTAAAGATATTAGTTTGCACATTACAAAGGATTGCATTTTGTTTCCTACCTACAGGTGAGGCCATGGACCATGATCCAGGTTAAAGGCAGCAATGCTGAGGCCAGGAGCCAAAACTCTGAAGAGGGACTCCCCTCACAGACCAAGACAGCAGGATCAGAAGGTGGTGCATACACTGAGATGGAGGACCAGGGGGTCAGCTAGGAGAAGACTCAGGTTGAGGAGGTGAAGTCACATGCTGGTATCCCAAATGAGGCTGAGAATGAGGGAGAGGCATTCTACCATGATGATCAAGAGCCTGTAGAAGAAGGGTAGGTGTGGTAGAAGATGAGGAACCTCACACCAGTTGCAGAAGCCAGCAGTTGTTGAAGTGCAGAAAATAGCTCCTGCATTGGAAACTGCAGCTGCTGACTCAGCATGTGCAGAAACTACAGCTGAAAAAAAGATTGATTGCCATCTATGAGTGCTGATTGAGGATGGAGTACGATTGGCTGGCAGTGGCTGCGACACGGCTAGATGAGGTACAAGCACTGCACAAGAACCTGCACCACTGCAGACAACAATACACCATGATGTTTCCAACTATGTAGCTATCTACCCCAGCACTATCTGCACCCCAGCCTCCCAGCCAATGCAAGCCATGCTTACGAGGAAGGCACTTATACACTCCTCTACCTCCATGACCTCCCAAACCTCTTACTAGCATGGTGTCTTGGAAACACCATCATCCTTGCAAATTTTGGGGCATGTATTCCATAAAAGTGGGGAGCCTCTCAAATTTTTCCCATTCCATGGGGCCAGCCATCACACATGTGGGCTGGATGATGTTTCAAAAAACTCTTCCAAGAGCAGTGCCACATCATCTAGTGTACCATCATGGACACCGATGCTGAATTAGAAATAAGAGGAGGGTGGGATAGTGAGACATGAGACAGGATGAGGGAAAAAATAAACATCCCTTCCTACTTTATTCACCATGAGACGTGGGTATGGGTTTGAAGGTCAATGGGCTGATGAAGGGAGTGGTGGGGTGAAAGGGCAATAGACTGGTGATGGGGGTTTGGGTTGTGAGGGAAAGATGGGTTGAGGTGGGTGTGAACATGGTCAGGGGGTTAAGGGCATAAATAGTGGTTGGGAATCACGCAATGTATTTCACTCTTTTACATCTCTGACTTTCACTGAAAATGCCTGTGTATCAGCTCATTTCTTGCAGTAACACTAAGCTAGTAGAGATGACCTATGTCCTCATGCCTCAGGGCTTCTGCATGGTCCTCTATGTCTGGGTCTGACATTTCCACTCCTTCAGGCAGAGGTTGTAACCACCTAGTTTCCAGATTGTACATCATGCAGCAGACCATGCATATTTGGCAAACTTTGATTGGGCTGTAGAAGAGTTCTCTCCCTCCACCCCCTCCACCCCCCCAAGTCAGTCCAGGCACCAGAAGTGGCACTTCATCAGGTTAAAGATCCTCTCAATGATGGAGTGAGTGTTTCTGCAGGCCCTGTTGTATTGTTCCTTTGCATCTGACTGGAGTGCAGAGATGGGGGGTCAGGAGCCTCCTGCTTAGAGGGTAGCCTCTATCTCCTGTATAGGAAGAGAGAGTAAGAACCAATTAGAGCAAAGAACCAGGATATTAGCAGTGATGGGTAGGCACTGCAACCTTGTGCTCTGTTTGCCAATTGTTGCTGCCAGGGACTACTGAGAACTCCTAGCATGTGAACATCTAGGTGACAGAGTGGCCTAGTGCAGGGTTTACCTAGCATCCATCCACTGATGATTTGTCTGCTCTCAAATCTCTTGGTTATACTAGAATGGATCATGGCAGGAGTCTGTGAACCTCAGAAATGCATCAGTTATCTCCCTCTGTGCATTGCAGACCACCTGCATGTTGAGTAAGTGAAATGCCTTTCTATTGCAGTATGTAGCCTCCCTCCCTCATGGAGGTCTGATGGTCATGTGTGCAATTAAAGACCCTCAATACATATCTTAATCTAGCCACATCAAAGAACTGGGTCATAGCTGCCTGTGCTGCATAGTCTGAGAGAAGGTTACATATGTGTGGGTGAGAAAGGCTCTCAGAAACTGTTACGTGCTGTGAGATAGATGACAGGTTATAGACCACTTTGATGGCCAAAATGGACAGGAAACTATCAGTGACAAAGAAGATAAGGGTGTGGTGACCTTGAGGTGGACGAGCATGTGCTGGTCCCTCTGTGTGGCTGAGCATAGGAATAGCTCAAGCTCCTGGCAGAGATGGTAGAAAGCTGCCTTGTCAAAACAGAACCTGGTAAGGTATTGCTCATAAGTGAGTACTAAGAATCGGATCCTAGGCCTAAATGCCCTCTGATATAGATGTCTTCTGATAGCCTTTCTGTGTTCCCTATGGGCCTCATGCAGTATGGCCTGCACAAACCATTTGTTCACTTCTCTCATGGCTCTTGCCTCCCTGCATCCTGTACACACAACTTCCTGTACACACAACCAGTGACTCCCTTCACCCACACCTATAACACTTCACGTGCACTGTCACAGCTAGGGGGCACTGTGGGTCACTAGCAGGCAGATTGGGTAGCCCTGCCTCTCCTGTGAATTTGGTAGAGGGCCACTCTCAGTACAGGAAACAAGCTCAAGTTCTCACCACATTCACGTTGTGCTCATAAACTTTATTTGCCAGCTTTGTCAATCCAAACAGATAATCCAAAATAATGATGGCTTGTAGCAAAGGTTTCAGTATCACAAGAACTCAAAATATGCATGAATCAAACCCTTTTTCTTTAAGACTCAGATTGTAGCCCTAAACACTTTTAACTTTTCCTTTAGCAGAGGAAACTAAATATACCAGTCATTATCCCTGGATTGGGCATATACTGTTTCTGGTGAGATTCAAGGATTCTGCTTCTAACCCAACTCTTAGAAGCACCAAGGGGTATGTTTACTAAACCGCGTTAACGTAGCAGATGCTACGTTAACGCGTGTTAGGTAACGTTAACGTGCGTACATGCTAACGTGTGTTAATGTTGCCTAACGCACGTTAACATTGCATAACGCGCATTAGCGTTCCCGGCCGTGGTAAGTCCCGCAGAGGGTGGAGAGAGGGCGGAGAGAAGGGGTCAATGGGCGGAGAGTGTGCAGAGAGAGGCCCCTTCCACACTAATGCGGGGAACTGAAGGGCTGAATCTTACTGCGACTGAAAACCTGGCATTAGCACACATTTGCAAGAAAGAGAAAAAATTGCAGTGTCAGCAATGTACAGCATAGGCAGGGAGCCCAAGAAAAGTGATAGTAGTGCTCCATTTGCAGCAACAGCATAGTGCCCAAGTATGAAAGGCCACTATGGTGATGGTGCAAATGGGGCATAGGGGGCTGAAGGAAGGACATGTAGTGGGGGCAGCTGGGGCACAGGGTGGACTAGGCAGTCGCCTAGGTGGCACATAGGAACACAGAAACCGGACATCAGCAAGACAGCAGCTGACAAAGGCTAAACACAATCCACCTACATCTACATGGTCCACCCTAGCTAACAGTTGCCAGGGCATGGACCTGACATCCCCCCAGCCAACCCTCCCCCAAGCGGAAGGGACATAATAGTGGCAGGTGATGATGGGGCGGATGTGAGGATGCCCATGTATGCCTCCCCACCTCAGACCCCGCTCCCTAGGCAACCGCCTACCCACACACTACCAGCACTGACAGCATATGGTCATGTCAGCATGGCAGAGGGGGGGGGGTGCCCATTCTGGAGGGGGCAGTGGCACCTGCCTGCAGTGGACCTAGGCCATGCCCTGTACCAGTACGTGGTGTGCAGTGCAACATAAAAGGTCTGGCTGAGGAAAAGTACAGGTAGCTCCAGGAACTACTGTGCAAGTGTGGTGCAGTACACACAGCCAGTGTGTCCAGAAGCAGAGGGTCACAAGTTCACATCCCATCTGTGGATCCTGCAGAGCATGTCCCTATGTTTTACCCTACAATGCAGATACAACAACAACATGTGCAAAGCCCAAAGCAGCGGAGAACAGGGATACAAACACCCACTCACACAGGCTCCACAATCCAAAGCTGTATGGAGATTCAGGCTGTTGGCCCCAGCATGGAGCTGCAGTTATCACCAGAGCACTACTATTACCTTCTGCACAGTTTATCAATGTCGGCATTGTGATCAGGACCAGTGTGGCGGGCAGGGGTGCCAACCACCCCTATCTTTGCAGAATGCTGCAATAGGAGTGTGTATGTGTGTATGTCTATCCTTTGTTTTGTGGCTGCCCACACCTCACTGGGCCCACAATGTCCCACTGTTACCAGTGTTAGCCTGAATATGTGCATAATGAAGAGCAAGGTATTGTGGGTATGGCCCGGACAGGGCAGATTGGTCAGGATGCATCTTCACAGGGTGTGGGGCAATGGCTGGGACACTGTAGTGCCCGACCACATCCTGCATGGACAGGGTGGCCACAGCATGTCATGCTGGGAGGACACTCTCACTCTGACCGAGCCGTGACCATGGCATGTCTAGGTTCCCACATAGCACTCTGCACAGGTGGTTTTCAACCTTTTTTTTTGTGCTGTGACTCCTTTTGCTATTGGTCAACTTGTGATGCCCCCCCCCCCCCCAATGATAAAATCAAATGTGTCTCTCTTTTTTTTACTGTTAACGCATTGTTGCTGTAATAATTTGTTGAATTATTAATATAATATAGGTCTTTGCAATATGTTTTTATTGATAAAATTTACTTATTTAAACCACAATAACTAATCACAATAACAAGTAACAATATTTGATTTCAAAATGATGATGATTTTGTAGTCAAATCACTCATATGAAATAAAATTATTTTTTCTACTTCTGTTGTCTGACCAATTTATTTCCTGATCATGCTGGTCCTAATCTGAGACTTCTGATTTCCTGTCTTCTCTTAGCTCTCTTTCTGTGGTCTATGGTCCATCTGCCATTTCTTATCTCTTCTTTTGTTTTCTTCACTTCTTTCCATCAGCCTATTTCCAGTCCCCTTCTAGTCCAAATACCATGACAGCCCCTCTCAGCATACACTCCCTTCCAGTCCCATTCTCCCATCCCCTCGCATCAGCCCATTTGTAGCCCTAGCCCCCAGTTTTCTTCCAAGGCCAGCAGCTCTATCCTTCCCTCCCCACTATCAGCCCATTTCCATTTGAAGCCCCCCCCCCCCCCCATTAGCTCACTTCCAGTGCTAGTCTCCCCTCAACCCCATTACCAGTGCTAGGCTCCCCTAATCAGCCCATTACTAGTCCTACCCCCCCCCCCATCAGTCCATTACCAGTCCTAGCCTCCTCTAATCAGCCCATTTCCAGTCCTAACCTCCCCGATCAGCTCATTTCCAATGCTAGCCCCCCATCAGCCCATTACCAGTCCCAACCCCCCATTGATCAGTCCTTTCCCAGTCCTAGCCTTCCTTAATCAGCCCATTACCAGTCCAAGCCCCCCCCCCCCGATCTGCCCATTACCATTGCTAGCTCCCCCATCAGCACAAACCTCATGCACATCTAGAAACCCCTCTGCCCTGATAACAGGTGCCCATGTCAGCCAGACCCTAACACTGATTGCATACTAATCTGCATGGTGTCTGGTCCCAGAAAATCACATGTGACAGTGCAACACAGATGGACACCAAATTACCTTCAGATACACTGCAAGAAACACCTACCACACACTGAAAATAATGGGGATGTACAACAAACATATCTCTAGTACCACATGTATTGCGGACATAGTGCTGGGCACCCATCCTATCCCTCAGGGTGAACACAGAACCTGCACAATGGCATGGTCTGTAGCTACTCTGTGCTAGTATCACGCACTGTCAGTTCGTCTTTCCAAGCTGAGGTACCAGAGAGGTGCAGACCCCATTTGGTGATCAGCTGTAGACAGCTATTCAGCATGTGCATTGCATCATGGGTACTGGTACCCTGGCACTCAGAGCAGACAGTTTGTGCGGTGACCTGCAGTCCTTCTGTACCCAGACATTGCTGTGGGAAACACCATGGAGGTATAGCCTACTGGTTAATACAATGCCATTTTCAACAGTGTTCATGGGTTCAATTCCTCATTGTTTCCTCCTTTCATGCCTGTCCTACTCAAATAGTTTGCATGCCTGCAATAGTCATATTTTTGCAGAGCTGTGTTGCCAGCCCCTAATACCCTCTCCACAGTTGCCAACATTCCTTCAGTCCATCTATCTGCATCTGTCAGCTGTGTAGAGTCCTGTCTGCCTGTACAGGCTGCCACCCCATTTCCTGCACTGCTACCCTTTCTTGCATTGCGCCTCTTCGTGCTTGCCTCGCCTGTGCCTAATCTGCATGGCACCACCACGCCTCTGTTCACCCATCATTGTAACTATCCTGCCACCTCCGCCTCCACTGGGGGACACGTATTCCCATCATCTGCCACCCACTGTCTTTCCAGTACTTTACATTGCCAACACCCTGTGCTGTGGTATAGTTGCCCCCACCATGTTTGTCAACAGTACTGGCAGCCACATGGGATGCCCACAGATATGGCAGGTCCAGCAGCTCCCAGCTCTCCCTCCTTCACTCACCTGTTCATTGCCTTTCCTCGGTGCTCTATCTAGTGTTAGGGCTACATCTGTCTCTAGGCCTCACAGGTCATGAATGTCATCCTGAAGCACCTTGCAGCCCTTAGGGCACACTAACCTATGGCACCGTAACCTTGTTAGGCCACCTTAACCTATGGTTCCGTAACGCAGGGTACCTTCTAAGGTGCCTTGTCCAGAGGTGACTAATGCGGCGCTTAGCCTAAGGAGCCCTATAGGGCACCTTAAAAAGCACCTTATGAGGCACCTTACAAGGCACCTTACAAGGCACCCTACTTATAAGGTACCTTACAAGGCACCTTACAAGGCAGGGCACCTAACAAGGCACCTTATAAGGCACCTAACAAGGCACCTTACAAGGCAGGGCACCTAACAAGGCACCTTATAAGGCACCTAACAAGGCACCTTATAAGGCACCTTATTTATAAGGCACCTTACAAGGTGCCTTATAAGGCAACTTATAGGGCACCTAACAAGGCACCTTAGAAGGCACCTTACTTATACGGCACCTTACAAGGTGCCTTGTAATGTGCCTTGTAAGGTGCCTTATAAGTAGGGTGCCTTATAAGGCACCTTGTAACACGCGTTAGTCTAAGGCGTCTTGTAATGCACGTTAGCTGATACAGCTTGCCGTAACGATGCAACGCCCACGCCTTTATATGGGCATCTGTACCACTGCCGCGGAACCTAACGCGGGTAACATTACCGCGGTTTAATAAACATACCCACATGTCTTTACTAGCAATCCCCACATTCTTTCTGTGAAAAAACCAATCCGTCACTGCCCCTGACTTGATCTTTCACTGTCTTAAGTAACTCACAAGGCTGCTTCCAACACCAACCTTAAAATTTGGGAGTCAACTCCAACCCAGTTTTAACTTACAGCAGTGCTTAATAAATGACCAGCCTTCAACAAGGCTTGTCACACCTGAGCTGGGTCAATCCAGAGCTGACTCTGGGAGTCCATTTCAGCAGAGCTCTTCAAATGTAAAGCGTCTCTACTCCTGTCTGTCTCACAGTACTAGTGCTTCTTATCGAGCAACGCTTTCAATCCTCATGAAAGCATAAAATATGAATTTAGGCTTACCTTCCAGCTGCTGACATTCTTTCTGCCCTCCCTCTCACCCCAGAGGTTCTTAGAAACTTCCTCTTTCTTACCAGTTATCTCCCTGGTCTGTGTCCTAGGGCTTTCCTGCTGCAAGGCTCAGCAGGGATCCAGAGACTTCTAGCCACTATACTAAGGAAAAGGACTTCTGTCACTTCCTGACAGGTTTTTACAGGCTGCATCTTTTCCATGGCCTCCCTCAGTTTCTGCCCCTTCTCAGTTTTCATGTTCCAAGCCAGGGCTACATCCTGCTGACTGGGCTGTCTCCCCTGCTTCCTTTTAAGGTGGCTCCTAGTAAATGAGGATTTAAGGGAGATCTAGGTTACCGTAGCCATTCCCCTGTAACTACTTGTAATTAGGACTCTGAGCCACCTGCTGGAGCTCCCCCTAGTCCACCCCGCTGTTTGTGGCACAGAATCGGACCCATACAGAACAACGTGCCCAGTGCAGCAGCATATAAATTGAAGACTTTCCAAAATCACTTTTTCCATGTGGATGTAAATTACACTTGTATCTGCCAGCATATCCACATTTATAAAATACCCCCCCCCCCCTATATTATTCAAGGGATATGGATATGGGGAGAATATTGTATTAAAATTTAATGTTAAGGAGGTTACCAAAATATCTTTGAAAGACATGAGAAAGGTAACACAATCTTTAAAGTAGGAACAAGAAAAACAATCTAAAGAAAAGAGTTGGGGTCCATTTTCATGAAACGACTGTATTAGCTGCCATTGAACTGCAGATAAGAGCTGTCCTACATCCAGAAATAGTCCAAGAAATTGTTGGCATTTTCCCTTCTCTGTTTCAGAACCTTTAAAGAGTAAAAAGCAAGGAATAGAAATAATAATGCATTTTATGAAATTTGTTAAGCTCAAAATATAAAGTGTAATCAAAATATAAAGTGTAATATAAGCTCCACTTACTGCTAAGTAATAGTATGAAGACTCTACACTTATTTTGAATGCCCGAGATCACCTTTTTTTCTAGACTTGGCAAGTAGTTCACACTTCACTAATTGAGCAAACTACGCAGCAGGAGAAAATGATCCTTCTGAATTTGGAAAGAATCCCGATAGAACAAGGGCATCAGGAAAAGCAGAATGTGATGGATGGAGTTGATAATTACAGGGAACGTAGCCAGATAGCTGAGAACCTTTCTGACTAGAGAAAATGGCAAAGTTGATGGAACACATTGCAGGATATTCGGAACTTTGGATGTCAGGACATCAGAAACAAAATGAGAAGCTAGAGGACAGCAGAAAAACTATGTGAGAGTTACTAAAACCACAGATAGCTAATGTTTTGTGTATGCAAACATTTGTGGTGGATTAGGACTATTGTTCTATTTTTTTGATTGCATAACATTATTGCTATTTCCTGGGCAATATTCAAGTCTCTTACTGGAGCAAAATGCCATTTTACTTACTGAAATGAGCTTTTTTAAAACTGCCCACACTGTATGCAGGCAAAAGTATGGGCAAGGAAGAACAGCCTGCATTCCTTTTGTCCACATTATTTGGAGGCATTCCCAAGGGCAGGGTTAGGTCAAGGGAGACAACAACATTTGCAGAACTATGGAGGTCATGTGAGAAGGCTTGCTTGGATTTTACAGATGGAGCGGTATCTACACCTGTAAATGAGCAATGTGAGGAAATAGATGTTTTCAGAAAGCTGCTATCTGCATGTGTAAATCCACAGCATGCACAGTTTTCAGTGGGGTGTATGGTGGTTGGGCCAGAAAAGAATGCATATATTTCCAGTTTTCTCATGAAAAAATGTGGATGTTGGTATTTATGCTTTTTCTGGCAGCCGAAAGAAAGTTATTTGCCTTGCCTCTTCCTGGATGCCCAGTTTTGTGAAATGCAACACTTACACATGTAAGTACCTGGATTGTAAAACCAGCAGGGCCAACACTTACGCATTCAAAACCCCTTGTGATTCTGCTCTTTGTTTCAATGTGTTTATTACTGATATAGAACTGGCATATGTCTGTATGAGCAGATGACTTCCTTCTCAGCAACAGGATCCTAAGCAACAGAACAAGAAATAACATTTAGATACAAGGCATCTCTGAAAGGGTCAGAAAGTAAAGTATGATTGCTGGCCTTCTACTTGGATTGGGCATTACTTTCGAGCACCCCTTCAAATTGAAAGGGCTCATAGGACCCTCAATAGAGAAGTGCTGTAGTACAATGTTGGGCCAGCTCTGCCTTGGCCTTTACAGGTGCCTCTTCAAACAGGCACATATTCATGCCTCTGGAATAGCTAATTGAAGGAGCAGCTGTAAAGACCAAAGCAGAGCCGGCTTAACCATTAGGAAACACTTCCTGGTCACCTAAGGCAGCAGCTTCTGAGGGGCAGTAAAAGGTAGCAGCACTCAGATCAAAACAATAGATAGTAACAGCCCAGCTACCTCATACACCTGTACCTGCAGAGAGAGTGGGCCCACATGTACATACAAGGTACATTTTAATATATTAAAAGTATGCTTTCAAATTATGCATTTTTACATAATTATTGTAGGAAGGAGTGGTATTGGAATGATGATGATTGTTGAGTTTAATTGTTTAATTATCAAAATATTGGGGAGGGGAGGGCTGAAGGTTTGCCTAGGATGCCCCATATCCTTGCACTGGCCTTGGACCAAGGTCTGGCCCTCTAACCTCAATCCAACAGATCAGTCCCTGACCTTGATCACCCCCAATCATCCCCAAGACATCCAATCCAATCCCTTCCCTCACCCCTCCTCCAAGACACCCGATCCCCATAAACCCCATCAAAGCATTCAATCCCCCCATATGAACCTCCAACATAAATACCCCCACTTTCCCCCACCCATCCTCCACCCCTAATGCCCTCCCCTGAGCTTACTGGGATCTCTTGTGTCTAGTGGGAGCAGGAAAATGCCCATTTGCTTTTGTTCTTCAACTCCAACTCCAGGTTTCAAAATGGTACCCATGACCCCTAGTGGTAATCTCATGATACTGCAGCAGTACAACAAAATTATCTCTAGGGGTCATAGGTACCATTTTGAAACATGGAGCTGAAGGAGCATGAACAAGTGGGCATCACTCCTTTTCCCACTAGACACCAGGGGACCCACTAATATCAGGAAAGGGATCATGGAAAGGAGTTGATGGGGTCTAGCAGGGGAGGCCTCAAAGGGGGGCTTTGTTCCTAGGAGTCTTCATTCTATGGGAGGTTGGATGGGGGTGATTGGATGTTTTGGAGGGGTTATGAAGGGTCAAATGTCTTGGGGTGATCAGGCTGATCTTGAGTTCAGAAGTGATTGGGAGGATTAAGATTGGGGGTTATCAGAGGGGGAACTGGTGATGATGAAACAGGTGTACATTTAGAATCAAAGCAGCAATTTTACAAAGCTACTTCCTCACACATGTGGGAGATATATGCACAGTTGTTTTTACCACATGCAGCTTGGTGACCCACTGGCTCAGAGCACTTGCTTACATTTAAAAAACTAAAGGGGGGATAGCTCACTTGCAGTTCCCTGATCAGTGTCCTCCCACCTGGCATATTGCTTAGGGTATGAAGTGTTCTTCCCACCTGGGACACATTTTCTGGCTACTTAGGGCCAGGGGCGGCCCAAGGGGGGTGCGGGGCCATGTGCGGAGACTCGGTGCGGGGCCTCATTTGCATAAGTGGCCTTATTTGCATAAATATTTGCATAATGCTAACATACACTAACTTTTAGTAAACATGTCTCTTAATGAGTGTATGGATAAAGACAGACTAAAAGATTTCTACATTACTATAATCCAGTGCCAACCGCCAGGCACATTAAGAACTACTACAAACACTGCCCATTTAGAACCAATAGCAAACCCGCCGTATCCTAACAGCACTACCAGGACTCACAAAGCACCATACTCTACCTATCAAAAGGCAACACTGCAAATATTAAACCAATACATTTCAGAGAACAACAATACATGACCTATTGGGGAAAGAGAACAAGTGGCAATGTCAAATAGGAATTACATAAACAGAATACCTCAGCTCAGTTACACATGCAGAACATAGACCATCACCAAACAAGGAATCACAATTTAGAAACAGGAAGGCAATAATTAAACTGGGAACCCCAAAAGCCAAACTTGGAATGTACAACAACACTGTAGAAATAAAACTATAAATTAATTTCCTCTTGTACCAAACAAAGCGCAGACGTTAATGATGCACATTTCCCAGAGCTTTCATATTCCAGTTAATAAATTCAAAATAAAGAGATATCTTTCTACCTTTTGTGCATTTTTTTTCAGTTGCAATTGCTCCAGCCACTTTCTTCTGGTTTCTTCATGTTTTCTGCTAACTCTCCATCATCTGCTGTCCATTTGTCCTTTCTTCTCTCTTCTAGTTTTTTTTTCCATTCTCTCTCTCTACATCTGCTTTAACATACTAATCTTTCTCCTTTTGCTCTTTCCTCATTCCTATTTCATCCACTCAAATTTTACCCCTCCATCCTCAATCCCCACTTACTCTCCCAATACCCGGCCAATTGTAGATTTTTATCCCTCCCACACAAAATATTTTCCCCTCTCCATTTTACTCTCCCAGCCCCATCCCATTCTAATCCTCCCCCAACATCAGCTCCCTTCTAGTTCCAGCCTCACCCAGCATCCATTCCCTTCTAGTCCCTGCATCAGCCCATTTCCAGTCCTAGCCCCCCATCAGCCCATTTCCAGTCCTAGCAACCCCCCAACCCAATACCAGTCCTAGCCCCCCATCAACCCACTTCCAGTCCTAACCCCATCAACCCATTTCCAGTCAGCCCCCCCATAGCCCATTGCCAGTCCTACCCCCCCATCAGCCCACAGCCCAGTCCCAGTCCTAACCCCATCAGCCCACCTCAAGTCCTAACCCCTCCCCATCATCCCATTTCCTGTCCTAGCCCCCCCATAGCACATTATCAGTCCTAACCCCCCATAGCCCATTACCAGACAGCCCCCATCAGCCAACAGCCCATTACCAGTCTTAACCCCCCCATAGCCCATTACCAGTTCTAACCCCCCCAACAGCCCACAGCCCATTACCAGTCCTAACCCCATCAGCCCACCTCAAGTCCTAACCCCTCCCCATCAGCCCATTTCCTGTCCTAGCCCCCCATAGCCCATTACCAGTCCTAACCCCCCATCAGCCCACAGCCCATTACCAGTCCTAACCCCATCAGCCCACCTCCAGTGGTAACCCCCATCAGCCCATTTTTTGCTAATCCCCATCACCCAATTTTCAGTTTAAGCCCCCCATACCCCATTACCAGTCCTAACCTCCCCATCAGCCCACTCAGTCCTAATCCCACCAGCCCATTTCCAATCCTAATCCCCCGTCACCCAATTGTTAGTTTAAGCCCCCCATAGCCCATTAGCAGTCCTAACCCCCCATCAACCCACTTCCAATCCTAATCCCATCAGCCCATATAAAGACTTAGCTCCCCCATAGCCCATCACCACTCCTAACCCCCCCCCCCAGCCCCCATAGCCCATCACCACTCCTAACCCCCCCAGCCTCCCCATAGCCCATCACCACTCCTAACTCCCCCCCCAGCCTCCCCATAGCCCATCACCACTCCTAACCCCCCAGCCTCCCCATAGCCCATCACCACTCCTAACCCCCCCCCCAGAGCCCGTCACCACTCCTAACCCCCCCAGCCTCCCCATAGCCCATCACAACTCCTAACCCCCCCTGCCTCGCCATATCCCTTCACTACTATCCCCCCCAGCCTCACCATAGCCCATCACTCATAACCCCCCCAGCCCATCAGCACTCCTAACCCCCCCAGCCCCCATAGCCCCCCATAGCCCATCAGCACTCCTAACCCCCCCAGCCCCCATAGCCCCTCATAGCCCATCAGCACTCCTAACCCACCCAGCCCATCAGCACTCCTAACCCCCCCAGCCCCCATAGCCCCCCATAGCCCATCAGCACTCCTAACCCCCCCCCCCCCCCAGATCATCAGCACTCCTAACCCCCCCCCCAGCCCAGCTCAGCCCAGCCCAGCCCAGCCAAATTTTTTTTTTTTTAAAAGCTGTCTTCTCCCGCTGCCGGGGCCGCCGCGGCAGAATCGAGTGTGCCGCGGGGCCCCCCCTGCCCAGCAGAGCCTGCTCTCCCCTGTATCCGCTCTCTCGTACAGCTGCCTGCAGTCTCACGCGCCGGCTTTCAGAGCGCGAAGGGACTAGTTTCCCTTCCCATCAGCCCCCGCGGGCTTAACAGAGCAGCGAGGGAGAAACTCTCCCCTCGCGCTCTGAAAGTCGGCTGGAGGGGTGGCTGGCAGAGGTTGCTAGCCATATGTCTCCCATTTTTGTATGGTCTCTGTGTTTATCCAGCTGATCTGCACACTGGCCCATTGCATCCTCCCTCCCCCTCATGAAGGGTATCCACACCACTCACTACTGCCAGGAAGATAAGGGGGCTAACAGAAAAGGGACCTAACTCCCCTGCATTGTGAATAAGGTAACATGGTATTTCCAGTCAAGGAAATACTTCAACAGTTTCAATATTACTATGTATACCCAAGGTCTCCCCTTCAGAAAAGCGCTTCACTTCCTTTTTTAGATAAGGTACAACATCCATAGAGAAATACAAAGGGAATATTTAGAAGTTAGAAGCACTGAATCAGAATTAAGGGGTATGTTTACTAAACTGCGGTAAAGTTACCAGCAATAAAGGCAGCGTTAAGGTACCTGAAGCCAAATAAGGCAGTGGGCAGGTAGGGGGCATTCCAGCATAAAGGGAGCAATGGCCCATTTAACGCATGTTAACAGCACTTTGCATCTTAAGGTACAAGCATGCACCTTAGGGCACGTTAAGGCTGACAAGGCCCCCTAAGGGGTATGTTTACTAAACCGTCTTAATGTTACCGGCGCTTGTTGTAGCGATAATGTGAAGAATGCCATTTAAGGTAGTGGGTGTTCCGGCGGCAAGGTAGCAAGAATCCGTATCGCGCGATAGTGGGTGCCACAGCACGTTAATGCGCATTAACCCTAAGTTCATACCAGCGCAGTGCTAGAAGCTATAAAGACATAGTCCACTGGTTACCAGAGGCAGTGGTCATGGGTTTGATCCTGCAGTGCTGTTATGTAAGAAGGCTGTCTGAGGCATTTTTGTTTAATCTAAATCAGTGCTGTCTGAGGCACTTCCTTTTTTAATTTAAATCAGTGCTGCCATAAAAAACACCCTCACAGTGCCGCAACCTAAGGTGCCGCATAGGGCGCCCTATAAGGCACTCCATAGGGCACATTATAAAGTGCCCTGCCTGCCAAGGCGCCTTATAATGTGCCCTATAAGGCGCTATATAGGACGCCCGACAGGGTGCCTTATGAGGCACTATAAGGTTACAGCACTGTGAGGGTGCTTTTTGCTGGCAGCACTGATTTAAATTAAAAGGAAAAGCCTCAGACAGCCTTATTAAATAAAACCACCGTGAGATCAAACCAATGGCATCTGTCTCCACAGTCATTGAAGTAACCAGTGGCCTATATCTCCATAGCTACTAACACACCGCTGGCTGGCTGCAGAAAGACTGCAGGTCACCACACAAACTGTCTGCTGTGGTTACCAGGATAGGGTAAACCCACCCGCACCCATGAAGAACTGCACATGCAGATCAGTAGCCTACAGCTGCTCAAAAGATGGGGTATGCGCCTCTATAGCACCCGGCCTGGTAGGGAGAAATGACCGTGTGTGTTACAGGCACAGAGTAGCTACAGACCGTGACATTGTGTGGTTCCCGTGCTCACCCTGAGGGTGAGGTGGGGCGCTCAGCACCAGGTCTGCAGCATATGGCATGGCTGAGATAGGCTGTGCTGCAGGTCCCCATTAGTGCTAGTGTGTGATTTATTTATTTATTATTTATTTATTAACAATTCTTATATACCGCACTATTAGCCATCAGCGCGGTTTACATTGAACAGAAACATCCGACAATTCACATATGTCTGGTCTTTACATTTAACAGGAGGTATAACTTGGAGAAAAGGGGGTAACTATATACAATGGTGGTTCATCAGATTAGGAACATAGTTAACTATATACATAGGTGGTATAACAGTACAGGAAACTGCTTGTTATTTACATTGTGGGGTAAGCCTGTTGCGAGGGTCTGCCTGTATATATATTGTGATAGATAGTCCTTGCAAATACACCAAGGATACACCTGTGTCCATCTGTATTTCTCAGTCACGTCTAGCCCTTGTGGACTATGATGCACCCAGAATAGTATATATCCTGTGTGGTTGCCATGGTTACATGTTATAAGTGAAGGATGGTGTTTGGACCCAAAAGCGGATTATGTAGCATCACCCAACCTGCCCTCTGTGGGTCAGGTTGGGGGACAGGATCTCCCACCAACAGATCCACAGGCTACATCTCTGCAATGATGGCAGTAGAGAGGACCATCAACCCCAGTCCTGGCACTGGCACTGGCAGTAGGCCTGGAAAAGCTTATCTGCCCCCCACCATTATCTGACATTCACCAGCAGAGGGCACAGTCAGTCTCCACCCACTGAACCCAGCAAGGTGTTCCAGCCATACACATGCTAACTGCAGACAGTCTGCTAGCTAGTATATAGTTCATGTTCCTGGAGGAACTGTGTGCACCCAAAAATGGGATGTGCACGCGCATGCACGCACACGCACGCACGCACGCACGCACGCACGCACGCACGCACAGGTATGTCAGTGATTGGGCCCCCAGAAAATGAAACTCACAAATATCACACAAAAATACTGTACAACACTATGGGGGAACCTAGCCATGCCATGGTCACTGCTCAGTCAGGGTGAGAGTGACCCCCCCCCCCCCAGCATTGCATGCTGTGGCCACCCTGTCTGTGCAGGTGGTGGTCGGGCACTACAATGCCCCAGCCATTGCCCTATGCCCTGTGCAGATGCATCCTGCCCAGACCGCCCTGTCCGGGCCATATCCACAGTACCGTGCTCCTCATTATGCACATTGGCAGGCTAACACTGGAAACAGTGCAAGCATTGGGGGCTCAGTAAGGTGTAGGCAGCCACAAAACACTGGATAGACATACACACACTCCCACACCTATTTCAGGATTGTGCAAAGAGAGAGGTGGTTGGCAACCCTGGCCACCACACCAGTCCTGGGCACAGTGCAGGCATTGCTATGATACTCAATACTGTTAGGGTCACTCCCCTGGGTGGGAAACACTGTCAGAAACAAGAACTGAAGCAAACTCCACAGATATCAGAAAGGTTGCTATGATGAATCTCTGACAACAAATTGTGTTTAACTTAGGATTTGTTATCTGACATTATTCATAGCAACCTTTTGATATATGTTTCCACGGTTAAGACGGCATTGCTAAGGTATGCAGGTTTTAGTATTGGTAGATGCTGCTCTGCGCAGGGCCCAACAGCCTGACTCTCCATGAGCCGCTGGATAGTGGATCCTGTGGGTGTGGGTGTTTGTGCCCCTGTTGGTTGCTGCTCTAGGGCAGAGGTTCCCAACTCCGGTCCTGGTGGACCAAACATGGTTCAGGTTTTCATGCTGTCCCTAATGAATATGCATGAGATACATTTGCATACAATGGGGGCGGTGCAGACAAATGGATCACAGGCATATTTATTAGCGACAGCATGAAACCTGAATGGTGTTTGGCCCTATAGGGACAAGGTGTCCCCCAAGGATCTAGTCTTTCCGCGTTACTTTTCAATATCTTCCTTCAACCTGTCTGCAAGATCTTCCAAAACTATGGCATTCAATACCAATTATATGCAGATGACATGATGTGCTTCACCCCATTCAACCTCACTAATCCTAATTTTACTAAACTGAATGAATGTCTAATCAGCCTCAAATCTTGGCTCTCCCAGCACAACCTACTAATTAACCAATCCAAAACTGAGGTCCTTCAAGTTTTCTCCAATCCCTCATACACCCCTCCTCCAACCCTCACCTTTGGTGATCTCACATTCACTATAAAAAACCAAGTGAAATTTCTTGGAATCATCCTTGATCAGAACCTCTCCTTTTCCGATCAAATAAAGAGAACCACCAATACAGTATACGCAAAGCTACGCACTCTCCGGAGCCTCAAACCTCTCTTAAGCCCCGACTCCTTTCGTACTGTCTGTCAGGCCCTCACAACCCCCTCACTTGACTACTGTAATCTGATCTATCATGGCCTCCCCAAGAACACCATCCAACCACTCCAACTAGCCCAGAATACGTTAGCGCGGCTCATAACCAACAACCCCAGACGATCCCATATTACAACAGTCCTCTATGATCTCCAATGGCTCCCAATTCAACACCGAGCTAAGTTCAAGGTTCTTACTCTTATACACAAAATTATCTCAAAGGAGTCAGCTCCATGCCTCTACCCACTCCTTGCCTTCTCCAACAATACAAGAACACACCGTTCCTTTACTAAAAACCTACTGGTCATACCAACAACTAAAAGGCACTGTAAACAATCTACAATCAACAGGGCCTTCTCTCTCTATGTTCCGTCCCTATGGAATACCCTTCCTCATGAGCTGCGTAACTGTGTGAGCCACTCTGAGTTCTGTAAGAAGTTAAAAACCCACCTCTTCCTTGAACATTTTTCCCTACCACCCTAGTATCTAACCCTCTACATCTACCTCCTCGCCCATGCTCCTTCAAATCCTATAACACAACCATCTGTAGCTCTATATATACATATGTAAATAGTTGATCATTGATCATTGTAATTAGTTCATAAATTAGTTCTTATTGTTCGCCTATGTATCCTTGTTACTTTGTTCTTTGTAAACAATTGAAACACACTGCCTTGAAACGTTCTATGTAAACCGTCTTGATTTGTAGAAAGACGGTATATAAAAAATGTTAAATAAATAAATAAATGGCTTGCAGGAGCCACAGCTGGGACTTGAACTTGTGACTTTATGCCCCTGAACACACTGGCTGTGTGTACTGCAGCAAACTGTTGCCACGGGGCAGATCATTCCCTGGGTATACTATGACTGTTTGTCAGACAGACCTTGTCTGTTGCAGTGTACAGCACCCACCTAAACAGGGCTTGGCCATGGTCTGCAGTGGGCAGATGCCACTGACCCCTCCGACACCAGCACCCCTCCGCCACCAGGCTGACATGCCCTTCTGCCGGTGGTGCTGGTG
The DNA here is from genome assembly GCA_033557465.1 of Ichthyophis bannanicus. Lineage (NCBI taxonomy): Eukaryota > Metazoa > Chordata > Amphibia > Gymnophiona > Ichthyophiidae > Ichthyophis > Ichthyophis bannanicus. The sequence continues at coordinate 1,464,353,647 of CM066032.1, read as the reverse complement.
GTGCGCAGTCCCAGGCCATCTAGTGTGCCGGTAGGCAGCTGCGTATGGTGTGTGATATGGGGTAGGGGTGCTTGCATAGACATCCACGCTTCCCCCCGGCACTGCCTGCCGATGTTATGTGCCCTTTGGGGTACTTGCTGGGTACTGTCCCCTGGGACACTGTGGGACACACACTCGTGGCCATGTTTGCCCTTGGTCAGTTGCTGTCTTGCTGGTTTTCCGCTTCTACATTCCTATGTGTCCTAGAGCAGCGGCCAACAGGGACACAAACACCCACACCCAAAGGCTCCACTAACCAAAGCCTCATGGAGAGTCAGGCTGTTGGGCCCTGTGCAGAGCAGCATCTCCCAATACTAGCACCTGCATACCTTAGCAATAAAATCCTAAACTTGGGAACACTTTCAACATATATCAAAAGGTTGCTATGATTAATGTCAGATAATAAATCCTAAGTTAAACACAATTTGTTGACAGAGATTCATCATAGAAACCTTTCTGGTATCTGTGTAGTGTGTTTCAGTTTTTCTTCTGACAGTATTTACCACCCCGGGGAGTGACCCCAACAGTATTTCGTACCATAGCAATGCCCGCACTGTGCCCAGGACTGGTGTGGTGGCCAGGGTTGCCAAAAGCCTCTATATTTACACAATGCTGGCATAGGTGTGGGAGTGTGTGTCTGTCTATCCAGTGGCTGCCTACACCTTACTGAGCCCACACTGCTTGCACTGATTCCAGACAGGGTGGCCACAGCATGTCATGCTGGGGGGGTCACTGTTACCCTGACTGAGCAGTGACCATGGCATGGCTCGGTTCTCCCATAGTGCTATGCATTATTTCTCTCAAGTGATATATATGAGTTCCCTTTTCTGGGGCCCAGTCACTGACATACCTGCTTGGTGTGTGTGCTTACATCCCATTTTTGGGTGCACACAGTTCCTCCAGGAACATGCACTATGTACTAGCTAGCAGACTGTCTGCAGTTAGCATGTGTATGGCTGGAACACCTTGCAGGGTGCAGCGCGTGGAGACTGACTGTGCCCTCTGCTAGTGAATGTCAGATAGTGGTAGGGGGCTGCTGAGCTTTTCTAGGCCTACTGCCTGTCTGCCAGTGCCCTATGTGATGCGTACAGATCTGTATTGACTGCCCTATAGGGTGCATATTCCCCAGCAAGACTGGGGTTGATGGTCTCCTCTACTGCCACCATTGCAGAGATGTAGAATGTGGATCTGTTGGTGGGAGATCCTGTCCCCCACCTTGACCCACAGAGAGCAGGTTGGGCAGTGCTACATAATCCGCTTTTGGGTCCAACCACCACCCTTCTCTTATAACATGTGACCATGGCAACCACACAGGATATGCACTATTCTGGGTGCATCATAGTCCACAAGGGCTAGACATGTCTGGGAAATACAGATGGACACAGGTGTATCCTAGGTGTGTCTGTAAGGACTACCTATCATACACTGGCACTGATGGGGACTTGCAGCACACCCTATCTCAGCCAAGCCAGGTGCTGCAGACCTGGTGCTGGGCACCCCACCTCACCCTCAGGGTGAGCACAAGAACCGCACAATGTTACGGTCTGGATCTACTCTGTGCCTGTAACACACACGGTCATTTCCCCCTACCAGGCCAGGGTGCTATAGAGGCGCATACCCCATCTTTTGAGCAGCTGTAGGCTGCTGATCTGCATGTGCAGTTCTTCATGGGTGCGGGTGGGTTTACCCTATCCTGGCAACCACAGCAGACAGTTTGTGTGGTGACCTGCAGTCTTTCTGTAGCCAGTCAGCAGTGTGTTAGACGTTATAGAGTGTGACACAGCAGCTGGCAGAGAGCCCATGGAGTTAGGGGAAAGTAAGGAACTTATCTCAGAATTAGCTGAGCAGCAGACAAACTCAGCACATGTAGAATTAGCTGAGCAGCAAACAAACTCAGCACAAGAAAAGCAAAAAGGCATTAGAGTAAAATGTCCTTGCACTAGTCCTGACGTAGCTAGAAGCAGGAAGTCTAATCAGGAACACCTGTTCTCAGAAACCCACACAGCATGTAAAGAGAACAAGGATAAAAGCTGCAGGGTAGAACCAGGGAAGGCCAGTAGGGGCAGCGACCTGGGAGGACTAAGCCAGCATCCAGTAAACACACGTCATCCTGGAGGAAATTCACTGAGGGAAGGAAGCAGTAGCTGTGGCAGCAGAGCAGGAAACAGCCAGCATCATGCCCAGGACCCTGCTAGGATTTCTGGTAGTTGGAGAGCCCAGGAGAGAGCTGCCAGAAGCCCAGATATAAGAGACAGAACCACAGCTAAGAGGTGGGAACCTAGCTTTGCTAAAGAAAAGGCAAGAAGTTCTGTTTGGTTTGAAAGGCAAGGGCGTGGCACCAGAAGTAACTTTGATACTGAAAGCTATACAGTAATCCCACCAGCGTGGAGAAGAAGGGAAAGCCAGAAGGAAGCTTTTAATATACCAGGCATTCAGAGCCCTGGATTTAAAAAGCCCTTTCTAGAAAAGCTAGCCCATGACTCACAGGAGAGTTTTAAGGAAGACAGCAGCTGTGAAGAGTGTGACCCATATGCAATCGTAAGTGACTCTGAGTTAATGCAGTGGGAGAACAGCAGCTATAATTCTGACCCTGTGCCCATGGATTGTACAATTTGTTTATCTGATGATATTGTATCTTTATGTTGAATGTGTGCAAAGCAGCCAGCTGATGGTGCCTAAAGGAAAGAAGATATTTTTCTGTGCGACAGTTCTTTTGTTTCATATTGTTTGTTGTATCCCAGGAATATCCCCTCAGGGCAGGGAATAAAGCCCTAATATTATTTTGCCTTACCACTTGACTACAAGACTCTTTTTGTATCAAAGGCAACTAAAATCCTAACACCCTAGGCAGCCGCCTAATAGGGTCATATGAGGTAGCTATCACTCACTATCTCTCACAAGAGATATGGTTGTTTCACTGACTGCAGAGGCACAGGTCATGGGTTTGATCCCACAGTGGTGTTATTTAATAAGGCTGTCTGAGGCATTTCCTTCTAATTTAAATCAGTGCTGCCAGCAAAAACACCCTCACAGTGCTGTAGCCTAGGGCGCCCTATAAAGCTCCCTATAGGGTACATTATAAGGTGCCTTGGCGGACAAGGCACTTTAAAATGTGCTCTATGGAGTGCCTTATAGGGCGCCTTATGCGGCACCTTAGGTTACGGCACTGTGAGGGTGTTTTTGCTGGCAGCACTGGTTTGAATTGAAAAAAGGAAATGCCTCAGACAGCACTGATTTAAATTAAAAGGAAATGCCTCAGACAGCCTTCTTACATAACACCACTGCAGAATTAAACCCATGACCTCTACCTCCACAGTCTTTGCAGTAACCAGTGGGCTACATCTTTTTTGTTTCTAATACTTCGTTGGCATGAATTTAGGGTTAACACGCATTAATGTGCCACGGCGCACACTATCGCGTGATACAGATTCTTGCTATCTTGCCGCCGGAACGCCCACTCCTTATATGGCATTCTTCACATTATCACTGCAACTAGCGCCGGTAACATTAAGACAGTTTAGTAAACATACCCCCAAGTCCTGAGTGGAAACCCCCCCCACCATACACACACATGCAGCCACATGAATGTTCCACTCAGACATGCACACATGAATCACTCAACACTCCCGAGAGGGAGGAGTGGCCTAGTGGTTGGGGTAGGTTGCCTCATGTTAGAGGGCCAGGGGTTTGAATCCTGCTGGAGGAACTGGGGTTTCTAGTCTTACAGCTGCTCCTTGTAGCCTTGGGGACAAAAGAAACATATATGATACCTGATACCAGTGAAAAGTGTCATATCAGATTGCTAAATATAAAACATAAATATTCACACAGCCCCCAAAACACTCCCCAAAACAACAACATACCCACACATGAATACATATCCTCAACACTCTCCATCACAAACAGACATACACAGCTTCTAAAACACACATGGAGCCCCCAACACACAAGCACATGCATGCACCCCTTACACTTCCTATAAAAAGCATATATGAATCCCCCACATTCCTAATTCTGCAAATGGCAGAAAGCAATCTTCTGAACTACAAATGGTCACCCTCCAATCTTCTGGAACCATAGATGATTTAATGATAGATTAAAAACAACTAATAGTAGCACTGCAATTTCATCTTAGAGCTCTTTCAGCACTCTTGGATGAATACCATCTGCTGAGATATCATACTGTACTATAGTACATTTCTCTTTGATTAAAGCCTAATAGAGCTGTTCCATTCTGAGAGATGCTGTAAGTGAAAACAATTCAAATGACTCAGTGTCAATCAATGCTTGTGATTTTATTATAATCAATTAAACTGTATACAGAATAAATCATTAAGAAGGCTAGTTACTAAGCTATGGTAAAATATTACATTTTATTACATCTTAATTTACCATGAGAGTCACTAACCCGTGGTAACTCAGTACCACATGTTTGTAACTCCAGCAGTAAAATTAATAACACAGCTTGTCATCAATGTAACATGAGAACTGATGTTCCAAAGAACCTTCTTAAAGGGGCTGTTCTAAAATAAATCCCAAGCATACTCTCTTCCCTTTCCCATTCAAGCCTCCCAGACCCCAAATCAAGCATTCTGTCCCCTGACCTTATCCTTATTTGGCAATTTGACCCATAGTGGTAATACTGTGAGACTACCACTAGGAGTCAACCAGTGACATTTTCAACCTAGCACTGAATGGGAAGGAATGACAGGGGATCATTTCTGCCCTTAGCCCCTAGATACCAGGGATCCTTGATAGGTCCTGGAGGGTTTTAGGGGGGTGAGAAGCTTGACTAGAAGCTGAGGGAATGCCTCTCAGAGAGCTTGACATGGGAGGAATGGTACTTGTCTTGCAGGTCCCCAGGGCGTGTGGGGGGGGGGGGATTCATGGTTTCGGGCTTGATGTGGGTATAGTGGCACTTCAGTGGGTAAAGTGACTTGATTTGGATGTCAGGAGGCTTTGGGGAATAGGGGGTAAGTCCAGAAGGCAATGGAGGATTATGCAGGAGCTTTGTTAGAACAGCCCTTTTAAGATGGTGCCCAGAAGCATCAGGCCATGTATTAGTGGGCCAATGATCCTTTGAAAAAAACTAATACAAGCTCAAAGTTGGCATTATTTTTCCTCAAATAAATCTACTTGTGAAGTTCATTGCAAGCTGTGTACTTTGGCTTGTATAATAATGTGATGCTTTGCATTACTATGTAACTCCTATTATGGTAAACTAGAGTCCATTATGATAAAATAACACATTTCTGCCATTAATTAAGGGCATAATTTGATAAAGAAGCCCAGGAAAGTTCCTTGGCCTTTATCTGTGCAAGTCTGGATTTTCCCAGACTTGAGCACATGCATGGATACTTCCATGTGCTCTTTGGTCAGGCACCATTCTGCAAACGCATGCATAAATAACCTCCATGCAGATCGTGACATGGGGCATGCATGGGTGTGCAGCATGGGCATGGCCTTAAGGAGCATTCATACCTGATGTATGAGAAGGTTGAGCGGCTGAAGGGTTTGGTTTCGGCTGTGGGGTCTTCTTCCAAGGTTTTGCTCTGAGACTTGCAGTCTTTAGTGGGTCATCTTAATTTTGCTTGTCGGGTTATCTCAATGGGGAGGCCATTCGCCCGGCGGCTGTCTTTGACAATGGCGGGGGTTCAGCGGCCTCATCATCGGATCCACATATCGGGTGGAATGCGAGAGGATTTGCGGGTCTGGGAGTTGTTTTTATTGGACTTTAATGGTTGCATGGTAGTGCAGTTACCCGAAGTGTCCAATGCGGATTTACAGTTGTTTTCAGATGCGGCAGGTAGTTCTGTGCGGCATATATTGCCAAGGGTCGTGGTGCGGCGAGGCGTGACCGGCTGTGTGGTCTGAGTCTGGGTTGATGCGTAACATAGCTTTTTTGGAATTGTTTCCCATTGTGGTGGCCTTTTGGGTATGGCCTGAACGCTTGCAGAATAGGAGGGTTGTCTTTTGGAGTGACAATGCGGCAGTGGTGGAAATAATTAACAGGCACTCACCTAGGTGCCCGTGGGTGGTGGCGTTGATGATGGTTTTGTACTGGCTTGTCTGCGCCTTAATGTTACGGCCAGGGTGCATCATGTGCCGGGCATGCAGAACTCAATTGCCGATGCTTTGTCCCGTTTTCAGTGGTTGCAGTTTCTTCTGTTAGCCCCAGGGGCAGACGTGGCAGCATCGGCAGTGCCGGAGTATCTTTGGCAGATTGGGACCCTGGAGTGATGGCGTTGCTGTGTGCCTCGGTAGCGCAGGGGACCCGGTCCTCATATTTTCGAGGCTACTTCAAGGTGTATGAGTTTTTGAAGGGGCAGGATTGGCTGGGGGGAAGAGTGGATGATGGATCATTGGGTTTGTTTGTAGTATGGGCAAAAGGTGAGGGCTGGTGCAGGTCAGCAGTCTTGTCGGCATTAGCCGGCTTTTCCTTTTCCTGCAAGGCTGCTGGTTGGGGTAACCCTAGGGCTTCCTTTTTGATGCAGCGTATGTTGCAGGGATGGGCAAAAGAGCGTCCCAAGGGGCAAGATTGGCATCAGCCAGTGTCGCACGCATTGCTGTTGCGTATTTTGGAGGTGTTGCCTGTGGTGGCAGTCTCTGACTTTGAGTCAGTGCTCTTTAGGGCCATGTTTGTCATTGCCTTTTTTGGGGCATTTTGTGTTTGTGAACTGGTGCCTTGGTCCAAAAAGCGGGGGGTTTTTGGAAGTCTGGAATTAAGCATGTGGCTTTGTCTGTGACTCAGCTGTGCATCTTCCTCCCTCAATCCAAAATGGACTAGTTGGGGAAAGAGGGCTGGGTGGTGCTGAAAGCAATTCCCGGGTTGTGTTCTTGCCCGGTGCAGAATTTGTTTTCGTATTTGGGCAAGCGGCCGAAGGGTCCTGACTTCTTATTTGTGCATGTGGATGGCAAGCCTGTGATGCAGTTTCAGTTCACTGCGGTGCTGCGGTTGGCTTTAAGGCAACTTGGCTTGGATGAGACACAGTTTGCGTCACATTCTTTCAGGATTGGGGCCGCTACTAGTGTGGCGGCGGCTGGGCTGGGGGGAGAGGTCATTCAACGTATTGGCCGGTGGCGGTCTGGGGCTTATGCAGGGTATGTTTGCCCAGAAAAGTTGTGATTTGGCCGGGTGGGAGGAGCTGTCAGGAGAGTGGGGGGTGGGGGTTGGGGGGTGGTGTGGGGAGGGGACATTAATGCTTTTCTTCATTTTGCAGGATCTCCAGTAAGTGGTGGGCCACAGAGGTTGGTCACAGGTGGCGTACATGGCGGCAAATGGTGGCTCATTGGTCATTCCTTTGTATATTGGGCAGAACACAGGGCCATCTCACGTCCCCTCGGAGTGCAGTTGGGCCTGGCATCCTGCGACATACAGCTGATCTGGATGGGTGAGCGCGGCATGCGCTGGTGGCAGCTTCTACCGATGGTGCACCAGCGGGCATGACAATGACAGAGGCCAGTGGGAGTGGTGCTTCACTTGGGTGGCAACGATCTTTCCAGTTGGTCCTGTAGACAGCTTATTCGTGCTGTCCAGCTTGATGTTGCTTTGTTGCGGGACTTGTTGTTGGGGATGGTGATTGTCTGGTCAGATATAATTCCTTGCCCGGCTTGCCAATCTCAGCGTCGTTGGTCTCGAGGTTTGATTAAGATCAACCGGCAGATTGGGCGATGGGTTCAGCAGACTGGCGGTTTACAGGTGCAGCATCCTTGGGTGGAGGCGAAATGTGCTGGTTTATATCGCCCGGATGGTGTGCACCTTTCTCCAGAGGGTCAGGATTTGTTATTAAATGACTGGCAGGAGGCACTGGAGAGGTTAGTTGGTCGCAGCTTTGTTGGGGGGGGGGGGGGCGGCACTAGGATGGACAAGCCACCTTGTGCCGGTGGCGGGGTAGAAAGCTAGCGCTCGCCAAGACAGCGGGGCTTAAACTGATTAAGGCGCATTGTGGGGAGCAAAGGGCTTCCCAGGGTGGGCAAGACATCCCAGTTGGGGGTCTCTGCCCGGTCTAGGGTAGTGGGGCCGGCCTTTGCTACTAACATGGCAAGGCAGGCGGCAGGGTTGAGGTGAGGATGATGCACCACTTTGCTAATAATACGGCTGGTGGGGGGGCATTGTCCGGAATTGCGGGGGGAGGGGGATTATGTTGAGATGTTGTAAATGTTTGGCATGTGTTGTGGGCCGGTGCTTGTAAGCAGACAATAAAGCTGCAACCAAAGTTTTGCCAGAAATTTGGTGTGTGTCTTTTATTATGACAAAGGGGTGTGGAGAGGAACACGGTGTCAAGGATTGCTGGGGGTTATGAGGAGGTGTTACTTGAGAGGAGGAGGAGGACCTTCCGGGATACCCTGGTTATATCTTATTATGTCTAGAAATTAATAATAAATGGTATAAATAACTAATAAAAGTCATCCAAAAGGGAGAAAAATATACAGGATTATGGCATCATAAATAGAATGAGGGTGTGATACAACTAGTATTAAAAGCCAGTTTAACAGATCATATAAATATAAAGCCAAATTCCATATTATAATAAATGAAATAATTGTCACATCAAGAACTAATACCTATATTAACAATATGACAGAATAAAGTATGAAAATATGAAAGATATTAGAAAATAATGAGAGCAAAATAAAGATAATAAAATTAATAAAAATATAAAAATCCTAATATAAAAGATGATAATAAAAAAGATTAGAGAGAAAATGATAAACATCACTGATAAAAAAATTTTGAATGAAAAAATCTCTGGCTATTTATAGATATAAAAAAGTCACAGTATAGTAGGTGTTAGTCACATATGCAAATTACTCCTCCAGGGCCTCCTCACCAAACTCTCGATATCTCTATTGTACCTATATTTTGCAAATTTTATTTCACTCTTTTTGTCTGATCTAAACAGGCCAATAAAATGACCAAAAGTTTAATAGATGTTTGCCTTCCAAGGTAAATCTTTATCCAGGGTACTCTTTATTCAGTGCTTTTCTTTTTTATGGCAAAAATCATGACAATCAATATTTCTCTGCTTCTGAATAATTGGGACTGCACCATAAAATTCATAGTGAACTTCAATGTTCTAAAATCATGAATTTGCCAGCTGGCATGTGTTTGACACTTTAATGAGCCAGAAGAAAAGGATATGAAGCAGATGGTTTGTTTGATAATGTTTCTGTTGTACTGTAAATTCAAGAAGAAAAGTCTGGGGTCTTAATGAAGCCTCCTCATAGCTAAGTAGAAAATTTATCGTTCTACTTATTATTTTTCTGGGACTTTATGCTTCGTTTCATTATGTTAACAAGGGTCCTGTTTAAAAGTACAAATCCTACTGAAGTGTAAGATCTTACTTGCTGCAGCAGCAGTGATTCAGTAAAGCTTTTCTTTCTCTTTCCAATTATCTTTCAGTGAAGCGAGCCATGATGTATTCCCTGACACCGGTTTTATTTATAGGCTATTCCCAAACTGACAACTGACAAACGTCAACTTTTTCTTTTCAGAATTTTTTTCTACAGTATATTACAGTGCAGCTATACAAAATTCAAACAATTTGTGAATAAATAGTCTGAAATATGTGCTATACGTCCCATAAGTATGCCAGTTTCTTACTTTTTAATTATTTTATGTTGCCGTGCAGTCTCTGAAAGACTTCTTGATAGATATCAAGGGTAAATTGTTGGTTATTCTGTTAACCTTAGACATGAAAGTACTCATGTGAGAGTGGAAGAATTCAGTTTCACTGGATGTTTTATATTGGATTAGCTTAATAAGTGTTACATATAAATATGAAGCCATTTTGGCTAGGCAGAGGAACTCTTTGATTAAATTCCATTGTGGGATCCAGTGCTAAAGTTTTTGGTGGGATAGAGTTTATATTTATGTTGAGATTTAGCTGTTTCTATCTATTTTCTTCTTGTCTTGGTTAGGCAGGCGCTTGACCCTACCCCGGACTGTGTTTACAAATATAATAACTCTTGACTCCTAGAGGTAGTCTTATGGCACTACTGCAAGGGGTCAGACTACCAAATAAGGCCTTTGTCCAAGTAACCTGACCTGGTCTGGGTGTAAAGAATGGATTAACCTTTGCCTCAAACAGTATCTATAATTGAAACCTGAGTTGCCGTCTACAGGCCTGCAATCTGTCGGGCAGACCCCACTTATTTTCTAGCTTATCTGGAAATAAATCACTGTTGAGGTACCATTACTGAGTGGTACTCATCATTGCAGAAACCTTCAGCCTGATTGCTCATTTCCACAGGCTCAAACCACATTATCCATCTTTCCCTTAACTTCTCTAAATCACAATCACGTTTGGCTTTTTCCTAATGTGCTCATTCTTAAGCTTGTTACTTCATGTCGCTCCAAGTACCCTAATTTCTCTGATACCCATTGTTTGTTGTTCTTTATTTCTCACTTTCCAACTCTCTACTCTATAGATAGCTCTGGAATTATTACTGCCTTGTAAACTGTTCCTTTTCATCTGGCTCGAATTCTGTTATCATAAGGTGAGGCTACTTATGTCTCCTTACTTAAACCATCCAGCTCTGATTCTCATTTATTTTATTCATGGGGCTTTATAACCTACCTATCCACATTTGCAATGAAAGCAGGGAATACATTTGTGATCCATCAGTTTCCTCTCATCCTTTACATTTTAAGCTCAATCAGGACCAGAACTGGAATTTAGCAACATAAGCCTTAAGACTATTAAGAGAAAATATTTTTTCACTCAACGTGTAATCAAACTCTGGAATTTGTTACCGGAGGATGTAGTAAAAGCTATTAGTGTAGCTGGGTTTAAAAAAGGTTTGGACAAGTTCCTGGAGGAAAGGTCCATAAACCATTATTAAAAGGGACCCAGGATATCACTGCTTGACCCAATACAAGCATTGAGGAACCTGTGTCTCTTGGGGATACTGCTAGGTATGTATGACCTAGATTGGTCACTGTTGGAAACAGGATACTGGGCTTGATGGACCTTGGTCTTACCCAGTATGGCATGTCGTATGTTCTTATGTTTACTACCCCTCAGATAGTGAAAAGGCATCGTTGCAGAAGAATCTTCAGGAGGCGGCTTGTTCTACTTCTCTATGTGTTTTTATTTTATTGAATTAACTATTATTTTTCACCTGTTAACTTAATAAAGCCCCAGAGACAATGGAAGCATTCTGGGTGATGTCGAGAGATTGTTCATCACTATAATTTTGTTTGTGATATGTATAATGTTAAAATCCTGTGATATTTTTATTTCTGTAATAAAAGCTCACCTTTATTTTTGACCCTTGTGATTTCTTTCCTAAATGCTCACTTTCTGCCAACATTAATTTGTTCTCAGGAGAATCATTGTTAAAGATGCAGTATGTACATACAGTCTTCCTGCCTGGAGGCATTACTTTGCTTTACTTAAGAACAGTATCAGTGAGAAGAAGTGTTAATTTCATGTCTCATTCAGCTGAGAAGACTCTTCCTGGATCCGTATTAAAAATCAATGCCATCTGTAAGCCACAGAGCAGAAAGGAAAGAGATGGCCTGTGACTTCTTGAAAGCCAGAAGGAGGTTACTTTTATTTTACTTACATTCCAAGTATTTATTCTAGTTCAATCATTTTTATTAAGGTTTAACAAGATACAAATACATCAGCAAAATCAACAATAAAAGAGTAACATGGGCATCAAAGACTGCCACAAATTGACCAGGTGATCTGTTTTAGAAAGAATGGAGAACAATAACAGAAAAAGACAGAAGGACGGTATATTCTCTTACGTAAGATCTAAATCACAGCCATCCCATAAAGCAAAGGCAAGATAAACATAAAAATCCTGACACAAAGAATAAAAAAGAAAATAGTAAGCATCACAAATATTCAAATTAAGAGTAGGCGTACCAGCAGGGCAGGCTCAACCATTAAGCAAACTAGATGGTCTCTTAGGGTGGCAGATTCTGGGGGTGGCTAAAGGCAAGGCACTCAAAGCTAAATAATAATATCTGACAGCCAGGGGCAGGGTGCATAAGGCTTAAGGTTTGCCTAGGGTGCCAACACCTTGAACCAACTCTAGCACCAACCCTGGAATGGGCAGAGAATGGGTGGAAGATGGGCATAGAACGCACATTGCAATTAGTATGGGGTTACATATCACGCAGTATCAATGCAACAATTAGCGAGCTTGCACAAAGCGATACCTTTTTTGGTGCCGTTAGGTACACCCACGTTAATTGTGTATGCTGCTACCACATTTTAGGGTATGAATCCATACAGCAACTTCAAGTTACATGCTGGTCATGCCCCCAACAGCTACTATGGAGGCTTTACACCTACAACACATTAGCTTTTGCGCTAAACCTAATGCATTTTAGTAGAAGGGCCCCCTAGATTAATTCATTAAATATGAGTTTATTTTCCAGAGAACCATATTAAAAGCATAGTTCAGGTGGTCATAATTCCCCACCTGGACTACTGCAACGTAGAGGGCTATATTGTCATACCTAACACACCCATAACACTGAAAATCATGGCATATTGAGGGCAAAATCACTGTATTAACTGTTAGGGCCATGGAAAGCATGTTTCCAGCATTTAACATGCACCCTGCCTTAACATAGCCTAAAGTTAATGCGGGTGCATTTACCTCCACTTATGGGGGTGGTGATACATTAACCCATGCTAATGACACACCTTGCAGTTAGGGCAGGGAGCACTGACTGCAAGGCACCCCCACTCTCCACTCCCAGCCTGCTCACTTACCACCCCAACATATGCATCACGGTTACCATAGAAATCAGGACAAGCTAAGTGTACTGGCCCCATGCTAACAGTTACAGTGTGGGGTTAGCACATGCTGTAATCCATGCTAGTGGCTTAGCACCCTTTAGTAAAAGAGCCCCATAGTTTTGCTTGGTCTGCCAGCTTGTTCATTTGGAGGCTCAAGGCAGGATAGTGCCTTCACCTATTTGAAAACAAATTAGACTGGTTGTTGGTTCAGTCATATGTTAATCTCAGACTCTTGCTGATAACTTAACATCTTACATGATTTAGCATTGACATATGAATACATTTTTAGTTTTATGTTCTGAATCGAGCATTGTGATCTTCTGATGCTTTTAAGCTGTGGTTCCTATCACCAAAATAACTTTACTCGAGGGGGTCAATTGCTGGGATGGCTCCTGTGATTTGGAACTCCTTTGCTTTATCTTTACAAATTATATAAAACATTTTAGCTCCATGCTGAGACTGGGGGTAGGAAAGGGCTGCATCAGGCCTCTGGCCACTAGAGACTGGAGGTCCTACCCAGAAAGGCCTCCAGTTTGGGTCAGAGGCCCTTTAATTTTATGGTTTTTTTTGTGCAAAAGAGTATGTTTTTCAAGATGAGAGACAGGGAAGACTTGAAGAAACATATGAGAAAGAGGCTGTGGGGAAGAGGGAGCCAGCTACCATCTGCAAATGATCTATCATCCCCTTGCCCTCATTCTTACCACTTTATACTCATAGAAACATAGAAACATAGAAATATGATGACAGAAAAAGACCACATGGCCTATCTAGTCTGTCCTTCCATAACAACTACAACAGTCCCCTTTTTACCTTTAGAGATCCTCTGTGTTTGTCCCATGCTTTTTTGAATTCAGTTACTGTCCTCATCTCTACCATCTCCACTGGGAAACTATTCCACGGATCCACTACTCTTTCCGTAAAGAAATATTTCCGCATATCACTCCTGAATCTATCTCCCTTCACCCTCATCCCATGTCCCCTCGTAGCAGAACTTGCTTTCAATTGAAAGAGGCTCTCTCCCTGAACATTTATGCCATGGAGGTATGTAAACATCTCAATCATATCACCTCTATCCCGCCTTTCCTCTAAGGTGTACATATTAAGATCCTTCAGTCTGTCCTCATATGCTTTATAATGAAAACCACTAATCATTTTTGTAGCCACCCTCTGCACCAACTCCATCCTGTTCACATCCTTTTGAAGGTGCGGTCTCCAGAATTGCACACTATACTCCAAATGAGGTCGCACCAAAGACTTATACAGAGGCACTATCACCCCCTTTTTTCTGCTAGCCATTCCTCTCCGTATGCACCCAAGCATCCTTTTAGCTTTTGCCATCGCCTTTTCTACCTGTTTAGCTACTTTAAGATCATCAGACACAACCACGCCTAGGTCCCGCTCTTCTTTAGTGGACAAAAGTACTTCACCCCATATACTATATTGCTCCCTTGGATTGCTGCAGCCCAAATGCATGACCTTACATTTTTAACATTAAATCCCAGCTGCCAAATTCTAGACCATTCTTCAAGCTTAGCTAGATCCCTCCTCATGTTATCTACACCTTCCTGGGTGTCTACTCTATTGCAGATTTTGGTATCATCCGCAAAGAGGCAAACCTTACCCGACAGCCCTTCCGCTATATCACTAACAAAGATGTTAAAAAGAATCGGACCAAGGACAGATCCCTGGGGCACACCACTGGTAACATCCTTCTCCTCAGAGTGAGCTCCATTTACTTGTACTCTTTGTCGCCTCCCACACAACCAATTTCTAACCCAAGCAGTAACTTTAGGGTCTATCCCTAGGGTGCTCAATTTGTTTATAAGTCGCCTGGGAGGAACAGTGTCAAAGGCTTTACTGAAATCTAAATACACCACATTTAGAGCTCTTCCTCGGTCCAACTCCCTGGTCACTCATTGAACACTATACCCATTCATATGCCTGGTCTAATGACATCTCCCTCCCAAGTCACTCATCCACTCACCTCACCCACATAATTTTTCATTTGCATACAGATACCTCACCTACACACAATTAAAGCACTTACTCAAACATCCCATCTACCCACTCACTTACTCATGCACACATATACTGTCCCTACCTATTCATATATGCATAGTGACCAAGGGAAACATATCTATATGCAGGACCCCAGCATACACTTTACAACTTGCATTTATGTGTAATTGTGTTGTTCTAATGCTGGTTTTTAGTGAAAATCATTTTTATTAGTCATATCCAGAAGATAGCTAGTAACAATTCAGAATACATCCGATCAAACCATTGCTCTCAGCCTAACATTATCAGTCTAACAAAGGCAAGACAGTTCTACAGCAACCCAAAACCGTAATCACTTTTACCAAACAGCAATCAGCAGTGCCACCTTCTAATGGGCTACTAACACATCATTACTACACCTCCATTTAACTCCTACACCATTACCTTTGCACATTTAAAATAGTTCATAGTTCCATAGCCCTAGGTGGATTATAACTCACAGTGATTAACATGCACTGATCAACATTCAGAGAACTGTCAATAACGCTCCCTGTCGCTCCCCCATACCCTCTCCCCCCCTCCTCCCTTCCCCCCTCCTCCCCTCCCCTCTCCCCTCCCCTCCCCCCTCTCACCCCCCCTCCTCCCACCCGAACAGAGCACAGTTTCTCATTTTAACTCATAGTATAATGCATATCAGCCTCTTCCGCCTCCTCTTCCTATCCCCACTATTCATTCTCTCCCACGTCAAGCCCCCTCTCCAGAACTGGGGCCCAAATCCTCTTGAACTGGTCTATCCGCTGCATGCCGAGTAAACGCGCCGTGCAGCACTCCATAGTCAATAAAACCCGCATCCGACTCTCCCACTCCTGCACACTAGGCTCTGTGGGCGTTACCCAGTGCCTCAATATCGTTTACTTGGCCACCACAAAGCCCTTCTCACAAAGTTGGCGTTGACTTCCATCTATAAGACCCAAATAGACACCATTCGGGCGCTATTTTTACTTGCTGGCCAATCCAACCACTGAGCTTCACTCCAACACCCCCCCAGAATCTTTGAATGGTGACGCATAGCCAAAACCTATGCACCAACGTGCCCCTCTCCACTCCACACAAGTGGCATCTAACTGTGGCGGAGATACCCACTCGCATCGCCCAGATATCATGTACATATCCGCGCCACAAAAATTTATATTGCACTTCCTGCATCTGCACTGATTCCGACACTGTTGCTATATGTTGAAAGGCCTTTAGTAAGTGCTCTAACGTGCCTTCCAAAATCCCATCGGCCTTCCATCTGCTCTCTAACCTTGCCAACCCTATCAAATCTTCCCCCACACTAAGCTCTTCCCGCAGTCTCTGAACCGTGACTTTTCCCTCCAGGGCACGGAAAAGATCCACCATTCCCCTCGCCTCCCCCTGTAGGCCCATCGAAGTTCTACGCCGCAGGCTGTGCAAGTAATGCCTCACCTGCAGATAAAAGTAAAAATCCTGTGCTCGCAATTGATACCGTCTCTGCAGGGACTGGTAAGAGTCCAGCTGTGCTTCTTGCTCCATCCTCAAATGGCCCACATACTCCACTCCACTATGTGCCCATTGCTTGGCCACCCCGCCCTGCCTCCCTGGGATAAAGTCCCCATTACCACCTAGTGGGAGACAGAACATCTCCAATCGCATCCCCTATATTGACATAGCAGTCTCCATGCCTGACGAACTGCCCCAAGATAGCCCGAACGTCCCCAAAACCCTGGCAACTCTTTACCCGGTCTATGGATCCAATACACCCTGTGATACGGCTCGGAGATATGGTCAATCAACTCAGTCGGGATAACTTCAGTTGTCCCCGCTACTAAATCTCATAGCGGCCGCAGTAGACTAATCAGATTGTACTCCCGCAGCGATATCAAGCCCGCCCCCCCTTCCCGCTCCGGCCTTAGCAAAGTCGCAAAAGCAATGCGCGCCTTCTTCCCCTTCCACAAAAATTTTGACAAGTGCCTCTCCAGAATCTTTAAGTCTTTCCTTAAGAGCCAAATCGGGGCATGCCTTAGAAGATAGATCCATCTCGGTAACTCGATCATTTTGAAAAGAGCTATTCTCCCCTTCAATGAAATAGGCAGCTCTCTCCATTTCTGCAGCCTCTCTAATGTTTTACCCAACATTGGCTCTACATTAACTGTATACAGATTGCGGAGCTCTCGCGGAATCTGGATACCGAGATAGCGAATAGAATCCTCCGCCCAGACTAACGGGAAGGTACCCTTCCATCTCCCCCTGACTTCCCCTCCGATATATAACCCCATCGACTTCACTCTATTTATTCTTAATCCAGAGAACTGTCCAAACTGCTCAATTCAAGATAATGCGCACTCCAACGACCCCTGCGGATTCGTCAAACATAATAATAGATCATCTGCGAACGCACTAACTTTCACTCCCCCTCTCGGCCATTCAATCCCCTGAATCCCCTCCGTCTGCTCTAACATTCTCAACAGGGGCTCCATCTGCAAGATAAACAACAGAGGTGGTAGTGGACAGCCCTGCCGCATCCCTCTTCGCAACTCAAAAGATTCTGAGCGCTGTCCACCTACTGTTATAAAAGCCAAAGGTGCCATATAGAGCGCCTGTATCCAACCCAAAAAGGCTCCCTCAAGACCAAACCTCCCGAGCACCTCAAACATGTACACCCAAGACACTCTGTCGAAGGCCTTCTCCGCATCCAGGCTTACCAGCAATAACGACACGCTCAATTCCGACCCCAGAAGAACTTTACTAATATTAGAAAAGTCCTCCCGGCCTTTAACAAAATCTGTTTGACACGGGTTAATCAACTTCGGCAGGATCATCTGCAACCTTTTCACTAACACCCCAGCCAGCACTTTCATGTCATAGTTGATTAAAGAAATCGGTCTGTAGGAAGCCGGATCTTCCGCATCTTTCCCAGCTTTATGAATCACCATGATCGCGGCCGTCCTCATATCCCGAGGGAACCCTCCCTCATTTAATACTTCCCCATACACTGCAGCCAGAGTAGGGACCACCTGCAATTCTAACATCTTATAAAATTCTACTCCGTAGCCATCCGGCCCGGGAGCCTTGTGCGGTTTCCCCCCTCTGATCACCCTCTGGAGTTCCACTCCTTCTATCGGTCTATTTAACTCCTCAAGGTCGTCCCTCAAAGGTTTTGGCATCGCTATCTCATCCAGAAATGCTTTCTCACTCCCTCTATCTTCCAACTCTGGGGTATATAACTGTTCATAAAATTGCCGGAAGACCTCCACTATACTTCTGGGGTCTGAAAGCCTTACCCCGTGCTATCTCTAACAGTGGCCACCACCCTAGGCCCTCCCTCACCAAACGAGCCAGTAAGCTGCCCGTTTTATTGCCATATCTGAAGAATTGATGTCGGTAATATTGCATGCTGTATATTGCTCGCTCTTGCAGAATGCAATTAAGCTTCCACTGAACCTCTAGATAAGCCGGAGCATGTTCTTTTCCCCGGCCACCCAAGGACAGTTGTTTCAACCGTTGCATTTCCTGCGTCAATAGCAATACTTCCCCATTTATTCTGCGCTTCTCCTTAGCCACATACGCAATAATGTGTCCCCTCATTACTGCCTTCCCAGCCTCCCAACACAAGGTGGCAGATCGAGCACTGGATTCATTAAAATGAAGATATTCTTCCCACTTTTGCACTAAGTACTGTTGAAAGCTTTAATTCTTCCACATCTGTCTAGGGAAAGCCCATCGAGACTCCCCTCTTTCTCTCCCCCTCCAATCCATCCTCACCATGGCATGATCAGACACTAAAATAGGCTCAATTTCATAACTAATCACTCTGTCAAATTCTCTCTCCACCACTAGAATATAATCAAGTCTAGACCAGGTATGGTGCACCCTAGACAGATGTGTAAAGTCTCTTTCCCCCCCATGCAAGGTTCTCCAAGTGTCTACCAATCCCCCTGTCTGACACAGGTAGCTCACTCCCTTCTTGCTTCAACCTCCCTTCTCCTTCCCTCCAGACTTGTCTAGCTCAGGATCATGAGGGCAATTGAAATCGCCCGCCACAATCAACGGAATCCTCGGGGCATTACCCACTTTGTGACTCATTCATTGAAAAAAGCAATGATCATAGACGTTTGGGGCATAAATATTCCCTAGAAAAAATTCCTCTCCATTTAACTTTAAGTGCACAAACATGTATCTACCCGAGGGATCCAGGTCCTCTCTCAACATCTCCACTTGGATCTCTTTACTTATCAGAATTGCCACCCCTCTTTTCCGGCCCTCCGAGGGAGCAGCAAGCACATGCCCCACCCAACCTTTTTTAAGCTTGACATGTTCCTTTGCACTGAGGTGTGTTTCCTGCAGCAATGCTACCTGGGCTTTGCTCTTCTGCAGGGCCTGTAGTATTTTTGTTCTCTTCACTGGTGAATTTATCCCCACAACATTCCAAGATATGAATCGCATGTGTTGTCTCATTGGTTCTCATTAACATAGGGTGACACCATGCATTCCTCCCATTCCACTGCCCGGGGTTGCCCAGCCTCAACCCCCAGCCTAGAATCTACCAAAAGTAGACTGCAGTTCTGATTTATAATATGGATTTGCTCTCCCCATCCTGTAACTCGTCCCGGCCCTGCACCTCCCGCAATCCCTGTGAGTTCTCCCTTCCCTCTATCCCCCCTCCCACTCCCCTCCCACCCCCCTCTACCTCCCCCCCTTCTGCTCCCCGCCCTGTCCCCCCTCCTCCTCCCCGCCTCCCCCCCCTGGTAAAAAGCTTCCTATCCCACCTTCAACCATCTTGGCTGAACTACGAGTCCCTACCGTGCACTGCGGGGCCGCCCCGAGCCCCCTCTCTGGAGGGATCATCAGATTGTGACTGCCCCTCCCAGCCTGCCTCCCAAATGGCTTCCCTAACCAAGTTTATACAAGCAAGTATACATGGGCGGGTAGTGTTCTCCCGTCTGCTTACATTCTGTCCCTCACCCAATACCAAGCATTCCATACCTTCATGCTTAATAGAGAACATCAAAGAATAGCAGAACAGGATAATATAATAGACAACATCAACTCAATAACCACACAGTAACATAATGCAGGCAGCTACCCGCTCAAACATCCACAGGTCTGGTCGCACCCAAGCGCATCTATCGCTTTGGCACAGGCTTCCCTTCCGCCATAAAAGTTATATTAGATGATATTCAAGGCCCCAGAGTCTATCCATTCTTACAAGCCAGGGTCCTGACTCACTTCTCCGTTCTGCGTCGGCAGATTTTTCTCCAAGTCTGCCAGAAACGTCTGGGCTACTCCCACCGAGTCAAACACAAAGGTTTTCCCCATGTTGTACACTCGCAAGGTGGCCGGAAACGCCAGCGTGAATCTGACCTTCTTTTGGAATAAAGCCGCACACACAGGTGTAAACTCTCTTCTCTTCGCGGTGACCAAGGCTGAATAATCTTGAAACAAAAGCAGCTTATAGTTGTCCAAGGTTAGCTGCCGGTGTCGACGATAGGTTTGTAACAGTTGTTCCTTATGTGCAAAATTGAGGATCCGCGCTATCACCACTCTGGGCCGCAGTCTGGGCGCCATTTTCCCTCCGACGCGGTGAGCACGCTCCACTTTGATTTCTCCCACCAACGAGTCAAGTCCCAGAGCCTTCGGGAGACATTGTTCTAGCAAGGGCAACAGCTGCTGGTCAGTAGTTGTCTCCGGGATCCCCACCAGACGTATGTTATTTCTGCGGGATCGATTCTCGAGGTCGTCGATCTTATTTTGTAAGGCCTCCAGCTTTGCCTGAGTGCCCTTGTGCTCCCTCGCCTGCCGCCCTTCATCATATCTATGGCCGCCACTCTGTTCTCCAGCTCCTCTATCCTCTGGCTCATTTCCACCATCGACGTGCCCATGACCTCCAATTTTGATAATATTTGATCAAATTTGGGGTCTAACTGTCGTACCACTTCCCTTGCCAGATCCTCAGTGGCCGACTCCATGCTCTCCTTGCTCGGTGAGGAGGGCTGCATGCTCGTCAAGGTCGGGGCTCCAGGCCTTGACAACCTCTCCTTCTCCTTCTCCTTGCGTGCCGGAGGTGGCATTTTTCTGCGCTTTGCAGCCTGTTATTTTTAGTCAGGGGCTTGAGCTGGTTCTCTCTCTACCCACAACCTTCCTCTGGGGGGGGCAAAACAGATAGATTTTTAGCAGTTTTCTCGAGGCGGCCCCGGAGCAAGCGGAGACACGTCTTCACTCGCTCATGTGTCACGTGGACTCCCCCCTAATGCTGGTTTTTATTGATTATATTAGCAGTTTTAACCCACTTAGTATATTCCTATGCTTGAAAAGGTAGTATAGAATTGTTTTTAATTAAAATAAACATAATTAAAAAACAACAATCATTCAGCAGTACATGGTTTGAAGAGGGTCACCTTCTTAGAATACAGTCAAAATGGGAACGCTAACGTGTATGATAGAGAGGACATGCTTAGAACTGACGTAGCTCAGACAGAATGTAATATAAAAAAGAACAGATATATATAAATGCTTCCAAATTAACTATACCATTACTAATAAACAGCAAGTTGTGGTAGAAATAAACAGTTTCGGGTCAGCATTTAAAAATAGCGGTTGGGAGTCCATGTGATGCGTGAGTGAGTGAGGACGTCTGCCTGCTCGCTCCGGGGATGTTTCGGCATTAATCTGCTTTAATCTGCGCCTTTTTGAGTCCCTGATTTCTCTAGCTACATTTAACTGGACTGAGAACAGCCCCGGGCTAAAGATCGAGTGAAGGAGCCTGGTGGGGGGCCGTTGCGATGCCGTTACCGGCGAAAAAGGAGCGCGGGGGCAAAGTGGCTCCTGGGCCTGCGGCGGCCTTGCAGCCTGCCTTGCCTGGGGCAGAGAGCACGGACTTGACGCCAGAGGAGCTCGCTAAGGAGGTGGTCAAATTGCTCGACCCCAAATTTGATCAGATCATGAAGAAGCTGGAGGGGGTCGGAGAAGCGATGACGGAGTTCGCTAAGCGAGTGGAGGATACTGGAACATCGCGTGACATACCTGGAAGACGGCGAAGGGACTCAGGAGCGGGCTCGGCTGGAGCACACAAAGCAAATTGAGGCGCTGCAACTCAAAGTCGAGGACCTGGAAAACAGGTCTCGGCGGAACAACGTACGCGTTGTCGGCATCTCGGAATCCACAGCAGAACACGTGTTGCTCGCCTGGCTGGAGACATGGCTGCCGGAGGCACTGGGCCTGGGGGAACTGCAAGGACACTTCAAGATTGAGCGCGCACACCGTGACGGGTTAGCCCGGCCGAGAGTTGTGATATTCCGGGCCCTGAATTTCCAGCACAAAATGCAGATCTTGCAGGCCTATAGGAAGAAGGGGGAGCTCCACCTCGACAATCAACGACTCCTTCTCTTCCAGGATTACTCGACGCAAGTGGCGGCAAAACGGCGGACCTTTTCCAAGGTTTGCTCCACGCTCTTCAAGCAACAGATTCGCTTTACTTTGGCCTACCCTGCCTCTTTGTGGATTTTTCGCCAAGGAAAGACTCATGCCTTTGACACAGCGGAGGCAGCGGAGCATTTCGTGGATCAGCTGGGGACCGAGCGTGGGACTGAGGAGGCCTCAACCTGAGAGCGGGTGACAGTGCTGGGCCACCACGGTGGAGCGGAGTTCATTGCTCCCGGCGGGCAGGCTCCTGGTGATGATGGGGTGAGAGGTTTGCCTGCTGGGACTGCCTTGGTTTGAGGAGGACTTATGAGTTTTTCTTGTCTTTGTGCAGGGGGGCGAGTATACCATGTTACGTTTTCTGACTTTTACATTGTTTGCAGGGTAGGTGCTGCTGACCTCTGAGGGGGGCTGTTGGACCCGAGACATCCCTGTGGCATCCGTAGGGACTCGACCCTGGCTGTTCCGGGCCAGGGAGTAGGAGGTGGTGGTATTTTAACGAGAGGGGGTGGGGGAGCTGAAGGCAGTTGGGGGGTCGGGGAGGGGGGGAGGTTGGGGGAGGGGAGGGGGGTTGGGGGGAGGGGGGGTGGGCTCAGTGGGGGGGTACGGGATAAGGGTGGGCATTTGCAGGTGTGGGACACAGTAGGTATCGAAACGGGGGCTGAGGCTGGTTGGTTATTGGTTTTAAGGGGGAATAGATACTATTCTATCAATCTACAGCTCCTTTTGACACTCTCTGATGGGGCCTGACATGCGTATTGTATCCTGGAATGTGGGGGGTCTGAATACTCCCATGAAGCGGGCGAAGGTACTGCAGGCATTAAATAGAGAAAAGGCCCACATAGCCCTCCTGCAGGAAATGCATCTAACTCCCACTGAGCACTGTAAGTTGCGGAAGGATTGGGTGGGGTATGTGTCTGCAGCCTCAGCGGGGGGGAAGAAGCTGGGGGTGGCAATCTTAATCAGAAAAGAACATCAGGTCGAGATACTAGCAGAGGACCCTGATGAACACGGTAGATTTTTATTTTTACATGTACGGGTAAATGGCAGGGAGCTGTTCCTTGGCAATATCTACGCCCCTAACGTCTATGACCATGTGTTCTTCCAGCGTATATTGCAGAAACTTGATGTGGCCCCGAATGTTCCGATCCTACTAGTGGGCGACTTTAATTGCCCTCATGATCCGGAGCTCGACAAGTCCAGCCCGAAGGCGGGGGGCGGTTGGGTTAGGAGAGGTGTCAAATGGGGAACCTGGTTGATGTGTGGAGGGTGCTCCATGAGCAGGAACGAGACTACACACACCTGTCCCGGGTACATGACACCTGGTCCAGAATAGACTACATCTTGGTATCGGAAAGAGATTTTGGTAATGTCTTGCGGGCGGAGCTGCAGCCCATTGTGGTCTCAAACCATGCCATGGTATGGGTGGACTGGAGGGGGGCCGTGCCGGGCGGCCTTCGGTGGACCTTTCCCAAACAGAAATGGCATGATAAAGCTTTTCAGAACTTCTTGAAGTGTCAGTGGGAGGAATATCTTGCATTCAATGAACGGAGCAGCAGCTTGGTGGCTATCGTTTGGGAAGCGGGAAAAGCCGTGATGAGAGGGCAGATCATTGCGTATATGGCCAGGGAAAAGCGGCGGCTCAACAGCGACATTTTGCGCTTGTCCCAGGAACTTGAGCTCTTGAAGAGGAAAGCAGCAGGGGGCCCCAGAGGAGTAGGACTGCAGCCGTATCTGGCGGTCCAGAAAAGTCTGAATGACAAGCTGCAGGAAAGGGAAGTTCATTCCCTTCATTATTACTGCCATCGATTATTCCGCTTTGGGAATAAGTCTGGCAAGCTATCGGCGCGGTTAGTGCGGGACGGAGGGGGTACGAAGGTTGTATCGGTGATTCAGGATGGGGAGGGGAAGAAGCACTGTGACTCTAAGAAGGTGGCGGAGGTGTTTCGACAGTTCTATGAAACGCTGTATACCCCTGGCGCTGAAGATAGACAGGAGGAGAGTCGGTTTTTTGACGGGGTGACCTTACCGTGGATATCTCAACAGGACTTGTTGGCTTTAAACAAGCCTATTGAAGGGAGTGAGATTCAAAGCATCATTAGGAAAGGGAAGCCTTATAAGACGCCGGGTCCAGATGGCTATGGCTCTGAGTTCTACAAGATAATGGAGACTCAGGTGACCCCAACTTTGGCGGCGCTATATGCCGAGGCTTTGGAGGTGGGGAGTTTTCCTAGAGATATGCGCACGGCTTCCATTTCCCTTATTCACAAGGAGGGGAAGAACCCGCTTGATCCGGCTGCATATCGGCCAATCTCCCTGATAAACTATGATATGAAGATCTTGGCCGCGGTGTTGGCTGAGCGGTTGCAAGAGATAGTACCGAAATTAGTGGGCCCACATCAGGCGGGCTTTGTGCGGGGTAGGGGAGCTGCCAGAAATATTACTAGCATACTGTTGGGGGTGGAGAAGTGTATGCGGATGAATCAGGCTTTGCTGCTAGTTAGCCTGGACGCTGAAAAGGCCTTTGATAGGGTCTCCTGGACCTATATGTTTGAGGTGCTTCATAGATTTGGGCTAGAGGGTGGATTTCTTTCATGGGTGCGCGCGCTTTATACTGACCCCCTCGCATTTGTCACCGTGGGAGAGGATAGATATGACACGTTTGCCCTACGGAGGGGGACGCGACAGGGGTGCCCACTCTCGCCCCTTCTGTTTGTTCTGCAACTTGAACCGTTGTTATTAGCCTTGTTGCAAGCTGAAGATATCCAGGGTATTCATTGGAATAATGGGGGCATCCGGGTTAGTGCCTTTGCCGACGACATGTTGCTATGTTTGACGAACCCGCAAATCTCGTTAGAGAGAGCCTTGTACCGGATTGAGAAGTTTGGAACATTCTCGGGGCTGAAGGTAAACCCAGCTAAGTCGTTGGCACTAGATATTGGTGGGAGAGTGAGGTCCCAATGGGAGGGCGATTTTCCCCTGGTGTGGGCGGAAGGCCAATTTCGGTATCTGGGCGTGCAGATTCCCTCTTCTATGCGATGTTTGAATCAGGTTAATATTAGGCCTCTGTTGGATAATACGATCCAGCGTCTAAGAAAATGGCGGGACCTGCCTTTATTGCTTAAGGGGCGTATAGCACTTTATAAAATGGTTGAGGTTCCCCGATGGCTCTACCTGCTTCGGCATATCCCGCACCTGTCAAAGTTCCTGTGGCGCACCTGTCAAAGTTCCTGTGGCGGGGCCGTAGGCCGCGGATTGCCCTCGCTACGTTAATGAAACCAGCTGAGGTGGGCGGTGTGGGCTTAGCCTCATTGCGAGCGTATAATTTGCTGTTTATCACCAGGGGTCTGAGTGACCTGGTCGGTGGCAGAGGGGATCTTATGCCGCTGGCCCTCTTGGCCGGCTTTGCGGAATGGATACATCCTGTTAGGGCTTTGCACTGTAGCCCGAGAGATCTACCGCCGACGTGGCAGGAGTCGTATTGTCTCCAGGGCCTAATGAAGGCTTGGAAGACTCTGTGTCAATATCGAGGGGCCTCCTAGCAGACGACGGACTGTTTGCCATTGGGTGGGAATCCTGACTTTGGCCCGGGGAGGGAGGGTCGAGTAGTGATGGAGTGGGACAGGAAGGGGGTAGTCTATGTAGGACACTTACGGACCCTGGAGGG
Organism: Ichthyophis bannanicus; assembly: GCA_033557465.1. Taxonomy (NCBI): domain Eukaryota; kingdom Metazoa; phylum Chordata; class Amphibia; order Gymnophiona; family Ichthyophiidae; genus Ichthyophis; species Ichthyophis bannanicus. The sequence continues at coordinate 1,464,327,742 of CM066032.1, read as the reverse complement.
GGGGGATTTGGAGTCCTTTCTTGCCTTGCAAAATCGATATCAACTGCGCAGGCAGGATTTCTATTTCTATTTACAAGCGCGGCATTATGTGCGTGAGCTGCAGACGCACAGTGGCTTAGTACTGGGGAGGGGGAGTATGTTGGATCTTTTCCAGGGTCTCTAGGGGATGTTTTCTGTCTCTTCCCTCCAGCGAGAAGTGTTTCCGGGGGGCCGGTCAGGAGAGGATCTGAGGGTCCTGGCAGCCTTGGCGGGGAGGTGGCACAGCGATGGTGTACCGTCTGTGAAGGTTGAGCGCCTGGAGGTGGCATTTGCGGACATCAAAGGTCTCTCGGAGTCCATTCAGATTCAGGAAATGCAGTACAAGTTCCTGTGGAGAGCATATGGTCATAATGTCTGGGCGGCTAGGGTTGGCCTCGCGGACTCGGATAAATACTCCCTGTGTGGGATTGAGGCGGGCTCCCTAGCACATCGTTTCTGGTATTGCACACATATCCAGCAGTTATGGGTGGAAGTGGGGCTATGGCTGAGTGCCTGGTTGGGTCATGAGGTGCAGATCCCCCTTTTGTGGGGGCTCTTCGGGTTGGGGGAGGGGCTGCTGCCTGCTGTGGGGGAGGAGTGGGCACTCTGTGAGAAGGGGTTCTTGATGGTCAAGAAATGTATTCTGCGCCACTGGCTGGAGGATACAGCTCCGGGGGTGGGTGAGTGGGAACAAATCATGGCAGATCTGCGGGATCTGGAAACTCGAACAGCAAAGGTTCTTGGGGGAGAAGCCTTGGATAAGATCTGCAAGATATGGGGCGGGGCCCCAATATTGACACTGTCATCTGCCTCTGCCTGACTGTTGGGGTGTGGGTGGAGCTTGGGGGTGGGTGGAGTGGGGCCCCCTTAGGTATCCCTTGTAGGGGGTGTAAGAGGGTGTAAGGTGGTGCTCTGGCTGTCATGAGTTAGTGACTTCCTGCACCTGGGGGGGGGCTTTAGCGGTCTGGGGTCAGGGGCGGGAGATGGGGGGGAGGGTCTGGGATGTTAGACGGGGGAAGGGGTAGGGGGCGGTTCTTGGGAGTGGGATAGGTAGATGGGGGGTGTTCCTTGCTCTGGTTCTTAGAGTTTATGTTCTTTGCTGGGAATAGTTGCTGGATTACTGGTGGGGTGGCTCGGGAGGGGGGGAGGGTGTGGTAATGTTTACTGTCTAGCATCAGTTGTACCGTTGTCTAGTGCAGTGGTGGGGATTCTGTATCCCTTTGTTCATGTTTACTTTGTCAATGTTTACTCGGTTTACTGTGTGAATTCTGGACAATAAAAATGATTTTCATAAAAATAGCGGTTGATGCTTTTTAAAAACGTTTAGGTTCTAAAAAATGTTTGTTTCGGCCAGCCTTTTATTGGGGGATTAAGAGTGTTGTCTTCTTTAATCTCCCATTGTTTACTTTCCCCTTCAAATTGAAATTAGATAAAAATAGGGCATCTGAAGTTAACTGGCTGAATTTATATGTGCAGGTTTGCAAAATGGCCGTCATACATGTGTGTTAGCACTTATATGTGGAAGTTGTGAAATCCAGCACTTGAATAAAGTATGTATGTATGTTGACCATGCTTTTCCGATGCTTTTTCCCACATATACAATTGCAAAATCGCTCCTCTGACTCCATGTATCGTCACATGCACATATACTACTGTACCTCTGAATTCAGTATTTTAGAAAAGGCTTCATGTTTAGCAGAATCATTTCTAAAAAACTGCTGAAACTGTAAATGTTATGACCATGATGTCTCAAATCGAGCTGCCATGCCTTTTCTAAAATTTATCTTATAGTGTAGTCACTGCTGGAGTTACCTGAATAGTGGCAATATTCAGCTTCTGGATAAAATTAGAGCAGCTCTTTTGTTGTCCTAACTTTATCCAGATGGTAAACTGCATATCACAGCTTTCCAGAAACCCAATGCTATGCTCATGCTGCACCCACGCATCAACCCTGCACTATATGGATACTGCAGAGATGGCCGGGAAGGATATTCAGCCACACTGTTCATATATTGGTGTTGAAAATCCATTGATAGTGGTGCCTAAGGGAATTATTCAGATAATGCAAACATAGAAACATGACAGAAAAAAACAACAACACATGGCCTCTCTAGTCTCCCCTTCCATATCAACGTTCACTTCTTCTCCTGGGGCAGTTTCTCCAAATGAGTTAATTTTGTTGATAAAATGACAGTTGTGAACCTCACTTCTAAACCAGGGTATGTGGTGTATGATCTCAGTCTCTGAAATTTACTGCTAATGCTCGGCGTAAAACTTGTATCGTTCCATAGAGAGCTTCCTTCTGCAGCTTGTAAGATGTAACATGTTTGGATAGTTTGTCAAGATGTGATTGGAAATTCTTCTTCTTTATCAAACCTGTTGCTCCCAATACAGTGGGAAAGATTTCTGTATCTTTCTGCCACATTTTCTTCGCCTCTGACTGAATTTCTTGGTACTTCAGGATCTTCTGCCTCTCCACGTGATTCACAGAATAATCACTCGGTATTGACATTTCTATTACCAGTGCCATTCTGGTATTCTTTTCCTTTACCACTATGTCAAGTTTCCTGGCATCCAGTTTCTTATCTGTCAGAATGGGAATGTCCTAGGTGACCATAAGCTCTTCATTCTCTGTTATTCTCTTAGGGTCATGATCCCAGTGCTTTCAGAACAGTGATGTTGTAGTGTTTACGAAGTTTCCAGTGGAGGAGGTGTACTACTTTGTTGTGCCTTTCGGTATAGAAATTTTCTGCTATCAGGATTTCACAGCCTGCTGTTAGGTGAGTTACTGTTTCTAGCTCTCTTACAGAATCAACATATATTTGTTTTTCCAGTTTTTTCAATACTCGCTGTAAACCATCTGATCCATAATCTGCTGTCCTTCTCCCTGTGAGGGAGATCTGTATAATCCACCTCTTTCTAGTTTAACCCACTGTGCCTTCTTGCTCCCTTTTAAGCCCTGTAATTCTATAGCTTTAATATAGCTTTGGAATTATTTTTTACATAAAATGCTACTCCTTCCTCCCTTCTTCCTACCCTGTCCTTCATGAATAAAATATAGCCTGGTATAATTACATCCCTATCATGATTGTCCGTGAACTTTGTCTCCGTAAATGCCACTAAATGCAAGTCAGCCTCTTCCATTAAAGCCTCAACATCAGGGTTCTTATTTCCCATGCTACGGACATTTATACACATCACTTTCCAGATGTTGCCCCTGTTAGCAATTTTCAAAGAAGTAGTTAATGTTTCACTTACCTGGGGGCTTTCACTTACCTGGGGCTTTCTTCACCCATCCCCAATGAATATCATTTAAAGCCCTTTTCAGTAGTTTGCTGCATAAGACACTTTGACCCTTCTTGGACAGATGGACACCATCTCTGCTCTGCAGCCCTTGGAACATCATCCTATGATCCAGGAAATTAAAATGCTCTCAGTGATACCATCCACACAACCATGCATTCATCTCCAGGATGCAAGCATTTCTGTCTTAGCCTTTACCCTCAACAGGGAGGATTGAAAAGAACACCACCTGCATACCTATCTGCTTCACCCCTCTGTCCCAGATCCATGAAGTCACTTTTGATATGCTCAGAAGGATTCCTAGCAATATCATTTGTGCCAACATAGATGAGCCACATCAGATAATAGTCAGTAGGCTTGATGAGTCCTGGCAAACTCTCCGTAATATCTCAGATTATGGAACCTGGCAGACAGCACACCTCCATGGACATCAAGTCTGGTTAGCAGATGGATTCCTCAGTACCCCTCAGAAAAAATTCACCAGCCACTACTACCCTTCACTTCCTTGTGGTCACTGATTCCATAAATTCGGGGTGCTTGAGCTCTGGTTCTTCCCTTTCCTGGCAAGCTTTCCCCTCATCCACGTCCAAGGCTTCATATTGGTTCTTCAATTCAAGGGTTGGAGGAGTTGGATTGTTGATTCTGCAGGCTCTGGTGACTCGTGTACAACACTTTTCATTCTGTAGCCTTCCATCTTCACCTCTGTTGAAGAACTTGGCTGTTTCAAAAAGCAGCTCATTGATGTCCTTCTCACTGTCTCAAATTCTTCTAAGCCTCGCCATCTCTTCTATGAGCTCCACCACTTGTTCTAAGAGTGCTTTAGCTTGCAGGTATCCTGTTTATGAAACCAGTTCTTCAACTGGCATTGGGCTCTCTGCCTGGACAGAGGCAGAAGCTGTAATGAGGGTAACAGCTTTGGTAATACAATTTTTCCCAGACATTATTCAGTTGGTGGAGCTTTGGTACCTGTAGAACTAAATGAAAAATACCTACCAAAGTCCCTAACCTTTCCTCAGCTGTTTTTTAAGACAAAAAAAAATCAGCTAACAGTGCTTTTCTATGTCCTTGTGCATAGCTCCACTTTCTTGCAAGACAATTATTACTTTGCATTAGTAAATTTTGATATTGTATCTGAAGAATACAGATTCATGTGTTCCCTTTGTAAAATTACCTAATCAAAGTTCCTTGAAGAACAGGGCTGGCCCGTCCATTGAGCAAGAATGTTGTTCGCACAGGACCCGCGTTTTAGGGGGCCCCGCTCAAACAACATTCTGCATTAAAGGTAAAAAAAACCCTGGCTGCTGCTGCTGCCACTGCCACCATGGTAGCGGCAGAATCAATTGTCCCGCTGGTCCCCCCACCTGCCCAGCAGAGCCCTCCAGGCATCAACTCCATCAGCGCTGGCTTTTAGAGCCGTGAAGAGAGAGTTTCTTTCTCACGGCTCTGTTAAGCCCCCTGGCACTGATGGGAAATGGGGTGGGGGGGCTAAGACTGAAAATGGGGTGATGGGAGGGTTAGGACTGGAAGTGGGCTGATGGGGGTAGGACTGGTAATAGGCTATGGGGGGGCTAGGAATGGAAATGGGCTGATGGGGTTTAGGACTGGAGGTGGGCTGATAAGGGGGTTAGGACTGGTAATGGACTATGGGGGGACTAAGATTGGAAATGGGCTGATGGGGGGGTTAGGAGTGGAAGTGGGCTGATGGGGGGTTAGGACTGGTAATGGGCTATGGGGGGGCTAGGTCTGGTAATGGGCTGCACGGGTTGCTAGGACTGGAAATGGGCTGAGTGGAAGGGGCTTTAACTGCAAATAGCTAATGGGGAGGGGGCTTGGAATAGAAATGGGCTGTGAGGGGAGGGAGCTAGGACTGGAAATGGGCTGAGTGGGGGGAGCTAGGACAGGAAATGGGCTGATGAAGGGCTAGGATAGGACTGGAAATGGGCTGTTGGGGGGTGCTAAGATTGGAAGTGGGCTGTGGTGGAGGCTTGGATTGAAATGGACTCATGGAGGGGATAGAACTGGAAGTAGGCTCATGGGGGGCTTGGAATGGAAATGGGCTGAGTAGAGGGGAGCTAGGATTTGACATGGGCTGATGGTGGGGCTAGGAAAGGACTGGAAATGGGCTGATGGGGGGCTGGGATTGGAAATGAGCTGATGGAGGGACTTGAATAGGACTGGAAATGATGGGGGAGCTAGGATTGGAAATGGGCTGATGGTGGGGCTAGGATAGAATTGGAAAAGGACTGATGGGGGGATAGGACTGGAAATGGGCTGATGCGGGGACTAGAAGGGAGCAGATGTTGGGTGGGGCTGGAACTAGAAGGGAGCTGATGTTGGAGGAGGATTAGAATGGGATGGAGCTGGGAGAGTGAAATGGAGAGGGGAAAATATTTTGTGTGGGAGGGAAGAAAAAACTACAATTGGCCGGGTGTTGGGAGAGTAAGTGGGGATTGAGAATGGAGGGGTTAAATCTGAGTGGATGAAATAGGAATGAGGAAAGAGCAAAAGGAGAAAGATTAGTATGTTAAATCAGATGTAGAGAGAGAATGGAAAAAAAACTAGAAGAGAGAAGAAAGGACAAATGGACAGCAGATGACGGAGAGTTAGCAGAAGACACAAAGAAACCAGAAGAAAGTGGCTGGAGCAATTGCAACTGAAAAAAACATGCACAAAAGATAGAAAATATCTCTTTATTTTGAATTTATTTGCTTGAATATGTCAGCTCTAGGAAATGTGCATCATTAACATCTGCACTTTGCTTAGTACAAGAGGAAATTAATTTATAGTTTTATTTCTACAGTGTTGTTGTACATTCCAAGTTTGGCTTTTGGGGTTCCCAGTTTAATTATTGTCTTCCTGTTTCTAAACTCTGATTCCTTGTTTGGTGATGGTCTATGTTCTGCATGTGTAACTGAGCTGAGGTATTCTGTTTCTGAAATTCCTATTTGACATTGCCACTTGTTCTCTTTCCCCAGTAGGTTATATATTGTTATTCTCTGAAATGTATTGTTTTAATATTTGCAGTGTTGCCTTTTGATAGGTAGAGTATGGTGCTTTGTGAATCCTGGTAGTGCTGTTATGAAACGGCGAGTTTGCTATGGGTTCTAAATAGGCAGTGTTTGTAATAGTTCCTAATGTGCCTGGCGGTTGGCACTGGATCATAGTAATGTAGAAATCTTTTAGTCTTTCTTTATCCATACACTCATAGTAACATAGTAACATAGTAAGTGACGGCAGATAAAGACCAGCATGGTCCATCTAGTCTGCCCAGCAAGATGGCAAGAGTAGGTGCACCTGTCGCTCTGTGCAGGCCACCCCTCCCCATGTTTTTCTTTAGGGGTGAACCCACCACTCCATGTAGGACACCCCAATTTGTTGAGACGCTATATAGTTCAGAAGTTAGATGGTACTGTTTATTTTGCTTTTATCCTGTTGCTGTAAAGGGATCCACTGTGTTTGTCCCATGCCGTTTTGAATTCCGTCACCATGTTTGCCCCCACCACTTCCATCAGGAGGGCATTCCAAGCATCCACCACCCTTTCAATGAAGAAATATTTCCTGACATTGCCTTTCAATTTACCACCTTGCAGCTTCATGTTATGCCCTCTAGTTTTACAGCTTCCCCGTCTTTGGAAGAGGTTTGTTTGTTCATCATTTCTCTTTAAGTATTTAAAGGTCTGAATCATATCTCCCCTGTCCCTCCTCTCCTCCAAAGTGTACATATTTAGGTCTTCAAGTCTCTTTCTCATAAGGCTTCTGACGCAGGCTCCAAATCATTTTGGTCACCTTTCTCTGAACAGTTTCCAGTCTTTTTAGATCTTTTGCAAGATATGGTCTCCAAAACTGAACACAGTATTCCACGTGAGGCCTCACCAATGACTTGTACAGTGGCATAAGTACCTCTTCCTTTCTGCTGGTAATCCCTCTTTGTATGCAGCCCAACATCCTCCTGGCTTTTGCCACCGCCTTGTCGCACTGTTTTGCCACCTTGAGATCATCAGAGATAATCACACCAAGGTCTTTCTCCTGAACCGTGCATACCAACCTCTCAACCCCTATCGTGTACTTTTCCCTTGGATTTATGCTACCCAAGTGCATGACACTGCACTTTTTCACATTAAATCGTAGTTGCCAAGCATTAGACCAGTCTTCCAGCTTTTGTAGATCTTTCCTCATGTTAACCACTCCCTCGGGGGAGTCCACTCTGTTGCAAATTTTTGTGTCATCTGCAAAAAGACAGACTTTTCCATTCAGACCTTCAGCAATATCACTCACAAATATATTGAACAGTGCCGGGCCCAGGACCGAACCCTGAGGCACCCCGCTAATCACCTTCCTCTCATCCGAGTGAGCTCATTAAGAGGTATGTTTACTAAAAGTTAGTGTATGGTAACATTATGTAAATATTTATGCAAATGGGGCCCCTTATGCAAATGAGTCCCCACACCAAGTTTCTGCACATGGCCCCGCACCCCCTTTGGGCCACCCCTGTTGAAGAATAGCAAATAGTTTGTCAACAAGCTAATTGGAGAGTTGTCCTCTATAGCGAGAATTCTCACATGGAATGGGTGTAAGCTGTGGTGGATAGGAAGGGCTCTAAGAACTGATAAGGTCAATGATTCAAAGAGTTTACTTTGAATGGAAGGCTAGAAAAAAGAAACAATGAAATCTAACAGCAGAGTTTTACCCAACACCCAACAAAAAATTCCCCTTTTGCAATACAGCACCAGAAAAAGAATTAGCTATTAAAAATGAACACCAAAACCCCTTTAAGAGCTCTCAGGCAGAGATCTGGTATTTAAAAGACACACAGTATTACCTTGCTTGCAGTGGAGACCCTGTTAGGAATGCCAGTACTTGCAAGACACTGTAGATCTTTAAACAGCATTTTGCTGCCTTTCTCCTTTGCAAGCTAATTAAGACCACTAACACCTGAGTTCAAAGAGCTTGTTTTGAATGGAAGGCCGGAAAAAAGAAATGACAGCTGCTATCCCTATAATTTCCTTTGAATACTGGCCTATATAATTTAGTTGTGTGTATGGAAATGTTGAAAGCCCAAAAACTAAGACTGAAGAATCAGCATGTATGACACTAAGTATGTAATTTGTAACCTTCCCTGAGCAGTTTGGAGAGGACAGGATAAAAATCAAATAAATAAATAAACCAAACTAGTTTCTCAGAGCCCCATTAGAAAGAAGAGCGCCAATAGGATATGCAAATTCTAGGATACAATCTGTACTGAGGTGACAAGGCCGATCAAATCAATAGAGGAATGGCACTACATGTTAAGGACAGAGGAGAAGCAGGCAGGATACATTTCTGCAGGTAACAGACTGTACTCTGGAATACTTACGGCTAGAAAATCCATGAATGATGGGGTAGAGTATATCACCTGCCTGGTCTGAATGAATGCTAACAGAGAATGGAAAGACCAAAATAACTGGCAACTCAACAATAATGGGAAATGTCAATTACCCTCATCCTGTCTAGACAAATGTCACATTATGATATGTTCAGGAGCTAAAGTAGCTAGCTGAAATACAGTAGAGGGAAAGTCACTTCAGGCTTAATCCTTAATGGAATGCATGATTTAACTTATAAAAGGAAGACTATGATAAGCTAAACAATTAGGGAACAACCCTAAAAGAAGTAAATGTAAAGATTAAGAGGGACATTTTAGAAACTCTATTCATGATTTCCACCTCTGAAAACAGTCATTCAGATGTGGAAGTCACAAGGAGCAATTTTAGAAAGTTGGGGAAAACATGTTCCCAACATGATCACATCCATGTCATAAGGGGGTGTGGGGGAGGCATGGCCTGAATGGCCTTATGAAGATGCACATTACCGTGTGAGTTCAGAAAGGCCTGCACACATCTGGACCCGTATGCTGACATGTCCATGCCTATATCTGCTCCAGGCTATGAACAGATAGTATAAAAGTGCTCGTTTCATGAAAGCAAGACTTGTAGGGAAAAGAGGTAAATGTGCTCTCACTTCCACAGTCATTTTTGCCAGGTTAAATGAACATGCATGTAAATAAACAGATCTCCCATTTTGCTGCCTTGCTGCTGCATGTCTGAACTTTTGGGACATGCATGTAGCATTGGAAAGATGCCCTGTCCTATAATTTGTATCTCTGTTGGCACAGCTATGTATCAATGTCTGTGGCCATGCAGTTCAGGCATATGCACATTTCTGAAATTGGCTGCAACCATACACGTACCCATCCTTGCCATATGTATGAGCCCACATTTTGAAATGGTTACAGGGGCATGCATCTTTCATGAGACAGAGTAATTTCAGAAGGCATTTACATGTGCCCACCTTCACTGCTGCCACTCCCCTGGTATTATGGACTTTTTGCCCAGGACATTCCAGATTGTTCCTGCATGGTCATTCTAAAATGCCACTTTAAAAGTTTCTATCAAGCATGACAAATATGTTAGTTTCCCCAGTTTCCATTAGCATTTCATTATCCATTCATTTTGGTCAGGTAGACAGTGCTATACTTCCTCCACTACATCCACACTACATCTTGTTTCCTGCAGAACCTTTAGAAACATGTAGGCTTGTTTGGCTCTATGCCATTTTTAACATATACAGAATCACTAATTTTTCACCTTTTTGACCCATCTTATCATTAAAAACATAGAAACATGATGGCAGAAAAATAGCATATGGCCTATCCAGTCTTCCCTTCCATACCAACTAATATAGTCCCTTTTGTTCCTCGATAGACATATAGAGCCATCATGGCAGAAAAGAGACCAAATGGCCTATCCTATCAATATACCTGTAAATATCATTCTCGATCCACAGGCTGCTCTTGAGCCCATAACTCTTCCATTTTGCACTCAGTGCCCATGTGTTTTGCACCACAGAGCTGCAATAGAATGTTTAACCTGTTATTACAGTGTCCCATAGGTTATCCTCCTTCTATCAGATCTTTGAGATGTCTATTAATTCTATCTCTTCATTTAGTGCTATGCATTCTAACTCTCCCATTTCATCTTTTAAACTTCATGGATTTAAACACAAACATTTTAAAAGATGTCTTTTGTTTGTATATACAACCTTCCTAACAGTTGACAGGAATAATTTAGAATCTTTCAACTCTGCTTCCTCTTTAAGGCACTTGGGATGCTTTTTATTTATTTACTTTTATTTTTACTTTTTTTTTTTTTTTTGCAATCTCTCTATTGGAATTCTCTAACTTCTCTGTTTTGATAGTATCCTATGTAGATACTTCACCCGCAAACTATGTGTAGCTGAGGAACTGCTGGCTTTCCCCATATTGTAGTTTAAAAGCTGCTCCAACATCTTTTTAAACATTAATGCCAGCAGCCAGGTTCTTTCTCTCAAAGTAGGCTCCATCTTCCCTAAAATGTTACCGAGTTCCTAAAATATCTGCTTCCCTATTCCCTGTACCATTGTCTAAGCCATGCATGTGGTGAAAGCAGTTGGTATAGCTAGATTTGAAAAAAAGGTTTGGACAAATTTCTGAAAGAGAAGTCCATAAAATGTTATTAAGGTAGACTTTGGGAAAGCCATGGCTTATCCCTGGAATTAAGTAGCATGCAGTCTGGCCTCTTTTGGGATATAGAAACATAGAAACATGCCGGCAGAAAAAGACCACATGACCTATCTAGTCTGCCCTTCCATATCAATTACAATAGTCACCTTATTACTTTTAGAGATCCTCTGTGTTTGCCCCATGCTTCTTTGAATGTAAATACTGTCCTCGTGTCTGACATGAATATTTCCGCATATTACTCCTGAGTCTATCCCCTTTCACTCTCATATTCTGTCCCCTTGTAGCAGAGCTTGCCTTCAATTGAAAGAGATCCTCCTGTGCATTTATGCCACAGAGGCATTTAAATGTCTCTATCATATTGTCCCTATCCTGCCTTTCCTTTAAAGTATACATATTAAGATCTTTAAGTCTGCCCTCATATGCTTCATAACAAAGACCATTAACCCTCTGCACTGACTCCAACTCGCTTATATCCTTTTGAAGGTGCGGTTTTCAGAATTGCACACAATACTCCAAAAGAGATTGCACCAGAGACTTACACAGAAGCATTATTACCACCGTTTTTCTGCTGGCCATTCTTCTCCCTATACACCCAAGTATCCTTCTAGCATTTTCTGTTGCCTTTTCTATCTGTTTAGCTTCTTTAAGATCGTCAGACACAATCACACCCAGGTCTTGCTCTTCTTTTCTGGACAGAAGTACCTCACCCCAGGGCCGGATTTACGTATACGCCATGTACGCCATGGCGTAGGGCCCACAGCTGGCAAGGGCCCACAAAAATGAACAAGACAGGCTTTTTTTTTAAAAATAAAATTAAAAAAAAAACCTGTTGGCTGCCGCCGCGGGGCCCCTCTGCTGCCGCGGCAGCATGGACTGACCCGCGGGGGCCCCCTCTGCAATGTCAATTTCGATGTCGATGCCTCCCTCCCTCCCTCCGTGCAGTCTGTGAGACACGCGAAGGGAGACTGTCTCCCTCGCGTCTCTGTTAAGCCCGCAGGGGCTGATGGGAAATTTCCCATCAGCCCCTGCGGGCTTAACAGAGACGCGACAGGACAGAGACGCGACAGGACAGAGACGCGAGAGAGACAGTCTGCCTTCGCGCCTCTCACAGCCTGCACGGAGGGAGGGAGAGAGGGACCGACCGATCGACCGACATTGCAGAGGGGGCTCCCGCGGGTCAGTCCATGCTGCCGCGGCAGCAGAGGGGGCCCCGCGGCGGCAGCCAGCAGGTTTTTTAAAAAAATTAAATTTTACAATAGGCCGGGGGGGGGGTAGGGGTAGGACTGGGGGGGGGCTGGGACGAAATGGGTTGGGGATTAAGGCTGGAGGTGGGCGGGGGGTTAGAACTGTAATGGGCTTTGAGGGCTGTCTGGTAATGGGCTATGGGGGGGGCTAGGACTGGAAAGGGGCTGGGGGGATAAGACTGGAGTGGGCTGATGGGGTTAGGACTGGTAATGCTGTTGGGGGGGTTTAGAACTGGTAATGGGCTTTGGGGGGGGGGGGTTTAATACTGGTAATTGGCTGTGGGCTGATGGGGGCTGTCTGGTAATGGGCTATGGGGGGGCTAGGACTGGAAAGGGCTGGGGGGTTAAGACTGGAGGTATGGGCTTTGGGGGGGTTAAGACTGGTAATTATGGGGGGGCTAGGACTGGAAAGGGGCTGGGGGGGTAAGACTGGAGTGGGCTGATGGGTTAGGACTGGTAATGGGCTGTTGGGGGGTTTAGAACTGGTAATGGGGCTTTGGGGGGGGTTAAGACTGGTACTGGGCTGTGGGCTGATGGGGGCTGTCTGGTAATGGGCTATGGGGGGGCTAGGACTGGAAATGGGCTGGGGGGGTTAAGATGAGTTGGGCTGATGGGGTTAGGACTGGTAATGGGCTGTGGGCTGAGGGGGGTTAGGACTGGCAATGGGCTATGAGCTGATGGGGGGTTAGGACTGGTAATGGGTTATAGGGGGGGCTTAAACTGAAAAATGGGGTGATGGGGGTTAGGACTGTAAGTGGGTTGATGGGGGGCTAGGACTGGTATTGGGTTGGGGGAGGGGCTGGAAGAGTAAAATGGAGAAGGGAAAAATATTTTGTGTGGGAGGGATAAAAAATCTACAATTGGCCAGGTATTGTGAGAGTAAGTGGGGATTGAGGATGGAGGGGTAAAATTTGAGTGGATGAAATAGGAATGAGGAAAGAGCAAAAACTAGGAGAGAAGAAAGGACAAATGGACAGCAGACGATGGAGAGTTAGCAGAAGACACGAAGAAACCAGAAGAAAGTGGCTGGAGCAATTGCAGCTGAAAAAAATGCACAAAAGGTAGAAAAATATCTCTTTATTTTGAATTTATTAATTGGAATATTTCAGATCTGGTAAATGTGCATCATTAACGTCTGCGCTTTGTTTAGTACAAGAGCAAATTAATCTGAAATGTATTGGTTTAATATTTGCAGTGTTGCCTTTTGATTGGTAGAGTATGGTGCTTTGTGAGTCCTGGTAGTGCTGTTAGGATACAGCGGGTTTGCTATGGGTTCTAAATGGGCAGTGTTTGTAGTAGTTCCTAATGTGTCTGGCAGTTGGCACTGGATTATAGTAATGTAGAAATTTTTTAGTCTTTCTTTATCCATACACTCATTAAGAGGCACGTTTACTAAAAGTTAGTATATGTAACATTACGCAAATATTTATGCAAATGAGGCCCCTTATGCAAATGAGGCCCCACACCCCCCTTGGGCCGCCCCTGCTGGGGGCCCACAATTTTTGTTGGCGTAGGGCCTCACTCAAGGTAAATCCGGCCCTGCCTCACCCCCTACACTGCTCCGCTCCTTTAGATTTCTGCAGCCCAAATACATGACCCTGCATTTTTTAGCATTAAATTTCAGGTGCCAAATTCTAGACCATTCTTTAAGCTTAGCTAGATCCCTCCTCATGTTATCTACTCCTTCCTAGGTGTCTACTCTATTGCAGATTTTGGTATTATCCGCAAACAAGCAAACCTTACCCGACAGCACTTCTACAATATCACTAACAAAGATGTTAAAAAGAATGGGACCAAGGACAGATCCCTGCGGTACACCACTGGTAACCTCCTTCTACTGAGAGTGAGCTCCATTTTCCTGTACCCCTTGTCACCTCCCACTCAACCAATTTCTAACCTAGTCAGTAACTTTGGGGTCCATCCCTAGGGTGCTTAGACTGTTTATATGTCACCTGTGCAGAACAGTGTCAAAGGCTTTACAGAAATCTAAATATGAGGTGTGACAAAAAAGAAATGAGACTATGGCAGCCACGCCCATGACTCAATGCCAATTGGCTTACCGCTTATGTTACTGTTTTGTGCAACATCTCGCCACTATTTTGCTATAATATTTTTCATCTCTCTCACTCTGTTTTTCTTTTTCAGGTTTTTTTGTAGCACACTGCTCCATCGCTTTGTCACACAACTGGAGGTGGCAGAAAAATGGAGCAAAGAATCAACTAAATTTTTGGATAAGTTGGAGAAGGGCCCAACTGAGTGTCTCCAACTTCTCCAAAAGACTTATGGAGAAGATGCAATGTCAAGGCCACAAGTCTTTGAATGGCACAAATGCTTCAAGACTGGCCGTGAGGAGGAGGAGGATAACCCCAAGTCAGGATGGCCTTCCACAACAAAGACAGCTGAGAACATTGACAGAGTGAACCAGCTGGTGCGGAGTGATCACAGATTAATGGTGTGGATGATAGATGAGGAGCTTAGACTGAACAAGGAGTCAGTGCGGACCATCTTGGTGTAGGAGCTGGGGATGCAGAAGGTGTGTGCCAAGATGATGCCCAAGCTTTTATTGGATGACCAGAAGGAGCACCGGGTCAGTGTTTGTCGAGACTTGCTAGAGAAGATCGGAGAAGATCCAAAGTTCATTGACCGATTCATCACAAGAGACAAGACTTGGGTCTTCCAGTACAACCCTGCAGTGGAAGACTCGACTGTCACCCAGACCCAAGAAGGTGCGCATGTCCAAATCAAGGATCAAGGTCATGCTGATTGCATTCTTCAACCAGAAGGGAGTGGTCCATCCTGAGTTTGTGCCTGAGGGTCAGACAGTCAAGCAGCACTTCTACCTGCAGATTCTCAATCGCCTCCATGACCGGGTTCGGCGCAGCAGGCGGGCTCTGTGGAGAGACAAGTCATGGCTGCTCCACCACGACAATGCGCCCACACACACCGTGCTTGGTGTGAGGCAGTTCTTGGCCAACAAACAGATCACAGCTCTCGACCACCTTCCTTATTCCCCAGATATCACACCGTGTGACTTCTGGCTCATCCCCAGGCTGAAAATTGTGCTCAAAGGAACTCATTTTGCCTCTTATGAAGAGATTAAGGCCACTGTGCCGTGAGAGCTGAGGGACCTCAAGGAGGAGGACTTTACCGAGTGCTTCCGTATGTGCCAGAAGCAAATGCAGAAGTGCATTAACTCTGGGGGAGAATTGCTTTGAAGGGGGCAATGCATAATTTCTCTGTAGATTTTGTAATAAAACATTTATGGGACAGTCTCGTTTCTTTTTTGTCACACCTTGTATATCACATCTAGGGCTCTCCCTCCGTCTAATTCCCTGGTCACTCAGTCAAAAAAATCAATCAGATTTTTCTGACAATACCTGCCTCTGGTGAATATATGCTGCCTTGGATCCTGCAATCCATTGGACTCTAGAAACCTCACTATTCTCTCCTTTAGTAGCCTTTCCAATAATTTACTAACCACATAGGTTAGACTAACTGACCTGTAGCTCTCAATGTCATCCTTACAGCTATTTTTGGGTAAAGGGACTCCATATGCCTTTCTCCAGTCCTCTGGCACCACTTCCAACTCCAAAGAGGCATTGAAAGGGTCAGACAGTGGAGCCACTAGAACGCCCCCTAGTGTCCTCAGTATTCTTGGATGTATCCCATCAAGACCCATGGCTTTGTCTACTTTTAGTTTAGCTAGTTCCTCACAAATACCCCGTCGCTTCTGTTCCTATTTGTGGGTGTTTTCTGAGGTCCTGTTCCTGGCCCTTCATCTGTGAACACAGAACAGAAATATTTATTAAACATTTCTGCTTTATCCTCATCAGTTTCTGCATATTCCTCCTCTGCACCCTCGAGTTTGAAAATACCACTTTTGCCCTTCCTTCTTTCACTAACATATCTGAAAAATGTCTTATCCCCACATTTGATTGCATTGGCTATTTCTTCTTCTTTTTGTACCTTTGCTTTCCTGACCACTTTTCTAGCATCTCTAAGTTTTTCCAAATATAGATGCCTGTCTTTTTGTCTCTGTGATCTCTTGTATTTCATGAAGACCTCCCTCTTTTTCTTCACCTTTTCAGTTACTTATTTTGAGAACCATAGCGGCCCCCTTTCCCTTTTACAATTATTTACCTAACAAAAAGGTTTGTTGCAATTAAAATATCCCCTTTCAGTTTTGCCCGCTATTTTTCTACATCCCCAGATATTCCCATCCTACTAACGACTCCTTGAGGTATTGTCCCATCTTATAAAAGTTAGTTTTCCTAAAGTCTACGATCCTCGCTTTTGAATGGATTTTATTAGTCCTACTCCTAATACTGAACCATATCATATGGTGATCACTGATGAGGTGATCTCTCACTGTAACATCAGAAACACTTCATCCATTGATAAGCACTAAGTCCAGTATGGCCCCATCATGTGTGGGTTCTGTTACCAGTTGCCTGAATAGTTCTCCCTGTACAGAATCCAGGATCTCCTTACTTCTTGATGACACCGCAGCAGGAATGTGCCAATCCACATCCGGCATATTGAAATCACCTATCAGTAGCACTTCTCCTTTCATGGCAATACTGTTTATGTTTTCTATTAAATCTTCATCCACTTCTATGCCCTGAGAGGGGGATCTGTATATAACTCCAAAGCAAATGGATTTCCTTTTCCTTCTTTCTAGTTTTACTCACATTGCCTCCTCTCTTCTTTTGAAGCCCTGTAATTCTATTGCCTTAATATTATTTTTACCAATAATATAATATTCTACCCATAAAGTGAAAACCTTACCCAACATTGCTATTCTTAACACCTGAGCCCAAACTAGTAAATTACCATGCTGCTCTATTTTTGTCGGATCACTTGCCTGGAAAGGATACCCTCCTTTTTATCTTTTAATTACAGACTGTATAGCCTAAAAAATTAGTCCAAGGGAAAAGCACAAACCAATGTGAACCTTCAGAAATATTTAACTTGACCGAAGGTCTTCTTCATTTTCCAACCACATTAGAAGCATGTCTCCCTATTCTGCTCTCAATTCCACCATTATCCTCCATTACAATGAAGCCCGTGTTATGGTCCACGCATACAACTATTGCCGTTTAGGTTTCAAGGAGGCTCTAGTGCTCTCCACCGATAATCCCAAACTATAACTGGGCATATAGTGCCATTCCTCCTCCCCTTCTTCTTACCCTGTCCTTCCTGAATAAAGTATAGCCCAGTATAATTACATCCCAGTCATTAATTTCGTGAACTATGTCTCCGTAACCACCACTAAATCCAAGTCATCCTTTTCACCCATCCCCAATGAATCTAGTTTAAAGCCCTGTTCAGTAGTTTAGCCAGTCTGCTGCTGAAGACACTTTGATCCTTCTTGGACAGATGGACACAATCTCTGCTCTGTCAATATTAGCTATTTGTGACCTGGATCGGTCACTGTTGGAAACAGGATAATGGGCTTGATGTACTTTTGGTCTGATGCAGTATGACAGTTCTTATGGGCCCAATTTAAAACTTCCAACATTTGAATGCTCTAACAGTCAATGTGGTACTTAAATAGTGGAAGATATTCAGCAGCGGTATCTGGATAAAAGCTGCCACTGAAAATGTGGGCTGAGCCACATTAACTAGGTAAGCGCCAACAGTTATCTGGTTAGTGTAATTTTCAACCAGTGCTTGCCTGGATTGCACTTTAGGCCTCCTTTTCATGTCGTCTAAGTTGTCCAGACAAAGGCTGCTGAAAACTGTGCTGACAGGCTAAGTGTGGGAATGTACCCGGTTGGTTCCGGTGCCGCCCCCACTCAATCCATGGGCCGCCCCTGCATTAACCAGATAGTGCTGGGGCGGTACTTGGAGATATTCAATGGCACTATGTGGATAGTGCCATTGAATACCTGAATCTGCTATTGCTGATGCAATAACTGTGACAGTTGTTGATATAAATCCCAAGACAAATCCCAATGTAAAAGTTCAACATATACCGTTAACAGTGTTAACTGTTAACCATGCATCCAAAACTACCTTTGCTGATTATTCTTCAATTTATGACAATTATCAAATACCTTAAGAAGCATAACTCACTTGGCTTCCATTTCTAGAACAGACATTTCACTGATGAATTGCTGTAAAGCATTTGGATCTTCTTTGTTGTTACATTACACGTTGTTACCCTCATTCGAGCAGGACGAAACGTGCCATATTTGGCTACGATTTTCTTAAGCTCACTCAATAGATCTACTAACTGCTTCTGACATTTCTGCATAGCACAACTAAGATCAGGCAGGATCAGATGGTACTTCTTTAATAATACAAGGATACCTGAGCTTTTGTTGCCTGCAACACTGAAGTCATCTGCGTGCAGGGCTGGTCCAAAGGTTCCTGCTACCCTAGGAAGGAGCCCCGGCCATGCTGCTCTCCCGCTGCTATTGTTGCCACCACTGATTCCATCTTCTGAGGGGGAGTGGTGGCAGCAGTTTAAAAGCGTTGGCTTTATGCTACCACTTTTGTGCCCGGAGCAGGCCATGTGCTTTGGCATACATGGCCTGCCACTTCTGACTCTCACCTCTGACAGGAAGTTGTTTTGAATGGGGGTCAGAAGCAGAAGGTCATGTGTGCCGAAGCACATAGCCTGCTGTGGGCAACAAAGCAGTAGTACAAAGCCACTATGCTGCTCAACAAAGGCTGTTGCCCTAGGCGGCCACCTAGCCTGTCTAGTAGACAGGCTGGCTCTGCCTGAGCATCTCACAAGACCTTTGCTATTAAACAATTTGGGTAGGAAGCCTTATGGAAGTATCTTCAGCTCCTTCAAGGAGGCCCAGCAATCTAATATACCATTATTTTTATCGTCCATGCTATGCTTTAGGGCTTGAATTTCCTTGGGCTGCCACTGTATCACTGCAAACTGCTTGCATGCATTTGTACTTTTTCCTTCAGAGCTCCCACCTTGGTAAGTGCAGAGTTTGACTCCTGAGATTTATTCTTTAAGCTCCATCATCACTTCCATATTTTCTTTCAGCATGTTCTTGACTTGTAACTGCTCAGTATGATAGTTTACAGAGTCACTTCTGTAGCTGGTCCACCTGCTATCTTGTGCAAAGAACTCAGCTCTGTCTTGGATCTCTTTACCCCTTGAGCTGAGGAGTTGACATACTCCAACTTAGCTGGTTTAAGTCTGGACATCTTCACCTTTGGTACTAATCCCTCCAGGTGAAATAAAAATGTATATGAAGGGTCAACCAGGTACTATAAGGCCTGGATATGGCAGGAGATCAAGCTTCATGCAGCCATTCCTGACGATGCTAGCTAGCGCCCCCACTTACTCAGCATTCATTTTAAGTGATCCTTAACTCTTTAAAGGGAGGGTGCACTTGTGTAACATACCCATCACACCACAATTTGTATGTATACTGCCCCCTTAATAAGTATGTCTGTGTCTCTGTGACACCTCAATTCAATGTGCACCCTCTATAGTGTTAATTGCGCCCAATTAAATTAATGTTCTAGCCAGTAGTCTCTGGGCCCCACTCAAAGACTCAGTCTAAGCATTACCATTGAACTGTATTCTAGATAAGTGGAAATAAAATAGAACTACTGTAGAATGTTCCATTTGCTATGGTCTTTGTTATTTTTCTCCCTAATAGACAGGGGACTTTCAAAGTTGCAGCTGCTGTCTTGAGTGGCAGAGACTCCCAGAGCCTGCAGCTAATCATAGCTTCAGTAGTTCTGGGCACCACTTATACCTTTCTTGACTTGCGAGTGGCTACTCCTGTCTGTTAGCAGGTCTCGCAGGTAGACAATCTTTCTCAGGCACAGCTCTGCAGAAGCTAGCTCTGAGGTCTATCTCCTCTCAGCCTTCCTTCACTTCTTGGTTCAGCTTGCTGTGAAAGTTCTTTACTGTAATTCCTCCAAGATTTGTCTCTCTCTCTTCACAAGCTGGACTCTCAGACTCTGTTGTTTCATGGTTCTCTGTTACTTCTCCTTCTGTCAGCCCTGCACCCATTTGTTTACCTTCAAGATGTTTGCTTCTTTTTTATTTTCTCTCAGGCACTCTTTTCTTTGGATCTGCTTTTACACTCAGTACATCACTGAGTCTGCAGTCTCAGAAAGTCCCCTTTGACCTCAGCACAGCAGTGTCGTAAACTACAGTACAGCTGCCAAAGTGAAGAAAAAACGCTCTTCACTTCAACAGCTGTTAGAGGTGATCCCTGCCTCTCCGGCTCCCTCTAAAGCTTTTTTAGACAGCCACAAGGCTCTTTAGGAGGAGGAAGGCTTGGACTGGAAATGGGTTGACTTGGGGGGGGGGGCTTGGACTGGAAATTGGCTGATGGGGAGGGGGGCTTGGACTAGAAATTGGCTGAGGTGGGGGGGGGTGGAACTTGGACTGGAAATGGGCTGATGGAAGGGCTAGGATAGGACTGGAAATGGGCTGAGTGGGGGGGGGGGCTTGGATTGGAAATGGGCTGAGTGGGGGGAGCCAGGACTGGAAATGGGCAGATGGAGGGGCTGTGATAGGACTGGAAATGGACTGATGGGGGGCTAGGATTGGAAATGGGCTGTTGGGGGGGGGTTGGATTGGAAATGGGCTGAATGGGGGGCTAGGACTGGAAATGGGCTGAGTGGGGGGCTTAAACTGGAAATTGGCTGAGTGGGGGGAGCTAGGACTGGAAATAGCTGATGGGGGGCTTTGACTGGAAATGGGCTGAATGGAGGGGAGCAGGACTGGAAATGGGCTGATGGGGGGCTTGGATTGGAAATGGGCTGATGTGGGGGTTGGACTGGAAATGGACTGATGGAGGGGCTAGGATAGGACTGGACATGGATGGGGGAGATAGAACTGGAAATGGGCTGAGTGTGGGGAGAAGCTAGGACTGAACATGGGCTGATGGAGGGCTAGGATAGGACTGGGCTAATGGGGGGCTTGGATTGGAAATTGACTGATGAAGGGGCTAGGATAGGACTGGAAAGGGCTGATGGAGGAGCTAGGACTGGAAATGGGCTGATGTGGGGGACTAGAAGGGAGCAGATGCTGAGTGGGGCTGGAACTAGAAGGGAGCTGATGTTGGGGGAGGACAAGAAGGGGATGGGGCTGGGAGAGTGAAATGTAGAGGGGAAATATTTTATGTGGGAGAGAAGAAAAATCAACGATTGTCTGGGTATTGGGAGAGTAAGTGGGGGTTGAGGATGGAGGGGTAAAATTTGAGTGGATTAAAAAGGAATAAAGAAAGAGATGGAGGAAAGATCAAAAGGAGAAAGATCAGTATGTTAAAGCAGATGTAGAGAGAGAATGGGAAAAAAACTAGAAGAGAGAAGAAAGAACAAATAGATAGTAGACAATGGAGAGTTAGCAGAAGACAAGAAGAAACCAGAAGAAAGTGACTCGAGCAATTGCAACTGAAAAATAAAATGCACAAACAACAAAAGGTAGAAAAATACTTTTTTATTTTGAATGTATTAACTGGAATATGTCAGCTCTGGGAAATGTGCGTCTTTAATGTATGCATTTTGTTTAGTAGAAGAGTTAATTCATTTCTAGTTTTATTTCTTCACTGTTGTTGTACATTCCAAGTTTGACTTTTGGGGTTTCCAGTTTAATAATTGTCTTCCTGTTTCTAAATTGTGATCCCTTGTTCTTTGTTTGGTGACGATCTATGTTCTGCATGTGTATCCGAACTGAGGAATTCTGTTTATGTAGTTTCTATTTGACAGTGCCACTTGTTCTCTTTCCCCAGTAGGAGATGAATTAGTATTTTCTGAGATATATTGGTTTAATATTTGCAATGTTGCCTTTTGATAAGTAGGGTATGGTGCTTTGTGAGTCCTGGTAGTACTGTTATGATATGGTGGGTTTGCTATAGGTTCTAAGTGGGCAGTGCTTGTAGTACTTCCTAATGTGTCTGGTGGTTGGCAATGGAGTATAGTAATGTAGAAATGTGGTAGTCTTTCTCCACACATTGTCCCACACCCCCCTTGGGCCGCCCCTGCTTCTGAGCACATGATTTGACTTTCTGTCTTTTTAGTAAATGACCTCTGGATTTTTCTATGACAAGCTCTGAGCCACATGTATCTGTCACTCATTCTGATCTTCTTCAAGCTTCCATATATAGTCACTGTCATCATTGTTCTTCTCCTGGTGGAGGGGTCTTCTTGCTTCTCTGATGTCAGGGCTCCTCCTGTCCTAGGATTTCAGGGGCTTCTTACTGTTTACAGCCCTCCTGGGGGGAGGGGGGGTTTGGAACTCTTTTTTCCTCTAGCTTGCTGTCAGCACTGGAGTGGGCACATTTAACCTTTGGCCCCTGCTCCTATAGGGGTTCTGCAGCGCCGGACTTCCTCTCCACTGGGCTGCCCTGGCTCTGGTGCTACTGTATCTTTCCCTTTTCTAGCTGCTGAGGTTCCATCTGGCCCCACACAGCCTGAAGCTGCTCCTTGGATCTAACTACTCTTCCCAAGTAAATTAAAACTTTATTTTCTTGTTTACACTACCATGGAGGTTCTAGATTTTAACATTCTACCTAAAAGTCTAAATTTGTTTTCCAGAACCTTCCTCCCACATCTTTCTATTTTATTGATACACACTGGTACCATGATAGCTGGCTCCTCACTATCACTTTCAGGAATCCCATCTAGAAGACATGTGAGCTCCACCTTTGTATCAGGCAGACATGTTACAAAGCAATCTTCATGTCAACCAGCTGCACAGCCATCAATATTCCTAATGATTGATTTGCCAATTCTAATGCTTATCCTAAACCTTCCTTTCTCAGCACAAGACTTGGAAACTCATTTTCAGTGTGAAAGGATGCTGCATCATCTGGAAAGCAGACCTTACAGAGTCACTTTTTTCTATACCAAGGTGATATTTTTCTTTCAGATGATTTTGCTCCTCTGAGAGAGAACAAGGGCTGCCAGACTAAACTTGAGACCTTAGTACTATGTCCCTATAGATTGCCTAAATAAATCTCTCTGTCTGCTTCAAGCTATTGAGGTCTGGCACTGTAGCCTACAGAGAACAGGTTCATTCTCTGAGAGATGGAAGCTCTTTCCTTTGAGCCGACATGCACAATCTCTTACCAACTGGTAAATAATCATATATATAGTATGGCACTCAATAGAAAACAATGGATAGCCCCATCTCACTGCTGGTGTGTTGTACAGTATGTATTCTAATATTGTTAAGTTGTTACTTATTTAAATTTGTATGGGTAAAGGGATGTTGAATCTAAGGTGATGTCCCTTAAATTTATTTGTTGTATTTTACGGTGGTTAGCCACAGACTTGTAAGGAGACTAGAATTCATCTATTTATTAAGTCAGGCTTACTTCCTTCTTCATATAAGCCTCTAATTAACTTACTAATAAATTTTCTGAGGCCAATTTAGGGGCATAAACCCTTTGAATGTCAGACTCTCTGTAGCATATTAACTTTATATACATGAAAAGAAGATGCATCAATGATCCTTCAAAAGATATTAATTCTTTAAATTCAGTGACAGTAATTGCAAAATGATACATTTACTCTGTAAGGTAATACGCGTTTCTCTAGTATCTAAGAAAGTATATACCTGTTTTATATTTTAGATTCATGACTTTTTTTTACTACAGATATGTTTTATTTTAATTAGCTACAGGATCGATAAACAATTTTGAAGATGTCTTATATATTTCATGCATACTGAATACATATTCCAAAGAAACAAGTTCATTAAGGTGATCCAGTTTTTGAAATCATAAAATCACAAATTGTTGGAAAGCTAATACACTGTAATCTTTACTGAAGAAAGCCCAAAGCAGTACAGTATATATTATGACAAATATATACAGTTTCAAAGAATGATTAATCAAGTAGCATTTGCAGTAAATGATTTACTAGTTTGATATATGAGCATGATAATTAAGAATCAATTATAGATTTATTCAGTTGACAAACAGATTTATAATAATAAAGTGTCAGCTAAAATATATATAGCAGAAATTATCTATTAATATCATACTATCTATTTAATATTTTTCTTATATTTTATTGTTACTATAGCATGTTTTCCTAATTCATAAAGTCACCTACTACATCCTACGAGTAAGGGGCTAAGTCCCTAAATCCATCATCCTGCTCCTTGGACTAGATTCTCCATTATGGCAAAAGATTTATATTTAGGGCCCAAGGCATAGATTGCTATCTTCACTTCATGATGAATCTGTGGTTTCAGGAGAGAGATTGTTAAAGCTCTCAAGGTTCAGTGGAAGAGAAGTAGAAGATCCCAGCTTGAAGGAAGGATGCATTTTATTTTATGTCTCAGAGAGGAGAAGGGAAGGCATTACAACTGAAGACATGAGGACGGCATTTCCGTTTAGTACAACTATCCCTGCACCTAGATTTGTCCTTCCAAATTAGGTGCTTAGGCTTATGCAAATTTGTGTGTTTTGTTAGTGCATGGCCATAGTAACTGTTAGCATGCTGGCATGACCATTAGCATGTTCCATTTTGCGCACTAACTGCAGGCTGTAGTATTGGGCAGAACAGCACAGATTATAGCAGAGAGCATCTGTGGGCAAGACCACAGCACCCACTAGCTGTGACAATTGCAGATAGTATGGCTGCACTTTACGCCACCTAAAGAGGTGGTGTTAAGTGCAGCCACACTACCAGCAGTCCGGTAGCATGGCTGTTTCCTGCTGTGAAACTTTTAAAAACCCGCTGGTTGGAATCCTCCACAAGATCTGGTACCCTCCCAGTGAAGCCCCCTGATCTGATTCCCCCCCCCCTTCAGAACCTACTCACCCAGACAGACAACAAATATCCTTCAATTAAGTAGAGCCTTCAAAGATCCCCCCCCCTCCCCAGTTTTGGAGGATAAGGAAGCCTCCTACTCAGGAACGTCCCCCTTACAGACCCTCCTCTGCTGGTTGGCTCAGGGTGGTAACACCTCATGGACCTACCATTACTACCTTGCAATCCTTGACAGCCCCATCCCCAGTTAACACAACAGTCTGTGTGTGGTCTTTGCAATCCCAAAATAGTCCTACCCTTGGTACATGTTGGCACCAATGACATAGTAAAGTGTGGGAGGGAGGTTCTGGAGACCAAATTTAGGCTTTTAGGTAGGAAGCTGAAATCCATAACTTCCAAGGTAGCATTCTCTGAAATGCTTTCCATTCCATGCGCAGGACCCAAAAGACAAGCAGAGCTCTAGATTCTCAATGCATGGATGAGACAATGGTGCAAGGAAGAGGGTTTTGGATATTTTAGGAACTGGGCAACATTCTGGGGAAGGATGGGGCTCTTACAAAGGGATGGGTTACACCTTAACCAGATGGAACCAGGCTACTGGCAAAATCCTTTAAAAAGGAGATAGAGCAGCTTTTAAACTAGATAGTAGGGAAAAGCCAACAGTCACTCAGGAGTGCATAATTCGGAAAAATGTATCCTTGAAGGATACTAGCAAAAGAGGTAAGTTAGTGCTCCCAACAGAGAGGTTCCAATAAAGATAAAAGTAACACAGATGTCTTTCAAAACAGAGCTAAAAGATTCCAAATTACACCTATCAACTGCTAACCAGATTAATAAGAATAAAATACAACCTCTAAAATGCCTGTGTGTAACTGCTAGAAATCTAAAAGATAAGATGAGAGAGTTGAAATATATAGCACTAAATGAAAGGCTAGATATGATTGACATCTCAGAGACCTGATGGAGGAAGTACAACCAATGGGACATTGTGATACCTGGGTACAAACTATATTACAATGATAGAATAGATTAAATTGGTGGAGAGGTTGCACTCTATATTAAATAGGGCATTGTCACAATGGATTAAAGTTTTGCAGAAAACAAAAAACACTGTAGAATCTCTGTGGATAGAAGCTCCAAGTAAAAAGATGATGATGAAATGCTAAAAGAAATCAGGGAAGCTAACAAAAGTTACAACACAGTAACAAAAGGGTGATTTCAATTGCCCTGGTATCGACTGGGTCAATGTCACAGCAGGACATGCTAGAGAGATAACATTTCTAGATAAAATAAAAGACTGATTCTTGGAACAGCTGATACATGAACTGACAAGAGGGGAAGCTATTCTGGACCTAGTCTTTAGGGGAACACAGGATCTGGTGCAAGAGATAAGAGTTTTGAAGTCACATATCAATAGTGATCATAGCATGATCACATTTGATTTAATAAATGGAAGAAAGACGGCAAGGAAATCCAAAGTACTTCCTTTTAACTTTCAAAAGGGAGACTATGATAAAATGAGGAAAATAATTAAGAAATAAATAAAAGGAGCAGCTGCAAAGCTGCATGGGCGTTGTCTTGGAAGCCCAGATCCGATGTATTCCACGCTTTAGGAAAAGTGGAAGGAAGTGGAGGAGTGGCCTAGTGGTTGGGGCAAGGTACTTCAGGCTGGAAAGTTGGGGGTTCAAATCCCACCAGAGGACAGCAACCTTGGGCTGGAAGGACTGGGGTTTCTAGTTCCACAGGTGCTCCTTGTGGTCTTGGGCAAGCCACTTAACCCTCCATAGCCCATGTTCCCTGTAAAATAGCTATCTCCAAGTTATAATGCCCTGTTCAATGTAATTTCAGTTTGTTCAATGTAAACCGCACTGATGCAGAATAGCACAGTATATAAGAGAATGTAAATAAATAAATAAAGTCCAAAAAACTGCTAGCATAGTTTAAAGTCAAGGTCAGAGAAGCTGTTGTTGCCAAAAAAGCATCCTTCAGAAATGGAAAAAGGACTCTAATGATGAACATCAGAAATAACATAAGCATTGGCAAGTTGGATGCAAGGCATTGATAAGGCAGGCAAAGAGAGAATTTGAAAAGAATATTGCATGGAAGGAAAAACATATAATACAAACTTTTTCAAGTACATTCATAGCAAAAAGCCGGTGATAGAGTCAGTTGGATCATTGGATGAAAGAGGAGTAAAAGAGATGGTAAAGAAAAATAAGGCCATAATGGAGAGACAGAATCAATTCTTTTCTTCAGTCTTTACTGAAAAAGGTGTAGG
The DNA here is from genome assembly GCA_033557465.1 of Ichthyophis bannanicus. Lineage (NCBI taxonomy): Eukaryota > Metazoa > Chordata > Amphibia > Gymnophiona > Ichthyophiidae > Ichthyophis > Ichthyophis bannanicus. Next base: position 1,464,300,645 of record CM066032.1, on the reverse strand, counting down.
AAAGTTACCCATGCCTGGAATGGTATATCAAGGAGATGTTGCAGAAGAATTGAAAGAAATATCGATAAACTAGGAGGATGTATTACAACTGTTTGATAAACTGAAGAGTATCAAATCACCTGGACCAGGTGGTATACCTCCAAGGGTGTTGAAAGAACTGAAATATGAGATTATAGACCTACTATTAGTAATTTGTGAACTATTAATAAAATCACCTGAGGATTGGAGAGTGGCCTATGTAACTTCAATTTTTAAAAAGGGTTCCAGGGGTGATCCCAGAAACTACAGACTTGGCATAATGGTAGAAACCATTATAAAGAATAAAATTACTGAACATGTAGATAGTCATGGTTTAATGAGATTTAGCCAAGGAAAGTCTTGACTTACTGATTTGTTATATTTTTTTGAAGATGTGACTAAACAGGTAGACAAGGTGAGCTGGTTGATATAGTGTATCTGGATTTTTGACAAGGTCACTCATGAGAGATTCTTGGCAAAATTAAAAAGTCATGGGACTAGAGGCAACATAGTATTGTGGATCAGGAACTGGTTAAAAGATAGAAAGCAGAAAGTAGGGCTAAATGGCCAATTTTCTCAATGGAAAAAGGTGAATAGTGGAGTACCCCAGGGATCTGTGCTGGGCCCCCTGCTTTTTAACATATTCACAAATTACCTTGAAAATTAGAAGACTAGAATTTCAAATGGCAGATAAAATTTGATGTGGACAAGTGCAAAGTTATGCACCTAGGAAAGAACAACCCAAACTATGTTTACACGATGCAAGATACCACCTTAGAAACCACCACCAAGGAAAAAGATGTAGGTGTCATCGTAGATAGTACATTGAAACCCTCCACCCAGTGTGCAGCAGTGGCCAAAAAAGTACATAGTACCGAAAAGGTGTAAGCTAAACCCTTATTAAAATGGAAATAGCTACACTTCATTTGGATGTAGATTTTTTTGTGTGAAAATGACCCTGCAAAGCCATTTTCAAGTGCCAGTTTTTGTACTTTCCATGATTTTGGAACTGAATAAACTTTCACAAGCAGTTCGCTGGACATGGACCACTCTACTATTCATTAGAGGTATCTATTTTGTAATATTTAGCTCATGGCTTTCCGGTAGTTGTCCAAGGCAAGTTATATTCAAGTACAGCAATCGGCTATGTCCTAAAATCTGTAAGCACATTGGCATTTTCACACTTGTGCATATTTGCTAGCATTTTTTAAGTTTTTAACGTGCAAAGCCACTTTTGTGAGAACATTTCATAGTTTGATAAATCAGGGAGAAGATTGGTTAGTCATTGGTATATGACAACTGGAGAGTTTTACTATTCAAATAGTCACTCATTATTTTGCATAATCACATGTGATCATGGTTTGACTTTGGCTGGAACTGTTTTCCAAAGTTTAACTCCTGTTCTTTTGCATTTTCACATTCTCCCTTCTAACAACTGGAATTAGTTGACCTTATTAGAGATCACATTGCGACTTCATGGATGCAAATTATCAAAAAGTTACTAAGCAGCAATCTTCAATCTCTGATTTTCCTTTCAATAAGCAGATGTAATAGAAACATTAGTTTTCTTATGTGTTGTCTGGTTCCTTCCCACTGGTGAAAAGAAGAGAATAACTAAAATCTGTATTGATGGGAAATTTGTTTGGATATATTCATGCAGTGAAGAGTATTTCATATCTTAGCATGTCCCTCATTTTTCAATTTGTTGAAAAAAAGATTCTTTTAGTGCTTCACTGGGATTTCAGTCAATGAAGAAATGTTGGAAAGATTTTGCCTGTCATATTTATTAGTACTGTTAATTTCTGTAAATCAAAATGTAGGATTTGCTTTCAAAAGCAAGGATCATACAAGGATTAAGTTTGAAGCAGTGATAAAGAAGCCCTCTGAATTTGCAGTACTTACGGTACAGCCTGTATTACAAAAAGTAGTGCAGCAAATAACATATCTTGCCAATTAATGTACTAGAAGAATTTTTTTTTTTCCAGAGGGATTAAAACTATGAAACTAATCAAACAGTTCATGAGACTTTGTGGATTGATTTGAAACTGCAGTCAGGAATTATATTGATCTCTTAGCTAATCATGAATAACAGATTAAAAAAAAAACTTTGCATGATTTGTTATGATTTAGTACCTCCTATGTGCCCTACAGAATACTTAGTTTAAATAAAACACATTACATATTTAGGAAAAATATGATTTGGAAATATTTATTTTAGCCAGCAGATTGAATGTTTTCTCCACATACTGTCCTCCTTTTCATACAAAATGAACACCGTGATTTTTTGTCTTTGGCAATATGCTTTTGTTATGAGTTCATTCTCATAAGTGATAACTTGAAGAACATCATACAGAACTGGGTCAATTATAGGAATCAATTGAATGGCAGTTATTTTCAACCAGAACTCAGTTGCTCAAATCCAACAAATATGAAAATATACATAGTAACATAGTATATGACGGCAAATAAAGACTAGTATGGTCCATCTAGTCTGCCCAGCAAGGCGGTAGATGCCCCTGCTGTTCCATGCAGATCACCCCTCCCCATGTCTTTGTTTGGGGGTGTACCCACCACTCCATGTAGGTCACCCCTATTTGTTGAGATACAAGAGAGTAAGATTATTTAGATTTGATCCTGTTGCTATAAAGGGATCCACTGTGTTTGTCCCAAGCCACTTTGAATTCCTTCACTGTATATAGAAAGATATCAAGGTGTATTAAATGTTCTGAATGAAATCTATTTAAAAAAATGGGGAGGAACAACGTGATGCTTGGGGACGAGGAGGGCGTGGTTGATTATAGCTCCTGATTAGGGCTTCAAAAAGCGGCTTGAAATCTACTCGTTACTGCTCTAGAATGAACAAAATGAAAGATGAGTGTGGGCTATGACATGCCACAGGAGCTGCACGAGAGAAGCATAGCCAATGGGATATGCCAAAGAAACTGCTGCAAGCTCAAAAATTGTAAGTCCATAGTCCAGCGTAAAATATGGCCGCCAAGTGCTCCAGATTGATCCAGCAAACATCAGAGAGCTGGCAGTGGAGATCTTGAAAGTGGTCTCTGCCACATTGGAAGACCACCTCAACAAGCTCCAATCACAGTGGATGACATCCGGGAGCAGTTCGAGGCTCAGCTCCACAGGCTAACAGAGGTGGAGCAGAGGGTTGCGGTGCAGGAATCCTAACAGGATGATTGGCAACACAGATCACACAGGCTACTGTAGGGCAGCAGATCCTTGATTGCAATGAAGAACAGGATAATCATGCAAGATGCAACAATCTTCACGTGGTCAGGCTGAGTGAGTCTTTACCAGAAGCACAGCTGTACCATTTCTTTGAAAGCTGGCTTCTGACTGTCTTGGGGCTGCAGAGAGAAGGGTTGATCTGGCATTGAGAGTGGGCATAACACATGGGGCTGCAGGGGGGAGGAGGGCAGGACCTCATATGGACTGAAAAGGAAAAAATTCTGAATGCATACCAACAACAGAAAATTTTGGTATATGACAACCAGAGAGTTTTACTATTCAACAACTACTCAAAAAGAGTGGTCACGAAGAGACGGGAATTCTCACCCATTTGTACAGTACTTCATCAGTGGGGCATTAGGTTTGTGCTCTTGTTCCTCAAAGTTGCAGGTCACACAAAGGAGAGTGACTATCTATCTGGGTAGTGTGAAGGAAGGTCATAAATTCCTAGAGCACTGCAGTAGCCCAGAGCGGGGTGAAGGACAGTGAGGGGATTGGATGTATTCGCCAGTGGCTTTTGCACAGATTTATGGTTAGCCCAGGAAAATCTCAGTGGGGGCCTTTATGAAGCAAGAACTAAATGTTACATAGAAACATAGAAAAATGATGACAGAAAAAAAACACATGGCCTATATAGTCTGTCCTTCCATATCAACAACTACAACAGTCCCCTTTTTTCCTTTAGAGATCCTCTGTGTTTGTCTCATGCTTTTTTGAATTCGGATACTGTCCTCATCTTTACCACCTCCACTGGGGACTATTCCATGGATCCACCACTCTTTCCGTAAACAAAAAATATTTCCGCATATCATTCCTGAATCTATCCCCTTTCACACTCATCCCATGTCCCCTCATAGCAGAACTTGCTTCAATCGAAAGATGCTCTCCCCTTGTGCATTTATGCCATGGAGGTATTTAAACGTCTTAATCATATCATCTCTATCCCGCCTTTCCTCTAAGGTGTACATATTAAGATCCTTAAATCTGTCCTCATATGCTTTATAATGAAGACCATTTTGGTAGCCATTTTGGATATCCTGGCAGTTAGACTTTTGTTTGCAGAGCATCCTAATGCTGGTTTATTGAATAATGACGGATAAAAAAGAGTAGTTCGTTTTACAGTTATATGTACCCTTTGGCATCTCGTATTTGACGCTCCATCAGGTGATTGTTCCTACAAACGCAGTCTACACGCCCCTGAAGAAGGCTTTTCCGAAACACGGCCTGTGTGGGCCATTGGCTGGAGTGATATTATTTAATAAAATTTGGTGTGTCCTTTCATTTGCATTCCACGTTTTTATTGGGTGGTTCTTTGCACGTGGATCCGTGCTTGGTGTTGGACCCCTTCACGTGTGGGGTCTGTTACCAATTTCCTGAATAGTTCTCTTTGTAGAGAATCCAGGATTTCCTTGCTTCTAGATGATACTGCAGCAGGAATGTGCCAATCAACATCTGGCATATTGAAATCCCCTATTAGTATCACTTCCCCTTTCCTAGCAATACTGCATATGTCTTCAATTAACTCTCTGTCCACCGCTTCCTCTTGTGTTCCTTTTGTGTGTTGTGTGTTGTTATTCACCACATGCAGGCCAGTGACTTTTGGAAGGCTACAGAGACTATAATATGTACTGTGTTGCAATTTCAGGACTGCCAGGACTTCTGGAAGCTGCAGCTGGACTAAATTGGCCACCTGGCCCCATAGGAGTTAGATGCGCCCTTACACTAGGCAAGAGGTGGCAGACCTGCTGGGGTGGCTTTGGGTGCAACAATTTTGTGGAGATGGGTGAGTTGAGGGTTGCAGCTGCAGCACCGAATTGACAGGCCTTTGTTGGAATCTTTTTGTGTGTATAGATTTATGGGCACTGTTGTGGGTTTAAGCTGGGGGAGTGGGAGGAGGGGAGTCCTGTGGGTTTTATTTATTTATTTATTTTATTTATAGTCTCTTATATACCGCGCTATTCGGCATCAGCGCGGTTTACATGGAACAAAAATGCTCAGTACAGTTAACATGTAAGAGTTTACAGATAACAGGGCAAGTAACTTGGATAACAGGGGTAAGCTATTTACAGCATTTGCTACATAAACTTGTATAACAGTGGCAAACTATTTACAAATATTGCTACATAAAGTCGTATGATCATGAATACCATAGAAACAAATGCACCACTAAGGGTTAGGGAATCTTTCTTAGCATGTTGTTGGGAAACCATATAATTGCTTAGTGGGTTGCATCTCTGTCTCAGTGGGTGAGGTTGGGTTCTATGAGGTACTTATTGAAAAGATGGTATTTAAGGGCTTTCCTAAACTGTGTGAGGCTCTTAATCGCCCGGATATCTGGAGGTAATGCGTTCCAGCATCTTGGTGCACTGATACTAAACGCCCTATTGGCTGTAGATGTTGTGCACGCTGTTAATGCTTTCGGGACTTTTAGGGTGTTTGTAGCTGTGGATCTCCTTGCTCTATTAGGAGATGTGATATGGATGAGGGCCGATATTGACTCAGGGGAGAGCTTGTTAATAGCTTTAAAAGTGATTAACAGTGTCTTGAAGACGATTCTAGCCTGGATAGGTAGCCAATGTAATTGTATCAGCAGAGGTGTCACGTGGTCACTTCTGGAGGCTCCATGGATGACCCTTGCTGCAGCGTTCATGGCGAGCTGTAGTGGATGTAAGGTGGATGGGGCAGGCCTTGAAGGATGGCGTTGGCGTAGTCAAAATGAGGTATGATCAACGCCTGGTATATAGTCCTTGTCAAAACCAGAGTGACCTTGGAGTAGTAGAAGGCAGGGGACTATGTGGGAGGGTCCTAGGAGTGGAGAGAGGGAGCAGGAGGCAGGGAGGGAGTGTGGGGAGTGAAAGAGTGGTTAAGTGGTGGTGATGGTTTGGTGTGAATGTGTGAATGCCAGTAGGGTTCCAGGGGCTGTGAGGGGGGAAGGAGTAGAAGACGTTTGTAGACTGGAAGACAGTCATGTGTGCTAGGCATGAAGGGGAGAGGGGAGAGGAATGGCTGGGACCATTCAGGACCAATGAGGGTTAATGTCTCATTGCATAATACCTTTGTCTTGTTGGGACCTCGTGGAGCCCAGCTGGGAGGTTCCGAAGGACAGCCAGACACACATGCCAACAGGTATTTGACCTCTGGATCTTTGTCCACTGGCTGAGGTCATAATAATGGCGATAAATGTTGATGGCTTCAACTCCTCAGTTAAGCAGGAAAAAAATGTTAATTATCTCCACTAGTTTTTATTTATTTATTTATTTAGAAGGATTTAGTATACCACCTTATCGTTAAATCAAGGGGGTTTGGCACATCAATCAAAATCAATAATAATGTGTGTTCTGTAGCATGCAGTGGGAGAACTGAGAAGAGTGGTGTGTGGAGCAGTGTGTTAGATTATATCGGTGAACTATTTACATAATAAGCTATATACATATATACAATAATGGGGCTGTTTGGTGTGCTAGGATCGAGATCCTGTAATGTCTTAAAGGTAGAAAATAGGAGCCATTTATGTGAGGTCCTTGAAATGTTCTGTAAATAGAGCAGTCTTAAGAAGCTTTCTGAAGTCCTTGAGGTTCTTGGTTGATCTTATGTGGTCTGGGAGGGAGTTCTATATAGCGGGTGCTGCCAGGGAGAGTGCCCTCCTTGATGTGGCCAGTCTTGTTTTAGCAAATTCCTTTGGTGTTCTGATGGTGTCTGAGGTTCCTTTTCTTCTTGGTCTCTTGTTGTCATCGGTTTTTATGAGAGGACGTAGGCTGTCTGCTGAGAGGTTGTGTATTATTTTAAATATGTGTAGAAGTACTTTGAATTGGACTCTAGAGTTGATTGGGAGCCAGTGTAGGTGGTACAGTAAGGGAGTGATGTGGTCGTGAATCGTGTAATCTGTTGTGAGTCGTGCGGCTGTGTTTTGTACTAGCTGTAGTGGTTTTATTGTCTTTTTTGGTAGCCCTTGGTAGATGTGATTACAATAGTCTAGAGTTGGAGTGATGATGGCTTGACAGACTGTTCGGAAATGTTCCTGGGCGAGGATGGGTTTGAGCCTTCTGATTGTCCTCATTTTGATGTAAGCTCTCTTTGTTGTTTTTGCTATGTGGGACTGGAGGTTGAGGTCCTTGTCGAGCGTTACTCCCAGGTATTTTATTTCTTGTCTTACCAGTATGATGGTGTTGTTTAGGTTGATGGTGGTCAATGGTGAGAATGTCCAGTTTCTTGTGGTGAATAGAGCTTCAGTTAGGCTCAGATGTAGCACTACTGAAGGAAACCCACCTTATGGAGTTGGAATATGCCAAACTTAAGAGGGGCTAGGTACGAGAATTCATTATTCGGCATATAATTCCTGGAAGAGGGGGATAGCCATACTTATTGGTAAGAGTGTGGCCTTTGAGACCCATAGGATATTACAGGATGGTGAGGGATGCTATGTGCTGGTGTGGGGAGTTCTGGAAGGCAAGATATATGCACCAAATCTGTATAAGCATTCATTTTTTGTGCAACTGGTGGTGAAGCAGGCAGACCAATCCGAGTACTCTCTGATAACACTGGTCAACGTTGAAATCGTTGACTTTAAAAGGCCCTAATCTGTAGTATCTTGGTGAGCTGAACACAAATATAACATTAAAACAATTTTATTGGCTCTTGTTTTGAAGATATTGCATGTAGTCCATTTTTGACATTTCACCATGTAAATTTATCCAGTAGGACATCAACAACATCCCAAATAAGCCTTGAATGATGTAATATTGCATCACATTGCATAATACCAGCATGCACACATCATCCAGAGTTGATTGCATCATTTTCTGATGCAATGCAATACTACTGCCAGACGGCTGCTGAAGCCATCTGACATCAGCAGTGTACTATACGCAGTCGGAAAGGAAAGTAATCTGGTATTCTGTTCCGATATTGAAAGCCTCATGAATGCCTTAAAAATCACTCATGACCCACAAGACTGGAGACTATTTATAGACTCTTCAAAACTGAGTCTGAAGGCTGTGCTTTTGAACAATGGAAACCGTCTTCCATTTATTCCAGTAGCACATGCTGTCCACATGAAAGAGACATACAATAAAACTTAAAGCATCTACTGGCTTCCATTAACTATAACAAGTACAGCTGGCACCTCTGTGGTGACTTGAAGGTAGTTGCCCTTTTAATGGGACTGCAGCAGGGATATTTATTTATTTATTTATTTATTTACATTCTCTTATATACCGCGCTATTGTGCATCAGTGTGGTTTACAGTGAACAAACTGAAATTATAAAATATTATAAAATTATAAAAATTATGAGTGGAGGAGTGGCCTAGTGGTTGGGGCAAGGTACTTCAGGCCAGAAGGTCGGGGGTTCAAATCCCACTAGAGGACAGCAACCTTGGGCCGGAAGGACTGGGGTTTCTAGTCCCACAGGTGCTCCTTGTGGTCTTGGGCAAGCTACTTAACCCTCCATAGCCCATGTTCCCTGTAAAATAGTTATCTCCAAGTTATAATGCCCTGTTCAATGTAATTTCAGTTTGTTCAGTATAAACCGCACTGATGCAGAATAGCACAGTATATAAGAGAATATAAATAAAATACATGTGTTTCTTATGTGAGTAGGATAGCCGAGCAAGGGATTGGCATTACTTGCGGAAGGAATGGAATCACAGACAAAATGTAACAGTTGGAGAGAAGAATATCCAGCACCCAGCTCTGGTTGAGACTCACAAAATCCTGCTACCACCCCTTCACATCAAACTAGGTTTGATGAAAAACTTTGTGAAAGCCATGGACCGCACTTTGCCAGCTTTCCGATACCTGCACGAAAAATTCCCTCGACTCAGCAAAGCAAATATTAAAGAGGGAGTTTTTGTGGGTCCTCAGATTCGAGAGCTCTTCAAAGATGACAGTTCAACAGCTTGCTGCAGGGTGATGGGATAGGAGGCAGTGTACTACTGTGGATCAGGAACTGGTTAAAAGATAGAAAGCAGAGGGTTGGGCTAAATGGCCAATTTTCCCAATGGAGAAAGGTGAATAGTGGTGTACCCCAGGGATCTGTGCTGGGTCCGCTGCTTTTTGACATATTCATAAATGACATGGAAAGTGGAATAACGAGTGAGGTTATCAAATTTGCAGATGACACAAAACTATTTAAAGTTGTTAAAACCCAAGAGGATTGTGGAAAATTGCAAGAGGATCTTGATAAATTGTAAGACTGGGCATCAAAATGGCAGATGAAATTTAATGTGGACAAGTGCAAAGTTATGCACCTAGGTAAGAACAACCGAAACTATGGTTACACAATGCAAGGTTCCACATTAGGAACCACCACCCAGGAAAAAGATTTAGGCGTCATTGTGGATAACATGTTAAAACCCTCGGCCCAGTGTGCAGCGGCAGCCAAGAGAGCAAATAGAATGCTAGGTATCATAAGGAAAGGAATGGAAAATAAAACAAAAGATATTATAATGCCTCTATACCGTTCCATGGTGAGACCGCACCATGAATATTGTGTGCAATTCGGGTCGCTGTATCTTAAAAAGGATATAGCGTTATTAGAAAAGGTTCAGAGAAGAGCCACCAAAATGTTAAAAGGGATGGAAGGATACTCCTATGAAGAAAGGCTAAAAAGGTTAGGGCTCTTTAACCTGGAAAAGAGACGGCTGAGGGGAGATATGATAGAATTCTATCAATTAATGAACGGAGTGGAATGGGTAAACGTAGATCGATTGTTTACGTTATCAGAATATAGAAAGACTAGGGGACATGCAATGAAGCTACAGGGTAAACTATTTAAGACTAAAAAAAGAAAATATTTTTTCACGCAACGTGTAATCAAACTCTGGAATTTGTTACCGGAGGATGTAGTAAAGGCTGTTAGTGTAGCTGGGTTTAAAAAAGGTTTGGACAAGTTCCTGGAGGAAAGGTCCATAAACCATTATTAAGAAGGGACCCAGGATATCAATGCTTGACCCAGTACAAGCATTGCGGAACCTGTGTCTTTTGGGGAAACTGCTAGGTACGTATGACCTAGATTGACCACTGTTGGAAACAGGATACTGGGCTTGATGGACCTTGGTCTGACCCAGTATGGCATATCTTATGTTCTTATGAAACAAGCATGGAATGCTTTTCGCCTAGTGTCAACAAACTTTCTCAGGAATGTTAGGGCAGAAAACTACAAGGAACTAGTAGAAGACATGCTGATGCAGTATCAGAAACTTGGCTGCAATATGTCTCTAAAGATCCATTTCCTTGATTCCCATCTCGATTTCTTTCCTGACAGCTGTGGCATGGTTAGTGATGAACAGGGCGAATGTTTTCACCAGGATTTCACAACGATGGAGCAAAGATACCAGGGAAAATGGTCCACTACAATGCTGGCTGACTACTGCTGGACACTCCCCAGAGAAGATCCAGAACAGCTGTACAAGAGACAGGCGAAAAAATCTATGAAGTAGTCTATGACTTGTTTTTTTACAGGTATTAACCGAAGGCCTATTATATTTACTATTGACATGCATTTCGTGATGTAAACATTAATTCTTGTAGATTACAAAAAAGCTAGAGCCAACTTTGCAATTTTACTGTCATATTCGTGTTCAGCATATAAAAATTGATAAGAAATGACTATTTTTATTTCAGTAACATGACTTTTATAAAGATTTGTTGACCAATGTAATGGGGGGTCGGAGTAGATTTTAACACAATGGCAGACCCAACAATAGACTGTCAATACCCGTGCCTGGTGCCCAGGGGCCAGGAACTGAGGGGGATCAACTTCTTGTGCAAGGAGTTGGAACTTACTGATTGATCACATACTCTCCACCCAATGGAATGGGAGTACACACACTATTTCGGACTGCATAAATCTCAGACGAGAATCGACTATCTGCTCCTGTTGGAGCATCTCTTTGGGAAACTAGTGAGGGGGGCATTCATCCCCCAGCTGGTCTCCGATCATACAGCAGTACAGGTGGATCTTGTGGTGCCCGCTCAGCAGGGGGATTGAATATAGTGACTGAATCCAGTGTGGAGCCAAAATCCTGATTTTTGCCAGTTCCTGCACAAATGCTGGCAGGAATATGCAGAGGAAAACAGGGTGGAATACATGGGACCTATTGGGAAGCAGCCAAAGCAGTGCTCAGAGGCCACATCATTGGTTTTGTTTGGAGTAAAAGGTGGCAGCAGAATCAACGGATCCTATCAGAGCTTCAGGAGCTGCGGCAATGCCGTGCCCAATACGTGGCCTCGGGGACAGCAGAGCAGCAGAGACTGCTTCAGGAAAAGTATAACAGGGTGAATGCATTGTTGCAGCAGAGGGTCCTCCAGACCATTAGGATTTATAAGTTGCACCATTGATGAGACAAATTGGGCCAATTTAATAAAGCCCTCCAGAATCAAATGCACCATTACTTTGCTCTGCAATGATTATGGTACTCTGGCTCTGGACACCTGGGAAATAGCAAGCAAATTCTTAGCTTTCTTTCATTCTCTATATCAGAAGGGCACAATGGATGAGCAGGGCAGGAGGAGGACAACCTGGATCGGTTGATAATGGCGGGTGAGATCTTGGTTTGCATTGATGGCTTAAAATCAGCGAAGATGCTTGGTCCAGATGAGCTAGCCACTGAGTTTTATAAAATACTGGGGTCAGTGGTGGCAGCATTGAGCCAGGATATGGAGGAGGTGGTGTGTAAGTGGGGGTGCCTTGATCTGTAAGCAAACCATGCTCTGGTGGACTTGCTGCCAAAGCCGAGCAAGGATACGGAGAAGGTGGAAGTATATAGATCTATTTCTTTATTAAATCAGGATTTTAAAATCTTGGACGGGGTTCTAGAGTGGCATCTAGGTATGGATCAAGTGGGCTTTGTGAAAAGGCGTAGTTCAGCAAGCCACTTGTCCAAAGCTCTGAAAATGTTCCACCAGTGCTGTTCTCTGGAGCAAGAGGCAATGGTGGTGATTCTCAATGCTGAAAAGGCATTTGACGGGTGGCTTGGGACTACCTGTTTTGGGTCCTATCGAAGTTTGAGATGGGGGAACATTTCACAGGCCGGCTGCAGACACTATATGAGTGTCCGCAGGCCCAAATTCTGGTGAATGATTGCTTGACAGAGTTATTTGAGCTGCACCTTGGGTCCCGGTAGGGCTACCCACTGTCCCCGCATCTCTGGAGCCTTTTGCTATCAAACTTCGGATGGTGACTGAACTGCTTGGAGTGAGGGTTGGAACTCAGTAGTTTAAAATCAGTCTATTTGCGGACAATATGCTGATCAGCATGCCATATTTGCCAGAAGGGCTTGGTGGGCTGATGGACCTCCTGCAGGGGTTTTCCAGCTTCTCAGGCCTAAAAGTCACTATGGATAATTCTGAAGAGCGTCTGCTTTGATGGGAAACTGAGGGGCAGTCCCTGTTGGTGAACTTGCCATTCTGTTGGTCAGAAGACCCGCTTAAATACCTAGGCATCTATCTCCACAGGGACTCTCAAGTGGTCTACCCAAAGAATATTCAGGACAAGGTTTGATAATTGCAACAACTTTGTGAGTGGTGGAGGGAACTTCCCCTGTCTCTTTATGGGTGAGTAGCCTTGGTTCACATGATGATCCTTCCAAAAATCCAATATCAGCAACAGATGCTGCCTGTGTGGGTGCAGCATGCGGAGGAGGACCTGTTGAAAGGGGCACTTTGTGCATTTCTTTGGTGCAGGTACAGGGCTCTAATTATTTATGCCAAGCTAATCTTGCTGCCAGAAAAGGGGGGGGGGGCAGGGCTGCCAGATCTAGGGGTATATAATATATATGCTATAACGTGATAGAGTCATGAGACTCTCAAGTTCACTGTGCAGTATGCTCAGCTGGGGTTACTGGTGAGTTGGAGTCAGCCGTATCATCTTATAAATGTCCTTCACCACGCCAAGGTAAACTTGCAGGTGGCAGAGTTTGGGACTCTTATAGAGCCCTTATGTAAGGTATGGAGGTAGTGGGCTGTGAAGGGTCACACAAGCTGGCAGATGATGTCTTTTCTCCAAGTGGTGGGCAACCCTAGTTTTGTGCCAGAGTTGGGCCCATCCTCATTCAGGAAGCAGGAGGCAGCGCACACTCTAGATTTCGGTCAGCTCTTGACTTGGGGGCACAGGTCTTTCCCCTCTTTTGAGTGTTTGAGAAAAGATCTTGGCCTCCTGACTTTGCACCCCCTGCAATACCTTCAGTTCAGGCACCATTGGCATCGTTTGAATGGCGCACACCACAGGGAGCTAGTGCACAAGGTGGGGATGTGGACATGCACAACCTGGTGCCTTGATGGAATACATTATCTAACTGGAGTCATATTCTCAGGGATCTGTTGAGCACCCAGTATCTAGAGGGGCTTGCACACCAATGGGCTGAAGACACTACTGAGGATATCCGGGTGGGGCATCTGGAACATTATTTTCAGCAAATCCCCAAGGTAACTTGTAATGCTTGGTACCAGGACATGCAGTATCAAATCATGCACCAGTGCTATCTTACTGGGGAGAGAGAGGCCAGGCTAAGGGCATGGGCTTCAAGTGTCAGGCAGAGGAGGAGACTTTCAGACATGCCTTCCTCAAATGCCTTAAACTCACTGAACTTTGGCCCGGGCAAGGTGCTAGAGTGCTTGGGAGGCCTCATAGGCAAAATGTTAGAGTGGGCATGGGCTGCTGATGATGGGTGATGAGGAGCCCTTGAGAGATCAGAAGGTCCGTAAGGCAGAGAGCAAATTTGGGGAAATGGGGGGAGAAGATGACTATCTTGCAGAACTGGATGGGTGATTTCAGCAGTAGGTATTCTATTGCGCATTCTGGCACAAGCAGAGGGGTATATCTACAGAACTTCTAAGACATCTCATTGGTCCTGATATAAATGGCTTAAGAACTGGTTTAAGCTAAAATTCAGAAGGAGAGTGGGGTGACTAGGGGGGCGGGTGGGGACGGGTGGGGACGGGAAGTCAGGGGGTTCAGGGGAGGTGGTTGTCTGAGGTTGGGAGTCTCAGCAGGGGTGAGCTGGGATACTGAAGTATAAGTGTATATATATGGATCGGAGTTTTCTTATTCTTGTTGATTCTTGTTGGATATGCTGTTGTTATTGTTGCTGCTGTCACTGCTTTGACTAAGTTGTGGCTGCATATTTGGGTATTAGGAAATAAAGATGATTTAAAACATATGGGAATGAAGGGGTTCAAATTAGAGCCAAATAAACTTTCTTTTCCAGAAGAAATAAATGTTTTTGGTTCATTATGTCCTTCCCTTCCACCATATGATGATTACTTATTAATTTAAAGTGACATTTTAGAAATGACTTCCAGGTGAAATCTGGGATGTCCAAAGCAAAATATAAAAAAAAAAATGCTCTTGGGGGTCAGAAGCGGCAGACTATGTGTGCCAAAGCATATGGCCTGCGCCAAGCCATCCCCCCCCCCTTTGCTGCCAGAATCAGAGGCAGGGGGGTGGCAGTAGCACCACCAGATCAGCACAGGTGGAGGGCGGTGTGGCTCATCAGGTGTCAGGTCATGTGTGCCAAAGTACATGGCCTTCAGCCTATAGAGATATGCTGCCCTATCACATAAATTGCATTATTTTCCTGTTCTTCTGCAACATTGCTGTTTTATTATAAACCGTTCTAATGCCTTGGCCTGGGCGGTACATCAAGTGTAAAATAAAGATAAAGATAAGTGGCTGCCTAGCCCACCTAGTGGACGGATCGGCCCTTGTGATGGCCACATAACATATGTTGTAGCTGCTGGTAGCTGACCTGCATGTGTGTTAGTATTCTCAGCTGCCAGCCACTGCACACTAAAATATGCATTAGCAAGTTAGCAGCCTTTCGTAAAAGGGCCCCTTAGAAAGAGTAATTTTATAACAGAGTGCCTAGATTAATAGGGCAGAAAATACCTATGTTACACCTGTTTTAGCACAAATCCTACAGAAATCATGCCTAAACTGAAGGAGCAGAGATAAAGTGCTGGTGCGTACCTTATCCAAATATACATTACTTTATAAAATATGTGAATAAATCATTGCCTCACCCATGCTCCACCCTAACTACTTCTCCTGTGAGCATACCTAGCGGAAAATTTTGATTCGTGTTTAGCGGGGATAAACACCGATTCCACTCATAGAGCTCCCTGCACGTACTGCAGAGATGTGCGGGGAGCTCTGGATGGGGGTGGGAGGGGAAGGGCTGGAGGAGGAGTGAGGGTGGGGAGTAGGCGTAACCCTAACTCTGGACGTACAGGGCCCATTCCAGTGTTGGCCTTGTCAATCTAGGGTTGGAGATCTAAATGGAGGACTTATTCCACCTCAGTGATGGAATAAGTCCACCCCGATTGTGGAGAATATTGATGTCGGGACCCTGAGACAAGGGGAAGAGGGGAGGGTGTCCCCCACAGTCCGAGCCTGGTCCCGGAAGGCCTGATCGGGGGTCGGGCGGCAGGGAAAGACACAATTTGGAGCTGTGCAGGCGGTCGGGGCTCCATGCAGGAGTCTGACTGGGCTAGCTGGGCAGGATACAGGACGTCCAGCAGGCTGGAATTGTGGCACGTCCTGCCAGTCTGGGCTGGTTGCACCCAATTTTGATCCTGTGGGGATGTCCGGACGGGCTGGATGTGCCATGATGGGAATTGGCCTCCATGTCTACAAGTACGCACCCTCCTACACTGCACCCACTATTAAGAGTGTGCATGAGTTGTGGTTTATGCAGTTCATATGAGCACCTAAAAAATCTTTATGCATACAAATCACTATAAATTATAGCCTGTATGATTGACTTGCAAAAACATTGTAGCACACATAGAAAGCGTGCAAGTGAAATGAATATATGCATAAACATAAAAAAAACACCACAACAATCGCAAACATATGTTTTAAATGAACACAAACCAAACCTTATTTGGGGTGTGTGCATCCCTAATTTTTAGGCATGACCTAATTTTGTAACAAGTTTTTCTACATGTAGATTAGCTTTTTTTCTGTGGAAAGGATAAAGAAATCTACCCCCCCCCCTCGAGTAAATGGAGTAATTGAAATAAAGTTTGTTCTTCTATGCTCTATGTCTCAGCATAAACTGCCTGTACCCATGGACCTGAAAGCATATTTTAAAAGGAAACCTATTTGTGAAATTTCTCTTTTATTTATTTATTCATTTATTTATTTGGGAACTTATATTCCACTGTTGGCACAGGCATTGCAGTGGTTTACAACCCCCCCCCCCCTGCCCCCAGTAGTTTACACAAATGCAGGCAACAAGTCCATGCACAACCAGAAAGGTACATAAAGAGATGGGATGGAGTAGCACAGCAGTCATTAACAGGACTGCTGAGGGTAGGAGGAAGGGGTACAGGAGGCAGAAGAGCAACAGGCTAGGTTTCCAAAGCCTTAACAAAAAGGTGAGTTTTCAGGCCTTTCTGCAGATATTTCTGTAGGTATTTCTGTAGCAAGATACTTTGTGAGTGCAAAGAACACAAGATAAAGTACTATATTCATACTCATGTGGGTGTTAATGGTACAGCACATGCACCAACTCAATAGGTAGCTTGTGGTTGCAACCTGTGGATGAATACACATGCCCCGAGGTTAGTGTGGGCCTCTGCTCCGGAATTCAGGGGCAAATCAAGTGTTTTAATTTAGCACACTTTGGTAAACATACCCCTATATGTTCTTTATAACTCAGAGTGCCTCTATTCAGCCTCCCTCTGCTTCATTGCTTAACCAATAAATAGTACTTGTTTTTTTAAAAAAATTGCCTAGTCTTCTCAACTTGTTATTCAAAACAGTTTCCTGTTCAGCATCAAATTTATTGAATCAATACAAAGGTTTCTTCCTCAGCTGTATTAAATACGTTAATCATTGTGCCTACCAAAATACATAAATATTTTATACTATTTAGCCAGGAACCCATCCAGTTCAGATATCTTTAATTTAATGTCTTAATAGCAATAAGGATTTCCTTGGCAGAATAGTGGATTCTCCAGAATACGTAACTTGCAATATCTATTCTAGGTTTGTGTCTTCTATTTTGAATGACAAAACATTTTGCTTTTTTTGCTTACCTTTGTACTTATTTTTCTAAAATCTTACTAAATCATTTTCCTGTGCTTTCATTTTCATTTGATATATTTCTAACTCAAAATTTCCAGGCTTTTTCCAGGAGTTCAGTAATGAGTGGGTTAGAGCCTAGACTCTCATCCATGTAACTTTAGTAGTCATATCTCAGAAGTGAAAACATAAGAGGATTTAAGAAATATGTTTTCCCATTTAGGTTTTTATTAACCAATATTTCCAAAGCAAATACAGTTTCATATGGCACACATACTGCCTACATAATACAGCTGGATCCATATTATCTCTTATATAGTACAGACAGAATGCTTATGAAATATTATGTACTATGTTACCATAATTCAGTGTTGTCATTACTCAGCATTATTAAACATTTTTATTCTATAGCCAAACTGTCTATAACCTATTTATTCTTTTAAATGCATTTAACTTGAACTTTAATTTTACAATTGTCCTCATTTACTGTAATACCAATTTCCATCTTGTTATTAATTTAGACAGTAACTCCCTAGTTATTCCCGATAGCACAACCAATTTTTATTACTAGTAATGAACCTTCCCCCTCTTTCTTCCCCCCACCCTCCCTCTTCTACCCCTCTTCTCCTCCCCCCCCCCCCAACCTCACTTCCTTTGCCATTATACTCCAGGGTGCTCCTCATCCTAAATCTTTTATCTACCTACGATGTCCTAGGCCTTGTCGCTTTGGCATAACCTTCAAGATACCTATTTTCATAGCCCATGTGTAAGTATGTACTTTATGGGCACTGACCGTAGCTCTATGCAGCATACGTTCAATATTTGTACTTGTCAATAAAAGGTTTATGCTCTCTTTCAAACACCTCATGCATTTTTCCTTCCATTCCTCTATATTGAAAGCCCCCTTTTTCTTCCAGTTTGTCACTACAACCCCCCTCGCTGCCATTACAGCCTCTCATACCAACCGTGGACTCTCCATCCCCTCCCCAGTCTCCCATTTGCCCTTTAATACAAACTTCTTACTCCAGGTGATCTGCATCCCTATAATTCCTTGAATTTCAGCCTATGTCTCCCTCCAGAAGTTCTGTAGCTGGGAACATTCCCACCACATATGGATGAAGTCTCCTAGCTCAGGGCAACCCTGCCAGCATTGGGGTGAAACATTGACCCCTTGTTTTTTCATCCTCATTGTGGTCAGGCACCACCTATACAGCACTTTATAGCTATTCTCAACGTGGCGGGTGGCTAGTAATCCCGTCTTCATTCACAGAAAGAGGTCCTTCCACTCTCCATCACTCCATTCCTGCCCTACATCCTTTTCCCAGTGGCACTGAAAGGGCATCCGTCTCTCACTATTGGCCTGCAAAATTAGACCATATATCTTTGATAGAATTTTCTGCCTAGCCTCTCGGATCCCACAAAGCTTCTCAAAATCGGTTGGCCCTTTTTTAATTGAGTCCTGCCATTCCCACCTACTCAATCAGTGTTGTACTTGTAAATAACCATACAGATCCTGCCAAGACAGGTTGTACATTTCCTTTAACTACAAAGGAACGCAACTGCCCTCCGGTCCATAGCTGTAAAACTATATATAATCTCTTTTTGTGCCATATTTGAAAAAGCAGATTGTCTATCCCCAGGGGAAAATCTGGATTGCCACAAATAGAATGCAGCAGTGAGCTTACATCGAGTACCATATTGTTTCCATATCTGCATGATATAGCTAGGGGCTTGGATGCCCGTACCCCATGTTTGTTTATCCCTCCATGGTGGCCATTATCACCCATTTCTGAGGCTGTTCTTCCTGCCAATACACGATACTTGACAACTGTGCAACTCCATAGTACCAGCTCAGTTTAGGTACCCCTAGTCGTCCCTGTTCTCTAATTCTCTACATTATATTTTTTGCCACTTTCGGGGGCCTATGGTTCCATATATACTGAAATATTTTACGCTGCATTCCTTGTAATACCAGCTTAGGTACTGGTACTGGTACTGGAAGAGTGGCAAAATAATAAAAAATCCATGGGAGAATCACCATTTTTACACTGGCTACACATCCCATCCAAGACAACAGATGCCAGGGAGGAGTGGCCTAGTGGTTGGGGCACAGTACCACAGGCCGGAAGGTTGGTGGTTCAAATCCCACTAGAGGACAGCAACCTTGGGCCGGAAGGATTGGGGTTGCTAGTCCCACAGGTGCTCCTTGTGGTCTTGGGCAAGCCACTTAACCCTCCATTGCCCATGTTCCCTGTAAGTATTAGTGTATGTGTCTCATATCCCCTCATGTTAAATGTATCCCCCAACCGCTTTGACCTGGTGAAAAGCGGGATATAAATGCGGCTAAATAAATCTCTATCTGCTTAACTCCACCAATACCCTCTTTCATAAGGGTTTGTAATTTAAGCTATAGAGCTTTGTTATATCCTCACTTAATTGTATGCCCAAATAGTTAATTGAGTCCATCTGAAGGGTCACTTCCCTTTTAGTCTCCCCTACTCCTCCATGTTCACAGTTTGGTTCATAATCTCAGTTTTATCAACATTTGCCTTAATACCGGAGACCATATTATATTTAGTTAGCTCCTCTTGGAGCTCTCGCAACGATCTCCCTGGCTCAGTTAATGTTAGAAGAATATCGTCTGCAAAGAGTGATATTTTGTATTCCTGCCCATGCATGGGGATACCTCTTATATCCTTGCTCTGCCAGACTTGCTCTACAAATGGTTCCAACATCATAGCGAAAAGGAAGAGGAGATAATGGGCATCCCTGCTGTGTCCCTCTATCATTACACCTCCTCAAGTTTGTTTCTTGGAGAGAGGCTGTATCTAGTCGCAGACGGTCTAATTCTTTAAAGAACAGGTGTCGCTTCCTCGGTAGCTTCAGGTCATTGACATTTAAGCTTACTATTCTTAATCCTCCCATTTGTGGGTTCCCCTCCTCTGATAAAGTCTCACTATAGTCAGGTTCCCCCCTCCCCTGCATCTCTCCTTTTCCCATTTCTTAGCATCCTTTCCCCCACCCCACCTCCCTTCTCATAAATGTACTGCCCTCTCTCCCTGGGCAGCTCCTCTCTCCGGAGCAAGTGTTGTACATCACATCCCCCCTCCTCTTCCCCCAGTGTTTTCAGTCCACTTACCCCCATTCACCACCCCCCCCCCCAGTGATCATCTCCAAACGCACTCACTCCCGCTGCTAAAATATCATTTGCACATATCCTTATACCAAATAAATTTCTTCCCCCCACTCCTCCCCCCCCTTTCTCCACCTTCCCAGTTGGAGTTCACAACTGCTACCCCAAACTGCTCTCAACGTCCCCTACAGTCCAGTTCTTTATTTGGCCGGGGGTATGTCTTGCGATGAAGGCTTCTGTTGATCGCTATGCTGTTTCCTCAGCCTACGACCTCCTTCGCTACATTGCCATGTTGCCCCTCTTTTATTCTCCTGCGGTTGTTCCACTGGTAGGTCAGCAGTTCCTTCAATGCACAATTCTTTTACCGCTTTAAGGACCTCTGCTCTAGTTTTACTTTTTATTGTCCTTCCTTCATGTGATATGGCCAGAGTAAAGGGGAATAACCACTTGTATTTAATTCTCCCTTTCCAGAGCTTAGCAGTCATGTCCCTGAGTTCTCTCCGCCTGCTTAATTTTATGACAAGTCCTTATAAATTTCAGTGGATGCATTGTTCTATTTAATTCCCCCCTCTTTCCTGGCTCTTTCAATATACCGGTCCTTAGTTGAATACTTATGGAAGCATACAATAACGTCTCTGGGTTGCACAGGTTTTGGTGTGCCAAGCGAACGATGTGCCTGATCTAGATCTTTTTGGGAGTACTTACCCTCTGGCCACAGCAAATTCGCTATCTGCCTGACCACCTCCCTGCAGTCATGATTTCCCTTGTCCTCTGGTACTCCTGCAGTTGAAGATTGCACCTGCGGTTTCAATTCTCAAATTCTTTCATTCAGTCAGCCAGCTCCGATTGAGCCTCTCTGAGTTGTCTGAATTGGGAGGCGTGCTCCACTAGGGTAGTCTCATGCGCTGCGGTTGTTTTCTCAAGGGTTTCCATATGGCCTCTGATCTCATGAAGGTCTGCTCTGAGGAAGCAGGCCTGCCAGAATGCTGAGAGCAAGCTGCTAGTGTGTCACGGAACAAAGTTATCTCCATGTCCCTCCATGCCAACCGTATAATTCTTTAACCTGAATTCCTCATCACGGCACAGTGATTGGCTGGTCTCAGATTTTGTGTGTCATCTTCAGCGAATCAGGTAACAATTGTCAGGTGGTCCTTCTCCAAGCAAAGGTCCATGGTGAGAGAAAATGCTGGTATGCAGGTTCATATATTATTGCAAATGCTAGGACCAGTAGTACAGTCTCTGGATGAGAATGGGCCTACAGCATGAGTTCTCTTGCATGCTGTCATAGCTGGAAACAATAGCTCTGCTGTCTGGCTCATAACTGTCCATCCGTTAGGGTTGAATAAGGAAGTTGAGTGGTTTAGCTTGCTATAACGTCATCCATGACGCTAAGGGATTCCCCGATGTTAATGGGGTCTCCTGTTTAGCTGATTGGAGCTCCCAAATAGATTGACACTAGCTGATAGCCAATGGGTGTGTTTTCCCTCCTATATCCAGTGACGATCTGAAGTTATGGAAGTTTTTCAGAGAGGACATTCAAGGAGTTTGAACACTTGATACAGGGCTTAGGGCCCGAAACGTGCGCATCGTGGATTTGCTACCTGGCCGCTTTGTCATGAAGTTATGATGTGGTGATTGAAACCTCACTGGAACACTTTCACGAGTTAAGTAAAGAATTTCTGTCAAAATAATTAAAAAGGAATGGGCTGTCTGTTGCGGCTGGGTTTCCCTTTCAGCCGCCTCCAGTCTCTTCCGACAAAAATTATATTTTAAATAGGGGGATATTTGTATTACTTTGGGTTTGGTTTTTGCACTTGTTGGTTCAGAAAAGGCCACAGATACCAGCCCTACAATACAGTTCAAAGTCGCTGATAGCCAGGCAGAGCAGGTAAAAAACTGAAGAGCAGTTCTGGGCACAGTGCTATCAGTCAGACTCCAGGGAAGGTGGAAGGAGAATGTATACTGGGGGAGTGAGTCATAAAATCACACTTAGGGGCATGTTTAATAAAGGTTAACATGCATTAAGTAAAGTTAACATGTGTTAAGTGCTGCCACTGCCCATTAATTTCTTTGGGTCATTGCAGCACTTAACACACATTAATTTTGCTTAAATGCACATTCTCCTTTATTAAACATAGAGTCAATGAGGGTTGCCATTGTTTCCCAGGTCTTACAATGAAAAACACTGATAGAGTGCATCCTTTGCCCAACTTTTGAAAGGGAAAAAAATTCCACAGACAAGCTCTATAATCAAAATGTCTGCAAAAAGCACTGTAGACATTTTACCTAATAGCACTTACATTTATCACGTTCAGGTTTATAATCCCTGAATCTGCTTGTAAATCTGCCCCATACCAGGGTTTGATGCCCAGTTAAGATCTAGATCAGCCGGAGATGCATATGCAGTGGAGATAGTGATCACAGCACTTAGGTGGGATGAAGTCATAGTCATTGTACAACCGTAACACCTGGTGACTGGATTTGGGGTCTATGATTGTAGGATTCCAAAAGGAAGCCTGGTGCATAGTGTGGTGATGAAAGCCCTTTGGAAAGCATGGAACTGGATGAAAATCCTGAATTCCCCATAGAAGTGAATGGCAGTGCACATGTGCAGGAGAATTACAGCCCAGGTCAGAAGCAAAGTCAGCTCCCTGCAAGAGTCAGACCACGCCCTAGCTCAGGGGTGGAGACAGGATTCCCTGCTGATTGGTCACATGGGGGCAGAAAGCAGGGAAGGCCCAGCAGGCAGCAGTGGTTAAAAACACGTGCAAAGCAAAGCAAGGGAGAACCACCGAGGGGCAGCTGCAGAGAAGCCTCCAGAGTCAGCTGGAGAGAACCACCGAGGGGCAGCTGGAGAGAACCACCCAGGGAAGCACAAAGAGAAGCACCCAGGGGAGCGTGGAGAGAACCACCCAGGGAACCGCCCAAGGAAGCACCCAGAGAAGCACACGGAGAGGCAGAGGCTGTGGCAGTCTCACGCTGGAGCCCGGACACAGATACAGACCGGGAGGAGGAAGAGACAGAGCCAGCATCTGAAGGCAGAGGCACGAGTGAATGGAGGAGAGCTGGACGTAAGGCAAGGAACAGGAACAGCTGTGAGAGCTGGAAAGGTGGGAGAGAAAGGAAAGAGGTTGGAGCAGTGCTAGGCTGGAAGAGAAAGCCAGAGAAAATCTCTCCAGAAAGCAGCTACCTCAGAAGGATTGGAGTAGGACAGAAGGAGCCTGCATTTCAAAGCCTGGAGAAACCCAGGAGGAAAGAAAGCAGTGCTTATGTGAAGAAACCGCCTCAAGGTAAAGCCAGCAGTTTCATTTCTGATAATATAGCAGAAAGACAATGTGCTAGTTTTAAAGGGCAGGAAGTTGAGCGCTCACCTCCCACGATTAAGAAGTAGATAGAAAGCTTATCAGATGTTAAAGGCCGTAGCTCTGATAACAGTGAAGCCTGTGAGACCTCTAAGCTAGAGGCATTAAGGAAGCTATTCTCTGAAGAGAAGTTTCACTCCCCTAAGTTAAAAGTGCCAACAAGGGCTGAGTTGCTGTGGAGCCAATTTCTAGAGTTCCTAAAAGAAAGGAAGTTTGAGGAAGCTCCTAATTGTGAGAGAGACTCTATTTACCCTAATGATAGTGAGGGAATGCAAATAGATGCATGTGTGCCTAGCTCTGAATATTTACCTATGCCCATGGACTGTTCTTTGGCACAAAGAAAGAATTCTACAGTTGTGAGCAAGAACAGAGAGTCTGAAAACCCTATAGGAAAATAGGGGCAGTTCTTACCTTTAATGAAGAAAGCTAATTCTGTGTTTATTGTATCACTGGCTGAAGTAAAGAAGCGGTGAGGAACTATGTGCTTGAAAAAGAAACCCAGCTGTGACGTTTGTTGGAATTCTGCTAATTGACCACACGGGGCAGTCCCCGGTGTGAATGTGTAGGAAAGCAGAACAGCTGAAAAGTGAAAAGGTTTTGTTTGTTATTCTCCCTCTGGATTAAATCCTGATTTCATCTTTTTCCATTGGAGATGTATCCTACTGCCTGAGTTGTGTATGAGCCCTAGCGTATTTTGGAAATCCCCATAAATAAATTTTCTTGCATGCCTTACCACCGACTCAACTACATTATTTCCCTCGAGGAGTAAAGAGTACTACAAGACCCAGAATCCTCTGGTGTCTTTAAAGAACTTTATTCCAAAAGGACATACAAGGCCATCCTCCAGGCTGTAAGCCCCTGGGCCCAACTGGAGGCATCGCAATAGGCACTAGTCAGATGTTGTAATTGAACTGACTGGATTAAAATAAATTGGGAGGTGATATAAAATAGGAGGGCAAACCCCCATGTGTTTGTGAATGATGGCTCATACCATTAGTACCCAGCCCCAGTTCCAGCAGGGGGAGATTACCAAGTCAAAAAGGAAATCAACCTGCCCATGGACTATGTGTCATGTGTCAAAACTGAACTCAGGAAAATCAAATAGGACTTTTTGTCAAAATAATTCTCAACAACTGTTTGACAGTTAATATGTATTTTAATGACTGGTATTCAAATAGAAACATCAATGATTTAACTGAAAACATCACTTTATGAAGCAACTTATGCAACATTCAAAAAGTCAAAGATGCCATATTTAACTCAGCCTTTTTTTATACTCCACTGAACAAATATGTGTTCATCAAAAAGAAACAAATCCACTTAAATCATGCCAAAGAGTGGGTCATCTCTGCATGAATGCCTGCCTGTGAGAACATGTGAACCTTTTAAATAATCAATGTTCATCAACCCATGATGCTGAGAATGTCCTCTCAAGAATGTTGGCATTCAATTGAAAATAAAATAAAATAAAATATTTAACATTAACCTCTGACTATGTAATCTGACTAGAAATGTCAAAATGGATGTTTTGTCTCATTATTTTCAACTTACACATTTTATACATCAATGCTTTATTTAATATAAAGTACAATTTCATTTCAGAACACATTATTTAAAGATTAATCTAAAGCCCCATACTTTAAACTGGTTGGTACTGCAACCATAAGGTTTTTCTGATCAGTGACAGAGATTTACTATTTAATCAACCACGAACCAAAAAAAATGGATTCAAAATTACGCCATCCCTAGGCAAGACCAGAGAGCAGATCCCAGAAAGTAATCGAGGGAGGCAGGAGGGTGTCAGAGATTCCCAAGATTGAAGAGTCAGAAGAGGAGAAGAGGAACGCTGTGGAGCCATGGTGGCAGCCTTTGAAGCAGTGCATGCACCTGGACTTGAAGTAAGCAGGGTCAGGCTCTTGGTCAACCTGAGTATTTGCTGCTTTCAAATATTGAATATCCGGGGTTTGCCGCACATGCCAGAAACCTCATTAGCTAACTGGGCAGCAGCGATATTGCATGCTGCCCGGTTAGCTCCTGCACCTTAAAGATGGGAGAGGGTTTACCTCAGCTATCTTTTCGATGCAGTCACTAACTGAACAGCATGCAATATCGCTGCTGTCTGGTTATCGCTTGACGTCATATCCATTCATCCCCAAAACACCCCCAAAATGCCCCAGTGCTAAGCAGTTAGCATCGGGGTGTATAAGGGAGATAATCACGGATATTCAGCTGTTGAATATCCCTCTCAGTGGCAGTTACACGGTTTATAGGGCCGTAAACCATGTAACTGCCCTTCAAATATCAGGACCATAGTATTCACATCCTAAGTTATAGAGAATGCAGCTTAGGTAGTTTACATATCTCTGAAAATCTGTATAACCCGTATATACCTTTTCCAGCTAAATCTCTTTCAAAACAGAGTATCACATTAATAGTCTTTATCTTTTTCCCAGTATGCAAGGTTTTGGTCCTGGCAACATAAACATCTGAACTTGGGAAAGCAAATGCAATTAACATGCTCGGTGCCAAGTCCAAATCAGTTGCCAACACTCCAATTATCACAGTGTGTTATTTAAATTTTCATATGCTTGGGTAGGAGTATTTTTGCGGTTTGTCATTTAAATTTGATCAGAGAATCTGTGCATCATGACTCCCTAGGAAGCAATGGAGCTACAGGAAAATGAAAATACCGCATGCTAAAAACAGGCATGCCATAAAAACCCTGCACTAAGTGCTAAGAGCAGGTTGGAGTGGGAGCAGGGTGGTTTATGAACAGAGATAGGGCATAGTCAACTCTGAGAACTAGGGCGCTGTTCATGGGTGCACTTAATGCCATCTCATCTGATCAGGCCCCCTGATCATAACCTTATCCCATGACAGCACCCCTTGTAATAGAATTTCCCCCCCATCCTTTAAGACCCCTGATGCCACTCTCTCCCTCACTTACCAGGATAGCCATGGTTGTTTAATGGATGGTGTGAGAACGATCCCTTTCTGCTTCTGCTCCATTGCTACCTGGCTTCAAAATGGTGGCTATGGCCCCTAGAGGTAGTCTTGACACCAGGGACTTTGATAAAGGTGGGGAGGGGAATAAGGAGATGGGGTTGAGGGTTTGTGTAGGTGACCTCAGAGTGATGTCAGTGTTGCCAGGAGGGTACAGGTGAGGGGGTGTTTTTACTGGGGAGGTTTGCTTGTGGAGAGTATCAAATGGCTTGGGGAACAGAATGGTTTGGATGGCTTGGGGAGATAGGGGAGGATTGAATGCTTTGGGGAGGTGAAGGGGGAGTGATTGTTTTAAGAGGGGATAGGAGAGTTTGATGTTGTGGGGGGTGTCAAGGAAGGGGAGATCGAGGTTGGGGGCAGCCGATCCTGGGAGAGTGTACTGCTGGTGCTGAAACTGATATATGTGTAGATAAGGAGCAGTGATTTTAAAACAAGATTCTCCCACACATATTAAAGGTATCCTATAGGTTTTTTTCCCTCCACATACAGCTTTCTAAAATTGCCACACCCATCAGAAGTGGAGAGCCATACCTGCATGATCCTGAATTTGTTTTACAAGATGCTCCATATCTGGCAGAGTCTCTGGTAACATAGTTTGGGAATTCTTCACATCTTGTCTAGACATGTGAATGTCCCCTCCACATTGTAACTAAAATTTGCCTTTATGTTTACTAACAAATGAACATCTCTAATATTTAGAACTATTACATGAGGAGGACAAATGCCGAGGAGAAGGAAGCATAGCTATACAGACATTGATTTCATTGGTTTTAAAGAATTAATCATGTTTAACACCAATCACTTGCATTACGGCAGCTATGAATTTTTTGTGTATTGTTTCAGCAATAAAAATAAATATTTTGGACCTCAGTCCAGAGGGTGATATCTTTAATAACTGATGCTGCACATATATTGCAAGCTAGAGTACAGAGATAACATCTGACATTTCAGGAAGCAATTAAACAAATATATTTATAAAAAAGCTAGGTAGACCCTACAGTGAATATAAATGCTTTACAAAAGTATTTTGTACCTATTTTAGAGCTAAGCTACATTATATTGTAACATAGGAATCTGGAACTTTAAAAATAAGCATCTCCCAACAGGAAAAAAAACCCTTACCCAACTAGAATTAATCACTACGCAGCTCCCACATCCCACCAGAAGTAACACACTTGTAACAGAATAAGTGCACAATAGTAGCTATCAATAACATCTTTGTTCTTTTTTCAAATCAAGAACTAACTCCAGTTAAGGTGTTTATGCTGTCAAAGGGCTTAACATTCTTTCCCATTAAGAAATATGACAAAGGATGATGCAATGAAGAAATGGAGGATTGCAGTATTTTATATTACTTTGCCTAGAAGGATTATTCTTTGAAAGTATGATAAATTTTTAAAAAAACAGTGCAATATTAGAGCACAGAGGAAAATCAATGCATTTTATTCCTTGCTGAATGTAACAGAGCTGGAAGGATACTTATATTAACTGCTTCCACACAAGAGTTTCTGCAACTCCTACATGCTTGGCCAACAACAGCAAAGAAAGTCAGGTGTGACCTTCTTTTCCTTGTCCCTCCTTCTCTCTCTGCTATTGATATAAAGACACATTTTGGAAAGTCTTTCCAGGTGGTGGTGGAGACCTGCAAGTCTGAATATGGAAAGTAATGGCAATTTCAGAAAAGCTGCTGTCTATGTGCATGGACCTTCTAAAATGGGAACATCTCATCTCCAAATTTACAGATACCCCAGACTCAAGGTTTTACATGTGTACACAATGGAAAATAAAGTGTTGTGCCTTAGTGTTCAAGGCAAGTTATATTCAGGTATAGTAGGTATTTTTCCTGTCCTCAGAGAGCTTGCAATCTAAGTTTGTAACGGAAGCAATTGGGGGGGGGGGGGGTTAAGTGACTTGCCAAGGGTCACAAGGAGTGACAGTAGGATTCACACTAGACTTCCCTCTGTCTTAACCATTAGGCTACTCCATTCCCCATAGAGGACAGTGGCCATGGCGACATTCAAGCGCAAAGAAAAATACAGATGCACATGTTCCCTGGACAATGTGGTTGTGCATGCAGGACTCAAATGTGGGCATGTGTTCTACCACCACCATCCCACAGAAACATTTGCACCTTCCTAAGTTCCATGCCTAACTTTTCAAGGGATAAGACCCTAATGCTCTGCCACCTTGTTCTAGAGAAGCAGCTGATGTACTCTCCCTCCAAGATGGTGCATGCTACCCCATGCTGCAGCAATTAGGGTCTGGGAGAAAATTGGCAAGGTGAGTCACTCAAAGACACAGCATACCATGGGACATGTAGCTGTTAGCATATAACTAGGGCAGGCAGAGAAGTAGGGTAGTTAAGATAGGCCAGTCACCTTGGGCAAAACCCTCTGAGGGGCCTGAAAGAACAGCACTAGTAAGAACAAGCACATGGCTTCAGAGAGTGCTGATACAGAAAGGCGCAACAGGGGGAAAGCAGCCACACTGTGGCCACATAGTATACAACTGCAGATGACAACCATTAGCAATGTACATGGGTGTGGCTGGGAACCAGGCTGGCAGAAGGTAGGAGTGGAAGATGTAACTTCTATCTGGTAACTGGGTATGCCCAATGACCACATAGCACAGCCTCTGAACATGTGGACAGGGCTGACCCTCAACGTAAAGGCAACACACTGAGAGAGTTAGGCAGGTGACAGGGGAAGAACTTCTGAAATAAGTATGATGCCACTGCTTAACCCCAACAGCCACTTCCTAATCCTCTGAGATCTGGAGTCCATGCAAAGGACATAGACCCAATTGCTGAAATGCCTCCATCAGGAGTTAGAGTAGCAGCAAGTTAAGTTATGGCACATGTGGCAAAGATGTGACATGTACAGAGGGGACCCCAGATTGCTATCAGCAATGCTCAAGGCTAGATGATGCATGCCAACACCATGCATCCACAACATGGATTGCCACACTGGGATACCAGCTGCACTACCAAATCAACCAGGGTATAGGCCAGAATGGTGACATTCAGCAGAGATGCTTGCATAGCTGCTGTCATATGCTGTAGAGAGGGCCCAAGATGTGTTCAGCAGGATATAGTATCCACAAACATTTGGAGTGGCAGTGAGATATGGGGCTGAAGCGAGGACCATAGACTCACAGGATGGCCAAATGGACACAAAGAGTAACTATAGGGGAGACAGCCATGTTGGGGTGCCCTAAATGGCAGATAGTGATGGTATAAGAAGGTGAAACACTCGAGCAGTGTGTAGATGTCACTGTCAGTATCCAGGCACATGTATAGGCCACAACTGAGTGTGAAACAACCAGAAATCAATGGGTTGTAGGAACAATGTAAACTATGGTCACTAGGTATTGCTCCACTCTCTAACCACAGCAACGTACTCATGCAAAAATCGAGAATGGGTCTCAGACTTGAATCGGGGAAAAGCCTTGGAGGAGCTGTGCCTCTATGGCTATTAAACCCCTGCGTTGCATCAATGACCCAATAAATTTCCCGTGTTGATATTGCAAAAATTGTTTTCAAACAAACTATCAAACCATCAAAACGTTAATATCAAATATGGAAATGTTGATAAAAATTCAAAACATAGCAAAACGCTTATCCATTAACTCCGTGTAAAATACTGTGCAATAATGATGAAAATTCTTATCTGTGCAAAATACTGTCCCAACGCAAATCAGCAGCGCCAATGCGTTTCACCGCAGCTGCGGTTTCTTCGGGGGATTTTTAAACAGATTTGAACGCTTGATGTTGACATGCAACTGTTTATCCCAGTGTGCTCTGAAAAAGCGAGAAGGTTAAATCAGTACATCATGCTGCTTCAAAAATAAAATCTTTTAAATAACTATAATAGTTTCACGGAAATCGCATCCAGCAGCAAACAGCCATACCTTCAAACATTCCCCACTGGACTCGTCTTGCAATCGCGAAGACGCCAACGCATGCGCAGTTGAAAGATCAAGACAGGCTTTTATCTCTGAGCCGCCACCTAACTCTCTTCAAGGCGGCGCGAGAAATATGATTACTACTTAAAGGGCTCATGCTCTTTCGAACCCCGTAGCTTTCATTTGTTCTGTCTCCAATGGTCGCAGAACGGTCGGACTCAAAAGTTCCTTCAGATTTTTATGACGCCGCTACACACATCGGATTGATTTAGCTTCTAACCCTGGAATGCTAAGGAGTACATTGCTGTGGCATTTCAATATTTTCTTGAGCTGGCTGCTGAAAGGTGAAAGCTTGGTTATGAAATTCACGGATGCTTCCCCAGAGCTGTCCTTTGGCACCTTTGGTGCTAACAGCAAATCTCGATTATTAAACCGTGCCCGGGTATAAGCCCATTTAATAATTTGCCTAGGGTATCCCCTAGCTGCAAAATTTTTTTGAAGAATCTTGGACTGCTCCTTAAAAACAACTTCCTCAGAACAGTTGCGTCTGTATCTGAGGAACTGCGAGAAAGG
This sequence comes from Ichthyophis bannanicus, assembly GCA_033557465.1. Taxonomy (NCBI): domain Eukaryota; kingdom Metazoa; phylum Chordata; class Amphibia; order Gymnophiona; family Ichthyophiidae; genus Ichthyophis; species Ichthyophis bannanicus. Next base: position 1,464,269,382 of record CM066032.1, on the reverse strand, counting down.
GAGGCTGTTCTTCAATTGTATAGGGTGCGCACTGCGATAATGAAGCAGAGCATTTCTATCTACTTCTTTCCTATAAATTGAAGTAGACCAATAGTTTTTACTTCTCGCCACAGCGACGTCTAAATAAGTTATACGATCCTTATGATAGAGGTAGGTAAATTGAATATGAGCATCTTGTTGGTTCAACCAGCAAAAAAATGAGACTAAAAGGCTCTCTTGACCCGACCACAGCATGAAAATATCATCAATATACCGTCCCCAAAAAGGGATGTGTTGCTGAAACGGAGATGATGATAATAATAACACAGGTACACTACCAAAAAACTGCCTCCAGTTTTGCAACTGATTCCTATAGATTTTGAGGTGCTGAATCCAGGAAAAATAGCCAAAATGTTCCATCACGTCACGTTTTCTTGCAAAATTAGATTTCTTACCCATATAAGGAATGTTCACATAATTTCTTTTTAGCCGACTGCAGTTTATTTTCTTGTCCCAAAATAGAGGTTGTAATGGTTAACTAACTAGAAACACTCCCTCATGATATTTTAGAGTGTTTTGTATTCATTTTATACATTAACAGGACAATTGGGAGGCGGGGGGCTAAATCCAGTACTCGCGCTGGCGCATGTTCTTTCCTGTTCGCCTCGCCTCATTCGCTCGCTCGCTCAAACACGGTGGTTGCGACATGAACGTTCCTGTCAAATTTCAGTTTCTTGCAAGTTCAATATTACCTTTTGTTTGCTCAGTCGTAATCCAGCTTTATTCCGAAGTGGTTCACTACAGTTGTAGTTTGCAGTGCTGTGTATTTGTGATGGCTCACAGAGCCAGAGGTTGCGTCAACTCTCCGGACAGTTTTTGTTTTATTTGTGGGGAATATACCGTGAAAAGCGGCAGAGGAACATTTCTGCATTTATTAAAAAAGTATATTTCGCCTATTTCGGTTTGAAGTTAGGCGATCAAGACAAACCGTGGGCTCCTCACAAAGTGTGCAAGACATGTGAGGAAGATCTACGCTTATGGATGAAAGGTAAAAAACAAGCATTTCGTTTCGGAATACCTATGATGTGGTGTGAACAAAGAGACCACAGCAGTGACTGCTATTTTGGCTCTTGCATTGTGAAGGGATACAACTTAAAAAATAAGAACGTAATAAGTCACCCCAACCTTCCCTCAGCAATTAGGCCTATGCCTCATAGCAACGAAGTACCTGTGCCTGAACCACCAAAATCTTTGGATCATATTTGTGTGGACGGTTCTGATCATGATGAGACTCATCAGATGGCTTTTCCCGATGAGTCCAGTACTTCCGAGTTTGAAACTGAACCAGATCCGAAACCTGAACTTTTCTCTCAAGCTGAATTGAATGATTTAGTCCGGGATTTAGGACTCCCAAAAGATGCTGCCCAACTGCTAGGTTCTCGGCTTAAACAGAAAAATCTATTGTCACCAGGAACAACTTTTTATTGGTACCGCAACCGCGAGACACAATTTTTGAAGTATTTCAGCAAAGAGGAAGATTTGGCATTTTGCAACGATATATACGGAGTGATGGAAAAGTTTAAACTCAAGTATGATCCTGCTGAATGGCGGCTGTTCATTGATTCATCAAAAGACAGCATAAAAGGTGTTCTTCTTCATAATGGCAACACATTCGCTTCAGTTCCTATTGCTCACTCTGTTATTCTCCAAGAAAAATACGAGAATTTGGCCCTGATTCTTCAGAAGATTCGTTATGATGAGCATAAGTGGATGATTTGTGGAGACTTTAAAATTCTATCCATGCTATTAGGGCAGCAATCCGGTTTCACCAAATATCCCTGCTTCCTTTGCTTGTGGGATAGCCGGGCCCGCGACCTACACTGGGGGAAAAAAGACTGGCCAATTCGGGAGTATTTGAGACCCGGTGAGAAAAATGTTCTTCATGAGAGCTTGGTACCTCGTGATAAAATTCTATTACCACCTCTCCACATTAAGTTGGGTCTCATTAAGCAATTCATCAAGTCCCTTCCAAAAGATGGTGAGTGCTTTCGGTACCTTTGCTCAAAGTTCCCCCGACTTTCTGAAGCAAAGCTAAAGGAAGGAGTGTTTGTTGGCCCTGATATAAGGAAACTCATTTCAGATGGAGCATTCGCTGAAACGATGTCTGAGAAGGAAAAAGAAGCCTGGGATTCCTTCAAGGATGTTGTTCTCAAATTCTTGGGAACAGGCGGGATGAGAACTATAAGGATATTGTTGCCAGGATGCTCAATGCCTTCAAAGAACAAGGCTGTAACATGAGCCTGAAAGTCCATTTCTTGCACTCCCATGTGAACTACTTTCCCGAAAACGTGGGGGCGTACAGTGAAGAACAAGGTGAAAGGTTTCACCAGGACATCAAGGACGCAGAGAGAAGGTACCAAGGAAGATGGAACACCACTATGATGGCTGATTTCTGCTGGTTGCTGCTGCGGGAAACCCCAGATGAAAAATACGCCAAGCAGCGCACCAAGAGAAGCATTCGGGGGAAGAAACGGGCCCACCAGGAGATTGATTGACCCAAGAATGACTTTAAAATCTAAACTGTGTTGACAAATATCGTGTTTTTACTAAACTTTGAAATAAAAATTTGCTAATTATTACCACAGTGTCGGATCTCATTTATTAGAATTTTATTTTCACACCATTGGGTGTTTGTCTTCATGTATTGCAATGGTGCGGTTTGCGTTTTCTATTCTTACATACATACCTGTACAACATTTTTTGCACATTTCTTTGCTTTGCTTTGTGTCTAACCTCGCTCTTATATGCTCAATGTTTGTGCACATGTATGTGGCTGTTTTAAGTGCAGACAATTTTGCTACCATCACAGTGTGTTTTGTTGACATTACTCTATTCTTATGTGCTGCCTTGTTACAATTTTCTTTATTCTTATTTGAATAACTACTAAACAATTAGTATAAAGAATTCATCCAAGAAACTTTTATCTCGATCGCACTCAATCTGAAACGTTCACCTCAAACTGCTAACCCAATGTAGCAAAAAATCTGTACGTGATGGAGCAAATTGGTTACCAGATTTGGATTCAGCGCACCAAAAAATGTAAAAATCAATCAAAACATTAGAGGCAGTTTAAAAAAAATTTTTTTTAGTGTACCTGTGTAATCGGTTTAATAATCGAGATTTGCTGTTAGCACCAAAGGTGCCAAAGGACAGCTCTGGGGAAGCATCTGTGAATTTCATAACCAAGTTTTCACCTTTCAGCAGCCAGCTCAAGAAAATATTGAAATGCCACAGCAATTTACTCCTTAGCATTCCAGGGTTAGAAGCTAAATCAATCCGATGTGTGTGGCGGCGTCATAAAAATCTGAAGGAACTTTTGAGTCCGACCGTTCTGCGACCATTGGAGACAGAACAAATATCTAGACAGAATGGCCATACCATATGTGGCCAGTGTAATATCTGTCACGTGAGGAACTAGCTAAGCTAAAAGTACACAAAGCCATGGGTCTGTATGGGATACATCTGACCATACTGAGGAAACCTGGGGACATTCTAGCAGCTCCACTGCTAGACAATGACTCTTTGGAGTCGGGAGTGATGCCAGAGGACTGGAGAAATGCACATGTGGTCCCTATACACAAAAGAGGAAGTAAGCATGTGATTGAAAATTGCAGGCCAGTTAGTTTAACCTCAGAGGTGAGTAAATTATTGGAAGTGCTGCTGAAAGAGAAAATGGTTAGGTTTATGGAGTCCAACGGATCACTGGAACCGAGGCAGCAGGAATTAACCAGAGATAGATTTTGTCAGACAAATCCGATTGATGTCTTTGATTGGATGACCAGGGAGTTGGACCGAGGAAGAACCCTAGATGTGGTCTATTTAGATTTCAGTAAAGCCTTTGACACTGTTCTGCACAGGTGACTTATAAACAAACTGAGCACTCTAGAGATGGACCCTAAAGTCACTGATTGGCTAAGAAATTGGTTGAGTGGGAGGTGACAAAGGGTACAGGTTAATTATTATTTATTTATTTTTATTTTCTTATATACCGCGCTATTCTGCATCAGTGCGGTTTACATTGAACGAACTGAAATTACATTGAACAGGGCATTATAACTTGGAGATAACTATATTACAGGAAACATGGGCTATGGAGGGTTAAGTGGCTGGCCCAAGACCACAAGGAGCACCTGTGGGACTAGAAACCCCAGTCCTTCCGGCCCAAGGTTGCTGTCCTCTAGTGGGATTTGAACCCCTGACCTTCCAGCCTGAAGTACCTTGCCCCAACCACTAGGCCACTCCTCCACTCCAATTAGCTCACTCTGAGGAGAAGGAGGTTACCAGTGGTGTGCTACAGAGATCTGTCCTTGGTCTAATTCTTTGTAACTTCTTTGTTATTGATATTGCGGAAGGGCTGTTGGGTAAGGTTTGCCTTTTTGTGAATGATACCAAATTTTTCAATACAGTAGACATCCAGGAAGGTGTAGATAAGATGAGGAGGAATCTAGCTAAGCTTGAAGAATGGTCTAGAATTTGGCAGCTGAGATTCAATGTTAAAAAATATAAGGTCATGCATTTGGGCTGCGAGAAATACAAGAGAGCATTACAGTATAGTGGGTGAAGTACTTCTGTCCACAGACAAGAGTGGGACCTGAGTGTGTTTGTATCTGATGATCTTAAAGTAGCTAAATAGGTAGAAAAGGCAATTGTGAAAGCAAGAAGGATGCTTGGATGCATAGGAAGAGGAATGGCCAGCAGAAGAAAGGAGGTGATAGTGCCTCTGTATAAATCTTTGGTGCAATCTCATTTGGAATATTGTGTGCAATTCTGGAGACTGCATCTTCAAAAGGATATAAACAGGTTGGAGTCAGTGCAGAGGGTGGGTACTAAAATGGTTAGTGGTTGTTATAAAGCATATGAGGACAGACTTAGGAACTCAATTTTCATTTAGGCAGGCTATGCGCTGTTACAGCACATAGCGTGTATGCCGACCCCCTTAACCCGTATTTTCACTTCTGCGGCAACGGAAGTGAAAATCTGGGTTGGCCAGAAACTCCAAGGCTAACCGGGTAGCAACAATTTTCTATGCTACCCAGTTAGCTCCAGTGCCTCAAAGATAGGCGAGGAAAACGCTCACCTATCTTTAAAGTGCAGAGGGCTAAGCAGGTAGCATCGAAAATCGCAGCTACCCGGTTAACCCTTTCCTCCAGCCCTGCTCCATCCTGAAACACCCTCGAAATCCCCTTTACCATTTTGGTGGCTCTCCTCTGAACCTTTTCTAATAATGCTATATGCTATTTAAGATACGGCAACCAGAATTGCACACAATATTCAAGGTGCGGTCCAACCATGGAATGATACAGAGGCATTATGATATCCTTTGTTTTATTTTCCATTCCTTTCCTTATGATACCTAGCATTCTATTTGCTCTCTTGGCTAACACTGCACACTGGGCTGAGGGTTTTAACATGGTATTCACAATGACGCCTAAATCATTTTCCTGGGTGGTGGTTCCTAATGTGGAACCTTGCATCGTGTAACCATAGTTTGGGTTGTTCTTCCCTAGGTGCATAACTTTGTACTTCTCCACATTAAATTTAATCTACATAAGAACATAAGAACATAAGATATGCCATACTGGGTCAGACCAAGGTCCATCAAGCCCAGCATTCTGTTTCCAACAGTGGCCAATCTAGGTCATACGTACCTAGCAGTTTCCCCAAGGGACACAGGTTCCACAATGCTTGTACTGGTTCAAGCATTGATATCCTGGGTCCCTTCTTAATAATGGTTTATGGACCTTTCCTCCAGGAACTTGTCCAAACCTTTTTTAAACCCAGCTACACTAACAGCCTTTACTACATCCTCCGGTAACAAATTCCAGAGTTTGATTACACGTTGAGTGAAAAAATATTTTCTTTTATTAGTCTTAAATAGTTTACCCTGTAGCTTCATTGCATGTCCCCTAGTCTTTCCATATTCTGATAAGGTAAACAATCGATCTACGTTTACCCGTTCCACTCTGTTCATTAATTTATAGACTTCTATCATATCTCCCCTCAGCCGTCTCTTCTCCAGGCTAAAGAGCCCCAACCTTTTTAGCCTTTCTTCATAAGAGTAGCCTTCCATCCCCTTTACCATTTTGGTGGCTCTTCTCTGAACCTTTTCTAAAATCGCTATATCCTTTTTAAGATACGGCGACCAGAATTGCACACAATATTCAAGGTGTGGTCTCACCATGGAACGATATAGAGGCATTATAATATCTTTTGTTTTATTTTCCATTCCTTTCCTTATCATACCTAGCATTCTATTTGCTCTCTTGGCCGCCGCTGCACACTGGGCCGAGGGTTTTAACAAGGTATCCACAATGACACCTAAATCTTTTTCCTGGGTGGTGGTTCCTAATGTGGAACCTTGCATCGTGTAACCATAGTTTGGGTTGTTCTTCCCTAGGTGCATAACCTTGCGCTTCTCCACATTAAATTTCATCTGCCATTTTGATGCCCAGTCTTCCAATTTATCAAGATCCTCTTGCAATTTTCCACAATCCTCCTGGGTTTTAACAACTTTAAATAGTTTTGTGTCATCTGCAAATTTGATAACCTCACTTGTTATTCAACTTTCCAGGTCATTTATGAATATGTCAAAAAGCAGCGGACCCAGCACAGATCCCTGGGGTACACCACTATTCACCTTTCTCCATTGGGAAAATTGGCCATTTAGCCCTACCCTCTGCTTTCTATCTTTTAACCAGTTCCTGATCCACAGTAGTACACTGCCTCCTATCCCATGACTCTTTAGTTTTGCCAAAAGTCTCTCATGAGGGACTTTGTCAAAGGCTTTCTGAAAGTCCAGATACACAATATCAACCGACTCACCTTTGTCCACCTGTTTATTCACTCCTTCAAAAAAACATAACAGATTAGTAAGACAAGATCTTCCTTGTCTAAAGCCATGTTGGCTGTCCCCCATTAGGTCGTGACTATCTACATGCTGAGTAATTTTATTCTTTATGATGGTTTCTACCATTTTTCCCGGTACTGATGTCAGGCTCACTGGTCTGTAGTTTCCCAGATCACCCCTCGAACCCTTTTTAAAAATTGGTGTTACATTGGCGATCCTCCAATCCTCAGGTATTAGAGATGATTTTAATGATAGTTCACAGATTACTGATAGCAGGTCTGCAATCTCAAATTTCAGTTCTTTCAACACCCTTGGATGTATACCATCCGGCCCAGGTGATTTGCTACTCTTCAGTTTATCTAATAGTTGTAAGACATCTTTCCGATGTATCGATATTTCCTTCAATTCTTCCACACCTTTAAATACCACTTCAGTCATGGGTAACATCCCTACATCTTCCTCAGTAAAGACCGAAGCAAAGAATTAATGCCCAGTCTTCCAATTTATCAAGATCCTCTTGCAATTTTCCACAATCCTAATGGGTTTTAACAACTTTAAATAGTTTTGTGTCATCTGCAAATTTGATAACCTCACTCCTTATTCCCTTTTCCAGGTCATTTATGAATATGTCAAAAAGCAGCGGACCCAGCACAGATCCCTGGAGTACACCACTATTCTCCTTTCTCCATTGGGAAAATTGTCCATTTAGTCCTACCCTCTGCTTTCTATCTTTTAACCAGTTCCTGATCCACAATAGTACACTATCTCCTATCCCATGACTCTTTAGTTTTGCCAAAGGTCTCTGATGAGGGACCTTGTCAAAGGCTTTCTGAAAGTCCAAATACACTATATCAACTGACTCACCTTTCTCTATCTGTTTATTCACACCTTCAAAAAAACATAACAGATTAGTAAGACAAGATCTTCCTTGTCTAGAGCCATGTTGGCTGTCTCTCATTAAGCCATGACTATCTACATGTTCAGCAATTTTGTTCTTTATGATGGTTTCTACCATTCTTCCCGGTACTGACATCAGGCTCACTGGTCTGTAGTTTCCCGGATCACCCCTGAAACCCTTTTTAAAAATTGGCATTACGTTGACCGTCCTCCAATCTTCTGGTATTACAGATGATTTTAATGATAGTTCACAGATTACTAATAGGTGGTCTGCAATCTCATATTTCAGTTCTTTCAACACCCTTGGATGTATATCATCCGGTACAGGTGATTTGCTACTCTTCGGTTTATCAAATAGTTGTAATACATCTTCCTGATGTATCGATAGTTCCTTCAATTCTTCCGCACCTTTAAATACCACTTCAATCATGGGTAACATCCCTACATTTTCCTCAGTAAAGAATTCATCCAGTTTCTCTGCTATCGCCTTGTCACCTCTTAGTGCCCCTTTAAACCCTCTATCATCTAAAGGACAAACTGACTCTCTCACAGGCATTTTGCTACAAATGTACTTGAAAAAGTCTTTATTACGCATTTTTGGTTCCGCAGTAAGCTTCTTCTCAAATTCTCCCTTTTCTGCCTTATCAATGCCTTGCATTTAACTTACCAGTGCTTGTGCTGTTTCCAGTTTTTCTCAGTTGGCTCTTTTTTCCATTTACTGAAAGATGCTTTTTTTTGGCAACAACAGGCTCTCTGACCTCACCTTTAAACCATGCTGTCAGTTTTTTTGACTTCCTTCCACTTTTCTTAAAGCGTGGAATACAGCAGGTCTGGGCTTCCAAGATAGTATTTTTAAACAACACCCAAGCTTGATGTAAGTCTTTAACATTTGCAACTGCTCCTTTTAGTTTTTTCTTAACTATTTTCCTCATTTTATCATAGTCTCCCTTTCAAAAGTTAAAAGGTAGTACTGAGGATTTCCTTAGCATCCCTCCTTCACTAACTAAATCAAACGTGATCATGCTATGATCACTGTTGCCAAGTGGCCCCCAACACTCTTATCTCTTGCACCTGATCTGGTCTTCCACTAAGGATTAGGTCCAATATGATTCCCCTCTGGTCGGTTCTTGAACCAGCTGCTCCAAGAAGCAGTCATTTATTTCATCTAGCAGTCATTTATCTCCCTAGCATGTCCTGCCGTGACACTGACCCAGTCGATACCGAGGTAATTGAAATTACCCATTATTATTACTGTGCTGTAACGTTTGCTAGCTTGCTTGATTTCTTTAAGCTTTTCATCATCCATTTTTTCATTCTGGCCGGGCGGTCGATAGTACATCCCCACTGCCATCGCCTTCCCCTTTTTACATGGAATTTCAAACCATAGAGATTCTACAGAGAATTTTGTTTCCTGCAAAACTTTAATCCTTTCTTACTCAATGCCCTTTCTAACATAGAGTTTAAACCCTCCATCTATTTGATCAGCTCTATCATTGCACTTTGCATCAAATGATCACATGGTCTACTATGCTGGAAATGAAAGACAAAGAAGAAATGGTGTTGCATTTATAATAAAAAATATCTTGCAAGAACTGTAATGAAATACAATGCAGTCAGCAAACAATCTCTATTCATCTACGAGGAATGCCTATCAACACAACTATAATTCAAGTATATGCCCCAACAACAGCTGCAGAATTAATGAAATTGAAGAGTTCTATAAGCAAGTACAAGCTGAAATTGACAGAACATGCAAACAGGATATCCTGATAGTCATGGGTGACTGGAACACAAAAGTTGGCAACAAAGAAGAAGACAAAATAGTTGGAAAATATGGACTTGGCAACAGAAATGAAGCTTGAGAAAGACTTATAGAATTCTGCAAAACCAACGATCTATTCATCTCAAACGCCTTCTTCCAGCAACACAAGCAGCAACTGTACACATGGACTTCACCCAATGGATTGTATAAAAATCAAATTGACTACATCTGTGGAAGTCAACAATGGAAAAACTCTATAACATCGACAAAGACAAAACCTGGAGCTGACTGTGGTACAGATCATCAACTACTAGTATGCAAACTCAAGCTAAAGTTGAAAAAGAGCAAACCACTCATGAATGCAGCAAAATATGACCTTGAGAATATACCACTGGAATTTAAAGACTGCCTGCAAAATCGATTTGCTGCTTTAGATACAAATGACAGAGCTCAAGAAGAGTTATGGAAGGACATCAAGAAGGTTGTGTTGGAAGAAACGCAGAGAAGCTAAAGCCAGAGGAGAAAGAAAGACAATCACAGAACTCAACAGAGATTTCCAACATGCAGCAAGTCAGGACAAGGAAAAGTACTACAATGATGCATGCAAGGAAATAGAAACAGAAACTATTAGAGGAAGAACAAGATCAGCTTTCCTAAAGCTACGAGAGTTAAAGAAAAAGTTCCAGCCTCAAATTGGAATGTTACAAGATGCTCAAGGTTCTATGTTGAATGATGCTGAGAAGATCAAGAAAAGATGGAAGGAATATACAGAATTTTTGTATGATAAAGATAAAGTGGACCAACAGACGTTTCAACCTGCACCTTATGATAGTGAATCATTGGTGATGAAAGAAGTTGAAACAGCATTGAAAGCCTTATCAAAGAACAAAGCACCAGGCATTGATAGCATCCCCATAGAAGTATTACAGCAATTGGATGCAGTTATTACCGTACTTACAAGGCTCTGCCAAGAAATATGGAAGACAACATCATGGCCAACTGACTGGAAAAGATCTGTGTTTATATCAATACTAAAGAAAGGTGATCCAACTGACTGTGGAAATTATCGCACAATTGCTCTGATCCCACATGCCAACAAAATTCTACTGAAGATTATTCAAGAGTCTATTACCATACCTGTAACAAGAACTACCTGAAGTGCAAGCAAGGTTCAGGAAAGGGCGAGGAACGAGAGACATCATTGCGAATGTGAGATGGATCCTTGAAAAGACAAGAATACCAAAAGGATATCTATTTGTGCTTTATTGACTATAGCAAAGCTTTTGACTGTGTAAACAATGAGAAACTCTGGGCCACATTAAGAAGCATGGGTATACCAGAACACCTGATCTACTCTTGCACAATCTGTACATTGATCAAGAAGCAACAGTTTGAATGGAACAAGAAGAAACAGAATGGTTTAAAATAAGCAAAGGTGTAAGACAAGGCTGCTTACTTTCCCCTTACCTGTTTAATTTACATGCAGAACAAATCATCAGAGAAGCAGGATTGTATGAAGACAACAGAGGTGTGAAGATTGGTGGAAGACTCATCAACAACCTTTGCTATGCTGATGATACCACATTACTGGCTGAAAGTGAAGATGATCTGAAACATTTGCTTTTCACAATCAAAGAACATAGTCTCAAAAATGGGCCTGCACCTTAATGTAAAGAAGACAAAGATCATGACACCTGGCATAATCAACAGGTTCATCGTTGAAGGAGAAGAAATTGAAATTGTGAACAACTTTAACCTACTTGGATCAACTATCAATAAAGAAGCAACAAGCAGTCAAGAAATCAGACGACGCATTGCTCTTGGCAGAATGGCTATGAAAGACCTAGATAAGATTCTCTCTCCATACAAAGATTCGACTTGTTCAAGGCATGGTATTTTCAATAACATCATATGGATGTGAAAGCTGGACAGTGAAAAAGATAGACAGGAAGAAAAGAGAGACAGTGGTGCCACACCCGGACTCCAGAGGCACTCGGTGCATACTCCACTCACCTGCAAGCACACCGACTAAAAACCATGGAAAAAAGAAAACTGTATTACTCAGAATTACTAAAGCGATCATTAAACAAACCTCATGACTTATTTAACATAGTAAAGTCACTAACTGGCGATCCAGCACTAGCCCAAACAATCATGCCCCGGCCGCAAGACTTTTCTAACTACCTTCAATCAAAGATGATACAGACCAAGCACAACATGAACGCAACCATATTATCTACCTACACCCCACACGGACTCCCAACAATCCCTGCCCCGCTAGCTGGATTAAAGAGTTGCGCCATGACCTCAGTCCAACTATATGCAGAATTCTGAATCAATCACTCACAACAGGATCCTTCCCTCAAAGCTTAAAATACACTTCAATCCGCCCCCTGTTAAAGAATAGTAGGCTCGATCCATCTAAAGTTGAGTCCTTCCGACCAATCTCGAGCATCCCACTGCTTGCCAAAATTATGGAGAAGGTAGTACAGAGGCAAATCCAACACCATGTGGATACTGTTGCACCTCTGGACCCATCCCAACCTGGCTTCAGGGAAGCTCACGGAGTGGACACCATCCTCACAACCCTCTTCAACAACCTAATCACAGGAATTGACAATATTAACCATGGATTCGTCCTCATCTTCTTAGACATAGCAGCCACCTTTGATTCAGTGAATCACGAAACACTTCTATCCCGCCTCAAAGATAAAGGTCTACAAGACTCAGCACTGGCCTGGTATAAATCCTATTTGTGTAACAGATGGCAACAAGTCAGAGCAGGTTCCAAGACCTCTGAACCATTCTCACTGAAGCAAGGTGTACCTCAGGGATCTTCCCTCTCTGCTTTAATGTTTAACATCTACATGCAGCCCATTTTGCGCTTTAATCCGTTCCTTCAATGTCCAATGCCTTGCATATGCGGACGACATCCTAATGTACACACAGTTTAAAATCAATCAGCCTGACTTTTCTCCAATTACAAGATGCTTTGAAGCGGTAGCGGATTGGCTCCTCTCTCAAAATCTACGTATTAACCACAGCAAAACCGATGTATTATTCATCTCGCGAAACCAGAAGTTCACGCCACCTTCCTCACTTCTAGTCAATAACAGTGAACTGAAGTCCAAATCTACAATTCACTACCTGGGCATCACCCTCGACCAGCTTCTTGAGATGTCAGCATATGTCATAAACACAACTAAAGCAATATACCACAAGATCCGATCACTACGCCATCTCCGCCCACTTCTTGACTTCCCTGACTACCGTTCAATATTCCAAGCATTAGTCATCCCACACCTCGACTTTGCCAACATTATCCTACTCGGACTCCCACAGTCGACTCTTAACCCGCTACGTCTTGCCATGAACTCAGCTGCAAGGGTACTGACAGGGCTCTCAAGATCAGACCACATAACGCCAGTTCTAAAGAACCTACACTGGCTTCCGCTGCGGGCCAGAATCCATTTCAAGGCTCTGGTCATGACATTCAAGGCCCTTAAAAACCATCCCCCCACACTCATCAGTGATCTTCTCCACAGCACACCAGACAACAGAACCAGGAGATCTACATCGATGAATACACTCGAAGTCCCAAAATTGCCTTCTCCATTTTTGCACCTTTGGCATGGAATGCCCTCCCTGCTGAAATCCGGGCCATCTCAAACCTGGCGCTATTCCGAAAAGCCCTCAAATAACACCTATTCTTACAACATTACCCTGACACCAATCCAGAACTCACACTGCCATCACCTTACCTCCCTTCCTAGCCGGTCCCTTAGATCATCCTCCTGTAGATAACGGCTAACCATTTTTTCCCCTATCTGCTTTCTTGACCCACTAGCCCAGGCCTCTAGGTAAAGTTTTTTTTAGATTTTATTCGTAAGAGTATCCATAATATGCATATAATTTGTATATAACTTGTACATAGTTTTCCCTCGTTTTTTTTCCTCCATGTTTACGTTTCCCTGTTCAATGTAAAAACTCGATGTAACTTGTTACATTCTTGTATGTTCTGTTCAAATGTAAACCACACTGATTATAATAGCGCGGTATATAAGAAATAAAAATAAATAAATAAATACCCTGTTTTGTTTCTTTTTAAAAAAAAAACCAAATGTCTACCCTTTATGTCCTGGTGGGCTATTCGCTATTCAGAACAACCTCCTTAGGGAAGAACAACCCAAACTATGGCTACTCCCTGAAATAGAATTCAGACTCCCAGTGTAAATAAGATGTAGATATGATCTGCCTGAAAACAGGTACCAGTGTAAATACAATGTAAATAGTTTCCCCCAGTTACTTCCAAGTTGATCTCCCTGTTTATTGTAAATACAACTCAGAGTGCCTGTGTTGTATAGTTGATGTTAAATGTAAACCGCTCTGATCTAAAATAGAGCGGTATAGAAGAACTGTTAAATAAATAAATAAATAAATAAATAAATAAATACACAATGCAAGCTTCCACATTAGAAACCACCACCCAGGAAAAGGGTTTAGATATCATTGTGGATAATACATTGAAACACTCTGCCCAGTGTGCAGCGGCGACCAAGAAAACAAATACAGGGTGGCCCAAAAAAAGTGAGAACATCTCGTAAATTAAAAGCTTAAATAGTTTACTTATTTATCTTTTTTTAGCTATATAACATCTTTATTTCCACAATTTCTGGTCACCATCTTTTTTTTTTAATTTGTCAATTGTTTACATCTGTCTTTTTGAATTTTTGAATAACTTATATGCTACGAGATGTTCTCACTTTTTTTGGGCCACCCTGTAGAATGCTAGGAATCATAATGAAAGGATTAGAGAATAAAACAAAGGATATTATAATGCTTCTGTTTTGTTCCATGGTATGACTGCACCTTGAATACTGTGTGCAGTTCTGGTCACCAAATATTAAAAAGGATATTGAGGAATTAGAAGAGGTAAAGAGAAGAGTCACCAAAATGATAAAAAGGATGGAATGATATCTCATTGAATGTTAGGACTCTTCAACTTGGAAAAAAGATGGCTAAGGGAAGATATGAAAGAGATCTATAAAATAATGAATAGAGTGGAATAGGTAAATATAGATTGGTTGTTTACTACAATGTAGCCTATTTACGACTAATAGGAGAAAATATGTTTTCACTCAATGCGTAATGGAATTCTTTACCAGAGTATGTATTAAAAGCTGTTAGTGTAGCTGGTTTTAAAAAAGGTTAGAATAAGTTCCTAGAGGAAAAGTCAATCAACCATTATTAAAGAAGACCAGGGAAATCCACTACTTCCCTTGGATAAGCAACGTGGACTCTGCATACCTTTTTGGAAACCGGACAGGTACTTGTGACCCGAATTGGCTACTGTTGGAAACAGAATACTGGGCTTGATGGACCTTGATCTGATCTAGTGTGGCATATCTTACGTTCTTATGCTTTTTACTGAAATAAACCATTATTAAAGTGAACTGGGGAGATCCATTGCTTACCCTTGGGATAAGCAGCATGGATTCTCTCTACCTTTGGCTGCGTGTACAGAAGGGGCTATGATATCATCATTAGGCTTACAGGAAGCTTAAAAAGAGTGAGTCACTGGGTGTGACTGGGTGGAGGGGAGGCACCAGAATCATTAGTCACACAGGGCACATTTTCAGCTTGAAATGGTGCTGCCTGACAGGTTCTTGTGACCTGGATTGGCCACTGTTGGAAACAGGATTCAGGGCTTGATGGACTTTGGTCTGACCTAATATAGCATATCTTATGTTCTTATGATTTAAAACAGTTAGAGGTTCATAGGAAGACAATAATCAGCTAATTATAAGAAGGATTACAGTACTACTGTTATTGCTACTTATCTTTTGTATAGCACTATAAGGCATATGCAGTGCTGTATTTAAAGGTGATGCCACAGAAGAATTGAAAGAAATATACTTGGAAGATGCATTACAACTACCTGATAAACTGAAGAATAACAAATTACCTGGCCCGGATGGTATACATCCAAGGATGTTGAAAGAACTGAAATATGAGATTGCAGACCTACTATTAGTAATTTCTGAACTATCATTAAAATCATCTGTAATAACTGAAGACTGGAGGATAGCCAATGTAACGCCAATTTTTAAAAAGGGCTCCAAAGGTGATCCGAGAAACTACAGACCGGTGAGCCTGACGTCAGTACCAAAAAAAATAATAGAAACCATTATAAAGAACAAAATGACTGAACATGCAGATAGTCATGGCTTAATGGGAGACAATCAACATGACTTTAGCCAAGGAAGGTCTTGTCTTATTATTTTTTATGTTTTTTGAAGGTGTGAATAAACAGGTAGACAAAAGTGAGCCAGTTGATATAGTGTATCTGTATTTTCAGAAAGCCTTTGACAAGGTCTCTCATGAGAGACTATTGGAGAAATTAAAATGTCATGGGATAGAGGCAGTGTACTATTGTTTATCAGGAAGTGGTTAAAAGATAGAAAGCAGAGGGCGGAGCTAAATGGCCAATTTTCCCAATGGAGAAAGGTGAATAGTGGAGTACCCCAGGAATCTGTGCTGAGTCTGCTGCTTTTTAACATATTGGTAAATGACATGGAAATCGGAATAATAAGTGAGGTAATCAAATTTGCAGATGACACCAACTTATTCAAAGTTGTTAAAACCCAAGAGGATTGTGAAAAATTGCGAGGACCTTGATAAATTGGAAGACTGAATATTCAAATGGCAGATGAAATTTAATATCGACAAGTGCAAAGTTATGCACCTAGGAAAGAATAACCCAAACTATGGTTACATGATGCAAGGTTCCACATTAGGAACCACCACCCATGAAAAAGATTTAGGCATCATCATGGATAACACATTGACACCCTCTGCCCAGTGTGTAGTGGCAGCCAAGAAAGCAAATAGAATGCTAGGAACCATAAGGAATGGAATGGAGAATAAAACAAATGATGATATAATGCCTCTGTATCGTTCCATAGTAAGACTGCACCTTGAATATTATGTGCAATTATGGTCGCCGTATCTTAAAAAGGATATAGCATTATTAGAAAAGCTATAGATAAGAGTCACCAAAATTGTAAAGGGGTTGGAAGGATATACCTATGAGGTGAAGCTAAAAAGGTTAGGGCTCTTCAACCTGGAAAAGAGACGGTTGAGGGGAGATATGATAGAGGTCTATAAATTAATGAATGCAGTGGAACGGGTAAACGTAGATCTTTTGTTTATGCTATCAAAATATAGAAAGACTAGGTGATATGCAATGAAGCTACAGTGTAACCTATTTAAGACTAATAAGAGAAAATATTTTTTCACTCAATGCGTAATCAAACTCTGGAATTTTGCTACCGGTGGATGTGGTAAAAGTTGTTAGTGTAGCTTTGTTTAAAAAAGATTTGAACAAGTTCTTGGAGAAAAGGTCCATAAACCATTATTAAAGAGGTCTCGGGAAATCCACTGCTTGCCCCAATATAAGCACTGTGGAACCTGTGTCCTTTGGGAAAACACCTAGGTATTTGTGACCTAGATTGTACACTGTTGGAAACAGGATACTGGGCTTCATGGATCTTGGTCTGACCCAGTATGGCATATCTTATGTTCTTATGTTCTTAAGTCCTGGCTCAACACAGCTTACAATGTATTCAGGAATGACAAACACAATAACAGGGGTCTACTATAAAACAAAGGGAAATGGATGATAAGCAGCAAAATAAAGAGGCCTGATCCAAAATCAGCCTAGAAGAGGTGGGTTTTTATCCTGGATTTGAAGAGGACCAGAGATAGCGCCTGACATACTGACTCAGGTAGTCTGTTGCAGGCATATATTGCAATAAGATGGAATCAATGCAGTCTAGGGTTGGCGGTAGAAGAGAAGGGAACAGAAAGTGAGTTCTAAGAGAAAATTGGCAGACTTCATGGAGGAAATTTCAAACTGTCTGTATTGGGGCTAAGATCATAGATGCCATTTACTTGTGGGCTTTGTGTCATTTTTTAAAGCAAAGGAATGCACATAATTTCCACTGGGATGAAGTACTTAGTTACTTGCCCTTACAATTTGTGAAGATAGAATTTTGCCCTAATTGTAGGCATAAAGAGCTGAAAAGGCCATCTACATATGTACTTCCCTCCCCTGATCTAAGCATTCCCTGGTAATGCCTTCCCTCAGTGCAGCACATTATGGGATATCATGCAAACCTTTAACCACATTGAGGGAGGACAATTTTAAGACAGCTAATTAATAAGAGCAAAAATCTTTTTACTTGTGTAAAATCTCTTTGATCATTGTTCTCCCTATAAAAAATAGTATCTAATAAATGGAATTTTTATGTTATATAATATGGTGGGTAGGATGAGGGGATGAGGGGATAGTCAGTGGTGCTGAACTTTAAACCTGGATATTCAATGCTGGGGCCATATCTTGCCCAGGCATTGAATATCTAGGTTGCCCGGATTGCCAGGAAGCTAGGTAGTGGTGATATTCAGCTGCTGTCCTGTCAGCTTCCGTGGTGAGAATTAGGCCAGCCTTTGCTGTGCGTTACTTTCACCACTTTGCCATAACTGGGCAGCTATCTGGTTCTGGTCGGTTGCGACCCCCGGAACGTCCTTGACATGCCCTTATGCTAATCAGTTAGCACTGGGACGGGCAGCAGTGGCATCTGCAGATATTCAGAGGCATTAATTGTGTTAGTACCACTAAATATCCTGGATGAGGGGGTTAGTACAGTTACCCCCCTCCCCCCACACACACAATGTGCTTTACTTCTACCCTGGGTCTGTTTGACCAATCAAAAAGATTCAATGGCATGAAGATCATCTCTAGCAAACATATAACCTGCTGAAAGTAATGCAAATGATGGAGATACTGTATTTGCTGAGAGTGAGAGATGCCTTCTAAAGTAGTCAGGAAGGAGGAAAAATATACACTGGCAGAAATCATAATGGCAGAAGGCCATGTGAATCTATTACATGTCACAGCTGGGTCAAGCTCCTCAGGCAACACCAGGAACCCTGTACCTAGTCCATGCATTCTCCAGGTTATAATGCCCTGTTCAATGTAATTTCAGTTTGTTCAATATAAACCGCACTGATGCAGAATAGCGTGGTATATAAGAGAATGTAAATAAATAAATAACAGCCCCCTTTCCTTCTGGTTGAGCATTCCATTACTCAGAGGCTGTTAAGACTTAAAGCATATGTCTGAAGTGTTCCTTGCAGAAGTATACACCAGTTGTCAGATTAGAGGAGGAGACAGAAGAACTAGAGCACATGAAAAATGTAGATAATCCTACATTAACTGTCTTGGAGCACAGGAACAAAACCAAAGCAGTCAAAAGTAGAGAGGTCAAGAAGCAGGTGAGGGTCAGGGTAAACAAAACAGGTTCATTACCATAAAGCAAACAGAAGTCAGATACCGAAGGTAAGCCTCACATGCCTCCAGGAGATCAAAGGGCGATTGGCCCTTTAAGCTGCGTGCTCCAGCCAGCACGCCCGCACCTGGCGGGCCCGCGCTGGAGGACCTCGCCAGAGGGCCCTTTGGCGTGGCCCTTCGGCATGGGTACGGAGGCGCTCTGGTGTGGTCCATCCATCCTGCTCCTCCAATTCACCGCAGCCCCCTGGATCTGAGTAAGTACGATCACTCCTCCACCCATTGTCTGCTTAGAACTGCTACCCTTACCCGCATATAACTGCTACCATTGTCTGCATAGAACTGCTGCTATTGCCTGCATAGAACTGCTGCCATTGCCTGCTCAGAACTGCTACCATTGCCCGCTCAGAACTGCTACCATTGTCCGCATAGAACTGCTGCCATTGCCTGCTCAGAACTGCTACCATTGCCCACATAGAACTGCTGCCATTGCCTGCTCAGAACTGCTACCATTGCCCGCATAGAACTGCTGCCATTGCCCACGTAGAACTGCTGCCATTGCCTGCATTGAACTGTTATCCATTGCCTGCTTAGAACTTCTACCATTGCCAGCATAGAACTGTTATCCATTGTTGCTTAGAACTGCTATCAGTGCCCACATAGAACTGTTATCCATTGTTTGCTTAGAACTGCTGCCATTGCCTGCATTTAACTGTTATCCTTTGCCTGCTTGAGCTGTTACCCATTGCCTGCATAGAACTGTTATCCATTGTTGCTTAGAACTGTTACCATTGCCCACATAGAACTGCTACCCATTGTTTGCTCACACCTTGCTGCCCACTAACATGGCCCCCCATCTCATTGTCATTCTCTTCCTCTTCCTCCCCAACTGCCTCCCCTCCTATCCACATCCTCCCTCCTCTTTCCCCTACCCTCCCCCTACCCTCCTCACTTCTCCCTCCACTCTGCCCCCTAACCTAGCACCTGGTCTGGAGCCTCTCCACACTATTCCCCACATTCAACCTGCCCCCCTCTCCACCTTCCTCACTTCTCCCTCTGTTCTGCCCCTAGCCTTGCACCTGCTCTTGAGCTTCTTCACACCATCCCTCGCATTCAACCAACCCCCCCTCTCTTAGGCAACCCCATCCTCGCTTCCGCCGTACTATCTCCACTTTACCTCACTCTCTAATACTCATTCTCCTTCTCTCATCAGGTAACATCAACCCCAACCATCCCCCCCCCCCTATTTCTCTCCCATACTAAAGAAAGTTCCTCACTTACCCTACCTAATCTCATCTGCATCCCACTCCTCCCTCCTTCCGCCCTCCCCCATTCATCCCACAGTCACTCAACCATTGATATCAACTCCAACCCTACCCCCAAATATAATCCCTCACATAACCTATCTGATACCATCAATTTATCCCTCACTTTCGCTCCCTCATGTCCCTCTTGGAGAGCACATACACCCAGACATACCCACCCACATCCTACTCCCTCTAAATCTCAGTACTACCCTAGAAATAGACCCCCAAACTATTCTGATAAGGAATCCACACGTAACTTATCCAGTCTTATCCATATACCTCTCCTCCCCCCCTCCGCTCTCCCGTTTACTTGCGCCCTATGGAACGCATGCTCAGTCATTAAAAAGACATACTTTTATTCACAATCTCTTCATCTCTAATGCCCTACACCTTCTTGCCCTGATCGAGACCTGGCTCCCCCCAGATGACACCGCATCCATTGCCTCTCTCTGCTATGGGGGCTACCAATTCTCCCATACACCTCGATCTACTGGTCGCGGTGGTGGCATTTGCCTCCTACTCTCCCCTCCTGCCAATTCCAACCCCTCCTGCCACCCCAATCACACTCCTCCCTCTCCTTTGAAGCCCATTCCATTCGCTTCCTCACACCACTTCCCCTCCGTGTATCTGTTATTTATCGCCCACCCGACAACTCCAATTCAACCTTCCTCACCGACTTTGACTCCTGGCATTCTGCCTTTATGGATCCCTCCTCACCCACTCTTATTCTTGGCGATTTCAACATTCACGTCGACATCCCCTCTGACCCCCATGCGTCAAAGTTCCTCGCTCTTACCTCCTCATTCGGCCTCCAATTCTGCTCCACTGCCCCTACACTCCTACACGGCCACTGCCTTGACCTAATACTCTTCTCCAATTCCTCTCCCTCAAACCTCCGCAAATCAATCCTTCCCTCATCTGACCATCACCTACTAACATTTACTCTTCAGCTCCCGCCATCCCAACCTCGTCCTGTCTCCTCCGACCTACTTAGAAACCTTCATAATATTAATCCCCTGACTCTCTCCTCCACCATTTCTCCATCTTTTTCCTCCATTTTATATTCCGAGTCTGTCAACGAAGCATTATCCTCATACAATGCTACACTGTCCTCAGCCCTTGACACTCTTGCCCCTCCCACCTCATGTCCTGTAAAACAATCTACTTCCCAACCCTGACTTTCACCCATAATCCGTTACCTACGCATCTGTGCCCGTTCTGCAGAATGAGCATGGTCGAAATCCCACTCCCTGGAAGACCTTCTACACTTCAAATTCATGCTTGGCTCCTTCCAGTCAGCCTTAGCACTTTCCAAACAAGATTACTATATCCATCTGACTAATTCCCTTGCCTCTGACCCACGCCATCTCTTTAACACCCTCAATTCTCTCCTCAAGGTCTCCCCGCCCCCGATCCCACCCTCCCTCTCTGCCCAAACCCTAGCTGACTACTTCCATGACAAAATCCTCAAAATTGCCCTCCAATTCCCTACCCCCTCATCTACCTCCCCCCCATTTCTCATCCCCCATCCATACTCCCCCTGCTACCCTCTCCTCCTTCCCCCCAATCTCTAAAAAGGAAACCACACTTCTTCTTTCCTCCTCCAAACCCACCACTTGTTCATCAGACCCTATCCCCACCCATCTCCTAGGCTCCATCTCCCTCACCATTGTCCCTTCCATCACTCATATCCTCAACCTTTCACTCTCCACTGCAACTGTCCCGCTGTCTTCAAACATGCTGTTGTCACACACCTCTTCAAGAAACCCTTACTTGATCCCACATGCCCTTCTAACTATCGACCCATCTCCCGCCTTCCCTTCATATCCAAACTATTAGAACGAGCAGTCCACCATCGCTGTCTCAACTTCCTCACCTCCCAGGCCCTCCTGTACCCTCTACAATCAGGTTTCCGTCCCCTACACTCCACTGAAACGGCACTCACAAAAGTCACCAATGACCTGTTCCTGGCTAAATCTAAGGGCCTCTAGTCTATCCTCATCCTTCTTGACCTTTCTGCTGCCTTTGACACCATTGACCAGGACCTTCTCCTCACGACCCTCTCCTCGCTTGGCTTCAAAGACTCTGTACTATCCTGGTTCTCCTCCTACCTCTCCCATCATTCATTCAGTGTATGCTCTGGTGGCATCTCCTCCTACCCTACCCCGATCCATGTAGGCAGGGGCGGCCCAAGGGGGGTGCGGGGCCATATGCGGAGACTCGGTGTGGGGCCTCATTTGCATAAGGGGTCTCATTTGCATAAATATTTGCATAATGTTACCTTACACTAACTTTTAGTAAACATGCCTCTTAATGAGTGTATGGATAAAGAAAGACTAAAAGATTTCTACATTACTATAATCCAGTGCCAACTGCCAGGCACATTAGGAACTACTACAAACACTGCCCATTTAGAACCCATAGCAAACCCGCAGTATCATCACAACACTACCAGGTCTCACAAAGCACAAGACCCTACCTATCAAAAGGCTACACTGAAAATATTAAACCAATACATTTCAGAGAATAACAATACATGACCTACTGGGGAAAGAGAACAAGTGGCAATGTCAAATAGGAATTACAAAAACAGAATACCACAGCTCAGTTACACATGCAGAACATAGACCATCACCAAACAAGGAATCACAATTTAGAAACAGGAAGACAATAATTAAACTGGGAACCTCAAAAGCCCAACAACACTGTAGAAATAAAACTATAAATTAATTTCCTCTTGTACTAAAAAAAGCACAGACGTTAATGATGCACATTTCCCAGAGCTGGCATATTTCAGTTAATAAATTCAATAAAGAGATATTTTTCTACCTTTTGTGCATTTTTTTTTTCAGTTGCAATTGCTCCAGCCACTTTCTTCTGGTTTCTTCGTGTCTTCTGCTAACTCTCCATCGTCTGTTGTCCATTTGTCCTTTCTTCACTCTTCTAGTTTTTTTTTTTTTAAATTCTTTATTTTCATTATATAACTAACAAAGGAAAAGGAAGACATACAGCTAAAAGACAGATACATAAAGTGTAATACATACACCAAAGTAAACCCCTACCACCCCCCTCCCCCCTGCTTCTTCTCTAGAAAACTAATCATTCCCGAAGCGGGCGTGTACTTACATTATTGTGTTACAAAACCTAACGGTGATCTAAAACATGATGAGTGCACATTATACAGGCATGTTGGAGCAATGAGCAGATTGTACATAATCAGTAAGCATCTGCCATTTAGACAAGCGAGAGTGAGGTTGGGCATGGGGAATAGCTCTCCGAGGTATCTGCTCATATTTACTATATAAGCAGACGAGGTTCCACCATTCATTGACAGTAAGTCGAGAGCTATCCTTCCAATTCCTCGTGATTAAGCATATGGCTATACCCAGCATGAAATCAAGGAGAAAGCGACCCTTCTTAGGAAGAGAGGGGACCTCCGCCACAGAGCGGAGTCCCACGATCTTCCAAGAGAGAGGTTCGTGAAGGTGTAAGATAAATTGAATACAACCCCAGACCCGCCCCCAATAAACCTGTAGTTGAGGACATTCATAGATAACATGAGCGAAGGTTCCAACAGCAGTATGGCAAGACCAACACTGGTCCCTAGCATTTGTGTTCCATTTGGCTATTTTTTCTGGGGTATAAAAGCATCTGTGTGCAAAAAAGAAGAGAGTTTGGGTAACAGAGGCAGACCGGGAAACCCGCACTACTTTGCTCCAGAAAACGCTCCATTGCACAGGGGTTAAAGTGGTTTGCAGTTCGCGCTCCCAGGCTTGTTGGGCTCTAAAAGTGGCCGTGTCTGTACCCTGACATAATATTTTATAAAAGTTAGAGGCTACCCCATGTGTACTACTAATAGAGTGAACTATCTCTAATAGCCCGTCCTCAGTAGGGACAGAGGGCGGCATAATTCGAGCACTTTTGAGGCAGTGTTGAAGCTGCATCAATTGAAAGTAGTGTTTCGCTGGTAACGCAAATTCCTTTTGTAAATCAGAAAAGGTTTTCCAACGAGCTGCAGAGAAAAGCTGTTGGGGTGTCCAGATCCCCCTTGAGTACCAGGGTTTCCATGCTATCGTTCTATTTAGGACTTGAATTCTGGGGTTATTCCATAGCGGGAGTCCGTCCTGAGGACACACGTTCGGGCCCAGTGATAGGATGAGAGTGTTAAAGGCCGCAAGAGTATCGACAATCATTGGTGGATGGCGGGTGTCTACTTGATAGGACATACCGGGGAGATGGGTCAACGGAATTGGGCTACTAAGCTCCTCTTCTATGTCAAGCCAAACTGGTCTGCTGTCTGTTGAGGCATCTAACCATCGGGCACCTTGCTTAAGTAGGAAGGCTTGATGATATCTAAGAAAATCAGGAAAATCTGGTACCCCTCTTTCCTTTACAGACTGTAGTTTTTGTTTAGCTATCCTTGGTGGCTTGCCCTGCCAGAGATAACGGACGAGAAGGCCCTCAATATCTTTATAAGTATGTAGCGGGAGTAAGCATGGCAGCATTTCTAAAATGTAGTTCACTTTGGGGACTATCATCATTTTCACAGTTTCTAAGCGGCCCCACCATGTAAGAGATAAGGGAGACCAACGATTCGTGAGCTCACGGACTTTGGAGACTACCTCTTTGGCATTAAAACTGATAGTATCTTCTAAAGGAGAACAGTAATGGACCCCGAGATACTTCACCATGCGGGATTGCCAAAGGAAGGGAAAGGCCTGCATGTCAGCCTCATGTACCCAGCGGTTCAGTGGGAATGCTACAGATTTGGTCCAGTTAATTTTATAGCCCGATAATTGTGAGTATCCGTCAATCAGATCCAAGACAGCTGGAACCGAATCGAGGGACACGAAAAGCATAAGGTCATCTGCATATGCAGAGAGTTTAATCTCCCTATGACTGAAGGGGACACCTCGAATACGTGCGGACTGTCTGATAAGGAGGGCTAGGGGTTCAAGAGCTAGATCAAAGAGCATTGGTGATAGGGGGCAACCTTGACGCGTGCCTCTTTGGAGATTAAATGGCTGAGACTTGATGGCATTTACACAAATACTGGTGACGGGTTGAGTATACATTACTTGGAGATATCGGAGGAAGCCCTCCCAAAGCCATACCATCGGAGAACTGCAAATAAGAAGGGCCATTCTAGGCGGTCAAAGGCTTTTTTTTCGGCATCCAGGGAAAGACCCACCCATGGATGATCTAGATTGGCAGCACTGGATAGCACATGACACAAGGTCCGAGCATTGTCAGCAGTTGATCTGCCGGGTATAAAACCGCATTGGTCGGGATGAATTAGGGTGGCCATCCTGTCAGATAGCCGGGTGGCCAAGATCATTGCGAAGATCTTATAATCGGCATTAAGTAGGGAGATTGGACGGTAGTTGGCGGTTAGTAGCGGGTCTCTGCCTTCTTTCTCAAATACTACCACATTAGCTGCAGAAAAGGATCCCAAAGAGGATGTATCTACCGCAAGGGCAGTAAAATAGAGTTTTAAATAGGGAACTAAGTCTGCACTGAACGTTCTGTAGAATTCGGTCGGGAGACCATCGGGCCCTGCGGCACGGCCCGAGGCTGTTCGTTTTAGGGCAGATTGGATCTCTGAAGTAGAGAAGGGTTCATCCATCGCGTCCCTATCATCTTCAGAGAGGGTCGGCCGCTGAATGCCAGAAAGCAATCGCTCGAATGTCTCTGAGGAGAACTCACATTCAGATTGATATAGGCAGGTATAGAAATCCCGAAAGAGCTCTACAATGTCGGAGTCTGTGGTTACTATGCCCCCTCCCTGTGGAGCTCGAAGGGCCGCTACGCGTTTGGCTTCTTTTTGACCTTTCAAGGCATTGGCTAAGAGTCGACCGGCTCGGTTATTTTCATGATAGTATGTCCCTCGCTGAAACTCAATACTCTTAGAAGCTGCAGTTGAGAGGATTGAATTATATTGAAAACGGAGACGCTGTAATCGAATTAATACACATGGATCAGTACGTGAAGTTAGAACTCGTTCACCTGCTTTTATTTGTTGGTCTAGTATGAGTAGCTGCTGATTGCGTTGTTTTCGCAGGCGGATTTGATAGCTAGTGATCGTTGCTCGAATGGCCGCTTTAAAGCCCTCCCACCAAGCCCAATTCGCAGTATCCTGGGGTAGATTAAACTGGAAGTAATCCTGTATGGCTGCTCGAATTTCTAACTGGAACTCTGGCTGAGTTAACAAGGCTCTATCAAAGAACCAGGCCCCCGAATTCCCTTGGGGTGCAGTAGTGTGTAATTGAAAGGAAATGGCAGCATGATCTGAAATATGTTGGGAGTGAATCTTTGCAGTGTCCACCTGAGGAACTAACAGTTTTGATATTAGAAAGAAGTCTATGCGAGACTGGGATTTATGAGGGGAAGAGAAGAAGGTGAAGTCAAGCTCATTGGGGTGTAGTAACCTCCATAGATCAACTAAAGCAAGATCTTTGATCAGGGAGGTAAGCGTGGTGTGACTCTTGGGGGGACCACTTGTCCTAGGCGGCTGTTTGTCAATCAGGGGATCAAGGACTAGATTGAAATCCCCCCCAATTATCAATGAAGTATTAGCAGAGGCCTGCGCAACCTGAGCAATGGTAGCAAAAAAGGCAGGGTCATCCACATTAGGAGCGTAAAGGCATATACATGTAACTTCAAGGCTACCTATCTTAAGGTGAACTCTAGACCATCTACCTTCTGTATCTGAGCTAGTCGCAATAATAGTAGCATGCAAAGATTTCCTAACCAGTATGGCAACCCCACATTTCTTAGAAACGGCTGGGGAATAGGTGGCCACCATGTAAGGTTTGATATTGAGTTTAAGAGTTTCCTTCGAATTTAAATGCGTTTCTTGGAGAAAAATCAGATCCGCAGCTTCCTGACTTAGGTAGCTTAGGATTTTCTTCCGTTTTAACGGATTATTGATGCCTTTTACGTTCAATGAGAAAATCTTACATGGTGCCATCAATCAGTAATAAACATTTTAGGTAAGGGCGCTTGAAAACATACAACATAATCAGAATCTGTGCAACAATGACATAATCACCGAGTATACTGGCTAATACACCCCATATTGAAAAGTATGTACCAAAGTATCTGAGAGAAGAAGCAAAACCCCCAAAGAATATGGCGACCATATGTCTGCGGGAGGAGGCCCTAGAGAGGAAATAGAAAGACATGAAAAAAAAGAAAAGAAACACCAGAGTCCATAATTAACACTGTCTCTGATACTCATCGAGGCTACTGTGGGTAGATGGAACCGGGTCACAGATGTCATCAAAAGTAAGGCAACAAACTGCCCTCGCCAGACTCTTTGCTGGGCTGCGGCAGATCCAATATGGCATAAGAACATAAGATATGCCATACTGGGTCAGACCAAGGTCCATCAAGCCCAGTATTCTGTTTCCAACAGTGGCCAATCTAGGTCATACGTACCTAGCAGTTTCCCCAAGGGACACAGGTTCCACTATGCTTGTATTGGTTCAAGCATTGATATCCTGGGTCCCTTCTTAATAATGGTTTATGGACCTTTCCTCCAGGAACTTGTCCAAACCTTTTTTAAACCCAGCTACACTAACAGCCTTTACTACATCCTCCGGTAACAAAATTCCAGAGTTTGATTACACGTTGAGTGAAAAATATTTTCTTTTTATTAGTCTTAAATAGTTTACCCTGTAGCTTCATTGCATGTCCCCTAGTCTTTCTATATTCTGATAAGGTAAACAATCGATCTACGTTTACCCGTTCCACTCCGTTCATTAATTTATAGACTTCTATCATATCTCCCCTCAGCCATCTCTTTTCCAGGTTAAAGAGCCCCAACCTTTTTAGCCTTTCTTCATAGGAGTAGCCTTCCATCCCCTTTACCATTTTGGTGGCTCTTCTCTGAACCTTTTCTAAAATTGCTATATCCTTTTTAAGATACGGCGACCAGAATTGCACACAATATTCAAGGTGCGGTCTCACCATGGAACGATATAGAGGCATTATAATATCTTTTGTTTTATTTTCCATTCCTTTCCTTATCATACCTAGCATTCTATTTGCTCTCTTGGCCGCCGCTGCACACTGGGCCGAGGGTTTTAACATGGTATCCACAAGGACGCCTAAATCTTTTTCTTGGGTGGTGGTTCCTAATGTGGAACCTTGCATCGTGTAACCATAGTTTGGGTTGTTCTTCCCTAGGTGCATAACCTTGCACTTCTCCACATTAAATTTCATCTGCCATTTTGATGCCCAGTCTTCCAATTTATCAAGATCCTCTTGCAATTTTCCACAATCCTCCTGGGTTTTAACAACTTTAAATAGTTTTGTGTCATCAGCAAATTTGATAACCTCACTCGTTATTCCACTTTCCAGGTCATTTATGAATATGTCAAAAAGCAGCGGGACCCAGCACAGATAACTGGGGTACAACACTATTCACCTTTCTCCATTGGGAAAATTGGCCATTTAGCCCTACCCTCTGCTTTCTATCATTTAACCAGTTCCTGATCCACAGTAGTACACTGCCTCCTATCCCATGACTCTTTAGTTTTGCCAAAAGTCTCTCATGAGGGACCTTGTCAAAGGCTTTCTGAAAGTCCAGATACACAATATCAACCGACTCACCTTTGTCCACCTGTTTATTTCACTCCTTCAAAAAAACATAACAGATTAGTAAGACAAGATCTTCCTTGTCTAAAGCCATGTTGGCTGTCTCCCATTAGGTCATGACTATCTATATGCTGAGTAATTTTATTCTTTATGATGGTTTCTACCATTTTTCCCGGTACTGATGTCAGGCTCACCGGTCTGTAGTTTCCCGGATCACCCCTCGAACCCTTTTTAAAAATTGGTGTTACATTGGCGATCCTCCAATCCTCAGGTATTAGAGATGATTTTAATGATAGTTCACAGATTACTGATAGCAGGTACAGCGGATATGAGAATACTTGCAGGAATATTCTGGAAGTCAGCGCATCAAGTCGGCTTCTTTGGAATCCAAAAACTCCGCTAGTAGATCAGGGTCCTCAAATGTTCTTGTCTGATTGTGAAGCGTGACTCGGAGCTTGGCCGGGTACATCAGGCCATAGCGTGCTTGTAGTTGTTGAAGCCTCGGCCGAAGTTCCAGAAAGCGCTTTCGGCGGTCGACCGTGGGTTTAGCCAAGTCGGGATAGAAGGAGATCTTGTGGCTCTCAAACTCCATATGGCCCTTTGCCCGAGAGGCATTTAGAATTTGCTCAACGTGTTGATATCTCAAAAGTCGAAAAATGATAGGCCGCGGGGTCTTCCTGTTGAGCGTTATGCTTGTGGGTACACGATGAGTGCGATCGATCTCCAAATCTTTGGTAAAGGTGATTTGGAGCAGGGAAGGGAGGATTTTGCATAAAAACTCTTTCATGTCTCCTGATTCCGCTCCCTCCGGTATGCCCACAAGTTGTATGTTGTTGCGGCGCGCTCGATCATTGCCATCTTCCACTTCTTTCTGCAGGGCCCGCACCTGACGTTCAACTTTGTCGAGTTTGGACAACCGGACCGCATGGGAGTCCAATATGCTCTCCATTTTGTCCTGACGCGATGAAAGCCCCTCTAGCTTACTTTGCAGCACACACCAAATCTTCCCGCCAGCGCTCGGAGTGCTTCACCGTTTGACCTGCACGAGGTTTTTGACCCCTCTAATCTCTGCGAGGATTTCCTGCTGCATTTCGGGGCCCTCGCGCAAGGCCAGCCCCTTCTGCGGGGACGGAGGTTCAGTTTTGGAGCGTTTGCCGTGAGAAGCCGCTGGAGATCCAAATTCCAGGCGCGTGGGTTTGGTCCCCGCCATCTCACCAATGTGCCCCGGCAAGATCAGAGTAGAAGTTCAAGTATGTACGGTGTTAATTCAGGATTCTGAGTAGGCCTCTCGGGAGCCTCAGCGTTATGCGACCATCCCGCTGGACATCAGGCTCCGCCCCCCCACTCTTCTAGTTTTTTTCCATTCTCTCTCTACATCTGCTTTAACATACTAATCTTTCTCCTTTTGCTCTTTCCTCATTCCTATTTCATCCACGCAAATTTTACCCCTCCATCCTCAATCCCCACTTACTCTCCCAATATACGGCCAATTGTAGATTCGTCTTCCCTCCCACACAAAATATTTTTTTACTCTCCCAGCTCTATCCCATTCTAATCCTCCCCCAACATCAGCTCCCTTCTAGTTCCAGCACTACCCAGCATCCGCTCCCTTCTAGTCCACGCATCAGCCCATTTCCAGTCCTAGCCCCCATAAGCCCATTTCTAGTCCTATCCTAGTCCCACCATCAGCCCATTTCCAGTCCTAGCTCCCCCATCCGAGTCCCACCATCAGCTCATTTCCAATCCCAGCCCCCCATCAGCCCATTTCTACTCCTTTCCTAGCCCCACCATCAGCCCATGTCAAATCCTAGCTCCCCTCCATTCAGCCCATTTCCAATCCAAGCCCCCCATGAGCCTACTTCCAGTTCTAACCCCTCCATGTGTCCATTTCAATCCAAGCCCCCGCCAGCCGCCCCTTTCCAGGCCTATCCGAGCCCTCCATCAGCCCATTTCCTGTCCTAGCCCCCCTCACTCAGCCCATTACCAGTCCTAACCCCCCCATAGCCCATTACCAGTCCTAACCCCCCCATCACCCCATTTTGTCTTAGCCCCCCATAGCCCATTACCAGTCCTAACCCCCATCAGCCCATTTCCAGTCGTAGCCTCCCCACAGCCCATTCCAGTCCTAACCCGCCCATTAGCCCATTTCCAGTCCTAGCCCCCCATAGCCCATTACCAGTCCTAACCCCCCCATCAGCACATTTCCAGTCCTAGCCCCCCCTATAGCCCATTACCAGTCCTACCCCCCCTTCAGCCCATTTTCAGTCTTAGCCCCCCCATAGCCCATTACCAGTCCTACCCCCCCATAGCCCATTACCAGTCCTAACCCCCTCCCCCCCATCGGCCCACTTCCAGTCTTAGTCCCCCCATAGCTCATTAGTAGTCCTAACCCCCCCATAGCCCATTACCAGTCCTAACCCCCTTCCCCATCAGCCCACTTCCAGTCTTAGTCCCCCCCCCATAGCTCATTAGTAGTCCTAACCCTCCATAGCCCATTACCAGTCCTAACCCCCTCCCCCCATCTGCCCACTTCCAATCTTAGTCCCCCCCATTGCTCATTAGTAGTCCTAACTCCCCCCATCAGCCCACTTCGAGTCTTAGCCCCACCATAGCCTATTACCAGTCCTAACCCCCCTCCCCCCACCAGCCCAGATAGATTAAAAAAAATACCAGCTGCTGCTGCTGCCGCCGTGGCAGCAGCAAAATCAAACGTCCAGCCGTGGGGCCCCGACTGCCCGGCAGAACCTCCCTCGAGCATCAGCTCCCGAGTCCCTCCCAAAGCGCGGGCTTTCAGAGCCGCGAGAGCGTCTCTGACCTCTCACGGCTCTGTTAATCCCACCGGAGCTGATGGGAAATCCCATCAGCCCTGGCGAGATTAACAGAGCCGCGAGAAGAATGGGAAACTCTCGCGGCTCTGAAAGCCCGCGCTTTGGGAGGGATTCTGGAGCTGATTCTCAAGGGAGGTTCTGCCGGGCAGTCGGGGCCCCGCAGCGGGATGTTTGATTTTGCCGCTGCCACGGTGAGGCTAAATTCTGGTATCTTAGTCATTTCTGTGCATATGCAACAACATAAATGACCTCTTATATAATACTGACTGCACCTTGAATATTATGTGCAATTATGTGCAATGGGGGTGGCAGGATGGAGACCCACTTAGGACACCTCCAGTCCTTGCACCGATCTTGGTTGTACCACTTTTCCCTTTCCTCCTTTCTTTGCTGCTGCTATGAGTTACGTCTCAACATTTCTCAGCTCTCCTGAGTCAAATCCCTTGACTTATAAGGAATTGTTTTATAAGGAGCGGCTGAGATTTACACATGAACAATGCAACTAAATTCTGGTATCTTAGTCATTTCTGTGCATATGCGACAACATAAATGACCTCTTATATAATACTGACTGCACCTTGAATATTATGTGCAATTATGGTCGCCGTATCTTAAAAAGGATATAGCATTATTAGAAAAGCTATAGATAAGAGTCACCAAAATTGTAAAGGGGTTGGAAGGATATCCCTATGAGGTGAGGCAGCAGCCGGTTTTTTTTTTTTAAATCTACTTAGGCTAATCAATGTTTTTCGCGCGGGGCCCCCTGAAACGCGGGGCCCTGTGCAAAAACATTCTTGCTCAATGGACGGGCCGGCCCTGCATGTAGGACTACCCCAGGGATCTGTCTTGGGCCCCCTCCTCTTCTCTCTCTATACCCAAGGCCTTGGTGCGCTTATCTCCTCCCATGGCTTTCGGTACCATCTCTATGCCAATGACTCCTAAATCTACCTCTCTACACCCAATATTTCTCCGGCAACCCAGTCCAAGATCTCTGCTTGTCTTTCGGACATTGCTGCCTGGATGTTTCATCTCCGATTGAAACTGAACATGGCCAAGACTGAACTCCTTGTCTTTCCTCCCAACTCCTCCCCCCACTCCCCCCTCTCTCAATCCATGTGGATGGATCTACTATCCTTCCTGTTCCCTCGGCCCGCAATCTAGGGGTCATCTTTGACACCTCTCTCTCCTTCTCTGCTCATATCCAGCTTGTAGCTAAGACCTGCCGCTTTTTCCTCTACAACATCAGCAAGATCTGCCCCTTCTTCTCTGAACATACCACAAAATGCTTATCCACTCTTTAATCTCCTCTCGCCTCGATTACTGCAACCTACTCCTCGCTGGTCTCCTCGTGAGCCACCTCCTTCCCCTCAAATCTCTACAAAATCACGCTGCTCAACTAATCTTCTGCCAGCCTTGCCATGCCCACATTACTCCACTCCTCAAGTCACTTCACTGGCTCCCTGTCCAATTCCACATCCAATTCAAGCTTCTCTTGCTGACCTATAAATGCATTCACTCTATGGCCCTTCAATACCTCATATCTCTTATCTCTCCCTACGTCACCTCTCAAAACTGGTGCTCCGCTAACAAATCGCTTCTTTCAATGCCTTTCATCTGCACCGCGAGCTCCCGACTGTGCTCCTTTCACCTTGCTGCACCACACGCCTGGGACAGCCTTCCTGCGTCTGTGCACCAGGCGCTCTCCCTGGCTCTCTTCAAATCCAGGTTGAAGACTCACCTCTTCACCGTTGCATTCAGATCCTACTTCCATCCTCATCCTACCCTAACCCCCATTAACGTTTTTGACAACTATAGACCAAGCTGTACCAAACTGTACCACACTGTACCTTCCGCATAACTGACTAATGCTCTGTACTGTTCTAACTAGATTGTAAGCTCCGATGAGCCTCACTGACGGGCAGGGACTGTCTCTTGTATGTTAGCCACCTCTTGTAGGTTAGCTGTGCAGCGCTGCTTGCGTGGTGCTTTATAAGTGCTAAATAGATGAAGTAAGATATTCAGGAGCTCTCACATGAGACCTATCCAAAGGCAAAGTAGAATGGGAGCTTCTGGGCTTAAATAGATACAGGAGACCAATCTGAGAAGATGCATACCTCAAGAACCAATCAAATCAGGATGCATCCTCAGAGGGCTAATTGGGACAAGCCACATCATCAGGATGGGACTAGTAGCAGCATAAAAGGCAGGAAGAGACTGCAGCAGACTTCCTATGTGAGCAAAGTCTTCTGGGAGATAAATATATGTCACTGTAAGAAAGATAGAAACAATCAGTAGTAAAATAACCACAGTGTTAAACTGGATGAAGGATGCTAAGTTTCAGCAAATTTATGAGCTCTAATCCTTCCACCACCTCCCTGACCCCCCTCCCCCAGGTATTACTGCAAGATTGCCACTAGGGATCAGATCTGTCATTTTGAATCCATAAGGCAATGGGGCAGGAGCAAAGGGGGGGGGGGGTGGATCATAGACACTAGTGATTATAGCAGGTGAATGCCTGGGGGGACGTTGGGGAGGGGGTTATGGGAGGATTAGGGCTCCAACTGGAAGGAGAGGTGAGTTTGTGATGGGAAGTTTTGTATTTGGGGGTTTCGGAGACAGTAACATTTGATTGGAGGGAGGATCAGAAGGGGGCCCTTTTTCTGAGGAGGGGGAAAGGATTGGAGCAGTAGGGGGTCTGTTCTACAATGATGGGTCTGATCAGTGCTTTCTCCCATGTCTTTTTTATGACCCGGTGCAGCCGCATTACTATACTGCCAGTTGCACTATTGCACTTAAGGCCATCTCTTGAGGTGGTGTTAAGTGCAGCTGCATTATCGTCAGTCATACAGCTAGTACATGTTGCCATCCCAAGCGTTAGCTGCTACTGGCTGACACGCCATTTCTTACTGGAACAGGCATGGGCCAAGATCCCAAGGGAGGGAATTTATAAGGAAGTAAATGGAAAATGATAATTTGATATTGTTCAAGTGCATGGTATATAAAAGAAAGCATTATTATTATGTTGTGAATAAAAATATTTGACTATGAGTAGGACTTGGCCTACCATATGTAAGAGGAGCTGTTCTGCAATAAACATTATAGTTGTAATACTATTTACTTAAGCAGTGTTTTTTAAAGTGCTGGCAGTGTTTGTACTGATTTCAGTTTTCCGACTGAAATAATATGATATAGTGTATCATTTTTGTCCCAATCTCAGAAACACTCAACCTCCAAATGCAGCATTTTAGAAAACATAATATAATAGGCTTTCCTCAATGTAGTATATTAAATATTTGCTCGGTATTTCCTGGAAGCTTTGATTATATTCATGCTCTGTTCTGAGTGCTACAAAAGTGAAGGGTTCAGGTAATTTCTTTATTGCAAGTTACATAGCCAGTTTAAGTCAGTTTGCTTTCATGGTATAATCACATGTCTCTATGACTGTTTTATACCAGAAGTTACTAAAGGCTCTATAAGCTGGTTTATGCAAACCAGAAGTCTGCATCGAAGAGGGGCAGAAGCAGCAACAAGTCAAAGCCTTAAACCGCGGTGCAGTTTGCTAAGGTAAGAACTGCATCGTGATTTCATAGCTATTGCCACCTCTGCAAGCCCCGGAGAGGGATGACAGCAGTGGCAATGGGGGTGGCAGGATGGAGACCCACTTAGGACACCTCCAGTCCTTGCACCGATCTTGGTTGTACCACTTTTCCCTTTCCTCCTTTCTTTGCTGCTGCTATGAGTTACATCTTAACATTTCTCAGCTCTCCTGAGTCAAATCCCTTGACTTATAAGGAATTGTTTTATAAGGAGCGGCCGAGATTTACACATGAACAATGCAACTAAATTCTGGTATCTTAGTCATTTCTGTGCATATGCGACAACATAAATGACCTCTTATATAATACTGACTAACATGAAAGTATGCATGCAATTTGTGTTGCGAATGCCTTCGTTGTGGGTGTGCACATGGGTGGAGTTTTGGTGGAGTGCGGGCCGTGCCAACAACTGTGTGGTAGATTATAAAATTATTTTGTTTACATGTGAAACTGTCATCGCTTGGCGTGGTCATTTACACCAGCCCTCGGGCAGATGTATGTGATTGTTCCTTAAGGTATGCATATACTTGCATGCTTACATGCTATTTTATCAACACAAGTATGCACATACATGAAATCATTCCTTATCTAGGTACCAGTTTATAAAATTATCCTCATAAGGCTGAGAGAGCAGGCGGGAAGAGAGAGGTCAGACTATACTATTTATTTGCTTAGATTTATAAAACTGCCCTTTTCAAAAAATGTCTAATGTGATGTCAGGACCTGGGCCAGAGTGAGATGGAGAGGCCGGGCTCAGCACAGGGGGAAGCAGGTGCCAAGCATGGAACAGGAACCACTTATGGAACAGGAACCAGGCACTAGGGCACAAGGAGAAGACAAGTGGGTTATGCAGCAAAGAAGCTGATATAATACAGGCAGCAATAGCGAAAAGCAGAGCTGGATATGATCCAGGCACAGATCAGGCCTATCAGAAGACTTCTTAGCCCAGCAAAGATGTGTTGGGCTGACTTCCCTATATATGATGGTCCAATGAAATTCTTCAGAGCAGTGCTGGTGTAAGCATATGAGGTGCTCTAGACAATCTTCATTCCTCCATCTCAATTGTCACCATTGCTGCCCCTCTCCAGGACCTGCAGTGGTAGAAAGGTCTTTAAACAACACCACAACACTTACCAAAAACATGGGTGCTGCGTGCTGTTCCTGTTTCCACCCCCTCTGATGCAGGCTTCCTGTTTGCATGGGGGTGGAAACTGGTCTGTAAATGGGCGCATGTACTATAGTAGTTGGTATGGAAGGGAAGACTGGATAGAAACATAGAAATATGATGGCAGAAAAAGACAACATGGTCTATCTAGTCTGCCCTTCCATATCACAACCACTACAACAAACCCCTTTTTTCCTTTAGAGATCATCTGTGTTTGTCCCATGCTTCTTTGATCTGCCAGTAGCAGCTAACGCTTCTTTCATCTGTGTTTGTCCCCCTCCTCAGATACTATCCTCATCTCTACCACCTCCACTGGAAGACTATTTCAAGCATTTATCACTCTTTCTGTAAAGAAATATTTCTGCATAT
This sequence comes from Ichthyophis bannanicus, assembly GCA_033557465.1. Lineage (NCBI taxonomy): Eukaryota > Metazoa > Chordata > Amphibia > Gymnophiona > Ichthyophiidae > Ichthyophis > Ichthyophis bannanicus. The sequence continues at coordinate 1,464,232,622 of CM066032.1, read as the reverse complement.
TACTTCTGAGTCTATTCCCGTTCATCTCTCTATGTCCCCTCATAGCAGAGCTTGCTTTCAATTGAAAGAGGCTCTACTCCTGTGCATTTATGCCAAAGAGATATTTAAACGTCTCAATCATATCGGTTTAAAAAAGGTTTGGACAAGTTCCTGGAGGAAAGGTCCATAAACCATTATTAAAAAGGGACTCAGGATATCAATGTTTGACCCAATACAAGCATTGTGGAACCTGTGTCTTTTGGGGAAACTGCTAGGTACATATGACCTAGATTGGCCACTGTTGGAAACAGGATACTGGGCTTGATGGACCTTGGTCTGACCCAGTATGGCATATCTTATGTTCTTATGTTCTTATCACTAACAAAGATGTTAAAATGAATCGGACCAAGGACAGATTCCTGGGGCATACCACTGGTAACTTCCTTCTCCTCAGAGTGGCTCCATTTACCTGTACCCTTTGTCCCTTCTCACGCATCCAGTTTCTAACCCAATCAGTAAATTTATGGTCCACCCCTAGGGTGCTCAGTTTGTTTGTAAGTCGGCTGTGCAGAATGGTGCCAAAGGCTTTACTGAAATCTAAATTCACCACATCTAGGGCTCTCCCTTGGTCCAGCTTCCTGGTCATCCAATTAAAGCAAGCTATGAGATTTGTCTAACAAGATCTGCCTCTGGTGAATTCATGCTGCCTCGGATCCTGCAATCCATTGGACTCCAGAAACCTCACTGTTCTCTCCTTTAGTAGCCTTTCCAATAATTTACTAACCACAGAGGTTAGATTAACTAGCCTGTGGTTCTCAATGTCATTCTTATGTCCACTTTTGTGTAAAGGGACCACATGTGCCTCTCTCCAGTCATCTGGCCCCACCCCCGACTCCAAAGAGGCATTGAAAAGGTCAGAAAGTGGAGCAGTTAGAATGTCCCCAAGTTTTCTCAGTATTCTAGGGTGTTTCCCATCCGGTCCCATCGCTTTGTCTACTTTTAGTTTAGTTAGTTCCTCTCAAACACAGTATTCTGAAACTCGTTTAAGATTCCTGTCACTTCTGTTGCTATTTGCAGGTGTTTTCTGAGGTCCTGCTCCATCTGTGAACATAGAACATATAAATATTTGTTAAGCAATTCTGCTTTATCCTCAGCAGTTTCTCCATATTCCTCCCTAGGGTATTCCCCTATTCATATTTCTCCATTGAGAAAATTGGCCGTTTAGCCTTGCTCTTTTGTCTTTTAACCAGTTCCTGATCCAGAATAGTACACTGCCTCCTATCCCATGTTTTTTTTTAAATTTCACCAAGAGTCTCTCATAAGGGACCTTGTCAAAGGCTTTCTGAAAATCCAGATACACTATATCAACCTTCTCATCTTTATTTATCTGTTTATTCAAACCTTCAAAAAAATATAAGAGATTAGTAAGACAAGACCTTCCTTGACTAAATCCATGTTGGCTTTCTTGCATTACACCATGACTACCTACATGTTCAGTAATTTTTTTACTTATAATGGTTTCTATCATTTTGCCTAGGTCTGACATGAGGCTCACCAGACTCTAGTTTTATGGATCACCCCTGGAGTGCTTTTTAAAAATTGGCTTTACATTGGCCATTTTCAAATCTTCAAGTACTACAGATGATTTTAATGATAGTTCACATATTACTAAGAGCAGGTCTGCAATCTCATATTTCAGTTCTTTCAGTACAAACCTCTAAACACATAGATTTTTCTAGCAACATACCAAATTTCTGATTAACATATATACATTTTTATTTTTTTTTAAATTTATTTAAAAGGATTTTTATCCCGCTTTATCCTTGAATCAAAGCGGTTTACACGGCAAACAAATCAATTGGGGTGGTGCGGGGGTGTTGTCATGCAGTGTTGGTGAAGGTAGTGTATGTGGGTGTGTGAGTAGGTACATCTTGATTGGAGTGCAATATATACATGTTTGAGCTATCTACAGTGGGTTATATACAAGGAGGGGGGGGCTGTCGCAGGGCAGGGATGGTATACTGCGTAAATATTAGAGTCACGTAATGTCACCGTAATGCTCTGTGTAGAGCGTTGTTCTGAGTGATTTTCGGAAGTCCTTAATATCGATCATTGATCTTAAGCTGGCAGGGAGGGAGTTTCAAATGGCGAGTGCTGCCAGGGATATAGCTCTCTTTGAAGTTGTTTGCCTCATTTTGGTGAATTCTTTGGGGGCTGTGATGGTGTTCTTTTACATTTTCATTGTGACTTCCTTCCTCCACTTCTTCTTTGTTCAACTCTTTTTATTAAAATGAAGAAGACTTAAGCAACTGCCACTGCTCCATTGTGGTTCTTTCAATGAACCAGTCTTGCAAACACTTTAATTACCCTCAACTCATTTTATGATGTTACCTCTCAATTATCAGTAGATTCCCTAATCACCCTTCAACCAGTCCTTCCAGATCTGTGAAGAGTGTCATGAATAAGAAAGAAAAACCATGAGAAATAATTATAACAAACACTCCCACCTCCCAATCAAACAACTCCCCCCCCCACCACACACCTATAAATCCCCTTCCCATTAGTATACATGCATATGATTCTCAAACAATCTCTACCCCCCCCCCCCCCCGAATTCCAGTAATCAAAAGGAGTTCAGTAGAACACTTCATGCTCTGGGGGAAAGAGAATCAATGTAAATGCCCATGTATCTAAAAATACTCTTATCTATCAGAAAATTTAGACATCCATTATTCCATTTGCCTGTGGTTGTTCAAAAGATTTCTCCAGACCCAGTAGAGGAGAAACACCTTTCATCTGCTTGCTCAAAATACATTTGTTTCCCATAAGAGACAAGCTTTCCTCACTAATAATCTTTTGGCCTGGCCCTGCAGTTCTATCTCATCAAATAAGCATATTCTTTAACTGCGTATTATAATTTCCCCCCAAAATCACCCACATAACCCAGACCTTGCCTTAAGATGCTTGCACTCCCAGGCAAATCCAGAATTGATGTCCCAATGTGCTTACTGCCTGATTACATTTAACATATACACACTCATTGGTATTAGCTGTGACTTAAAGACCTGTGGCTGAGCTAGATAGGCCCTTAACATATTTTATATTAATCCTTTTAGAGCTGATTATTACATGTCAGCTTGGGGATCTTAGCCAGCCCTTTGATCTGTTGCACATTCAGCTTCACTGCTAATTCTGGATTCCAAATATCATCAATCCTGTCTACACTTTGCTCCATAACCTAGTCTTGAAGGGCTCTGTAGAGCCTTGATATTGACATCCTATCTCTTACCTCTGTTTCTAAAAAGATTGAAGAGAAAATCTCCAAGAGAGCAAGTGCAGGTAAAATATCCACATAATGCTTCATCTACTTATAAGCAGATTGATCACATCTACACAGACCAAATTCTTGCTGCAACCTCTGGAACGGCAAAATATTCTCACTCCCATCCACTAGGTCTGCCAAGTCCACTAATCCATCCTCTACCCATGAAAGGCTCCTATTTGTGTCCCAGGTAGGAAGTCCCAATTTCCATGCAAAGAAAGATAACTTGAAGCCTCCATCAGTTCTTACCACTGCATGCAAAGTCATTTCCAAATGCTCTTTTAGCATGAAGTACAACTTCAAATCCAATGGATATGCCAGTTCTTTTTCTACTCTCAGAGGTGTATAATATTCCTACTCATACAATTTTTGAGATGCCTAAACAGGCATGCCATGTTGTAATGTTATTTACTGTATTTATTTGATTTGATTTTATATACTGCACTATTTTGCAATCACTGTGGTTTACACAGAACAGAAGCATTTTACATTGAACAGGCATCAAAGAACACTGCAAAAAACATCTAAAATTGCACAATAAACAATAAGCATATTACATTGAACAGGAGCGTAAACTTGGGTAGTACAGGGAGAACTAAGTTACAGCTTACAAGTATGGGGTCCATAAGCAGTTAGGGTGGTCAAAGCGAGGACTGTCAGCAGGCAAAGTCGTTATCATAGCTAATGAATATTGTCATAGTATAGTCAAAACAAATGAATCTTTATTGCTTTCTTGAAGGTTGATAGATTGGAGATGTTCTATATCTGGCAGACCTATACTACCTCTCTTCCAAGACATCTGTAAACTGCATAGGGATTCTCATTCTCCTCCCCCTCCACAGCAACAGTTGGATGACCCTCTCCATTCAGGTAATATCCTTCTTCAGTAGGAGGCACATTCGCTCATTCAGAGTGCAAAGGTACTTCTTTACATTAACTCTATAAAGCTCTACGGTGTCTGAAGGAAGCACTAACCCTAAGTGCTCTCTTCACATTTTAGAGGAAATCCCCCTTGCCAAGTCCTGCACAGTATAGCATTCAGAGGCAATGGGGGGGGGGGTCTATTCTATCCCGCTATTTGCCCCCCTGCCAGCCCTGGCAAAAGCCTCCCCGTATGAACAACACATATGTACGGGGAGCTTAGATGAGTGTCGGAGGGGGCATTCCAGAGGCAGAACAAGGGCGAGGCATGGGCAGTCCATGACCCCGGACATACAGGGCCAATTCTGAGATTGCCCTGTAAGTCCGGGGCCATGAACTTAGACATGGGACTTATTCCACTGCAGAGGTGGAATAAGACCCTTGGGTGTCAGGGGATCCTGTTGTTGGATCAGTAACAGAAGGTAGGGGGTGCAGGAAGTTCCCCGCAGCCGGACCATGGCCATGGGAGGCCGGATCGAGGGTCCAGCTGCAGGGAATGATATAGCTTGAGCTAGCATAGCATAGCATTGATACTGTATAGCACAGACTTCTGAGTCCTTTGGTGAATTAAGCTGTTTAAAGAAGTCAGAGATGCCAGCAAATTACGGTTTGCTTAGCTTGGGGAGTAGGATTATTGGACATTATTGGAGAGACAGCTTCTTCACCTGTCTCTCCAAATTTATCAACTTTCTATCCACAAATCTCTCCTACAGCATATTGTAAACATCAGCCCCCCCCCCCCAAGAACCACTTTCACTGTTTTTTCAGAATAAAGCAAGGCTGCAATGTCTATGGTTATGTTGAATATAATCTTCCAACTTCCCACAAAAATTGCTGAAACTCCTCGTCACTGTACAGGGAGATAGGAACCCTCCATAGGCATCATCCTTGGTGCTAACTTCCCCACTGGAACACCATCCATATAAGGGCATGATTTCTAGGGACTTATTTTCACCCTACTTACACTAGCAAACAAGTTGCTGGTGACCAATATGTAATCCATCTGAGACCACTTGTGAGCTCTAAATCATGGTCCTGTGGGTGCAACACCCTCCAAACATCAAGTAGTTCCATTCTCTCTCACATATAGTTAACTCTTAGTATTACAAACCTATCCCTATCCTATATTAGCCAACCTATCCAAAGCAACACTGAAATTGCCACATACGACAATGGACTTCCTCCCCATCTGTTCCAGTATATTGGTAACATCTAAATGAAACCCCAGATTGGATACATTTGAGGTACAGCTGTTAGCAATGACTACTACCTTCCCATATAACTTTCCAGCCACCATAATATAGTGTCCCTTTGGGTCTATCACTTCTCTTGCCTTTTCAAAAATCACATCCTTATGGATAAGCAAAGCCACACCTTTTTTTCCCCAGATAAAGCTTCAAATACCTGGCCTACTACCATCTCTGTAGCTTCTGGTGCTTTAAAGCAGTCACATGGGTCTCCAGCAACATTACTATGATTGAACCTTGGTGCTGTAGTATCTACAGGATCCTATATCACCTGACTGGAGAACCCCAACTTCACATCTATCCATCCTTGTACAATGGAGTGCCCCCTCCCCAGCCTAAGTCCTTTCTTCTTAACTTGTTCAATCTAGTTTGCCCAATACTAGATCTGTCAAATACAATACTAGCCACCGAGCATACACATACTCTGCCCCAGCACTCTGGAACCAACTTCCACCTGACCTACGTGCGACCAAAGACCTTACTGCTTTCAGGAAAAAACTAAAGACACATCTATTCCAGTGTCAATACAATTTGATGTAAAATCCCAAGGGGCTACGAGATGTCCTGAATTGAAACATATTTCCTGTATATAAAGTTTTGTAAAATTATGTAAAAATGTACATATGTATTTTCTGAACCTCCTTATGACCTTATCACTGTGTGCCGTGCCTTCCTGTCTAATCAATGTGTTTATACCACAAAATTTCCCGTCATGATTTGACAATTTCCAATCTGTAATCAAACCGCTGCTGATCGCTGGAAGTAACGGTATACAAATGTATACTAAATAAATAAATAAATAAATAATACAATACTAACCTTTGTTGTCCCTGAACTCTGCTCAACTATTCCAACTACTAAACCATATACCCAGTCACCACTCTCACCCTCACCCCCAACTCCACACCCCCTTTTCCTCCCTACCTAGCACTCTTTTCCTCCTATTTCCATTTTTCTCCAGTTTCCAACATGCATAGGATCCTCTTACCCTCCCTACTGATGATACACCCTTTCCAGTCATTCAGACCTTATGTTTACCCCACCACCATTTAGTCACTCTGAAAGCATTTATTCCTCCAGAACATAAAAAGCAAAAATAGAACAAGTTGTCAATTAAACCATCCAGTACATCACTCTTGAGGGATGGCATGTCTGCAGTCTATCAGCAGTCCTTTCATAACATAAGTCTGCCAATAGGATAGTATATAAAAGGCACAAAGAGAAAAAAGAAAACAAGTCTATCAACGTCTTTTGTTTCTGTCACTGATCCTGACCAGGCAATTAGTCTTTGTAAAAACAGGTGCTTGATGTGGAGCTCCATGCCCCCAAACTGGCAACAAACTTGTCTTCCTCTACAGGAGAGTCAAAAAGTTGTACAGGGCTTTTGTTATGCACTTGTAGGTGAGCCGGGAACTGCAGCAAAATCCGTACTTTATGCACAAAAAGGTTAGCTCAGACTAAAGTAAAGGTCTTCTGTTTGTCTGTCACAGTGACTGAATAGTCTTGGAAAAACGCATGTTTATGAAATGTGGGAATTGCACCTTCTTGCCACACCTGTGCATCCACTCTGTTATCAATAGGCCCATTCAAATTTCTGATTTCAGCATAATGGGCAGCCATGTTTCCAAAGCGCATAAGCCCCCATCCTTTGGGGTAAGTTCGCCACATGCAGATTGTTCTGCCATGGTCAATTTTCTAGGTCATCCAGTTTATATTTGCAGTCTTTCAAAGCCTGATGCAGATCCTAACACCCTTCGTGATGCCCTGCAAAGCATCCACTATATCAGAAACATACTTCTCCAAAATGTCACTCTAGACCAAAATTTATCAGTTGCTATTTGTACATGTTTCAGTTTTAGTTGAAGTGCCCCTACAAGTCTTGCATCACCTCTGTTGTTACTTTAGCTGTTAAAGCAGCTTGTTAAAACATAAGAGGATTGTGAAAAATTGCAAGAGAACCTTGAAAAATTAGGAGACTGGACATCCAAATGGCAGATGGAATTTAATGTGGACAAATGCAAAGTAATGCACTTAGGAGGTCATTCTGAGCCATGAATATTGGGGATGTACATCCTATCTGGATGTACAGCCCCGCTATTCATCCCCTTGCCAATCCCGGTACAAAGGCTCTCCGTACATACAGTGGTGTTGTACAGGGAGCCTGTGACAGGGTGGGAAGGGGGTCTGGAGCAGAGCAAGGGCGGGGTGTGGGCAGGCCATAACTCCTGATGTACAGGGCTGATTCTGAGACTTGCCCTGTATGTCAGGGCTCGGCCTGTTAGACCGGGGACTTATTCCATCTCAGAGGTGGAACAAGTCCCCCTGGACGCGGGGTGACAGTGGTGGCCAGTGGCAATGGACAGGTGAAGGGTGCAGGAGCATCCCCGTAGCCCAACCTTAGCCATGGGAGGCTGGATCGTGGGTCAGGCTGCTGCGATTCTGCACCCACGGGGATGTCTAGTCCCCTGGGAGCAGAATCGGTGAATCCCCTGGCTGTCCGGATCTTTGGACGTCCAAATGGCCCAGGGACGCACAAAGCAGAATTGGCCTCTTAGGGAACAACAATCCAAACTACAGTTCCATGATGCAGGATCCCACATGAGGAATCACCACCCAGGAAAAGGATCTAAGCGTCATTGTGGAAAATACATTGAAACCCTCTACCTAGTATGCAGCGGAGGCCAAGAAAGCAAACAAAATGCTCGGAATCATAAGGAAAGGAATGGAGAATAAAACCAAGGATATTATAATGCCTATGCATCATTCCATGGTGCAACTACACCTTGAATATATTGTGTGTAATTTTGGTTGCAATATTTTAAAAAGGATATAGCTGAATTAGGAAAGGTACAGAGAAGAGCCATCAAAATGATAAAGGAGATAGAAGGGTACCCCTATGAGGAAAGACTTAAAAGGTTAGGGCTCTTCAACTTGGAAAAAAGATGACCATGGAGAGATATGATAGAGGTCTATAAAATAATGAATGGAGTGGAACAGGAAAACATAGATTGGTTGTTTACTTCTTCAAAAAGTAGAAAGACTAGGGGATATGCATTGACAATAAAATGTACCCCATTTAAGACTAATCTGAGAAAATATTTTTTCACTCAAAGGGTAATCAAACTCTGGAATTAATTACCGGAGGATGTAGTAAAAGCTGTTAGTGTAGTTGGGTTTAAAAAGGTTTGGACACGTTTCTGGAGGAAAGTCCTTAGCCATTATCAAAGAAGACCAGGGAAATCCACTGCTTATCCTGGGACAAGCAACGTGGAGGAGTAGCCTAGTGGTTGGGGCAAGGTACTTCAGACCGGAAGGTCGGGGGTTCAAATCCCACTAGAGGATAGCAACCTTGGGCCGGAAGGACTGGGGTTTCTAGTCCCACAGGTGCTCCTTGTGGTCTTGGGCAAGCCACTTAACCCTCCATAGCCCATGTTCCCTGTAAAATAGTTATCTCCAAGTTATAATGCCCTGTTCAATGTAATTTCAGTTTGTTCAATGTAAACCGCACTGATGCAGAATAGCGCGGTATATAAGAGAATGTAAATAAATAAATAATGATTAAACTGATGAAATAGATGTGCTTTGAACACTTTACAAAATGAGAGAACATCTTTATTTAGTGGTGCATGCACAAATAACTGATTCCAGAAAAAAAGATCCAGCATAAGACACTTCTTTTTTTCTTGTTAAAGACTTTTTTTTTGCCTCATTAAGAGATGGTGATTTCAATAGATCTTTTGTACTATTTTGCAAGGATCTGACATTAGAATTCCAGACAAATGGGGTCAGTTTAAAAATTTTAGGCATGATCTGGACATCTGAAGACATCCACATGCAAGTCCAAATCACAGAGACATCTATGGGCCCATTATACAAATGGCTTTTAAAGATGGCAACAGTGTGAGGATATCCAAATAGGCAGTGGTGTGGCAAAGGTGTGTCTGGAGAGATGCAATGGGCTTACATGTCCCGTGTTCGATTTCAGAAATGTTGGGGACGTTTGCAGGTACATCCACACAGGACTGTACCAATTCATAATCGCGCTCTGTGCTACTTGCACGTCTAGTGCACCCCCCTCCACACCCATACCTCCATGTCCTCAATGTCCAGTCAGCTGCCTGTCCTTGCCCTGCTGCCACCACTTTTTGTTTTCTCAGAGACAGTGGCAGCAGCAGTGAGGCAGACCTGGCTTCAAAATTTAAAAAACAAAACAAAAACAAACCCACGCGGTCCTTCGACTCCACGCTTGTAGGCAGGTCTGGTCCCTCTCTCCCTTCTCTGATGTAGGTCACGTCAGACGAGGGAGGGACCAGACCAGCCATTCAAATGCAGAGTTGCGACCTACATCAAAGAAGGGAGGGAAGGACCAGATCTGCCTACAAGCGGGGAGTTGGAAAGAACAGCTTGTTTTGTTTTGTTTTCTTTTAATTTGAAGTCAGGTCTGCTGCCGCCACCACTGAGAAAACAAAAAGTGGTGGCAGAAGGTCAACGGCAGGCAGCATGGGGGGAAGCCAAGGTTGGCATATTGAAATGTGCCCCTATATCCTTTGCACCCTGTGCGGCTGCACCACTCGCACAGGACTAGGTATGGCACTGAATCCACATTTAGATCTGCTCCAGGCATGAATAGAACATAGAAACATAGAACCATGATGACAGAAAAAGACCACATGGCCTATCTAGTCTGTCCTTCCATATCAACCACTACAGCAGTCCTCCTTTTTTCCTTTAGAGATCCTCTGTGTTTGTTCCATGTTTCTTTGAATTCAGATACTCTCTTCATCTCTACAACCTCCACTGGGAGACTATTCCACACATCTACCATTCCTTCCGTAAAGAAATATTTCTGCATATCACTCCTGAATCTATCTCCTTTCACCCTCATCCCATGTCCCCTCAATTGAAAGAGGCTCTCCTCCTGTGCATTTATGCCACGGAGGTATTTAAACTTCTCAATCATATCACCTCGATCCCGCCTTTCCTCTAAGATGTACATATTAAGATCCTTAAGTCTGTCCTCATATGCTTTATAATGAAGATCACTAACCATTTTAGTAGCCACCCTCTGTACTGACTCCAGCTTGTTTATATCCTTTTGAAGGTGCAGTCTCCAGAATTGCACACAATACTCCAAATGAGATCGCACCAAAGACTTATTCAGGGGGACTATCACCTCCTTTCTTCTGCTGGCCAATCCTCTCCCTATACACCCAAGAATCTTTCTAGCTTTTTCTGTCACCTTTTCTACCTGCTTAGCTACTTTAAAATCATGAGACACAATCACACCTAGGTCCCTCTCTTCTTTAGTGGACAAAAGTACTTCATCCCCTATACCAGCGATGGCGAACCTATGGCACGCGTGCCAGCTGTGGCACGCGAAGGCCTTGCAGCTGGCACGCGGGAAGGTCCGCATTTAAAAAAATTAAAAAAAGCTGTCTTCTGCCGCTTCCGGGGCCGCCGCGGCAGAAATCGAGTGTGCCGCGGGGCCCCCCCTGTGCCTGGCAGAGCCTGCCCTCCAGATCCTGCCTTCCCCGGTATCAGCTCCCTGTTTCCAGCTTGTCACACGCGCCGGCTTTCAGAGCGCGAGGGGAGAGTTTCTCCCTCGTTGCTCTGTTAAGCCCGCGGGGGCTGATGGGAAGTTCCCATCAGCCCCCGCGGGCTTCACAGAGCCGCGAAAGGGAAACTAGTTCCCTGCGCGCTCTGAAAGCCGGCGCGTGTGACAAGCTGGAAACAGGGAGCTGATACCGGGGAAGGCAGGATCTGGAGGGCAGGCTCTGCCAGGCACAGGGGGGACCCCGCGGCACACTCGATTCTGCCGCGGCGGCCCCGGAAGCGGCAGAAGACAGCTTTTTTTATTTTAAATTTTGGCTGGGCTGGGCTGGGCTGGGCTGGGCTGGGGGGGTAGGAGTGGTGATGGGCGCTGCGGGGGGATTAGGAGTGGTGATGGGCGCTGGGGGGTTAGGAGTGGTGATGGGCACTGGGGGGGTGTAGGAGTGGTGATGGGCAACTTGGGGGGGGTAGGAGTGGTGATGGGTGCTGGGGGGGTTTAGGAGTGGTGATGGGCTATGGGGGGGCTTAAACTAAAAAGTGGGTGATGGATTAGGACTGGAAATGGGCTGGTGGGATTAGGACTGGAAGTGGGTTGATGGGGGTTAGGACTGATAATGGGCTCTGGCGGGCTCAAACTAAACATTGGGTGCTGGGGGCTTAGGACTGGAAATGGGCTGGTGGGATTAGGACTGGGAGTGGGCTGATGGGGAGGTTAGGACTGGTAATGGGCTATGAGGGGGCTTAAACTGAAAATGGGGTGATGGGGATTAGGACTGGAAATGGGCTGGTGGGATTAGGACTGGGAGTGGGCTATGGGGGGCTAGGACTGGTAATGGGTTGGGGGGGTTGCTAGGACTGGAAATGGGCTGAGTGGAAGGGGGCTTGAATTGCAAATAGCTGATGGGGGACGGGGCTTGGAATGGAAATGGGCTGAGGGGAAGTGGGGGCTTGTACTGCAAATAGCTGATGGGGACGGGGCTTGGAATGGAAATGTGCGGAGGGGACGTGGGGGCATGGAACAGCAAATAGATGATGGTGAGGGGGACTTGGAATGGAAATGGGCTGAGTGGAAGGGGGCTTGAACTGCAAATAGCTGATGGGAAGGGGGGCTTGGAATGGGCTCTTAGGGGAGGGAGCTAGGACAGGAAATGGGCTGATGGAGGGGCTAGGATAGGACTGGGAATTGGGTGTTGGGGGAGCTAAGTTTGGAAATGGGCTGTGGTGGGGGCTTGGATTGAAATGGACTCGTGGAGGGGCTAGAACTGGAAGTAGGCTCATGGGGGGTTTGGATTAGAAATGGGCTGAGTGATTGTGGGGCTAGGAAAGGACTAGAAATGGGCTGATGGGAGGCTGGTATTGGAAATGAGCTGATGAAGGGACTCGGATAGGATTGGAAATGGACTGATGGGGGGCCAGGACTGGAAATGGGCTGATGTGGGGACTAGAAGGGAGCGGATACTGGGTGGGGCTGGAATTAAAAGGGAGCTGATGTTGGAGGAGATTAGAAGGGGATGGGGCTGGGAGAGTGAAATGGAGAGGGGAAAAATATTTTGTGTGGGAGGGAAGAAAATGTACAATTGGCCGGGTATTGGGAGACTAAAAAAGGAGAAAGATTATTATGTTTAAAGCAGATGAAGAGAGAGAATGGAAAAAAAACTAGAAGAGAAGAAAGGAGAAATGGACAGCAGGACGATGGAGAGATATAGTAGAAGACACAAATAAACCAGAAGAAAGTGGCTGGAACAATTGCAACTGAAAAAAATGCACAAAAGGTACAAAGATATCTCTTTATTTTGAATTTATTAACTGGAATATGTCAGCTCTGGGAAATGTGCATCATTAGTGTCTGTGCTTTGTTTAGTACAAGAGGAAATTAATTTATAGTTTTATTTCTACAGTGTTGTTGTACATTCCAAGTTTGGCTTTTGGGGTTCCCAGTTTAATTATTGCCTTCCTGTTTCTAAATTGAATGAAATCATTAAAACATTATAAATTGCCAATAAATTGAAATGAAAACCAAAGGATTGTGAATCAAAATGATTCTCTGACAAGACAAAGATTCCAAACTGTACAAATGATGTAACATATTTCAGGCAACTTTATAAAGAGTTTTTAGATACTAAAATCTTGTTGTTAAGGTTTAATTGACGTGCTGGCACTTTGAGGAAATTCTTTGGTTTTGTGCGGCAGTTTGGGCACTCGGGCTCAAAAAGGTTAGCCATCACTGCCCTATACTATATTGCTCCCTTGGATTGCTGCAGCCCAAATGCATGACCTTGCATTTTTTAAAATTAAATCTCAGTTGCCAAATTCTAGACCATTCTTCAAGCTTAGCTAGATCCCTCCTCTTGTTATCTCTACCTTCCTGGGTGTCTACTCTATTGCAGATTTTGGTATCATCCACAAAGAGGCAAACCTTACCAGATAGCCCTTCCGCTATATCACTAACAAAGATGTTAAAAAGAATCAGACCAAGGACAGATCCCTGAGGCACATCACTGGTAACCTCTTTCTCCTCAGAGAGAACTCCATTTACCTGTACCCCCTTTGTCGCCTCTCACTCAACCAATTTCCAAACCAAGCAGTACCTTTAGGGTCCATCCCTAGGATGCTCATTTTGTTTATAAGTCGCCTGTGAGGAACGGTGTGAAAGGTTTTACTAAAATCTAAATACACCACTTCTAGGGCTCTCCCTCAGTCCAACTCCCTGGTAATCTAGTCAAAGAAATCAATCAGATTTGCCTGACAAGACCTTCCTCTGGTGAATCCATGCCTCCTCAGATCCTGTAATCTGCTGGCCTCCAGAAACTTCACTATTTTCTCTTTCAGCAGCGTTTCCAATAATTTACTCCCACTGAAGTTAAACTAACCTGCCTGTAGTTTTCAACCACATCCTTACTTCCACTTTTGTGGAAAGGGATCACATGAGCCTCTCTCCAGTCCTTTGGCACCACTCCTGACTCCAAAGAGGCATTGAAAAGGCCAGTCAGTGGAGCTGCTAGAACATCCCAAGTTCCCTCAGTATTCTAGGGTATATCCCATCCGGTCCCATCACTTTGTTTACTTTAAGTTTAGCTAGTTTCTCATGAACACAGTCTTCTGAAAATTGCTCAAGATGCCCCTCACTTCTTTTCCTGTTTGTGGGTGTTTTCTGAGGTCCTGCTCCTGGTTCTTCATCTGTGAACACAGAACAGAAATATTTGTTAAGCAATTCCGCTTTATCCTTATCAGCTTCTACATATTCCTCCCCTTCACTCTTGAGTCTGACAATAACACTTTTGCCCTTCCTCTTCTCACTAACATATCTGAAAAATGTCTTATCCCCCCATTTTATTGCATTGGCTATTTCCTTCTCTTTTTGAATCTTTGCTTTCCTGACTACTTTGCTAGCTCCCGTATTTCTCAGTCCGCAAACTCCACTCGACAACTTTACTCTATCCTCCGCTCCCTCTCTGCTACTTACTCTTTCACTTCTCCAGCTCCTTCCCCGATGACCCCTGATCCTGCCCTTCTGGCATCACACTTTGCCACCAAAATTCAAAACCTTCGATTACTTCTCCCCTTATGCCCCCCTCCCCTCTCCTCTGCCCCCCGTCTTTTGACTCCCCCACTGTCCCCCCCTTCCCCTAACCCGCCCTCCCTCTCTCATAAATGGTCCTCCTTCCAGCCCGTGTCCCTCTCAGATCTCTCCAGGGTCTACTCTTCGCTTCGGAAGACCACTTGCACCTCTGACCCCATCCCTTCCCAGTGGCTTCTAGATCCATCTCTGGCCCTCTCTCCCTTTCTCCTCTCCATCCTCAACTCTAGTCTCTCCTCTGGTTCTTTCCCCTCCATCTGGAAAACATGCCATCATCCGTCCCATTCTGAAAAAAGCCTCCCTTGACCCATCCTCCCTGGAAAACTGGCGCCCAATCTCAAACCTTCCTTTCCTCTCCAAACTCCTCGAGAAACTGGTCTACACACAGCTCTCTTCTCACTTGGAGGCCACCCTGTCACTTCACCCCCGCCAGTCCGGTTTCCGTCCCAATCACAGCACTGAATCCATTCTGCTTGCTTTCCTTAATGAAGTCCACTCAGCACATGACCACGGTTCTATCACTATCGCTGTTTCTTTGGATCTATCTGCTGCATTTGATCTCGTAGACCATCACCTCCTTTTGTCTCGATTACATGACATCGGTCTTTCTGGCTCCGTCCTTTCCTGGTTTCACTCATTCCTCTCCCACCGCTCCTTTTCTGTCTCCACAGGCTCCTCCTCCTCCCCTCCCACTGCTCTTCCTGTGATGTTCCTCAAGGCTCTGTCCTTGCCCCTCTCCTGTTTAACATTTTTTTGGCCCCCCTCGCTCTTCTCGTCCAGCAACACAGTATCTCTGCCCACTACTACGCCGATGATATCATTCTCCTTCATCATACAGACCCTTCCGTCCCGGATCTTGCTCCCCTCAATTCCTGCTTGTCCTCAGGTTCTGCCTGGTTTTCTTCCCATTTGCTCCATATCAACTCCTCTAAGTCCTTCGCAATTTGGTTTACCTCTGGTGCCCCAATCCCTTCCTTTGCCCCCATCCTGTCCAGCACCCCCTACCAGTAGTCACTTCCCTGCGATATCTCGGAGTCACCCTAGATTCCGCTCTCTCTTTCAAAGATCATATCTCCTCTGTTGTACAGCGCTCTTTCCTCACTTTACGCCAACTTCGTGCCATCCGTCCCTTCATATCTGCCCCCTCCTTGTCTACCCTGCTATTGTCCCTGATTGTCTCCCGCCTAGCCTATTGCAATGTAGTTCTAGCCGGCCTCCCCCAAACCCAACTGCATAGATTACAACTCGTCCATCACGCCGCTGCACGTCTCCTCACCCATGCATCTCGTTTCGAGCACATCACCCCCATTCTGATCCACCTTCACTGGCTCCCTCTTCCCTACCGCATTCAGTTCAAAATTCTCATCTACGTACACAGGACTATCCACACCAGGGTCCCTCTCTATCTTGCCAATCTCATACATCTACACTCATCACACCGTTCCCTCAGATCAGTTCACCTGAATCGCATGTCCCTCCCTTCCCCCTCACAGGCCCACCTCGAGTCCCCCCCCGCCGCAGCCTTTTTCATTTTGGTGCCGAGACTGTGGAACTCGCTCCCCGTTGCCCTCCGCCTGGAACCCTCATATAAGACCTCTAAATCCAAGCTAAAGACACACCTTTTTTGCACCGCCTTCAGTCTCCCTCCTCCACCTGCCTCCCCCCCCTCCGTGATAGTATTGCCTGTATGTTGTTGTTACTTGGCTCTGTTCCTTTTTTGATGCACCATCTATGGCCTCTTGCTTTCTCCTTTCTGTCCTGTTCTTTATACAATGGCGTTCCTTTCCTGTTTCTGCTTCGCAGCGTGTATTTTGCCTACTATTGTACACCGCTCTGATGCCACCGGTAAAGAGCGGTATATTAAATCCGCAAATAAAGATAAAGATAAAGATAAAGCTTCATTAAGTTTTTCCAAATATAGATGTCTGTCTTCCTCTCTCTGTGATCTCTTGTATTTCATGAAGACCTCCCTCTCTTTCTTCACCTTTTCAGCTACTTCTTTCAAAAACCATAGTGGTCTCCTTTTCCTTTTACCTTTATTCACCATTTTAGCTAAAAGGTTGGTGCCCTTAAAATATCCCCTTTCAGTTTTGCCCACTGTTTTCTACATCCCCAAGTTGTTACCATCCCGCTAATGACTCCCTGAGATATTGGCCCGTCTTGGCAAAGTTAGTTTTCCTAAAGTCTAAGACCCTTGCTTTTGAATGGAGTCTAACAGCCCTAGTCCTAATACTGAACCACACCATCTGGTGATCACTGGATGCAAAATGATCTCCCACTACAACATCAGAAACACTTTCACCATTGGTAAGCACCAAGTCCAGTATGGCCCCTTCACGTGTGGGTTCTGTTACCAATTACCTTTAGAGAATCCAGGATCTCCTTACTTCTAGATGATACTGCAACCGGAATGTGCAAGTCAACATAGACATCTGTAAAGTGCTTGTTTCACCTTAAAATATTCAAGGAGTATAAGGAGATGGAGAGTATTAACCTTAAAAGGAGAATATAATAAAATATCATTAGCATACCATTTAAAAGAAACAACTAACTCATATAATTAATCACATGGGGGCCCTTTTACTAAAGTGTGCTGGGGTTTTGCAAATAACATGCGATCAGCACAACAGTAACATTTGATAGTTGCAACCACTGTGCCCCCGGTATGGACCTGGCAATTACTGCACTGAATACTGCCCTAATAAGTCGTAGCACCATCCATGATTATTACGGGTACACTTAACTTCATATATTGAGGTGGTATTAGGTGAACCCATGCTAACCGCTAGAGTTATAGTGTTCGTGTTTACTCCCATGCTAACTGTGCACTACTCAGCACTGCCAATTTCCATTCCAAACAGGCCCCCTTACCACCCCAATATGCGATTTGCAGTTAGCACGTTGCCCCACGCTAGCAGGTACGGCCTCAGTGCACATTTAACATGCACCAAAACCCTTGTTATCTGCAAAGCACACTTTAGTAAAAGATCCCCATTGTCATAAAAAATATAAGCTAAAAAAGATTGCAGAAAGAGGTGTTCCCAGTGGGACTCCTTTATTGATTAAAAACCTATCGGAGACCTTTCCTAAAATCTTTACTGGGATAGATTTGAATTATGAGTAAAGAACACCAGAGATCTCTATAGATAACAATCGTAGTGATAAAAGCTCATGGTCTGCAAAGTTAAACATGGCAAATAAATCTAAAAATACCAGCAAAAAAACATTTTGCAATGATTTTAACCCCAAAACAAATCATCAAGTAAAGAAGCATACTCTGGTTTGCAGCTGCGATCTTGTCGGAAACCATGCTGTGATACATGTGCAGTAACATACAGATCATGGACAAGATCTGGCGAAATCATGAAAGTATGTAGAAGGAATCCCTAGAAGCAAAGCTTTAGCTTGAAACATGAATTCATGCCAGGCTTGCCAGTAACCTTCAGATAAACAAATTAGAAAATATGGACTAAATATGGACAAAATGTTAGACCAAGGATTGGATTAAGGGAAAGGAACATGTTAGAAAATAAACACCCATATGCCCCCTTACTTATAGTCTATTATCATATATATATATTTTAATTTTATCTTTAATGAATTTTACAACTTCTCAAGTAACAATACTTGTACAGAAAAAAAGTCCAACATGGCACAACATCAATAGTACAAAACAGAAAAAAAAAAAATTATAAGCCAGGAAGGACACCAGCTCACAATAAAAGAGAGGGTCATCCAAACCAAAACTAACCAAAGGAAAAAAAATCATACAGAATTATCAAAAACAGAAGGATGGAGACTGTAGGCAGCAAGAAAACTTACAATACAGGTTTTTAAGATAGCAATCATTAGACTGAGCTAGACATGGTCTGCTGAGCTGAAACAAAAGAGGTTAATTGGACAGGGTCAGTGAATATATACCTAGCAGATTTATACTTAACAATACATTTGCAAAGAAATTTCAAAAAGAACAGTGCTCCGAGCTGTAAAACACCCAGACTCAACAACAGAAACTCCCTCACCTGCCTCTGGGTTTCCCACGACATCAAGATACATCTTAATTTTATTAGCAGAAATAAGTCATCTTTATGATGAAAATAAAAGCCATATGTGCCGGTCCCAGTCTGAAGGAAAAGCGAAAGTCACTAACAGGGTTGCAGGTCTAGCAATATCGGAATCCAAGGACTCTAAAACAGTGGAAATATCTAGCACATCCATAGATATAGCATGGACCTCTGGCTGTTCCTGATGGACTTTACCCATAACTATATAATATATCTTGGAAAAAGGTGGGATAGCTTCAGGGGAGACTTTCAAAATTTCCACCAAATAACGTTTAAACATATCACGAGGAGGAGTCAGAGGTACCTTAGGAAAGTTATCCTAATGTTAGCCTGCCTAAGAGCATTCCCCAGATTTACCACCTTATTACACAAAAGGATGTTGGGCCTGATATTCGAAGGGCAGTTATACAGTTTACAGCCTGTAAACCTTGTAACTGCTGCTGAGAGGGCTATTCAATGACACTAACACAGTTAGTGCTGCTGAATATCCCCTATTATGGCCCTTACATGCCCCAATGCTAAACACGTAGCGGCAGGGTGTGTCAGGGGCATGCAGTGGAGGAGCGGAGACAGAGACAATTGATATCCGGGCATGAGCAATATTGCATGCTGCCCGGTTAGTGACCTGTGCCTAAAAGATAGGTGAGAAAAAAACAGCCCTCCATGGGGGTGGTAAACCACTCACTACTTCGGTGCTTGATGTGCCAACCTGGCCAGTAGATGCCAGGGAAGGCTGCAGCTGCATGGGGAGAGCCTGTTGTTCCAGGCTGAAGGAAATGTCAGTGCCGGAAGACAAGCCCAAGCACCCAGCATTGGGCATTAGCTTCAATGGTTGCATTCTGGAGGCTACATCTTGCATGCCTTAGTGTGCAAGGTAAAGAAGGATAGAAGCAGTGGCTAGGTCCGGGCTGCAAGGGGGCTTTCACCTTAGACTTTCTCTTGTGTTTTCCCATAGAAACGTCACTCACCAGCCTTTATCTGCCATCTTGGAATGCCCCAACCCCATCATATATTTTTAAGAAAAATATTTGAAAAGGAAACTAGAGTTTTTTAAATATCTGCAGCTACAGAATTTGATAATTATTTTTTAATTCCTAAAAGAGAATAAATATACCTTCTGCGTCATTCTATGTTTTGACAGATACTTATCAAACTGTAACCTTACCATCTGATCAAAACATTTTGCTAAGAAATGATTAACAAAGGATCTATAGGACACACAATTATTTGCAAGATAATTTCGCTTCAAAACTGGATAGAGAGCCAGATTCAAAGAGGGGCATGTCCAGGCCATCCAGATGGCCCCAAGCAAGATGGTCTCATTTGGATCCGATTCTGGACCGCTGGAACAAAATGTTCCCGCAGTGGCCAGAATCGGGCATGAGGATGGCCTGGCGTGCCCCTGCCGCCTGCGGGGACATTCTCCCTGCAGGCGCCCCCGACTCCTGTAGTTCTGGCCCCCTCTTTCCCCACCACCTGACCCAAAGCTGGTCTGCAATGGCCTGGATCAAGCAGTGGGGACTCCCCGCACCTGGCCCCGGCCCTGATCATGCAAAAGTGCTGCTTATTCCACCTCAAAGTTGGAATAAGCAGTGTGTCCTCACGGGTCTGGCAGGACATACAGGCTGTGACCTCAATCGGCCCTGTATGTGCTGCCAGGCTGGCCTGCCACTGCTCCATCCTGATTCTGCCCTCTCCCGCCCCTCACTGACTCTCCCTGTCCTGAGGGCCGAAGGGGGAATCGGGCCTGGATGGCTTGCAGGGCTACATGTCCCACCGGGACATGCAGCCCCGCAACCGGCATCCTGGAATTGGGCCCATAGTTCCAGTTTTTAACTCATCAGGGACATAGTCCTCTTTTAAGGAAGAATAGCAGCACTGCTAAACAGATAAGAAATAGTAAATTAGGCCACCAAAAGAGGAGACCTAACCTTGTTATCTGGCTAGTAGTTGATTAACTCTGCTATACAAATGGTGCTGGCGGTCAGTGATGAAACTGGATATTTAGTGCCAGTCACTATTTGGATTCCTAAGTTGAATATCTAGTTTCATTTTTAAATGCTGTGGCCAGGGCTTAAAAATAACACTGACTGTAGAGTTTAAGTATCAGCCATAAGTCATAAGTGTCAGAAAGGGGTAGACCACACGGACCCTAGCCCCGACAAAAATCATGGCTGGCAGGAAGCAGGCTGCCCGTGGGAATCCCATCCCCCTTGGGCAGAAGAGGAAGATAAGTCATGATTGTAGCAAAGACCATTCCTGTCTGCCCACGGGAGTTTGGATCACCATGGGCAGGACAGGAAGGGTCTTTGCCACAATTATGGCTTCTCTTCTTCAGTTGCTCATGGGGGATAGGATTCCCACTGGCAGCCTGCTCATTGCCAGCCATGATTTTTGTTGGGGCTATGGCCCATGTGGTCCATCCCTTTCTGATGCTTATGACTTATGAGCTGATACTTGAACTCTTGGATCCACTACAATGTAGCTTTTGCCCTCTACATTCTATAGAAACAGCCCTTGACAAAGTTTCCAATGACCTGTTTCTGGCCAAATCCAAGGACCTTTAGTTGATTCTCATCCTTCTTAAGCTATCTGCTGCTTCTGACACTGTTGATCACCACCTTTTCTTCTATCCCCTGTTCTTGCTTGGATTTAGGGGCTATGTTCTATCTTGGTTTTCTTCTTATCTCTCTCACTGTACTTTTACAAGTATGTTCTGGTAGATCTTCCTCCACTGCTATCCCGCTTTCAATGTACCTCAGAACTCTGTCTTGGGATCTCTCCTTTTCTCTCTCTATACTCATTCTCTTGGTGCCCTGATCTACTTCCATGTTTTTCAGTATCATCTTTACACTGATGAATCAGACTTACCTCTTTGCACCTGAAATATCTTCAGGAATCCAGGCCCTTATCTCGGCCTGCTTGTCTGACATTGCTGCCTTGATGTCCTGCCACCATTTGAAACTGATATGAAAGTCAATTTTTCATTCACTATCACCTTTAATTGCAATGGATTAGAATATCTCACTATTTAACTCAAAACAGTCCAAACACAGTTTTTTCTCGAGGTCTCAGTTCTACAATCGCAACAGCCTCATCGACTTACGTCAGAAACTGGCCATTTGCTTAAGCACATCAGCGACCTCTATAAACTGTGGACATCTCCCTGTGTTTACATTGAGTGCTTCCTTACTTATACTGTTCTCAAATGTTACCAGACTTAACTTAAAGAACTTTTGTAGCTCGGTTATATCACTTGGAGACTTTTGTAGCACTTTTCAATGCTATGGGGAGTCTGCCCACTTCTAATATGTGTTTCGGATCCCAACGTCAAATCCCTGGCACCACTTAGACGTTTCACTACGATGTTTCTTCAGGGGATCATTATCACAGGATGCTGCCCACTGTTTTCTTTCTTGGTTTCAGAGACACTTCCCGGAGCTGCGGGAACAAATGAACCGTCCAACCGAAAAACGCCGCGCGTTATTTTGTGATTTCACCATTTGAAACTGAACAAGGCCAAAATGGAACTTCTTATCTTTCTCCCTAAACCCAACTCTTCTTTTTTCCTTTCTGTGGATAACACTATCACCATTCCTGTTTCCTTAGCTCACAAACTTAGGATCATCTTTGACACTTCTTTTTTATTTCTGCACACATCCAAAAGATAGCTAAAACCTGTTGTTTCTTTCTCTATAACATCAGAAAAATATGTCTCTTCCTTTCTGAACACAATACAAAGACCCTTATCCACTTTCTAGTCACCTTCCATTTAGACTATTGCAACCTGCTCCTCTCTGATCTCCCCATGAATCTTCTCTCTCCCCTCTCCAATCTATTCAAACCTCAATTGTGAGGCTAATCCCTCTGCCAGAGTCACTATACTCAGTATAGAGAAAGAAAAGGAGAGATCCCAAGACAGAACCCTGAGGTAATTGAAAGCGGGATAGCAGTGGAGGAAGATCTACTAGAACATACTCATAAAGGTGCAGTGAGAGAGATAAGAAGAAAACCAAGATAGAACAGAGCCCCTAAATCCAAGCAAGAACAGGGTATAGAGGAAAAGGCAGTGATCAACAGTATTACTAGCAGCATATAGCTCAAGAAGAATGAAAATCGACTAAAGGTCCTTGGATTTGGCTAGGAACATGTCATTGGAAACCTTGGCAAGGGCTGTTTCTGTAGAATTTAGGGGACAAAAGCCATATTGTGGTAGATCCAAGATGGCTTGAAAGAAAAGAAAATGAAGACAGCGGTTTGAGTAGTTTGGATGTGAAATGTAGAAGAGAGTGGGGCCAATAATTGGAAGAGCGGGTACTATCTAGTGAAGGTTTTTATAGAGATGTATAACCACAGCATATTACAAGGCTGCAGGACCCAGTTGCAGAGGAAATCAGTAGATTGAGGATATGACAAATGGAAGGGATGAGAGCGGGAGCGATAGAACTTAGTGGATGGGTAGGAATGGGATCAAAGGAGCAGGTAGTGAGTTTGGAGGAGGAGAGAAGATATGCAGTTTCCTCCTCAGTGATTTTAGAAAATGAAAAAAAGGATGACAGAGGTTGAACAAAGGATCTGAGTGTGAAGGGGGTAAAGGTAAGATGAAGTTGACAGTATGAAGAACTGAAGACTTTTGAACTTTATCATGAAAGTAGTCAGTCAAAGAATGGCAGAACATGAAGGAGGGATCATGGATGAATGTATTTTGAAGAGAGATGAGTATTGCAAAGAAATGGTGAGGGTCAGAGGCAAGAACGTTTGTCAGATGGCCATAGTACTCTTGCTCGTCATGGGGTAAGTAGTGGATTTCCTGGGTCCTCTTTAATAATGGTTTATGGATCTTTCCTCCAGGAACTTGTCCAAACTTTTTTTAAACCCAGCTTCGCTACAGCTTTTACTACATCCTCTGATAACAAATTCCAGAGTTTGATTACGCATTGAGTGAAAAAAAAATATTTTCTCTTATTAGTTTTAAATGGGTTACACTATAGCTTCATTGCATGTCCTCTAGTCTTTCTACTTTTTGATGGCGTAAACAACCGATCTGCGTTAACTTGTTCCACTCCATTCATTAAATTATAGACTTCTATCATATCTCCCCTCAGCCTTCTCTTTTCCAAGTGAAGAGCCCTAACCTTTTAAGTGTTTCCTCATAGGGGTATTCTTCCATTCCCTTTACCATTTTGGTGGCTCTTCTCTTTAGTTTTTCTAATTCTGCTATAACCTTTTTAAGATACAGCGACCAGAATTGCACACGATATTCAAGGTGTGGTCGATCCATGTAACAATACAGAGGCATTATAATATCCTTGATTTTATTCTCCATTCCTTTTCTTATGATTCCTAGCATTCTATTAGCTTTTTTGGCCACTGCTGCACACTGGGTGGAGGGTTTCAACATATTATCCACAATGACGCCTACTACTTTTCATTGACATCTCTGCCGCCTTTGACACAGTCCATCATGGTATCCTCCTAGACAGGATCGAAACAATAGGAATACTGGGGACCCCCCTCAAATGGTTCTCTTCATACATCTCAAACAGAAGGCCACAGGTTCTAGTCGATGGCGAAAAAGCTGAAGCTTTCACTCAAACGCAAGGAATACCTCAAGGTTCGGCACTCTCAGCACTACTCTTCAACGTTTATATGCAGCCCC
The DNA here is from genome assembly GCA_033557465.1 of Ichthyophis bannanicus. Classification (NCBI taxonomy): domain Eukaryota; kingdom Metazoa; phylum Chordata; class Amphibia; order Gymnophiona; family Ichthyophiidae; genus Ichthyophis; species Ichthyophis bannanicus. The sequence continues at coordinate 1,464,208,303 of CM066032.1, read as the reverse complement.
TCTGTGAGATATTCAAACGGCACAATATCAACTACCACATTTATGCAGATGATATCATGCTTTACACACAACTAGATACCGTCAACCCATACTATAATCAACTTGAAACATGCCTGAACGAGATGACACAATGGTTACAGCAGAACAACATGATGATAAACCATAAGAAAACAGAGGTGATGTATATCTCCAGTAAACCCAACTTTGAACCTCCTGCAACTATCACCCTGTGCGAGAATACATACAACACTAAGAATGAGATAAAATACCTAGGGGTCACGTTAGACAACAACCTAAAGATGGAAAAACACCTACGAAAAACCAATAAGGCAATCTTCCACAAACTCAGAGTACTGCAACCTCTACGGAGCATCATTGAACCGCACGATTTCAGGACTGTTGCGCAAGCACTCATTATGCCACACTTCGACTACTGCAACGCTATCTTACAAGGGCTTCCAAAGAAAACCCTAAACATTATGCAAATGGCCCAAAATGTGGCAGCCAGGATCATCATGAGAAAAAACATTACTGAACACATCACACCTGTATTAATTGAACTCCACTGGCTCCCCATCACGGCTCGGATAAAATATAAAACACTGATAACCACATTCAAACTCATACATAACACAGCGCCATCCTTTCTCTCCACCCTTATCAACACGCAACCCTCAAACAGAGACAGAAGAAACCATCAACTCGGACACCCTACATGTTCCAACCGATATCAGATCTGTCAAAGCCAGTACTAGCCACCGAGCATACTCATACGCTGCCCCCACCCTCTGGAACCAACTACCACCTGAGATACGAGCAATAAAAGACCTAATAGTTTTCAGAAAAAAACTCAAGACACATCTATTCCAGTGTCAATACAATATGATGTAACTCCCAGGGGACCCCAAGCTGCCTCGCTACGAAACAATGAGAACTGTGATACGAAATGTAAAAATGTAAAAATGTAGATATGTAAATCCTGAATCCGCTCCTTTAAACCATCTTCCTGTGTGCTGTGCTTTCCCCTTCAAATCAACATGTTTATAACCCAAATTTTCTGTCATGATTGACATCATTCAACATGTAATCAAACCGCTATTGATCGCTGGAAGTAGCGGTATACAAATGTATACTAAATAAATAAAAATAAATACATCTTTTTCCTGGGTGGTGGTTTCTAAGGTGGTACCTTGCATTGTGTAACCAAAGTTTGGGTTGTTCTTTCCTACGTGCACTTGTTCACATTAAATTTGATCTGCCATTTGGATGCCCAGTCTTCCAATTTATCAAGGTCATCTCGCAATTTTTCACAATCCTCTTGGGTTTTAACAACTTTGAATAATTTTGGGTCATCTGCAAATTTGATCACCTCACTCATTATTCCCACATCATTTATGAGTATATTAAAAAGCAGCAGGCCCAGCACAGATTCATAGGGTACTCCGCTATTTACTTTTCTCCATTGAGAAAACTGGCCATTTAGCTCTACTCTCTGCCTTCTATTTTTTAACCAGTTTCTGATCCACAATTCTGCACTGCCTCCAATTCCATGACTTTTTAATTTTGCAGAGTCTCTCAAGAGGGACTTGTCAAAGGCTTTCTGCAAATCCAGATACACTATATCAAATGGTTCACCTTTGTCTACCTATTTATTCACACCTTCAGGAAAATATAACAGATTAGTAAGACAAAACTTTCCTTGGATAAATCCATGTTGACTTTCTCCCAATAAACCATGACTATCTTCGTGATCAGTATTTTTATTCTTTATAATGGTTTCTATCATTTTGCCCGGTACTGATGTCCGATTCATAGGTCTGTAGTTTCCTGGATCACCCCTGGAACCCTTTTTAAATATTGGGGTTACATTGGCCATTCCTCATTCTTCAGGTACTACAGTTGATTTTGATGATAGTTCACAGATTACTAATAGTTGGGCTGCAATCTCATATTTTAGTTCTTTCAATACCCTTGGATATATACCATCTGGTCCAGGTGATTTGGTATTCTTCAGTTTATCAAATAGTTGTAATATATTTTCTAATTTATCAATATTTTTTTCAGTTCTTCCAATACATCACCTTTATATACCATTTCAGGCATGGGTAAATTCTCTACATCTTCTTCAGTAAAGACCGAAGCAAACAATTCATTCAGTCTCTCTGCTATGGCTTTGTCTTCACTTAGCGTCCCTTTTAGTCCTCTATCATCCAATGGTCCAACTGACCTGTAAGCTTTTTGCCACAAATGTACTTGAAAAATTTTTATTATGTATTTTGGCTTCCACGGCAATTTTTTTTTTAATTCTCTCTGTCTGCCTTATCAATGCCTTGCATCTAACTTGGCAATGCTTATGTTGTTTCCGGTTTTCGTCATTTGGCTTCTTTTTCCATGTCCTGAAAGATGTTTTTTTGGCTGCAACAGCATCTCTGACCTCACCTTTAAACCACTCTGACAGTTTTTTGGCCTTCCTTCCACTTTTCTTAAAGCATGGAATACATCTGTTCTGGGCTTCCAAGATAGTATTTTTAAACAATGCCCACATTTTATGCAAATCTTTAGCCTTTGCAGCTGCTCCTTTTAACCTTTTGTTAACTATTTTCCTAATTTTATCATAGACTCCCTTTTGAAAGTTATATGGGAGAACTGTGGATTTCCTTGCCATGATTCTTTCATTAAATCAAATGTGATCATGCTATGTTCACTATTGCCAAGTGGCCCCAACACCCTTATCTCTTGCAATACCCTTATCACTTTCTTACTGAAATTCTTTTTCCGCTTGACCTTGGTCTGCAGCATGAGCTCTGTTTATCTCTTTTTATGCATTTTTAACCAGAGATTCAGATTTCTCTGCTTTTTTATTTGGATTCAGATTAGAGAAATGAATTTTATTTAGAAATGGCAATACGGTATAAATGTGTTTTATTGTTGTCTGATGTCACTGTTACTGCCCAGTAACTTTCCAGTCTACATTTGTCCCAATGCCACTTCCTGAGCCCATTCAGAGTAACAGCAGTCACATTTCCAATTTCTGTTCCATTCCTTTCAGTACCTCTCAACTGTACAGATGATAAGTGATGTTGCAGTGGACATAGAGATGGTTATTGAGTAGGTAATAATTTATATTTGTTTCCAAAATATTAATTAGATTGCAGTATTCTTGGGGGGGGGGGGGAGATATAACTTTAACAACAATAGCAGTATGGCCACTTACAGAACAATCATACTTAATTTCTATAATACCAAATTATGCCCTATGTAAAATAAAATTATATTTTCCCTATAAATTATGCATCAAATATGCATTCCCAGGAATGTTAATGATCTTTTGCTGTGCCAATAGCATTGTGAATAATTGAAGTTTCTGAAGGCTTAAATTGTAATTCCTGTTATAATCTGCCCAGTACTGCATGTTCACGACCATATAAAAACACAGAGGCCAGAACAAAAAATAACTGAGCTCCTAAATTTAGACACCTAAGCTAGATATTTAAATGAGTCTCCTATTTTCAACCAAACTTAGGGGCCTTCGTTTTCAGCTAAAAATTCACCTAAATTTAGGATCTTAAAAATTATGCTCTTCAATTTAGGGCTGACATTTGTTTGCTTGGGTTTGTGAACCTATTTGATGCACCTGGTGCTGAAATTCAGTGCTCTGTCCCTAAAGCTTTTCACCATCCTGACACTATTCTTGTTGTAACCCATTTTTAAGGCTCCTAAATTAAGGGGTATAGTGAAACCAGGAGCATAAATTAAGGCACGCAGTCATAGGAAATGTTCAAAGATGCAAATAGCGGAGCCAGGCTCTCATAGTTAGGAGACTCAACCCTGTGAATATCAGTCTAACAAATTACCTCCTTCCATTTATAGAATTATAGTTAGATATTCAACATATACCAACGAGACAACCATTAGGAAGTGAAAGTCAGAATTTTCCTTTAGAGAATAGAATGTTTTTGTTTCAGAGGAAGGTCATAATAGATAAATGTTTAGAACTGCTTCAAGTAAACTAAGCTATGGAGAAAATGAAAAAAATATATATCTATAAATAAGATGAATGGCATATAAAAAAGCCTACAATTTAAAAAAAGTAGATCCCATATTTTCTTTACTATCTTACAAATATTGGAAGCAATTTTCAAGCTGTCTGCTGTTTGGCAAAGGCCATGGGTATCTTTAGCTCTGTGACTTTGCATCAAGTTTAAACCAGAACGTTTTCATGCATTTTCATCTTGAAACTTAATTCCAGCACAAAGTATCCACGGACATTTGCATCTGATTATTCTACAGGTAGAAAGACTCACAATTTCACCACAGGATAGTGGACTATGGATACGATGGTTCATAGCATAGCAAACATTGATAAAACAGACACATGCAGATTTTGTAGCACTGAACTGAACATGGTCACACATCTCATTGCTGAGTGTGACATATTGATGTAGAATGCCTATATACAGGAAGGCACAAAAAGGTAGCACATCTCATCGACTGGAAACCATGCGAACACTATAACATTGCTGTTGCAGAAAAATGTGGGGATTATCTCATGGAAATACAGTAACTGTGGAGAAAAAAGAAGTTAAGATCACCTAGGACATTCCCATTCCCACGATAAACATTTCAGTGCAAGAAAACCAAACATTGCGGTAAAGGAGAAAAACACCAGAAAAGCATTAGCAATAGACGTTGGAACCAAACCATTACACTGTATTATGCGTGGAGAAAGAAAAGATCCTCAGATACTAATAAGTATAATCAGAGACCAAGGGGTATGTTTACTAAACGGTCTTAATGTTACCAGCGCTAGTTGTAGCGCTAATGTGAAGAATCCCATATAAGGAAGTGGGCATGCCGGCGTTAAGCCGTGTATCGTGCGATAGAGGGCGCCTTGCCGTTTTCATGCAATAGTGTATGGCGCTGCACGTTTGCATGCCGTAAGCCTAAGTACATAGAAGCGCTGCAACAGTAGCTACAGAGGTGTAGTACACTGGTTAATACAATGCTTGCAGAGACAGCAGTCATGCGTTCGATCCCTCTGGTTGCATACAATATGGCAGTCTGAGACAGTTCCTTTTAATGCATGTAATGGACACATTTGAACAGTGTGTGCTGCCAACCGAAAAACCCATGCTGCAGTGCAGTAACCTGATGCGCATATTAGGGCACCCACCCCAAGGCGCCCAATGATGCACCATAGTTTGCCACCCTCCAAGGCACCATATAAGGCGCCCCATGAGCTGGTGAAAACTAAGGTGCATCAAAAGATGCCCAAAGGAGGGCAAGGTGATGCCTGAAAAGGTGGCCAGTGGCAGTAAGGAGTCCCAAGTTGAATAGCACAAAATGTATGGCCCAAACACAGATGTAACCCTACCACTGCACAGAGTACCAAGGAAAGCCAAACAACAACGGCTGGAGGGTATCACATGGCGGAGATGATGGACCTGTCAAATCTGTGTGCAGCTCATGTGGCAGCTGGAAAAGTGCAGAAACATATCGTTGGCAGCTGGACCAATTTATAGGGTGATGGTGATGTAAAGTGCCAACATGAGAGTGTTTGGTAGAGGATGCGAATATGTGTCCACCAGAGCAGGTAGAGGTGGCAGCATAACAGAAGGACAGAGGAGTAGCAGTGCCATGCCGAGCATACACACGAGAGGCAATCATGAAGAGCTGCAATGCAGAAAAGGGTCACAGCGCAGGACATGGGGCGTTAGCCCGCACATTAGGGCATGACGCCACACAGCTGGCAGAGACAGATAGATGGACATAAGAATGCTTGGCAACTGTGATGAGGCTATAATGTGCCGCCACACACATCTGCACAGATATGACTGTTAGAGGAAGGAAAAATAGTTGTGTAGGACTGGCAGAAAAACCAAGAACACACAGGAATCAAACCCATGACCACTGGCTGTTATGTCAGTGTATTAACCACTCTGCTATGCCTCTATGGTATCCATCACAGAAATGGCTGGCCACACAACAACTGCAGGTCACTGCACCAACAATCTGCTGTGCATACTGGGGCAGGGTAAAATCACAGGCAAGGCATTGTATAGGGCACCATAGGTCACACAAATGAGGTGAGGGTGGTCTGTGTGCCAAACACTGATCTCCGATATATGTCTTCCTGACACAGCCAAAAAAGGGAATTGTGCTGCACATTATGACTAAAGGAGGCCCTCTGTGGGATTGAACCCATGACCACTAGCACATAAGTTAATGCAAAAACCAGTATGCCTACCCCAACAACATGAGTCATGAAGCAAAGGCTGCATGCAACAACACTGCATGGCCCCACACCAAACTCCTGCTGTGTGCCAGAAAGAGGCAACCCCAACAGTAACCATGATGTAATGCACATGTAGAAGAGCTGTGTACAGCACATATCACAGTCTGCAATTGAGACGAGAGCCACATATACACAAATGCACACACACAATAAAGTGTTAGGCAGTCCAAACAGCATGCAAAAGAGCAAAGAAAAGGAACCCAAAGAGCGGCAGGGGATGCTGTATGTAGCAGGGCAAAATGGGAAATAGTACTGAAAAGGAGCATGTGAGAATTGAACCTGCAAACAGAAGCTGGGACAGAACAGCTTAACAACAGCAACCCAAGCATACCAGCCACATGGACAGTACAAAGGAACAGCCATATGTAATAGCTAATATGCGGCACATAGGCTGCAGAAAGGGCACACTGTGCTGTACAAAGAAGCGATGGAAGGGTGTAAAGGAGAGCTGACGAAGCTGCAGCCAGCTCAAGGTCAGGTTAGCACAGCACAAGGTAAAAGGAAAAACATGTGGGAATCAAACCTGGTCTTGGGCAAGCCACTTAACCCTCCATAGCCCATGTTCCCTGTAAAATAGTTATCTCCAAGTTATAATGCCCTGTTCAATGTAATTTCAGTTTGTTCAATGTAAACCGCACTAATGCAGAATAGCGCGGTATATAAGAGAATGTAAATAAACCTATGGTACTCTAATGCACGTCTGTAACCACTATCCCAAACCATCACTATGGGGACCATGCAAATATGTTCCATAAAGGGAATGTGTGTATGGGAACCCATAACACTCTGACGTGGCAGACAGCTGCCACTGTACAAGGATGTGAGCACAGGTGGGCCAGGTACATCACCAGTAAATCAAGAAATATGTGCGTCAGTGTGTTGAATCAGCAGCAGAGACAAATGTGTGTTAAAGACACATATTTTATTTTGGAAAGTTACTGGACATATCGTATATACTGTGTGTCATGATATGAAGCTAGTTGTGTTACAGTGAACAAACTGAAACCACATTGAGAAGGCCAGCTACCCACATGTCATGTACAAGTCACTGCCCCCCCCCCCAAATGATGAGCAGTACAGATAATATGCAGTAGGTGCATGGTGTGTACTATGCAGTATCCCCACACCCCCCACATGCTGCTGCATGCCTCAAATGCCTTTTTCACATATGTATGCATGTAGACAGTAGGCAGGGCATGATGACAGCCCAACGCACACCAGTAATGAAGGTATAACCAAAACATATCTGCCCTCAGAAAACAGGTGGCACAAACCTGCCAAAGTATACGTATCAAAATCTCTGCAACTGCCCACACACATAAATATATACACGTCACAGATGTTGCATAATGCGTAATATAGCAAATAAAGTGCCATATACATCCAAAACAACACTGTGCAAATGCCAAATTTGGATATGGTAACAGGTACAAGAGGAACATGATCCCAGATAATACAGAAAAAACAAACTATCACACATACAGAAGACACAGGCCAATGCATAGATACCGCTCACACACACTATGACCGGCCACAATCACATTCAGAGCTCCCACACGCATCCAGAGCACATGTAGCACTGAGCCTACATCCCACGTCACCCGCACAGTGCATACCTAGTGCTGCACACAGTGGGCCCGGCACTCGCCACCCCATCCCCCAAAACACAACATCGAATGTGGCACAGCTCCACCAGCACAAGAGGCTGCCCCTTCCCCCCCCCCCCCCGCCAGGTACAGCACACTGTACGCACATGTGTTCTCCCCAGTGTAGGTGCAGGGACAGCAGTTACAGGTTGATCACACATTGGTGCTGGTGGGGATGTACTACACAGGTGTACATATGTGCTCTGTGCAAGCCCATCCTTGATGTGTACCCTGTTCCACCCCCCCAGGTGACATCCAGGCCATGAAGGCATATGAGGAGGAGGATGTGCCAGAGCCAGAGGATGCTGAGGGGCCAGGGGTTGCAGAGTCTGAGGTCGTGGCCAGCACTGGTGGTGAGACCCCAGGGACCAATGTGGTGCCCCAGGCAGAGGACGGGGCAGTGGATGTCCACACACCTGTGGGGTCCTCCAGCAGCAGCACACCAGCTGTGGAGGGCACGGAGATGGAGGGGAGTCGGCACACAGTGCACGCACCGGGGACATCAGGCACCCCACCCACCAGCATGGATGTGATCCTTGCGGCGCTGCGGGCTCATACTGCCTCATCAAGGCAAGATGCTGAAGGTGGGCAACAGAATAGACAGCAAACCCCCTGGGGGTTGGGATAACATTCACAATGACATACCATGTGCCCCCCAATATAATGACACCACAGCACTTAGTTTCGTATGTTATATGGGAATCTGTGCCATGTGTGATCCCCCCTCTTGTAGCATGGGTCATATGCTGTCATACGTTTATTAAGCTCATACATTCACCTCCTTATACACCAAGGAGATATACAGCAGTAAACACCTATCCTAGATCACCTAGACAGCTTCCTCCGTGGACCCATCTTTCTGGGTGATAGTACCTAGCATAGATAGTCATCATAATCAGTACTGTGCATCAGGCTCAGAGCAAACAGCGCCCCCCAGATATATATCTGTGTGCCATGAACCCCACGTTATCTTGCCTATCTCATACGACCAGTACGCAGATCAATCATTGACCCAATGAACTGCGACACAGTACCATGTGTCATATCTGAGATTCCCACGACCCTTCAGCAGTATCATTTCCAGGCCTGAGGATGGATCATGGGACTCACAGATGTAAACATGTTACTGTGTTGCTAGTCGTCACGTGCATGATTGCTCTGAGGACTGGTCTGCTGTGATATGCCAGACATGTGCATGAGTCACGGTGGGGGGTGCAACATGTCTCACACATCACTTTGTGTCTCACCCACAGGTACTCGGCAGGCCCTGATGGCCATTCGGGAGGAGGTCAGCCAGCTGCGTGCCACAGCTGAGGTGATGGCAGTGGCACTGGTGCGTATTGCGGATACCTAGGAGGCCATGGCTGGGCGTCCCCAGCAGCCAGCACCAGCGCCAGAGGCAGCACCAGCAGAACAGGCACAAAGGGGTGGTTTGGGCCGTGGTTGTCGTGGACATGGACGGCCATGCAGGTCGTGATTGTGGGGAACAGGTCACTCTATCTGTGCGAATAAAGACAGCTAAACCTGTTTATACCTATGTGAACGTCTCCAGTGTTTGCCACTGTGCTCCCCTGAGTACCCTGTCCCCCATGTTGTCACCCTGGTCACATGTGCCTCCACATTTCCGTTAGGGGTGGGGTGCCTGCACTACCACCAATCAACGCATATATGTTATACCATGCCCTCTGTGCCATGCACCATGCCATGTGTGCACCCTTCTACCTATGCGTGGGGGTATACAATAAAATCAGAAGTGAGATACCTTGGAGTTACTCTGGACAATAATCTAAACCTCAAGCCACACATAGACAAAACAATACAAAAAGTCTACTACAAGATGCGAATCATCAGGAGACTGAAATCACTCCTTGCCCCAGAACACTTTCGTACCGTCCTCCAAGCACTGATAACCCCAATACTGGACTTCTGCAATCCGATATACTTGGGACTACCGAAACAAGCCCTCAAACCACTCCAGCTAGCACAAAACACTGCAGCACTAATAACATCCGGTACTGCAAGACAGGACCACATCACACCCACCTTAAAGGACTTACACTGGCTCCCAATCGGTGCACGCATCAGATACAAAACTATCATAAACCTATTTAAGATAAATCAGCACACATCAGCCAACAGCCTACACACCCTCATTCAACCAGACAACAGCACTCGTCCTAGAAGAAAACAAACACGCAACCGAGTCAGCACCCCAGGTGAATTCAAACACACACGCAAGGACACAACAGACAGAGCTCTCTCCATGGCTGCTCCAACTATATGGAACAAACTACCAGACGACTTGAGGACAACTACAGACCTCAAAGACTTTAGAAAACAGCTAAAAACCATGCTGTTCATAGAACACTATGGACACATCACATAACCTAAGAGAATGTATAACAGCACATATTGCCGTCTGTATAGATAATGTTTTACAGCACCACTGTATATAGCCCACACTGTACATAGCTCAAACCATTCTAGCACGCAACACGCCACACCTTGTACATAGCTCACCCCAATCTAGCACACGATACAACACACACTCAACTAAATTGCACCCTCACTGCATGATTAACACACTCACTTTACCCGATTGTTTGCTGTGATACCACCTTGATTAATAAGATAAGGCGGTTTAAAAATACTGTTAAATAAATAAATAAATAAAATACACTACCTCTCAGGTCAAACAGGAACATGTTCATGGTGGTACATATGTTTTACGGATCTGTCACTCTCTCACAACCCATATCCTCTCCATTAGTCTACCCACGTGTGTGACCATTCTCTATGACCCACACCAGGGCCTGCGTGGCTGTTTAGCCGCAGATGCTTGCGAGAGACACAGGCATACAAAGGTAGCTAGCTACAGTCAGTTGTTTACTCTTCTCCAGTGCCTGTTGTGAGCCACTGCTCCTCCTCCAGACCAACATCCACCTGTCCTGCCCTCACCAGCTATCCCCCTGTGCAGCTCCTGGGTACAGCAGTCCGTCTTATCCTTCCTGACACATACCTACTGATAGCCTTTCCCTTCATCCTCCTCCGAGTATGATGCATCAGATATGCAGCCTACACATCACAGGCAGCATGCATGTGACCATAGCTGCTGGGACACACAGCATAGCAGTACATCACAGGGGCCCCAGGGGTCACAGACATCTACGTACATGGCCAGCCCCCACACCTGATTGTGGAGACGGTCCAAGTATGTTACCTATGTCTACCACACATACACAAAGGGATCTACAGACATGTCCCATGCTCACATCAACATTCTGTCTGTAAGGGATACACATGACCATTGTGATGTATTAACGCAACTGTATTTACATAACACTTAAAAACATGTAGTGTACAGAGGCCCACATGTTGGGTCCCGGGAGACAGGACAGCACAGAGCATGTGTGTGGGTGCCACCGGGACCCTCACACACTCCCGGGACGCCCATCAGGGGATGGCTGTCGAGATGCACCACCCATACCAGCCGCACACTGCATGTGCATCTCGGCAGCCATCCACTGAATGGTGCCTGCCAGCCACCGGATGGTGCGGTCCTGGGTCCGCTGGCATTGCAGCACACCAGCCACTGCCACAGTCAGGTCCCGGACCCACCTGCCACCACATATACCCCAGGTGCCCGGTGTCTGTGTGGTGGCATGTGCGTGGGCCCTGTCTGTGGCAATGGGTGGCATAGCTACACCCAGACGGGCATCATCACCGCACACATGCAGCAGCTGGCAGGGACCCACAGTGCCCTGTGCTGTCCTGTGTCCCCTCCCACCCTCCCCCTCCACACCCCCCTCCTCCACCCTGACACCTCCCACCCACCCTCTCCTCCTCCTCCTCTTCCTCACCCCTCAACGCATCACATGCACCCTCACCCTCCCCTCCCTCCTGCCCCACCCCACCCTCCACCCCTTCCATGTCCCCGTCATCTTCTTCTGCCTCTGCCTCCTCATCCTACGCCTCCTCCCCCTCCTCAACCGGCTGGACTTCTGCTGTGGGGCGTGTTGTGGGGGGCCCTGAGCTTGATGGTCCCTCATCAGCAGCAGCATCCTCTGTGGGGTAGGAAAGTCATTAGCACACCATCTTGCAATTGCAGTGCCACATAAACATACTGTGGCCTCCCACAGGCTGTTGGGCCACTGTGACATGCTGTACTGCGCTGCGGAGGCCGTAACACTCACTGCTATGTTGCTGCAGCACCTTCCTTTGGAGGCATTTGAGGGCATCCGGGCAGTGCAGCCGCAACTCCCGTCCCTTTTTACATAGGTCCTTCACCTGTGGGGGAATGCAAGGGGTGGGAATATTAGCGGCCAGATATCTCTGGTGGGTGCCCAATGCATATCACACATCACTGCGAGCAGCAGGGTACTGCTGCTGCTCTGGTCAGTGGGTCCTCTACTACCTGTTGCCAGCGCCACCTGCATGTGTGGCTGTGGGTATGGGCATGTGCGGGGTGCTACCTACGTGTCCTGTGGGCAACCCCCCGGACCCCCCTTCCCAGTTCCTACGCTCTCCTTGCATGACATGGCAGCACCATGCCATGTGTGGGGTAGGCATGCTGGTCTCCAGGGGAGGTGTTTCTTAACCCCCTGTGTGGTCCAACACACACCTGTGTGTATGCCTGACCTACACACATCGGGCAGACACACCCGCCATGCCACCATGATATCTTTATTGGAACATGCGTGATGTGTTCTGGCGTTGTGCGGGGATTGGGTGGCCCTGAACACATCACCAGGAGCCACTACCATAACACCAGGATGTCTACTATACCTCTGTGGTCAGAACTGGGGCCTCCTGTGAATAGGGCAGTTGTGGTTGAATGCAACAGGAGCATTCACCAACACACCTAGCTGGGCCATAGACCTCTGTAATTATGTCCATGGCCTCCTGGGGTTAGGGCAGAGCTGTGAAACCCCAACAGATGCGGTTAACCTATCATCAGGATCTATAATAGACCTCTGTAATCAGGTCCAGGGCCTCCTGGGGTTAGCGCAGAGCTGTGATAACCCAACAGATGCAGGTAGCCTAACACCAGGATCTATAATAGACCTTTGTAATCAGGCCAAGGGTCTCCTGGAGTTAGGGTAGAGCTGTGCAAATGAAACAGATGCAGGTACCCTAACACCAGGATCTATGATAGACCTCTGTAATCAGGTCCAGGGCCTCCTGGGGTTAGGGCAGAGATGTGAAACCCCAACAGATGCAGGTAGCCTAAAACCAGGATCTATAATAGACCTCTGTAATAAGGTCCAGGGCCTCCTGGGGTTAGGGAAGAGCTGTGATACCCCAACAGATGCAGGTAGCCTAACACCAGGATCTATAATAGACCTCTGTAATCAGGCCCAGGACTTCCTGGAGTTAGGGCAGAGCTGTGCAAATGAAACAGATGCAGGTACCCTAACTCCAGGAGCTATAATAGACCTCTGTAATCAGGTCCAGGGCCTCCTGGATTTAGGGCAGAGCTGTGAAAATGAAACAGATGCAGTTAACCTATCATCAGGTTCTATAATGGACCTCTGTAATCAGGTCCAGGACCTCCTGGAGTTAGGGCAGAGCTGTGCAAATGAAACAGATGCAGCTAACCTATCATCAGGATCTATAATAGACCTCTGTAATCAGGTCTGGGGGCCTTTTGGGGATAGGGCAGGCTTGCAATCAACAAGGAAACTGGGGAAACTTGGGGAAACTGCTAGGTACATATGGCCACTGTTGGAAACAGAATACTGGGCTTGATGGACCTTGGTCTGACCCAGTATGGCATATCTTATGTTCTTACCATACGCATCTACATTGGCAACAGATTGGCCCACAGACTGGTATTTCCACCATGTTCTGCATGTATGATATGTGATGCTTGCTGTATATTGTGTTGCACAACTGCCATTGTGTGACCTGTCCCCATACACTTTCTTCACGTAGGTAGTCTGCAGATCGGTTGTACCGCCTGGTGAGGCACACCCATGCCCTCCTCTCTCGTGCAAGGTCCTGTCGCTTGGATGCTCCCGGGAACAGACGCCTCTCCCTGGTGCATATAAGCTCATTGAGGATCCTGAGCTCCCTCCGGGTGAATGCCAGCTTCCGGGATCGGGTGTCCATTTTTCCTCTCTCGAGATAGCGCGTGTACATGCGTGACATGGCACATGCACGACAGCTCGCTGACATACATGGCGCATGCGCCGTGTCGTGCATGTACACGCGCTATCTCGCGCTACTATGCGCTACCTGGCGCTATTACGGTGACAGCACACGTGGTATTGTGATGCCCGGAACACGTCAAAGTATTGTTAGCAGAACTGTGAAAGGTGCCGCGAATGGTACGAGCCGCTTTTACAGTCCCCATACACCCGATCTCGCTGCCATGCCCTCATTTGTTAGTTTAATTGGTGAATAGCTGTTTACGTTATGGCGGTGAGGCTCCCCGGCGTTGGGCAGCGGGCGCAATCTAGGGCGCCTTAGCTTGTGGTGCCCTGTGATGCGCCTTCTACGGCCCATGTTCAGCGCCACCGTAGTGTACAGGACTAGGGTGAGTGTGTATGTTGGCTTTACCGCACACTACAGAGCTGTGTCTAAATGTTACAGCCATGCAAAAGGGTGGCGCCTCAGACACTCTTCCTGATGTTATTGCACTGGGGATTTGAATCCATGCGAGCTGGCTGTGTAGGCATTGTAATAACCAGTGTGTTATGCCTCTATGGCCATCGTCATAGCTAGGGCTGGCTACACAACAACTGCATGTCAAAGCACATACATTCTGCTGTGCTCACTAGGATAGGGGAAACTCACAGCTAAGGCAGTTTCCAGGCCACGTTACCGTAGGCAAATGAGGTGAGGGTGTTGTTTTCATTTACACATTAAAACAATATTCCCATTAAAACATGTTTAACGCCATATGTGTGTCTGTTACAGGCCTACAAGGGAGTTGCCTCAGCCATTATTACTGAGGGCAGCCCACTGAGGGATTGGACCCATGATGCCTGACACTGAAGTCATCGAATTAACCATTATGATACATCAACATGTGTTTATCCTATGAATGGCTGGCTGCGGAAGGTGTGCAGGTCTCTGACGAAGAAACCACACTCCTTATTTCCTCCTCCAAACCCACCACCTATTCTTCAGACCCTATCCCCACCCATCTCCTACGTTCCATCTCCCTCACCATTGTCCCCTCCATCACTCATATCCTCAACCTTTCACTCTCCACTGCAACTGTCCCTGCTGACTTCAAACATGCTGTTGTCACACCCCTCCTCAAGAAACCCTCAGTTGATCCCACGTGCCCTTCTAACTATTGACCCATCTCCCTCCTTCCCTTCATATCCAAACTATTAGAACGAGCAGTCCACTGTCTCTTCCTTGACTTCCTCACCTCCCAGGCCCTCCTGGACACACTTCAATCTGGCTTCCGTCCCCTACATTCCACTGAAACGGCACTCACTAAAGTCTCAAATGACCTGTTCCTGGCTAAATCCAAGGGCCTCTACTCTATCCTCATCCTTCTTGACCTTTCTGCTGCCTTTGACACCGTTGACCACAACCTTCTCCTCATCACCCTCTCTTCGCTTGGCTTCAAGGATTACGTACTATCCTGGCTATCCTCCTACCTCTCCCATCGCTCATTCAGTGTATGCTCTGGTGGCACCTCCTCCTCCCCTACCCCACTCCATGTAGGAGTACCCCAGGGATCTGTCTGGCCCCCTCCTCTTCTCTCTCTATACACAAGGCCTCGGCGGACTCATCTCCTCCCATGGCTTTCAATACCATCTCTATTCTGATAACTCCCAAATCTACCTCTCTACACCTGATATTTCCCCGGCAACCTAGTCCAAGATCTCTGCCTGTCTTTCGGACATTGCTGCCTGGATGTCTCATCGCCGATTAAAATTGAACATGGCCAAGACTGAACTCATTATCTTTCCACCTAACTCCTCCCCCTACTTCCCCCTCTCTCAATCCATGTGGATGGATCTACTATCCTTCCTGTTCCCTCGGCCCCGCAATCTAGGGGTTATCTTCTCTCTCCTTTTCTGCGCACATCCAGCTTGTAGCTAAGACCTGCCACTTCTTTCTATACAACATCAGCAAAATCCGCCCATTCCTCTCTGAACACACTACCAAAACGCTTATCTACTCCTTAATCTCCTCTCGCCTTGATTACTGCAACCTACTCCTCACTGGTCTTCCCGCTAGCCACCTCCTCCCCCTCCAATCTATACAAAATCACGCCACTCAACTAATCTTCTGCCAACCTCGACATGACCATGTTACTCCTCTTCTCAGGTCGCTTCACTGGCTCCCTGTCCAATCCCGCATCCAATTCAAGCTTCTCCTGCTAACCTATAAGTGCATCCACTCTATGGCCCCTAACTACCTCTTTTCTCTTATCTCTCCCTACATCCCCTCTCGAAATCTGCGCTCTGCTAACAAATTACTTCTATCAATGCCTTTCACATGCACTGCAAAGTCCTGACTGCGCTCCTTTCACCTTGCTGCACCTTACACCTGGAACAGCCTACCTGCGTCTGTGCGCCTGGCATCCTCCTTGGCCCTCTTCAAATCCAGATTGAAGACCCACCTCTTCACTGTTGCATTCAGATCCTGACTCCTTCCTCATCTAACCCTAACCCCTGTCATCATTTATGACCAAAAACCGTGGTCCATAAACAGAGTGTTAATAACACTTAAATATAGTATTCACAAAACACTCCGATTTTAACCAGTTGTATGACCATTTATGACCAAACTACTGACCAAACCGTACCTTGCGCAGAACTGACTAATGCTCTATACTGTTCTAACTTATGTTTTGTTCTAACTAGATTGTAAGCTCCGATGAGCTTGACTCTGACAGGCAGGGACTGTCTCTTGTATGTTGGCTACCTCTTGTTAGGTCAGCTGTGCAGCACTGCGTGCGTGGCGCTTTACAAGTGCTAAATAGTAGCAATAGTAGTAGGTCATTCCCACAAACCTTATGAGGTGCTGCACAGGATAGGGGAGACCCAAACATACAGGGAGCCCACTGTGGGATTGAAGCCATGACATATTCCAGTGAGGACATCTTATTAACCATTGTACTACATCACTATGGGGTTTATTATACCAATGGCTGTCCACGGACAGGATGCAGGTCACCGGACATACTGTCTGCTGTGGCAACCAGGATAGGATAGAGACAACAGTACCCATAATGCAATTCACATGCAGAACAGCAGTCTACATCTGCTCCCCAGATGGGGTATGCACCTCTACAGCACGTCAGCTTGGTAGGGGGGAATGACCGTGCGTGTTACTGCCACTGACTACCCACAGTCCCTGCCATTGTGCGTGTACTGTGCTCACCTTGAAGGTGAGGTGGGGTGGCCAGCACCAGGTCCACAGTACCCGAGTTGGCTATGCCGGCTTTGCTGCAGGTCTCCATCAGTGCTAGTGTGTGAGAGGTATTTGCAGAGATGCTTGCACATGCCCTGTTTCTGTTTGGATTTGACAATCATGTCTGCTCCTTGTAGGCCAAGATGCAACCAAACTGGTGTATAGTCCGTGTGCTTGCCATAGTCACTTGTTCTCGGAGCAGGGGTGTGTGTAGACTCACATGAATGATGATGATGATGATGATATACATATCAAACCGGCCTCTATGGGTCAGGGTAAGGGACATGATCTGGCCCCAACATACCCACATACCCACATTCTGAACATTCCCCAGAAGGAACAGCTGCAACATGATGACAGGCTGTAGGACCAGCAAACGCCTTCCTTTGGGGAACCTGACAGTTGATGCAGGTTGGTACTTGTACCAGGCCATTACCATACAGGTGATAGGCATGCTCAGCTCAGCTGCCCCCCCACCACAATCTGCCATTCACCAGCAGAGACCACAGTCAGTGTGTACCTGCTGCACCTTGCAAGGTGTTACAGCCAGACTGCACAGTGTGCTGGCCCATACTTAGTGCATGTTCCCAGAAGAACAATGTGCACCCAGATGTGGGATATTCACACCAACACCAAACAAGTATGTCAGTAATTGGGGCCCAGGAATAGGAACTCACATATATCACTATTGAACACACTGTATGGCACTATGTGGGAAGGTTGACATGCCATGGTCACTGCTCAATCAGAGTGAGAGTGCCCTCACAGCATGACCTGCTGTGGCCACCCTGTCTGTGCAGATGGCGTTTGCCCACTACAATATCCCAGTCATTGCCCTATGCTCTCTGCAGATTCATCCTGGATAAACCGCCCTGTAGGGGCCATACCCACAATACCTTTCTCATCATTATGCACATTGGAGGTGGAACAGTGGAACCAGTGCAAACATTGGGGGCTCTGTGGGGTGTGGGTGGCCACAAAACAATGGACACACATACACAGATTACCACACATATTTGAGCATTGTACAAAGATAGCGGTGGTTGGCAGCCCTGTCCGCAACAACTGTCATGGGCTTTGTGTAGGCATTGGTAGGATAATCAATACTATTAGGGACACTCTCCAGGGTGGTAAACACTGTCAGATATGCATGAGGGGGCACACACCACATAAATCAGTAAGGTTGCTATGATGGATCTCTGTTAGAAAGATGTGTTTAAGTTAAGATTTGTTATCTGACATTGGTCTTGGCTACCTTTTGATTATATGGGACGTGTTTCCATGTTTATGACGGCATTGCTAAGGTATGCAGGTGCTAGTAGTTGGGGCTGGTGCTCTGCGCAGGACACAACAGCCTACCTTTTCATTACACTTTAGATCAGAGCTACTCAAATCCAGACCTGGAGATCCGCAACCCTGCAGGTTTTTGGGATATCCCTAATGAATATGCATGAGATATATATGCATTAGAGATATCCTGCCAACCTGACTGGTTTGTAGCCCTCCAGGACTGGATTTGGAGACCCCCTGCCTTACACCTCTGTCATTTAAGATTGTGAGTGCGCAAGGTGCAGATGTCCAAGACATCAAAAAGATTAGATAGAATTTGTCACATTCCTCCTTGCTTCTCACCACCACCAAAATATCGTCTATTTGACAACTTTTTGGTGGTGGTGAGAATTGAGGAGGAATGTGACACATTTTATCTACCCTTTTGATGTCTAGGACATCTGTACCTTTCCCACTCACAATCTTAAATGACAGAGGTGTAAGGCAGGGGTCTCCAAATCCAGCCCTGGAGGGCCACAAACCAGTCAGGTTGGCAGGATATCTCTAATGCATAAATATCTCATGCATATTCATTAGGGATATCCCAAAAATCTGACTGGTTTGCGGCCCTCCAGGACTGAATTTGAGTAGCTCTGGTGTAGGTGTTTGTGCCCTTGTTAGGCGATGCTCTGAGGCAGAGGTTCACAAATCCAGTCCTGGTGGTTCAGACAGGATTCAGGTTGTCAGGCTGTCCCTACTGAATATGCATGACATATATTTGCATACAATGGGGGCAGTTCCTTCATATGCATCTCATGCATATTTATTATGGACAGCCTGACAACCTGAATGGTGTTTGCCCTCCAGAACTGGGGTTGCCACCATCTGCTCTGAGGAGTGCACATTATTATTGTGTATGTGCTCTGTGGGGTAAAATACAGGGACATGGTGTGCAGGAGCCACAGCTGGAGCTTGAACCTGTGACCTTCTGCCCCTGTACATACTGACTGTGTGTACTGCACCAAACTGTTACCACAGAGGTAGTTCCTTCCCAGGGGATACCATTACTGTTCGTCTGACAGACCTTGTCTGTTGGACTGCATGCCACCCACCTGGACAGGGCTTGGCCTTGGTCTGCTGTGGGCAGATAACACTGCCCCCTCCACCACCAGCACCCCTCCGCCACCATGCTGACATGCCCTTCTGCCGGTGGTGTGCAGTCCAAGGCCATCCAGCGTGCCCATAGGCGACTGCCTTTGGTGTGGGATCTGGGGTAGAGGTGCCTACATAGACATCCATGCTTACCCCTGGCACCGTCTGCCAATTTTTTGTGCCTTTTGGGGTACCTGCTAGGTAATGTCCATTGGGGCACTGGAGGACACACACTCGTGGACATGTTTGCCCTTGGTCAGTTGCTGTCATGCTGCCTTTTCTTCTCTGCCTTCCTATGTGGCACTTAGGCAAATGCCTAGCTCACCCTGTGCCCCAGCTGCCCCACTGCATATCCCGCCTGCAGCCCCCTGTACCCCATTTGCAGACTCACCATAGTGCCCTTTGGTACTTGGGCACTATGCTGTTGCTGCACATGTATCACTACTATCACGTTTCTTGGTTTCTCTGCCTTTCCTGTACATTGCTGACTGAACTGGTTTCTCTCTCCTGATAATGTGCCTCTAGCGCAAGGTTTTCACTGGCACTAATTTTCAGACCTTCATTTCACAGCATTAGTGTGCATGAAGCCTCTCCCTGCCCACTCACTGCCCATTGACCCCTTCTCTCCGCCCTCTGGGGAGCCTTACTCCACCCTCTGTGTGCCTTAGCGCCGGAGACACGTTCGCCCGAAAATGCACGTTATTGCGCGATAATATTACTTTGTCACATTTATAATGTTATGTATTGCGCGATAAAGTCACGTATTGCGTGCAAACTGCGCTGCTGTGACGTTAGCGCTGTTTAGTAAACTGTAAACATACCCCCAAGTGATGTGGAAGAAAGATATAGAAATTGGCCCATTTATTGTGGGCCTGCCAACCAGTTTGAAAAGTATTTCCAAGTGTACCTTGACAAGCTACCTGTATATATTACATTTTATGAACTCCAGAAGAAGGTTGACTTAAGCACAATGCAATTGTTAAGACAAGGGTTAGAGGTAAATCTAAGAGATTGGGATCATCACCAATATACCCTGGCATAGGAGTGTCACAGTACACCCTAGACTAATTCATTACTGCTATAGAAAAGCTGCAGATGTCCAAATCTGTACTTTCAAGGATTGTTCTGGGATGGGTGGTGTTGGATTATTTAATTATCAAAATCATAGGGAGGCCCTAGGAGTTAAAAAGTTAATTGAGGGATGCATTTAAGGCTTAAGATTTGCCCGGGTTATCTAATATCCTCACACTTCCCCTGACTTATGGCTATAATCTGGAAGTTATGTGAACTTACCCAGAATGCAACAAGGTTTGTTAAGCTTGTCTGACCATCAGGGCCTAAATAGGGTTGCCAACCGGCCGGTTTTCAGCTGGCCTGGCCGGTTTTTCCATGGCCAGGCCGGCTGCCGGCACAGATGTCAAACCGGCCGTTGAAAAGCCGGTTTTTTGCTCTGGCTGCAAGATCGGGAGCGGCCAGAGCAAAAAACCGGCTTTCCTCCCGATGTCCGCGGCGCGAATGCGAACGCGAACGCGATTCCCCATAATAGTGCAGCCACTGCTTCTGCTTTGTACAGAGCAGCGGCTGGACTACACTTACTTTGAAAAGTAAAGAAACTGTATGAGGAGCCCTCCGGTCATGGCAGAGCCAGAGGAAGTGATGTCATGGGGGCGGGTTCCTCACAGGCTGTCTTTCCTTTCAAATTAACTTTATTGCAGCTAAAGTTAATTTGAAAAGGAAAGACAGCCCGTGAGGAGCCTGCCCCCATGACATCACTTCCTCGGGCTCTGCGATGACCGGAGGGCTTCTCACACAGTTTCTTTACTTTTCAAAGTAAGTGTATTGCAGCCGCTGCTCTGTACAAAGCAGAAGCAGCGGCTTGGGCAGGGCAGGGCAGGGCAGGGGTGTGAGTGAACCAGCAAGGGGGTGGGGGGTGATGGTATGATTAAACCAGCAGGAGGGAGGGAGGGGGGGGTTGGTGTGAGTGACCCAGCAGGAGGGGGTGAGTGAGTGACAGGGGGGTGGGTGAGTGAACCAGCAGTGGAAGGGGGGGTGGTGTGAGAGAACCAGCAGTGGAGGGGGGGGGGGGTGTGAGTGAATCAGCATGGGAGGGGGGTTGGTGTGAACCAGCAGGGGAGCGGGGTTGGTGTGAGTGAACCAGCAGGGGAGGGGGGGTGATGGTGTGAGTGAACCAGCAAGGGGGGGGGTGAGTGAGTGACACGGGGGTGGTAAGTGAACCAGCAGGGAGGGGGTGAGTGAGTGAACCAGCAGGGGAGGGGCGAGTGAGTGAACCAGCACTGAGGGGGGGTGTGAGTGAGCCAGCACTGAGGGGGGTGTGTGAGTGAATCCTCAGTAATTTTTGTGGGTGGGGCTGGGGGCGGGGCAGGGGCGGGACTGGGGGAGGAGAATGGGTGGAGCATGGCGAGCCACAGGTGTCGGGTTTTTCTCGGTGAAAAAGTTGGCAACCCTAGGGCCTATTTTGCTATGCTCCCCCCTAAAAGCTGCCACCCTAGGTGTCTGTCTACTTTACTTAATGGCTAAGCCGGCTCTGTCTTATGCTTTCCTCATCATCTGCTTCACAACAGTGCTGTGATCAGAACTGCAACTCCAAGAAACATGGAGGGTATATCTTATAGTGTTGGTGTGGGCGTGTGAATAGCTGAATGGGATACATATGACTAATGGGCTTGTGAGCTCTGTGCTGCAGCCATGTAAAATACCTAAGAATCAACTTTTCTGTCAGCAGTTATTCAAAAAATGTGATAATAAAAAATATATACATTTTTGGTACTGGAGGGCTTTATGCCTGTGGAGGCCATTTCCGATGGGATCCCATCCATCCTGTCTGGATGTCCAAAATCTGGACGGGCTCGATTTGTACCTGATTCTGATCCCATGGGGGCTATATATCCCCACGGGATCAGAATTCGGTGCAACGGACAGGACGTGCCCCGATTCTGGTCTGCAGCACGTCCAGATACTTCCCCGGCTAGCGCAGCCTGGGCTCCTGCATGGAACCACGGTGCCATGGTATCCCATCGCCATGGCACCTCGGCTCCATTCTGGAGCCCCAATCGCTGGTGCTGCATTAAATGGCTTGTTCCCCTGCCCCCACTCACCCTTTCTCCTTGGCCCTCCGCTGTCTGCTACAAACCACTGGGGAACTTATTCCACCTCCGAGGTGGAATAAGTTCCTCTTGTAGATGGCTGACCCTGGATGTACAGGGCTGACACCGGAATTGTCCCTGTATGTCTGTAGTCAGGGTCATGCCTCTGGCCCACACTCGCACCTCCCTAGGCCCGCCCCCTCTCGCCCTCGTACTGAGCTCCCCGCCCATTTCTGCTGTACGTATGGGGAGCTCATTTGCTGGCATAGCACCCAGGCATTTAGTGGGGAATGTGCATCCACCCTGGATATTTATCCCTGCTAAACATTGGTCAGATTGACCCCCATAGTATATTGCCTAAAGCCCTAAATACCCCATGCTAAATGGGCTTATCAGTTTAGATCAGTTAGCTCAGTGTATTTCTTTTAATTCCAAACTCAACAATTTTTTTCACTTACTCTACATTAAATGCAAAAAATAATGTGTGGTAAACACAAAGGCTATGCAGTAGATGTTGGGGATAGGGCCAGTACCTGCCTTACATTTACTATACAGGGCAGACACTTATCTCACAAGCTCCCTATCTATTGATGAATGTAATGTGGGCCCCAACATGAAAGAAAAAGCAATGGTTGTGGCTACTGCACACCCCCATCCTAAGTGTTATGCCCCAGACAGACACCCCCCCCCCACCAAATCATATATCCCCCTCCAGGAGAGCTCTGCAACTCAATCACATACCCTCCCACAAGAGACCCACACCTGATATCAAACCCCTCACAAATGATAATGCTGTCCTGCTCACATCCTCAACCTTCCCAGCACTTATCAGGGTAGCCCTAGTAGTCTAGCAGATAGGGCACAAGCAATCCCCCTCTGTTGCCCATGTTCAAAATGGCAGTATTCTTGTAGTACTACCAAGAAGGGTCAATCTGCCAAAAAGGGCAATTGCTCATGGCCTCTATTTATTTATTTAATTAACAGTTTTTCTATACCACCCTATCATAGGATCTACAGCAGTTTACATATAACATCAACCAACAATCATATAAGTTACATTTAACAAGGATGATTAAATTTGGTAGATTATATGGGGTTACAGATAATTCACTTGTATTAGTGTTGTGGGTGACACATTACAGCAGATAGGGAGTATGTTCTTTGGAGGGTGGAACCAGTTGGGTGAAAGAGAGGTAGGTAGGTTGGGTTGAGGAGAGGAATGGGGGCAGACAGTTGTGAGGTTATGGGGGCAGACAGGTGGGAGGATAGGGGTCTGTATACTGAGGTGCTTCAGTATATATCTATTGTTCATGGGATCTTCCCATAATATTCAGTAAATAGGAAGGTCTTTATTGCTTTTCTGAAGACAGATATGTCCTTGATAGTTCTCATTGAGTTAGGTAGGTCATTCCATAAGGAGGGAGCATATAAGGAGTATGCTCTCTTACATGCCGTTTGCTTGGCTTTCCTCTTGTGCGTGGGGATGTTCAGAGTGTTATTTGAGTTTCTTCTCATTCTGTCCTCCAGTGTCTTTTTTATCAGCGGTTGAAGAACTGGGGGTGCCAGGTTGTGGATTATGTTGAAGATCATCAATAAGGCCTTGTATTTGGAATGTGTTGTAGTCTAAGGGTTATGTGGCAGTATCTTGCTGTTTCGGTTATTATGCGCGCAGTAGTGTTTTGTACAAGTTGGAGTGGAAGTGTTCTCTTCGGGAGACCTTGTATTACAGTAATCTAGTTAATTGCATATGATGCTTATTCATTTGCATACTTCTAAGCACTAATTTTAGTTTTTATAAAGTAATGTGATAAGCGACTTTTTGTATATGCACATTGGGGATAATTTTATAACAGGATGCCTATGTGAGAAGTCCAAAAGTAATCGGGACGGGCAGGATTCATCTGAGGATATTGAAAGAATTTAGGGGACTACTGGCAGCTCTTCTGGCTGACCTTTTCAATGCATCTTTAGAGTCAGGGATTATGGTGTAAGTTCATATGAGGAGCCCCCAAGCAAAATTTACCAAGGGCCCCTCATGATGGTGTTGGCAAATGCCATGCCTACACTCCGTCCAAGCACCACCCTTGTTCTTGGCCTGCCAGAAGATATATACAATGGGCACTTACTGTATGTGTGCACTTACAGAATAGTGCCAGGGCAAAGCACATGCATAACTGCCCAATCATGTGGGTAAATCCTTGAAAATAGGGACTTAGACGTGTAACTTTCAATGTGGACCATATAGAGTAGAATCATACATTTGTGCATTGCAGCAGCACAAGTTTAGAAAGGCCTTTTCTACAGGTGAAACAGGCTTTATACACAAAAAATACACATTAAGGCCAACATGTGCTAAATGTGGCATTTGGTGCAGTAAAACTTAGGAGCCGATATTTAGCATGGCTTATACTGTAAGAAGCACCCACTAACCATATGAATCCCAGTGATCATGGTAATAAGCAACACTATGGGGGCGATTCTGACTCATGTATAGCGGGGTTGGACGTCCAACCCCCTGAACAGACCTGGGGCCGTATTCCAGTCCTCCTGCTCCCCACACACACAGGGTCTTTGTGCGGGGAGCACTGGACAGGGGAGGGAGGGGACGGCAACTGGGCAGAGCGGGGGAGGGACCAGGTACCCAGACATACAGAGGCCATTCAGGGCAGACCTCTGTATGTCCGGCAAGGGCAGGATAGACATCGGACTTGGATCGGCAGAGATTGGGGCATGCAAACCCCCCACAGACATTGATCAGCTGCAGGTGATCCCCTGCCACCCGATCCTGGCCCTGGCTGCACCTGCCACATGTCGGGCGGCGGGGAAAGGAGAGCAACTGGACACCACGGGAACAGCACACGAGCAGGAGCACTGAGCAGTGGAGACAGGCAGCATGCTTTCCATCTCACTGCTCTGAATGCCGTCCACTGCAGGCCGTCTGAGTACCTGATTTTGTAACCACAGGAATGTATAGCTCCTGCAGTTGCAGAATTGGGTACAAATGTGCCCCATCCATTGTTAAAAGATAGAAAGCAGAGGGTAGGGCTAAATGGCCAATTTTCCCAATGGAGAAAGGTGAATAGTGGTGTACCCCAGGGATCTGTGCTGGGTCCGCTGCTTTTTGACATATTCATAAATGACCTGGAAAGTGGAATAATGAGTGAGGTTATCAAATTTGCAGATGACACAAAACTATTTAAAGTTGTTAAAACCCAAGAGGATTGTGAAAAATTGCAAGAGGATCTTGATAAATTGGAAGACTGGGCATCAAAATGGCAGCTGAAATTTAATGTGGACAAGTGCAAGGTTATGCACCTAGGGAAGAACAACCCAAACTATGGTTACACGATGCAAGGTTCCACATTAGGAACCACCACCCAGGAAAAAGATTTAGGCGTCATTGTGGATAACATGTTAAAACCCTCGGCCCAGTGTGCAGCGGCGGCCAAGAGAGCAAATAGAATGCTAGGTATGATAAGGAAAGGAATGGAAAATAAAACAAAAGATATTATAATGCCTCTATATCGTTCCATGGTGAGACCGCACCTTGAATACTGTGTGCAATTCTGGTCGCCATATCTTAAAAAAGGATATAGCGATTTTAGAAAAGGTACAGAGAAGAGCCACCAAAATGGTAAAGGGGATGGAAGGATACTCCTATGAAGAAAGGCTAAAAAGGTTAGGGTTCTTTAACCTGGAAAAGAGACGGCTGAGGGGAGATATGATAGAAGTCTATAAATTAATGAACGGAGTGGAAGGGGTAAACGTAGATCGATTGTTTACCTTATCAGAATATAGAAAGACTAGGGGACATGCAATGAAGCTACAGGGTAAACTATTTAAGACTAATAAAAGAAAATATTTTTTCACTCAACGTGTAATCAAACTCTGGAATTTGTTACCGGAGGATGTAGTAAAGGCTGTTAGTGTAGCTGGGTTTAAAAAAGGTTTGGACAAGTTCCTGGAGAAAGGTCCATAAACCATTATTAAGAAGTGACCGAAGATATCAATGCTTGACCCAGTACAAGCATTGTGGAACTTGTGTCTCTTGGGGAAACTGCTAGGTACATATGACCTAGATTGGCCACTGTTGGAAACAGAATACTGGGCTTGATGGACCTTGGTCTGACCCAGTATGGCATATCTTATGTTCTTATGTTCTTATGGACGTCCGGATGGCCCAGACGTACAGGGCTCTGAATCAGTCACCATGCAGATAGTGCTACTGAATATTTCCTTTGACTGCCACAGCAGACTGGTCTTGTGGACAGAACAAGGGTAGTCCCAGGGGTTAGCATTGATATACAGTATGCTAACTGGATAACAAGCCACATAAAATTAGGCTCAAAAGAGGCGGTCCTAACTGCTATCCAGACAGTGCTGGTCATCAGCAGTGAAAACAGATATTCAGCACCAGCGGATATCTCAATTCCACTGCTAAATATCCAATTTCATTTTAAATAGCACAACTAGTGTTTAAAAACTGCTGACTACGAAGTCTAAATATTGCCCTGTTAATTTTCCCTAATATTTAGGAGGTCTTTTACTAACAGGAGCTAGGGCATTGCACCTAACACACCAAAAGCACTGAAACTATAGCATGTTAGGTGCAACACCACTGCATTAACTCTCTGGGGTGTTTAAAGCATTTATTATTTATTTATTTATTTAGCTTTTCTTCTATACCGCGCTATTCACATCAGTGCGGTGTACATTCAACATAACATTATACATGCAGTCGAACCGCATTGTATTTACATTGAACAGGAGCAATAAACCTGGATATAACTAGGGGTAACTATTTACAAATTATTTACATTGATTTAACCAGCAGTTGACATGCAGCACTTTCCCCTAACACGGGCCACATTAGTGCGGGTGCCCTTAACTCCACCTATTGAGGTGGCATTAGGTGAACCCACCCTAATGGAATTAATATGTAGTGTGAACCCAGCACTAACTGTTCTGAGCTCACCATGCTCACTCTCTGCCCCCTAACCTGCCCATTCACTACCCTAGCATGGTTGCGCAGCACAGGAATCATCCCACGCTGTTATGGCCCCACACTAGCTGTCAACGCAAGCCCCAATATGTTCCAGAACAAGGGCTGCCAGTTAGTAAAAGACCCCCTTAATCTCTCAGGGCCCGATTCCAGTGTAGTTGTAAAAGCCCTGCATGCGTCCGGCCAGAACTGAACGCACAGAGGGAGTCGCGATTCTGATCCCACAGGACACGTGTAGCCCCGCAGGATCAGAATCATGAACAGACCTTTACGTGCAGGCCCAGACCATGATCCTGTCTGGCCTGCACATACAGGCCTTCCCTGAGTAACTCAGTCAGGGCTTTTAAACGGAGCCGCGACACCATGGCATCTGGTTGCCATGGTATAGAGACTCCATTTAAAAGCCACAATCCCTGGCCGCCAGCCTCCAAATTGCTTTCCCCACAGCCTGACCCCCAATCTGGCCTCCCAAGGTCAGGGTTAGGCTGCGGGGAATGCTCTCCAACCCCCTCCCACTGCTGCCATGCCCCAAACCCATCTATCCTGCTGCATCAGAGAAGTTATTCCACCTCAGGGATGGAATAACTTCCCCATTCAAGTCGCCAGTCCCAGATGTACAGGGCCGCCATTAGAATTGGTCCTGTACGTCCGGGGCCGGCAACTTGAATGTGGAAGTTATTCCACCTCTTAGGTGAAATAACTTCCATGATGCGGTGGAATCAGTGGGCCGGAGGCATGGCAGCGGTGGGAGTGGGCAGAGAGCATTCCCCGCAGCCCAACCCCCGATCTGGCCTCCTAGGGCCAGTGTCAGGCTGCGGGGAATGCTGTTCGCCCCCTCCCACCGCTGCAATGCCCCGGGCCCGCCGATCCAACCATATCAGGGAAGTTAATCCACATCAAAGGTGGAATAATTTCTCCGTTGAAGTTGCCAGCCCTGGATGTACAGGGCCAACATTAGAATCAGCATGGTAGGTCCGGGGCTGGTGACAACCCACTGTCCGCCCCCAATCCTCCCCTTTCCTGTCCCCATCTAACTTCCCCGTACAAACTGCAGGGAAGGAGGATAGGGCCGAGAAAGGCCACGAATAGCGGGAATGGACATCCATTCCTACTATATGTAGCTCGGAATGGCCCCCTTATAATATGACTTGCCTTATTCCTATTAAACAGAATCTCATCAACTATAAGCACTATATTGATTCACTTATTTTGCCAGGCTTTGCCCAACATTACAGTTTTTTGACTCATCATTAATCTAGGAGCCATTAGAGAATGATTAATGTAATCTGTGACTACTTCTATAAATCATTCTTATCGTGTATCTCTTTATAATTTAATTTTCGATTAATTTATTTAAGCATTATTCAACAATTATTTGTCTACTGTTAGAGTGGCAATAGTTTAATTAATACTATATTTCATAATCAGCAAGTAATCCAAGAATAGTAAAAGATCATGATACATTCTTTAAATTCAATTAGTCCTTATTTCATCTTTTTAACCAATATTAATGATTTAATTCAATTCACAAAATACTAGTTGCCTTTCATGTTTTCTCCAACTCTCATTTATTTGAAATCTACACAGCCATTCAAATGATTATCACTTTAACAATGATCAATAATAATAAATTTTGATATGCTAGATGAAATTTCCATTATGGAAATGAAGCAAATTTTCACCAGTTGTGACCTCTCCTTAAATACCCTTAGATCTGAATATTAACTGTTTCTGATGACATGAGGGATTATAGGATACTACAAATATAAACAAGGAACGTTTTCATTTCAGTTTGTTTTTAGATCAATCAACCTTATGCTTACTTGTCACCTTCTATGCATTTATAACAGGAGTATCAGACTATGCTACTTTTGTCTTTGGGTTCAGATTATAAAATATCAGTATTATAGAAAGAAAAGGTCCATAAACTATTATTAAAGAGGACTTGGGAATTCCACTGCTGGCCCCGGGACAAGCATTGTGCAACCTGAATGTCTTTTTGGGAACCTGCTAGGTACTTGTGAACTGGATTGGCCACTGTTGGAAACAGGATATTGGGCTTGACGGACCTTGGTCTGACCCATTATGGCATATCCTATGTTCTTATGTTTTTGTGAAGGAACATTCTAATATATGCGTCCAGGTACCTGTGCATCCAATCAGAATTGGAATGCCCAGAGGCAGACCCGACTTTGATCCCGCGGTCCTAGACGTGCCCCGCAGGATCAGAATTGGGTCTAGGGCCTGTATGTGCAGGCTGGGGCCCGATTCTGATTGGCCTGCATGCACAGTCACCTGCCCGGCTACCTCAGTGAGGCTCCTGATCTCCTTCCACCGACCACAATTTTCTTTCACCGCAGCCTGACCCCCGATCTGGCCTTCCATGGCCAGGGTTGGGCTGCGGTGAATCCCCAGCATGCCCTCACCTTTCCAATGCTGACCAGGGGCCTGCCGTCTTCCGAAATCCATGGGGACTTATTCCACCTCTGAGATGAAATAAGTTCCCCATCCAGTTTGCCGACCCCGGATGTACAGGGCTGACCTCAGAATCGCCAATGGCCCACCCTCCCTTTGCCTCCTCAATGCCCCCTCCTGCTCCCGTCTAAGTATCCCCATAGAAACATCTTGTTCATATAGGGAGGCTTTTGACAGGGACAGCAGGGGGCCAAATAGCGGGGATGGAATAGACCCCATAGTCTGAAGTCACTGTTACTGTGTACTGTGGTACTGCAGAGCCTATTCAAACAGGAAAAAAGGTTTTAAATCCAGAAAAAAGATTTCAACACCAGATGCGACATTACGAGGAGCCAGATAGGGGGAGCAAGAGAGACCTTCCAAGGCCTAGAGAACCGCACCCCAGAGCTGGTGATGTAATGCCAACCAACAGCCAATCCAGGAAAGGGGGAGTTCCTTCTAAGAAAGGCTGGGAAGTTGAAAAGGAGGAAATAGGACAAGCAAGAGAAGCAGAAGTAGAGGCAGAAGCCGAAGAAGAAAAGGAGTCTTGACAAAGAGACCAGAGAGGAAGGAGTTCCTGGCAAGAAGACACAGTGAGTCCGGTGCAGCAGAATACCAGGAGTTCTTGGCAAAGAGACACTGGAAAGAAAGGTACCAGGAGAGAGACAAAGGTCAGAGTTTTATATGAGGAACCGGTACCAGCAGATGCAGGACACTGTGGAAGTTACCAGAGAGATGATGAAGTCATTGCCATAAGAGGTAACACTCTTCATTCAAGGAGCAAAAGGTGTGGGTGTGAAAGAGTGGTAACTCCACCCGAAGGCCAGCTGAACAGTGGGAAGCCTACTGCTCGAGTAAGGCTGAATTGCAGCAGGACTAGGCCTCAAGACTCAGCTAACTGGGATAGGCCCAGAGAACAAGGTAAACCCCATTTTTATTCTAATAAGCGTTATAACTTGCTGACACAGGGAGCACAAGGGACAGAGGTGTGCACTCCTTACCAAGCTGTCTGTAAGACAAGACACAAGCTTTTATCAAAAGAAAGACTGTTTAATACAAGGCACCAAGACAAAGGAAGATACTTTAATAGCAAGCATTCACATGACCAAAGCCCAGACCTAGGCCCAGAACACTGGAGGCTAGTGCAAGCGGTATATGAGAAGCCTCAACGTATTCCACAAGAATATACTGATACAGAGTCACAGTTATCAGACCCACAGCCTATGCAGGTGGAATTCAATGAGGACCCTCCTGAGATAGCCATGGATTGCAGCTACTGTCAGGCAGGAAGCCTAGAGTCTCTGCCTGATGTGTAAAGCAGGGCTCAGTAGCAAAGCCTGTGTGTTTTATTTGTTTAAGGTCCTGTGAAGTAACAGTAGACAAAGCAATATCTGAAATGTTTTCTTTTCTACCTGAAGCAAGGTTTTCTTTATGTTGATGTAGACTCCACTATTTGAACCATTGTACATTAGGGGAAATAAAAAGCCTTTCTTTCCCGACACTCGGACTTTGTGTTCACTTGACGTTTTGGCACACGGTAGGTCCTGGGAACAAATACCCAGACCCCGCATACGAGGACCAAACTCAAAAATAGAAAAATAATTCATGTCCACCCGACCTGCCTTAACCACCCTTGGCCACTAGGGCGGCGGTGCGACAGTACTAACTTGCATTTGTTTTTAGATCCTGAAATTTTTTGTCTTGTTTGTTTCATTAGGTTCCATTAAAGGCTGAGGTAAGAAATTTTGGCTCTCTTAACAGTGGTTTCCCCACCATTTTTAATGAAACTTGATTAATTTATTTATTTAAGCTTTTTTATATACCGTCTTTCTACAGTTCAAGACAGTTTACATAAAACTAAACTTGTAACAGTGTGGATACAGCTGTTGTACAGAGAACAAAACTTGGTATGTTGGAACATTAAACAATTAACATTTTATAGTTAACAATTGTAGAATGATGCCAGTGTTGGCAACTATGTACAAGAAGGATGGGGGGCAGGGGCACAAAGTGAGTTGTTGGAAGGGGAGGGCAGGGAATCAATTAAGGGGGGGGGAGGATTCAGATACATTGCACCTGCTGAGGAAGAATGTTGTGAGGACCAATTTACACTAGATTGAAGTTGCTTAGGGGGTAGTGCTAAAGTGTTCCTGGAAGAGGAAGGTTTTGAGCTTTTTTCGGAACTCTGAGTGATCAGAGCAGCCTCGTAAGTCAGGCGGGAGGGCGTTCCATTCTATGGGGGCAAAGAGGGAGAAAGCATGGTTGCAGGTAGATTGTTTGCTTTTTATCTTTTGGGCTGGGATATTGAGGAGGTTTGCAGAGTGGGTCTACGCAGTCTGTTGCTATTTGGCCTAGAGAGGAGGGAGAGAAGACAGGATGCAGATTCATTGTTTATGACTTTGTGAATCAGTGTGAGAAATTTGAATTTTTTTCTGGCCAGGATAGGGAGCCAGTGGCGGTATTGGAGGACAGGGGTAATGTAGGCTTGCCTGGATGTTCTGTTGGTTAAACGTGCTGTGGTGTTCTTGGTCATTTGGAGTGGGTGAAGGCTTTGCTTTGGGAGACTGTGGTATATGTTCTCTGTAAAACCAAACTGCTTGATGTTATGGTCCTTTGTTTTTATGTAAACCGCGCTGCTGCTAAATAGTGCGGTATATAAGAGATTGTAATAAATAATAAATAAATTAAATAAATAAATAAATAAATATGAGCTTACAATAGCTGAGAGTGGGGGTAGTTAGGGCTTAGCAGACAGTTTGAAAAGAGTCTGGGCTTAGTAAGGGGCGGAGGTTTTTCAGAGTTCTGATCTTGTTATATATAGGGGTATGTTTACTAAACCGCGTTAACGTACCAGCGGCTACGTTAAGGCATGTTAGGTAATGTTAATGCGCTATGTAACATTAACTCACGTTAACGTTACATTAATGCACGTTAACGTAACCTAATGCGTGTTAGCGTTCCTGGGCTGCGGTAAACACCACAGAGGGTGGAGAGAGAGCAGAGAGAAGGGGTCAATAGGCGGGGAGAGGGCGGGGGGAGGCGCCCATGACACCAACACGGGGAACTGAAGGGCTGGAAACTACCACGAGTGAAAACCTGGTGTTAGATGCACATTTGCAGGAGAGAGAAACCATTTCAGTGTCAGCAATTTACAGCCTAGGCAGGGAGCCCAAGAGAGGTGATAGCAGTGCTCCATCT
Source organism: Ichthyophis bannanicus (assembly GCA_033557465.1). Lineage (NCBI taxonomy): Eukaryota > Metazoa > Chordata > Amphibia > Gymnophiona > Ichthyophiidae > Ichthyophis > Ichthyophis bannanicus. The sequence goes on along the minus strand of CM066032.1, from coordinate 1,464,174,799 downwards.
GCAGCAACAGTATAGTGGCCAAGTATGAAAGGCCACTATGGTGATGGTGCAAATGAGGTATAGGGGAACTGTAGGCTGGACATGCAGTGGGGGCAGCTGGGGCACAGGGTGAACTAGACCATCGCCCAGGTGGCACATAGGAAAATAGAAACTGGAAATCAGCAGGACAGCAGTTGACCAGGGCCAAACTTGCCCAGTAGTCCGTGTTCCATAGTGTCCCATCCAGGGGACATTACCCAACAAGTACCCCAAAAGTCACACAGGTACCACTATGCCTGTAAGAGGGCAAACAGTGCACATCTGGGGACCACACTAACAAGGGTCCATAGACCACACCCAGGATGGCTCCCAAACAGTTTGTAGACCCAGCTAACTGAACACACTTTACGGCAGCCCCTAAGGCAATGCAGGGTGTGCCCATACATTGTCGGAAACATATCTACACCCACTAGGCCAAACTGGGTACACCGAACCTGAGGTGCATACCCTAGCCTGTCCACAGTCAGCTGTAACAAGACACTCCACCTACATCTACCCGGTCCACCCTAGTCAATAGTTGCTAGAGCACCTACCTGACATCCCCCCAGCCATCACTCGCCCATGTGGAGGGCCATAACATTGGTAGACAGTGATGGGGGGGATGTGTGGATGTCCATGTATGCCTCGCCATCCCAGATCCCGCACACTAGGCACCCGCCTACCTGCAGAGTGGATGGCCTGGGACCACGCACGACCAGCACCAACAGCATATGGTCATGTCAGCATGGCAGAGGGTGTGTGTTTATGCTGGAGGGAGCAGTGCCACCCGCCTGAATTTGACCTAAACCATGCCCTGTACTAATACGTGGTGTGCAGTGCAACAGAAAAGGTCTGCCTGAGAAAAGTAAGGGTAGCCCCAGGGACTGCTACACCTCTGTGGCAATAGTGTGGCGCCGTACATGCAGCCAGTGTGTCCAAAAGCAGAGAGTCACAGATTCAAGTCCCAACTGTGGATCCTACAAAGCATCTCCCCACATTTTACCCTACAATGCATATACAACATCAACATGTGCAAACCCCAAAGTGGGGTCGAACAGTGGTCAAAACACCCACTCACACAGGATCCACTATCCAAAGCTTCATGGAGAGTCAGGCTGTTGGCTCCAGCACGGAGCTGCAGTTATCACCAGAGAACTACTACTACTCTCTGCACAGTTTAGCAATGTCGGCACTGTGATCAAGACCAGTATGGCGAGCAGGATTGCCAACCACCCCTATCATTGCACAATGCTGCAATAGGGGTGTGTATGTCCATCAATTGTTTTGTGGCTGCCTACACCACTCTGGGCCCACAATGTCCCACTGTTACCAGTGTTAGCCTGCAAATGGAGGAGTGGCCTAGTGGTTGGGGCAAGGTACTTCAGGCTGGAAGGACGGAGGTTCAAATCCCACTAGAGGACAGTAACCTTGGGTCGGAAGGACTGGGGTTTCTAGTCCCACAGGTGCTCCTTGTGGTCTTGGGCAAGCCACTTAACCCTCCATAGCCCATGTTCCCTGTAAAATATTTATTTCCAAGTTATAATGCCCTGTTCAATGTAATTTCAGTTTGTTCAATGTAAACCGCACTGATGCAGAATAGCGCGGTATATAAGAGAATGTAAATAAATAAAATAAAATAAAAATAAATAAAAATGTGCATAATGAGGAGCAAGGTATTGTAGGTATGGCCCAGACAGGGCGGATTGGCAGAATGCATCTGCACAGGGTGTAGGGCAATGGCTGGGACACTGTAGTGCCCAACCACCATGTGCATGGACAGGGTGGCTACAGCATGGCATGCTGTGAGGTCACTCTCACCCTGACCGAGCAGTGACCATGGCATGTCTATGCTCCCACATAGTGCTCAACCCTGTTTGTTTTCTGTTATACCTTTGTGTTCCCATTTCTGGGGCCCAATCACTGCGTTTCCTGCTTGGTGTCTGAGCTGTACATCCCATTTTTGGGTGCACAGGGTTCCCTTGTGAGTATGTACTATGGACTGGCTAGTAGACTGTCTTCAGTTAGTCTGTGCTTGGTTGGAACACCTTGTAGGGTGCTGCAGGTGCAGTCTGACTGTGCCGTCTGCTGGTGAATGACAGACCGTGGTGTGGGGCAGTTGAGGTTTCTCTGGCTTGTCCAAGCATTACTGCTGGTCTGCCTTTTCTACAGTCATAGGTATGGCTCTGGCCCCACCAGCCGTGGAGGGCTGCCCTCGGCCAGCAGGACTGTGGTTGCTTGTCCTACAGCCAGGACTCAGGCACTTGTCCCTCCACTCCCTCACCTACAAAATGGGTGATTGTGTGTTCTTTGGGGTATATAGTGTATATGACTTTGCCCTGTAGAGATAGTGCTACATCCACCTCATGCAAGTCTAGACACCTCTCTGCCCTGATAATAGGTGCCCATGACAGCCAGACCCTAACACTGGGTATGCACTAATCTAGGTGGTGTCTTGCCCCACAGGGCAGCATGTGACTGCACGACACAGAAATACTTTTGGTTGCACTGCTAGGAACACCTGGCACACACTGGAAGTGCTGGGGATGTGCAGCAGGACCTATCTCCAGCACCACATGTACTGCGGACCTAGTGCTGGGCGCCCATCCTAACGCTCAGGGTGAACACAGAACCTGCACAATGGCATGGTCTGTAGCTACTCTGTGCCAGTATCACGCACTGTCAGTCCGTCTTACCACGCTGAAGTACCGGAGAGGTGCAGACCCCATCTGGTGATCAGCTGTAGACCTGCATCATGGGTGCTGGTGGGGTTACCCTATCCTGGCACACAGAGCAGATGGTTTGTGCGTGACCTACAGTCCTTCTCTACCCAGCCATTGCTGTGCAACAAGCCATAGAGGTATAGCCTACTGGTTAGTACAATGATATTCTAAACCGTGGTTATGGGTTTGATTCCTCATTGTTCCCTCTTTTCATGCCTGTCCAACTCAGATATTTTGCATACCTGTAATAGACATATCTTTGCAGATCCATGCTGCCAGCCCATATTACCCTCATCACTTTTGCCAACAATCCTTCGGTCCATCTTTCTGCGTCTGTCAGCTGTGTAGAGTCCTGTCTTCCTGTGCAGGCTGCCACCCCATGTCCTGGGTTGGTACCCTTTCCTGCATTGTGCCTCTTCATGCTTGCCTCGCCTGTGCCTGATCTGCATGGCACCACCACTCCTCTGACCACCCATCATTGTAACTGTCCTGCCACCTACACCTCCACTGCGGGACACGTATTCCCATCGTCTGCCACCAACTGTCTTTCCAGTACTTTACATTGCCAACACCCTGTGCTGTGGTACAGTTGCCCCACCACGTTTTTCAACAGTACTGGCTGCCACATGGGATGCCCGCAGATATGTCATATCCAGCAACTCCCAATTCTCCCTCCTTCACTCACCTGTTCATTGCCTTTCCTCAGTGCTCTTTCTAGTGTTAGGGCTACATCTGTCTCTGTGCCTCACAGGTCATGCATGTCATCCTGAAGCACCTTGCAGCCCTTAGGTCTCACTAACCTAGGGCACCGTAACCTTGTTAGGCCACCTTAACCTATGATTCCATAGCCCAGGGTGCCTTCTACTGTGCCTTGTCCAGGGATGCCTAATACGGCGCTTAGCCTAAGGAGCCCTATAGGGTACCTAACAAGGCGCCTTATGAGGCACCTAGCAAGGCACCTAGCAAGGCACCTTCTAAGGCACCTTCTAAGGCACCTTCTAAGGCACCTTACAAGGCGCCTTGTAATGTGCCTTGTAAGGTGTCTTATAAGGCGCCTTGTAACACCCGTTAGTATAAGGCACCTTGTAACATGCATTAGCTGATATGACTTGCTGTAACGATACACTGCCCACGCCTTTATATGGGCATCTGTACCTTTACCGCAAAACATAATGCGGGTGACATTACCGCAGTTTAGCAAACATACCCCATAGATTTAGTTGTACTTATTTGTTCATGGAAGGTGAGGTTCTGGTCAAGTATTATACCAAGATATTTAACTTTGCTCTTTACACAGATAGAGTAGTCATCGAGGTCGAGTGATGGAGGAGAGGAGTAAGATGGATCAGAGAAGAGTTGGAGAGCCTCCGTTTTAGCTTAGTTAATGAAGAGATTCTGTTGGTACCAGTGTCTTATCTTAGTAAAGCATGTCACCAGCAGAGGCTAAACTATTGTTATTTAGCTTAGTGCACTACTGGCCCTGACCTTTCTATAAAAAGAAAGTGTAGTTGCAAGTCGAGGGTCAGGTTTAAACAAGGATTTATTCCCCTCCCGGGGTTTTGCTGGACTTTCAAAAATAATACACTTCCAAACTCAAAAGATAACCATACTTCTGGTATAAACAAATGGATAAAGAAAAGTAGCTTCTTGCTTCACAAATCAAATGACAAAACAAAAATATATCATCAAGGTAAACACCTGGGCAGTTTCCACTGTGCAGACCTGTCTCTCTAGCAGGCTTATTCGCTCTCAGCGCAGAGAGGTCTCTTCAGTCATCACTAGAGAACAGTCCATCTTTTCCTCATAAGATAAACCTTCATTCTGGTCAGTACACATGGGCTCCTCAAGTGACTCGTCTTCCCTCTGGCAGAGAGTTTGTAACCTCCTCCAGTCAGTGACTGGTCCCTCTTCAAAACTCTCTTCCTGGTCAGGGAGATAATTATCTGAGCCTTGATAAAATTGCTTTTCAGCTTTTCTGTTACACCTTGCTCTTGTCAGTTTGCTGCCAGGCTTCTCACACAAACATTCAGACTCTGCTCTCATACAAATATCCTGAAGCAGTTCACTATCTCTATTATAAGGATGTGAATACCTTAAAAGCTTCTGGCTTTCATTAGCAAAGGGTTTTCTATGGTTAAACTCACTGTTGGAGAATAACTGCCTGTTATGTCTCCCAGCCCTTCTTGGCTTCTTATTCCAGGCCTCAGAATACACAGGGTTAGGCTGACAATACTCTGACCTTTTGTTGAAGGGTTTTTGGTTCTCTCTAACCTGCCAGGCTTCACAAGCGCTTGCAGCTTCTGTGTCATCAAAACCTTCGTCAGAGATCATACAGGAATCACATTCAGCCTCTCTTCCTGGATTCTCTCTCTCCTGGACTCGAGCATAATAAGGATTCTCCTTTCTGGCCTGCTCCCAAGCTCTGGCCAGTTCCTGAACTCGAACTCCAACTAACTCTGTTTGCCTGCCTGCTTTCTTATGCAGAGTTATGGGCGTTTTCCTGCACATGTGCAGAGTGTTTCCCTCAGTGTTTGGGGAGTGTCTGTTGGCTGGGCGTGCCTTCAGGTCTCGTGCCTCAGCCTGCTCTGGTTGCCTATAGCAACTAGGAAGCTTTTTCTCTCCCTTTCTGTCAGTGTCTGTGCCGTACTCTTCAGCTTTTTGTGTCTTAAAGTTACAGGGCACATTTTCGGTGTTACAAGCATTTGCTAATATTAGTGAAACTGGACGCTGCAATGTTGAAGGGGGTGAAGTACATAATGTTATCTGCATAGAGTTGGTATTGAATCTTCTAATCCTGGAAGATTTTGCATATAGATTGGAGAAAGATGTTAAAAAGGATTGCAGATAAGTTTGAGCCTTGTGGTACACCTTGATTAATACTTGTTGCAGGCATCATTGACAGAGGCAATAGTAATCCAAGACAACGAGTACCATGAAGATTTCATAGCACAGTAAGAGTGGCACTAACCGTGTCATGAGTAACCCAAATCACCAGGTGAGAACAAAGCAGCACAAACAGTGAAATGCCCCAAATCCTTTGTGCATGGAGAAAAGATGCACCAACAGCGTTAGGTTAGAGGCAGATTTCTATGGAAAAATAATCTTTTTCAGAGGTGCTTAAAGGATTATCTGAGTGTGTCCATAGACTTGGGAGAATTTGATAACAAAAGCCTACTTTCTTCTACACTGCCAGAAAGATCATGTGTAATGACTTAGGGCCCCTACTTTGAAACAGACTATCAAAAATATCTTCCCCTACTCACCCGTTTCCAAAAAAACTTGGCTTCAGATCCCAATCTCCCTTCAAGCTCACCTGATATACGAAACCTCTGCCTATACCACCAATCTCCCTCAGACAAGGAAAAAACCTCTGTCACACCCATGATCCCCACTCAAATATATCTACTTCCATCCCTTACCTTCCTTTTCCTGCTCAAAGACAAAAATGCACACATCACTCCCCAAACTCCTTTCCAACTGACCCCATGACTTCCAAACATTTTCACACAGTTTTACATTCTACCAGTTCTGACTGCGTACTGTCACCTCAGACTTTGAAATGCCAGTAGGTAGAGCCAGAAGAGCATGGAGTATGGGCCAGTAGGAGTTGGGGTGATGTGTTTTGAAATCAGGAGGGTGAAACGCTGCTATCATGGTGTGAAGGGCTTCATTGTTGACCAACTGGATATGAATAGGAGGACTTCATTTTTATTTGCAAGTGGGAGAGTAAAAGTTGGAAATTCATATATATCTTAACAACCACCCGAGGCTCTTTAATAACATTAGAATTATATGTAGTTCTCCTCCACCATGCCTGGAGAGCTTTAGATAGCACATTTTTCATAGTACTTATATTATTTAGTTGTATAGTTACATATCTTTACAAATAGCTGTATCTATATTTTAAGGGGCATGCTAAAAAATGTGTCCTAATCTTTAGCACACATTTTTTATCAAGCTTTTAGTATTCTGGTTCCATCAAAATCACATATTTCCCACATTTTTCTAAAGAAGAAGATATTGTAACATTACCTTTTTAGTAGGATAAAGAATCTCAGATTACTAAAACAATACAGTATATCCCCATTACTTCACAGCATGCTTAGAAAATGTATCACCCCATAACACTGCCAAACAAGCAGCTTTAACTTTAATTTTGAACAAATTGCAGAAAATGATTAGATGACAAAGTGCATTATTAATGTGTTTTCTTTGCCACAATGCTACTAGTGCTTGCTGAGTTTGCTGTCTATAAACACGTTATAAGGTTCTGTTTTGATTTAAACAGCTTTAACATTTCTGCATTTACTGCAATAATAGATGCGATAACACCATAAAGTAAGACATAAAAGGAATCTGTTCCTTATATGATATTGATTTTTAAGCAAATTAGCATAGTTTGTGCTTATCTCATGGAAAATGCCAAAACAAAGCAGATAGTGTATACAATTCTGTTACAGAAAGTACTACAGGGTGAAATCTAACTTGCAGAACAGTGTAGTAATTAAAAAATCCTAAATAGTTTTAAAATGCTGAAAAAAAAACAGAGTTTAACTTTGCAGAATTAATCTTAGGCTGAATATCTGAAAGCATATTAAATCATACTTCCTTGAATTTGATTTTCTAGCTGATTATAATAAATTTAATTGTGTCTGATAATATGTGCCTGATTATGAACTTCTTGTCACTATCCCCTCGCCACCCCCTACCCCCATTGTACCATTGTTCACCTTATGTATCATTTTTGTATTATTTATTTATTTATCCAGATTTATATACCACCTTTTCCTTCAATCAAAGTGGTTTACATTGAGAGTTATTTACAATTTATGTAAGGGGTAAAGGAGGAGAAAAAGGAGAGGTTGTTGACAGTGGGTTATGATCACTGGGAGGGACCATAGTGTTCCGCAAAGTGTGTTTAACATCTTACGGAAGTCCTTAATGTCCCTTGTGGATCTCATGTGTTCAGGTAGAGAGTTCCATATGGTGGGCACATCGAGTGATGGGGCTCTTCTGGCTGTAGACTGATTGGAGCATTGGAATTCAGCAGGTGTAACGAGTTTGTTTATCATGTTACTGCACCTGGGCCTTGTGCTGGGGTCCTTGGTTACCAGGCTTTGAAGGGCTGTAGCAGAGATATTGTGATAGATTTGTTAGATGTTTAGAATTGCTTTGTATCATGACCGTGAAACAATGGGTAACCAGTGAAGCTGGTGAAGAATTGGAGTGATGTGTTCTTTCCTGGGTGTATTTGTGATAATCCTGGCCGCTGTGTTTTGAACCAGTTGGAAAGGGTAGAGGGACTGTGTCAGTAATTCTTGGTAGAGTGAATTTTCATAGTCCAGGATGGGGGTGATTATTGCTTGGCACACCAAGCTGAAGTGTTCATTATTCAGGATAGGTTGAGTCTTTGGATGATTTTTAGTCTGTGATGTGCTTTGGAAGCAGTTTTTTTTAATGTGAGTCCATAGAGTCAGGTTTTTGTCCAGAGTTATGCCTAGGTATTTTACTTCTTCTTTTACTGTTATGGATTTGTCATGGATGGTGATTGTTTATGGTGGTGAGAAGGAGGATCTTCTGGTAATAAACATTGCTTCCGTCTTGTCGTAGTTCACAGAGAGTGACTTGTTAGTGAGCCAAGTAATCATATCTTCTAGGCACCTGGTTATGGGGGTCAGGTCTGGGTTGTATATGTTGATGGGGGAGTAGACCATGATGTCATTTGTGTATAGGTCGTAAAGCATCTTATGGTGTCTGATTATGCTGCAGATGGGCTGTATGTATATGTTGAATAGAATGGAGGATAATGCAGAGCCTTGAGGGATGCTGTGTGGTACACTGAACTTTGCTGACTTGTTTTTGCCACATGTGACCTGTTGGGTTCGGTTGTTGAGGTAGGAGCCGAACCATTTTATGGTATTTCTGCATAGACCAATATCTTGTAGTCATATCAATATGGAGTGAGATATAGTGTCAAAGGCAGCGGAGATGTCCATAAATATTAGTATGAATCCTTTTTTGGCATTGTCAATGCCCCTAATGAGGTGTCGAATAGGGAGGTTAGGAGGGTTTCAACACCATGCTGTGGCCTGAATCCATGTTGGTGTGGGTCTAATGGTGCATTTAGGTCAATGTAGTCTTGCAGTTCCATCTGTACAGATTTTTTTATGACTTTTATGATGAATGGCAGACTGGAGATTGGTCTGTAGGATTTCGGGTCTTCTGGGTCAAGGGAATTTTTCTTGAGAGCTGGAAGTATAGCAGCTTGCTTGAGGGCAGATGACATGTAGCCCTGTTGGAGGGATAGTTCTACCATTTTTTGAAGGTGCTTGCCAAGCTGGTCTTTTGAAGCCTTGATGCATGCCACAGGGCAGGGGTCAGTTGAGGAGATTATAGTATTGAGCACGTCCATGATGTGTTCTATCTGTGTAAGGGAGGGGATAGTGAAGGTTATCCCAGTTTGTCTTATGCGCCTTAGTTATAGATTCAGCAGTTGTAGGTGCCTGGTTTTGTGAAGGGTTGCCATATCTGCTGGTTAGGAAGTTTGCATAAAGTTGGGGGTCGACAATATGTATGTCCTGTTGTGTAGAGTCTTTGAGCTGTCGCACGATACTGAAGAGTTCTCTGGTTCTATTTGCTGCTTCCATGATGGTATTGGTGTAGTATTATTGTTTACTTTTGTTGATTATATTGTATTCCTGTTGCTTGTGTCTGTATTGCAGAAGTGAGTCCTGTGTCTTGTCATGTCTCCATTTTCTTTCAAGCCTCCTTAGAGCTCTTTTAGCTTCTCTGATGTTATCTGAGTACCAAGGTGCGTTGGGCCTTTTACGAGTGTGTGTGCATTTTGGGTTTGTGATTGCTGCAGCTGTTGAGATGGTAGTGTTCCAGTTTTCAATGATATTGTCCAGATCTTGGGTGTTCTGCTGGAGCTTCAGAGTTATGTCCTGTAGGAATGATTCCTTGATGAAGGACCTAAATTTTCATTTTGGGTGCCATGGTTCCTGGAGTTGTTCGTGGCACTTTATGGTCATTGAGAATGTTATAGTGTGGTGGTCAGACCAAGGAACAGGGGTGATTGTTGGTGTTGAAACCTGATGCTGCTTCATGAGTTGATTCGGTATGAAGACTAGGTTCGGTTTTGTTCTGTGCTGATGCGTGGGTGTGCCTACTATTTGGGTGTATTTGAGGGCCCCCATTGCCCTGAGGAATGAGTTGGCTTCTTTACTAGGTGAGGAGCATAGCTTAAAGTCTCCAAGGATGACAAGTTGCTTGTGATGCGAGCTATGTGAGCAGATTGTGTCCAAGATAGGAGAAAGATCCTTGTATTTGGTATTTGGTGGTCTGTAGATAAGGCAAATGTTCAGGTATTTGTTGGAGATGGTACCAGAGTTAATATCTGTAGAGTCTGAGGTGGATGAGGTACTGAATCTGTAGTCCTTTCTTGCCAGTATCAGAACACCACCTCCTCTTTTATGCGACTGGGGGCAGTTGAATGCTGTGAAGTCAGGTGGTGTTATTTGATTGAGGATAACCTGGTCAGTGTTTGTTAGCCATGTCTCCGTGATGCAAACGATGTCTATTTTATGGGTTTGCATATAGCCATAGATGATGTCTGGTTTATTTCTGATAGATCTTGCATTGATTAGGATGCATTTGATGGGTGAGACCATGGTGGGATTTGTGTGTATGTGGTTTGAATATGGTGTATGCGCCGTAGGTGGATTAGATTGTTTGTTCTTTGTGTGGTGACTCTCATGAATTGGTACATCAGTGCGGATGGGAGATGTGTGAATAGTAGTGGTGGAAGGTGTGCAGAGACAGAGTGGAATTTAGCACCCATCGAGATTGCCAGGTGCAATGCGATTACAGCCAGGAGGAGCTGGAGTTTTAAGATGATGAAAATTACTGGCATTTTGGTACTGCGAGCTATTGCTCGATTGCAGAGAGGATAACCAGGCTTGGCAGTTTGGATTGATAGGAGTAGCTGCTGAGAGAATACGTGGCTTGTCTTCTGGAAGGGAAGACGGAGTGAGGTATTTCTGTATCCATTGGGGTCCACTCGGAGTTACCTGCATTCTGCGGTTATTCACAGCAGAGCAGGACGGATAATAATAGGTATGTGCTTGTGGCTACCTAATAGTTCAGGTTTTATCATGGTCAGGGGCCCGTAGAGTGTGTGGTCACTGGCGGGAGTCCTTGCCTTGTTGGGTGGTTTCCATTGTCTTACCTTTTGGATTATATGCTGTTCTTGTCGCAGGTTTCATCCATGTTCAGGTGTTTCTCTGGCCTCTTTTTTCCTTGCCTGTGGTTCGCACCTAAAGGCCATGCCAAAGGGCCCTCTGGCGAGGCCCTCAGGTGCGGGCGGGCCTGCTGGAGCTGATATTTAAAGTTCTTGGATTGGGCCCTGATTGGCCTTCAGATTGAGAGCGGGGAGGTGTCTGTGGCTTCCCACTCTCTGTCCCGATGCTGATCGGGGTTGTTGTTGAGGGAGAGCGTACTCTATCCGCCTGCTGGAGCTGATATTTAAAGTATTTAAAGTTCCTGGGTCGGGCCCTGATTGGCCTTCAGATGGAGAGCGGGTAGGCGTCTTTGACTTCCCACTCTCTGTCCCGATGAGTGTGGATAATGGCTTGTTAAGAGCACCATAGAAAAATCAAATAATATTTCAAGTTGAAAACTAGGATCATGGGGACAAGGCACATCAGAGCCTTTTCCTATACATGGGGATTATGCTGTTTTCATGTCTTGTTCATACATCTTAGGCAAAAAGAAAAACATTATCCTCAAGTTAAAGGGTTCCCTTTTTGTATTATCCATTTTAGGGTATGTATTCCCCTTCCCTGTGACATCAGGCACTTCTGGAAAGTAATGGTAAAATTCTACAGGGCATGCATGAAAGTGATCCAGAATTATAGAATGTGGAGTATTAGTCAAGACCATTTGTCCATACAGTAAGAGCAGCTTTCCAATATTTTTCCTGGAGTGCTAGAAAGCCAGGGAGATAGATCTGGATTAGCCAGTGCTAGAAACAGGATATTAGGCTTGATGGACCTTTGGTCTGACCCAGTATGACAATTCTTATATTCTTATGTTCTAACATTGAACTTAAGACTCTTCAACTTCTTACTTATTATCTTGTTCCCACCAATGCAGCTTTTTTCAGAGAACATATCTCTTGGATCCCCATTGGAATTCTAGGAATTTTACACAAATAGGAGGTAATTTTATAAGGAGACACCTAGCATTATGTGCCATCAATGATCATAGGCTTGCATAAGTCATGCATTTTCCATTAATTAAGCATGCAGTTTAGGCGATCACTATTTTATAAGTATGAATGTCAGGCTGATGGCATATACTTTCAGTGCGGTCATGCAAGGATCATAGGTGGAGTGCACATTTACGCATGTAAGCTTTAAAAACTTTGTTGTTTAGTAGGGCTGATGGGGAGAGAGGGAAGGATATGATCAATAGTGGGGTTTTGGGTGCTTGTGTGGACTTTTGAAAGGAGTGGGTTGTGGGGTTGATAGGGGCTATGGGGTTTCAATTGATTAATGTTATTGTATTATTTATTGTTTTATACTGTATATCACACTGGGTGGATTTCCGATTGTGTGATTTATAAATGTAAGCAAATAAATAAATAAATAAAAATAAAATAATATAACTTACATGCATTCTTTTTTTTTGGAATGGGGAAGGCAAGTAGATGCTTTGGATGTCTCTGCTATCCTTCAAGATTCAAGGGAAGAAGTTGTTACTCCTGCCACATTATTAGTTACTTTAGCTTTGATCTCAGATAAGGAGTGGTTGATGAAGCTGTTTTTCAAGAAGAGAAACTTGCGTTTTAAGGGCTTATTAGTCTGTATGTTTCCGGATCTTGCTCGAAGCACTCAGCATAGGTGAAGGGAGTTTCTCCTCATGCGCCCAGGGGTTCAGCACTTGTGAGTGTTTTTTTTTCTTAGAATATCCATGTAAATGCTTGGTCAAATACCAGGCTGTTTCCTATGTTTTCTTTCAGCCCTACCATCTGCTGATCTTTCTTAACGCCAGACATTTGGAGAAGTAAGTGCTCCTCCCTGCTGAACTGCCATGATTATTGTAATGTACCAGTTGTTCAAGTTTACTATATTTCCTTCACTTTTGTATATGTTTGATTTTCCTTTTTTGGATCTCCTCTTATTGAGGACTGGAGTGAGATTGATGCTCATTGTTATTACCTAATTTTTTGTATTCCTTGGTTGCTGAATTTATGACCATTTCTCAGTTTCTGTATACGATTTATTTTTTATTTGTCATTGTAAATTTCCATAAATATGAAAAAAAAATATAAAAAACAACTTACGTGCATTCTTGAAAAATCTAATTGCAGGTACTTATGCCAACTCAAGGACTTATATAAGATCTCATGCCTAGATTTAACACACATTTTTGGACACTTACACCCCCACTTTATCAAGAAGAGTAAGCACTTGCTTTTCTTTGTAACACAGTTGGTAGTGTAGCATGTGGTGGGAAGGGATTTTCTGTACAACACAAGTCAGACAGCAATTCAGGGAAAACTTCTGTCTCAACTTGTTAAACCTCTACAAGCTGGTTTTCCAGCTGTTTCTCCAGCCCCAGTTTCCTATCTCAGAACTCCTCTGCAAGGCTTGCCTTGGAAGGACTTCTGGCTCCATGGGCTTCTCTCCCTCCTGCAGCCTGCTGGGTTCTTAACCTCTCCCTGTGAATCATGCCTTTCCAGCCCTGATCATAGCATGATTGCATTTGATTTAATAAATGGAAGCAGTATGGCAAGGAAATCCACAGTGCTACATTTTAACTTTCAAAAGAGAGAATATGAGAAAATGAGAAAAAAAGTAAAGAAAAAACTAAAAGGAGCAGCTGCAAAGGTAAAAGATTTACATCAAGCATGGGCATTGTTTAAAAATATTACAGTATCTTTAAAGCCTAGACTAGATGCAGTCCACACTTTCAGAAAAACGGAAGGAAGGCTAAAAAAACTGCCAGCATGGTTTAACACTAGAAGCCCCAAAAGGAATTTTATTTATTTATTTAACTGTATTTATATCCCGCTTTTCACCGGGTCAAAGCGAGAAACCCCAAAGTGTGTCAACTGACGCATTATCACAACGATTGCGTTTAGCATGAAATGCAGATGGGAATTAATGTGAAGTTTGTCAGACGGCTGCCTGGGTGAGAATCTTCACAGTCTTGGCAAGTGCATATATCTATATGATTTGCAAGGGATTGTGGGCAATGTAGTTCATTCACACCAGACACAGCTGCTGACAATAATTTAGTTGTGCTCAAGTGTTAAAGCCAATAAGATATTTATTTATGGGGTTATTTCTCCCAACACAGATATGCTTGGTAGCACATAAATCAGGTTACTTGCTTCCAGTGTTTAACTTGGAAAAACAAAATCAAAATCAGGAAAACAACATGGGTGAAGGGAGATAGATTCAGGAGTGATATGCGGAAATATTTCTTTACGGAAAGAGTAGTGGATCCGTGGAATAGTCTCCCAGTGGAGGTGGTAGAGATGAGGACAGTAACTGAATTCAAAAAAGCATGGGACCAACACAGAGGATCTCTAAAGGTAAAAAGTGGACTGTTGTAGTTATTATGGAAGGACAGACTAGATGGGCCTTGTGGTCTTTTTCTGTCATCATGTTTCTATGTTTCTATGTAACATTCAAACTTGTCAGGCATTAGCTAATGTTTTCTTAGCATATATCAAACAACAAACGAAAAGCCACAAAGAAAGAAAAAAACTGTTCTTTTCAGGTTAACTTCTGATAACTTCCCACATAGATTCAGAAGTGATTCTCTCCTAGCTCACAAGCAATTAGGTAAGGCTCAATTGCTAGTAGTTATCCAGCTGAAACCCCTTAGCTGGCTTGCTTTCTACAGTGTGGCCAGAAATCCTACACAGGAGCTTTTCTGAGTAGATTAAAGAACAAGTTTGTATTTCTTTGTGATGGTTGCTGTACTTTATAACAGAAAATCACAAAAGGAGTTTGGACAGAGAGCAGTCCATATAAACACATTTCTTCATCTGCAATCCTTCCCCCTTCTTCAACAAGCATGGGTTCAATATCATGGATTGGCACAGATGAATCTCTCAATGGAGCACTTTCAGGAGAATACTTGTTTCCCTGCTGTCTTTCAAGGTTATAGCTAGGGCATAGATCAGTGTTCATACCTGAGCTTCCACTGCTGTTAGAGTTCCTCTCTATATAGCCTGGCCAGTATGTAGTCCAGTTCTTATGTCCAGCCTTCCAATCCAGATCCCTGGACACTGGATCTCTCTTCACATACCTTCTGGCACAGGTCTTAGGGTCCCTTTCACGTGCAGCCGTCTCCCTCACAGGTAGCGTCTGGTGATTCCTAGCTCTGCAGCACCATTCCTCTTGCTTTCCCCAGTCCAATGGTGTATGCTGGCCCTTGAAATGCCTCCCAGTATACGTACTGCTCTGGACTCTTCTAGACCTCTCAAAGAAACCATCATAAAGAATAAAATTACTCAGCATGTAGATAGTCACGACCTAATGGGAGACAGCCAACATGGCTTTAGACAAGGAAGATCTTGTCTTACTAATCTGTTATGTTTTTTTGAAGGAGTGAATAAACAGGTGGACAAAGGTGAGTCGGTTGATATTGTGTATCTGGACTTTCAGAAAGCCTTTGACAAAGTCCCTCATGAGAGACTTTTGGCAAAACTAAAGAGTCATGGGATAGGAGGCAGTGTACTACTGTGGATCAGGAACTGGTTAAAAGATAGAAAGCAGAGAGTAGGGCTAAATGGCCAATTTTCCCAATGGAGAAAGGTGACTAGTGGTGTACCCCAGGGATCTGTGCTGGGTCTGCTGCTTTTTGACATATTCATAAATGACCTGGAAAGTGGAATAACAAGTGAGGTTATCAAATTTGCAGATGACACAAAACTATTTAAAGTTGTTAAAACCCAGGAGGATTGTGGAAAATTGCAAGAGGATCTTGATAAATTGGAAGACTGGGCATCAAAATGGCAGATGAAATTTAATGTGGAGAAGTGCAAGGTTATGCACCTAGGGAAGAACAACCCAAACTATGGTTACACGATGCAAGGTTCCACATTAGGAACCACCACCCAGGAAAAAGATTTAGGCATCATTGTGGATACCTTGTTAAAACCCTCGACCCAGTGTGCAGCGGCGGCCAAGAGAGCAAATAGAATGCTAGGTATGATAAGGAAAGGAATGGAAAATAAAACAAAAGATATTATAATGCCTCTATATCGTTCCATGGTGAGACCGCACCTTGAATATTGTGTGCAATTCTGGTCGCCGTATCTTAAAAAGGATATAGCGATTTTAGAAAAGGTTCAGAGAAGAGCCACCAAAATGGTAAAGGGGATGGAAGGCTACTCCTATGAAGAAAGGCTAAAAAGGTTGGGGCTCTTTAGCCTGGAGAAGAGACGGCTGAGGGGAGATATGATAGAAGTCTATAAATTAATGAACGGAGTGGAACGTGTAAACGTAGATCAATTGTTTACCTTATCAGAATATGGAAAGACTAGGGGACATGCAATGAAGCTACAGGGTAAACTGTTTAAGACTAATAAAAGAAAATATTTTTTCACTCAACGTGTAATCAAACTCTGGAATTTGTTACCGGAGGATGTAGTAAAGGCTGTTAGTGTAGCTGGGTTTAAAAAAGGTTTGGACAAGTTCCTGGAGGAAAGGTCCATAAACCATTATTAAGAAGGGACCCAGGATATCAATGCTTGAACCAGTACAAGCATTGTGGAACCTGTGTCCCTTGGGGAAACTGCTAGGTACGTATGACCTAGATTGGCCACTGTTGGAAACAGAATGCTGGGCTTGATGGACCTTGGTCTGACCCAGTATGGCATATCTTATGTTCTTATGTTCTTCCTTCTTCCAAAGGGTTTCTTTCCCTCTCTGTCCGTCCGGTTTGGCTTCTGCTTCTGATGATCCTTCAGATGAAACTGATGATCAAACTCAAGCTGATTCTCAGGATAATGAGGATTCTCTGTAGAATAAACTCTACCTTTATTCTGCCTAGATGAGTGCTCCTCCCTAACACAGCGCAGCTGTGCTGAATCAGGCCCTGCCCTTTGAGATGAGTGCTTAGGGATTACCTCATAGCCCTCCTGATTGAACACACGTTTCCCCACTTCAGCTCCTCTAATGGCTGTTGGAAACCTGGTGCATTCTGGGACTGGTAGTCTTTTATGGGAAAATTCTGTTTTCTTATTTCTACCAGAACTGACAGGTTGCTTGTTCAGAGTCACTTCACCTTTTCTATAGCTCCTTCCTGAGCTATGATAAGCTTCCTTATCACAAGTTACTTATTTGTTAAATACGTGCAGTATGTGATGTCATTACATGTCATTGTGTGTTCATTGTTTGTAATGTCAGAGTAAAACTGTAAACAGTGATTGAGAAGCGCCACCTAGTGGTAACATGAATTTATACCTAGAAGCCCTAAAGTACGTCGATTGACGCATCCAAGACAATTGAGTGCATCAATTGACATACTTTGGGGCTTCTAGGTATAAATTCATTGTCCTGCTAGGTGGTGCATCTGTCATTAATTTTCGATGCACATATTTGAACATCTTGACCTTGCTAACAAAGTCATGAAACATTACTGACATGGTTCTAGCAGTGGCGCTGGTATACAACTTCGAAGATGCATTTGCGTCAATTGACACACTTTGGGACTTCTAGTGTTAAACGTGATGTCAGAGAGGCTGTTGTAGCCAAAAAATCATCTTTCAGGAAATGGAAAAAGCAGCCAAATGATGAAAATGGCAAACATAAGGACTGTCAAGTTACATGCAAGGCATTGATAATGCAAGCAAATACAGAATTTGAAAAAAGCTTGCCATGGAAGCCAAAACACATAATAAGAATATTCATAGCAAAAAGCCGGTGAGAAAGTCAGTTGGACCATTAGATGATAGAGGGGTAATGGGGCGCTAAGGGAGGACAAGCCATAGCAGAGAGACTGAATGAATTCTTTGCTTCAGTCTTTACTGAAGAAGATGTAGGGAAGTTACCTATGCCTGAAATGGCATTTAAATGTGATATATTGGAAGAATTGAAGGAAATATTGATAAATTGGGAAATGTATTACAATTATTTGATAAACTGAAGAGTAGTAAATCACTTGGACTGTATTGTATACAACTGAGGGTACGGAAAAAACTGAAATATATGATTGCAGACCTACTATTAGTAATCTGTGAACTATCATTAAAATCATCCGAAGTACTGAAAGATAGACGAATGGCTAATGTAATGCCAATTTTCAAAAAGGGTTCCAGGGGTGATCCAGGAAACTACAGACCGGTGAACCTGATATCAATATTGGGCAAAATGGTAGAAACAATTATAAAGAATAAAATTACTGAACATGTAGATAGCCATGGTTTAATGGGAGAAAGGCAACATGGATTTAGGCAAGGAAAGTCTTGTTTTACTAATCTGTTATTTTTTTTGAAGGTGTAAATAAACAGGTAGACAAAGGTTGATATAGTGTATCTGGATTTTTAGAAAGCCTTTGACAAAGTCCCTCAAGAGAGACTATTGGTGAAATTTAAAAGTTATGGGATAGGAAGCAGTGAACTAGTGTGGATTAGGAACTGGTTTAAAGACACAAACCAGAGAGTAGGATTAAATGACCAATTTTCTCAATGGAGAAAGATGAATACTGGAGTACCTCAGGGATCTGTGCTGGGCCTGCTGCTTTTTAACTTACTCATAAATGACCTGGAAATAGGAATAAAAAGTGAGGTGATCAGATTTGCAGATGACACAACATTACTCAAAGTGGTTAAAGAGTAAGAGGATTGTGAAAAATTGCAAGAGGACCTTGATTAATTGGAAAACTGGACGTCAAAATGGCAGATTAAATTGAATGTGGATAAGTGCAAATTTATGCAGCTAGGAAAGAACAACCCAAACTATGGTTACACAATGCAAGGTTCCATATTAGGAACCACCACCCAGGAAAAAGATTTAGGTGTCATTGTGGTTAATACGTTGAAACTCTCCACCCAGTGTACAGCGGCAGCCAAGAAAGCAAATAGAATGCTAGGAATTACAAGAAAAGGAATGGAGAATAAAACCAAGGGTATTATAATGCCTCTGTATCATTCCATGGTGCGACCATACCTTAAATATTGTGTGTAATTCTGTTTGCCATATCTTAAAAAGGATATAGCAGATTTAGAAAAGATACAAAGAAGAGCCATTAAAATGGTAAAGGGGATGGAAGGATACCCCACAAGGAAAGGCTTAAAAGGTTAGGACTCTTCAACTTGGAAAAGAAATGGCTGAGGGAAAATATGACAAATGTCTATAAATTAATGAATGGAGTAGAACAGGTAAACACACATTGGTTGTTTACTCTAACAAAAAGTATAAAAACTAGGGGGCACACAATGAAGCTACAATGTAGCCCATTTAAGACTGATAAGAGAAAATAATTTTTTCACTCAATGTGTAATCAAACTCTGGAATTCTTTACAAGAGGATGTAATAAAAACTGTTAGTGTAGCTGGGTTTAAAAAGGGTATGGACAAGTTCCTGGAGGAAAGGTCCATAAACCATTACTAAAGAGGACACGGGAAGTCCACTGCTTGCCCTGGCACAAGCATTGTGGAACCTGTGTGCCTTTTTGGGAAACTGCTAGGTACAAGTAGCATGGATTGGCCACTGTTGGAAACAGAATACTAGGCTTAATGGATCTTGGTTTACCTAGTATGGCTTTTCTTATGTTCTTAAGAGTGCTAGGTAATGAGCTGTAGCTGATAAAAGGAGAAAAGCAGAAAGTGATAAATGAAGCTGGAGAGGAGATGAGTATAAAGGAAGGAAATGGGGGATTAGAAAGTGGGTGAAAGATGGGGGGATAGGATGCTGGCAAAGGAGTGAGACAGATGTGGAAAGGAAGGACTAGAGAAGTAAGGTTAGGAAATGGAAAGCTGATAAGTAGGTGAATGGTGAAAAAGGGAGACTGAAGATTGAAGGAAGGAGAAAGAAGAATGAAATGGAGCTATAGTTATGTAAAAGGCAAATGAGAGAAATAGATGGATCAATGTCAGAGAAAGATGTAGCGAAGGAAAGGATGAAGACATGGAGTGCGAAGAAAGTGAAAATGGAAATGGGATCCTGGAAAAGAACTTAGAAGAAATCCAACAAGAGACAGTAGAAAATAGAGACTGGGAGCAATTCAACTGGAAAAATAAAATGATCAGACAAGACAGATACAAAAGAGTGTTAGTTTTTAGAGAATGAAATATGTCAGCTTCAAAAATGTGCATTTCTTATAGTTCATAACAGGAGGAACTGCATTTCTGTTTCTCTTTCTTCCATGTTTCACAACTCAGTGTCAGTTTTTGAGGTTTTCCAGTTCAATTTTTATCTATACATTTGTTCCAAATTTTGTAGTTTCTTAGGGCTTACTAAACCGTACTAATGTTGCCGGCGAAAAGTGCAGCATTAATGTGAGGAATACTATATAAGGACGTGGGCGTTCCTGCGTCAAGGTAGCAATTGCTGTTTATCGCGCGCTAGTGGGCGCATTGGCTCGTTATCGCACGGTAACCTTAATTTCGTGTCAGTGCTGTGAGAATAGCTGTAGAGGTGTAGCCTACTGGTTAATGCAATGACTGCAGAACCAGAGGGCATGGGTTCAATCCCTCAGAGGTCTAGTCTAATAAGGCCATCTGAGGCAAACCCTTTTCCTGCCTGCAACAGTCAGAAACATCTCTACAATCTGTGCTGCCAGTAGAAACACCCTCACCTCAGTGCCGTAACTTAAGGCGCCCCATAGGGCACATTATAAAGTGCCTTGTCCACCAATGCACTATATAATGTGGCCTATAGGGCACATTATACAGCACTTTGGCTGACAAGGCATCTTATATTGTGCCCTACATAGGTTACATCTTATAGAGTGCCCGAGTGCTTTATAGGGTGCCCTATAGGGCACATTATACAGTGCTTTAGCTGACAAGGCACTTTATATTGTGCCCTATAGGGCACATTATAAAGCACTTTGGCTGACAAGGCATCTTATATTGTGCCCTACATAGGTTACGGCACTGAGGTGAGGGTGTTTCTGCTTGCAGCACAGATTGTAGAGATGTGTCTGACTGATACAGGCAGGAAAAGGGATTGCCTCAGACAGCCTTATTAGATGAGACCTCTGAGGGTTTGAACCCATGACCTCTGGTTAGGCAGTCATTGTAGTAACCAGTGGGCTAGACCTCTATAGTATATATCACAACACTGGATGGCCACTGAAAGGCTGCAGGTCACTGCATGAAATGTCTGCTGTGGTTACTAGGATAGGGTAAACACACGAGTACCCATAATGCAATGCACATGCAGAACAGCAGTCTATATCTGATCACAGGATGGGGTATTCGCCTTTACAGCACCTCAGCCTGGTATGGGGAACTGACCGTGTGTGTTACTTGTACAGAGTAGCTACAGACCGTGACATTGTGCGGTCCCTGTGCTCACCCTGAGGGCGAGGTGGGTCGCCCAGCATCAGGTCCGCAGTACCCGGCATGGCTGAGGTAGGCTGTGCTGTAGGTCCTCATCAGTGCCGGTGTGTAATAGGTCGTCCTTGCAGACACACCTAGGATACACATGTGTCCATCTGTATTCCCCAGTCATATCTAGCCCTTGTGGGCTGCGATGCACCCAGAATAGCACTTGTCCTGTGTGGTTGCCATGGTAACTTGTTATAAGAGCAGGGGGGTGGTATCTGGACCCACATGCGGATTATGTAGTACCACCCCACCTGCCCTGTGTGGGACAGGATCTGCAACCAACATCTTTGCAATGGAGGCAGTAGAGGGGACCATCAACCCCAGTCCTGTTGGGGAAAGGGTGCCCTCTAGGGAAGTCAATGCAGATCTGTACTTATCACATAGGGCACTGGCAGAAGGCCTGGAAAAGCTCAGCCCCCGCCCCCTCCCACACCCCTGCCAACCCCCCACCCCCCCGCTGCCCCAACCCCCACCCCCTACCCCTGCCCTGCCGCCCCCCCACTGCCCCCGCCCCCACCACCCCCTGCCCTCTCACCACCACCAAAATGTGGTCTATTAGACAACTTTTTGGTGGTGGCGGGAATTGAGAAGGAATGTGAGAAATTCTATCTACCCTTTTGATGTCTAGGACATCTGTACCTTGCCCACTCACAATTTTAAATGACAGAGGTGTACGGCAGGGGTCTCCAAATCCAGTCCTATAGGGCCACAAACCAGTCAGGTTGGCAGGATCTCTCTAATGCATATATATCTCATACATATTCATTGTGGCTATCCCAAAAACCTGCCAGGATTGCGGCCCTCCAGGACAGGTTTGGACACCCCTGGTCTAACCTCTGTGGTTAGTAAATTATTGGAAAGGCTACTAAAGAAGAGAATAGTGAAGTTTCTGGAGTCCATTGGATTGCAGGATCTGAGGCAGCATGGATTCACCAGAGGCAGGTCTTGTCAGACAAATCTGATAGCTTTCTTTGATTGGGGGGCCAGGAGTTTGGACCAAGGGAGAGCCCTAGATGTGGTGTATTTAGATTTCAGTAATGCCTTTGGCACAGTTCTGCACAGACGACTTATAAACAAACTGAGCACCCTAGAGATGGATTCTAAAGCTACTGATTGGGTTAGAAATTGGTTGAGAGGTAGGCAATAAAGGGTACAGATAAATGGAGCTTACTCTGAGGAGAAGGAGATTACCAGTGGTGTGCCGCAGGGATCTGTCCTTGGTCCAATTCTGTTTAACATCTTTGTTAGTGATATTGAGGAAAGACTGTCAGGTAAGGTTTGCTTGTTTGCAGATGATACCAAAATCTGCAATAGAGTAGACGCACAGGAAGGAGTCGATAACATGAGAAGGGATCTAGCTAAGCCTGAATAATGGTCTATAATTTGGCAGCTGAAATTTAACACTAAAAAATGCAGGGCAAGTTATGCATTTAGGCTGCAAAACTCCAAATGAGTTGTATAGTGTAGGGGGTGAGGTATTTCTGCCCACAAAAGAAGAGCATGACCTGGGTGTAATTGTATCTGATGACCTTAAAGTGGCTAAACAGGTAGAAAAGGTGACTGTGAAAGCCAGAAGGATGATTGGGTATATAGGGAGAGGAATGGCCAGCAGAAAAATGGAGGTGATAATTCCTCTGCAAAAGTCTCTGTTGCAACCTCATTTGGAGTATTGTGAGCAATTCTGGAGACTGCAACCTTCAAAAGGATATAAGCAGGTTGGAGTCTGTGCATAGGGTGGCTACTAAAATAGTTAGTGGTCTTTCTATGAAGCATATGAGGACAGACTTAAAGATCTTAATATGTATACTTTAGGGGAGAGGCGGGATAGGGGCAAAATGACAGAGAACGTTAAATACCTCCATGGCATAAATGCACAGGAGAGTCTCTTTCTATTGAAGGCAGGCTCTGCTACAAAGGGACATAGGATGAGAGTGAAAGGGGATAGATACAGGAGTAATATGCAGAATTATTTCTTTACAGAAAGAGTGGTAGATGCATGGAATAGTCTCCCAGCGGAGGTGGTGGACCCAAGGACAGTATCTGAATTCAAAAAAGCATGGGACAAACACAGAGGATCTCTAAAGGTAAAAAGGGGATTATTGCAGTTGATATGGAAGGACAGACTAGACAGGCTATGTGCTCTTTTTCTGCTATCATGTTTCTATGTTTCTATTCCAGGATGAAGTGGAGGTGGCACCCTTTGCTAAGCAGGCAGCAGCGATATTGAACTGCTACCTAGTTGGCGGCCCACAGGTAAAGATAGGTATGGAAAAACCTTGACTATCTTTATCTGTGGGAGCTAACTGGGCAGCGGATCAATATCGCTGCTTCCTGATTAGCTTCTGAGCCACGCGGTGCATTGCAGTAGACTCAAATATTCAATTCTGGTGGCCAGATATTGTTTATAGCCAGGGTGAAAGTTCAGCGACAACACCTATGCCCCTTAGAGGCGCATAGCCATCGCAACTCAATATCGGGATCTATCTGTATACTTGTAGGATATATTAGGGGAGGAACAAAGGTAGGTCAAAAACATTATCCATATAGTGGCAATATTCAGTCACTATTTAGTTAAGTTACATGTTTAGCTTAAGCTTGCAGAATAGCAGGTCTATCCGAAACAAATAATACAATAACCACACTCTTTGTATATTCAGTACGTGATCTATATGGATAGTGACACAGAATACACGGATTAAGTTAAAGTTGCATTTAGCAAGTCAGTGGGTTGAAAATTTGCCACTGTGCAGCTTGCACTGCAAGATTGTTCCCAAGAGGGGGCAGAAAAGCAAAAATAGACTCAGGGTGCTACAACTCCTTGAGCTAGCTCTGGCACAAGTGCATATAACAATGCTTCTATGGAGTCATTAGATGCAAACCTGCTAATCGCGCCATGCATTTCAGTATGCTCAGGTGCTATCTGCTAGGAACCTGCTGGGCATGCCCCCAACAGTTAGCACACGACAGGTGCATGTGTTAGTTTTGCCACTAATCATGCAGTAAGTGCCCAGTTACTTTCTTTTCACAGTATGCACAGCCACTGTATCTTGCACTATCAGCTAATTATTAATTGCATAAGCATTGTAACTTTCTATAGATGTCCCCATCACAAGAAAAAATTGTAGTTACCATGTTAGCCCACTTGGATCATGCAAATAAATGTCAAAAAGGAAATTGTTGGTGATATTTTTTATTGGACTACTGTAATATATCGTTGACAAGCTTTCCGGAGCTATACTCTGTTCATCAGGCCTATAGTGCCCAATGAAGGGAGTATAACTCTCAAAAGCTTGTCAAAAATATATTACATTAGTCCAATAAAACGGTATCACCTACAACTTGTTTGTTGACATTAATTTGCACTATAGTTAAGCCAAAAGTGAGATTCTGAGAGAGTTTTTGCACTAGCACCTATAGTAGTTGATAAAATAAAAGATAACAGAGTGAGGAAGAAATCCAGGCAGGGCTGAGAGCTGGAAGGGTTAAGTGAAAAGGATACACTCCTCTTGGTGAAGTCATACCCTGGTACATGCTTGACCCTCCCCTATTCCTTTGTCCTGCTGCTCTCTCTGCTTGCTAGAGATAAGAGTACAGTAGACTTTCTCCAATCGGGACTACACTGTAATAAAGTGACCACTCATGAAGAAATACTGTGATAACCTGATAAGATGTCTATATAATCTCTCTGAGCCCTCTGGTAGGGGCCCAGAATTTGAAAAACTATTTTCTATGGGTCTGTGCACATTAAAACAGCTTGCTTCCTATTCAGACTCCGGGGTATTTTCTTTCTTTACTCGTTTTGCTGCTTTATTCTGGTGCATTTGGCCGGATGGAAGGGGGGAGACGAGAGAGGAAAGAAAAGGATTTGCCTTGCAGCCTCTGGGTTCTGCCGGTCGGATCCAGGGAGTGGCAGAGGCGAAGGGGGATCTCTGGTGCCACTAGACCTCTTGTTCTGGAGAGTATTCCCACTCGTTTCGGCAAGGCCACTGGCTATGTCCGGCTGCAACCTACAAACCCGTGCAGATTTCAGGAACCAATCTATGAGTCTCCGGAAGACATCTGAATGGGGTAAGTGCAAAAGGGTCTGTCTTTGTATCTGCAGTTCAGAAAAATCGGTCCTTCCTACGGTGAGAAGGAGAGCTTGATCACCTCTCGAGGGAAACGCCCTAGCAGCCCACTCTGAGCTGAGCTGGGGGAAACCGCGTTCCTAATAGTTAGACTGTTTTCTAGGGAATTGGGAGGCTGTCTATGTGTTGGTCTGCACTTGATTTATGTGTTTGGCACAAGCAGAGGCTTGTGTAGTGAGAATAGACTCCTGATTAGTGCAGTTCCTGGCCAGGCGACCGCGCCCAGGTTGGGAAAAAATGGCGGAAGCGCCATTGTGTTAGTTACCCTTCTTGAGACTAGAGCAGCTGGATTTGAGGCTGTCTGCATTCCTTTCCCTTGCCGTTCCTTTGTTCTGTGTTTTCAGAGACGGGGGGATATGGGTGCATCTGATTCAAAATGCAGGCCCTAGAGTGTATGCTAAAGCATTTTCGCAAAGGATTCTCTGCAGATTATGGAGTTTGTATGACCCCCCCTCCCTGTTACAGATGTATTGTCAGCATGAGTGGCCGGGTTTTAAAACTGGTTGGCCCCGAGAAGGGACCTTTGATTATGACTTGGTTAGCAGAGTGCACAATGTTGTAGTAGCTAACCATCCAGATCAATTCCCTTATATTGATTCCTGGCTGGCTGTTTGTTGGCAGAGACCTAAATGGCTCAGGAGATGCTATGAGGAACACTGTCACATACTTCTGTCTCGTAGCCCACAGGAAATTCAGCCTAAATTAAAATCACAGTTGCCCGTTTTAGTACAGGAGCCAGAGACAGAAGAATTCCCCCCTTTCCCTCCTCCCTGTGTTCTCAGGCAGATTCCCATGACTCCAGCTAGGTCAGCAGTCTCAGCAGGGACTCCAGCTAGTTCTCCTCCGCCCCTCTCAACAGATACTACTTTCTCTGATAGTCAGGAGAGCAGTGAGGGAAGCATACAAATGCCAATTTCAGATACAGACCTGAACAGCACTTCAGAAAGTTCCCTGAGTCCCAGACCTGAAGGAAGTCAGTCCCACATTCGTACACCTTCCCCCCCCCCCACCCCCGTACTGGAGCATTGTGACTTCAGGAGAGACCACCGCACACTACGCGCTAGCAAACAGACTCCAGAAGTTAGTCTCCATCTACTCCTCCGAGAGGCTCGAGGACCAGCTGCCTTTAATGCCCAGGGAGAGCTCATTGAGAGCCTTTCAACTTTTGTATATGTACCTTTTTCTACCACCGACTTGTTAAACTGGAAAACTCATTATCCATCCTATACTGATAAACCTCAAGCTACGATAGATTTGTTTTCATCTATTATTCAAACCCATCGTCCAACTTGGGCAGACTGCCGTCTGCTCCTTTTAATCTTACTTAGTACCAAAGAGAGATACCGGGTGACTCGGTTGGCCATGAAATGGTTGGAAGAGAACCCTCCAGGTGAACAGAATCCCCAGCAAGCAGCGCTGAGAGATTTTCCTGACCTAGAACCCCACTGGGCTGCAAACAGTGATACCGGCCGCCTTGCCTTGGATCGCTATCATCGGGCTCTCTTGGAAGGCCTTCAAAAGGGGGGCCAGAAAGCGATGAATGTGGGGAAAATATCTGAGGTCCTGCAAACCCCTGATGAGAGCCCTAGCCAGTTTTATGAAAGACTCTGTGAATCTTTCCGTGTTTACACTCCATTCGACCCGGAAGCACTTGAAAACCAGCGGATGGTGAATACAGAGTTTGTGGGACAATCACAGGGGGACATTCGAAGAAAACTTCAGAAGCTTGAAGGTTTTGCTAGAATGAATATAACCCAGCTGATGGAAGTTGCTGTGAAAGTATTTGTGAACAGAGATCAGGAGATGAAGCGTGAGTGTGAACGAAAGATGAAAAAGAAAGCTGATATGTTAGCAGCAGCGCTAGTTGAGAAAGGACACAGAAAGTCAACGTGGGAACCGAGGGGTCGAGGCCGGGGTAGAGGAACCCGGTGCGAATTGTTGGAGCGAAGACCATTGGAACGAGATTAATGTGCCTATTGTAGAGAAATGGCCAACTGGAAAAACGATTGTCCCAGCAGAGGCGGCCGAAGTGTTGCAGGAAGAGGAAACCGTGGCCGACCAGCATTCCGAGGGCGAGTTGAAAAAGGAAGATATACTCGGAGACAAGCTGAGGATGCCGGTGAGGAGCGTGAGGGTCTAGCGGGACTCATTGGATTGACCACTATGGACCAGAACCAGGATGATGATGAATAGGACAGACCGGGCTCGCAGATTCTTCTCGGTCCCCATGAGCCCATGGTCACAATCAAAATCTGGGACCAGCAAATACCATTTATGGTTGATACTGGGGCAGAGCATTCTGTTGTGTCCCAACCGCTAGCAAGTGCTTCCGTAAAGACTGTCACAGTGGTGGGGGCAACTGGAAACCGGGCAGTCTGGCCCTTTCTCCATACCCGAGTCTGCGAAGTAGGCGGACAGCAAATCACCCATCAATTTCTGTACATGCCTGAGTGTCCGGTACCACTTCTGGGCCGGGATCTCCTATCACAGCTACATGCCCGGATCTCATTTACCCCCACAGGAGAGGCTCAGATGGTTTTGGGGCCTCCAGTATCGGGATTATTTTATCTACAAATTCCAAAGGAAGAAGAGTGGCGGCTGTACTCCCAAGCTGATCGGCAACAACCCCTCCCATCAGAACTGCAAAACTTTCCTGGGGTATGGGCAGAAGGTAATCCTCCCGGCCTTGCCCGGAATATCCCACCTATTATAGTGGACCTAAAACCAAACGCCTGTCCCATCCGTGTCAAGCAATATTCCCTGCCCAAAAGAGCTGTTGAGGACATTCATAAACATCTCCAGCGATTACTTAAATTTGGACTCCTGAAACCATGCCAATCACCCCTCTGCTGCCTGTTCAAAAACCAGGTACTAATGATTACCGACCTGTACAGGAACTACGGAAGGTCAATGAAGCTATTGTTACCATCCATCCTGTTGTGCCAAACCCTTACAATTTACTGAGTTTGATTCCTGCACAAGCAACCTACTTCACTGTTCTGGATTTAAAGGATGCCTTTTTTCTGCTTGGGACTGGTCACTCCTAGCCAGCCACTGTTCGCATTTGAATGGAAAGACCCTATTACAGGCAGTAAGGGACAATTGACATGGACACAGTTACCGCAAGGATTCAAGAACTCCCCCAAACTGTTTGGGGATGCACTTAGTCAAGATTTGCATCAGTTCCAGTCTTGCCCATCTCAACGCGTATTGCTACAATATGTGGATGATTTACTTATTGCTGCTGTTTCCCGGGAAGAATGTTTAACCGCTACTTCAGAACTTCTACACCTACTTTGGATGTCTGGCTACCGGGTGTCCCGAAGTAAGGCCCAATTGTGCCAAACTGAAGTCAGATAGTTGGGATTCCATGTTGCCCAAGGTCTTCGAAGATTGGGCTCTGAGCGGAGGGAGGCTGTTTGTTCTATTCCTGAGCCACAAAATTGTAAGCAGTTGAGAGGCTTCTTAGGGGCTGCCGGTTTTTGTCGAATCTGGATACCCAACTATGCAGTGTTGGCAAAGCCCCTGTATGCAGCTACAACAGGGGGAGAACGAGATCCTTTCGACTGGGGCCCGGACCAAAAGGAGGCCTTTCAGAATATGAAGAAGGCTTTGCTGTCAGCCCCCAGTCTAGGACTGCCCGACATGGAAAAAACATTCCATCTGTATGTTCATAAAGAAAAGGGGATAGCAGTTGGTGTCCTCACTCAGAGCCTAGGTTCCTGGCAATGACCGGTGGCTTATCTGTCCAAAAAGCTGGATCCAGTAGCAAGGGGGTGGCCTTCTT
The DNA here is from genome assembly GCA_033557465.1 of Ichthyophis bannanicus. Lineage (NCBI taxonomy): Eukaryota > Metazoa > Chordata > Amphibia > Gymnophiona > Ichthyophiidae > Ichthyophis > Ichthyophis bannanicus. The sequence goes on along the minus strand of CM066032.1, from coordinate 1,464,145,570 downwards.
GTCTCCGCGCAGTAGCAGCAACAGCTCTCTTGGCAACTGAGGCTGATGAATTGTCCCTTGGGCAAGAACTGTATGTTAAAGTGCCGCATGCAGTACTGATACTGATGGAGTACAAAGCCAATTATTGGTTTACCAATGAGCGGATGACAAAGTACCAGAGCATGCTGTGTGCGAATCCTCAGGTTCACTTGGAGATAGTGAAAACACTCTATCCTGCTACTCTACTCCCTGTAGCACCTGGGCTACCTGAACATGATTGTATCCAGGTTATGGATGAAGTGTACTCCAGCCGTCCAGATTTGAAGGATGTACCACTGGCCGGTCCTGATGTTCAATACTTTACCGACGGCAGCGGTTTCGTGGAAGATGGATAGCGGAAGGCCGGATATGCTGTGGTCACTCCTGGGGTTATTGTGGAGGCTGAGCCCTTAACCCTGGAGACTTCTGCCCAGACAGCTGAACTCATTGCCCTTACTCGAGCCCTCCAGTTAGCTGCAGGTCTGAAGGCAAACATTTTCACTGATTCTAAGTATGCATTCACTACATTCCATGCCCACGGGGCCCTCTATAGAGATAAGGGACTCATAAATTCAAGCGGGAAATCTATAAAGTATGGGAGGGAGATTTTGCAGTTACTAGAGGCTGTGTGGGCACCAGAAGCGGTGGCTGTTGTTCACTGCAAGGCACACCAGTGAGGAGACACTCTGGTTATCCAGGGTAACCGCAGGGCAGATAGGGAGGCCAAGCTAGCAGCCCAGCAAGGAACAGTCCCAGTAAGTGTTCAAGCCCCCCTGTTTCCAATTCCTATGTCAGAGTGGGACCCATGTTATACCAGGAAAGAGATGAATTTCTTCACTCAGGAAGGGGCTACTCTCACTACTGCTGGGTGGTTGCGGCTGCTGGGAGATCCACCCCGATATGTTATCCCTGAGAGTCTAGCACCTGCTTTTGTCCGCCAATTTCATGAGACCACCCACTTAGGCAAGACCTCCATGCAAACCATCCTACAGTCTTACTTCTATGTCCTACATCTGTCTGCCTTGACGGCAGCTGCAGCACATCGATGTCTCCAATGTGCCAAAAATAACCCCCGCCAAGGGCCTCTACCCCCCATTTCTATACAGGCAGTTGGGGCTGCCCCTATGGAAAATATTGTAGAGGATTTCACTGAGTTACCCCGAGTAAGGGGTTATCAATATCTGCTGGTGATAGTATGTACATTTTCAGGATGGGTTGAGGCCTACCTCTGTAGAACAGAGACAGCCTGAGAAGTTACAAGGGCCCTGCTGAAAGAGATCATTCTTAGGTTTGGCCTTCCCCTTACTATAGAGTCAGATAATGGCCCTGTGTCCGTTGCCAGGTGCATTCAGGACCTCTCCAAGGCCCTCCAGATCACCTGGAAACTTCATACTGCTTACTGCCCACAGAGTTCGGGAAAAATGGAAAGGATGAACCGAACCCTGAAACTCCAGTTGTCTAAACTCTGTCAGGAAGCTCATCTTAAGTGGGATCAGACTGCCAATAGCCCTTCTCCGGGTCCGGTCCTCTCCAACTCGGACCTTGGGAATATCCCCTTATGAAGTACTGTATGGTCGACCACCACCCATTGTTCAGGGCCTTAAGGGAGACCTAGAGCAGATAGGTAATGAACTTACGAGACAACACCTACTGGCATTGGAATCTGTTTTTCAGTCTTTGAACAGGTGGATACAAGAGCGACTGCCTATCTCTTTGTCAGAGCCATTCCATCCCCACCAGCCGGAAGATCGTGTGTGAATTATGGAATGGAAACGTGAACCACTGTGCCCTACCTGGAGAGGTCCTTACACAGTTCTCCTAGCCACACCAACTGCAGTCAAGGTCACAGAGGTTACCCCGTGGATTCATCATACTCATCTTAAGAAAGCTGCTCCTAACTTGGATGATAAGTGGACAGCGCATGAACATTCTCAGGATCCCTTACGCCTCACACTGCGGAGAACAAGGGAACCGGCAGACGACAGAGCCCTGCGCTAGCCGCACACCAGAAGCCGGCTAGTCTACGCGTGGCGGACGCTGGAGGAGTCATCTTCAGATATTGATAGTGGGACATTAGCTCCATGGTCAGTATGCACCTGCTCATGCTGACTTTTGTTCTGGCATTCACGTGGGGCCTTCCCTTGTTGGCCTCAGAAACTATAAATGTAGTAACACTACTTGCCGGGACTGCTTTCAATACTTCTGACTTTTGTGTACGCAGCTCATTGCAGCCTGGAGTTTTTTTTATCAACATGCCTTATTGCTCTACCCACTACTTTGTGTGAAATGCAAACGTTTACTGTAATGCATAATCTGAACTGCAAACATCCAAAGCTAACCTTTTCTACATTTTTCTACTTCATTGGTGTTACTCGTCCTACCTCAGCCTATTTTAACAAGGCCCCTTTCTCCTTGCATGTTGTCTCCATGCTTAAAGCTACAGATTGCTTTATTTTTGTAAATGCAACTAAAGGGGTTTTTAATGTGTCTAACACTGTATTATCATGCAAGTCTATTATGAAGGTATCTTATGCTTACTCAGAAATGTATCTTCCATTAAGATAGTTTTTGTTATGTGGTAAAACTGCTTACACTTATGTTCCCATAAACGCTACTGGAGGTCCTTGCACTTTTGGCAGACTTACTACTGCTGCTTTCTCATATACCCCCAGTAAGTTTAGTTCCCACTCGCGCTATCCTCGATCAAAACCTATGCCCCCTACCTGTAACTCCAATGTGGAACGTTATAGTGATCAGACAGCGCTGGGACTGGCAATATCCATTGTAGGAGCACCTGCGTTAGCTTTACACAATGCAATAGAAGTAAGCCGTATTGCTTGTTCCTTGGCCAAATCCATTAATCTTACCTCAACCATCCTAGCCACTATAAATCACAAGATGTCCGGTCTGCGGACGGCGATTCTGCAGAATAGGATGACCATTGATTTTCTGCTCCTACGTTTAAATCATGGCTGCGAGGAGTTTGAGGGTATGTGTTGTTGTTTTTTATTTTAAGTCTTTATTTAAATTTCCACACCAACATAAACAAACACACATATACACAAGAAACCCAACCCACCCCCACCCATCCCACCCCTCCCCCCCTCCCCCCAACAGTATAGGTCCCGTCATCTCTAACTACCCCTCTCCCACCTGACCTCCAACCAGGGATAGGCAACCAGTTATACATTCAATTTATATCAATTTGTAGAACCTAACGAACAGTGCTAAAATCCTTAGCTTTATATGAGCATCGAGCTACACTACAAAATTCTACAAGTGACTGCCATTTCTTCTGAAAACCCGGCAGAGGTTTCATACCCTGATGGGGCAACATTTCAAATTTACTATACATGCAAACACTATTCCACCAGACTTGCCAGTGAAGGTCAGTTATCACCTTCCAGTTACGTAGCCGACATCAAATGGCAATCCCTAACATAAAGTCCAATAGAAAGGAGTCATGTTTCCTCCGCAAAGGAACCCTCGCCTTAGACCGGAAAACTCAAATTTCCCACGAAAGGGAGGCCTGAAATCGCAAGACCCCTTGGATACGCTCCCACACCATTGCCCAATAGGACTGAAGAAATGCACACTCATACATCATATGCCTTAAAGTTCCCACCACAGATTGGCAAATCCAACACTTATTATTGGCTTGGACATCCCATTTAGCAATCCTCTGAGGTGTAAGGTGGGCTCTCTGTGCGAAGAAGAACAAGGATTGAGCAATAGAGGCCGATTTAGATATACGAGTTTGCTTGGCCCAAAAGTGAGCCCAACTCTGTTGCAAAGGCTCGGACTCCGTCTCCTGCTCCCAAGTTTTTTGAACCCCAAGTATAGGGGAGGAGTATTGCTGAGTCAATAACTTATACAGGAAGGAAACCTTTCCTCTAACCATTTGGGCTTGTCTGATCTGAGCCTGCAACGCTCCTTCCCCAGCCATGGACCCCAAATTCCCTAGAGCCTTCCCCACACAATGTTTCAGTTGTACCCATTGAAAAAATAATGCTCCAGGTAGGTGATATTCCCGCTGAAGCTCACTGAAGTCCTTCCACCTATCCTCATGAACTAATTGCTCTAGAGTCCAGATGTTTTTACCATACCACTGTTTCAAAGCAAATGCCTTCTTCTGGATCTTAAAAAACGGATTGTGCCATAGCGGGAGACCAAGAGAGAATTTCTCATCTATAGTCGCCCGACTGAATAGCTCCTGAAATGCCTTCTGCGTATCCACCATTATTAGGGACCTCCCATGGGTCTGATCAAAAAGCATTCTGAGGCCAGGTCTAAAGGGAAAGGAGCGGCCGCCGCTCTCTCGAGGGCTAGCCAAACCGGACTACTATTAGTCACTTCTCTTGCCCATCTTCCTCCTTGTTTCATCAAAAAAGCACAATGATACAAACTGAAGTCAGGGAAGCGCACACCTCCCTCCTCTCTAGCAGCTTTGAGCTTGGCCAGCGCAATACGCGCAGGCTTATCCTTCCACAAAAATCTAGTGAGAACTCTCTCCACCTTCATATAAACCTGGTATGGCAAAAAAGTAGGAAGCATTTCCAACACATAACTAATTTTGGGAGCAATTGTCATTTTAATGGTCTCCAAACAACCCCACCACGACAGGGACAAAGGAGACCACTTGTTAGTCAAAGTTTCCGCAATATCTACCAACTTGTCGGAGTTGTACCGAATCATTTCTTCCAATGAATAACAGTAATAAGCCCCGAGATACTAGACCATACGCGATTCCCATACAAACGAAAACTGGGACATATCCTCTTTAAATACACGCGCATTTAATGGGAAGGCAACAGATTTTAACCAATTAATCTTATAACCGGACAGAGCTGCATAGCTAGCAGTCTGAGACAAAACATGAGGGACCGAATCTGGGACCGTAAACAGCAGGAGATCGTCCACATATGCTGACAATTTTATCTCAGATCCCCAAATGTTAATACCCTGGATCTGCGGGTTCTGCCTAATAAGTAAAGTCAACGGTTCCAGGGCCAAGTTGAACAATACTGGTGAAAGGGGACAACCTTTGTAATTTGTAATGTAATTTCAGTTTGTTCAATGTAAACCGCACTGATGCAGAATAGCACGGTATATAAGAGAATGTAAATAAATAAATAAATAAATAAACCCTGACGCGTCCCCCTACCCAGTTGGAACTCCTGTGAGTAGGCATTATTGACACAAATACGTGCTGAAGGCCTGGTGTACATAACCTTTATCATGTTGAGAAAACCCTCACCAAAACCAAACCACCTGAGGACACGAAAAAGAAAGGACCACTCCAGCCAATCAAACGCTTTCTCAGCATCCAGCGATAAGCCTACCCCCGGTCCACCGAAAAGCTCAGCCCCTGCCAGTATATGACACAGCAGCCTTGCATTATCTGCCATCGACCGACCCCCTACAAAACCACACTGATCAGGGTGAATCAACTCCGGAGTTACCGAGGATAACCGATTCGCTAAAATGGTAGCATATATCTTATAATCTACGTTTAGTAATGAAATCGGACGATAATTGCCAACTTCTAACGGATCCCTCCCTGTTTTTTCTATGACAATGATGTTTGCCGCCGCAAAGGAGCCTAAATGAGGACATTCCTCCAGAATTGCTTGATAATATTGCAACAAGAAGGGGCCTAGTTCTTTAGAGAACACTTTAAAAAACTCTGAGGGGAGCCCATCAGAGCCGGCCGCCTTCCCCATTGCTAAAGAATTAATAGCCTGCCCAACCTCCGCCAAGGAAAACGGACACTCTAGCGTTGCTGCCATTTCCGGCTCCAAGCTTGGTTTTTGAACCTTATCCAATAATCTTACAAATGCATCATCATTACAAACCGTTTCAGAGGAGTACAACTGCTCATAAAATCCTTTAAATAGTTCCAAGATTTCCAAGTCCTTAACCACCAAATTAGACCCCTGAGCATCCCTAAGGGCAGCGATGAACCCCATCTCTTTCCGAGCCTTTAACTTATTGGCTAACAATTTACCTGCCCTGTTGCTTTCCCTATAGTAAATACCTTCCTGAGATCTAACATTCCGCACAGCCGCCGAAGTAAGAATCTGGTTATACTGAAACCTTAATCTCTGCAGACGCAGTAGAACACAGGGATCGGATCTGCTAGCCAGGAGCCACTCCCCAGCCTTAATTTGCACATCTAAGGCCTCCAACCTCCCTCTATTTTGCCTTGCCTGCCGAAAACCATAGCTGGTAATAACCGCTCTCATGGATGCCTTAAAACCTTCCCATCTTGCCCATCCAGACGACAGATGCGGCGGATTAAACTCAAAATACTCTTTAATTGCCGTTCGCATCTGCAATTGGAATTCCGCATTGCCCAACCACGCTCTATCAAAACCCCATCGCCCAGGCCCCACTTCTGGCCTTATCCCCTCCAGCGTAAGGGACACAGCTGAGTGATCAGACACATGGGAGGTAAGTATATCTGCAGAAGTTAAATAAGGAGCCAGTGCTTTAGAAATTAGGAAAAAATCAATCCTAGATAAAGTCTTGTGGGGAGCTGAGTAGAAGGTGAATTCCAAAACTGCTGGATGCCACAACCTCCAAGCATCCACCATCTCAGCTTCTTTCACCAACCCCTGAAGCACCGCCTGCGCTTTTCCAGTCTTAAAGGATATCGGAGGTTTCCTATCCACTAACGCATCCATAACTAAATTAAAATCGCCCCCCATGATCGTTGGAGTAGAGGAAACCGCACAAATCTCCTCTGCAAGGCTACTAAAAAATTCCAGGCACTCACCATTCGGGGCATACACATTCAGTATAACCAATTCTATTTCTCCAACTTTAATCTGAGCTTTAACCCACCTTCCCTCCTGATCCGACTTTGTTTGAAGCACTTGCAGCAGGAGGGATTTCCGAACTAGGATGGCAACCCCATTGTGTTTACCCTTTGCTGGCGAAAATGCTAAGAGGGAGAAAGGTCTGATATTCAACTTCAAAGACTCCCTTTCGTTTAAATGCGTCTCTTGTAATAGCAGTATATCACTATTTACCTGCTTGCCATATAATATGATTTTTCTTCTTTTAATTTTCATTTAGGGAGTATATTCTCAGAGAAGCCATAGCCTTGCTACTAAAGCTTGCAGATCAACACCCCTATGCCATGACCAACCCCACCCACCACAACATGACTCCTTTCCCAAGAACCATTGCTCAGTCAGCCCTGCAAAACAAGAAAAAACAGTCATAAACAACCAACCATTTCCAAAACAGCCCTGCATGTTAATCACGTTGAAACCCATCATACCCAAAACCTGTGGACCCCATGGGGGGAGAACCCCAACCACATTAACGGGTGAGCCTATAACAGATCAGCTAAGACGCACACAGAGGGATAAATCCTCTCAGTTTCAAAGTGCATCCGCCAACTCACTCTTTCAGCTACGTTCTTTTTTTTTTTTTATGTTTATTTGCTTATTTCCTCTTTAATTGTTCCCATTTAACCAACCCAACTGCTTCCCCTGTTCATATCTTTTCCTAGTACCCTCTTCCACAACATATGACCAGGAGCACCTAGACAAATGCCCAATGGTAAAAATGTATCATCATTACAAACATTCGTGCACATCAAGCATATAACAAACAGATGCCATTAATCTGTCCCATCTGCGCCTCAGCACATCACTTCTGCTTCTTTCTCTTCAATATAAGCAAGCAGTGCGCTCGGCTCATCAAATGTTCTGGTTGCATTGTGTAGTGTCACCCTCATCCTCACCGGCTGAAGTAGCCCAAAGCGCGCTTGTAGCTGTTGCAATCTCTGTCGCAGTGCCAAAAATTGTCTACGCTTGTCTACCGTGCTCCTGGCAAAATCAGGAAAGAACAGTAGCTTATGTCCCTCAAATTCCACAGGGGAGCGGGCCCGGGCGGTGTCCAAAATCTTCACCGCCTGCTGATGACGCAAAGACTTGAAAATGATAGGCCGCGGCCTGTTGCTGTGAGGTAAGGCCTGCGAGGGGACCCAATGTGCTCTTTCCATTTCAAATAGCACATCAAAGGAAATTTGTAAAGTCGATGAAATCAACCGCTGTACAAAAGCAAATATGTCCTTTCCTTCTGCCCCCTCCGGCATCCCCACAACTCGAACATTATTTCTCCGAGCCCTGTTGTTGATATCCTCCAGTTCCTTCTGTAGTTGCACAATCTGCCTTGAATGCTTATCCATATCCTTCAGACGCTCATCTTGCACCGCCAACCTTTGTTCCAAATGATCTTGATGAACAGTTATATTGCTTAGCTTTTCAGAGAGCTGGTCGACGTCCTCCTGCATGTCCCGAAGCGCCGCACTGTTAGCTGACACTATTTCTTTGACAGCCCGGATCTCCTGCAACAACTCTTGCAATGCTTCAGGCTGCTCACGCACCGCCGCCATTTTCTGCGGGGACGGAGGCTCCGTTTTCGACCTTTTAGAGCCCGTGCACTGAGACGGAGAAAACTCCAACCGGACAGGTTTAGAGTTCGCCATATCAGAAGTTGATCTACTATTGAAGAGAGTACTCCAGCCCGTTAAGTTGGCGTAAACGCTAGGATTCCAATCTGATCCCTCCGGAGCTTATGCTCTACACGTCCATGCTGCTCCGCGTTAGGCTCCGCCTCTCGGTATGTGTTGTTTTAATCTCACTGATGAGAGTGTTTCCATTGAACGCTCTATTCAAGACCTACGTGACCTAGCTATTCATATCACTGCCCCTTCCATAGGTGCTGGGTGGTTTGCGGAATGGTTTAATTGGTTAGGTAGACTTAAAACCCTAGTGGTAGGCGTTCTCCTTATTCTCTTGCTATGTTTTACCCTGTCATGCTGTATCCCTATCCTTATCCGATTTATTACCTCCACCATTGAGACAATGGTGGAGCGGAAAACTGCTGCCCATGTGATGGCAGTATGCAAATACAAATCCCTTCCACAGTCAGATCAACTGCTATGAGGAAAATTGGCCTCCTTCACTGCAAGGCAAATTTTCCCCTTAAAAAGGGGGGAATGAGGTAGAAATCCAGGCAGGGCTGAGAGCTGGAACGGTTAAGTGAAAAGGATACACCCCTCTTGGTGAAGTCATACCCTGGTACATGCTTGTTCCTCCCCTATTCCTTTGTCCTGCTGTTCTCTCTGCTTGCTAGAGATAATTTTTCTTTCTCTGCCTCGCTAGAGATAAGAGTACAGTAGACTTTCTCCAATCGGGACTACACTGTAATAAAGTGACCAGTCATGAAGAAATACTGTGATAACCTGATAAGATGTCTATATAATCTCTCTGAGCCCTCTGGTAGGGGCCCAGAATTTGAAAAACTATTTTCTATGGGTCTGTACACATTAAAACAGCTTGCTTCCTATTGAGACTCCTGGGTATTTTCTTTCCTTACTCGTTTTGCTGCTTCAAGAGTATCCCATTTCTAAAGGGAACAATATCACAACAAATATTACCGTGGCTGCTGGGGGAAAGTAGTAAAATAGCCCGAAGGAAAGACATTTGCATCTATAGCTTCTGAACAATATGTCTAGTAGAAGATGTTCATATCCATTTTCAACAGTTAATATTTTGCCAACTTTAATTAGAAAAGCTGTTATCTCAAGGGCAAGTGCTAATTTTTGCAGGGTAATGTGTCTATATGCTGTTATGCTCCACAGGTTACATTTGTCTTATTAAACTGGAGCTGTTCAAGCAAAAGACAGGTAGATTAGGAGCATGCTGCAACTGCTCTTGGTGGGTTTTTCATGTTCTGTGTTTCCAGAAAGATACAGTGCCAGTTACTGCCAATTCTGTTCTCCTGTGGATTAAGGATTTAAACCTACTCGCAAACAATATAGTATAGACAAAGCTAACTTATTTAGCAATGCTTATGTACTGCTTTTCACTGGGTCAAGGTGGTGTACATTCAGGTTTGGTATATATTTCCCTTGTCCCCAAAGGGCTCATAGTCTATTGTTTTTGTATCTGAGGCAATGGAGGGTTAAGTGGCTTGTCCAAGGCCACAAGGAACACCTGTAGGACTAGAAGCCCCAGTTTCTCCAGCCTGTGGTTACTGTCCTCCTGTAGGATTCAAGCCCTGGGCTGTCTGGCCTGAGGCAACTTGCCCCAACCACTAGGCCACTCCTCCCTCAAAGCCTAAAGCATATGCATGGCTTTCTACTAAAATTAACAATTATAAAGTATATAATATCTGTATAGAGCTATTATATTTGCTGATATCATTTCAAATGAATTGATGGGCTGGATATACTCTATCTACCTTTATTGTATAATCATACCAATTAGAGGTAGATATGGTGGGTAAAGCTGAGTTTCTTTTTTGAGCTATTAGCTTCACAGAGGTGAAGGTAGATTTTACATATTAAATGGAGTAGGAAATTCATATATCCAGGTCAGGACAGGGAGAATTCCCAAAGCATTTTACAAGTGGATCCGGTAAACATAGTGTCTCTTGTAAAACAGACCTAGGGCTGAACATGTATGCTTCTCCACATCCACGGAGAGCAGCAAATTTACAAAGTTGCATGTGGAGAAACAAAGACACATTTAAATAGCCTTGGGACCCCCTGTCTAAAAATGTGAGGGGGCCCAGGAAGGAAGGGGGCCCACACGGTGGTGTACCCCCCTCATGCATAACAAATTATTTTAACTCGTTTGCCATACTGCCTCCATTCCAGCCCCAATGGCTATCACCTCCCAGACCAACGTCTCATGATAACAGCCACACCGTGAGACTTCAGCCCAGGGAGGTAACAGCTGCTGGACCTGAAGCAGAGGCAGCATGCAAACAAGTTAAAATAAGTTTGCTATGCATGAGGGATGGGTGGTGCCGTGTGGGACACCATGGGGAGGCAACAGGGAGACCTCAGCAAAGTTTGTTGGGGGCCCCTCAGAACTTATGCCAGTGAAAATAGCCTCTGTTCTAAAATGTCATTCACACATAAATGCCAATCTGCCTGTGCAAATGCTACTGTTTGCATATGGGGATGCTTCCAGAATAACTCCTATAGCAGAACAAACATAAGTGAATCTGTCCTTGCTACATTTTCATAAGCTAAATTTTCACTTATAAGTGAAAACTCAAAAGAGAATCCCAAGACAAACGGAATTACTGAGACAAAAAAAGGGGAAAAAAGGTTTCACAGATTTAGAGTACCAGTCTCATTACAGATTTACAGATTCCATGTTTTCATGGCCTCCTTAGTATTAGTAGAACTCCTGACTCAGAAATATTACATATTTAGGCATAATTTGGTGGGTGAACAAAGGGGATAAGGAACAATGCCTTATGGGATATTAGTTTTCATCTAGAAAATAATTTAGAAAATGATTTCCAACTTACATAAGGTATTCCATATTGGGTCAGACCAAAGGTCCATCAAGCCCAGTATCCTGTTTCCAATAGTGGCCAATCCAAGTCACAAGTACCTGTCAGGTTCCCAACACTGCCTGATAATTCCATGCTGCTTATCCTAGGGGTTGGTGGGAGATTTCACCAGTCCACTTTAATAATGGTTTATGGACTTTTCCTCCAGGAACCTGTCCAAACCTCATTTAAACCCAGCTACACTAACAGTTTTTACTACATCTTCCAGCAACAAATTCCAGAGTTTGATTACATATTAAGTGAAAAAATATTTTCTCTGATTTTGTCTTAAAAGTGCTACATTGTAGCTTCATTGTGTGTCCCTAGTCTTTCTACTTTTTGAAGGAGTAAACAACTGTTGTGCATTTATCCGTTCTACTCCATTCATTATTTTATAGACCCCTATCATATCTCCTCTGAGCTGTCTCTCTTCAAAGCTGAAGAACTTACATATTGCCATATTTTAATACGATTTAAGGATATTGTATATGCTTAACGGTAGTATAAGACAGGGATGTAGGAGTGCAAGCAAACCATAACTGTGATTGATGTGTATATTATTGAAGTGACATTGTTTCAGTCTTTTCAGTTTCTGACTGAAAAGGTTATTTAATCAAAAGATATCTGGAGTCAGCAGCTGAAATCAAAACCAGGAGAGTCAGTATGACAAAGTACATGTAAATCATCCTTGATTTTTGCAATGACTGATAAAGTTTAACAAAGTCCTTTGTCAGAATTTTAAGGCGTGAAATTAGCCGTGTGAGCTGGCTCTGGAAATCAAATGGCTGGGAGGGAGATGAAAGGCAACCGATGTAAGTTTTTAAAATATGCTGTTATGAGGCTGTGCCTCAGGACATATCCTGCCCAAAAGGATAAGAGAAAACCACGTAAGATTCATGTGCAGGAAAGCTGAATATTGGCGCTAATAGTGGGTGCCAGGAGCCGCCATATTCATGGAAGAGGCTGATCTTGGATATTCAGTGTATTGCCCGGTTAGCCAAGGAAACCTACCCTAGCCAAATGGAATATCAGCCCTTGTGTGGTTAACAAACAAAAACCAGGTAATGGAATATCTCGTTTACTATGCAGTTAACCACTAGCATCGGGCAAGTAGGCTCTCGGTCATGGTGTGCAAAATGTCTGTACCTGGAGCCACTGCCTAACATCACCATCACTGCATGGGTATGCCAAGGTATTAGCTTCTGTGGAATGGTCCGTACATCAGACAGCCAGACCATGCTCCCGCAAGAACAGTATGGGTGGGTGTATGCTGTCCATTGGACCAATATAATGTCAGGAACATACCTGTATCTTATGAGATTTGTAGCTGCTGGTCGAGGCACAGTTTGTATGGCTAGCAGTGTGGTCTGGGATGAGAGCACAGGGCGGCTGATTGGTATGTGCACTCACAGAGTGACATATAACATCTGGAAGCTGGAGTACTGTGTGTGGAGGAATGGGAAGTGCAGGGGAGCTATGGCCCTAAAGGGGAGGGACAAGGCATGCCACATAGGCAACTCTTGCCCCCGCCACCATCATCAGCTCTCCCCAGTCCGGGGATCGAGCCTCCAGTAGCGGGAGGAGCAACGGCAACATCCCGCCCAATCGGGGCGCACAGCAGCGGCTTTAAAAGCTCGCGCCATCCGGCGCGTGGTCCTCTTGCCCCCGCCACCATCATCAGCTCTCCCCAGTCCGGGGATCGATCCTCCAGTAGCGGGAGGAGCAGCGGCAACATCCCGCCCAATCGGGGCGCACAGCAGCGGCTTTAAAAGCTTGCGCCATCCGGCGCGTGGTCCTCTTGCCCCCGCCACCATCATCAGCTCTCCCCAGTCCGGGGATCGAGCCTCCAGTAGCGGGAGGAGCAGCGGCAACATCCCGCCCAATTGGGGCGCACAGCAGCGGCTTTAAAAGCTCGCGCCATCCGGCGCATGGTCCTCTTGCCCCCGCCACCATCATCAGCTCTCCCCAGTCCGGGGATCGAGCCTCCAGTAGTGGGAGGAGCAGCGGCAAATCCCGCCCAATCGGGGCGCACAGCAGCGGCTTTAAAAGCTCGCGCCATCTGGGGCGCCCGCGCCGGGCGGGCCCGCGCCTGAGGGCCTCGCCAGAGGGCCCTTTGGTGTGGCCCTTAGGCGTGGACCAGGAGGAAGGACACTCTAAACCGAAACCACCTAGCTCCAGGATAAACCTCCAGGAGTCGTTCACCAATAACAAGTCACCCAGCTACTGACCACATCGGAACTTCGTAACTTTGAACCTGACACCGCATAAGGGGAATAATCCAACCGAGGGGTTCGACCTCAACCTTCCAAGCTCCCTCCTTATTCTTCGTCCTTACCTGATGCGCCTCTGATACTTCTCATTTTTGGACCATCTCAGGAACTGCACTGCTCATTGGTACATAGATCTACATATTCAAACAGCTGAGCTCCCTGGAGGTCGAGCTCGCTCCCACCTCCACTCAGACAATCTGCTGACCACTGCAAGTATACTACAGATAAATGATCTGACCGGAATTGTTATAGCACTCCTGACTGATATACCTCATTGCTGATATACCTGATATACCTGATATACCTCATTGTTATAGCACTGTTTGTCTAACAACCTGATATACCTGATATACCTGACTGTAATTGTTATAGCACTGCCTGACTGATATACCTCATTCCTGATATACCTGATATACATCATTGTTGACGCTTTCTCTAACTGTAAACTATCACTGTAGTACTGCTACTATTATGTAATTAACCTGTGATGTTATTGCAATTGCCTGACTGAAAAACCTCACTGATAACCGCATTTCCAATTTAATACTCTCCCATTAGTAGTGCTACTTCTGCTACCTGCGGGCTCTCACATGTTACCTTTCTCTACCTACCAAATACCACTTTTCTAAGGAAACAAACTGCACAACTAGTTACATAATCTGTTTGCATTGCTGTGCATCGCTTTCTCTGCTGACTATTCCAGGGCTCTCAAATAACTCCTCTGCAGCTGACCACGCTGCCTATAACCATGTCCCCCATCATGTATCAAATACCTCACTTAGTCCCCATACTGCTTATCGCATCGATCCCCGTCCTAACACTTGCCCTAGACCCTGGCATTAAGCAGATCCCTATCCTTTATAGCATGGGAAGGTGCTCAATGGAATATTCCTGCCACTCCACCATGAGAACCAGAATTCCCTATATCCCGTTGCTGCTCTCTGACAAGGACCCCACTGAGAAGCACAAGACCAATCGCCTACTCAAGTGTGCCTTAATAAACGCCAGATCTATACTTTCCAAATGGCCTGCAGCTATTGATCTGATAACAGCACATAACCTAGACTTACTGATGATAACTGAGACATGGCTAACCGACAACGACAACGTCCTCATCAACCAGATGATTCCACCAGGATTCTCCATTTACGCCTGCCACAGATCTAACCAGAGAGGTGGTGGCACACTCATTCTCGCCAAATCGGACCTCCAATTCAAACTGAGTAATACCACCAGCACACCACATCTTGACACTCTTTCCATATCTAATAGGATCTGTACGATCAATCTACTCTATCGAGCTCCGTCACCCTCTCCAGAGGACCTTCCATCAATAATCAACATTGCATGTAACTCTTCTAACCCACAAGCTCCTTACTGGCTAGTAGGTGATTTTAACCTACCCTCATTACAAACCTCACACTCCTCAGCATTCATTGAAGCCATGGGCCAATTAGGATATGAACAAATTATTGACGCTCCCACCCATATCAAAGGCAGCACATTGGATTTAATTTTCGCTCCCCAAGCGGTACTCAACACATCTCAGAAGCTCCTGATCTCCATAACCCCTGTACCCTGGTCTGATCACAATTTACTCCTCTTTTACATCCCCACTGAACACCGCACCTCTGACAGCAACAAATCAGGCCGCCCCCCAAGTGCCCTTGAAACACGCTTCCGTCCTTTCATTAAGATCGAAGCCTTGGAGAAAATCCTACCTGCCCTCCACAAGGACTTACCTTCCCAAGATGACTTATTAACCAACTGGGACAACACATTGAAAGCCGCTGCCTGCATCCCTGCTACTGACAGGATCAAGACCAAGGGCAAACATAAACCATGTTTTTCCTCTGATCTACAAGAATCTCTCCTCCACCTACGCAGACTTGAGAGACGCTGGCGTTCCTCCCAGTCTCCTGATGCTCTCTGCTCATACAATTCACACTTACAAACTCACCGGAGGATGACAATGGAGAGAAGAAAGAAATACCACTCGGAAACACTAATGCGGTCCTTAAACAAGCCACATGACCTCTTCAACATTGTTAAATCCTTAACAGGTGATCCAACCACAACTCAATCACCTATGCCACACCCTCAAGATTATGCCGAATACCTACAATCAAAAATGATAGACTAGTCTGATCCTCACAGCATCAGCACCTTCCACCCCTCAAACTGTGACCCAACTAGCCACGCTTGACAATTTCTCTCAGGTATCCAACAAAGAGATCGAAGAAATCATAGCAGCTCTTAATTTAACTACCGCACCTAATGACCCCTGCCCAGCCAGGTGGATCAAAGAACTACGACATGAACTTAGCCCAACTATCAGCAAGATCGTCAACTATTCCTTCTCAACTGGATCCTTCCCACAGAGCCTGAAGCATTCATCCATCCGCCCGCTCCTGAAGAACAGCAAGCTAGACCCAACAAAAGTCAAATCTTTTAGACCAATATCAAGCATCCCTCTACTAGCAAAAATCATGGAAAAAGTAGTCCAGCGACAAATACAACACCATGTTAACTCAGAAGCCCCCCTTGACCCCTCACAACACGGTTTTAGAGAAGAACATGGTGTTGACACCCTTCTCACAATCCTCCTCAATAACCTAATCATAAGCATTGACAATATCCATCAAGGGTTCATTCTCATTTTTCTCGACATAGCTGCCGCATTTGATTCGGTAAACCACAATACTCTCCTACAGCGCCTCCAAGATAAGGGTATCCAAGGTCTAGCCCTGAACTGGTGCAAATCTTACTTATCCGACAGACAGCAGCAAGTCAGAACAGGAGAAGCAATATCTGATTCATTCCCCCTTAAACAAGGTGTCCCTCAGGGATCCTCCTTGTCCGCACTAATGTTCAATATATATATGCAGCCAATTTGTGATTTGATACGTACCTTCAACATTCAATGTCTTGCATATGCTGATGACATCCTGATGTATGCTCCATTCAACGTAAAACAACCAGATTATACATCAATAGTTCATTGCTTTGAAGCTGTATCAAACTGGCTCCTCAAACAGAATCTACGCATAAATCACAACAAAACAGACGTCCTATTCGTCACCCGGAATCCAACATTCATACCCCCTGCCTCATTACAGGTGAACAACATTGAGCTGAAGGCTTAACCCACAATCCGATACTTAGGGATTACTTTAGACCAGCGGCTTGATATGTCAGCACACATCAAGAAAGTAACGAACGCAATTTACCACAAGATTAGATCCCTACGTAATCTCCGACCTCTACTTGACTACTCCGACTTCCGCACTATCTTCCAAGCCTTGGTATTACCACACCTGGATTTTTCCAATATCATTCTACACGGTCTCCCTCAATCTACTCTAAACCCCCTCCGTCTGGCCATGAATGCAGCCGGGAGAATGCTCGTAGGTGCTCCACGCTCAGAGCACATAACCCCAATACTGAAGAGTTTACATTGGTTACCCCTCCAGGCCAGAACCCTATATAAAACCCTGGTCATGACTTTTAAAGCCTCAAAGAGCCCATCTCTATCACCTATCAGCAATATGATACATGTCACTCCAGCTAACAGATCCAGGAGATCTGTGACACTGAACTCCATTGACCTTCTGAAACTCCTTACGAAATGCTCTAAATCAACAGCCTCTAGAGCCTTCTCACTGTTTGCGCCCAGAGCCTGGAATGCCCTTCCACCCGAAATCAGAGCCATCACAAGCCTAATGACGTTCAGAAAGGCATTAAAATACCATCTGTTTCTAATATACTACCCGGAAGCTACTCCGAATGAACATAGCCCTCATGCTGGTCTTTCCCACTTGACCCCGGTAGAAAATGGCTAATGATGACGGTTCATACTTGCACACTCTATCCATACCGTATTTATATTGTACTTGTGATTTATTTATTTACCACTTCCATGTAATTAACTAAATAATTATACCATGTATATAGTCAACCTTGTTTACCGCCATGTTCTTGTATATAGTTAACCCTGTTTACTGCCAGGTTTTTGTACCCTGTTCATTGTAAAAAAAACAATGCTGACCATGTCATTGTGTTTAAATCTGTTCATATGTAAACCGCACTGATTAAAAGAGCGCGGTATATAAGAAATAAAAATAAATAAATAAATAATCTGGGAGGCCAAGGAAGCAGCATGAAGAGTGTAGCCCATGGCTCCCAACAGTACCACTGAGCAGTGGCAGGTGGCTGCAGAACCAATAACCATGTTGATACGCCAGAACCATGGAGGCACCTCTGAGGTTTCTCAGGGCTGCAGTCAAGTGCCGTGTGCCCTGGGCCCCTGCCTCATCACCCACATTACTACCCCTTGTTCCCTGACATGAATGTAGGGGTCTGCCACTATACTGCTGCTCCTATCTTGTTGCTCATACCCAGGTTCTCCCACAAACCTGTCACCCAGAAAGGGACAGGGTCTGTAGTTGGGCATCTCTGTCATGCCCTAGTCATATGCAGGCAGCAGAACCTACACTCAGTAGATCCTGTCTGATACTAGCTCCCCTAATTGTATGATTGTGCAGTGATGACAGAGCCATTGCCAATAGCAGAGCCCAGGTAGGCATTGCATGCTTACTGGCTAGTCTGCACCACAGCATCAGGAGCCTATGCAACCTACCTGAGCACCCATATGGCTCCCCCATTCTGTGTGCCCACTCTGATCCCATTACCCATTCCATAGACGCCATGACACTGCATACATAGGCATGCACACATATGATACCTGGGGCCTGTATCCAGGCTCCAACAAGCACTGTCTATACTCTCACCTGTGTTGCACTACACCTACACCCAGGTACATGTGTGACAACTCACCCACCCACTTGTGCAGGTCCCATCAGCAGACTGACATCTCATTGGACTGCACCTGCACCCTGGCTAACAGCATGCTCCATTCCCATACATCCCCATCCCGTACTACATGGTATCACTCAGCTTTGCCGCTGTGGGACTGCTGGCCTGACCAGTGCCTCAACATTCCATGTTCTCACACTCAGAACCCAACACTGGCCCAGCAGCCACCACAGACCCTGACCTGTAGCGTATAAACCAATAAACGGCCTTTATTACAACAATACACCAACACCCTCTTTCCCATTCCCAGCCCTCCCCCCCCCCATTAGGCCTTCCAACATCACCCCTCCCCAACTTTCCCACACATGCTACCCCCACCTTCTCCAGATCAGTCTAGGGCCCCGGGGAACCCTGGATGTGGCTGTGCAGGGCCTAGGCTACAACCTGCAGCCCTGTTCAGATGCCCCCTGCAGACTTCACCACTGCCTCCCTCAGGAGCTGCAGCTCTTCCATTAGAGTGGTCATAACCTCTACCAGTTCCTGAGAGGGGCCAATGAGATGTCCGGGACAGGGTCTGCAGGGGGCATAGTTGGGACTTGCTGGCACAGGGGGCCCTGGGTGTCAGCAAAGCCTCCAACCCCACCTGACACCACCCATGATGGCATGTGAAGGTGTGGGGAGGGGGGCATGGATGTCTGCTCACATGCAGGAGATTGTACTGACACCTCACACTCCTGCTGGTCTTCCTTCTTGATGCCTGCATCAGCAGTCCCACCCTCTCTCCTGCATCCACCGCTGCCCTGGTCATGGCCCCTCCCCTGGCATTCCCTGACTCCTCCTCTGCCTTGGCCTCCTCTCCTCCTCATTCAGGTCCTCCTCTGCCTCCACATCCTCTTCCTCTGTTGCTGTCTCTGGGGTCTCCTCAGTGTTGTCCTCTTCCTCCTCATTTTGGTCCCATCCCTCCTTCTCTTTCTCTTCTTCTGTCTTGTATTCCTCCTGTGGAGCCTCCTCAGTAACCTCATCCTCCTTATTTATGTGGCTGTGAGGGGGGGGGGTTAAGGTTTGGTGGTGGTGTTGGGGTTGAGGCTGGAACTAGAGCTTGCTACCCCCAAGGATGCTCCAGCAGGTGTTAGGTGTGCCTGGCTGGGCTGAGGAGACTGCCTAGCTGCTTCCCTCAGTTCCTCCTCCTTTGCTTCTCTGGTTCTGAAGGGAGGTGCAGTGGCTATAAGATGTGCAACATAGGGCTTGCAGGAGATAGAAGAGCTGACAGACTGGCACACACAATGGCAACAGTGAATGCACACTCCATGAGGCAACAACATATATTGCTGTTATCCACAAGTTGAAGCCATACATGTCATCATTTTCTGTATTTCCTGGGGGTATGTTTACCATACATGCAGCAAAAGAGCAGAAGGAGACTATGGTCTCCTTCTGCTCTTTTGCTGCGTGTTTAGTTCTCTACTGTGGAAGTTTGTCTTCAATTTTTCTCTTTGGAATGTGTACCATGCTATGTTGCTGGCCTACCTGTGGCTGCTCCAACCTCCTCCCTAAGGCACTGGATGAGCTCAGGCCTCTGCCGCCGCATGGTCCTAAACCAGCAATTCAGTGCCTCGAAGGTCCAATGCACTGTGGAAGAGAGGTATGTGATCAGATCTGCACCCTTTGGTGCACAAAATGACCCTCCACTGTTACCACTTACAGAGCTGTTTCCAGGGCCTCTGTACACCCTTTCAGGAGTGGCATGTGTGCCAAGTCAGAGTGGGGATTTCAAAATATGTGCCACTGCATTGACCTTTGTGTATTCTCTACCAGGGTTCCCCAAAACCCCTGTGTATAACTGGTTTGATGGCACTGTTCCCTGACTAGGCCATCTATAGGTTTTTCACACTACATCCCAAACCTATGACAGGTGTTCAGATATTGGTTCCTTGCAGGGCATATGTTGCTGCTCTGATGAGATCTCTGTAGTGTATGCTACTACATGTGGGGCTTCATGGACACTACCTGGTTGCTTTCATTATCATTTCCACATCACAAATATCTCTGCCCAGTCCTCTGGATAGTAGCACATTGTGGCTGCCAGTTTGACCCCGCATATGCTACCTCACATACCTATCTTTCACCTCTAGCCCCCTTAGGGCCATCTCCATTCTGCAGCTGCCTCATACTGCCCCTTCCAAATGCCGTCAATGCCACTATTCCATGTTCTATGCCTCCGCTTTCACTACCACATCTCTTCATCACTTTTTTCCCACTATGCCCTGCACTCTGTCCCATCCTTTCCCATCCATGCCTGTTTACACCATCTCCCTCACTCTGCTACCCAGCCCATCCTCCCCTCTATTCCGCTCTCCCTAACCCCCTTGTCCTCCCTATCTTGTCCCCTCTCCCTCGTTTGACTGTGTGGCACCACTCTTGGAGCATGAGATCCTGGTTTGTGTGTTATTTATTTATTTATTTGTGTGCTTTTCTATACCGCCCTTTCCAGAGATCAGGGGCGGTTTACAAGGAACTTAAATAACAATATAGCAAAACAGAGCAATATTGCATTACATTAAACATTAAGTAAACAAACTAGATTACATAAGAACAAGGTTACATGTAAAATAATGTGTAGGTTATTAACAAAAAACTATGTTACAAAGAACAAAAGTAGGTTATTTACATGGTTAGCAAGAGTTATTTGCGGTCATAAGTACAGTGTTGGGAGGAGGCTAACTTGGGTGGATATTAAAATGAAGTCTGGGATTTAGGTGGGGTAGACTAGTGTTTGGTTAGTTGCATGTTCTTGTGTAGTAAATTTGATTTCAGGTTGTAGGTTGCTATAGTGTTGACTAAATAGGTAGATTTTAAGTTCCTTCCTGAAAGATGTAAGATCCTTAATCTCTCTTAGGTTTAGTGGCAGTTTATTCCATTGGCTGGGAGCATAATATGAAAAAGCAGTGTTGGAGGTTATTTGTTTTGATTTTGTTATGGCAATAGGAATTTGTAGCATGTTGAGGTTAGTTTTTCTTCTAGTTCTGTTTTCTTGTGGGGTTTGGAGTAGAGTTGCCAACTGTGATGGGGCTAGGTCATTAATGAGTTTAAAAGTGGTGACAAGTGTTTTATATTGAATCCTACTATAGATAGGCAGCCAGTGGAGAGCGTATAGGATGGGAGAGATGTGATCGAATATTTTAGCTTTCACAATGATTCGGGCAGTGACATTCTGAGCTCTTTGTAGGATGTGTAAATTCTTTTTGGATGTTCCTTGGAGTATGCCATTGCAGAAGTCTAAATGAGGCATAATGAGAGCTTGGACAACTGTTCTGAAATCGTTGATGTCAATGAGGGGTCGGAGTTGTTGTATGGTTCTCAGTTTGAAAAATATAGTTTTGGCAGTCTGTTTTATGTGGTTAGACATGCTTAGGGTTTTATCTAGTGTAACTCCAAGGTATTTAATTTCGGATTTGACTGGGAGAGTAATGTTCATAAGGTTGATGGAAGTTGGAGGGGTGAAGGTGGTATTTCTGGTTACGAAGAGTGCTTCAGTCTTTTTGAAGTTGATATCCATATGTTTTGAGTGGAGCCATTTTTCAGCTTCAGAGAGGCAGGTGGCGATTTTGTTGAAATTAAGGTTAGCAATGTCTAAAGGGGCGAACAGCATGATGTCGTCTGCATAGATAAAATATTTTAGATTGTGGCGTTGAAAGATTGTACAAATAGGTTGTATAGCTATTAACAAGTAATGCGGAGAGTGAGGATCCTTGTGGGATACCACGTTCTTGGGGGAATGGTAGTGAGGGGGAATGGTCTAAATGGACATATTGGAAACGATTAGAAATGTAGGACTTAAACCAGTTAAGTGTGGTATCTTTTAAACCTAGTTGGGATAGTCTAGATAAGAGCGTATTATGATCAACACTATCAAAGGCTGAGGAAATGTCAAGGAATATGAGCAAGAAGGTCTGCTTTGTATTATCTATACCTCGGATAAGTGAATCAAGAAGGGATATGAGTAAGGTTTCTACTCCGTGATATGAGCGGAAGCATACTGGTACTCATCTAAAGGGAAGTTGGTATCAATATGATCCTGAAGTTGTATCTGGGCTACCTTTTCAATGATTTTGGCTAAGAAAGGTATGCTGGCAATGGGGCGGTATGAGGATGGGTCAGAACTGTTAAGGGTTTTATTTTTTAGTAAAGGGCGAATCGCCGAGTATTTGAGGTCATCAGGCATGAAGCCTTGAAGTAGGGATTGATTTACTAGCTTCAAAATGTATGGGGCTAGTTCGGATTTTGTTGCTTTAACCCAAGACACCGGGCAAGGATCAAGTAATGAAGTGGTAGTATTGAGGTTTGATATAATCTCTAGCAGTTGTTTGTTGGAGATTGTATGGAATGAGTTCCACTCAGTGATGGAATTTGGTGTGGGAGAGGTTAGGATAATGCTTGGACGGGCGCTTAGTTTAAGCTTATTGGCAAAATGGTTTGCAAGGAGTTGCGGATCTATTGGTGTTTTGTTAGGGGTGTTATCGGGAACCTTAGTTAGTGATATTTGTTGGGTTGCATTTGTATGATTGCTGCACAGAGCAAACTTGTCATGCTGTACATGATGTTCTAGCTCTGGAACATGCGGTGAGATGTGGGGAACATGGATTTAGGTGACATCATCCTGGGAAATAGCCAGGTGCAGGTTCTTTAGCTCCCAGTCCTGTGCAGGCAGAGGGGCATATCCCAAAGCTGTGCAGGCGGCCAACGCTTGCAACATGATTTCCCTGCTGTTTACAGTACATCTATATTCTGTGCATGCTCATAGCCAGTGGCATTATGCACTCATTGCATCTGGCCAGTTGAACAGGGCCACAGGAAATAGGTATGGTGATGCCCCCACAACATGCAAAAGCTGGAACTGCACCCACAACAAGAATGTCCAACACAAGGAGTAGGGAAATGCAAATTGCTTGTGCAAGTTTGATTCCTCCTGTGTGGTTTTGAACCTGTGACTCATGTATTTGCAGAATCAGATGTGGAGCAAGATTAAACAAACCACAGAAGGCAATATGTAGAATTCAAACCTATACTGATGTCTAAATAGGTTCTACCCTACACGGGCTGTGTTTCAGCAGCAGGCCTTCATCAGAGATATGAAAATCCTTAATGGAAAACAATTATAGCATGTATTAGGAAAATATAAAAAACATTATAACAATGAACTAAAAGGATAAAACAAATAAAACAATTGAATAAACTCAATATGTTGTTGTTGTTAAGTGCTGTCGAGTCAGTGTCAACTCATGGTGACCTTCTGGATAGCTGCCCTAAACTGTGTTCAGTCTTCAGTCAGGTGGCAAAGTGGCAACCATAGCTGCTGTTACTGTATCGATCCATCTCATTGCTGACCTTCCTCTTTTGCCATGATGTCTTTCTCTAATGATCTCTCTCTTTGTATGATGTGTCCAAAGTATGAAAGTTGAAGTTTTGTCATCTGAGCTTCTAAGAAAAGCTTAGGTTTGATCTCCTCTAATACTGACTGGTTTGTTCTTTGGGCAGTCCATGGGATGTACAGTATTCGTCGCCAGCACCATAATTCATAACGCATCAATTTTCTTCTTGTCTATCTTTTTCACTGCCCAACGTTCACATCCATATGAAGTTATTGAAAATACTAAAGCTTGTACAAGTCCAATCTTTGTATGGAGAGAGACATCTCTGCTCTTGAGAATCTTGTCTAGGCCCTTCAAAGCCATTCTGCCAAATGTAATGTATCGTCGTATTTCTTGACTGCTTGTTGTTTCTTTATTGATTGTTGATCCAAGTAGGTTAAAGTTGTCCACTATTTCAATTCTTCTCCATCAATGATGAACTTATAGTTGTCAGAATATTTGTCTTCTTTACATTAAGGTGCAGGCCCATTTTAAGATTATGTTCCTTGATCTTGAGAAGGAAATGTTTCACATCATCTTTGCTTTCAGCCAGTAATGTGGTATCATCAGCATAGCAAAGGATGTTGATGAGTCTTCCACCAATCTTCACACCTCAATTGTCTTCATATAGCCCTGCTTCTCTGATAATTTGTTCTGCATATAAATTAAAAAGGTAGGGGGAAAGTACACCTTTGCTGATTTTAAACCATTGTATTTCTCCTTCTTCTGTGCAAATTGTTTCTTCTTGATCAATGTAAAGGTTGTACAGGAGTATGATCAGGTGTTCTGGTATACCCATGCTTCTTAATGTGGCCCAGAGCTTATCATGGTTTACAGTCAAAAGCCTATATATTAATCAAATAATAAAAGGATCTAAAATTAATCTTAAAGCAGGAGTCTTAAAAAACACTGAAAAAACTGGAATCATAAAAGGGAAAAGGAACCTCTAGAAACTGTATATATGCATAAACTATAAAAAATATGTAACATTAATATAAAAAATTAAAAATGTAACATTGACAATATAAATATGAATATAAAATAGAGGGCCTAAGAGTGTATACAAATTGTTTAAAAATAGATACAAAATGAAGTTAAATGGTTAAGATGTATAAAGTTAATAATTGGGTTTTATTATAACACATATATGAAGCTAAGGTACCAGACAAATATTAGGTACAATTAGGGTTGCCAACTGGCTCCAGATGCGCCCGACAGGCTTGATCCAGTCCTGGATTTACCCCATTGCATACAGGGATATGTAGTTCTGATTTCTCCATTGCACTCCATAAGAAAAGCAAGACTACAAGTCCCTGCATGCAATGAGGTAAACACAGGGCTGGAACAAGCCTGTCGGGCGCATCTGGAGCCAGTTGGCAACCCTAGGTACAATCAAAAAGTATCAAGACTTTAACAATAACATAAGAAGTATAACACTGACTGTTATTGCACTCAGTCTCCTTCAAACTAGTCCCCTTCCAATAAAACACAATTCCTCCAGTGTTCCTGCCACTGCTGGAAACAATTTTGAAATGTCTCTTTTGTTATGCTGTGAAGCTTGTAAAAGGGGGTGCTTGTTATGAAGGTACCACCATCTTGGCAAGTATGTAAATTAACTGTCTTGCAAAGGATTGTGGTTATTGAAGTCCATTCACACAAAGCTTGCCTTTTAAAGAAATGAAAAAACTTTGTAGTTGGTCGAGTGTAAAGCAAAATTAGAGTTTATTTATGGGGTGATTATCCCACACACAGATATACTTGGTAACACATCCAGGATAACTTCTCCAGGGTTTATGCAATATAAACAAGGCAACTGAAAAATGCTTATGTAAATAAGTATCAAAGTCCTTTATGGAACAGAAAGGCTTTCTTACAGCTACTGCTAATCAACTCCTTAGCAGTGCTGAGGTGAAACAAAACCAAAAAGGAAAACTTCTTTTTACAAAAATATAGCTCTCTTTCTCCACACAGAAAATAACTTTAAAATCCCACGTGTGCACGGCTTGTGCTGTGCTCCGCTCTACCAACAGGTGACCATTAGCTGCAATCAGTAGCTTGTTTTCAGCACACGTGCAAACTTTCCCAAAAGCTTTTTCTTTCCAACAAAACTTTATGGGAAGCCAGTATTTAGAATGTTTCCTTTTGATGTTTACTCTTATTTTTAAGATTTTCCTAAAATAACAACCTACTCAAAGAACAGTCCATATAAACATTCTCTTCATCAGATATTAAACCTTGCTCCTGAAATTGCATAGATTCACTTTCACTGTCTGGCTCAGAGGGTTTTATGAACTGACCTCTATACGGAGAGAAACTGTTTCCCTACTGTTTGCATTGCTCAAAGCTAGAGAAACGTTCACAGTTCATACCTGAATCCAGGCAAGCATCAGGCTGCTTCTTCTGGTATTCTGGCCAGTATGCAATACAGCTTCTGTGTCCTGTCCTCCAGTTAGTATCTCTGGACCTCAGGCTCTTCTCTCCAGATGTCCTCCAAAAGGTATTTGGGCTCCTTTTCTCCTTAGCTGCAACAGACCTCTTCCTAGGTACTGCTTGAGGGTCCCTAGATGTGGATCTCCAGACCTCTGGCTTTCTCCAGTCCTCTGAAGGTTGTTTCCCCCAGGAATCTCTCCAGGCATACGTACTTCTCTGAGCTCCACTCTTGGACCGTCTGCTTCCTTGTCCTTGTTCCTTCAGGTTCAGGTTGTTCCTTCTGTTCCTCCTCTCGTTCTTCCTGGTCTTCTGGTTCTCTGCCCCCTTCTGCCTTCCTGAAGATTCCCCTCTAGTTTTAAAGGGCTTAGATTGCAACTTCTCCCTTGCATTCTTCAGGTGTTGTGGATTAAGCTCTCTCCTAGAGGCTGTTTGATTAGGGATGACATAATGCTTTCTCTGATTAGACTCATGCTTTTCCACTCTAGCTCCCTTAGGGACTTTCTGCATACTGGTGCATTCTGGAACATGTAGTCTTTTAGGGAAACAAGCTGTCTTATTTCTATAACATGCCAGCACAGGTCCCTTAATCAGAGTAAATTCTCCTCTTTTGTCATTACTCCTTGAGATTTGATAAGCTTCCTTATCACAAGCTGCTGTGTTGAATTTTGCTTAATGGTCTCCAAGTCATCAAATCTCCTTCCTTTCAGTGATATTCAGTTTTAGAAACAAGAAAAAGTCACAGGGTATGAGGTCAGGTGAGCATAGAGACTGACGGACTTGCTTGATTTGCTGTTTGGTGCTGGCAGTTTTTTGGACTTTCTTCCACTTTTCTTAAAGTGTGGAATACAGCTGGTCTGGGCTTCCAAGATAGTATTTTTAAACAACACCCAAGCTTGATGTAAGTCCTTAACCTTTGCAACTGCTCCTTTTAGTTTTTTCTTAACTATTTTCCTCATTTTATCAGTCTCCCCTTCGAAAGTTAAAAGATAGTGCTATGGATTTCCTTACCATCCTCCTCCATTAACTAAATCAAAAGTGATCATGCTGTTATCACTATTGCCAAGTAGCCCCAATACCCTTATCTCTTGCACCAGATTTGGTGTTCCATTAAAGACTAGGTCCAAAATGGCTTCCCCTCTGGTTGGTTCATGAACCAGCTGTACCAAGAAGCAGTCATTTATTGAATCTAGAAACTTTATCTCCCTAGCATGTCCTGACACTGACCCAATCAATACCAGGGCAATTGAAATCACCCATTATTATTACTGTTCTGTAATGTTTGTTAGCTTCCCTGATTTCTTTGAGCATTTCATCATCCATTTGTTCATTCTGGCCAGGCGGTTGATAGTACACCCCCACTGACATTGCCTTCCCCTTTTTGCATGGAATTTCAATCCAAAGAGATTCTACAGCAAATTGTGTTTCCTGCAAAATTTTAATCCTTTGTGACTCAATGCCCTCTCTAACATAGAGTGTAACCCCTCCATCTATTTTATCAGCTGTATCATTAGAATATAGTTTGCACCCAGGTATCATAGTTGTCCTCCTTCCACCATGTCTCTGAGGTTGTTATTAAGCTGCATTTATATCCCACTTTTCACCAGGTAAAGGCAGTTGGGGGATATGAAACACCTACACTAACATGGAACATGGGCAATGGAGGGTTAAGTGGCTTGGCCAAGACCACAAGGCGCACATGTGGGACTAGAAATGCCAGTCCTTTCAGCCCAAGGTTGTTGTCTTCTAGTGGGATTTGAACCACCAACATTCTGGCCTGCAGTACCTTGCCACAACCACTAGGCCACTCCTCCTCATATCAACCATATCTAACTTCTCATTTAGTGCTATATATTCTAACTCTCCCATTTTATTTTTTAGACTTCTAGCATTTGCATCAAGCATTTTAGAGACTATGGGGTATGTTTACTAAACCGTCTTAATGTTCCCGGTGCTAGTTGCAGTGATAATGTGAAGGATGCCATATAAGGAGTGGGCGTTCCGGTCTTAAGGTAGCAATCACGGGTTATTGCGCAATAGAGGGAGTCGTGCATGTTACCCCGCAGTAACCATAACTTTGCGTGCTGATCTGCAACCACAGCAGCAGAGGTGTAGCATGCTGGTTAATACAATGACTGATGAAACAGGGGTCATGAGTTCAATCCCCCAGTGGGCTTAATGAATAAGGTTGGCCAAGGCAATTCCTTTTCCTGCTTGAAACAGTCCAACAATCTGTGCTGCCAGCTAAAAATACCTGCACCCCAGTGCCATAAACTAATGCACCTTTTAGGGCGCACCAGAAGGCACATCCTAAACCACCACGTCAGCCAAGGCGGGTTATAATGTGTCCCAGAGGCCATGTTGAAAGGTTGTCAACTCCCAAGGCACCATAGTAGGCACCCCAGAAGCTGGCTGATTCTAAGATGTGGCTTAAGATGCCCCAAGGATGTATAGGTGACTCAAAAAATGTTGGCCATGGACAATAAGGTCCCCCAAGTTGAAAAGCAAGAAAGGTATGGGCCAAACACAGATGTAACCCTAACACTGCACAGAGCAACAAGGAAAGACAATGCACAAGTAATGGAAGGAAGTAGATCTGAGTTGATGGACCAGACAAATCTGCGTCCAGCCCATGTGGCAGCTAGAAAAATGGACAAACATATCATGGGCAGCTGTAGCGATGCACAGGGTGATGGTAATGTACCATGCAACAATGACAGTATGTGGCAGAGGACGGGAAGACGTGTCCAGCAGAGGAGGTAGAGGTGGCAGGATAGGTGTAATGACAGGAGGACAGAGGAGTAGCAGTGCCATGCAGAGCACACACAGGAGAGGCAACCAGGAAGAGCTGCAATGCAGAAATGTGTATCAGTGCAGGACATGGGGTAGCAGCATGCACATCAGGGTAGGATAGCACACAGCTGGCAGACACACATAGATGGACAGAAGGATGGTTGGCAACTGTGATAAGGGTACAATGTGCTAACAGCACAGATCGGCACAAATATGACTGTCACAGGAATGAAAAGTAGCTGTGCAGGACAGGCATATAAATGAAAAAGAACAGAGAGTAATCAAACCTATGACCATTAGCACAAATGTCAATGCACAAACCAGTAGGCCACACCACCAACATGAGGTCATTAGCAAAGGCTGCATACAAGAATACTGCAGGGCATCACACAAGAAGCCTGCTCTCTGCCAGGATAGGCAAACTTCCAACAGTAACCATGATGGAATGCACATGCAGATCTGGTGTGTACAGATCTGATCACAGTCTGTAATTGGGACCAGAGCCGCATATAACTACATGCACACACACAATGAAATGTTATGCAGTGGATACAGCATGCAAAAGAGGAAAGAACCTAAACCCAAAGGGCGGCAGGGGATATTCTGTGGAGCAGGGCAAAATATGGAACAGGATACACAAAAGAGCAGGAGACGAGATGAATATGGATGATCAGCAGACGTTTATTCATAAAAGACCCCAACGCGTTCCGGCGCTATCGCCTTCTTCAGGGGGAATACAACTTAAAAATATAAACAAATTTAAATAAATATATATGTAAATAAATAATTAAATGCTACTTTGAGGAAATATCAAAATAAACATAAAATTAAATAAAATAAAGCAGCCCCATTAGATTATCTAAAACAATGTACATTTATATAAACCATCACATAATATAAGTAAAATTTCCATAGTAAACTTACCTCTATAAATGCAGGACATCAGGTTGTTAACCCATAACATTAAAATCGCATAGACAGACATTACAACCGTAAAACTAAAGATAATGACCCATAAACACATAATTTAAAGATCACAATCTTGTGTGCTTTTATTTACATCATATAATGTTATTGAAACTTCATGTAATAATTTAATATAAAATGCCTTCTACTTATTTAATTTAATATTAAATATTCAGTGTAATCTTCTTATTAATAAATTCCATCATTGTATAATGTAGCAACTGTTGTTACTATCTGAACAACATTAGCCGTTTAAATAAGCTATACTATTGAAATAGTCACCAATAAAACTTTTAAAACTCTACTGTATATAAATTATAATAAGAACTACATTAATTATAGAGGTGTTTAGTGTAGCTAACACACTGTGTCTTGCAAAGAATATATGTTTTATCAACTGGCCTAAGTGTGTAAACTCAACTTTATAATACTATCAAAATCTTATATAGTAATTTTTAAAGCAAAATATCTTCTGCCAAATAAATTGGTGATAATGAATCTTCATTGTAATCTTTTTGTTAATAACTTTCATCATTATATAATGTAATAGCTGTCGTTGTTATTGTCAGAAAAAACAATGATTATCTAAATGACCTATATTGTTAAAATAATCCCCAGTAGAACTTTAAAACTCTACTGTGTATAAATTATAAAGAAAACTGCATCAGTTATAAAAACGTCTATGGGACTAACATACATTGTGTATTGCAAGAAATGTATGTTGAGTAAACTGACCTGAATGTATCAGCTCGACTTTTAGTGCCGTTTACGTACACGTTTCAACTGTGAACTCCGCTGTAAAACCGGACGAAACACATGGGTTTTGTTATATTAAAAGTTTTTTAAAAAAAACAATTTATGCTTCAACTAATATCCTGTAATAATATATAATATATATAATAATAATATATAATAATAATAATATATTACAAATATGGATAGTGATAACATTCACACACAGGATATTATTTGAAGCATAGCCAAGTGTAGCCTGAGGCTCCGGACCCCGGACATCTCCGGGATCCTGCCACCCCCCCCCCCCAAGCTGCAACACCCCATTCACAGACCCCACGCAAAAGGCAAGGGTGGGCGGGAGGGAAGCCGGCACCCCTGAGCAGCCTCCGCTCTGAATGACCACGCGGAGGCTGCCGGCCGGGCA
This sequence comes from Ichthyophis bannanicus, assembly GCA_033557465.1. Taxonomy (NCBI): domain Eukaryota; kingdom Metazoa; phylum Chordata; class Amphibia; order Gymnophiona; family Ichthyophiidae; genus Ichthyophis; species Ichthyophis bannanicus. The sequence goes on along the minus strand of CM066032.1, from coordinate 1,464,114,344 downwards.
CCACCCCCCCACCACGCCGCCCAAAGCCCTGCTGATTGGCTCCCGTGCGGTTAAGGTCGGCCGCCGGGACCCTGCCCGCGGCCTCGCCACTAACTGAGGCAGGCGGACCCGGTGCCTCGGGCCCCCTCGCCCCCCCCCCACCCCAACCTCCCCCGGTCCCCCACCCCAATAAGACACCACACCAAATATTCGTGGGACACAGCTGGTCGCAGCTTTATTAACCTTTTACAATTAACAATAAGCCAACATCAAAACCTTCCCAATCAATTAGCGGAGCCCGGCCGCACCAGCCATACCTTAGCAACGTGCCTTGCCACCGCTAATGCCACAACTTGCCTCCCGGCAAGTTGCCTACCCCTCTCCCCGACTTCGCCATGCTATTAGCAAAAGTCGGCCAGGGTTTGACTGGGTCAGGGGCACCCCGCCCCCGCCCAAGTGTAGCCTGAGGCTCCGGACCCCGGACACCTCCGGGATCCCGCCACTGGCACAGGGAACAACCTTGTTCATGTGCCACCCCCCCTAACACCAAGCTGCGACCAGCGCTCGTCCCGGACCAACACATATTCCAAGACCTCTTGCCAGTCGTTAAGGAGCAGATCCATCCCGACTGGAGACAAATGTACCCTGTCGCCCCTGTAAAGCCCCGCACACCCGACCTCTACCCAGGAATGCATAATCTGGTAACCCCCCCCCCCCACACACACACACACAGACCCATCAACCAATCTGTTGATTAATCTTTGTCAGGCCCCGCGACCAACGCCGCTGGCCCCAACAAGTCTGCCTTGGAATAATGTCAGGCCACATCAAAATAACACCCAGAACATCCGCAACACCACCCCCAGATCGTCTTGCGCTGCTCTGATCAGTTGCCTGCAGGACCAGGATACAAGGTCGTTGCCTCCCAAATGCACAAACAGAACTGCCGGCAGTCACGATGTCCTCCCCTGGTGCCGTAGAAAAGGCAGCAGCTGCGACCAACGGAGTCCGCGCTCACCCAGCCACGTCACAGCAACCACTTTCGGGTCCAGCCCCAGATTAGCTCCCAGAGGCCGCGCCACGGCACACCGTCCCGTCCAGTGGACAAAGGAGTGACCAGTCACCCAGCATCCAGCAAGCCCCAATCTCCCTTCTGCAAAATAAATGAACAATTAAAATCTCCAACCCCCACAACCCCAGCCGCCGTGCATGTAGCCACCCCGATACGGAAAGAGTGCGGCGCAAAATGCATAGGGTCTTCCCCAACCGAACGCAGTGCCAACCTCAGCACCGCAGTCACCTGAAAACGGGTCAAAACATGCGCGTTCTCGAGAATAAAGAAACTCCCATCCAGCCCGGGGCGCACCTGCAGCTACTGCCTCACCGCCGTCACCGGGCATGTCACCAGGTCACTGACCTACCTCAACAGCACCCACAAACCCTTCCCCAGCTGATCAGTCTTAGATCTAGCCAACAGAATCCGTCACTGCCCCACCTCAACCCAAATATGGTGCCGTTGCAACCCCCCCACACCCCCCACCGTACCAGAACTCGTGACCCACTCCCCGATTCTAAAGGCCCCCCAAAAAGGCAAGGCAAAACACTGCCCGAAACATGGCCACCCCCTACCATAACGCCGCCACCCGCGGTAAAGCCCCGTAGAGCCTCACCAGCAAATCATGCATAATGGGCCGCCTATGATCCCGCGGAGTCGGCCGAGCATGCACCCAACCCTGCAGGAGCCTACGAGTTAAATTCCCACCAGAAGGCGAGCCCCACCCCACTGCGCTTGCAAAAAAGTTAAACCCCGCCAAGTGGGAACGCACCACCGATCTGGAGAATCCCGCCCCCTCAGCTTCCACAATTTATCGACCATTCAAGCCTTCCGGCATGCCCCCCTGTTGCCACCCGGGAGCCACCAAAAACTCACCCACCTTGTCACAGCCCCGCTGATAAGCAGACCAAGTCCCCGCTGACACCTAACTCCTCAGTAAACTCAGCATCTCCCCTGGCCAATGCTCCATAAGTTCTCTGGGACCACAGATCCTTCCTTGTCTACTTCTGGGGCCAGAGCCCAGAACCGCTCCCACTGAAAACGAGACAGAGCATCAGCGATCTTGTTAACGCAGCCATGTATATGTCGAGTCCTTACCGACACATTCAACCGCAGACAAGCTAAGACCACCTCCCGCATCAATCCCACCACCCGCAAACATCTAGATGAGTAGCAATTGACCATGCTGACCACAGCCTCCTTGGCACACCACCAGAGCACCCTACGGTTGCGGAGCCTATCCGGCCATAACTCCAAAACCACCCGGATCGGGAACAGCTCCAGGAAGGTGATATTAGTGGTCAATCCCGATACATGCCAAGCCTCCGGCCATCTGTCCGCAAACCAGGCCCCGCCAAAGTAAACTCCCAACCCCGCTCCTCCTGCCGCGTCTGTGTAGAGCTGCAACTCAGCACTGGACACCCCCACCTCCATCAGAACCGATGTCCCATTGAAAACTTCCATAAATTGACTCCATACCCGCAAATCTTACCCTACACGCGAAGTTCAAAGACCCCAGCAATGCCTGCATCTCCCGTAAGGTTATCTTGGCTGAGGCCAACACATTAGCCAGTAAAATTTGTAAACTGGCAACCTTTTCCTGCGGCAGTCGAGCCACCATCTCCATGGAATCCAACTCCACCCCTAAAAAAGTTAAGCTTGTCGCCGGACCTTTGGTCTTACCCTCCGCCAATGGCACGCCCAATTCCCGTGCTAACTCCGTAAACCTGGATAACATTCCTGGCACTCCTCCGACTGAGCCGCACCCACGAACAAAAAATTATCCAGGTAATGCACCACATTCGTCAAGCCCCGTTTTTGCACCAGCACCCACTGCAGGAAGGAACTGAGCATCTCAAAATACGCGCACGAGACCGAGCAGCCCATAGGCATGCACTTGTCAAAATAATACTCCCCTTGCAAACAAAAACCCAACAAATGAAAAGCGGATGGGTGCACCGGCAGCAAGCGAAAGGCCGATACGATATCAACCTTGTCCATCAATGCTTCCCGACCAGCTACCCCCACCATCTCTGCCGCCCGATCAAAGGACGCGTACAGCACCGTACACAACTCACGTGGTATGTGGTCATTAACCGACACCCCCATCGGACAAGACAAATGGATTAGCCGGAACTTCCCCGGCTCCTTCTTGGGCACTATCCCCAAGAGAAAAATCACCATGTTGGGGAACGGTGGAACACAAAACAGGCCCGCAATCCTGCCCAACCCTAACTCCCCTAATAACTTATTCAATACCACCGCTGCAAAACGCCGGACCGAAGGTGAATTCCTCGCACTAGGCGCCGACACTTCACCCCGAACTGGGATAACAAAACCAAACCGAAAACCGAACTTAAGAACGACCCTATCCCGCCATTTAGGATACCGGTGAAGCCAACCCAGCATGGCGTCCACCCGAATTGGGGACAGCGCACAATCACCCAACTCATTGCAGCTTAGGCGCTGGCCCAGCGGAGCCGGCGGATCCTTTCTTACTGCACCTTGTAGCCGGGTGGCCTCTGCCACACATGGAGCAGCAGTGCTTGACTTACAGTCAGGAAATGGGCAGGTTGACCTATTGAACCTCCAGCACACGTCACTGACCCCCACCATACCAGCTTTCTGCTGCAGACTGACCGCCCTCGGGCAAAAGGAACTACCCGCCCCCCCGCCACCCCGGCACCGCCTTTTCTTCCACCCCCCCCCCCCAACACTGGACCGAGCAGACATTTGGGTCAGCCAGAGGTTAATATCTTGCGTGCCCCAGGATAATGATCTGTTCTCTTCCATCTTGTCCTTGAACTTTTCATCATAGTTCAGCCACGCCCACCCCTCGTGTGTCTGGGACGCCTGCAATATAGAATCAACATACACCAATAGCATACCATAATGCTCCGGCGTGTGATGTCCCCACACACTGGCAAGGCGCAGGAAGGATCGCGGCCAGTTCACTACCTTGTGTGCAACCCTCTTAACCCGCCCCGCCTTCTCGTCCACCTTTCTCTTTTTCTTGCTCTCACCCGATCTCTTCCTCCCTTCCGACAGCCGAAATATATCAATATATCGCCGCTTTCTGATCTTGCGTCGTAGCCTTTTTGGCACCCCCTCCCACAGTTCAGGAAACGACACCACCGCCGGGGCCCCTCCCCCCACCCCATGCCCCACCCCACCCACGGTATCCCCCCCTGCCGCAACAGCTTCCCCCCAGATGCCGACGACGAATCACCAGAGGAGGAGGAAGAAGAAGACGACTCCGAGCTATGACGCCGCCGACAAGACCGCCATCTCTTCTTCCGCGAGCTACCCCCAGCCTTCCCCCACCATGACTGCCCGACTAGTCCCTCA